>CM061350.1:145662500-147130000 GCA_030867105.1 Liasis olivaceus
TAGGTAGGCAAATAAATAGTTGTTTGCATATAATTTAAGCCAAAAACAGTGTGGCACCAAGCCAGACCAGCCAAGGAACTCAACTCAGATCCCAAGCTAAGCATTACCCTTGTCACACATCTATTTATACATTGATTATAGGGCCTTGGATATCAGTTGTAACACAACAACTATCTGGTCTCTAAGTAAGGCAATGGCAAACATCCATAGAGCTGCCAAGAAAACTACATGAGCACTAGTAGTCAATCTGAGAGAGCCTTTACCTTAAAGTAAATTTCAGCCCTGAAGAGATTAATAGTTTGCATCCCACAGGCCATATTCAAGCCCTTCAAAATGAAATTCAGTACCAATTTGTCAAGTAACAATGGCATGATTTTTCACTCAGTGAGAACTCAAAATAGATGCATTAAACTCACTTAACACACCTTACAATGAGTTTTTCTTTTTAATGAAAAGATAAAGAAGGAAAAAAAATAGGGTCAAATTTGAATCCCCATATTCATCAGTACAGTAATATCATCACATCACTGCTGCATACATTGGTTTCCAAGGGGAAAAAAATGTATCTCCTGGGTGCATAAAGGTTGCCTGCTTCCTGTATACTGAATATACTTAAATGAACAAAAAAGAAGTGAAGTGCAGTAAAATCCATTACCATATCATCCAAGCCTTCTGAATTTTCAAGTAGTATTTGGTAAAGATGTACTGGATGTGAAGGAAACCTATTGTCTCAGTACTGTAGAGTCTTTTTTATCAGGCCTATGTTAAGGGGTGACTATCGACATATTTGTGCCCTCCAAGAATGGTAATCAATTATAACACCTATGCAACCAATTCAAAATAATAAGGTTTTAAAGCTTCTTCAAGCAAAGTTTGTCCTCCATGTCTTAACATTTTGTAAAACCACTCACATTTCCTATCGCCACAATGTTATAGTATATAAGTGAGAGGAGAAAGGAAGAGTAAGTAAACTAGTAAATATTTGATCTTAAGAGTAATGCTGACTTTGTTGTTTGGGTCCTTCCCTTTAACTATGAAATACAAAGTATGTGAGCCAGATGGCATTTATCACCACTGTAATTGAGTCCACTACGTCCCGAAGTCTTTAATCTATACATGTCATAAACATCATTAGTAGTCCAAAAGATCTTCAGCTTTTCCTCAGTAGAAGGTTGAGTGCCATTCAACCTGAGGGGCCCATCATCATCAGTGGTAATTGGTGCACTGTTGAAAGATCTGAAGAACCAGGGTAGAACAGATCCTCCTGGAGAAAATCTATCTCTGCGATCACTAAGAGTTGACATTGCTTTGGTGGCACATAATCAGTCAAAGACGTATGACATAGGATGAGCTTTTGTTCATACTGCTACTACAAACAGTAGAGCCTGAGACTCTGAACATGATTATTTTAATAATGTTAAAGTAGTTATAGAGTGAAACTCTGTTTTTAAATTATACTTGCTCGCTTTTGGCTAAAATTGAAACCCCTTTAAAAATTTGCAAAACTAGAAGCTATGGATCCTTGACCTTTTCTGAATAAGATCAGTCTTTACCTCTTGATGCAAATATATTCTAGAAAGTGAGCCTTCATTCAGTTTAGTAGAATATAGCTTTCATTCAACTCAATAGCTACATTTGACTTGATATATTATTTTTCATCATTTTTTTTTCCATCCTTGGACATCAGAAAACATTGCAAGATTAAAAACATATATAAGCAACGATAACAGTAATAACAGCTCAAGACAGCAGTTGTGAAAGTCAACTGTTTCCATCTCATGGCATGATGCATGAGCTGAGGTCAATCATTCAGCTTAATAAACCCATATTACCATAATACACTTTTCTAAAATAAGTGCCAAATTTCTATGACATCAGAGCCAAATCTCTGCATATCTTCCTGCAATCACAAAGAGTGATCTCCAATACTGACAGAAAGAAAGAAACTTCTGCCTTTGTTGAAGTGCCATATCGCTATTTGATTGATAAAATCTGGGACAAGTCAAGAATGGCTACATACCTTGAAGGAGGCTACTGCCAACATTCCAGATGCTCATCACTTGGAACACTGAGCTGGTACTCAGTATAGAAACTACATGGTCAAATGGCAATTTGTGGGCAGACACAGAAAAGCTTCTATAATAATACAAATATCTGTGAACTGTCCCCTGGTTCTATCATCCAGTTCTGGTTTTGAGATTTGAGACTGTTGAGATTGGCAAATAAAGTACTAAATGTGAGCCCTATGTTGGCCTGATGTGAAAGTACCTTCTGTTTTCCAGAAGCACTTTATGAAAGGCAGATATAGAAGTCTTGTTCAGAGTTTGCTTTAATTCACCAAGCAGAATTCATGTTCTATGTTATATAATCCATTTCTGATTTTTAAAAATTTATTTAATATAGAGCTTTTCTGTGCTAACATAGGATACTGGATTGAATTAAAATGTTCCTGTTTCCAGATAGATGAATTGTGGTGTCACCCATGGCATTGGTGAAGAAATCTACAGCTTTGGATTCCTCACATTAGTTAGCCTTGGTTTCTTAGGAGTGTTTGTCTTGGCAGAGACAATTTTCACCTTGCTAATACATGAATATGAATGGCTCTATCATATTCAGAGCTGAAAAAGAGAGCAAGCAAAAGAGTACTTTTTAAGTACAAGTAAATAATATTATTTTTATAAAGTCGGGGAACTTGGGGAGAGGAGATTATTCCTAAAATAAAAACCAAGAGTCTAGTGATCTTTCTTTTGCTCTAAAAATTAAAACAAGGCAAGAAAGAAAACAATAAAGTACAGTACAAGAAGTCATTGTATAGTCATGCAAACACACAGTTCCTTCCTCAAGCTGAAAAGTGCTATCCACCAAACCATGGAGGTAGCAAAAAACTTTATCAGCCTAACTACTCATGATCCCTAGCCTGATGCTGGCAAATAGTATTGTTCTTATTTTCACTGGACAGGGCACATTAAGCCCAGAGATTGGTGGATTCCCCCTAGTTTTGTTTCCCTCCCCTCCCACCCAGTGTCACCAGCCAGAGAGAAAACATTCACTAATTGCTCTCCTTAACACGAGATGGGGATGGAACTAGAAGAGAAGCTAAATCTTGACAGATGGCCACCGCTGGTCAGCTGCTGTTCAGGCTGATCCAGGTCTCCAAGCTGGGGACTGGCTCAGTGCCCTAGAGCAGTGTTTCTCAACCTTAGCAACTCTAAGATATGTGGCCTTAATTCCCAGAATTCCCCAGCCAGCATCTCATTTGAAAGAAAGGAACACTTCTACTTCCCAAAGCAATATATCTCTGGAATACAGTAGAGAGGAGGGATATGCCTACCCCCACTACAGTAGTCAATAAATGCTCCTGGTTTATGTTGATGCACAAGAGATTGTATCCTCAGCAAAACGTTGTCAAGTTAAGAGGGGAAGCACTATTTTAAACATTGGCAGAGCTAACAAGTTAAGGCTACCTCAAGATATGGGCTATAGAGTAAATGAAGAGAAGATCATGATAACACAGCAGATAAAAGAGGTTGCTAAGGCCAGTCTGTGCCGCAATTAGATGCATGCAAGAAAAAGTTCGTGTATACAATACCTGTGCTACAGCCATTCATTTTCCATTAATATCTAGATTTCCATCAATCTAATTTGAAATGAAGGCATTTTAATAGTAGTTTCACTGACCTTCCTTGCTTCCACCCACCCAGAAATGTTAAATGACAAGTTAAAAGATGATTAGAGAAGTTGTCTTCTTTTCCCTCTAGTTGTCTGCTTCTTCATCTCTTATTCTGAGGATAAGACTCTTAGGAAATGTATCATGTGGTATGAGCTGAGAACCACTATGGTTTTTATTGACTGTTTATGATATGATCTTTATAGCAGTATAGCATTAACCACTCAATTGTGCAGCTCCAGGGCACTGTCAGCCATAAAAAAGAAATCACTGAGGAAACAAGTAAAATAACGAAGAATTTTCATCATAATTCATCTCTGCACACCTTCCTATTCCACCATAATCTACTGTTTTATTTCACTTTGTGATCATACAATACAGCTGCAAACTCTCTTCAGAAAAATCATGCTAGTCTTCAAGATGCTTACAGTTAAAAAAGACATAAATGAGTGGAATTAAGGTTTATTTTAATAAATAAACAAAACAAGGTCAACATGAATGAAATAGAGAGTACATTTAGACCTTGGGTCAGTTCAATCCAAAGAGTTGTGAAATATCTTGTAAAAATGTGAAGGTCCCCACAAATTTCTTGGAACATCACTTTGTAGTTAGCCATTCCTATAATGTGACTCTTCAAAAAACTGCCTTTATGTATGTGTTTGTTTGTCAGTTTTGTGTCATCATATATAATAGACTCCCAACAGTTAACATCATGAAATTAAAACACAGCCATTAGCAATAAGTATAGAAACTCAGTTTACAATAAGAACCTAACCAGTCAGAATCCCAGAGTGCCCTCACCTTCTTTCCTGAAAGCTCTCTGAAACAATTTCATTTTAACCAGCTTTCAAAATACAGATTCAGGTCCACCATGGCTGCTTGAGGGAGGCCCTGCCTGCCTGCCTGCCTGCCTGCCTGCCTGCCTTCCTTCCTTCCTTCCATATGCCACCCATCTCTCCCATTGATTTATATGCTACCCATCTCCCCCATCCATAGAATATGATCATGGTTGCTTCCCCACACAGTGATCTGCATTGTGCTAAGCATAATGGCTTTGTGAATAGCCCCTGCCAGAAGCAGTATGTTCTTGCAAAGATTGCCACTGGCAGTCTCTGATGGAACTGTAAGCCTGGAGATACTCCCTCTTGGTCCCACCATTTCCATTTGTGGGCCATGGTGCCATTTAGATCCACATGTGGAAAAGATAATCAAGAAAGGATAAAGTATTTTTAATTTTTGTATTTTTAATTTTATTTGTTCAAATAAAATTAAAAATACTAAACAACTCTATATCCAAATACATCAAGTGAAATAATGCTATATTTGTGCCAGTGATAGGGAATCTGTAAGTGCATCATTTGACAGCTATAGGACTCAAACATGGGACAGAAAACCGTTTGTTCCATGAACAGAGACCAGCAGTTGATAATTAGGGGCTTGGATATATAACTCTATTTGTTATAGCATGAAATTCTATTGAATAGCCTTGTCTAGGCAGGAAGATGATGCCATTAGTTTAAAAGTATAGCAGAAATAAATATGCTTTGACATGGGTGATACAGTGACATTTTAAAGCTAGGTTAAAAATATGGCTTTATTTGCTAGTACAGTAAATACAGCCATTTGAAGCCTAGTAAAGTAAACTGCTCCAGAATCGTATATATTCAAACTCCAGATTCAAAACAATGAGCCAACTTGTTCTTTACTGATAATTAATTTCAAGTTTGCTCTGACAAAGTGGGGGATTAGATTTCAGTGAGCCCTATGGAACGGCATAGTAGGCTGATTTAAGCTTTGCCATTTAAAGTACTATTAAAATAAAACAAATGCAAAAAAATGTGGAGAAATACTGTCTCTGTAGTTGATTAATTCCCATAACATTTCCCCAAATTCTTGCTCTCTGTTTTTTTCTTTATGCATGAGAATCAAACAAACGTGTAACCTTGATTTATTGGTGTATGTGGCAATTCCACCCTGAAGACCTTCTTTAATGCTTCTGCTACTAATACAACATGTTGCATGCAGAGAATCTCCCTTATTTTATAAATGTTTACATCCCATTTTTCTTCCATGAATTCATACTATCTCTCAAAGGTAAAGCATTATAAGGTCACTTATAACCTAATGCAATGGTGAGAAAGAAAAGATATTATGAATGGGATCAAGGACTTAAAGCCTGTTTGAGCCTATTAAACTACTACATACAGTTGTTTCATTGATCTCAGGAAGATTACAAGTAAATCTACCATGCAGATTCCAAAGAAGGGTAGAAATAAACTCTGACAAAGCTTTAAAAAGCAGAATTCTAGAACAATCTGTGGCTTTTTAAATATTGGCTATACGTGCTGTCTTCAGAGTGTGAGATTTACTCTGATACAGGCTATAATCCCACTCGTACATAATCATGGCATTAACATGCTCTGGTGACATCATTTTTTCTAATCTAACTCTGTGACATTGCCTTGATCTCTTTCACAGCCCATTAATGAAACAGACATAAATCATCCTTATTTTACCAGGGCTGAAGTATATTTCCCTCCTTATTTCAAGAGCAGCCTTAGGTTATATAAAAACTAGTAGGTTTTGTCTATCATTACCTTGGAAGTTACTCAGGTGACTGGCAGTAATTGGGAATAGAGGCAGAATAGGGATTATCAACGGGGACAGCAAATTTCAGGCTGGTACAATTTTCTGCTGATTCACAAATGGGTAGATAGTATAATAATTCAGTACAGGTGGTTGTCACTTAGCGACCACAATTGGGACTGGCAACTCCATTGCTAAGCATTGTGGTTGCTAAGTGAAACATCATGAGAACAGGCTTACGTCACTTCTTCGCTCATCAATGCGAATCACTGCGGTTGTTAAGTGAAGCATCACATGGCAGCGACTTATGATTTTACTCCTGCTTGTTGTTGTTGTTCAGTCGTTAAGTCGTGTCCAATTCCTCGTGACCCCATGAACCATATTGCGCCAGGCCTTCCTGTCCTTCACTGCCTCCCTGAGTTTCATGCTCATTGCTTCAGTGATGCTATCTAACCATCTCATCCTCTGCCGTCCTCTTCTCCTTTTGCCTTCAATCTTTCCCAGCATCAGGGTCTTTTCCAAAGAGTCCTCTCTTCGCATTAGGTGACCAAAGTATCTGAGCTTGAGCTTCATTATCAATCCTTCCAATGAGCAATCAGGGTTGATTTCCTTTAAGATTGACTGGTTTGACCTCCTAGCAGTCCAGGGGACTCTTAAGAGTCTTCTCCAGCACCACAGTTCAAAGGCATCAATTCTTCGGCACTCAAGCCAGTCGTGAAGCACACAAATGGTGATCACATGACTGTAAAATGATGTGATGGTCGTAAATGCACACCGGTTACAAAGTGCCCGAATAGTGATCACGTGAGGATGGGAGGTGCGATGGTCGTAAATGTGAGGATTGGTCACAAAGCTATTTTTTTACTCCATCGTAACTTTGAACCGTCTTTAAGGCAGTCACTAAGTGAAGACTACCTGTAGGGGGGAAGTTGTAGTCCCAACACATTTGAAGAGCACCAGGTTTGGAAAGGCTATCCTATGGAAACCAATGGCATTCTCTGTGACTTGTAATTAAGCTGCATGTCCTTGATTGTGATGATTTTTCTGTTCTAGCTATGCAGTCCAGATAATCCTAGGGATTATTATGTATTAAATTCCTGCCTTCTGAATAATCCCTATTAGTCTTTAAAACTCTTTGTTACTGGTGAAAGGTCAACTCTTATTAGCTAATGTGACCTGCATAAGTTAGAGAAAGTTCTTTTCTCCTTAACTACTCTTTATGTTGATTGATGGGTTTCCCCAGCTCACCTCTAGCATTGCAGTGGAAACATCTGATCCATGCTGGGCTCCAACATCCCAGAAGCTGCTTTCTGTGGATTTGTTGAGGTCTTCCTTCACTGGGCTGCTGCAAAATCTGCTTTTGTTAGTTTTCCTTTCAGAAAAACATATACACTTCAGCATGAGGCCTGGCAACCTTTGCCCTTCAGGAATGACTCATTCTCATTTACAAGGTCACTACAAAATCCAACAGATTAAGCCTAACAAGTAGCCAGGAAATTGCTGACTGGAGAATTTGTACTGCTGTTAACATGCATAGCACAACAGAGAGTTCTCTGTTGGTCATGATTTGTCATTATATCAGTTGAAGTAAATGGCATTTAAAAAGAAGAAGGCAGAACTTTTAGCATCTCTCTAATATTGTGCCTTTCAAAATAGCTCTCTTCCCATCTGCCTCTCCCATGAAAATAACAAGGCAGTTTTTCAATAATGTAAATTGACATAAAAGACATAAACAGAACAATAATGTCTGTTTAATTAATGTTGGTCCTAAACTATTCTTAGAGAACAGAGGAGAAATGAAAAGTTCAATTCGGTGAATAGGCGGTGTTTCTGGCTTCTTTCAGAAACAAGAACTGTCTCGACAGAGACTGATGAAAGAGATAGAAAGAACAACAACAACAACAACAAAAAGTGGAATCTGAAAAACCTCCCATTTTGATGGCAGTGAAAGTCCTCTTTCTGGAAGAGAGTTTGCCATATTTGCCAACTTACTGTACTAGTAGAAATCCTGAAGTATGAAAAAGAAGAAAGCATTACCCTCCTTCTGAATTAATACCAAACAGTCAGACTGCCTGATAATAATAATGGTGATAATAAACATAAATTAGGGTAAAGTGCTAAATTTTGACTAAATAAGGGAAAATAGAGCTTCAAACTGCAGGGAAGATTAGACAATGAGATTATGCCAATATTAAAAATTGGAAACGAAGGTGAGAGGCACTTTTGTAAAAGCTTTTGTCCCCTCAGAAGTACAAAGCAAGAATAGTTCCCACGAAACTGTGTTTAGATGCGTTTAGACTTTCTACCCATAATTAACTGTAATTAATTTGGGGTGGAGTTGATGGCAAGCCCCTTCCTGCAGCCAAAAATATGGGAGGAGAAAATCTGGCTGAGAAAAAGACACTTCCCATTTTAGCTCAAAGGCCCCTTTCTCGCAGTAGGAATGCCTTTTCTTCCCCACTCTAGGCCCTAAGCTTACGGAACTGAAGTAACAACCTGCCAGGGTTGTTCAGTGTGTCAGCACTGGCCATCAAATAGGTTTTGGTTCCTTTATGCCCTTTATTGTTCCCTAACCAAGGTGCCCTAACATATGTGTGCAGAAGAAGCTGCCTTATATCTGATTGCAGTTGTGTGTACATGTGTGCATTAAACTGCAAGAAAGCATTCTTGATGGAGCCATATCAATATTCATTCAGTATGTTTTATGAATGCACAGAAACGATGGTGTGCACCTTTAAAGCAATACTAAACATTTAGCAATTTTTAAGTTTGGTTTGGTTTGGTTTTTGTGCTGTTTTATTGATTTAGATGTGCATGCTGATAATCTGAGTAGGAAGAACACTGAACTGTAGGCTGCAGTGAACTCATTTTTCATCTCCAGAATTGTAGTAATTGAACTCCGGAGCTAAACAGAGCAAATTTGCTCAGCCCTAAATTTGGCTAAAGACATGATACCGATTAATGATGGATAATAATCTAAAGCATAGACTTTGAAGAAACAGGATAGAAAGAATATTGATGCTTCTGAACATAAGTTTGGAGAAGGTGCCTGAGAATACCATGGACAGCCAAGAAAACAAACCCATGGATCATTGAACAAATCAACCCAGAGTTTTCACTTAAGGTACAAATGACCAGATTCAAATTATCATACTTTGGACACATTATGCAAAGATCTAGCTCTTTTGAGAAGTTTATAATGCTGAGAAAGGTGGAAAGTGGAAGAGGATGACCAGCAGCAAGGTGGATGGACTCAATTTCAGCAGTTTCACCACTGGAAAACCTGAAGAACCAGGTTGGGGACAGACCTTCCTGGAGAAAAACTATGTGGTCTCTAAAGTATAGCTGCTTATTTATTTAGGGGAAACACTGTCACATAGATACATCATATATTTTGCTAACCCTTACTTTGTGATTTACTTTGTGATTTTTTTTAACAAGCACAAGGTTCTGATTCTAGTAATAAAATAAGGAGGGCATATTTGAGAACTTCCATTTGAAAAGGAATCAGAGAAACTTCTAGTAGGCAATGGTTTCCTTTTATGTTGCTAAAACAGAGATTATAAATCCCCAGCTTTCCCCCACTGAATGGCTGTTTATTCATTGGCATTTAATTATATTCCAATGCCAACAATATGTGTGTGTGTATATGTGTGTGTACACACACACATACCCCCAACAGTTTATATTTTAAATGACAGCAATGTTTCTATAACTCCTTGGATTGACTGACCCTGGCCTTCTTGTTTACTTTTTCTCTGATTCCTGTTTTGTTAAAATAGTGTATTGTGAGAAAACCATGGTTGTCATAGATAACATTTTCATTTAAGGAGTTGGAACTGTGAGAAAAGAAAAATTCTGCATCCTCTTCTTAAATAAATTTAACAAGTGGTGTTCTCAGCAATGAAAAATCTCTATATAAGATGAGAGTGCAGTTCCTGAAAAGCCAGTCAATTGGCTTGTGGGTTCTCTGTTTCACTATGAAGTTTTTTACTGCTTGCAACTTTAAACAAAAACAGTGACATGAGTCAGCAAGTAGTTCCTGACTTAAAGGTCATACTGAGGCCCAGTGAAGTTGATAAATTTTATTATACCTACTGCTTCTTATTCCCTTGAAGGTAGTTGACAGGCAACTCTCCCCATAGCCTATTTATAACTGTTAAGCCACCCCAGCTATTAAGATCAGCCAACAGGAATAACCACGATCAGGAAAAAACTACTCTCTAAATGTAGGCCTTTATGGTGGCTAAGCATTAGTGACTTTAACCCCTAAATTAGGACATGCAACTTCTACTGGTGAATTAGTGCATAACCTTTCAGAGTCAAAGAATAGCAACAGTCCGATTAAAACTGAGAAGAAATCAAACAAATAAGAGGAATTCCCTGTAGATTAAGTGCTGATGAAGGCCAGCCTAGATTGGCAATAGGGTGTTTACAGGATTAAGGAAGGGATTGAGAGCAAAGCTTCTGTCTGGAAATAATGTGGAAGAAAAAGGTTAGGAAAAATAATAGATATTTTCTATTCTCATTCTAAAAATCTAAGTAAAGAAAACTGCCTACTTTTCTCATACCTTTGCTGTATAATTCAAAGTGGTATTGAAGCTCAGTCAAAAGCAACTTGGAGCTGCTGAGGGATTCTTTTAAGTCCCATCAGAAGATGCTTGACCATGTTCAGATAGACTATATTTTTTCTGACACTGCCTGAAATGACATTTTCCATGCCTTTTCACAAGAAAATGTCCATAGTCTCTTAATATTTTCTACCATTCATAAAACAATTTTGAGAACCTTGGGATAATATGTTTTAAAATAAATTTGAAGGAATAGTTCATTGTTCCCTGGCTTCAGTAGTATGGTTGAGGGGATTAAAAAAGAAATCCCAGACTAGATTTGTACATTTAAATATGATTCCAAAAAGCATATTTTTACTACCTCAGTATTGGTTAGTAGCACCATTGAACTGACTTTTATCTCTGTCTGGGCATTAAACAAAGAAAGAACAGTAAAAGCAACTCTTAGCAGTAATATGCCTGCCTGTGTGTGGTCACAGATATTTCAATTCTCCATCTTTTATGCTTCTGTCAATGACTTGTTATTCAGTCATAAAGTCTAATTCTTAAGTCAACATCAGCTTACATTTCACGGAATGCTAAGTGAGGAAAGAATGCTCAGATCTGCATCTGTATGTGGTAAAAGGAGGCAAAGAAGAGAGGCAGAGAGAAAATGTCTGCATGCGTAATGCTACACAGATTTTACTAAACCCTATTCTGTCATCTTGGCAGGCCGTGAATTAAATCAAAGCTTACTGGGCCATTCTGTTCAAAGCACACAGAAACACATACTTTCTCCCTGTTTTGCTACACTCACCAACATACATGTACATGCACATATATTTGCAGTAGTTCCTCACAAATCTGGTTGCTTCTAAATGAATTTGGGTGATAGGTAGTTAATGTGCTGGGCTAAAATGACTTGTATCTTGCCTCAAAGAAATATCCTTTGCACGTTTCCATGTAAACGTAGCTGGATATATTGGTTCTTCACAGAATGAAATGTAGAAATTCAGTTAAAGTTAGCTGAATTGAAATGGTGCTCACAGTTGATGACTCCAAGGCAATATTGAAATAAATAGAAAAACTGGTCTTAACAATGTCATCACTTATTATGAGACCTATTTTTCACATGTTCAACTTAAAATCTCTCTAATAAAATGAGTAGCGTGCAATCCTAACTCAAATAGAATTGCCTAGGATGACATACCAGCTAGTTTCTGCAGAACTTAAAACACTTTTTTCCCATTAAAACAGAGAGGAAAAAAAAGTAAAAGACTCCAAAAAGGACAATTTGCACATTCAGATCCCATTTCATTCTACTTGTGCTAATATTTTCATTTATGTAGATAATTTTGAAAGCTTTTGGGGACCATCATGAAAGATAAAGTTGACAGTGGCATCTGCAGGCCCCTTTACATGTGTCACTCTCCTCAGATGTCATGTATGGCACCCCAGAATTAAATAAATTTCTCATGTAATTTTGATAATTTAAAATATATCCTTATTTTGCTTCCCAAACTATAGATCATCAGTTTTTGAGACCATTAATTCCACCACCCAGAGTCACTCTGCAGTGAGATGGGGAGTGATAAATTTGATAAATAAATAAATAAATAAATAATAAAATTCCTAAGCAATTTTCAACACATTAATATCTGGAAGTTTTAAAAATCTGAAATGCCCTAGGCTGGGCACGTTTGGTTCAGCACAGAGTCAGCCAGCCTGTTATTAATCGGTTCTTGCCCTTACTGGGTTCCTTAGGTTTGTACTGCTTGCCAAAATTTAAGGGAAAAAAATCAGACTGAGAAAGTTTCTTTTCGTTAATATTGCAAATGCAGTTCACATTCATTGTTAAATCTGTACATTGAAAATATATCACATTCAAACTTGGCAACAAGTCTTACTTTCATTCAAAGTGAAGCATTAAGGAATATGATGGCAGCCTAGTCTGGTTTTTACTTATTTTTATGTCTACAGTATCCCTTGATCATAGTGGAAATATCAATACACAGAGGTTTTACACCTTAGCTGTTCTTACAACTTGGATAAAATTGTGAATTATTTAAAAAAAAATCAAAGGAGAAGATCTGAACAAAATACTATATATTGGTAGAAGCTTAAATAAGAATTTTCAGAAGTTATGGTTATGATATTGCTTCAACAACACTGGTGTGTTGCACAGAACCTTTTCCAGCTGAAGTTATTTTCATTCAAAATATTATTTGCTAAAGTCTAATTTCAGCTTTGAAAGAAAAATGGAGAAAAATAAAGTATAGAGTAGTTGTACTGGAACCTTGAGCTGTTTCAACAAAATCTTAAGACTTTTGTCTTCCAGAGAGAACCTGTTTATTTAACACTCTTACAATCTTCACAGAGTAAGGAAACTGTTTACAGGAATGGCTGACTTAGGGAAATCGAGTGTTTGTGGGAATGACTAGTTGTTGATCTCTTTCCAGCTTCTGTCTGTTTGGAAGGATCAGAATTCTAAGTGCTTACAAGTGCTTAACACAAACTGGTACAATTATAACAAAAATTGCCAGACAGGAATGTAAATTAGTTGAGTGAAAGTGAACATGGGGTCAAGAAAGATCACATAAACACAATAATGGAATCAAAGCTCCTCAGTCTCTCTTAACTGTCTACCCCATCAATGGTTGAACTGTTGGAGCAGAAGCGGAAGGAAGGAAGGATGGAAGGAAGGAAGGACAATGAATCATTTTCTTATCTCAGTTTTCCTGATTATTCAAAATATAAGATGACTGAATGAGATACAATCTTATGTGCATATTTCTGGGAATAAGAGAATTGTTAAATGCAGTGAGATTTACTCTGGGTCAGCATATATATAGGATTGCTTCTTAGTGTTGATTTGAAACACTTTGATCTTCAAGGTTGACATATATTTGGATTATACACATATTTATGAAGAATTCTCACATGGCTCCACATGAATTTGTAATGGGATAATCTCTGATTGCCTTAACTTTCAAATCCCTGAGCTGTTTGTAAGCAACTCTGTGGGTTCGGAGCAGAGGACAATTTTTTTTTTTTAAGTGTTTGGAGAAAGGGCAAAAGCCCAGAATAAGACAATGGTAGGGAAATATTTATTTTTGGTGGCTGTGCCTGGGCAGCAATATGAAGCTTGGGGGGTGTGGATAGGTAGAATTACTGTGGTCTTGCTGTTGCTCTGCATCTTGCTTCCATTACTGTGACTTATTTGCTGGTGTTTTTTTGAATGCTGCTTGAATTTTGTCCATATACCAAGCACCCTTCCTCAACTACATCTTCAACTATGAATAGTCTAATATAAATTTTAATATTTAGTTCATGTTATAACACAATAGAAAAACTTGACAAAATAGCAGGGCTATTTGTGCCTTCTTAGCTGGGAACTTTCTCTCATGTAAACATATTCTTATTACTAGACTAATGTAGGGGAACTATTGTTGCAACCTTAAGGGCAATGTAGGATTTGTCACCAAAGACAGTGCTGCCATTCAGCATTTCAGCTATGGGGGGGTGGGGGAGTGGGGCATATTCAGTGACACTCTACACCATTGTATTCTTAGTCCTTACTGATTATTATTATTAGTAGTAGTAGTAGTAGTAGTATTACCTTTTAATATAATATTACAAGTCATCATCATCATCTTAAGATGGCATACATACTATTCCCTTCTCTTTTTTCTCCTCACAACAGCCCCATGAAGTAGGTTGGACTGAGAAAAAGTACTTAATGTCACCCAGTGAGTTACTGTATCTGGGGGTGGGCTTGTTCTAATCCAACACCTTAACCACTATACCACATTGGTAATATACTTCTGTATTTCTCTAAATCTTTTTTAAATTTGTGTTTTATTTTTACTTCTGCAAACCCTGGAATCCCTCAAGTCTGCTACAATATCCCTCTAGGTGTGAAAATACCATTTTGGGCAGTATCATGAGACATGGCTGAAAGAATATGTGAAAGGGTGGCTGGCCTTTGGTGCTCCAGATATAGCTCTCAGTGTCATAAAGCCCACTCAGCCATTTTGTTCTCAAGCTTTGTGTGCATCTTTCACTGTAATTTTCTAACACAAAGCAGCCTGTAGCTTGAAGATTTTGCTGGAATATTTCCTTTACGGTACAGCTGTAGAAAAAGCAGTTGGGTTAGAATTTATGAAGTGTTTCTAACAATGGTGGTAGGTGCCAATTTGCTGCCATATGTGCACATATTTGCAAAACATGGATGTGGAATTGAAGAGGACAGAGAATAGGATTGTCTGCAGCAGATATGAAGGGTACAATTTACTTCACGGGAAATGGAAGGAGAAAAGAGAGGGAGAGACAGCTGGAAAACCACAGGAGTGATCAGGTTGCTACTCGAAAAATGAGCCATCGTTTTGTTCACTTATGTTGTTTTCAGGTCATAGATTTGGTAGCACTTGGGCTGGTTTTGTTATAGGAAACTAGGAGTAAATATGTGAAATATAATCATTTCAACCATGGTTTTATTTGTTTGTTTATCTTTCACTCCACTACAATTTAACAACTCTCAGTGGCTTAGAGTGTGCACTACAACAACTAAAACATACATGCTATTATTAAGACAAACAATGACATCATAAACCCCCAACAAAGATAGAAAAACAATAAACAAGAACAAAAAATAAAGGGTGATAACAATACTTAAGTTAAATTATGCCCTCTGGAATAATTCCATTTTCAGTAGTTTCCTAAGAGCGAACAGTGAAGGGTCAAATCTTATCTCAGTAGAAAGACCATTTCAGAGCATGGGCCGCAGAAAAACAGCATATTCTAGCCTCGCTCCCTCCCAGAAGTTTGTGGCTACAAGCAGCTGCTCCCTACAAACTATCCAGTGGGTTCCAATGGTAGCTACAAGCAGCTGCTTGTAGTTCTTACTTGACATACGGACCAATTCTGGTTGGAGCAGGCAGTCCTGCACATACCAGCTGCTAAGCCATCAAGGGTTTGATAGATCAATACTAGCTTCTTAAATTGTACCTAGAAACCAATCAGCAACCAGGTTGCAAAATCAGTGTTAGGTGCTTCCATCACAGAAAGTCAGTAAGTACACAGGCCATCAGATTTAGAATGAGTAGTCTTTTAAGGCCAGCCCTATGTAATGCACATTGCAGCACTCCAATTGAGTAGTAATGGGGTATGTGAATTACTGTGGTTAGGTCCTCATGCAGCAGATAGAGTTACAGCTGGCCCAGCAGTCCTCTAGGCTTAAGGGTCCTCTAAGCTATGGCTTCCACCTGCTGTTCCAGCAGAAACCCTGAGTCCAGAAGGACACTCAAATTATGATCCTGCTTCTTTATGGATAGTGCCTGCCCATCCAGAGATCATACTGGTATTGACAGAGAACCCCAATGTGCAAATAGTACAGGTAGTCATCACTTAATGACCATTCATTCAGCAACTGTTTGAAGTTATGACCAGTCCTCAAAGTTACAACTGTTGCAGCACCCCCACGATTACATGATCAAAATTTGGGTACTTGGCAACTGGCCCACATTTATGACCACAGCATGTGTTTCAACTCCGCCCACCCACCTATCTCTGTCCCATCTCTGCCCTTTTGGCCACCCTGCACTCCACCACTGCTGCCTACCCCTGCTGCCCCCTGCAACCCCCAGCTGACCTTTGCCATCTTCTTCTTCCCGCTGCTGGCCTGGGATCCAGGTGCTGGGCAAGGGCATAGCCCCAGGACATGTGCAGCAAGTGTAGCAAGGTGGCGGAGCCTCCTCTGCCAAAGGCAGCTCACTGGGCCTGGCCGGGGTGGGGAGGGGGCAGCAGGATAGAAGCAGAAGAGGAGGCAGGGCAGCAGTGCAGGTGGCAGCTCCCCAGGTGAAGGTGGCAGCTGTCGCAATGTGCAAGGCCTCACAGTGGGAGGAAGAAGATGGCACCAGTCAGCTGGGAGCAGCAGGGGTGGCAGCAATGGTGGAGTGCAGGGTGGCCAAAAGGCCAGAGATGGGGTAAGGGTGGGGGGTTGAGGCAGAGGCAAGCGTGGCAGGGTGGCGGAGTCTCATCTGCCAAAGGGAGCTCACTGGGCAACTGGAACTACTGGAACTGCCATTGCTAAGCAGTGGGGTCACATGATGTTTCACCTAACAACCACTTCACTTAGCAAAAGAAATTCCAGTCCTAGTTAGGGTCATTAAGTGAGGACTACCTGTAACTCTGTCTCAGCTTCAGTCTGTTCTCTCCATCCAGAACTTACAGTCTTCAGGTCTTGGGATAGGATGTTGATACCACCTCTCCTATGCCCTGGACTGGTGATGTGAAGTTCAGCATTATCAGGATACTGATAATACCATATCTTCAACCATCAGATGACCTCACCCAGCACCTTCATATAAATGTTAAAGAGCAAGGAAGAGAGAACTGACCCCTGTAGTACCGCATTAATTGCATATAGGCACTCAATTCATGTCTAATTTGCTCCTTGACACAAAGATAAGAAACACTAGTATTATAATGATTGTTTCCTAATGCAGTTGTGGGTAGTCATATTATCAGTGAAAGATCTACCATTTGTGCTGCCAGCTAGCAATACCTTCCTGAAGAAACTTCTCTGTGGTGGCAGCCATTCTCTTGAATGTTTTCTTCTGCTCATTTTCAGAGGTTCTAATCGTGGCATGTTTTAGATGCCTCCTAAAGACTCATATTTTCGCCTAAGACTTCCTTGTTAGAGTATCATGTGTGGATTAGGTAAAATATAATAATAACATTAAACCATTAAAACATTTAATAAGCATGCTTTTAAAATGAAATACAGTGGTACCTCAGTTCACGAACTTAATTCGTTCCGCGACTCTGGTCGCAAACTGAATTGGTCGTGAACCAAATCAAATTTTCCCATAAGGTTCAATGTAAATACGGTTAATCCATTCTGACCCCTACAAATTTGGTCGCCAACCGATTTTTGATCACGTCCCGAATCAAATTTCCCTCTAAGGTTCAATGTAATTACGGTTAATCCGTTCTGAACCATATGTTTTTTTTTTTTAAACTGCAAAAATATGACACAAAGTACAGTACGAAGAGAGAGAAAGCTAACCTTGCTCGAGGCGACTTCTGGCGTGGAGGACAGGAAGGCGGGTGGGGAGGCGGTTACTGCTTGGAGGGAGAGTCCCCCTCCCTACAGGAAGCCGCGACCACATGTCACGGGAGGGAAAATGGCTGCGGATCCTGTTCGTAACCCGATGCGGAGTTCGCGAACGGAGGCAAAATTTTGCGACCGGAGCTATTCGTGAACCAAATTGTTCGTGAACAGAAGCATTCGTGAACCAAGGTACCACTGTACTGAATTTTATAACTTTTATGCTGCTTTTAGCTGTCTTTTTATATAGGAAGCAGTACTGGATTAATGCAACAAATGTCTATAATATAGATGTGATATACAATTTCAGGCATTTCTCCTATTTATTATGGATTATTTTGATTGCCAGTTTGATAGTCCCAGAGAATGTACTTTACAAAACTGCAGTGGAGGTTTTGGGGCTCTGATGAGAACATATGTTATTTTGTTAAAGTTTAAGACTAAGGAGCATCATCTTTGCCTTGAACAGATATTCATCAGTTAGGACGGAGATTTTTAGCTCCCCCCCCCCCCAAGAAATATGAGCTCCAAGGGAGAAATACTTTTATCACAACTTTACCGACTTAACAGATGCTCCACTATGGATTCCCTGGAGTTCAGTTAGAAAATGCAATGGTGTAACTTTATCTGTTGACAAAACTAGCAATTCCTGAGGAAGGGTGGATGCTTTGCATTTGATTTTTGTTTGAGTCATGATTGCTTTCATTAGTTGTCTCAGAGTTAGATAATATCTGTCTTTAAATTGCAGTAGCTAGCTGCCATTACAGAGTTCATGCAATTTCTCTTGTATTAATCTTTGCTCTGATAAAGGAGGTAGGAAACCTGAAACAATACTGTTGTTTTGGACTAAATCTTCGATACACCATCCAGTATGGCCAGTGGTCAGAGATGTTTAAAGTTGTGCAAACAACTGAAAGGCAGCCAGTTGCCTATCCTGAACAGTTAGCCCTGATAGCTAATTTTAGTGATAGGTCTTTCTTCTAAAAATGAAGTCTTGGGTCTTTAATCCTGCATCGTGGCTTTCATTCAATCCAAAACAAAATCTTTAACACTCAAAGAAAAATCCGTGGTATCTATCAAATTGTACTTTAGCCATTTAAGAGAACATCACTTCGTTAAATTCTGTAGTATGAGAGAGCACATGCCCTGAATGTTTACCTGAAGAATAAACTTACCACCTTCTTGCTTAAAGGTTTTTGCTTTATATCTTACACGTTATCAGCATTTGAACAGCAAACTCTGAAGCAGAATGTTTTCATGCAGGCAGCATTGGAACAGTGCAATCAGTACTGTTGATTTAACTTGTGGCATACCAAGCCAAAGAAAGTATTACTAAAGGGTATAATAAGCTTATTTTTTGCTTTGCTTTCGTTTCTGCATAAGACTTTGGGAATCAGGGGTAAGGGGTCAAAAAAGAGCACAGATATCACTTTTGACATGAAGAAGACAAGTTCTGAAGGCATTTTTTTTAGACTGACATACATCTCTATACTCTCTTGATAGACATTTTTAAACTGTTTAAAAATGTTTAAAATGTATTTTTAAAAAACAATAAAAATGTCCGTGTTTTCTGTAGGCTGGGTGATAAATAGCACTCACCTTGGAGACCATCCTATTTACTTTTGTGGCCCTGGGATGCAAAAAAATACAACAAGCAATTTTTGAGAGTTTCCATTATTACACGCCCTCCTTTTGGACCTGCCAGACTGACTGAGTCAAGTTTCTATCACCTTCATTTCTAATGAAAGATTGAAATAAAAATGGATCTTGGACTTCTCATTGGGAGTACAGTGGTACCTCGGTTCACGAAATTAATTCATTCCGCGACTCTGGTCACGAACCAAATTGGTCGTGAACCGAATCAATTTTTCCCCTAAGGTTCAATGTAAATACGGTTAATCCGTTCTGACCCCTACGAATTTGGTCGCCAACCGATTTTTGATTGCGTCCCGAATCAAATTTCCCTATAAGGTTCAATGTAATTACGGTTAATCCGTTCTGAACCATTTTTTTTTTTTTAAACCGCAAAATTATGACACAAAGTACAGTACGAAGAGAGAGAAAGCTAACCTTGCTCGAGGCGACTTCTGGCGTGGAGGACAGGAAGGCGGGTGGGGAGGCGGTTATTGCTTGGAGGGAGAATCCCCCTCCCTACAGGAAGCCGCGACCACGTGTCACGGGAGGGAAAATGGCCATGGATCCTGTTCGTAACCCGATGCGGAGTTCACAAACGGAGACAAAATTTTGCGACCGGAGCTGTTCGTGAACCGAATTGTTCGTGAACAGAAGCGTTCGTGAACTGAGGTACCACTGTATATCTGCTGACTTCACCCCCAGCATTACATGAATATTGCAGTAGGAGAGAACTGATCATGTTTACTGAAACCCTTGGTATAGCATGGCCCAAGTTAATGTTAGTTTCATGAGAAAATATCTCAGCAATTTATCACACACCAAAATTACAGAAATTAGAAAGAATCTTCATTACATTGTGATATTTCTCAGGATTTATTTAGCATGAAAGACAGTTTACCACCAATAAACCAATGCTACATATCAAGAAAATAGAATTGTTCAGTGTTGTGTATACATATTTTACCTTGCCTGTACACTTTACATTCCAACCTTTTTCTGTGATTTGTGGTGATACGTTTTTAAAATACTTTCCTCATGTTGCTTGTGCCTCCTGTGTTGTAACAATCCGTTCTTTCTGTCCTTGATTAACCATTCCCAGACTGTCAAGGCTGTGCTGGGCAATTGCCCCTAGGATAACGTACAAATTATTTCATGATAGTTATTCAAGTCTAACAGCAACAAAGCAACAAAACAAGACATGTGAGGTTACAATTACCGTAGCAGAATGATGCTCAGGTAAAAGGAGTATAATCTTTGCAGGATAATTGGAAGGGATAACAGAAATGACAAATTTGGGAAAGGCCTATTTTAATTCCTCTTCTTCTTGAAGTATCTGCAAAATCTGAGAATAACTCATATGAAATATTTTTGCTAATGGACATAGATAATTTCCCTCCACCACAGCGTTTGATCCTTTTTGACTTCCTCTTCTTCACTCCCATGTGTTTTACTTTTCCTTGGCAGTAAGCCTGACTGGATTTACTAATGCAGTTCAAAACCTCATAAATGTGTGCTGTCAATCCCATATGAGAAAGGCATTTACATAGGAAAATAACTCCTATGAAGTTTCTCATGTATATTCTGTTCCTATTCCAGGAAGAATAAAAGCATCAAGTAGACTTCACATCTTACTTTTTGCCTTTATGAGACCTTCTGCTTCCTTCCACAAGGAAATGGATTGACTTTGTACTTCCCCCATAGGAAGCATCAAGAAAGATTTTAGCCTTGATCACTGCAGGTGTATAGGAAATATTTTCTTATCTAACAGGAGACAAAGAAAAACATATGTGCTCTGTTGAATTTACCATGGAGCAAATATATGCAGAGGATTATAACATTCCTCTTGTTTCCCAATGTTTGAACCCATAAATATGTAATTTAATAAACCAGCATATATATTAAATCTTCAATAGAAATAAAAATGGTAATCCTGAAAACAACCAACCAGCCAAAGAAAGATAATTCCAGGGTAAATACTGAGTGCACGTGTGAATACATTTGTATGGAGTCATCCCAGTCAGAGTTTCAGATCATATCTGATCATGCTGCAAGAGATCTATATTTTCAGTTATTGGAGACAGTATAGAACAACAAACACTTGTAAACTGCAACACTTCTTTATTTATTTAGTTTAATTTAATTTAATTTAATTTAATTTTATTTTATTTTATTTTATTTTATTTTATTTTATTTATTTTATTTTATTTTTTTATTTATTAGATTAGATTTCTCTCCTGCCCATCTCCCCTACAATCTCTTCTCTTTAATTTAATCAGGTATGTATTGAAGAGAAGGTTGTTAATTTGTGTTGTGAATATTTGTCACCATTACGAGTGTTTCTTTCACTGAAACCTGAAACAGCAGAGTTTTTAAATAGTTCGACAATTATTTAAATCAGATATTTATCTGTACTAATGGGACATTGTGGTTCTGTTAACCACTGGCTGTTATATTGGAATATATAACAATCTACCTAGTGATAAATGCTAATGAGTAGATAGAGGAGAAATTAACAACGTTATGACACAGTTAATTTATACTACTTTATAACTTGTGACTATAACTTAAGAGAGTTATGTAATTTGCAACCTTAGCTCACATGTGGCCCTCCTAACCAATTTTGTTCCTCTAAGGTTTATCCAGATCACAGTTCAGTGACAAAGCCACCAATTGTTGGCGGTGTGATTTGCACACTTTTGTGAAGCCTTTAAAATTTCCCAACCTTCAAAAAACATTTGGATCCTAGTGATATCACAGTATCACTGAACATTCTTCAGTTTTTGTTTTCAGGTACAACCATAGTACATGCAGGTTGGCTACATGTTTTGTCACCCATCAGAGTAGAGCATCCGCAACTGTATTTTTGTAGCAGTACCAAAAGTCTTTGGTGGCTCCTTAATTAGAATTGAGTACCCAAGCTTTAGTCAAGTCTATTTTTTTCATTTTTTATGGTTTTTAAAATTACTTTTATGATTAAATTTTTTAAAGTTTCTTTACATTACAGTATATTGCACTATACACAACACCTTCTATATTCTTATATCAGGCCATTTAAATCTTTCATGTATCCAAATATTCTAATGCATGGAGTCAGCTCTGAAATGCAGATCTACTCAGTGCTAAAATTGCTTGAGAACATACCAGCCCAATTGTGAGAGTTGGTTCTCAGAGTTAAGGATTTGAGCAACCATTGTGTAATTAATACAGAGCAGGAGGCTCTTCCTTTATCAAAGAAGAGGCCTACCTCTTCTCTGGGCACTGTGAAGCTTTGAGAAAAAGACTCAGAAACCCTCCATTCCATCCTAACACACGCATAGATATATTGATTCTAGCTTTCAAATAATTCCACTTGCTGGAATTCTTGTATCTCTACAGCTTTCATCTTGCTTGCTAAAGAGAACTTTGAGAGATTTGTGTTTGGGAAAACCAGTTACAATTCAGGCAGATACCAAAGGTTAGTTCTCACTGGTTTCAAACAGAACTTAGGAGAAAGGATATCTGGTTGCATAATTAGTTGCTTCTAACTGAACTTGACTACAGATTATCTGATCTTTTTATACCTCTGATGTTGTTATGCTTGAAATAATGGAATACTGCTATAAAATAAAGTTCAGAGAGGTAAGATTGCTTGTTGTTACTTTATGGGCCCAGATGGTATAATTGTACAGATTGCCTCCAATTTGATATGAGTAATGAATTTAATTGGTAATGTCAGTTTGATTCAACAATTTGATTTGAATCATTTCATTGCATTGCTTTGATTCAAAGTGTTGAATTGAGTTCATGCAATTTTCATGCAATCAGTTAAAAACAAACACACACATTTTGGGCTATATACTGTTCAGAATGGTTGGACAATCCTATTTAACTTTCTGATTTGATTTCATCCAGTCTTGTCCATGGCAGCCAGGTCCTCATGTTGATGTGAACCTTGCTAAATTCATGATTAGACAAGGAGAACCATACACCAAATGTTTCTCTTTGTAGGTAAATTTTCTTTTGATGGGCATTGTGATAATTACTCAACAAAAATAGAATAATGTGAAGCACAAGCCAGCTAAATCTTTCCCATACAGAAGAATATCCTTAGGCAGTTCTTTTCATTTTCAGCAAGATTTATGGACAAGGATTTCCTATGGTGTGGTTAGCACATTGTATTGAGCCATGGCCTGTTTAACCATGGCTTACTAATTAAATCAACCTTCTAGTCATAAAAAGTGGTTTATGGCCACAGTGCTGGGTTCACACATCAAGTCAGCACAATGTCAAACAAATCATAGTATGAATTAGGGTAATGTGACATCCCAGCTGTTATCTTTTTATTTATTTATTTATTTATTTGTAGTACCTTTTTAATGTAGCTAGTTACTAGATATTAGTTTTATTTGGATGATATCCCCCCCCTTTTTTTTTCCTCCTGTTACATTTGTGACAAAAGATCTCAACTAAACAGGGCAACATTTGCTGTAAGAAGTTCCCACAATCAGCTTTTGAAGATCTGGAAATCCAGTCAGTCTCCCTGAAGCATCTATTTTACAATGTGACAATGCACACAATTGAGATGAAAAGGGACCTGATAGTTGACGTAGCTTGTCTTGTTCCCAGGCATCCTGCCAAAGAGGGCTACTTGGTGATGGACGTTTCAACAGCAGGCTTAACTGACTAATTGGCTTGTCTTGTGGGGCTTTTAGTTGAAATCTACCCTGCTTAGATGAATCAACTGGGTATTGATAAAAGTGGATGATAAATCATCTAAAATATAATGTGTAAAAGCAATCAGATATATAGAGCTGGATTTCATAAGTCCTATTCATTGTCATTCTCATTCACAAAATCCTTTTTAACCCCTATTTTTTTCAAAGAGGTATTTCGACAGATTATATGAGGTGACTGATACTCCTACAGTTCAAGAGCAGTGGTTCATTCTAATCAGAGATGTGTCAAAAGTTATAATCACACCCTTTGACCTGAAATTATGCCTCACACCCTGATACAATGGTTGGTAAAGAAAGTGCAATTAGTTCATGTTCAGAATCATATTTTAATTATTTGCAACATTTAAACTTTCCATTACCCTGGTTACTGTATTTATTCTTCTTTGAGATATTCAGAAATAAATGCAAATAGCAGAAAGTCAAACACTGTAGTATATATGCTTTCACTATCCTAGTAACAATGCATCTTTCTTACAAACTTACACTGGGGTTGTGTAACACATTAAGCAACCACACAGCCTCAGTCTAAAACAAAATCCACATTCTTCTATATTCTTACCATTCTTGCTTCATAACAAGAGCAATTCAATTTAGTTTACTAGAGCTACATTTAACTATTGGATGGTCATATGTATATTTACTCTGTTCTTGTAGAGGATGGCAGCATCAATGGACCCATCATTTCTTTTCAAACTTTTTGCTACTGACCTACATTTTGATATCTCTAAGTATATTAAATTGCTTTTGATTCAATCTGGCAAATTTCAATCTCAGTTTCTCAAACACTGTGAACTAATTAACTTTTAGGAATGCTTTCTTTTCTCCTGTAGATAAACACCAGTGCGCACACAATGCAATTTGACTTAATTAAAAACTGAGCTTGTGGTATGTAGTAGTTTCTCAAGTAGGTTTGGTATACTTGCATGTGAAGACTCTTCACTTATAAAAGAAGTTTAAATCAGTAGCATAAATAACTCCATGTGGATTTAGTGAATCTGGATTGTTTTAAGCCATTATGTAAACAGAAGTTTACTGTTGTCTTTGTAAGCCATGTAGCAGAATCTCCCTAGTCTGAAATTCCTAGTTATCAGTTTCCCCTAAAATGCCCCAGCCAGAATCATCTTTATAAATAGCAGTTGTGTTTATCCAAGCATTTGATTATCTAAATCAAAGTCCCCACTGAGCTGCCTCTGGGCCATTTTGAAAAATAGCAACATTACCTCAGTGTGTACAGTCTTTTACTCTACTCCAGCAAAGAATCAGAGAATTCTGATGGCAATTCATTGGCCTGGGTAAAATGTATATATGTGTGTACACTGAAGAGATATACTGATTTATCTGTGCCTGCAATTTACCAGATTCTAAAGTAAATTATTGCTCCAAAAATTGCTGGACTGCTCTCAGTATTATGTTTGGCTATTTCGATATGGATAGCTTTGCCATATTTTGTGCCATACCATTGCATAAAATCAAGGACGCAGATAATTTGGCTGGATCATGTTCTTTTATGGAAGGAGTTAATTTGCAGAAGAGGCATACCTTTCATTATTACACAAATACTTCTATAGTAATGCACATACACATCATAAGAGATCGTTTTTGTGCTAAACAGAATTACAGGTTTTTAGTTTACCTAACATTTTTCTGGCTTCCAATTCTGACTAAAGGGAAAGATATTTGATTGTTGGATAAAGTAACAGCATATTAAAAATGAGCTGGGAATGCAAGTTCAACAAATTCAAGACTGAATATATAGCATAATTGCAATGTCGTGCACATTTTCTATTCAAGTTTATCTGCAGAATATAGTTATACACTTCAAAGGTCAAGATACATAGAAGGTTTGATGAATTGTTTTGTTTTAAAAGATCCAGGAAAAAATTGGACGTGATCCACTGAACTCTTCAACCGGGTACTTATCAAACTACAGAGATTGTTCAGCTGGATATAGTTTTTGCCTATATATCAAGGATATGATAGTAAACATATTGTGAAGGTTTTGTATACTATCCTGATGAAAAATAAAATAGCATTATTGAAATACTTGTTTCACTTCACATGTTTTTCAAGAGGGTCTTGTGTACTCTGTGAGATATGAAAGTCAGTCATGAATGTATTGGATGACTACAAACAAGTTCTGATTTTTAAGTTTCAGATTCCAATTATTACTATGAGGCTAATAATAATAATAATAAATCTTTTGGGATATTATTATTGTGAGTTCTTGGAGCAATTAGGATCAAAGATATGCTATTTATAATTTTGTGACCAACAAAGCAAAGATTCATATTCATCAGAATATCTGCGGTGGAATCATGTGTAGCCTCAAACACCTGGTAAAGTTAGGGCTACCATATTTAGGCTGCAAAAATCCAGATAACCTCTAGATGGCAGTTAGAATTGGAGCTCTCTGTACTTCTTTGACATCATATCAAGGTCTTCTAGATACAGTAGCCTTAGGTAAATTATTCATTAGGGATTTTGTTGAGAGGTCTCTCATTTGGTTACAGTATGTGTATAATCATAGCATGGTGTGTCCACATTGTCACAAGTATATAGAGCAGGTCCTTCTTCCAGTGAAACAAGTCTCCCTCAAATGAAAATAATCCTTTTACTGGACAAAACTGAAGTGAAGAGAAAGAGAAACTTTCAAACTTAAAAAGTTCAATTTATCATAAACAGCTGTGCCATGGAACTTGTATTGCCCACTGAGGTGATCTGAGATGTAGATGTTTTATGCAGTTGATGTTGTACTATGCCATTTTGTGGCCTTCACTTCAGTTTATTCATAAGACTGGTCAATGGCATAGGCCCCATTTCAGATATTAACAAAGAACCATGTCATTATACTTGCTGTAAAAACCAAGATATTTTTGTATCTATGACAAATGATGAAATGCTGCATGTCCAATTCTAAATACAGAAGATGACTAAAATTATCACTGAAAACTGTGTCATTGGTCAGTGGGGATGGGTTAGTTCTGTCCTGCAGGATCTCACTGCTGGTCCAATTACCTCCCATTTGAAGTGGCCTTCTCATTTTCTTTAATGACAGGAGTAGCTCTGTAAGAAGTGGTGATATATTTCCAAAGTTGTGTAAGGCTGCTTGTTATTGAAATGGTAGTTAGTTAAATGCCACAAGTTTAGGTTCAACTTCTGATGCTTATATGGACATATGCTTAAAACCCTGACCGGTCTTTCATAATAATTCATAGCTCAAGATATTCTAGTAATTAATTGAAGTGAGTACAGTGGAAATAACTACCTAGTAAACATATGTTATAAAACAATGTTATGAAACATTGAGCTCAGTGCCATAACTATTATATCCTTTTCATCTCTAGAGTTAAGTGAGACAGGAACTAGTTTAGGCAAACATAGCACAGAGTAAACTATTAGAAAAAACATGTTTGTCAGAAAGCTATTTTTGTTGTTGCCTACAAATTAGTAATTGTTTTGTGGGCAATTGTTTAACTTCAAAAGGTTTTTTTTCCCAAAGCTTCTTAGAAATTTCATACCAAGTTTACTAATAGAAACAAGAAACACTAATTTCGAAGTCTTATTATTGTAGGGGAATATTTGAGTTGCTTTTAGGGTTTCTCTGCAGACTTTTTCCTATCTGGCATAAGGAATGCAAAGAAATGAGCATCTGTGCCTTTTGCCTCTCAGAAGTTTCCTCACTGAAGGAAAGGTTGGTTAGTCATTCTGATCTTGTTTGGAGAACATCAAAACTTAGAGGTCTAAGTAGGCAGCAAACTTTTTCCCCAGTTAATTGCATTGACTGTCTTCACACATTTACTCAGAAAGATTTCTGATTCCTTAATGCCGCTGTGTAACCCTTGTTTGTAATACATAATTAGGGATAGGTACATTAAATGGGATGGTGCATCTATCAATTAATCTAAAAATAATTGTGGGAAACCTCAACAAGTTTTAATCCCTTTTTCGCATTCCACAGTTCTAAAGAAATTTAACATGTACTGCTGTTTCTCTAAAAGGAAAGCTGCCATTGGCTTTAATGTACAATCCTAATATGCTTAGTAGGCAATAAATCAAGTAACTGGCTTTACGTATCCTGCTCAGCCAAAAAAAATATGGTTTACTATCCACAATGACTTGCATAACACTCTTAACTAAAACCAAATCAGCCACATTATAACCTAGACCAAAGACTGGGTTCACACATTGTGGTAAGCCTTGGCTTGCTTTGCCAAATAAGCCACAGTTGATTGGATTCATGTCTGCTAGGCCATAAAACATGGTTTAAAAAGGGCAGTAGTTAAGTTCAACACTATAAGCCAAATCACTGTATGGCTTAGCGTGATCTACAAACCCTATCTGTGGATTTTGTTAACCAGGCCAGTGACTGGATTTATAAACTACACTAAGATTTGGATTTCTTAAGCATAGTTTGCTGAATAAACTACAGTTAATTCAGACAACATGAAAAACCATAAGCTATAGTTTACAAATGATAGCAATTGGATTTACATAATCTAAGCCAAATCACAAAAATCACATTATGGCTTAACACCATATCAGTAAGATTTGCTGCTTAATAAATTTGCATAGACACTTCCTATGAAGCCATTATAATATCAGAAGTAATGCCATCTTTAAAAAAAAAAAAATCAGAGTAACATGGCAAATACAAGCCATGAAGTCTCCTCAGAGGCAGATAGACAACGTTGTCCAGACAAGATGGTTTGCCTTGCTTACAAAATGCATGTGTTATTTCACCTAACAAATATTTAAATTTTATTCACTATAAATCCAGGCTATACTGCATATATGTATGTATGTATGTTTGTATGGAAACTATATTTGGAGGTCATCTGGATATTGGCAGCCCAGATTTGGTAGCGCTGTGTAAAGAATTTTTCCAAAAGTTGTGGCAAGACCAAACTGGTACAACAGATCCCAGGGGAGTTGGTCTTTATATCATCTCTTCCAATTGCCCTTCCCAACGGTCTGAATTATGCTGTTTACCAGACTACTCTGGTTCATATGTGCCACTTCTGATACATGGTCTGCCATTGTGAAGGAACTAGAATGAGCTTGAAATGATCAATGCATGTGTATCGCTGGAATTATATCTTATTCACACCCCTAATTCAAAATGCCCTACAGGTATTTCCTGAGTGTTAGGTTATTAATCTTGTAAGAGGGAAAAAGTTATCTCCTGTTCAATAAATAATTTTCTACTCCTTGCACATGTTGGAGCAATACTCTTGCAAACAGGCCTCTCCATCACCACTTCTGGTGGAACATGAAAATCCCACTGGTACGAACAGGGATGTACATAAAGTTTAGTACCTTTTTTTCATGAAAACTTCAGCCTGCTGAAGACGGCATGCTCAATAACTCAGCTAAAATTTTGTGGCTGCATTTTGTTGGCACAAACATTTAATTCCAAGGTTTATAACCAACAGCAGCAAAGGATGCATAGCGGTTAAAGTGAGTTCTTGGTCAAATTTAAACCATTTTATGAAACTGGTTAATTAGCAATTTGAAAGGGGAAAATCAAGGTCTTAAGGTCTCCCCGGGTCACTTCCAAACCACAGCCTATTAACTACTCCTGCCTTTCAACAGTAATAACAATGAGGTTTTAAGTACATATGGAACCAACTATGTGTAAGGCTTTTATGAGGAATTTAAACAGGGGGCATGATTTTGCAAACAACAATTCTAGCAAATAATTTCATGGCTTTTGCTTCCTTCATTGTCTCTTCAAAGAAACCAAACCCCTTTGTCATTATAGGATGTCAGGTTCAGACAGGCTTTTTCTCTGACACTGGTGGAGTCTTTTAAGTGGCTCCCCCTGGACCTGTTTTTCTGGCTTTGTTTCCTTGATGCTGACCTCATGAAGGTGGCTTTCACAGTGTATCAACCTCCTGTCAGAACATGGAGCGAGTAAGGGATGGGAAGGGAAAACTAACCATTATCAGGAAGCTGGTGGAATTATGGGGTTTAGGCAAACATCTAACAGCCTGGCCCTTTGGTGCTCTTTGAGAGATATGTAGGAATCTGACTGTTTTACATCTGCCTAGCCCACGAGCCAGGGATGGATAACTTTTTCTGAGCTCAAGGCTATCCTCGGCTTTTGAGTTAGCACATCAGGGACATATTCTGAAAAGCTGGAGCCAGAAAAAAATGAAACCTCATTTCATTTACATGACATTTAAATCTAAATCCCCAGTCATCTATTAAGTAGTTTTCCCCTTCGGTCCTATTAAAATTTAAAATTTTGCAAAACATTTGAAAGAGGTGCTTCACAACGTATGGAAATATTTTAAAACACTTTTTCCACTAGCAATTATCTGATTCTACAGATGAGTAGAATTGGGTCTTCCTGGATCTTGCCCCAAGCATATTTCTTTGATGAAGGTACTGTGATACCGAAATGATGAAATGTACATTGTAATGCCATGATTCAAACTTCACCATTTGTAGTTGCATGGTAATGTTGTGTGCAAGTGCGTAAGGGGTAGAGTTTGTGTCCTCCATTGTTCCCACCCCCTCTGGACTCCTATGGATGAAAGATACATCTCTTGGGCAATATTTTAAGCTAGAAGCTAAATCCTGAGGTATCTTAGAATGTACAGATTGCAGACTAGGAGAGCTGTTCCAACAAAGTGATTGCAGTAGTTGATAATTTAAAAAAGCAGTTAGAAAGATGTACAAGAGGTATTGAGAAGCTGACTAAAGAGCTGGTAGTGGAAAAAGACAGGGGCAAAGGCAGTAAAGAATGGCTGAATGTGTATTCCTCTGCCTGTTCCAAATATGCAACCTGAGACAACCTTGACTTGCAACAGAACAGGCCCTGTCTTTACCAATACTGAACCATACATGAATAATTGCCTTTGAGGCATCTTTTCTTGCCAAGTATCTGACTTTTGGAAGCCAGCTCTAGCTGACTTCATTTCCCCAGGATACATCTACTGCTGAAATCTAAACTGGTTTGACTGCCCTAATTTTCTCTAAGAAATCTTGGGAATTTTAGGGAAGCATGAGATCTCTGGATGAAAGTAGGGTAATTTCAAAGGCTTTGGTCAGAACTAATTTAAAACTAATTTATGTTTGCTTACATTTAAATATGGTAAAGTTTGTGGCCTGGTGAATATGGGTTGTTTCCCCTGAAAAGTATAGTCTCTTGGGAAAATATACCCGCATACCTGTTAAAAATATATTTATAAGAACTAGCACTTATAAACAAAAAAGTGACCATAGACAAGAGTTCAAAATGGTCCATGAGCATACATGTCCATCTGTCTCTCACGTGATGCCATTCCAGATATTTCTGCAATATTTTGGGGACATTGTTTTGGAGAGCAGAGGGGCTGCTGAGAAGATAAAGTAGGAAAATTCTCATATATGCAGCAGTTGGAATCTCCCTCACAGTTATATAAGTTATCTAAAAGATAAAATGTAACTTCCTTTACATTCAGAATCAAAAAAACAGAAAGATCTTCCTGGCTGCTATCTTTAGCTCCATCTTCTCCTGCCTGAATTGTCGTATTTTTATACACATCTGCGCATTACCAGCAGTAATGTCCACTGGGGGAGTAAGCAGGGGTCAGGTTGACAAAAGCAAAGCAAACCCCCCTCTTTTTTCTTCGTGCGTTGCACATAAATCGTCTGAACACTGCTACATGTTATCTTTGTTACCTGCTCTAGAAATCTAATAACTTACCTAAAAATGGGGCAGGTTAAGAATTGGAGAACATAGCTTGGTGATACGTGGAACGTAGCTTTCGAGAACATGAAGAATGTAGCTCTGTGATAAAAATGTAATGAATATTGCCCAGAAAATATAAAGTAGCAAAAATAATCTGAAATATATTTAAAGATAGATCATGAAAATGCTCACAGCGTTTGACATTTCTGAAAAATATATTGATGGAAAGGTCTGGGGATCTTTCTATCATAGTTTCTCTGAAAATTGCCCTTTTCCGAAGTCCAAAACTTTCCTCACACATCTAAGCTTAGGCTACGGAATCTTCCATGACCTGTGAAATATGAGATTAGTATCTTTTTAATCAAAACATGCTGCAAAAAGCATAGGTTTAAAAGATTTACCTTTTGAGTCTTGTAGACTGCAGAGGAAATAGCTCATCTGAGGATTTCCTGCAGATTCTGTATTCTGGACTTATAAAAACTTCAAAAAAAGGTTGTTTGGGAGATGTAAAATGCCTACATGTTAAGCTATTTTCCAGACATGTTATCTACTATTTAGGTTGTACTAGAAAATATTTTTATCATTCAAGCTAACCTGGATTTTATTCAGACTGCTGTAGAGGAACTATTGTGTGGAACAAACATGTGAAAAACACATTCAGGATATACCCCTGTATGTGGTGAAGTTCTCATAATTATCCACTGTTGTGCATATGATCAATTTTGGCACCTTTGAGTTTCAGGAAGTGCCTGAAACTCTACCTACACGAACAACCATATTTTTATTTAATATTACTTGAAAAAGCTGGGGAATTTATCAGAGATATATAAATTTAGCCCAGATCTAAAAAATAATGTAGATGTGTTATTTTAAAAAAGTAGCAGAGTTGCTCATTTTAGTCTTTTAGATAATGTGGCTCAAATTAAAATTGCCAGTCTGACTTCCTGGGAATTATCTTGTGTTCCAGTCCAAGAAGAAAGATTTGGCTTTAGGGGAGAGGACATCGCTTGACAGTGCCACTCCCAAACATGAGCAATATGGTAGGGCTGCCATCAATTGAGGCTGAAGATGAGAGATGGTGGGAAGCTATCTTAAAATTGCTGTCATTGTTTCAACAGCATCAGCCTTCCAGCTATATGGTTCAGTGAGCTTGTTCCCAAATTTTAGTGAAATAGGCACAGAGATAGGCATTATTCCTACTCACTGATGAACCCATGAATATTACAATTTTTAATAACTAGAGTACTCCCTTAACACGTGAAGTGAAGTGCATGTGCGTGTGTATGTATACATATAGTTTACTATATATGTGTGTGTACATGTGTGTGTGTGTGTGCGTGTGTGTGTATTTATGCACAGTCACACACACAAGTGCCAAGATTATTAAAATTTACAATATGTTTGGCTTGAATTAAATCTAGGGACAAATAAATTAGATTAAATTAATTAAAGGGATATAGAAGATATGCTCTAGGTAGATAACATAGTCATCATTTGACCTGCTATCTGTAAAGTAAAATGTAATCTCTTCTTCTTGAAGGACATACTTGTTACTGTATTACTGAACAGCTCTTAGCATATCAAACCATCTCTCGGGTATGCTGGAATTTTCACCTCATCAAAAAAACTAGCTTAGTTGCTTATTATATGGAGTGAGAGGATCTGCTTGCTGCTTGAGAATAAGAATAACACTCCATATGTAATCCCAGGTTAGCTTCTTTGTAGTGTTATAATAAGAAGCCACCTTCTGAACAAGATTAAAAGACATTATTCTAGAACACTTTAGATGTTGCTGAGCTACAGCTCTCCTACAAAGTATCTGTCATCATTGGCTTTGATAAGTAGGACTTCTGAGAGATGTGAGTTATCAATATTTGAAGGGCTGTGGGCTTTCCCCCTCTTAGAAGGTGAGACTGAGCTGAGACTTGAAAACAATACGTTTATTTTGAGGAAGAACAAGCACCAATGTATTCTAATATTCTGAGTTATAAAGAAGAAATTTTAGAGAAGCATTCCCCAAATTGGTGTCCTTATAGTATACAGGACTAAAATTGCCATATATTGGGTTACATTTATGAAAGCTGTAGTCCAGCATACTAGGAAAGTATCAGTTAAGGGAAGGCTGTTCTGGAGAACGTGTGAAACCCATGCATATGTTTTATTCTTTATTTTATATTGTCGTCTAAATGACTTGTATTTATTTCCAATGTGTTTCAGGTGCTGTTTGCTTTGAATCAAACATTATTGCAACATGAAAGTCTTCGAGCTGGCAGCTGGCAGGCTCCTTACACCACTGAAGACCTCATCAAGCATTACAACTGTGGTGACCTAAATGCTGTCATATTCAACCATGATTCTTCACAGGTATTATGACTTTAATTGTCTTACATATAGGGGAAGACCAAAAAGGCACAATTGTAGCATCTCACCACTACGGTTGTTTAGTTCCTGCTTCACATTTCTTTGGCCTCCAGAGTTCTTTTATCTGGCTTGAATAGGTATGTGGAGAAGTTAAAACATGTATCCCCTGGTGATATTTTCCTCTAATTTCCCCAAACAAGTAGTTGAATTATCACTGGAGAGATAAGGAACACTTTATGAAATCCACAGACATCAAACCTTAATTGAGTTATTGCCAAACTAAGATACGATGATTATAAATCTGTGCAGTAAATACAAACTTTGTCTATATGTGGAAGTGTAGCTAAAATTCTGAAATGGGCACAAGGATCAAGGAAAAACGTTCTAGTTGACTGTGATTCAATGTACATGATTGATTAGAATTATTCTTGAAACTAAAGGAAAGGTACTGAAGATAGAGCATCTGTTTTGTTCATAGGCATTAATGATAGTCAGAACTCAAAATGAGTTTCTCCTTTAAAACAGCTCTTTGGATCTAATTCAATGTGGGTCCTGTTCTCAGTTATAGATCTTATCACTGACCTTGCTGATTGTGGTGATGTGACATATGAGATGTTCTTTCCTGTGACATATGAGATGTTCTATATTAATCAATAGCTAATTATAGCCAACTCAGGGCTTTTGGTTTAATTTCATTTAATTATAGTTAATATAGACAGGAATCTATATCCATCCATATCATATTTGCTGGGCTTCATTCTTTCCCCTCACCCGTCATTAGGAGGATCAGAAAGAAGAAAATACTATCTACTGAGTCCTCATTCCTTTTCCAGGAATGCCTGAAAATATGATGGTTGCAAACTCCATGGTCTTTGGAAGCACCTCCCATGTGCAATCCTCACCTCTGCCATTCTGGGAGCCAACTGTTGTAGAACTGGGCAATAACTTAGAGGTCTGATTAGTAGCAAATAATTCTCAAAAGCCTTTATGTTGTCCTAAGACAACAGTTCTTCCAAATCTGCCCCAGTGACCTCTCAAGGTTTTGATAGTCCCTAATACACCAATCTTTTCTGGTAAAAATCTGTGTGGTTGCTAACAATGACTTGATGGCACATAATCAAAATCAAGAATGTTTTACTTATGGACTATTCTGTATAGCAATCAAGCAAATGTGCTCTATAACAGATTTCACAATGGCAGTTGAAGGCTTATTAAAACAGCAGTGCAAAAAAAAAAAATGTACAGAAGGAATAATCAAAGGAGGTGGCAGGACCAGGTGGTTCCTTTAAAAAGCCTAATTCATTGTAGCTTAGAAAAAAAAATTGATGCCCTCACTAGGAGGTCAAAGCATTTCCACCTAAAGAAACATAAATACCTACTCTAGGAATTATGACTGCAGGAGATCTCGGAACATGTGAAAATAGTTTTCATAGGAGTAAGTTGCATTACTCTTTGCATCCAGCACAATAGTCTTGGGGCTTCTTGGCACTAGATAGCTCCAATTATTATAATCACAGTTCTACAGTTGCCTATGTAATGTGACCCCAAATACAATGGGTACAAAACTGTACTAAAATGTCTCAAAGGATCCCAGCCGCAAAATGATCTAACCAGCTAATGCTACCTTGCCAGTCCCCTCTTGCCTCTTCTGCTTGTTGTCTCTGTACCTGGAAATCCTTATGTTCTTCATATGTCTCTGGTTTCCTTGAGAAACAATGAGATATTACCCCTAGAATCGTTTCTCTAGAATTGCTCTGTGCGTTTCAGTCTAATGATGGATTAAAAGGCTTTGAAAGGAATGTGTGCATAATAGAAAGTTAACTGCAAGTGCTTGCAAGGCCTTTGAACATAATTCCCTCTCGTTAGGACAAAAGACTTTGTAATAACTGAGTTTATATCTGAAAAGGAAATGAGCAGTATGGAAATAGGTTACGAGGCCAGATAACTTCCTAAACATGCTATAATCCAATAATAATTTGTGTGTCACGTGACTTTGGGCGGAAGCCATTGCTTTCTCTTAGATCTTCTATATCATAATGAACTTTGAAATGCTTCCGTGGTTTCCTAACTTGCAAGCAAGTCAAGCAGGCACAGTTTATACAACTGTAACTGTCACCAGCAAGAGGTAATACAATGGAATGTGATCCATCCACTTTAAGGACTTTTGTGTCACTGCTTAAATTACTTCAGTTGAAATTGCTTGGATTAATTTGGAAGCCTCAGATATATCTGATAATGAGTTTTTAAAATAAACAGAGTACTAACCTACGAATAACTAGAGGGGGGAAAAGCTTATATTTCACTGAAAAATAGTAATCAACAGCAACTTGTCTGTGACAGTAAAATAGAAATCTCACATAACCATTACAAAAAGTGAGGAGAACACATGTTTTGCAGTAAAATCAATTATACCATCTTGATTTTAATTTCCACTGGGAACTTGAATAGCAAACAAAACAAACAAAAGCTTGTATTGTTAGTGTGATTGCGTTACATTCTTCTCTCGATAGTTTTCTCACTTAAATCCTTATTTAATCTCAGTTAGGCTGAACAAGACAAAGTTTATTTAGTTGAAGCATGTCAGAGAAATAAAATAGGAAACAGCTCATTTTGTTATACACGTTTTTGCAACATACTTGGCTAATAAATTTACAGCAGAGTTTCTGGGCAAGCTGTCAAAGTGATACAGAACTTAGCATTCTTTAAAACAAAGGCAGCGATGGGTTGTTATTTTTTCTTCATTGCTCTCTGAGTGGATAGCCTTTGCTTTTAAGGAAGATTTCTCTGTCCAGATTACATTTATGTTCCCATTAACATTTCCTGAGGTTTGATTTGCATAAGCATTTCAATGCCCATGCTAACTTCCAGCCACTTTAGCCTTCATCTCATACTCAACTATCCTCTATATGTGCTTCTAGGGTGCAGCCTCAGCTTGTGGTGGCATTTCTAAACTGATTTCTAGAAGGTTAGTTTGTAGCCTTCTAGCTCCCCACTGTCTGAAATCATTATAATGTAGGATAAACAGATGTATGTCCATATTCGTTTAGCTCTTTTTGTCATGAGAACTAGCTATAAAAGGAAGATTCTCTGAAGTTAAGTTTACAATTTTTGATTGGCTCTTATTCTTAGAAACGTTGAACCATTTGCATAATCAGGTTAAGATATGCATATCTGACCTGAGATAATTGAGGGGGAGAACAGCTAAAGTCTATTGAATGAAGCCATCTGATACTGGGTCAGGACAGACAATAGAGAGAAAAATCACACTGCATACATGGTGATGTACTGTAAACTATGCTCTTTTTTTAGTATAATTTTTATTGAAAGTTTTAAAAACAAGAGTAGAAATCAATACAAACTAAAATAGAGTAAGAAAGAAAAAAGAAAACAGAAGAAATAAAAGAGAAGGCTAAAGTGCAAAAAGAAAAAAAGAAAAATAGAAAAGAAAGAAAAAAAAATAAAGTGGCTTCCGATCTTCTTTACAGCAGTTATAAGTTATATCATGACTCTCTTCTTTCTATAATCTGTACTATCTGATTCTCAGAAACATAGATCATAAGTTCATTTTTCCGGTTTTACACAAAAAGGCCATAAAAGGTTTCCAGTCAGCAATAAATAGATAGATGTAGATATCGTCTTTTCTCTAATCAGACAGGTCAATTTGGACATCTCAGCAAGTTCCATCATCTTCACCAACCATTCCTCCATTGTAGGTATTGCCAGATCTTTCCATCTTTGTGCATACAATAATCTCACTACGGTTATCATATATAAAAACAAAGTTATATTACTTTTTTCCAACTGTTTATCCATTAGTCCCAAGAGGAAAAGTTCTGGTTTCAGTTGCATATTAATCTTTAAAATCCTCTGAATCAGTGTATGCATTTGAACCCAAAATCTTCTAGATTTTTTGCATGTCCACCAAGCATGGTAAATGACCCTTCTTCTTGTTCACATTTCCAGCATAGATTTCAAGTACCTTTATACATTCTAGATATTTTTTTTCTGGTATCATATACCAATGGTATATCAGTTCTCTTTAAGATTATAATGTAATGTAAATTTCAGTCCTTTCAACCACGTACTTTCCCATTGTTCCATCTGTATATTATAAGCAAAATTTGTAGCCACTTTATGATACATTCTTTCACTTGTTCTTCTGTTTCAAATTTCAATAAAAGTTTATACATTTTAGCAATCACATGTTCATCATTTGTACACAATTCCATTTCAAAGTCAGTCTTACAATATTCAATACCATACATTCTTTTGTCTACTTTGAATCTTTCTGATAACTGTAAATAGGAAAACCATTGACAGCTATGTCCTTCTGCCATCAGGTGTTCTCGATTTTATTTTGTATTCCCCATAACAGAATTCTAGTATCTCATGGTATGTTAACCATTAGTGTTTGTCTATTATTTCTCATTTATAAAATGCTTCCTGTGCTGAGAGCCACAAAGGTGTTTTCAGGCACAACCTGGATTTGTATCTATTCTATATTCTCAATATGACACGTCTAACATAGTGGTTTTTAAAATCTACGTTAACCTTGACTTTATCATACCACCCAATATCCATGCCATCCAAATTCTAACTCTAAAAGTCCTTTTTACTTAGCAGTGATGTACTATAAACTATGCTGTGGAAATCAGACAGTTAATATTGGGGGGGAGGGGGAATTATTTGACTCCTGGGGACACTTAAATGAGGAAGAATTATGGTTACTGTTACTGTTAAGATGGTTCAACATAGTAAGAGGCTCTAGTTTTATTGATTCATAAGGGGCTGAATCTGTTTTTAACAGAAAGCAGAGAACACTATTGCATCTCGTTCATGCTTCTGAAAACACTTGACTGTCCTTTAAGTCATTCAACTCTATAAAAATTGTAAACAATTTTTCCAAAGGGAAAATAAAAATGTGTCTTCAGCTTGAACTCCAAGCAAATAGTGAATATTTATAATTGACCTTTGCACATAACCTTTTGTTTTTGGTATTAGAAAAGGAGATAGTCAAACTGTTGATTTCTCTCAATGGTAGTTGAGAGATAATGGGACCCTATGAAAACCATGACTGAATTGTTACACTATTGTAAAGATGTTGCCTATCTAAATAGGTCAAACTATATACTGCACTTAATATGTCGTGTGCGGCTTTGGGGAGGGGAGTATTTTTCAGATTCAAATTGCTAAAGATGGGTTTATTTGGGAGAAGATAAGCAATTGCAAAGGGTAAGATTAAACTGCCAGGCTGATTTCAAACACTGAAGAGGGATAGGTCTGGTTCATTCTTACATGGGTGGTAAAAAATTTATACAATTGGACGAGAAATCTTGAATTCATATTCAGAGAGTTTCTTGTTTTGACTGTTTTGCTCTAATCAAATTGTTTGGTTGGTGGTGTCATGGTATGCTGATCAATCACTGGAATATAGATTTTGTTTTGATTTGATACTTGAATGGGCGACCAGCAGGAATCTCAGATCTTTATGCTGGTCTGGGGAGTGGGAAGAACATCTCAGAAGGTTGTGAGAAGAGACCACTTCCATGTAGTCACCCTTACTGCACTTCCCATCCACACTGGAAGTCTCTCCAATTATTTTTGAGTAAAGAAGAACCGCACACCAAGCTGTTGATTAAGCTTCATAAATAGTTTGACCCACAGAGTCATGCCAAAGTTCAATTTCTGTAAGTGAAACTTTCTTGCCCCCTACCTGGAATGTTGATTGAAACTCTCTGGAATGAAATACGAGAATGACAAGGGCAGGGAAATCACTGAAAATTGGAAACCCTCTACTTTTTAAAAGAGGCTCTTTGGATACTTTTCTTTCAGGTATAAGTTTTGTGATGTGAAAACCAGATTCTATTTTTGCCTGCTGTATTTTGTCATCCAGCTCCCACTGTATTAACTCCGTTTTCTTTGATTATCTTTTTCTTTCCCCTTTTCCATCTACTTTTATATATCCTTCATTTTTGTTGTTAGTATGCATTGTTATAATATTATTAGGAGGACCATATAATATATCATCCAAACTGAGTTTGTTGCACTGAAAAGTGGAGACTTAGCTGGGATTGACGGTTCAGGGGAAGCAGAAGTTCGAGATACACAAGCCGGCCGCTGCAGGTAAGAAGGCAGTGGCTACTAGGGGACTTTGTAAGGAAGGCACGGCAGGAACAGAGTGCCGAGGGGTTGTTTTGCCTGCATAGATGCAGGTTAAAAAGAAGAGATGTGGGACCAGTAGCCCTGGCCTTGCATTGTCAATAGTATTTCTAATAATGCTTAGTTGAAATAGGAATAGTCTGGGACATACAGTATGCTGAACCAGACTGGACACTGGGACAACAAACGTAAACCAGGACTGACCCAGGCAGACTGGGACCCTAATTATTATAAATGCTGTTATCAACATTCATAATCTGTTATTTATTTATTAGTACATACTCTATTATATTAAATCTATATATTAATATAATATAATGTATATATTATATTTTAATATAGTAATATATATATATATATATATATATAATAGTGTATTATATTATATTATACTCTGTTATTTCAAAAATAGGAAATTATTTCCCCCCCCCCCCCCCCCCATTTCTGGCTATCCTTAACAATATGATTACTGCATTTTTAGTGCATCACAGTTGCTGGATGTGTTTGGTAGACGCATTGTAGTAATTTGGACTTGTAGAAAATTCAGGTCTGAATATGACCAAAGCAGTTTTTGCAGAAATGGGGTTAACTGGTGTATTAGTTGAAGCTTAGCAGTGACAAGTCTAACTGCAGGGTTAAAATTAGTTCCTCTGTGTTTCTAAATAAACCTTTAGTCCATCCTGTATGGGTTAATTCTAGACTTCTAGGTTGCTACCCATGCAACCAGCAAACTCCTTTTTTAAGCAGAAGAATTTATGCATCTTGCATAAGAAAAACCAAGAAGAAGGGGAGGAGGAGGAGGAGGATGGAGGTTTAAATGCCTCCAAGGAAAAATAAACACCAAAATGGAAGTGAGTATTACTTCCTTAAGGTTGGAAAAAGAATGTGCCTGGAAACTAGATCATTTTTTCTTTTATTTAGAGTTTTAAGAGGTCATTAAATCCAATAATCCCCAGTCTCCATATAGTTTGAGAATTAAGGAAGGTGCCATGCTTATTTATTGATCAACTACCTGATTGCAAGATTTACATGCTGCTCCCATCCAAAGACTTTGGTTGATCTATACTGGGGTAAGCTCATTTCTGAAAGTTGTGATAAAGCAGCAAAACCTATCTGTGCAAACTTTTCCAGCAAGCTGTGTGAAGTTATAATGCTCTAAGTCCTTTAGGGAAAAAGAAGATGTCTTGTTTCTCTGACCTTCTCAGAGGAGAACATCTGCGTGCATGCTCCTTGGCAATAAATTTCAGTGCTGTTTCTATGTATCCCTTTTATCAGAACATGTTATCAGAACATCCTGCTTTCAGATCTGTCCTTAAAGATTTAAGACCCTTGATAAGTCTTAATTGCACCATTAATTTGCTTCTGGTCTAACACTGGATAAAAAACATAGTTGCATTTCTGGACAGTTTCCAAATCTGTGGTATGTTATAGTTACAATAGATATAAACCATATAGCTTAAGACCATTAGATACAGGATTGAATCATGAGCAAAACCCTCATTTATTTAAGGAATGGCATACTTGTGTACCATGGCTTTAAAAAAAGTATGAATAATCCATATTTAGGGGATTAGGCCAATATTATTGCCTTAAGTTTAAACTTTATAGTGCTAGAGAGTTAGTATGAATTTTTTACACCGAAGAGAAACAAAGTCATTATTCCAAATAAAGCTTTGTGAAATAGTTGTAGCCAGGAGAAGACTTCCCTCCCTGAGCTACTGAAATAATAAGATTGCTGAACTTCTGGAACCTAGGTCGAGGTTCATTATGCTAATCCTTTGAAAATAGTAGCCAGCCAGCTTGGGACACTTTACTTATGTTTTTGGTGAACTCTGGAAGCTGGAACTCTCTGCATCGATATGAAGGCCATCATGCTTGTGACTGTATAAAACAAATCTGTTCAATGCTATAGAAAGTTAAAATATGTGCATTTTACCAGTATTAATAAATACAATTCTATATATGTTTTAGAAAATCTTAGTTTGAATTGGACCATGTAATACTATTGTCCCATTACTGGAAAAGATAAAATGGACAATAGAAATTCACACTATATATTCAAAGAATACAGAATTGGTAAAATAATGTCCAATTTTTGAATGGACTCATTCTCTTCTATTTGGTGGACTTCAGTATTCTCCACTGTCATGCAGTTTCATGGTGATTGAAAACAATATCCTCAGAGTCTTTGAAACAGATTCAGATGGACATTAGCACGCCAGTCAAATTATATTGCTTCATAAGCATTAAGAAATCAATTCAAGAACATAAGCTATACAGGCCAATTCTTAATAATTAACTAGTATTAACAATGGAGATGCTAAATTCGGAATGTAAATCCTGATGCATCAGTTTTAATTAGAACCATATTCTAATAAGCAGAGTGATCTGCTAATAAAATCTGTTGTGCCTTTTATATAAAAAGATACCTTATTGAGCAAGTAGTGAATAAAATGTCCTACATATTGAGATAATGTCTGTAACATAGATCCTGACTTAGAGGTAGGAGACGGAGAAAAAAATATGTCTCCAGGTGGTTCCTGGTTTGTCGATTTTAGATTGTATATATAGCCTTATATTCAGTGGGCTATATTAACATTAATAGAGGCCCAACATAGAGAACCTAAGTGCTAGAATAAATCAGGCACCTGCACAAAGGCACTAAAAGAACACACGTCCACCAGATTGTCAGAGTTAAATACCCACTTTATAGGACCTATTGTTCAAATTAAATAACTTAATAACCTTGCTGTAGGATGTTATTCATTGGAGGAATTTTGTGCCTTACTGCAGAAAATTATCATTTTAGTTTTTGCAGACCAATTATATTGAGATTTTTCAAATTTTTTTCAAATTTTTCAAAGATGCTTACAGAAAGATGACTGAAGTGGCAAAGAAGCATTTGTGGTAAAAAAAATAAAACAAAGGTTCAAACCAGTTTTCTTGTTTAGTTTGTTTGTTTCATTTATTTACTATAAGTGCTTCCTTGCCACTTCAGTCATCTTTCTGTAAGCATCTTTCAAGCAGCAACATACAAATACTTAACAATAAAGTATTAAAAAAGGTCAAAAGTCGAAAGAGAATGTTTTTGAGAGAAATTATTTTCAAAAGAGAATTATATTTTTCTTTTCTTATAAAGTCTAATTCCCAGTGATAGGATATCCTCTTAATTCTGCATTTTCTCTTTGATCAACTTTATGTGAGCTAATCTACCAAACTGTGAATGAATGTTTTTAGTGGTAAAATTAGTGGAACTTGCTCACTGTCACTCATGCCCTTTTGACCTCCCGTTTCCACTACTGCAACACACTCTACATGTGGCTGCCCTTGAAGAGCATTCAGAAGCTTCAACTGGTGCAGAATGTGGGTGCAGAGGTAGTCAATTGTGTTGGATATTCGACACATGTAACAGCACTGCTACGTGAGCTGCATTGGTTGCCAGTGTGCTTCTGGGTGCAATTCAAAGTGCTGGTTGTTACCTTTAAAGCCCTTTGTGGCTTGGGACTGGGTTACCTGAGGGACCGTCTTCTCCCAGTTGTTTCTACCTGTCCAGTTTGGTCCAGCAGGTTGGGCACGTTACGGGTTCGGTCAGCCAAGGAATGTCGGCTGGCAAGGACTAGGATACATGCCTTTTCTGCTGTAGACCCTGCCCTCTGGAGAGATTAGGATGACCCTGACCCGTTGGTCTTTCGTAAGCTGTGAAGACCTGATTATGTGCCAGGCCTGGAGCCCTAAGTGTGTTAAGGGCCCTGTTTCTTGGCTGTATTGACATCTATGGCAATAGTTTTACTCAGCTACCATATTTATTTATTTTGTATTGTTTTAATTGTTTTTAATTGTTTTATGTTTTTGTGATTATATGCCACCAAGAGTTGCTTGTTGAGATGGGCAACTATAGAAATAAAATAAAATAAAATAATAAACAAACTTTTTGCGAACGACAGGAAGAACTGAGAAGAAAGAGATAGAGATTTGAACTTTTTCACAGGTTTGAAATACTTGCAGATCCTCAAAAATCACAGCTTTCATTTATAGAAATTTAAACTTGTTTGGAGAGTTCTATCCTAGATGGGCAATAGGCTACAAGAGGCTTTCCACAACTTCATATAGCACACCAGATGTGGCCCTTCTTGAAATAAAAGGCCTGGCTTAGTAACAGCAACTGAAGTCCTTATCACTTCTAGGGTTGACTACTACCATACACTCTAGATGGGGCTGCCTTTGAAGATCATGCTGCCATTGAATGTGACAGCCTGCTTATTGGCAGCTGAGAACCTCCATAATTGTATAACGCTGATTTTGTGGGCATTGCGTTGACTTCCAGTAGGGTTCTGAGTACAATTCAGAGTCCAGGTTTTAATCTGTAAAGTGCTGATTTGAACCTGTATGGTCTTAATGTCTTTACATCCACCTATCTTCATGATTATCTCCTTCAGGTAGAACTGATATACCCTGTTTGTTCATTGGAGTTGGGATGTTGATTCCTGCCATATGTGAGATTCATAGGGGGAGGCAGGGGACTATGAAATGTGGCCCTGAAATTGTGATGGCCTTCAGGAGGGAAGTTGAAACAGAGCTCTTTTATAGAGGTTTTAACACTTACTGTAAGATGATGCTTTATAGATGCTGGGGTGGATAGATCTTTTATACATTTTATTATTTTTAAGTATTTATTGCTTTTATGGGATACTATAAACTGCTTGGATTCCTTGTGGAATCAGTAGTACATGGATACAATAAAGAAATAAAAAAGATAAGGAAAATTCCTGTAATGTAAATTCGAAAGTAACATGAATTTAAAAACAAGATAAAATCCCAACCTCCCCCTTCCCCCAAAGCAAGATAAAACTCCCAGAAAATCCTGGCCCTGCCCAGTCTGCTTTATCATCCTGGTCACCCCAAAAAGATTAAATGAAGACCCCAGCTATCAAAAGATTTCTCTTACCCAGCAAATTAAACTACAGTTAATCAAATCAGAAATTAGTGTGTTGTGTAAATATAAGCGAGGTACATTATGCAACAGATAAATGAAAAGAGAGCTAAAAATCAACTATTGTCTTCTCTGTAAATTCAGCAACGGGTTCATTTTAAGCAGAATTTCTAAGCTAAACCCTATTAATGGTTTCATTTATCGACCACTCTATTTTACCTATGCATTTCTAGTGGCCACATGCCAATTGTGAGTGCAGGAGTCTTTTGAAGATGCCTAGAGCAGCTATAGCTATGGTGTTTTATTTTGTTTTGTTTTTTAAAGGCATGAATCACCACAGAAGATAGACAAATAGTTTATAAACTGTGAACTAAAACAACCTCTATGCTGAAAGGTGGCTGATAAATAACTTTCATTTCTGAAGAATGTCAGTCTTCCAATGTTGGATACGTTTTCTTTTATTAATGTTGAGGAAGACAGTTCAACTCCATTAGGGTAAATGGTACATTATGCTGCAATTAACATAGAAAGAACCAAAGAATTTACTGCGAATGTAAAAGTAATATACCTTAGAAAGCCGTTTGCTGTATCAAAGCTTATATTTTTCTTAATAACCAGCTTTTTCCGCTAGATTCCATGAATACATTTAGTGTATTACTTTTGCATGCTTGCTTGCAAGTCAAATGATATATACTGTATAGAATAAGGGTACTTCCAAACGTTACGAACAATCCATCTGAAATCAGAGCTTAGTGCTAATACTTTTTGTTGTAACTAAACGCCCACTATTTGCTTGGTCTTGACTCCTTCCAGCTACAGTTGTGAGGTTTTGTGCAAACAGGGAGCTTCCATTTGCAAAAAAAGTTTGTTTTTAACTGGGGAGGGGCTTGGTTACTGCCCAAGAATTGAACCCAAATTTGTGAGGTATTTAGTGCCAAGGAAGAACACATTCTGATTGGCTCTCTGAAAACACTGTAAATGCACCATTCAGTGGTGTTCATAATGTCCTCATTACATTAAAAGAGAGAACAGACTGCTCGAATCCCACCCTGATCAAATGTGACACTAGAAATCTTGAGCAACAGAAAAGCTGGTCTCTGGAAGTACCCTAAGAAAATACTGTTATCCTATTCTTTGCTGTAATACACAATAAAAATTTATATCAAATATCCCAGAATGTGGAACATTAGCCTGTGCCAGCAAAAAAACAGGATGGAAAAGTCATTGCACTCACTGAATGCTGACTCAGTTAAAACCCAATTATATTTATTGTAGCACTCCTGTGAAAGAGACAGTTTAGTTTGAGAGTGGGTGTGTGCACTCTTGAGAATTTGTGGCACAGACTACAGAACATTCATACTTTTAAAAAACTTGGTGGAAAGGGGTGTCTTGTGCACTCAGGGAAAAAAAAAAGATAATGTGATTTCTGATTTAGCTGAAAATTATAATTTCATTGAATCCTACATGTGCTGTAAGTTTTCTGGAACTTTGCAAAAGTAGAGGGCAGTCCATTTGGAAATAGGTTATGGATATAATATATTTGATATAGTAACCAGTGTATTCTCTCTCTCTCTCTCTCCCTCTCTCTCTCTGTATGTGTGTGTGTGTGTGTGTGCGTGTGTTTGCTTAACTATGATGTGTTCAATAAGCCACTATGGGCTGAATTCATGTATCATGCATTATTTACAGAACAGGATGTAGTACACTAAGCCCAAACCAAGTATAAAACACTTTGGAAATATACAATAAACCCTTTGTATGTCTATTGTAAAGTATTTCCTATGATGTTGAAGGAAGGGAGGCTACCATCTCCCTCCCTCCCTCCCTCCCTTCAACTTTGTATTGTGTTTTTTGCAAACAAACAAAAAAAGGTTCTCTATTACTACCATAGTTGCCCTCAGAGAAATGGCAACACATGTGCAGTGACAAGTACACTCTTAGGTACTTACATCCCAATATCTGACACAAACATATAAGTCACAATTTTTGCAACATGATGTAATAGTACGTATATATTGTCCCCTACCACCATCACCCCACCCCCTGCTCCACTGGGGCATGTGTGGATACCATGGTAATTACTCCTATTATTTCTAGAAAGTTTTTATTTATTTGCCATAATTAGGTTGCAATCATAGACATATTTGGGAGGAAGTCCACTGACATCATAGGAAATACTTTACAGTAGAAATACAAAGTGTTTATTGTATATTTCCAAAGTGTTTTATACTTGTTAATGTATGTACCATCACAACTACACTTAGAGATGGGCTACTGTCACATGTCTTTGCAAAGCTACCAGTAATTCTACAAAAACAGTTGTTTAAACCAAACTTCCGCTGTACTGCTAATAGTGGTCCTATCTGTCACATTAAATATGGATCATTAGTTCGTTCTTCATTGGTTCATAGAAAACTCACTTTCCAGTCTTTCTAGATTTTTCTTTCTAAATTTTGGCTATCTGGGGTCAGTCTGGAAACTCTTAAGTCATGTTTCCTATTAATTACCCACTTCTGTTCTTATTTAATGAGAAATATTTTCCTAGCTAAGCTCAAGAATCCTGACACACATAAATGAATTGGTGCCAAAAGTTGGCACTTTATCAACCACACAATCCTACAGTCTAGCTTGATTTCCCTTGTTGCAGGATGAAATTTTGCCAGATGTTATAAAGGTCCATTAATCACAGAAAGCAGGTGTCCTCAATCTGCACGTAAGATGGTATATAATAAATTTATAAAACACAAGTAGTTTATTGATTTACATTAGCAATAGAAAATTAGTTGCGCAAATAAAAAATAGAGGTTTAGTGACATAAATACACATTACATTGTTTTTACAACCGCAATGATAATTCAGCAATGTCTTTTTTGTTGGTATTTATTGCATGCCTTTCTGGAGACTATGTCCAGAAACTTTGTAGATCAGTACTTTTTAAACCAGCATTTCCTAACTTGATGCCCTCCAGCTGTCTGTCACTTCAGTTCCCATAATTCCAGGCGATGGCTAGGAGAACTGGAGAGTTAGTCAGAGGGCCCTGTTGGAAAGGGTTGCTTTAGATATTATGAAGTATGTCTGAACTCTCCTGATTCTATTGAAGAACAGAGGGCTAATTCATCTGTTTATGTATGTTCTAGTGTGTGAAAATTCCCAGCACTAATTCCACTTTTCCTAGGAACTCACTGTGCCTGAATATTTATGCAGCTTGCCATACTTCCCTTTGTCACATTTACTACCTGCTCACAAGAAGAATCAGTGGAAATTAAGGGATTCTATGAGTTAAGGGATCTTGAGACAATGTCGCATGTTCTCAGTGTCTTGAGAGTGCCTTCTCCCTCCATTTGTCCAAAGGAAGACCTCAGCTATCAAATTAACACTGAGAGGAGATTTAATTGGTGCCCACTGAGAGAGATCTTCCCAGGGACCCCTAGCTAAGGCTTTCCGCCAGATACTGTCTGGGAACAATATTATATGATGATCTGCCATTATGGCCAGATGGTTTCTATAAAAAGAAAGGTGGTTGTCAGCTGTCTGGTTGTTGAAAGAGCTCTCCTCATTGTCTTTGCTGCAAAAATGGCAGTAGATAGAGAAATAGAGAAAATAGATTAATGTTGCTCTGATATTCCCATTTGTGACACCCTTTCTTCTAAATCAGAAATCTTGATAACATCAGTTCTCTGTTCCCTGTTTCTGAGTGGCTACAAAAAAAACAACAACCACGAACAAAATCCTCATAGTTTCTTACAAGAACTAGATGTTTCATGTAAGTAAACAAATACCAGGAACTGCATAATTTTCATAAATTTGCAATTTGTATGACCATTTGGATACAAGAATGATATACAGTTTAGTCCCAATTAGGAATGGAATTTAATCTAGGCTGGGGCCCTAAATCTGGTAGAATGCTCCTTGTTTTTCCTTTCTCTCACCTTGAGCTCTGCACTTTAGGACTGAGATGGCAGACAAATTGATGAATTTAACTGGGACAAATACTGCATTGACTAAGCACAATGTTCACTGACATGTTAATACGTAATTTAATTTAGCTCTCTAATCAAGCAATGGCATCTAAACAATCTGTCTGTGAGTCTATAGTGTGGAGAAAGTGACCTAGCCTATTGTTATATTCCTTCCTGTCCCCCTAAAATATATACAGGGGAACTGGAAAGATGCTGCTACCAAATTCAGACTGTTGTCGATCTTGCTTGCTGAGCAAGCTGCAATCTTTTACTATATTTCCAACCCCACACCAATTCTGGTGTGTGGTTTTTTTTTTTTTTTTGGCTATGTTTAGGAAGAAATGTAAAAAAATTCCTGATGTTCAGCTTTTTCCCCAGAAAGTACCTGCAAGATTCATTTATGTACCACTCATCTGCCGAGAACCCTGAGGCTCTTCTCAGGAACTGATAGCACCAGTTTCCTGGAATGGCTTTCCTCGTTTCTGTTTTCTCTCAGATTTTGGGAACATCTGACAGTCCCTTCAAAGGCTGAAGTCACAAACTTCTTTATGAATTCTTCTGCTCAGTGTGAACTCAATTCTGTCTCCTGCATGACTTCCACTTTTTTAAAGAGGAATTTCTACTGCTGTTACATACAGATTCTGCATGATCGTAGACAAAGAAGTATTTCTGAAACAAGAGAAGCAAACGTTTCTACTAATTTACTGAGTCCTTTGGATCAATTAAATTCTTTGTGCTATGCCTAAGCGTTTTTCTCATGAAATGGAAGCAAATTTTGTTTTCATGAATATCTTTGAAATGTGTGTTTAAAAAGGAACTTCTCCATCTGAATAGGTGAAGCTTTCTTAAATCCCTATGATTTAAGAAGCAATTTCTGATAAATCAACAAGGAGTGGTTGCTTTTTTTTGAACCAAGCATGGTATATGTCAAAGTGTAAAAAGGAACATAAATACAAAGAGAGAAATATTGATGATTAATGGACTCAGCAACAGGATTTGCTCTATGGTTACATTACTTTGCAAAACATGCATACTTGGATCATTTATCTTTCTTGTCCCAAGCCACAGAACAGTTGCAGTGAGGATTAGGGTCATTAGAAATGTAATAACTTACAATACCTTAGAAAGAAGTATTGTGTTTAAAATGACAGTGTTGTTATTATTATTATTCTGATCTGTCTGCTTTTTTGTAGAAAACTATTAAAAAACCATTACAACAAACATTATTAAATATATGTTTAAACTGTACTTAAATATGCTTTTGTCATGGATAAATATATTCCTTCCAGAGTAACACAGTGCTTATGTGTAATGATGCATCTAGAATGAGGCAAGCAAAGGTGTCATAAGAATTCCAGAACTGAAAGTGAAACAAAGGACTTTCTCTCCTCTTCGCTTACAGTATCTGTTTGGAGGGCTTAGTGAGGGTTGTAGATCCCTCACGTTAATTTCTATTAACACCTTTTATATTCTTAGGCTAAATCCCACGTTTTCATTTTAAAAATGTTAAAACATAGCAGGAAACAGAAAAATATTAAAAGTATTTAGAAATAAAAAGAGCACCCTCCTATTTTTAAAAAAAATGATTTGTCTGATAATTAATAAAATCAGGCCACTTTAAAGAAGCTCCACTTTTGATGCTTCCCATATGGAAACAAATGGGAAAATGAGTTTAGAAGATGGGTTTAGTGTTTATTATAGGGAGAATTTACTGTATATGATGTAATTAGTATAATGGAAATATACTTCCTTAAAGAAAATATAGGGAAGAGAATGAACCTCTGGTAATTATATCTTGCAGTAAAAAGTGGTAGCAATGTCTGTGTAATTGGAAATTGATCATATCTTGTCATTACCATTAACTCAGGGGGGAAAAAAAACAGCATTGATAAGTGGGTATATTTAACTGCATTACTAAGACCCCAGAGTGTTGTAAAATCATCATTTATCAATTGGTTTCTATTACGGGAGTTGGATTTTCATTTACTGGTTTGGAAAACAGCCTGATTCAGAGAGTGTCCTATTTGACTTGGGAGCTAAATCTGAATTTTAATTCAAACTTCATGGCTCTCATTTGAAATCAACAAATAGGGTTTTTCTCCCTGTTTGATAAAACTGATGAAATTTCTAGATACTGTAGTCTTTATCAGAAGATGGTAATTATCATGCTTCAGACAAATAGGTGAATGTATTTTGATTGCATCTACTTATCAAGGTGCTTTTGTTTTTGTTTTTGAGGGAGTAAGGATTTCAAATTTCAGTAAGCAGACAGAAGTCTGTAACAAGACAATTGTAATGAAAATGGCATCTTAAATATCTACCTTAAAACAATGAGAAAAAAACACAATTCAATCTCTGCTTTGCTCCAAGGTGCTATTGATCCCAGAGTAATAAATTTCACTTATGCCAACTCCATGCAAAAGAAAAATGAAATAAATTGCTTGAGCCCCACCCCTCAAAACCCAGTCAATTTCTTCATGTTGTGGGCACTGTCTTGTATGCAAAAAAAGTCCCCCTACCTCCCACCCCTCAAAATCTGAACAGTGAATGAAAACTGCAAAGTTGGCAAGCCGCCTTTCATGTTAAAAGAAGTAAAATCCAGGAGCCAAGAGATGTATCGAAGTGTCAGCTCTTGCCAGAGAGGAACCCCCAGAACCACAGTATTTGGAAGAAAAGAGTAGCCTTACTGTAGTTTTAAACACATTGCAGCTATGCCAGAAATAAATCGGCTCAGCGCTGAAACACAGCAGATATCACTGGATCACAAAGGTCCTCAGCTGCTTTTGAATTGGTGTAAACTTTAGGCCTTAAGCCTAGAGAAAGAAACCAGAAACAGCTATTTTCATGGAAACTTTGGTGGTCCCCGCAAGACAAGATTCCTATATATCAAAAATTTTCCAGCTTTAATCAGATAGTGCCCTAGCTGCTTCCTGCTCTAAATATCCACATGCCTCTGGATATGCTTCTGAAGGAATAGGCAGGGCTGCTGAATAAACTTGAGGAGAAATTTCTCAAGGGCCACAGAGCGAAAGCATATCGTAACAGCTAAATCCCAGTCAAAGATTGGCAGGGAAAGTATCCTAGAACTTTACTAGTAATGTCCTCATTATAGTTTATACCATTTTATGTTCCTTTGTTGCCTAAGTCCAGGCCTCCATTCTCCACTTTTTGTCTAAACTGGATCAATAGGGCCCATAGGAAAGGTAATCCCTTGGGGATCTCAGGAGGATTTTTTAAAAAAATGAATTGGAGCCTCCAACACTTTCACCTGATTCCCCTTGAATGTATGCGCTTTTCTTTTTTCCTTTTTCCTGTCTTTGATGCCATTTTTTTTTCTGCCAAATGCTGCTTAACAGCAGGAGATGAGCCTCCACAATCTCCAACCCCCCCCCCCCCCCTTATTTCTAATACCTCTTTCGGGCTCCTTTCCCAGCTTTGCTATAATTCACAGTTCTTTTCCACCCATCTCCCTTTTGCCTAATCTTTCTCAAGGAAACTGAACTCCTTGTTATTAATAGTCCCAGGAGCCTAAAATAACCAAGAGCTGGAGACCAAACATCATTTAAACCTGCCACCCAAGCCATTTATTTGGATTAAGCCTTAACTCTAAAGCACTTTCTTTTTGTGTTTGTATTGTGCACTAACAGTTATTTTTGTTCTTAATTCAATTTATATTTACTTTCTATCTTGTATTTTTAATTGGACTGCTAGTCTCACTGACTAAAATCTAGACTTTGTTGTATTTTGAGTTATTTTCAAAGAAACAGCTTCAATAGTTTGATATAGTGTCCTTTATCCATGTTAATAAACTACTGTTTTAGGATCTTGTTGTATGTGTTGTAACTCAGTTTAGTTCACACATTCTCTTCCCCATTCCACCCAAAATCACCAATACACATTTTTGGTCATTATTTAAAGGTCTGATCCTGGCTGATCTTGGAAACTAAAAAGGGTCAACTCAAGTTAGCAGTTGGATGGGTGACCTGGGAATATTAGAGCTGTTGGCTAGACTAAGAAGTAAAGAAAACATCCTGGAGTAATGTAAAGCTGTCAAGAAAACTGCATGGGTGCAGTTATCAGGAGTCAAGAATGACTCAAGGCTGTCTTTACTCTTAGTAGATATCTATTAAGAGGTGGTCTAAAGTATGAGCCATGTTCCTGAACATATCTAGTAACAATCCAGCAGTCTTATGAAGCATCACTCAGCCCGAATTAGAAAATAAGTTTTGGAGGCAAAGAAAGCTGCTTTTGGGAGGGGGGGGGTTAGTTGCCAGAATGCCCAAGAAACTACCATAGGTAATCCAAAAGTAGGCAACCACTCCTGACCTTTCAGTGATTCCCCCACACCCACCATCCTCTCCTTGCATGTTTTCTTATTGACAGTTATTCCTGTTTTTTTCATTCCAGCTCCCTAATTTCATCAACACAACACTTCCTCCACACGAACAGGTTACAGCTCAAGAGATTGACAGGTATTTCCGACAGGAACTGATCTACAAGCGGAATGAGAGAATGGGAAAAAGAGTGATGGCTCTCTTAACAGAGAACACTGACAAGAGTTTCTTCTTTGCCTTTGGAGCAGGTAGGGCCTGAGTATGTTTTCTGTTGATTTCAACATGATGGGATGGGATGGGATAATTAATCTCATTTTCTGATCTAGTTTAACTTTGTAATTTCTTCCCCATATCTTTACTCTTCCCTAACATTTACTCCATTCCCAAAACATCTCAGTCCCAAATTATTTAAGACTGGGCAATGGGAGCAATGTCAGTGGGCTTGGGGACTGAAAAGGAGGAATGGGTCTTCTAACCTTTCTGTCTCTGGTGACACAGTATACTAAGGTAGCCAGACCAAAGTCATGGTCCCTTTTTTTAGAGGTACTTTTTCAGTGGCTACTGTTACTGTAAAACATGGAGAACATTGGTATTGATGCCTGGGTTGGATTTTTATATGTCACAGATAAGAATTTAGGGTGTTACCATGCTCCTCTGAATCTAGTTGCTAGTATTGCAACTATTATTTGTTATTATCTCTACCAATTATCCACAGCTTTGGTTTAGTTTCTATTTGTTTCAGATCCATTATTTTCATTTAGATTGGATGAGCACCTATGAAACATTGGCTCAATTCCCTGTACAGTATTAACCTTGAAGAGATGGATTAGTCACCATCTCTCTGCCTTCATCAAGAGCTAATGAGTCTGGCCTGTTAATGAGTCAAGACTGTTAAGTTCCTGAAGAATTAATGACAGCATGTATCACAAAACTGTACAGAGGTTACAAATACTCAGAAAAAGCTATTCCTGATAAACATTTAGCTAGACTCTTTTTAAAAATGGAAGGTACATGGAGGCAAATTCACCCAGCTCTCTATTATATATAATGCAATAATATTTAAAAGATTATATTCTGTGGTGGGGGTTTACTCTGTGGTTGTTCGTGCAGTGAATAATATCACTTCCAAACATATCTTCTTCACTTCCTGCCAGTCCCCATCTACAAGCAGGAAATGTTTCTTTATAAGAACACTAAAGAGCGTCATAAAATAACACTACTGCCGACTGACTTTCCTTTGCCAATGCAATTACCTGGTTTGACACAGAGTCTGTAAGATGATCATGTTGTACTGCCGCAGCAGGCACCATGCCATGAGACTGCTTTGCTGACACGATGGATTATAGAGTGGAGTCTTCAATTGGGTGAGGCCTACATGCAAACAGACTTCTGTGAAAACTAAAAGCTGGACTGCCATTGGCAAGCAGTAGAGAAAGCATCTGACAACAGCTAATTTCCCTTTTCTGTAGACTATGTACGCACAATTTTTTTCAGGCTTCCCTTGGCATTTTAGGGGAGAAAGAATTAGCTATTACTGGTAACAGTGTTTGTTGCAAACTTTGTTGTTCCTGAGCAGGGATTTGGAATGCCATACTAGAGCAGGATCCAAAATTTCACAGCTGGCAACTGCATTTCTACTGAAGTGAAGCAAAATGAACAATCTCAAATTTAGAATATTGACAGAAAATTGGATCAAAACGAAACTGTTTAGAAACTTCATTTAAGAAGACCTTAAAATGAACTCCAACTATTATTCATTTTTATGGAGTGCAGTAATCAGCAGGCACAGTAAGATAGAGAACATTTTGAAACAACCTGTACATTGCATGTGGAATGCAAGCTAGTCCTCAGTATGTATTCTGGCCTCAATCCAATCCTGGGGTTTCCATTTTATTGTTTGCCCCCCATAGAACAGCATCTTTCTACCATAGGTACAAACCTACTTCACGTACATCCACCTAGAGTATCAGGTTTCTATGAACTGCTCAACCCTGGGAGAATGAGATGATCACAAACACTTGCAGTGATTCTCCCTCCTCCCTCCCAAACTGAAAACAGATGCTGTTTATTGAGCAGCATCATTTCAATAAAGTGTGGAAAAGAAATCTGTGCAAAAAGTTTGTTCTCCTTTGGTCACAGCTAATGTAAGCCATGCAGCAAAGAAAACAAATGGTAATTCTATCATCTCTTTATTGCCAGGATATAGCATAAAAGACAAAAGAGGCCCCAGTGGTATGGAACCATTGATTTATCGGTTAAATAGGCCATCCCATTGTCTGTCACTGCAGATGTTTCATTCTTTGGTCAAAGACACAGCAACAATGTCATCATGTTGATCACGTAGTGAATAAAGTATGTAATAATTAACAGTTTTCAGGATGGGAGATCAATGAGCAGGACATAAATCTTAAAAGGACTAGTTTATCATATAAAAAAGTATCAAATTAGAATTATTCTGATTTGTTTGGGTATGGTACTGGACTTTAGAAGAAAAATATCACTCTACAATATTGTATATATAGGCACTGGAGAAGAATTAAATTATTAGAACAGTCTTTTCTAAAGCTCAAGTTTTTTTTTTAAAGCACCAATGTGGTGATGCCATTTCTCACAAAATGTCTGGATTACCTTCGTTTCTATTCTTCTCCTGAGGTTTTACTACCATTATATCTTCTAAATATAGCTATAGACCATATTACATTTTTTGGGAATGAAATGTTGATGGAAAATTTCTGAAATTTCACTTGACTAAAGATGGTCTTTAGTCAAACTGTAGGATTTGACATTGACCATTTTTCTTCTTGCATGAGTCCAAATATCCTACAGAGTAAATCAATGGATGACTTAAGCAACTCATGGAAATAACTGCAGCTATCCAGAAGATCTCATAATTCTGCTGCTGAAAATGTGATATTATCCGTTTATAAATGTTTGCTAGGATGCTGCAGTGGAATCTTTTTTTCACAAGAAATTCAATATGTCATTTTGCAACATCTCTTTGCCATTCTGCATAGACATCCCTGGTTAGAGGCAATTGTGCCTGGGGGCTTGCTTAAAAAGAATAGGGGTGTGTTCTGATAACCCCCCCACTTTTCTGTCATTCTATGAAGTTATATGTAACTTCTTTACATCCCTCTTTGGCCTCTGAGTTCACAACTGGGAGAAGAAAGAAACAGAAGGTACAGGCAGTCCTCAGTTTAAGAACAAGTTCTGTTCCCAAGGTCTGTCCTTGAGTCAAATTTGTATGTAAGCCAGAACAGTATTATTGCATAATATTATGTAAGTGGTATTGTGTATTTAGCTCGAATCATTGTGTATTTAACTTGAATTTTGCTACAATAGGCTCTGTTCTTAACTATGAATCATCTGTAACCTGGGCATTGTTAACCTGGGGACTACCTGTACTACTTGGAGGAGAGAGAAATTAATGTGTACTTTCAAAGAAGAAGAAACATATTAACAATCATACTGTAAAGCTTGTTTGAAACTAAGAAAAAAAACAGTTATTACAACAGAATGCTCCATTTTAATGAGTCCTTATAATAATAACTAGGAGCTTGCTGGATCTTCACCAAAGTTGTATAAGAGATTCTTAGGAAACACATTTCCATTAATGGAAAACCCTGACCTGGAGGATAAAGAGGATATTGCTGCAAAGCGTTAAGAACATCCAAATATCTGAATTGTTTGTTTTGGTCAGACAGGCATGGAAAATTCAAATATAAAATATAAAGCAAACTATATCCAACAGTCATATTTCTCTCAATACATGTTTTGTCTGCAAACATTTAAGAATATATCTGCTTGCACTAATTAAGGTTTTAGTAACATTGATTTATCTAAACATCTTCCAAACCAAATTAGCTGACTCATTCAGAACTTTGGTCAGCTGGTCAGTGATAGCACAAAACGTGACCACTCTGTTAGAAATATCTTTAAAAGCACATAAAATTCTACAGCCATGCCTGGTATTTTCAATAAAATGGATGTAACAAAGGTGAAATGATATTCCCACAAAGGGACGAGGTGGAAGCACTTGACCCACTCTCTGTATATCACTAGAGTCATATGGAGAGATTTGCTGGGCAAAAGGAATATTTGCAGTGCTATGGCAAAGCATTAAATTGGTCCATCCCAAAGAGGGAAAACCCTCCACAGCCATCTGAAGGTTTGAACTGTACATTAATACCCCTCTCCCTTTCCTATATTAACTAAAAGGGTTTTTTAAATTATTTTAAGGACTTTTAATGCTTAAAACACCTGCATAAACCAAAACTGAGCTGCTACACAGGTACTAAAGCTTCTAAATGCCCTAAAACCTGCATGACAAGCAAAGGAAAATGGAATGCACTTCAGAAAGTTACAGTAAAAATTTGATTTTATAGACCCCCATTCGGCGGTCATCAGATGCAACAGACAAATTTTACTTCAGTCTTCATCCCAAACAATGGACAGAATGTTTTTTCTGGAACACTTCAGACAACTAATAAAATCAATGTAATTTGCATCAGTTTACCTAATAAATGACTTAAATGGACAAAAATGAAGTAAATTGCCTCATATGAAGTATATAAATTGATGCAAATGATGTAAATTACATCAGTTGCATACATTTGGTTTTAATGGACAGCTTCCCCTCACCTCGCTGGTTCATAAAACTGAGGTTTAATTATGTAGTTAATCAGCCCAATGTAAGCTACTGCTGTAGCAGCAGTTAACAAATGGCAGTTTTTACGTTCATGGCAGAACGATTTTCAGCCATTTCAATACAACAACAGTTCCAAGTAGCTACAGTGGAAGTCTTAGGGAGGCTAGGTCGCCTGATATGTTGTCCAATCATATCAATTCTCACAAAAAGCAATGGTAGTAATTTAGCCATAAGAAACATGGAAAAAAACTCATATAAATATCTTGCTTATACCAGGGTCTCATAATAAAATGCCACTTCAATTTATTTGTCTAGTATTGAATTTGTATGCCATATCATTCTTATTCCTGATGGCTTAGAATAAGGTAAAAGACAATTTTAAAAACCCATAAACTTTAAGAACAACAAAAACAAATTTAATAAAATCTCCAAAATAAGAAAAGGGGAAAAGATTAATAAATGATTAAAAATTTAGTCCACAACTCCCATAATACCATTGCCCAGAACCACTCCAAAATCAAAACCAGCAGTAACAACAAAAAATGAAGGAAACATAATAAAAAACAAAGGAAGATGGTGATCGCTAACTTCCAGCAGGGCGTCACTAAGGGGGCCAGTCTAACTTCTAGAAGAACATTGTTCCAAAGAATAGGTGCCGTATACGAAGAAAAAAATCTTTTCTAGCCTCAGCCTCAGCCCCTCCTCACCTCATGAAAAATTCTTAAGGCAAAGGACAAAGCAGGGAGAGATTCAATCCTGATGTTCTGTTTAGTTAAAGAACTGAACTGAATTCAATTCAAACACCCATATGAATTCTGAAGTCAAATCCCCTTGGTTTACTAAAAGTGTGTGTGTGCGTGCATGAACTCATGTCCATCAAGCTGCCAGATCGATTTGAAGGGACTTGTTTCAATTTGACACTTCAATCCATTTAATATTCCATTTGGAGATTCATTTTAAAAGGGTGATTTAGTTGAATTTCTTTGGAATTGAATCAACAGATTGAAATTTCACACAGCCTCATGTTGAAGGATATCTTCATTTAATTGAAGACTTAGATGAAAAGTGAGGTAAGCTACAAATATTCATATTAGGTCCCTTGGACTGCAGCAGTAGTGTTGGGTTGCACCCAGGACTCACTGTGCTTGCAGTAATGAAAAAACAAACAGTAATTGATTACCCCAGCTTTAAAAATATAACATCCTCTTCTTAAATTCAAATATGTCTCCATTTATAAACAAAACACAAATGTCCTTAAGATGAGAGAATGGATTAGATTTTTACTATATTAGCAAAACTAACAATAAGTTTAGATAATATTCTGTTCAATTCTTCATATAGAAGAATATAATGTTTGTGTGAACTAAGATGCTGCTAAAATACTTTCCTTCATACATTCATCATTATCCACACATTACTACTGTTAGTAATAGTGCTAGTTGTAGTAGTAATAAGAACATGGGATTCACTGTTATATCCAACCTAATCCGTATAATGATAAATTGTGGATAAGCAACACAGGGTATAGAAATCATGTAACATTCTTTAGTTTTCCCAAGCTATGGTTTATATGTTTATATTCCGTGCTGAACATCTGTAATAGTATTAATGTATCTGATTTTGAGAGCTGTTTTATATAGCTTGTCAATCCTTACAGCAGCCGTGTATAGTAAGCTAGCATAACCATCTCCACAGTCCTGATAGGATTATTGAGGCAGGGAGATACTGTCTTGGTGAAGACCACCTCGTGAGTTTCTGGCTGTCAGGCCCAGCCCAAGAACAATGATGAAACAGTCCAGTCAAGTGTAGTTCCTTTATTTGCTTATACCATATAGACAAAATCTTGCCCAACTAAATCTATACTACAGCAACTAGTTGATATACCCTGGGAGAGTCTAGGAAATGGCAACCCTGAACCTCTTACTCTCCCCACACTCCCCCTGTGGACTGTGTTGTCTTTTGTCTCCTTTCCCCTCCTGGAATGCACCCCCTGATAGCCTTGATCTCCGGCATCACTTTCCTCCTCATAGATACATTCTGTCACACTGGCAGTGATGTGTTTTAAATCACCTCCCTCTTTTAGCAACTATTCTACAGTGCCAGATAAGGTTCCAATTGAAACTCCTACCCCTCCAATTGTTCTTACATTTTGAACGATCTTTCTGACAACTGTAAATGCCATGTCTCCTATCACCTGTAGTACAAGTATTGGTTTTCCTCTAAATGCCTTGATGCTCCAAAGTCATGTATTACATGATTGCAGTTCTACACTGTCATTACACTGAGCTCAGATTTCACTTATGGAAAACCCATAACATTGCATTCCAAGCCTAAACTCCAAAGTCTGCATGGAAGTATACCACACTCTCATGCTCACATAAATTGGAAAGATATGAAAAATCTCAAAAAGAATGAGTCAGAGTCTGGAAATCATACTATATGGCAACAAATATGTGATTGGATTCCATTCAGGAGATTAATCTGGGCTACATTACTAGTAAAGGAATCATATGTTAATGTCTTGGATGGCTCAATCAATTGGAAAATGATCTGCAGCTCAGTTAAGTCAGACTAGGAAGATTATGTCAACCCATTGGATTCAACTGCATGGGACATTATGTTAGCTTAGTTAAAGATTTGTGGAGATATACTGTTGATGAATAAGTGGAATCGGCTGGAGAAGTAAAGAAGTGGTCTTCCATCATACCTGTACATTCTACACTGGAAAGGGAAGACAAAAATAAGCAGAATCTTGTTTGATTAATTCCTCTTATCACTGCAGTAGGTTTGACTTCCTATACTTGTTCACTTCTCTATATTCATTTTGTAATAGAACTATACCAATATGTAGCTTTCTGTTGTCATGTAGCAAACCCTTAAAATATGTTATAGAGTGTTGGAATTTCATAATAAATATATAGCTTTACTTCAACAGTGAATCTTTTTCTTCCAGTTTGAAAGTCCAGAAAATATGGGTGTAAACTGTAGTGGTTAGGGAACAGAACTTTAGAATTACCCTTTCATTCAAAATTACATGTCTACTAATTCCACTAGTAAACCTTTTCAAATGTTACAGCAACTGCATGAATGTTAGGGATAGGACATTAGATGTCTTCTCATCTCCCCCTACACATATTTCATACCTGTGGAACTATCAGAATGTCTGTTTGTTTATCTTCTTTTAATCAGTGTGATTGCCCTGTTACTTTTGTAATTTCTTACTCATTCTACCAAAAAAAGAAAAGAAAAAAAAGTCTTTTATAAGGAAGAAAAGTATACATACTTAGGAACTATAGCAAATATGCAGATAGCATGAAACATTCAGTTTAATGAAGTGGGCTAGTTGTAATATTACATATCTGTACTCCATAGTTAAAGAAATTAGAATGTGTGTTGGCAGAAATTGGGATAGTCTGGGTCTCTAATGTCCAGGAAGAACAATAATTCTTCCTGGACATTAAGCTTGATTATCACCCTTTGGGGATTAAATAAATGAGTTTGCTTGACACACTTTGAGTAGGGTTGATCTTTGTTGGAAACTTTCACCCTTGTGAACCCACATGATTGATAGACAATACAGTGTACCAAACATATAAGAGCTGAAGTGAGTGAGGAGTTTTCCAGCTGCCTGTTCCAGCTGAGAAACAGTCAAACAGCCAGGGCATATGTGTCATTAAAAAGAGTTAATATTTTGGCAACAAAAAGTATACATATATAATCAGTGTTTAAGAAAAAAATGTCATCTGGTTTATTTCATTTTTATAGTCAAATAATTTGCAAGTAACACATATGATAACATCCAGAATTTATGCATGCCATTCACTTGGACTTTATTTTTCCTAAGGCAGCTGATTTTATTGTATTCATTTAAACTTTGCCTTTTATTTTAAAAAAAATATTGTTGTCACTTCTAGATTTGATGGTTGTATTTATCATCTTTGAAATTCAAGTGTAGAGCCAAAATATAGAGTTTTATTATCATGGGAGGAAATTGCAATTAGTTGCTAGTTTCTTAAGGCTAGTGGCCAACCATATGCCATACAAACTTTAGTACTCTGATTTTGAAGGTACGGCCTGCTGTTAAGAGCTGCCTATCTAACAGTCCAAATAGATAGCATAAAATTCTGTTTTCGTGCACTTCTTCTGCATGCTTTCTGATTTCACTCCATCCATTGAATTGATGAGCCCTCATTAAAACATATACTTCATATTTTAGACCTCTGGCCATGCATTTTAGCTTGTGCAAACCATCAATCTTTCACAAAGAAGGAGATTGGAGAAACATATCTAGCCAGTTTTAAAATAGTTTGTTATGTACTCATTTTGTGAGATAGGATGTTTTGTTTTGTTTTGTTTTGTTTTGTTTTGTTTTGTTTTGTTTTGTTTTGTTTTGTTTTGTTTTGTTTTGTTTTGTTTTGTTGGAGGCAGTAAGGGTTCTAACCAAACTATGACAGCAAATCTGGAGAACAACACAGGGCCAGATGTTCAGGCTGGCTTAAGAAAAAGCGAAGGATACAAGAAACATTTCTGCTGATGCATGCGGAAGATACCAAAAAGAAGATAATATGTGCTTCTTTGATTATAGAAAGGCCTTTGATTGTGTTGACCATGTCAAGCTATGGAACGTGCTTAAGAAAATGGGAACCACGCTGATTCCATGTTGGCAAAGGAGTGAGACAAGGCGGCATACTCTCTCCTTATTTATTTAACTTATACACTGAAGATATATTGAGGGAAGCTGGTTTGGAAGAAAATGGGTATAGATTTTAAATTGATTGTTAGAAACTAGATTGAATGTTAGAAAAAAGTTCTAATAGTTAGAGCTATTCAATTGTGGTATCAATTATCCAGCGAGATGGTGAGTTCAAGCAAAGTTAGACAGCTATCTGCCTAGGATGCTTTAATTTGTATTCCAACACTGAATAGGATTGGATTTCATGACCTAAATTGACCTTTCACCCATATTATTCTATGATTCTAGATTATTTAATGAATAGAAGCAATATTAAGATTCCAAATTCTGTCAGTTTACACTGCACAGAACTTTTTCCTTCTTCCAATCTTCCCCAAGGCTTCTGCTGGGGAAACAATAGGTATTGATGATAATGCAACAATGTAGTATGCTAGTATGTAGAGTTGAAGCAGCCCTTGATCAATGGGCACACACTGCCTGGACTTGCTAACCCCATTGTTAATATAATTATCCCCTTATTTCTCAATGGCCACAAAGTCTGATGATAGTAATTTTGCAAGAAGAACAATTGTGAATCCACAAGTTTGGATCCACAATTGTTCTTCTTGCAAATTACTATCATCAGAGTACTAGTGAATCCAACCTTGTGGATTCACTAGTACTCTGTCTCTACTATTCTTATCAAGCTTGCAACTGAGTGAACAAATATAGGAATAGATAATTCAGTCTAATGCATAGGACTATAAATGGAAATCTTTTCAACTCAGAATTCAACAGAGCGTTCCTATTTATATAGTTGTTGTTTTTTACTTAGTGTGGAATGTTAGAATAACCTTATTTTCTGAGAAAACAGATATATGCTCCATTATGTTTTCAGGTTAACACTGCTCAGAGGCATCCCTATGCCATCATCAATAAATGTAACAAACGTAGAATGGAAGACCATACTTTTTATTTTCTAGTTAAGTACAAACTGGTTTCATCTTTTGAGAATCATTCTTATTTCATCCGTAGACCTACTTGGAAGCAAGCTTTGCTGATTACAAAGAAGCCTTCCTACTAGGCAAGTCTGCCTATCACAGCTTTAAGCAGGAAACAGTCCATAAATAAGCCTTCTGACCTTTTGTTTCATTCTCAAGGGTATTGCCATTTTATGATGCTGCCTAGAAAAGAAAACAATAAAACACAGCTTCCACAAGTGTTCCTGCTTTCTTGTTTTTACTGTTTAAAAATTACACAGTCAAAACATGACAAGTCCAAGTCAAGCTGGCTGAACACAGCATATCCTGGATTTGCTAGCTATTCATGTGCATCAGATTTCAGAATGTAGAACATCCTTGCAGAGCAGTTTCTGAAGTCCCTCAGTATGTGCAATAAAAATGTCAGTGTTTTCTCTCTTGCCTTGTCCCCCACTCTGTGGAGCTGACAGCACTGAGTAGGAACCCTTCCTCCTAACATTTCTGTTTTTCTTAAGACTTGCCAATCATGTCATTTGCCTTTGCCCAAAGTTTGTTGTCTTTGCAGATGGTCACAGCATGAGCTACCAAAAGCTTCAGTGAGTCTGACAAGAGATTCTGTTAACCTAATTCAAGCGTATGACCTGCCACCGAAGCAGAGCATAAAGGGACTTTTCATAGCTACCCCAGATATTTTATTTCATAGGTTTCAATTAATCTGTATTTATTGCCACTTATCTTACATGCCTAACAATATCAAGGGTTTAGAGAGTGCTTTTAATGTCAAACTGGGTCAATTAAAAGGCTACTTAAAATATTTGCAAAACTTTTCATCCAAAAGTTGGCTGCTCTGCCTGCCTCTAACTAATATGCTTTAAGCCAACACACTCCTTATGAAGAATGACATCTACTACAATTTCCCCTTGATATCTTTAGAGCTCCTTGAATAATTTCTTTTACTTTTGCACTTTTATACTTATGGGTTTAGAGAGACCAACTGGAATTCATATGTGTAACAGAAGATGCTTTCAAGACCTTTGGAAGAAGGAGGCCAGACATGGTATAGATTGTGAGCAGAAGGGATCTCATTCTAGAAAAATAAAGACTGGAACCTAGACCTCTTCACCAGAAGCCATATTGTCCTCTGTTCAGCACTGTAATAACATACTGTAACTGCTGTGTGTTCTCCTATTCTCTGAGGAAATATATTAAGATTACAGCCATTGTCAGACACTGAAACCAAGTTACTTTTTTTTTTTAATCCATTCAATCATATCCAATTCTCAGAGACCGTCTGGATAAGTCCCTGCAGTTTTCTTAACAAGGTCTTTCATCTCGCAGAACCAGTGAAGTGGCAATAGATGGAAGACGGAAGACATCCCTATTTTCAGAGATGAGAGGAAGAACCAAGGAACTATCAGACTTTGAAATTTGGGGGGTATCTAGATTAGATCATAAGTGACCCCATATTGCCAAATTTATTCAGAAGCTTTTGATTATGGGCTTTCCTAAAAGCTTTGAAATCGTGCAAATGCAATATCTACTTTATTTTTACTATCTGCATGCTTATTGATAGAGTTGGTTCCTTGTTTGTATATTGTGGACTCCCTCCCCCCCCCCTTTTCAACATAACTGTATGTTGGGTTTCTAGTTATCATGTTGTTGGTTTACATTGGATAATTTAGCACTGTATGATAGAGATTAAAGTTCATAATTACATTTTGGTTTTGTTGAATAAAGAGGAAAAAATAACCTCTAAAAATTAGCAAGTCAAGACTTTGTAGGATTTATGTGTTCTCCAAATAATATTCACCCATATAAAGAATATATGCAGACTGTAAATAATTATCCAAATGGAATTAATGAGAACACCTTTGTGTTTGTGATATATTGAATAGCCCTGATAATATCCAGTTATGTATGGATAAATCTCAAGGATCTGGCCAGGTGCTTTGCTTTTGATCTTATTGAAAGAGTGCTGCTGGGGTGGTTGCACTACCACTTAGGAATAAACACATCTGTTTGAGAGGTTTGTCAAAATACAACACAATGTACTGTGATAAGAAACACCATTTCCCATGCTAATCTTACCTGGAACTGCTTAGGAGTACCTGAAATGGAGGATAAAGCATAATATAGACCAGTGTTTCTCAACCTTAGGAATCTGCACAAAGCATTCAAAAGAGGTGCTTCATATGTGTTTGTGCAATGCACAGCTGCTTTGCTGGTGGTTCCAAAAAAGTGGTGTTGTCCCTACACACATATGTGCAGACAGCCAGGGATTACCTTCCAGAGTGTGCAATTGCTATCAAGCTTTCAGGAGAGGTACTTTGCTCAAGCACTACTTTGCTCAATGCTAACAGCATTAGTGTATAACCCAGAAAAATGTGCTTTTCACGCACCCCTTCCCCTTGTTCTCCGAAACCACTGTCTATATCAGTGTTTCTCAACCTTAGCAACTTTAAGAGGTGTGGACTTCAACTCCCAGAATTCCTCCTGCCAGCATTATTCCTATGCTATTCCTATTCCTATGTTATGCTATTCCTATTCCAAATTTTTCAACACAAATTGTCAGCCATCAGTGTTTGGCATTTGCCAGACACAAAGCTTGCACAATATGGCTTGCCTGACCTCTGAGGATGGGATTTAAAAAACTAAGACAAGGAGGTAGAAGATAAAATATATTTTCCAAACACCTATGTTCTTATGCCTCTCCTTTGGTAGATTCATAGTGTGTTATCACTGCAATAATCTCTTCAAAATTAAAGTTTAAGACAAAGTCTCCCTAAAAAGCCATGATTGCCATCTTGATTTCTGACATCTCCTGCAGACCCCCCCCAATATAGCCATAATTAAAATAATTTTTAAAAATGCTTCCAGGAAGCATAACAGAAAAAGTTAAATCATCCAAACTGTATTGCAAACCATGGCAATATGTGGGGTATAGACAATATTAACAATATGAAGTTAGAAAGACCATTGGTCTGATTCAGTATGAAGTTAAATGTTCTAGCTAAAAGCATGCCTAGGGTCAAATATGTGCATATCCCAGCAACTCCACTTATACAACAGAATATATGCTGTTTTCAACACCTCAGTACTTGAAAGACAAAAGTGCTAAATTTCAATGATTTATTTAACCATAACATAAAATTAGGGGAAAAAAATGGATTGACAAAAAGATGCTCCTGAAATAATCAGAGGGTTTTATTAATTTTATATGTGTTTATGTGCCTTCAAGTCAGTGTTGATTCCTGGTGACTGCCTGGACTAGTCCCTGCAATTTTCTTGGCAAGGTTTTTTGGAAGTGGTTTGCCATTGCCTCCTTCCTAGGGCTAAGAGAGAGTGACTGGCCCAAAGTCACCCACCCAGCTGGCTTTGTGCCCAAAGCAGGGCTAGAACTCACAGTCTCCTGGTTTCTAGCCTGGTGCCTTAACCACTATACCAAACTGGCTGTCATTTTTATATAGATTCTTATAAAAATTACAGTCGATAAGTGCAAAAGAAATTGCACTTGTTTTATTTTTTTCAGATAGATATTATGATGTTTCCTGCTAAGACGGCAAGGCTGAAAGAGAAAAAAGTGCATATTATTTTTACTCCTAAGGGAATGCATATACATTTAATTGCATGAGATTTTGTCCACTGATTAATGCATGAGCTAAGATTTTTTATTAGATTTTTTTTTTAATACGCTACACATAGGTATCATCAGGAAACCAAGCATGTATGAGACATGCATTCGGATACATAACATTTCTCACTGGGATTAGATGTTTCTTCCACAAAGCAGGTCCCAGTCTAATTAAAGTTCTCAGGCAAGCAAAATTGGAACCTGGGAAAACGGAAAGCACCTTCTAAAATAAGTTCATGAACTTTCAACATTTTTTTATTATTGTTAGATAGTACAGGTTCCTGTACCACTGTTTTAACCCTAGGTGAGACAGGAAAGTCACGCTGCAGGATAGCAACTATCTTAAAAAATAGTTTTAGTGAGCGGGGAAAACAAACAGTAAAATAGAAGTTCCAATAGACAAGCCAGTGCATTTTCATGTATGTTTTCCAAGGCAGATAACATTTTTGCAACAGGTTTAATATATTATGCATATTTGATTTTATTGAAAACACAATGAGAATTCATGCATCATTGGTCCAGTTGATTACTGAAATAATCACACACACACACAAATACCTTAATATCATCATCATCATCATCATCACCTGCACAATCATTGAAGATTGTGGATTATTATTTACTATGCTGGTCCAGTCCAGACTGGGAGGTAACATGTCTTTCAACTTCATAGTCTAGGGCTGAGAGAAGGTCACTTGCCAAAGATCAACCGGCTGGCTTCCATTCCTAAGGGATGACTAGAACCTGGGTCTCCCCACTCCTAGTCCAGCAATTTAGCCTCTGCACCACACTGGCTCTCTTCTCCTGTGCAATTTCTAAACTCTATATTATACCCCCTGCCACTCCCCCTCCCAAATTGGCTGTTAGCCTGTGTTCAGAGCAGTGGCTACTATGTTCCAGAACTTTAACCTATTAAGGTTAACTTTGGTAGTTTTTGATCAAGAATACACACACACACACATACACGTATGTATGTATGTATGGAAAATATAAATACCCTTCTGAACCAGCACCATTGATTCAAATTCAGAGCCTCTTGTAGGTGTTTTTAAAATAGATAGTTTGGGTGATCTAATCATAGACCTTCCCATGACATTTGTAGTTTAGCCTTAAATCTTCCTCTGGTGTTGATAGCTAGTTTGATATTTCAGGCCATATTTTGCAGGTATAAACCAGCTCTTCCAACCATTAGACTACATTTGTGCTTTAGTTATGGAGTCTTTAATAGCCACAACTCTGGGAAAATATGAAACAACACTGAGCACATCTGCTTTCCTTTTGTTAATTCTGCTATGCCGTGCATAAACAGGGAATGATGGATTGCCCCTTGGTTCTTAACAGAAATATTGAAAAGACCTGGATTTAATTGTTCTGCATTTATTGCACAAAAGGAGTGAATTATGGCCTACTTTGCAGCATCTCCATTGAAAGTGAATATTAGCACTGCAGAGAACCAAGAACTGTTCTTTGCCAGAGATATAACCCTGTCAAAACAGCTCCCTCCCTCTTGCTGTGCTCTACTGGAAAAAAGCTCATGAATTTGCTACCTCCTGCCAGTTAAAGCTCAGGGTGAAATGCAAAACCAAAAGCTGCCAATAGTTATATATTTGATTCAGATGTTGTGAGATATGTTTGGTTTTTCTTTACTGAGATCAGTCAGGAAAAAGGAAAGAATGCAACAACATGGAATGGAATTAGCATGTCTATGCATGTAGGGAGAGTTTGCCCCCCCCCCCCCCCCCACTGAAATGGTATATGTTTATGATGGGAATTTAGTATTGCTGGAGCACTGTAGATTTCTCTGTAGATTTTGATTCTACCCTAGTTTGCTGACCCTTGGCAGCTTTTATATCAAAGGGTTTGCATTCCAAGGAGATTGATTTTCCCTGGACTTACTCACTCCAACAATTTCCCCATGCTATTCTAATTGAATAGGAGCAGATGGTCACAAATGCTTTACTTTGAAAATAGGATAAGAACAATGAATCTAGCAGTTCTGATCCAGTTTCGTGGGATTTTTTTTTTCCTCCTAAGGAGATAGTATGTCTGCATATAGAACACCACAGAGTATGGTACTCTGTCCCCCTCTTGTGGTCACAAAATCATGTAGATGTTATATAAGTACTAATCTAGAAGTAAGGAAGAGTAATTTCTCCAGGTACCAAACTGAAGATGGTGTGTGCGGACATCAAGGATTCCATTCAGCTCTTACATTTAAAGCATCCAGATAGATTGTACATTATTTCTACACAAAGCTATAGAATTCCTTGCCATTCAACTCTCGCTTGCCTTAAAAATTTTTACAAAGTCAAATGTGAGGTAACAGAATAATATTGAATAAAAAGTTCAAGGATATCATTTTTTAAAACTTTCTGGTTCTTCCTCTAGGTGCACCAAATCTCTTTCTCTCTAGACTAACTGACTTTTCTCTCTTGCTATCACACTGTACCACAAGCGTTAATCAGTAAATAATCCATCATATCTGCCCTAGAAGAATGCAACAAGGTTTACCATGATGATGATTGTGTAGAACTGAGACCCATTCATTTATGAAACTCACTTGCTAGCCTTTGGGCAAGTTTCTATGGCTGTTTTCAGGCATTTTTCCTTCAAGAAATGGAGGACCTTCCTGGTTGCATCCATATACAGTAGTCGTGTCTTCCTTAGTTCCTTTCCATCTGACTTCAACAAAGAAGTAAAGAGTTTATTATACTTGCTTAAACTTTATACAGTATTGTATTTATCTGAATGGACAATTAGTTCCTCCCCACCCACATAATATACATTTAAAACGGAAAAGTTATCTTAGATTCTTTGAAAACGTCTTAATGAAGATTGTCTTCCGTTTGGGTCAATATGGAATTTGGGAAATTTAATCCCCTCCTCAGGCAGGGCTTCCCTTCAACATGGTGGGTTAGACCATGAGAGAATATAGCAACAGAAGCAATGGAAATAAATATTACCTCATCTCCATCATGGAGTTGCAATCATCTAAAGAAACAGTGCACAAGTTGCATCTGGCCACATCACACAGAGCCCTCCAAAGTGGCAAGCTAAATTGTCATTTTTAGTATGACAGATTTTTTAAATCAGCCTTGATCAGGGGAATAGGGGTATGTGGATTCCTTCAATAACCACCAAGGCACCAAGATTCAGTGGCTTCCAGGGCTCCAGCGATGGAATTCAAAATGGCAACCCTTTTCCAGATGCTCTTTCTAGGACTTTTTCCTTGAGGTTGGTGAAATGGGGCACTTAACTGAGGCTTGAGCTTCCTACAATGTGACTGACTGTTGTAGGGATAGGTCCACTAAGTAATCACATTAACTGTATTAATATATATTATTTATTTTATTATTAAACTTATATGCCGCCCATCTCCCCCAACGGTGACTCTGGGCGGCTCACAACAACAAAAAAGAAAAAAACACCCCAATCCCTCCAACAGTGGCTAAAATCCATAAATAATTAAAATACAAACATACATTAAAAATGGCCTAAAAACCCCCTGTATATTTTAGCACTGATCCTTCAAGATGTTGGGGGGGGGGGGATCCAAAACCCATCACCCCACCAGCGATCTCCACAGATGTGAGCCCCCATCTGGCCCCCAGGCCTTCTGGCAAAGCCAGGATTTAACCCCTTTTCTGAAGGCCATGAGGGAGGGGGTACACCAGACCTCGAGTGTGCCCCCTCCCTCATAATTAATTTGAATTAACCCATACCATAAATTAATTCAAATGTGATTTTTGTCCTGGCCTTTCCCAGTTATTAATTTTGGCTTCATCTATTTTTGAATTATTTTGGCACACTTTTTGGAGACCAGGTACAACTCTCAGCCCTCAAAGCAGTCTAATTTACCACACAGGGTTTATGCTGTGGATGGCATGAAGTAGGTATATTATATTAGCCTCAGCTTCCTGGAGGCAAAGTAAGATATGGCTCAAAAGATTAAAGGCGAGACCTTTTCATAATACCTACAGAAGAAAAGCTGTGAAAGACTCACTGTACAAAACCTAATGAACATTGAATGAGTGCTTTTAAATAATAGATGGGAATATTTTCTCTAAATCATCAGAGCTTTTGCTTCTTCATTTTAAAACAAACAAAAATGATATAAAGTAAAACTTTTTCTTGGAAATTCAGCATTTGTTTCAGTAAAGGATTTGTTTCAGAATAAAAATATAGAGAAGAATTCTCTTAAGCAGTGTTTCTCAACCTCAGTGACTTTAAGATGTGTGGACTCAACTCCTGGAATTCCCCAGCCAGCATGCTGGCTGGGGAATTCTGGGAATTGAAGTCCACACATTTTAAAGTCACTGAGGTTGAGAAACACTGCTCTTAAGGATCTATATTTGTAATACTGCTCCAAGGCCCAGGCTAAAATCTTCAGGTAAACGTTTTGATCATGTCATTATGACTCACCTGCCTCTGTTCCACATAAAGAGGAGAGATGATGGACTCCACATTGTAAATATTTCTTAATAAAATCTGTCAACCCTTAGCCTTTGAATTGGCTTTCTATCAAAGGAGAGCTGAGATCAGACAGTATAATTCTATGTGGTCAAGGTTTGATTCATTCTTTAAAAATTCAGTAATAACAATGAAATTGAAACATGTAGTATACCTTTGAAATTTGATTAGCCTGGTATTTTTTAAATAATTTTTCTGTCTTTTTTTCCTTTTTCAGGGTATTTTTAATGGTTTTTCTTTTTTAATTTCTTGTTTTTTTCAAATTCTTTATTTTTCTCTCTTTTTTAGGCTATTTATTTTAGTTAGGCTAAGTTTTCTTATCCTTTTAACATTCTATAATAGATGTATGGCCTTCATGTGTACTCATTATTAACTGTTACATTATTAATATGTAATATTATTTTTTCAGAACATTAAATTGTAATGCTTTTAAAAATCAACAAAAACTATGGTAAAGCAGTTTGAGTGTTTCAGGCACTTTCAATTAGAAGAGCAAATAATGTGACAGTGAAAATGTACATTAAACAATGCAGGAAGGAAAGGAACCACAGTAGAGGGTCATTGTTAAGGGTAGGAAATGGTTACCTTCTTGCAGCTCCAGATGATCCAACTAGTATTCTCCTCTCTTTTCTCTATCAGCAGTTGGTTTTTAAGTACTTTATTCCTTCAGGTACAAAATTTATTCTGGGGTATAGTTCCTCCGCACTCCAGGAAAAAAAGAGAAAATTTTACATTCAAATCCCCACCGCAAAAAAATTATTGAGGAGTGCCTTCAAGATGAACATTTAATGAGCTGCCACTATTTTTGTGCCTTGATAGAATATCACTTCAGGACAATACCAATCAAGGTGCCTAGAACCTTTATGGAGCCTTCTTGCTATGACTCATCTTTTGACTGAGTGAGAAGACAGAGCTTAGATCAAATCTGCCTGTATTTAGGGGAACAAAATTAAATATGAAAATGGAAGCTCCATATGCCCCCCAGAAAGGCTGAAAATGAAATAATCGTAGCCAAGGAGTGAGAAATTTAGCCCACCCCAAGAAGGTGGGTAGGAAAAAGCAATAGGGATGCAGTATAAACCTTGATTATGCCAAAATGTACACTGTGATGTCACAATGCAAACCCCTCCCTTTTGCACTTGTATTGTAATGTCACACAGAAGTTTGCATGGTTTAAGTATCACATGGATTACATCACAATGCACATTTTGTCACACACACACACACACACACACACACACACGTCTTGCCTTCCCTGCAGAAGTCCATGGAGACACTAAAAATGACAAGACCGGTTCTTTTCCTCTCCAGTTGTGCTTCCTGGCATTTTTTTTTTTTTTTAGCAGCTGGTGGCCCCTATTATAAGCTGTTGGAGGCACCACCATTGTGACACCCCCCACCAAAAAAAAGTGTTGAAAATTTGAATCATATTACAGTGACTCAGTGGGTATTCCATGATAGATCTATGAGGTTCTATGGTTCAGGACTACATTTTTCTTCCATGATTCAATCTGCTCAGTTAAGGCCAGATGTCAGCTATGATTTGATGGTGGTTTGTGAGTGATTTTGTATGAAAATATCATACAAATGCAAAAAAAAAAAAAAAAAATCCATTTATTTGGGGAGACCTACAAAAGGTCTTGAACTTATATTTTGGGACTTTTGTGTAGTTCAGTGCGTAAATAACCTTGCTATCACAGGAAGATAAAGATAAAGACAAAACTAGAACTAATTGTGTAAGTGTACTTACTACACTACTACACTACTCTTGGTGGGTACCAACAACTCAACATGCGTTGATAGCATAACAACTGGATGAGGGCTGGAGCTCTATAATCAGGTTAGATTATTTTTCTCATCATCTGCCTAAATTCTCCTGTGTCTGATTAGCATTTGATTAATCCACTTCTAAAATGCCATCAGAGACACTACATTAGCAGTACTTTGCAAAAGTGTTTTCCTCTTCACATTGATTGCATCTGAATTAATTACACCAAGTGCTGAAATAGGAACAATATTGATGTAACAGAATGTTATGAGGTTGGTATGCCTATTCAGATAAGAGGATTGTAGGAGCATCGTGCCCTTTGGATTTGTCCCTCAATGATTAGGAAATGTAACTAACATTCATATATATTGACCATATTTTGTAATTTCTGTCTTCATGAGAAGCAGTGGTGGAAACTACTTAATTCTGCTTTGTAAAATAGTTACTACATCACAGGCTCACTGAACATCTAGATATTTATTCCTAGGTTATACATATAATAATTTTTACATGGTTAATTTAATTTTCCTCTATAGTAGAGTTAAGTCATCTTGAGGGAGACTAAAGAGAAGGATTCTACTTTTCTAACCCCGTACTCCAGTTCAAAACTGTTCTGCATTATTTTCCAAAAGTGGGGATAAGCAATCTTTTCATGACTAGATGCCACATTAAATGGTTTGAGAGAGTGATGGAAGTGAAGGGTAGTGATATAAAGTCTGTGGCTGTATCACTGATGGGTCCAATTTTTTTTATTTTTTTGCTGGAGCTTTAGGGAGGGGTTAGGTTTCCTCACCATCATTAAACTGTTTTCAGTTTGCACTATACTTTTTACATATTATACTGTCCCATCCAAAATGACCAGAAAACAAAAAAAGATGAGATTTGTGGACTACCAGTTGCCCACCCATACCCTAGGAGATTAACATGGATGTTCCATTTCTACTGCTTCTTTGTCTACTTTAGTGCTCCATTTATTTATGGTACTTACATTTTATCTTCTTTGTAATGATAAGCATAATAGTTATCATGGTGATTTATGTAGATAAAGGTCAGCATATTTTCTCCTTCCACATCATTGTGCTTCTTTCTTGCAGTTGTTTCTGCAAGCACCTGTTGCTCCCTACTGGAATGAAAAAAGACAAAGCTGATGCTCGTATTCCATTCCGTTTCCAGTCATTTTGTTTAATCATTATGCCTGATTGATTTGTTCTGGTATAATGCCAGTGGGATGTATTTTATTCACAAATCATTTTGTCACCTCTCAGAAGAGTACTCAAGAATTCCAAAAAGACAAATAGTTGAGTCTTACACATTTTAAGTGGCCGGGGTGGGGCAAGAGGGATACTTTTTTCCCCCCCCCAAAAAAAGAAAAGTTTGGAGGACTTCTTTATTTTTTTAGGAATTGCTAATAAGTGACTCTAATCCATGAAAGCATATGCCTTAATACTTTTGTAATCATTGAGATGTTTAAAATTCTTCGAGTGCCTACTGTGGACTGTAGGTGGTTAAGATTTCTCTTTCCATAATTACAGAGATGGTGGGAACAGTGGTAGAGCTTTCCGCTGTTGCTTTGCACCACTGATGGTGATGTGATACTATGCAGTATTTTGTTATTGTTGCAGCATTTAAGTCAGATAAACTATTTCTAGCAGCCAATAGAAACCTATTTATCTCAAAAGAAAAAAAGAAAAGAAAAAATAAAAAGAAATGTGATTTTCTTATTAGCTCCACTGTTGTAAAATTGCCAAAACAGTTAATGGGTTTTTAGGCAATGAAAGAAGTTGCTTATGAAGGAAACCGCTACTGATACAGATATCAGGTGCGAGCAGAAAGGGTTTGCCAGTTGAATTAAAAAGCACCAAAGTCAAAGATAAGGCAGCTAAAACTCTGAGGCCCAAGATTATAGGGGGAACTGAATCCTATTGACTGAAGGCAACAGGGATGTTCTCACGTTTTCCAATAGCAGAAGCAAAAATTAAGTTTATGTATGTGAAAAACTAGTTTTTGAGGTGACCTGATTTGGAAAATTGGAATCTATCTATCTATCTATCTATCTATCTATCTATCTATCTATCTATCATCTAATTTCTGAGCTTCAAGGCATAATCAGGACAATAGAAGTGAACTGTCTTCAAGAATTTGTACACAGGTACTAATTGTACTAAAACAATTGTTTCCAACTATTAAACTGTTTCACAAATCTCAACAGACTGTGTCCTATCTGGGGCTGGGGATAGCAAAAGTGTAATTGAATAGTCCAAAATGCAATTCATAAAAAGTTTAATCACAGCTTGAGCAAGAAGCAAAAGGATAGTCAGTAAGTTAATGTTGAAAGCCAAATCAGATGGAGTCCTAGATGAGGTTGGAGAAGGTATAAGCTAGACAACAAAAGTTTGGGCAACAAAGAATAAGTATTTCAGAGAGAGCTGTCAAGTAGTCAGGGTTCAAGGCAAAAAGGTGTCATGGCCCCTCAGACCAGTCCTCTTCAAGGGAGGAAAAGGAGCTAGAGTTCAATGAGAACAAAGATTCTAGCAAGACCAATCAGAGGATTTGGAGCATAACTCTGAGGATTAGGTATGGCTACCTTCTGTTGGTCCTGATCCTACAACTCTGGACTTGGATTCTGAATCAGGGATTCAGTTGAAACGCATTTTGGAATCTGAGAACAAGTGAGATTCGACTGTTGTAGGAGCTTTGTGGAATAGATCAGGCTGTTCACATTGCTCCAGACTCAAATGTTGAAATGGACTGTCTTGTCTTAGCATACTTTTACTGAATAGCTGTATTAAAAGTCTGATATAATTTAAACTGATAATAATAATCCCATAACTGGTTCATGGAGTTCTTCACAAATGGAAATTTTATTAATATCTGAAAATACTTAGGTTTGCTGACCTCAGAAAAAGAAGAAGGAAAAAAGCTCGTAGACTTTTCTATGGTCACTGCTACAAACTTCTCAAGTCAGCTTAAATGAATTTACTAGGTCTGAACAAGACAACTTGATGACTTTGGGGTTATAGTTCATTGAATCCTTTGCTATTTGCTATACATAGTGAAAAAAGTCGAAGACCCAAACTTCTTTAGGTTGCCTACCTTCGTATGAGGTAGAGAGCCCCAGTAAGCTCAATGGGATTTACATCTGAATATGTATGCAATTAACTTTATTGCAAAGTTATACCCATTACAATCTAACTTTTTTCTAAGATACATGTTTTGAACATTCATGCACACAGACAGGACAGCAGAATCTTTAGTCCTCCAGAAGTTGCTGAATTTCAGTTCCCAATGTCCCTCAACGCGCCAGTGGGAGCTGTTGTTCAAAAACTTCTGAAGGACTGAAAATTATCCTTCCTTGTTCTAGTGGGATATAAAGTAGAACAATAAAGGAATAAAAATATAAGAGTATCATGGGAAGACATGGGACACTGTGAAAAAGAACTAAGCATTAAGTACTTCCCTTTAGTCCATCTGTCAGCCCCACTAGATGGATCAGACCAGATAATCAACTCCACAGGAAGGCTAAAACTACTTTTATTGAGATTGACTCTGATAATAGAATCTTACAAGTTTGATTATAAGTAGTACTACTACTACTTATAATTCAGTGAATTAGGGAAGTGTTTGTCTGAGCAGCTTCCAAATGTTACCTGGCTGTTCTGGACATAAACTATCTTTTACCCTTTGATGCTTTGGCAACAGAGCTTGCATATCTCCATCAAGGTTACTTTCCTTATCCTCTCCACCATCTTCCCTGGTTTACATGAAGATACATGGATCAGAATAAAAATGTTCTTTCTACCATTTTGTACCTTTATGTTATGAGTAGCCTCTCCAATCTCTTAAATGCTTTGCTTTTGTTATTAAATACTTATAAGCCATCATAACACTGTCTTTCACTTATTGTAAAGCCATTTGCTTTAAATATCCCTTGATTATTGTCATTTATACTGTTTGAGAGAAATTATTCCAAAGTGTTTTGGTCAAACAAATGTTCATAGTTGCCTGTTTGCATAAGAAAGAAAAAATACCTTGGGAGAAGGAATACAGAAGCAAGCAGATTTTTTTTAAAGCAACCTACTTTATGGAGATGGTATTTTGACTTGCATTCTCTCAAACCAATCTTTCATATCCTTCAGGAACAGGTGTTGTATAAAGTTCTCTGAGCCTTTTAAGCAGAAGAAGCAGAAGGTGGGAAAATAGTAATGAACAGATGTGTCTCCTGATTCCAAAATAATTAGAAGCAGATTCTGGAATTTTGGAGGAGCAAGTTCAGTATCCATCCATGCACAGGCATTTAATCTGCTGTTTGGTTCCCTAGTTCAGGAAAGAGAGGCTTTTGATAATGTGGGCCAAAGCAATGTCATCTTACCTAATCTCCTGTGGCAGATATTCATCATAAACTCTTTGAGAAATGTAGGTTTTGTTTGTTTGTTTGTTTGTTTGAGAGGAGGGCAATAAAAAAGTTTAAGTGGGTGGATGATTTTAAGGACATATCATTTCAGCAATGACCCAAAACTTTTTGCCTTTCCTTTTCTTTGCTCATCTTGCAAAATAGTTCCTTCTTTTTTAGTATTCTGCACACCATAAGAATATTTTAATAAGCTTAAGGCACAGATAAAATCTCCGTCAAGTCAAGCTCATCCCCTGTAACTTCATGGACACATCAGTGGAGTTTTCTTGGTGAGAGTACAGAAGTGGTTTCCCATTGCCTTCATCTGGGAAGCTTTTGAAAGTGTAGCCTACCCTCTGGTATTTCTTGGAGGTCTCTCATCCAAGAATTAATTTTGCCTGATTCTGCTTAGCTCCTAGCTTCAACGAGTTTAGCCCAGGCATTGCTACACACTGAGGCGAGTAAGCTCTTAAAAGAGTTTTTGTGAATATGTGTGCTTCCAAGTCAGTCTCCAAGACTCAGGGATTAGTCCAAGCAGTCTCCAAAGCTCAGATGACTGCTTGGACTAATCCTTGCAGCTTTGTTGGCATCATTTTTGGAAGAAACTTGCCAATTTCTTCTCCCCAGGGCTGAGAGACCGTGACTGACCCAAAGGGAAGACTAAAACTCACAGTCTCCTGATTTCTAGCTTGGTAACCTTAACCCCCTACAAAAACTGGCTGCTTCTTAAAAGTTAGCTAAGAGATACTCTAATTTGGTTATGAATTATGAAAATGGCCATCAGGCAGTATTTCAGTTATTATGTGGGGAAATAATAACTGTAAGACCCATTTTCTAATTAGCTAAATTTTATATTCTCTGTCTCCTTCCTTCCTTCATATTATATGCTACTCCAGTCATATATGACTCTAAGCATATATGCTTCCACATCCTCCAGAAAAACAGCTTGACATGCTGTGACCTTGCCATTGCTGTTAGTGAAAGAAAACTGAGCTCTCTTTTTAATATTGTTATACTTAATGTTATCAAATTAATATATACTTAATACATTTATGCACATTTAAGAAAAGGCATGGCTTGGCACTACAAAGAGTGGCAGCTATGATCTCACTAGGAAAGTCATGTGCATAATATTTTTGCCTAAGCATCTGTCTCACTAATGGCCATCCAGAACATGGAGATAACATACAGTTCTTTGTAAGATGAGCAAGCTGCTGAAAGTATAAAGAATGCAATATAAGGACTTCTTATAATTTTAATCATTTGCAATTGATGAGCAAAAAGAGACTACCTCATAGAAGGTTACCAATTAATCCATCAATAGATGAAAAAGGATGTAGGTTTAGAATTTAAGCTGAGGGTATATAATACAGGCAGAAGTTAACCAGGTTTGACTGTAGTTAATTCCTGAATAAAAGGCCACCATTGAATCCATGCCCACTCTCTTCAGTTTCATGATTGATGGCACAAAGGATATCCCCCATATTGTCTTCTCTTATTCTGAGGAGTAAATTAAGAGGTATGAGCAACCTGAAAGAAAATGTGGAGTTGCAGCAAAAAGTAAGGGTCTTAGATGAAAAGACATGGATAAATTTGTGACAGGAATATAAGAAAGGGTAATGGGAAGTGTAAGTAAAGGAGTATGAAGGTTACATATATAAGGAGTGTGGAGGCAATAGGATGTCACAGTAATGGAAGAGACTGAACAGAAAGATTTGTGAGGAATTGATAGCTGAGAAGTTCTGAAAAGTCTTACTTAAAAAAAGATAGATTCCTAGTCCACTTCACCTAGAACTGACTGATGACCTCTCCCAGTGGTTTCATGTACACTTTTAAAAGATTGGGGAGATGACCACACTGGAGTATCCAAGGTATTAACCTCTCATCTTCCACCAACACCAGCTGAAACCACCAACTCTGGAAGGAGCACAACCACTGTAAAACAATGCTGCCAAGCCCTAACCATGGCTCGCAGTCCCAAAAACACACATGGTCATCAAATATTTCTGATTAGAAGCATTTATTCATATAGGAATAAATTTTTAGAATGCAGTGTATTTGAGGTGCATAATTAATTTTATATTTTATTGATTATGCTTTGAATTTCCACTCCCCATGGTATTTAATATTTGAGAATTCATTTTAAAACAATCATTTTCCCCCTTCAGAAAGTCCGGGGGATCGTTCTTGCCTGGTTATCTGGGAACGGTTTGATCCTGTGGTTCCTGAGGAAGTGGACAGGATCCTCCGGACTGTGAGGGCCACCACTTGTCATCTGGACCCATGCCCCTCCTGGCTTGTGAAAGCAGCTCGGGAGGTGACATGTGGTTGGATCCAGGCGATGGTTAATGCATCCTTGCAGGAGGGAGTGTTTCCAGCGCCCTTTAAAGAGGCGTTGGTGCACCCCCTCCTCAAGAAGCCCTCCCTGGATCCTACGGTATTGGACAACTTTCGCCCAGTCTCCCACCTCCCCTTTTTGGGGAAGGTGGTGGAGAAAGTGGTGGCTTCGCAGCTCCAAAGGGTCCTGGAGGAAATGGATTATCTGGACCCCTATCAGTCAGGTTTCAGGCCTGGCTATGGAACGGAAACAGCATTGGTCGCACTTATGGATGATCTCTGGCGGGAGCGGGATGGTGGAAGTGCGACCATCCTTGCTCTCCTTGATCTCTCGGTGGCATTTGATACCGTCGACCACGGTATCCTATTGGGACGGCTCAGGGATATGGGAGTGGGCGGCATGGTTTTGTGCTGGTTCACCTCCTTTCTCCGGGGCCGATCCCAATCGGTGGTGATAGGGAGCAAGAGGTCCCATCCTCGGCCCCTCCATTGTGGGGTGCCGCAGGGTTCGGTTCTCTCTCCGCTCCTTTTCAACATCTATATGAAACCGCTGGGCGAAATCATCCGCCATCATGGGATGAGGTATCATCAGTATGCTGATGATACTCAATTATATATCTCCATCCCTGGTGAGGTAAGTGATGCCGTGACCGCCCTCTCTCGGTGCCTGGAGGCTGTGAGGGTCTGGATGGGGAACAACAGGCTCTGGCTGAACCCTGGCAAGACGGAGTGGCTGTGGGTTAATGGCTCCTCTGTATCCGGGACGTTGTCATCGTTGGTTCTGGATGGGGTGGCACTGCCCCAGACAGACCCAGTGCATAATTTGGGGGTCCTCCTGGACTCACGGCTCCTGCTCGAAGAGCAGGTGGCAGCCATGGCCAGGAGGGCTTTTGCACAGCTTCAGGTTGTGCACCAGTTATGCCCTTTCCTGGATCAGGATGCCCTACGGACAGTCACTCATGCCCTTGTTATCTCCCAGATAGACTACTGCAATGTGCTCTACATTGGGCTACCCTTGAAGAGTATCCGGAAGCTTCAGCTGGTCCAGAATGCAGCCGCGCGGGCAATTTTTGGGGCCTGAAGAAGGACCCATATAACACCTTTGCTCCGCGAGCTGCATTGGGTACCGGTTTGCTTCCGGGTCCAATTCAAGGTGTTGGTTATCACCTTTAAAGCCCTACATGGCATGGGGCCAGGTTACCTGAAGGACCGCCTCGCCCCCACGACTTCAACCCGTCCCACCCGATCTCATAGAGAGGGCATGCTCCGGATCCCCACAGTAAAAGAACTTCGACTAGCGGGGTCCAGAAGGCGGGCCTTCTCTGCTGTAGCCCCCGCCCTTTGGAACATCTTGCCCCCGGGGGTGAGACAGGCCCCCTCACTCCAGGCCTTTCGGAGGGAGTTGAAGACCTGGCTCTGCCATCTGGCCTGGGGCGGGGAGGGAGGATATCAGAAATGGGGTTGGCTGGCCCCTTAGCGGCCTGGTGGGGCCCTTTTGCCCTCTTGGAGTTTTTAGCTTTTTATCTCTGTAAATTTCTAGTTTTATAATGTGTATAATTTTTTAAACTTTTTTAATTTAATTGTGATTTTAGTGATTGTAAGCCGCCCACAGTCCCCCATTGTAGGGGAGATGGGCGGGGACAAGTCAAATAAATAAATAAATAAATAAATAAATAAATAAATAAAGTGTAGAATCAGATTAAAAATAGCAATCCCTTTGTACCTCTAATCTGACTATTCCATCCATATGTCCTGAGATGTGTGTACAACTGATTGATTATAAGTGAAGGGGGAAAAAATTGTATAAACCAGGAATTCATCTTTACATCCTCTGGATTTTTCCCCCCCACCCCTTCTGAAGTCAATAGAGACAGCTCTGCCCTGGATATTTTTCATACACTGATGGAGAAAGAAACAGAATTTTTACTTTTGTGGATTCTTCATTCACATTAATCTTACAACTGTCAGGATATTTTTTAAAGAACAAACAAACTGGCTCCCACGTAGTCTTTTTCTTTAAAAACTTGGCTATAAAAAACAGTGTGGAGGCTGGATGCGATATACTAAATAGATGCCAAAACATTTCTATAAGGAAACAGAAAAGGGGGAGTCCCCCAAGCTGTAGCAAGTGGCCTTTGTACAAAGAACCAAACAAACTGAATTTTTTTTTTTAATGAAAGTGCCAAAATAATCCATAAGGCAGGTGGTGAATATTTTCTCCATCAGATGATATGAATCACATCCAGAGAAGGCAGCCAGCTTTTTGAAAGTCCCCATAAAATAAAAAGAAATATTTTTTCTATAGTGCATCAGGGAAACAAACTTGTCTCCTTGTATTATAAAGTTTTGGGTCTATTGTGACATTGTCTGGAGAGTTTGTATAACTAAGAGCAGCTTTTAAATAAATAAAATAAATAAACAAGAGCAGCTTGACAGCACAGCTGCTTGCATTATATGTTATTACATATTCTTGCTATATCTTCCAGTACCAACATCATCTCACAATTAGTAATGGAATAAAAAGCTGTTAAAGATATTTTTTTCCCATCAAAATCCTGTCTTCCTTCCTTCCTTCCTTCCTTCCTTCCTTCCTTCCTTCCTTCCTTCCTTCCTTCCTTCCTTCCTTCCTTCCTTCCTTTTAAAAAGTGTTTCCGTAGTATGGGTGGTAACAGTGAAGAGTCTGTTGTTTGTCTACAAAAGTTAATATAAATTAACATACATTTAAGAAAGTGCACATCAGTCTGCATATTATTTGTGGGGAAAAAGCTAACTTGTGCCTACCTTAGAGGTCAGCAAAAACTAAGACAAGTAGATCCAATTTGGAGATCCAGAAATGGCCTTATCTGTTTCTCAAAGAGAAATACAACTCTGTCCAACTCTATCCAACTCAGGTTTCCTAACCTGCCCTCTTTTGACTGACCAGGAACATCCTCTTCTTAATAATATTAGTGTTTGTACAATTCTACTCTCAGGAGAACAACTGAATTTCATCTGATTTTTGCAGAGGGTATACAAATGCAAAGTCCATGTTGCTATGTTTGGAGCCTTCTATGAGCGCTCTTTGGGGTCAATTTTGGACATTTTAACGTTTTTCAGATTCCTTTTTTAGAATTCCTTTCTGTAAATGTTCATTTGCTTCATTCTCATGTCACTTTATATTAAAATGTAAATTATTTTTTAATAATATCTCTAGACAAGAGAAACAAAATATGTCCATGAAACATAGTATACTGAGGTAGTCATTCTTTCTAATTATTATTTTTAATAAGGTATTATTTTCTGACCCTAGAACTAGATGAGGGACAATGAGGAAATGTTATAATATGTATAAAATTCCTTGTGCCAAAACAGAATTAATTTTTATTAGCAAGAAAAAAAATTTCCTCTGTCAATCTGAACCTATTCTTTCAAGTCTATGAAACAGATCCTTGAATAGGTGCACCTGGGAGCAGGCTAAATTAAATGTTTTGCACTTCCCTTGTTTTCCATACTGAATTTGATTGCATTTATTTATTGATATTTAATTCTACCCAAATTCTTCTGTTCCCTTTCTAAGATGTGCTGCGTATCTTGAGATCTCATAACTTTCTCAGAAGCTTTTGGGAGCCAGTGGTCAAATTGCATAGGATGACTGTCTCTGCAGAAAGCATTCACCTCAACCACAGTGAAGGCCATGATCATCTGGGTATTTCGAACACCATGGATGTTGTGGCTGATAGTCAGGTACAATGGCATCCTCAGAAGGGGTCAAAGCAGTCAAGATTGTGGTCACAACATCACAATTGAAACCCCGTCCTTGTACGTGTGTGCAAGATTGACAAAAGGAATGGGGCTTGGATCGCAATGCCACAGCCATCATCTTGCCTGGGTTTGACACCCCTGGCTGTGGAAGTTACTGGTCAGGTGCAGCCAGCACTAACCATTTGTGGTAATGTGGTAAATGACAACAGCAAACACCTTTTTTTTTAATTAAGCATATGGTCAGAACAATCCTATTCCTCTCTTTGGAGCAAAATATCAGAAACCCTGAAAAATCCAGTGCCCTGACAAAGAAAGATCAGCAGGGTAGAAGTGAGGGCAGAGTGATATTTGTCTCTCTTCCTTCCCTCTTACGGAAGAAGATAAGTCAAGAGCAGCTCTAAATATTCTACAAGCTGGGGCATAGTAAGTGTCTGGGAACCTTCTTTCTCTCTCTCTTTCTCTCTTACCAATGTTGGAGTTTCTGACATCCATAGGAGGAAGGGGTGGTTCTAAAATTGAGTTTCCCACTCCAAAGTCAGAGCTTTCTCCCTGATCTTGGAGTGAGAGCTTCCAAAAATCCTACCATTCTTGGAAGTTCTTCTTGGAGATTATACATTTGTAGTTTTACTTGGAAATAACTACTCCTGAAATTATGAGCTGAGTTCCTGCTTACAGCAATGATAAACAGTTGGTTGCTTGGAATTCACCACTGAATTACCAGGGGTGGGTCACCATCTGTCAACACTGCATAGCAGAAATAAACAATATCTTGTATTTTACCCTGTTGCAATTGTGCAGAATCAAGGAAAAGAAATGAACTGATATGTTGAAAAAGCAAGTAATAACTATTGACTACAAAAAGGTACTTTAATGAATATTCCTATCAAATACAGTCAAATTAAAAGAATGAGTCAGCAAAAAATTATATGGTGCTACTGTCTGATAAAGAGAGCCAGTTTGATGTAGTGGTTAAGGCACCAGGCTAGAAACTGGGAAACCATGAGTTCTAGTCCTGCCTTAGGCACAAAGCCAGCTGGGTGATCTTGGGCCAGTCACTTTCTCTCAGCCCTAGGAAGCAAGCAATGGCAAACCACTTCTGAAATCTTGCCAAGAAAACTGCAGGGATTTGTCCAAGCAGTCGCCAGCAGTCAACACTGACTCAAAAGCGTGCACGCACACACACATGCACACATACACACACACACAGTCTGATAAACATATTACTGAGGATTTCAAAGTAACTAATTTGGAATAAACAATTAGTTAACAATGACAAAAATGCTGTAGCCTGTTGAAAAGAGTAACCTAAAACACTGAGAATCTCATATTGGATTAAAATCTTAGAATATAGCAATAAAATGGAATCTAAATGAAAACTATTTTAGAAAACACACTACCAAGTTCACTGAAAAATAGTCTGCTTTTAATATTTTCTGCCATGAAAGGCTTCAGTATCAGATACAATGTTGTATTTTTCTATCATTGTTTTCTTTTGCTACTTCTTCCCACTTCTAAGTGTGAGAATAAATAATGTCAATTTTAAAAAGTAAGAATGACCAGGTATAATCTTACTGCTGTCACCCAGGCTGAGAGCAATTTGTTTGATTGTCCATTTGACCCACATATATGAGTATTTTTTGTCTAGAAATGTGTTTTTATTCCTTATTTAGCTGCATGAATAACGGCACATCAAATTTGAATTCACACATACTGAACTGTGTAGGTATAATTCATAGCCATCTAAACAAAGTTGGTGGACATGAATTTAAATGGTAATTTACTGTATTTGAGACTGTATAGCTGTAAAAATTTTGGAAATGTGTTGTATTTGTCTTCAAATTTTGCTGCTTGTCACAATGCCATTGCCTGACAACTAGATGAATAAATTCGAGCAAATGAAACCAACTTACTAGTTCAAAGTATCAGATTCATGCTTGCTTGAAATTGGAATATTTCTAGATAGAATGGGTCAACTAACAGATTGACAGTTACCTCCCCTGTGAATTTGTCTGACAATTCTTTATAAAATGTGAGTCATAGAACAAATCAAGGATGTTGGATAGAATGGGTCAAATCTGCAAGTCAGTGGATGTAGAGTTGCAATTAAAGGCAGGGGGTGAACACAACTCTAGGCTCACCATCTTGATTTTGTAATCATTCCCACCCCCGTGGATGCCCCTGGAACAGACTCTGTGTCTGTTAATAAGTTAGGTTAGGAGGAATCACAGCTAAAATGAATTGGAGGTAAATAGACAGTTTTATTAGGACATTTTAGTACCTGCTTACTGAAACAATATTTTCCTAATGGAACCAAAAAGCCCTAAGTAGCTTTCTCAGTACTGAAGGACACGATTTATTATGTAAGGGAATATTTTAAACAGCAGGAGTATATTTTCAGATATGCAGCTATAAATGACTGTATTTCCAAACTTAAACATTCACAGGGATTAATGTACTGCATTTATTAACAACATTTTATTTAAAACATAGCATAATACAACAGGCCACGTTAAGATTAAATTCCCAGTCGGGTTAGCTACTTCTTCAGTAGGTGTTGTTGTTGTTGTTCAGTCGTTAAGTCGTGTCCGACTCTTCGTGACCCCATGAACCATATTGCGCCAGGCCTTCCTATCTTTCACTGCCTCCCTGAGTTTGCTCAATTTCATGCTCATTGCTTCAGTGATGCTATCTAGCCATCTCATCCTCTGCCGTCCTCTTCTCCTTTTGCCTTCCATCTTTCCCAGCATCAGGGTCTTTTCCAAAGAGTCCTCTCTTCGCATTAGGTGACCAAAGTATCTGAGCTTGAGCTTCATTATCAATCCTTCCAATGAGCAATCAGAGGTGATTTCCTTTAAGATTGACTGGTTTGACCTCCTAGCACTCCAGGGGACTCTTAAGAGTCTTCTCCAGCACCACACTTCAAAGGCATCAGTTCTTCGGCGTTCAGCCTTCTTTATGGTCCAGCTCTCATAGCCATACATTACTACTGGAAAAACCATAGCTTTGACTATGCGGATCTTTGTCGGCAAGGTGACGTCTCTGCTTTTTAATATGCTATCTAGGTTTACCATAGCTTTCCTCCCAAGGAGCAAGCGTCTTTTAATTTCACGGCTGCAGTCTCCGTCTGCAGTGATCTTGGAGCCCAAATAAATGAAATCTGTTACTGCTTCCATTTCTACCCCTTCTATTTGCCAGGGATTGATGGGTCCAGATGCCATGATCTTAGTTTTTTTAATGTTGAGTTTCAAGCCAGCTTTCGCACGTAAAGAAGGCCTAGATCTGTAGTCTATTCCAATTTGCAATTATTTTCTAAGCACTTTTGACTTGAGATTCTTTCAGCTGACAGTGCCAAGGGCTAAAGCGGAACACTTCTGCATGCAAAGCTTATCTTCTCCTGCTGAGTATATCCCCATTCTCATGGCCCATTAATATCATGGATTAAACATGCAAGTCCCTGATAATTTTGGTACAAGGCAATTTGTTGAACAATGATGAATGGCATAAAATATTAGTAGTATAGCAGAAAATAAAAGCTGAGTAATTAATGCTATTTGAATAAGGGTGAGTAAAGGTGTAATTCCACTGGATAACAGGCATTCTGATTTCAACTTTATAGCTGGCATTATTTGGGAGGCACACATATTACCGTAAACCAACATTTCTGAGAATTTACCATGAATGAGTCACAGTGCTGATGTGTGCTCTTCCATCACTCCCACTGGTTCCCCTCAGTGAGAGGGCTAAACACCCAGTGGAAGATTCCTTATGTCGTGTATCATCGGAATCTCTGGATAATTCATTTGGTAACAAGCGGAGTTGGAACTCATACTTCTTAACTCCAGATCCCCAGCTCATTAAGGACCAACAAGCCAGAGGTCCTGGTTTGGAAGATACAATAAACTATGGAAGTAACTAGTTTATCTTTCTTTCTAAAGTATGCATATAAACAGCAACAACTGAGCAGCAGAGATGAACATAGTGGCTACCTCACTTTAAAGCTGAAGTCTCAGAAGTTCTAGATTACTGTAACATGAAAATATGATCAATGTGATCTGAGTAAACTCCTAATTGACCAAGCTAATCAAGTTCATTCAAAGGGCATGTAAAGCTATCCCCAGCATGGTTATTTCTCTTCTGTTCTCTGCAAGGTTGAGGTTAATGTTGGTGTTGTATTTGCTTTAGTAATCCATTCACATCTACATGATTATCTGCTTCAGTGGAAATTATGGCAGCACTATGAGATTTGAAAATGAGTCTCTCTTTAGCTTGGGTTTAGCAAAATATTTTTAATTTTTTCTTTCAGTTTATTTATCTTAACGCGTCTTAGAGAAAGAAGTACCAAGAAAGAAGAAACAAGAAGAGAATTATATGAAAAGAAATTAAAAAGGCAACCAACTTAAGCAAAACCCAGGAAAAAAAGCCACAAGAAGCAGATATAGATATAGATAGATATAGATATAGATATCATCAAATGTCAAAGAAGTTTCTAATTCTATATTTTAAAAAAAGATGGTTCTCTAACATTACAAAATGTTGTAAAATATATGCCAAAGAAGAACATATTGAGTCATTTTTTTTAATTAATAGATAAAATTGCCTTTTCAAAAAAAGGTAAGTTACACATCTCTTGAATTCAATCCTTAATATCAGGAATATTACTACTTTTCCAATTTCTCAAAATAATTCTGTTAGCAACAGTCCAGGCCCAATATAGTCAGATTCCAGAGTTTTGGAACATAATTTAAAATAACATTAAGATTTTTTAACATTAAAAAATGTCTTGATAAGTCAACTTAAGTATATTATAATATTATTCCAAAAATATGGGTATAATTCACAAGACCAAATCATATGAGTCAATGAGCCCTCAAATTGTTTATATCACCAACAAAGAAAATCTTATGTCCATCTTTTCAAATAAGTTCTTTGGGGTGTCCAGTAGACTCAAAATAAAAGATTTTGATGTATCAGTTTTAATCTTAAATCCACTGAAGCAAATTTAAAATTTTTTAAGACCTGCAGCCATTAATGTTCCGTTACTGGGTGTTCCGATTCTTTAATCCATGAGTCATAAGTGCCCTTTATGTTAACTTTAAAAATATTTAAATTTTGATACAGAACTAGTGTAGGCTTAGTTTCAAACACTGACAGCACCTCAAGTTTCTTAGACACAGTCAAAGCATCCAGTGCATATTGAGCCATTAAAACTTAATTGAATTGACGGCACTGTCTGAAGTTGAGAAAAATATTTTAAATAATCATTGCAAAGTAATTAATTTAAAGTATGTATTCTGGATTCTGCCCAATAGAACATTTTGCAGTTCTGAAAATAGATTTTTTCCATAAAGTTAAACGTTCAAGAGCCTCCACATCAAAATCCGGTCATTGAAACAACAGGGCTCAATGAGGTTGTTGTTTCCAAGCTTAATGGAAATAAATAAATAATTTCCAATAAAGCCCAGAAAGGTTGATATTCTATTAAATGTTAATTCCACATGAATGTAGCCAATAAATATAAGCCTAACTATATTTTTGAAAATCTGATAAATTAAAACCACCATCCTCAAAAGATGATTTCAGTGTAACTAATGAAATCCTAGGTGGTCTATTTTCCTATATAAATATCCTCAATAATTTATGTGTCCAAGCAATTTTTTTTATTTGGGATTAACCTTGGAATACCTCTTAATAGATAAATGAATCATGGAGTGATATTCATTGTAATAACATTACTTTTACCCCACCAACATAATGGAATTTTAATCTATTGATATCTAAGCCAACATTCTCTAAAATTTTTAATATATTTAATTCCACATATTTAGATTTATTTTTTTTTTAGGACTATAAAGCCCTAAATACTTAATATAATATGTAGCAATTTGTGACATTTCTGAATCAAAATATTATCAGTAGTTGACTGTTGCCATTTTCATTGTTTGATCAAACAGCACCAGTAAGTAGAAAATAGGTTTTATTACTCTGCTCTGTTCTTATGTTGCCCTAAAATTTTATATGAATAGAAATAGTTTTTCAGCCTACAATGTATAAGTACATATACACTTGTTGCTTTATTTCGGTTTTTATTATTCTTATTTACCTTTCTTTTTAAAATACTAAAAGGTTTTTTAGAAATAAAGTATATATCGTCATATTCCTTCCTCTTTTCTCTGAGTGATGAAAAGTTCCATGGCTCTAGTTCTTATCTGAGTTTGAAAAGGGATCACTAAAGGCTTATGGTGTTTTGTAGTATTTTATTTTATTTATTTTATTTTATTTTATTTACAGGTATGCAGGTTAAGCATAGTGGTGGCATAGTTTAAACATTTCAAGAGACAGCTAAACCTATAATCACACATGAATTTTCTTGAGAGGAAATTCTGCCTACACCCTTGATTATTCCTTCAAATCCCTCTATTGTTGTAGGAAGGATGATGATGCTTTTTGATAAAGCTTGAACTGATCCTAACCATCAGCATTTGAGTATTCTGCAGAAGAGAAATGACAATAACAATAATAGAAATGTAATAGTTTATCTCTACAACCACAAAATATTATCTGCCCTTATCCTACGGTGATAGTTGCATTCAAAGACATTTGATAGCAGAATTCATTACAATACTATTCAGATATACATTAGTTTTCTCCAAGAGCTTGAAAAACAACACTTGAAATTGAGATCCACACAGCAGTTTGTAGGTGTTACGGGCAATAATATAACCACTTCAGAGTATAGTCCCATGTAGTCTATGGCTTAACTATATATTATAATGTTCTTCAGATGTTACTAAAAAAGCTCCAAGTAACCCTATCTTCCACTAGTGTGGCATGTATGATTTCACCCTCTACCAAAACATCTACAGGGAGGAAGCTTTGATGTATTCAAATAAACTTTCCAAGGCTTCCCAATAAGCTAGAACAGCGATAGCTAAACATGCGTGAAATGCTGCTTCATACGTCCCTCCAACAAAAGTCCAAGTACAGCCAATGCATGGGGCTTTCCAAACATCCCTGCCCTTTCCCAATGTCATGATCACACACAGCCATCATCACTTTATATAGGGTTTAAGATAGTCATCATCACATTTTATTTAAGCAAATCACAGAAGAGAGGCAGTTTGGTGCAGTGGTTAAAAGCACCAGACTAGAAACCAGGACATCATGCCCTGCCTTAAGGCATGAAAACAGCTGGGTAACTTTGGGCCAATCACTCTCTCTCAGCCCTAGGAAGGTGGCAATGGTAAACCACTTCTGAAATCTTGCCAAGAAAACTGCAGGGACTTGTCCAGGCAAGTCTTCAGGAGTTGAGAATGACTCAAAGATGCACACATGTGCGTGCACACACGTTTCTAAAAAATTAAAAAGTAAATTATAATCAATTAAATCTACATTCTTTGAAAGCTGTAAGTGGATGGAATGCCACTTCATCTCCAGCTGAGTCAATGGGGAAGCAATAAACTAATGTTTGCTTCCATTCCATTTGCCGAAAAGAGCTGCCTCATTCTTCATTCCTTCCACAATGCCAAGCATGCCCCATTCTATCCAAGGAAGGGCAGGACAAAGCATCAGTTCTCTGGAGTACAGCCAGCTGAGGAGTGTTGTTCTAAATGAAACAAAAAGAACCAGTTGGGAAGAATAACTGCAAAGTTATAAGGGAGTCACGTTAATAGTGCCATCTGAAGCTGTGTCAGGAGATTAGTGCCAACAGTGTGTGTGTGTTTACCAATTGCTAACTTCAGGAAGGAACTGATTTTCCTTGGAATAATGACTATGGAGCAAAAGATTACACTTTATTGATGGTCCAGCAAATGTTAATTAAATGTTTAAAGATTCCTAACGTTGCTGCCATTGACATAGTCAGACTTTTGAGTAAGTCCTCTGTCTTCTGTAAGAAGATATAACGCATTGGAACAGCCTTCTGAGTATCAAGATCTCAGGACTTCCCCCAGTGATTGCAGAATTTCAGTCTAGTGTAAGTGTTAGGAAGAAGCACTGTAATCCAGTGATGTGTTTCTCAGTATTGGCAATTTTAAGATAAGTGGACTTCAACTCCCAGAATTCCCCAGCATGCTGGCTGGGGAATTCTAGGAATTGAAGTCCACATACCTTAAAGTTGCTGAGGTTGAGAAACAGTGATCTAGAGAAAGAAAAGAGACTTAGTTTGTAGGGTGTTCAAGCTCAAAACCTTGCACTTCAGTTTTCAGTCCATGCTTTATGACTTTCCTTCCAATGATTTTGTCTGAATGCAACTATGAGTCAGTCAGAGTCTCTGAATGCACTGTGGAAAGTAAGGCCATAGTACAATACAATTACCTCTCCATCACTAGAATGGTTCAGAATGTGTACCAAAATATTCCAATTTGCAAACCTGTTCCATCTTATTCTGACTAAAACATTGGTAAGCAGAAAGCTGGACTCAGGGATTGAGATAAAGCCTATTCTGAATGAAATTATACTCCCCCAGAAGGAGCAGCTTCACTGTTTGAGAATAATCCTTGATCTGTTGTTGTATTTGCAGGGGGCGACTGTGGCAAGGAGTGGGTTTGTACAAATATAGATAGGGTAACAACAGTAGTTCTTCTGAGACAGTCAGTCCTAGTGATAGTTATCCACATCTTGATTATAATCCATCTTGATCATTGCAATGGATTTTTCGTGGAGTTACTCTTAAAAAGTGCTTAGATATTGCAGTTGGTGTATTGTAGCTGTTTTGACTGCTGACCAGTGCAAGGTATAGAGTTCATATGATGTTCTGAAAAATCTGCACTGGCTACCAATTGGTTACTGGGGACTGTTTAAAGTGCTGGTGTTAGCCATTAAACTGCTAAATGGTCTGATTATCTATGGGACTATTCCTTCCATCCTAAATCTGCCTGGTTATTTAGGTTAGCAAAAGGGGTCCTTCTGAAAATATCCCCACAGTTTCAGCTGCTGGGTACATGGGAAACTCAAATATCAGGGACATCGTGGCACCCAGCCTATAGAATATACTCCCTGCAACCCCATGGGGACATTTTTACACTAAGTAGGTGTATTTGTTTGAAAGAATGTAGATCTAGCTTTGAGAAGGGTAAAGAAAGCAATGAAATGTTAAGGGAGGGAGAAATAACAACTTACTCTTGAGAAAGTGAAAGCCTGAAAAAGAAACTCAAAATAACCCTGCCTTTATTTTGTTCAGTATAAAATGGGGCAGAGGGAAACTCTAACAGGCTTTCAAGATTCTGATATCCTAAAGCAGTGTTTCTCAACCTTGACAACTTTAAGATATGTGGAACCATGATGGCTGGGGAAAGCTGGGAGTTGAAGTCCACACATCTTAAAGTTGCCAAGGTTGAGAAGCACTGTCCTGAAGCAATAAAGAGCATTCCTGGAATCCTGGTTACTTCTTGACCTTGCCTACTTCAAAGGGCTGACAGTTTGGTTTTCACTCTCTTAATATTTAGAAAGAGGGCAAAAACATAAATAAAAGACCCTGCACATTCTTTTTAAAATTCACAGAGAAGAGGGGAATTATGTTTCTTTCTTTTACTTTAAAAATGTCCCCATGTGGTTGCAGTGGTGTAGGGACATTTGCCATTCTTGTGGTTCCAATTAAAGAGTTATTGCATGACTGTGCCATGTTGAGTGGTTGGCTGACGGTTGCAAGATCGTTGCTTAAAACAAAATGCAGGAAGAAATTGTACTCCTATACCAATGCAATCAAGCATGCACAGTGGTTTTTTTTAAAGAAGAAAAGGGGGAAAAAATCTGCTTCCTCAAAAATGAATCTCTTCTGTTCACTCCTCTTTGGTCTTCACCAATTTTTCCCTCCTTCCAACACACACAAACCTTCTCATTTGCCCCTCTTTTATTTTCTTGTTGATTCCATTGACCGTGGTATCCTTCTGGTTGAGCAGTCAGAGTTGGGCCTTGGGGCAATGTTGTAGTGGTTCCAGTTCTTATCAAGTCATGTTCAGAAGGTGATGTTGGACCCTTACTATTCACCACTCTATCGCTGACCTATAATGTACCATCTCGGGTTCTGTACTCTCCCCTATACAGTTTAGGATATTAATGATATTGCTGGGAGAGTTGTCGGGATGAAATGCTATCAAGATACTGATGATACATTCCCAGTTCTGTTTCTTCTTATCAGCTAACATCCAGCAAATGGATGCTAAATATTGTCTATGTGGGAGTGAACAAGCTGGAATTAAATCCGGACAATATAGGGATGCTGCTGGTCAGTAGAAAACTGGACTTGGGGATGGTCTTCTGCCCATTCTGGAATGGGTTACAACTCTTCCTGAGCTAGTCAGACTGGAAGTAATTACCCATGCTTTTATATGGCACAACTGTATTGCTTTGATATGATACAACTAGATATAGCACAACTAGACTGCTAGACTATGCTCAACATGGAGATAGAGTTGAAGAGCACTTGGAGGCTTTAACTGATACAGAGCATGGAAATTGCATTGTGGACAGTGAGCACATCACCTATATTGAAAAAATTTCTTCAACTGAATTGCTTTCCTAGCTCAATTCAAAATGCTAATATTTATATTAAAAGCCCTAAGTAACTTAAGGCATGGCTTTCTGAGGGATCTCTTGCAATATGCTTGAAAATTAAGGTCTCCAGGCAAGTTCAACTTGTAAGCACTCACTTGTGTCATACCCTAAATCTGGGAACAAACCCTTTAAAGCTGACCCCATTACCTCTCTACTTTGGGAAAAGATATCAAGGTGTCGTTTTGCAACATGCCTTTCAACTGTGTAATAGATTTTGATATATTACGTTCTTTGTGTTTGCAATTATTACATGCTTTTTTTGTTGTATTAGCTTTCTTTATTATTAGCTGGTCTGCGTGACATTTTTCTCTTTGCTGGAAAGTCAGGATAAAAAGCCAATATAATAATTCTAAAATATTGTTAATAATAAAAACAATAGTGTGACTATTCTGTCATTAAGCAAGTCAGTCTTACATACTGATACCCATCTGAAATGGAAAAACCAGTGTGGATGCATGGTGCATTGAGTTACTCATATTACTGTGAGTTTTCCTGCAGAAATGACATGGACCTAAGGAACCCCACACACCCAAAAGATCATATACTATACAAAGCAGTTCAGTAGATAAAATCTGTCTTTGCTCTCTCTGATGGAAATGTTGTGCTTGCAAAAATTGGCAGAATAGTGATAACATTGAGGATAGCCAATGTATCTTACCAGATTTGCTGTCAGCATTGAAAGGCCTTCGTAATGAGTAATACAAGTATGAATCCTTACTTACTTTACTGTTTATAATGATGACTATTTGTGGAACATTTTCCACAGAGTGAGAGCACAAATGAATTAGCACAACAGCTTACAATAAACACTGGCAATTTGGCATCTTTCAGATGTCTTGGACTTCAGTTCCCATTAGTTCCAGACCACATGGTCAATGCAAATATAATCTTCGCAAGATCCAGTTCCAGTCAACAGTCATTTAATTATACTGCACCACAGCTAAATTATATCATAAGAAAAAGAAATACCATGAGTCCTTTCAGATGGGTGGTTCATCAATCAAAAATACTGCAAAAATGTTAACTTTTCAATTTTTAAGGTTTCTTTTTCTAAGCACTGGAGAATTGCAAATAAAAGACAATATGGCCTGAACTCAAAGTGAATGAGCAGAGGAATTGCACAAAAAGGCCTCTTCTAGAAGTAACTTTTTTTTCTTTTTTCTTTAATGCTGGGCTTGAGTTATTCAAGTTCCTTAATGAAGGTGAACATGTCAAAATGTCTTGACAAGCAGCCTAGAGCATGTACAGTAATATGCTGTATGATAACGTTCAGTTAGGTGAATATCTCAGCCAATTATATATGACCTTTCTAAAAATGCAGAACTTGAAGAAGGAACCAAGGGTGCCAATAAATATTTTCTACAGAACTTGCTGTTTCTATTTTGTTCCAGTTGCTTAAGCTGGTCCACAGTAAATAAGTAGCTGGGCTAATTTTTGGAAACTGGTGATTGAGGACAACAGGGACCAAGAATATTTGCTCCGCAAAGTAAAGAAACTAAAAGGCTGAAACATCTGATTTGTTTTGAGGAGAACAATTGGCCCTGCTTGTTTGGGTCCTTTACTGAGTAATTTTGCAGAAAATGGCTTCGCTAGAAGTGTGCATGGGAACAGTTTGGCCCTCAGTTGTGTGCAGATAATAGCTTGGCAAGGCTGATAGGCGCTCTCTCTCTCTCTCTCTCTCTCTCTCTTCCTTTTATAGAGCTTCAAAGACATTGTTGATGGAGGCCTTTTGTAAATGAATTATCTGTTCCTCTTTTGAATAACTCTACTCTTTAATTCCCTTTGGCTATGAATGTGTAGCAAGCAAGCAAAGACATTTGGAGAGAACCTCCAGAGTCAGATAAAATATGAAATGTTTTTTAAAAGCATCCTTCTTGCCTCTACCACAGACATGTTTATATGATCTCAGATAAATACATTCATCTGGAGTGCTCACTGTGCACAATCAACAGCACTGTAGAGTTGTTCAGAGGAGAGGGGCTGCCATGTGGTAAAATGAATATATCACCTGAACGGCACCCTTGTGAATGAAAAACTCTGTTTTATTAAATTATTTTCCAGAGTCGTTCTATTCTTTTCAGCTATTGTACAAACTAAAGAACATTTGTATTGTTGTACTGGACCTGATCCATTGTGGAATGTTAATTTCTTTTGACTTGATTGTAGTGGTTTCTTTCTTACTAATGTCTACTGCATCCTTGTGCCCAGCTTGGGGAGTAGTAACTGATTCCACATCATGAAAGTGATTCAGGTTGGATTAGAAATTGACAAATGATATGATGCTGGAAATCATACTTGAGACTTACACAATGAGTGAGGCCGTGGTGAGTGTCGGATGCACAGTGTTAGATAAGCAGGTGCTGTTGAAGTCATGTCTTCTTCTTGGGTGTCCCTTAGGTATCATGTTGGTAATTGGTAAACAAAATGTGGGATGATCTAGTGTAGCACAGCTCTTTTTAGTTGTTGTACTTAGCTGCCACCGTAGGGCAGGTCTTGGGGCAAATGTGCAGAGCTTCACTTAGCAAAGCAAGCAAGAACACCTACGCGTTCAGTGAAATGGGGTTACCGCATTTTAAAATGGATGTCTGAGTACACTATATTCAGCACATAAACCTATCAAGTCACACCACTAAATTACACTGTTACAGGTAATTTAGATTTGTATATTAGCAATCTGTAGTTACTTTGGGGCTATACCCGTGGCTGACAATTGTACCCCAAAATTTCTGAAATATATCAAAGAGAGAATATGATCAGTTAAAGCAGATAAAATACTAGCTTGAAGCTACCTCTGACAAGAACAAGAATACATATTGACACTTTCCAACATATAAATATACTGCTGAAGTCAATTTTCAAAATGCCTCCTTAATAAAAACTACATCAGTTTCCGTTTGTGATTGATGAGATTATCAATAGATCTTTATACCACTCTCCTAGAGAACTTGGATCTGGATCTGATAGAAAATTGGACTCTCATGTAGTTTGGCTTTCATCATATATAGGGCTCCGTTCTCTTATTGCAGACGCAATTTTAGAGTCATCTTTTGAAATTGAGTTGTTATGTTAAACCATCTTCTCTTTTCCCCTTTTTCCACTTTTGGCCATTGATGTAACACAGAGATATAAAACAGAAATATGATCTATTTCAGAAGTTAAAAATCTGGGTTGGAAGAAGTAATTTTCTCCATTCAGCAGCAATTTTAAAGGCAAAATGCAAATAACAGACTGCTTATTAGGTTCCTGATTCATACAGATTTTCATGCAGATTTCATACTGCTAGAAAAGGCAAGGAGCAAATAATCCCTAATATTTTTATGAATCTGTTTCTTATGAATTGATAAGTGCCTTCATAAGAAAATAAATGCACTTTCTTGGATGTGGACTTTAAACACAGCCTTATGAATTAGCTTCCATAGACATTAAGTCTGGGTATAGAAGTTGCTTTCTTATAGAACTCCTTAGAAATAAGGAAGATTGTGTGGGGAGTGAATGTGCTGATAACTTCTTGCAAGAATTTCCGTTGATTTTGATACTATAGCACTTATATAATATTTCTATGCAAGCCATACTGATAGTGTCATGTTGGAGCCGAATCCAACCTAGGCTAATATTTTTAGAAAATACTTTTAAATCTGAAGTTACAGGGTTAAATAATAATGACAACAATGACAGTAACTCTGAAGTTGCAGGGTCCCCAGCCCATTGTTTGTCCATGCTCTGTTTTCAAAAAAAAAAAAAAAACTTTGTCTTGGATGCTTACAAAACAATCAGGTTAATGACTCGTGCCCTAGCACTCAAAGTTCTGAAGCCATGTAACACATTTTTGCAATGCTCACCCTACTTTGGACACATTATGCAAAGACCTAGCTTTCTGGAAAAGGCTGTAATGCTGGGAAAGGTGGAAGGAAAAGGAAGAAGAGGATGACCAGCAGCAAGGAAGATGGACTCAGTTCCAGTGGCAATGAAGTAAATATATTACCATTGGGGGACCTGAAAAAACAGATTAGGGATAGATCATCATGGAGAAAATCTATGTGGTCACTAGGAGTCAAAAATGACTCGATGATGCACAATCATAATCATCATCTTCACTTTACTTTACTTATAAGCTAAGTTAGCAAACCAGAGTCAAACAGTCCTCTAAAAGAGTGAGCGGAATGTTGGATCAAATTGGAACCTGAAAATGTAATTTTAATTGGAGAGTGTTCTGTTTGGTTTTAAGTTTCAGTTTATAGGGGATATGTAAGTGGTCTAAAAGGTGTGCTTTAAACAGCAACTGCCTAATGATTTCTGCAGATGCTATTAAAATTTCTCTACTCAACTCACCCATACAACTGATAATAAATATCATGAGTTCTTTGTACTTTATGAAAACACACAAAAATTGTGTAAGAGCTTGGAATCTAAAATCTAGTCTTAAATATTCAGTGATTTTCATTCTCAGTCTGAGGTAGTAAAGATGATCCACATACAAAAGCAGGTTGTTTCGAGTAGTTTTCTTTACAATATTGTGATCCACTTGCATTGTGATGTGCTCTCCCTTGCAGTTCCATAAGCTAAGTGCCTGTGTTTACAGCTAGATTAGCATTCTTGAGGTTTGTTTGTAATTGCATTGTATATCACCCAACCCATGATCATCACATATTAGATCAAGCATATTGAGCAAAATGCTTCCATTGTCCACTGTACCAATAAACAGGGGTTTCTTTCTCTAGGAAAAACTTGGAGCTTGCTCAATCTGACTTTGGAACAAAATGGTTCCTTAATAGATAGAAAATTGATACAAATATGTATCATCCAACACAACTTTATATACATAAATATTACACACACACACACACACACATCCACCCTTCTATCCACTATATTTGATTTCTTGTGTTAGTAAAAGGTGATAGACTTTAGAGAAAGTTAAAAGGCCTGGCTGCTTATATTGGATGGGTCTGTGCTTCTCAAAGGGAGAAATGAATTTAGATTTCCATCATATATTTGGACCTTTTTGAGTAAGATAGTTGGGTTCTAGTGTCTGATCAAAAAATGTGATGAACTCATTGATTAAAATAAATTGAAATAAATTCCGAAAGGTAATCCGGCCAGATAAGGCAAATGTAAAGGAAGAAACAGGTATGAACATCATGGTAATCTACCTCTGTATCTATATGAGTAGCTAATTCATTTTCATTCATTCTAATTTATTTTCATTACATGTACCTAGCTACATTGAGACAAGTGAAGATTCAGCATTGTACGTATATGCCAAAATACATTGCCCATATGTTTCAAAATGTCTCTACATGAGGTAATCTAGAAACTTTTCCTTCCTAATTTTTGACAGACATAAATATTTGCAAGTCGCAATAGGAATGCTCTACATCAAGAACTTTTCAATATATGAACTGTAGAAATGCTGAGCATGCTCTAGTGATTCCAAGCCCAGGGCAATGAAGTAGGGAACAGTAAAGTAGATAGGAGAATCAGAATGCTGCTTTGTTGTTTGATTAATATATTTACTTCATTATTCACTCACATCCTTTGGGATATCTTTGTCTATAATCCAACAATAAATGAAATCTTTATTTTAGAAAAGAGTGGCAGATTTCAAATTATAGCATAATTGAGGATATGTGTCATCATCTTTTCAAATGGCTTCCTGTTGTTATTATTCATCGATTAGGTCATTTCCTGGGCAACAACACTGTTATTGATGTGCTGAGGCAAGCAGGATTTGAAGTGGAACACATACCTGCAGGACAACCAATGGAAAGGTAAGCTTGACTTGACTTCTCCTTTTCATGTCAATAAGCAACTCTAGTTGTCTAGAACTAGCATGAACAGAAAAATTGCAGGGCTGTTGTTTTTAATGAATCATTGGCCACAAATATATAGCTTATTTATATGAAGAAATTATTTGTTGATGGTTTTGTTCTTGCCTTTCTCTCTAAACAAGATGATCAATGCAGCTTACGGCACTCCCTCTTATATGCAATCTCAATACACTAATAAATATTAATGAACATAAAATATACAGCCCAGATTCAATAACACCTTTAAAAGGTTCGAAATGCCTGGTTGAAAAGATTTGCAGACCAAATGAAAATTCCAAAGAGTGAGTTTCATTGTTTGGGGCTCTCACTGAAGAAAACTATCTTTCGCATGCTTAACAAGCAGGCCTTTTAAAAGGAGAGGGCATTTTTAAAAAGTCCTTGTCCTAAGGACTTAATATTTAGGCAGGTGCATAAATAAGAGTGCTCAGATAGCAAAGCCCAGTTTAAAGATTATAAATTGTACTTGGAAAATGATTGACAAAATATAGAATAGTGACATGACAATGATATCTTTCCAAATGGATCAGTGCCATAAACATTTTGTTTTTCCCTAATGTGGAAATAAATCTATAGGAGTAATGCTGACTTAAAATACAAGGACAATGCCAACATATAGAGTAGCCAGGCTAAAACTCAGTGGAGCCCAGGGAATTTGCACTGAAATAAAAGGGTGCATACAGTAATGTACATCATCCATCAAGAAATTCTGAAATATTAAATCATAGATTTTCTCTGTGTTTGTGTCTCTCCATCCGGTTTATACCAGAAATCGGATTTTGAAGAGCTGTATGCCATACAATTATATTAATTGTGAAATATATCTTAGTGCATCAATGAGCATCTAATTAACTTCTAATTTACAATCATAGCTTGATTGTGATTATACACAAACTATGATCAAGCATAATCTGATGCAGAAAACTAGTTCTTTTCTAGCTCTGTAAAATGCTCTACAAATCAAAAAGACCTCTTAGACAGTTGAAATGAGCAAATAAATTTTATCTAATAAACATTAATCAATAGAAAACTAATAAATATTAATAAAGCATTACTATCTCCCTTATTATTCCAATCAATCACAAGTTTTATTTTGCCTTTATATCCATATTTTTTTCCTGACTGCCAGTTACAGCTTTTGTTTTTGTTGGAAAAATAGACCCCTTGTCTTTTCTCCAAATAATTTTTTTGACTGTCCTATACAGTTCAAGGTCAATAAAAGGGAGGGAGGGAGGGAGGCTGCCTCAAAATTCAGTTCATAAAAAACATATTGTTAATTGAATTGTAGAATTCAATAAAAAGGGGACAGTTTTCAAAATAGGAAGCCATGAAAGACTCACAGTATTGATCGACAGCTGAATTCTGAGAATTTTGCACAAAAGGTGGTCATCCCTGGCCACAAATGCTTTTTAAATTCCTCTTTTATGATCTGGTCTTATCAAATTAAATGGGCAGCAGCTGCAGGAATTGATTTGCTTACCGAAATGTGTACAAGGAAGAATTTTATTTTATTTTATTTTATTTTTACTCTTCTCATTATGCTGTTTGTTCTTATGCTGTTCTTTTTGGGTAGCAAAAGGCAAGTTACCAGCTTCATAAATAATAGGAAATCATGGCCACAAGCTGAAGCGTTTCCCTGTCCTTTCATACGTGTGAGAAAGAGATTGAAAGCTTCTAGATTTTATTTCAACTACACTTTCCCCAATACATCCTTTTAGTGCTGTGGTTTCTTTAGGGTATAACAAGAATGAGCCAGTCTAATTATATTTTAATACTATTTATTTATTTAGGTATTTATTTATTAGGTTTAGCAGTATGCTAATTAAATCTAAACATGGGGGAAGGGGCTGTCAGTCAAGAATACATGCATTGGGTAATGTACGGAACCTCCTTCCTGAACAGTTTACGAAGCCAAGGGAAGTCCCTGTATCCATGGTAACTCATAATCTGAATTTGGGGAAATATAAGCATTGAGTACTTTGGAAGTATGCGTATCAGATTTGTAAGGAATCACAATCTGCTCATGAAATGGCTTCTGATGTAATTTTATTACACTTATATCTCCAGTTAATTTGCAGTCATGAAAGCTAAGAAACTTGTCTCTTTTAGGTAAATTGTATATATGAATTTTATTTATTTATTTAGGAAATTTATACACTGCTTCAATCCAATTAGACTCTTGATTTTAGATTTAAAAGAAGGAGAAATGATTTAAAATAAGTTAAAAATAAAATTAAAATAACACCTTCAACTCTAGTTCTTATGATAATTAATCCACTGATTTCAATGAAGTTTAGATTACCTTCTACATATATTACATATACTCAAGATGTCTTCAGAGTATCTTATAAAATGCTTCAGGTTTTTTTCCCTTAAGAAATTACAGTAATGCAATAAGTGATTTGCCACAAAGTTCTTATTCCCGTGCACAAGAATTATAGCTTATTTTATATTCCATCTTGAACCTTGTAGAATTTGTAAGAAAGATGCCAAAAACAGGAAATCCTTCGATTTCCATATTCAGTTTTGATTTTCATATTCTTTTCTTCTCTGACTGTAGGGGAAGTATTTGATAGGAAAAAAAACTATAAGCACGAAGTCTGCTTATGTTCATTTATCTCATGATAATTTTCCACAGTGTCAAGTTCTTTTGAGTACAGATTGTGTTGAAATCTAAGTAAATGTGGTTGATTGTAGAAGTGATAATAATTCAATTCAAGTGACAGTTCAGTTCAAACCTCTGCACACCTTATTATTCACAACACCCTTTGCTGTAAAATAATAATATACTCATTTTTATTACCGTTTATGATTTGCTACATTTTATTTTCTTACATCATTAATTAGCTCTCCATTAATAAATAAAAAAGTTGTTTGACCACTTATAACACTGAAATAAAATACATTTTAAAAATATAATAGTAATAGCAAAACAATGAAATACGAAGCAGCATAACATTTAAACAGCAGAAAATTAAAAAATAGGCTGAACAGACTTGATTGATTACAGCAGATTTTTAACGGTTAAAACAAGCTAGACTTGTGGAAATAAAAAGATACATATCTGATTTCAAAATTCAAGTCAATGGAACTTCTTTAAAATTGCATTCCACACTTGGTTACATTCGAGCACAGGCCTAAAGATCAAAGTCAGTTATTTTGACCTGAGTCCAATAAAGAACTAGGAATCACTGATGATATTGAAGCAATGGTGACAAAGTTGATATATAAATAAATAAAATAAATAAAATGGCATTTGTTTATACTAATCTTCCAGTCCCAGGTAACATTTAATTACCAATTACAAGTTTAACAATTAAACTTTCCAGGCCATTTTTAAAGGCAGTTCCATGTATACATGTACTTCAGGAGTCCAGCTGAAGATACTGTAGCTGTTGTAGTATGTTTTTGGGGAATGTCAGTCCCTTAAAAAGATTTCAGTAAAGTAGATTGGAATTAGTTTACACTGTTTTCTTTCATACTGCACTTGTGCCTTGTGGATGGAACTCTTCAGTCTCCAGTGATGTCCCTCTGGAACAAAGTGATGCTACACTTTGTACTATCCCAAGTGGTTACAGAGGTTTCAAGTGGTATCATGTGCCTAGAGAGAATGCCAGCTTATCTTTTGAAGTCTGTAGTTTGTTTGCAGTCACTCAGATCTGTCCAGCACTCATTTTCCCCACCTATATAATAAGTCCATCAAGCTAGGAAGCTTCACATATTTAACCAAATGGCTTCCAAGGCTAATCTCTTTAAATTGAACAGCAATGATTCAGAATGTGTTGAAATCATTTTAACTATCCACAAAAGCTACTAAAACCCACAATTCACCAGCTCTAGTTTTTACCTGAATTATTTCACAGCCTTTGGCTGGATTTATAGGTGGTGTTATGCCATATTTCTTTTAAATTAGATTTTTAATTTAAACATTAACCCCGAATCAGGCCGCTGTGGCTTATCCAACATCCCATGGCTAACAGTTCTAGGTTTAGAGTCATATGTGAATGCAGCCATGCTGATAATGGTAAACCATTATCTTCAGAGCTTCTTTCAGATTCAGAGCAATGTTTGACTAGATATGTGACATAATAGAATCAAATGACACTCAAATAACCTATCTATTTATGGAAGCCTTTTTTTCACATAGCTAATTACACTGATAGTTTGGGCACTGGGTGGGTAATGCTGGTATACAGTATATTTTAGCCATTAGATGGCATAGGGTAAACTCAAAAGTTCCCAGTTACATTTATACAGTATTTGTCTTTGAAAGTGAAATAGACATTCTTGTTGAACATCATTACTGGTATGCCTTCTAAGGCACCATGAGGCATCCTCCAAAGGCACTGGAACTGCAACACCCAAAATTCCCAGCCACATACCTGGAGGGTCCCAAATTTGGCATAGCTGCTCTTAGACTTATATGAGAATAACAAATACTGATTTTTCTCTGCTTATACTGTATGTGTCAGGATTGTAACTTCAAGCTGCACTCACCAGTTGCTTAACCAAAACAATGTAATAGGACCTGAAGGAGATTTAAATCCTTTAATAAAATTGTTCTAATTTAATTGGACTATGTAGAAAGTCCTTACTTTTCAGTAGAATTGTGGACGGAATATTATTTAGAAATAATAAAATAGCACGTTTTAAAAAATACAAAAGGGAAAGAATAGACATTTAAACAATTTTTTCTTTTATTCTTGGCAAGACCTTCTGTAGTGGAAAGTGATTTGATGAAAAATGCATTTAACCAAAAACAAGATATCACAAATGTGTAGTCCTCCTTCTGGCACATTAAACAATCCTCCTTTAGAGTGCATATTTTCAGTTGCTTGATTTTAATTCTACCATTTTTTCAAGAAGCATGGCCATTCATTTATTTAAATATTTATAAAAGGTCCTTTTGGACCAGCTCTCCCCATGCTATGAAAAAGACAAAAAGTAAGCAACAGAATTCACATTATAACAAAATTACAATTTAAAAATATAGCTATTCCCTACACCAACATTAAAATGTAATTTGTCCAATATAAACAGGTCTCAGCTATCAATCAAAGCCTCAGCAATACTCCATCAATAAAACAGCAGCATAATTAATAAAACTCATCAGTTAAACCCAATTTAAAGTAGATCACTTTTTTTAAAAAAAGCTTTTCTAAAGCCTGCAGTTTAGCTATTGATAGAAGGGAGCCCAATGACATAGAGATTATTACTAAGAAGGAAATACCTGCCTTTAACTATCACCACTCTGTGTGATTTTTAATGTAGACCAATAGTTGTGCCTCCTGACTTAAAACATGGACAAACTCATGCAAATGTAGACTTTCTGATAATATGACCACTATTATTTTGAATCCCAAAGCCTATCTGCAGTGGATTCAGACGTAGTACAGTAGAGCTGATGTAGGATGTTCCGATTGGCTGGTTCTAATCAAACATGTGCATAGCTATGTCCTGTACCAGCTACAGTTTCTAAATTGTCCAGAAGGCAAGACCACATAGAGGTTATTACAATAATCTAGACTGGATGCAACTAATGCATGCATGACTCAGAGTGGCAGGCAGATTAGGGAAAATTGGTAAAAGGCATGCCTGCTACTACCATAACCTTTCCTTTCAGTGACAAAGCTGAATGTAGGAAAACTCCAAAGTAAGGACTTGGGGTTTTTTATTGGGAGAATAGCCCTTTCTAGAACTGGTTGCACTGCAGTCAGACCACTTTCTTACCAAAGCATTTCCATTTGAAAAGAAAGGTAGATTTGAAAGCCTACTGCTGACAACCCAGTCTCAATTTGTGGATCATTTATATAATTTTTTATAGCAATCCAGTCAGTACATGGCTCAGGATGGCCTCCATCATCAAACAGCAGTCAATTTCAAACAACCACATAATAGAAAAACATAAACCCAAACTGAAACATATACACATAAAGTGCCAAGAAAAACAATCCAATGGATCATACTATCCCCAGACTCAATGTCTGGGGAAAGAACCAGGTTTTAATGCATTCTGAAAGGCAGGCAGGATTGGGGCCAGCCAGATCTCAGGGACAATGCTGTTCCAAAGGGTGGAGTAGTAACAGAGAAAGCACAACTCATGACATTGCCTAAGTGGCAGGACCCAGAGCATGCCAACTTTCAGATCATACTGAACAGGCAGAAATGATTGAAGACAGACAGTCCCACAATATTCAGATACAGATACAGACAGACAGCCATCATGTTGGTGTCAACTCTTAGTGACCACATAGATAGAATTTTTTCCAGGAGTATCTGTTCCCAGTGGCTCTTCAGTTCTTCCAACAGTACACCTATCACTTCTGTAATTGAGTCCATCCTCTTGCTGCTAGTCTTCCTCTTCTTCTCTTTCCTTCCATCTTTCTCAACATTAGAACCTTTTCTAGAGAGCTAGGTCTTTGCCTAATGAGAACTCTGGGTTGATTTGTTCAATGATTCATTTGTTTGTTTTCTTGTCTATCATGATATCCTCAGGAGTCTTCTCCAACACAAAGTTCAAAAGCCTCAATACGCTTTCTATCCTGCTTCTTCAAAGTCTGATATCTAAATATATATATATACAGTACTGTGCAAAAGTCTTAGGCAGGTGTGAAAAAATGCTGTAAAGTAAGAATGCTTTCAAAAATATATATTGTAATTGTTTATGTTTAGCAATTTACAAAATGCAAAGTGAGCAAACAGAAGAAAAATCTAAATCAAATCAATATTTGGTGTGACCACCCTTTGCCTTCAAAACAGCATCAATTCTTCTAGGTACACTTACACACAGTTTTGAAGGAACTAGTCAGGTAGGTTGTTCCAAACATCTTGGAGAACTAACCACAGATCTCCTGTGGATGTAGGCTGCCTCAGATCCTTCTGTCTCTTCATGTAATCCCAGACATATTCAATTATGTTGAGATCAGGGCTCTGTGGGGGCCAAACCATCACTTCCAGGTCTCCTTGTTCTTTACGCTGAAGGTAGTTCTTAATGACATTGGCTGTATGTTTGGGGTCATTGTCCTGCTGCAGAATAAATTTGGGGCCAATCACACGCCTCCCTGATGGTATGGCATGATGAATAAGTATCTGCCTATGTTTCTCAGCATTAAGAACATCATTGATCCTGACCAAATCCCAACTCCATTTGCAGAAATGCAGTCCCAAACTTGCAAGGAACCTCCACCATGCTTCACTGTTGCCTGCAGACACTCATTATTGTACCACTTTCCAGCCTTTCGGTGAACAAACTGCCTCCTGCTATAGCCAAATCTTTCAAATTTTGACTCATCAGTCCAGAGCACCTGCTGCCATTTTTCTACACCCCAGTTCCTATGTTTTCATGCATAGTTGAGTCGCTTAGCTTTGTTTCCACATCGGAGGTATGGCTTTTTGGCCACAATTCTTCCATGAAGACCACTTCTGGCCAGACTTCTCCAGACAGTAGATGGGTGTACCTGGGTCCCACTGGTTTTTGCCAGTTCTGTGCTGATGGCACTGCTGGACTCTTCCAATGTCAAAGGGAAGTAAACATGATGTGTCTTTCACCTGCTGCATTAAGTTTCCTTGGCCAACTATTTCATCTACGGTCCTCAACATTGCCCATTTCTTTGTGCTTCTTCAAAAGAGCTTGAACAGCACATCTTGAAACCCCAGTCTGCTTTGACATTTTTGCCTGGGAGAGGCCTTGCTGATGCAGTAGAACTACCTTGCGTCTTATTGCTGTGCTCAGTCTTGCCATGGTGTATGACCTGTGACATAAAACTGTCTTCCGCAACCTCACCTTAGTAGCAGAGTCTAGCTGTTCCTCACCCAGTTTTGAGCTTCCTACACAGCTGTTTCTGTTTCAGTTAATGACTGGGTTTCAGTCTACATATGAAATTGATGATTATTAACACCTGCTTGGTAAAATTGGTTAATCATACACCTGACTCTAATCCTACAAGATCCCTGACTTTGTGCAAGTGTACAAAGTGTGCAAGTGTAAGAATTGATGCTGGTTTGAAGCCAAAGGGTAGTCACACCAAATATTGATTTGACTTAGATTTTTTTTCTGTTCACTCACTTTGCATTTTGTAAATTGATAAATATAAGCAATTACAATATATATTTTTGAAAGCATTCTTACTTTACAGCATTTTGCACACCTCCCTAAAACTTTTGCACAGTACTGCATATCCATCCATCTATCCATCCAAGGCTATAAAAAATGTGATGAATAGGGGCAGTTCTATTTATGTCTAAGAATGTAGTGTCTTGTGTATAAACTGCCTAGCCATGTCATTACTATATCCAAAGTAATAAATCTTTACTTGTTCCTAAATACTGCAAGGATCAAGGCATAAAAGAGCAAAATAATTACATTTTAAGCTTATATTTTGGCCCTAATACACTATGGATTCAGTGGCTACTTTATATTTGCTGCCAATTTCCATATAATGGTTCTGCTTGCTGCAGAAACATCTGTAAGGAGGTAACACAGCTCAGGATATATTTATAAAACTGCCATCCAAGGTCTCTATTTTCAAAGACAAGACAAAACATACCGACTGAGAGAAAACACTTTGAAGCAGAGGTTAATAAGCACAAAAGAAGCCCAAGCAATTCACAATTTGTGTCAAATTGTGTTGAAAAGAAATGCTTATGTTTCCATACAGTCTTAGAAGAGTGAGTTTATGACAATAGAAAGAATTCTTCACTGTGATCCATATGAACTGCTCTCCCCCACACACAGAAAGAAAGAAAGAAAGAAAGAAAGAAAGAAAGAAAGAGGGAGGGAGGGAGAGGGAGAGGGAGAGGGAGAGGGAGAGGGAGGGAGGGAGGGAGGGAGGGAGAGAGGGAGGGAGAAAGAAGGAAGGCCCTAAAAAAAAAAAACCTGTAAGATGCTGGGGGGGACAACCCATCATCCCACCAGCCATCTCCACAGGTGCGGGCCCCCCTCTGGCCCCCAGGCCTTCTGGCAGAGCCAGGATTTGATATCTTTCCTGAAGGCCATGAGGGAGGGGGCACACTGGACCTCAGAAGGCAGGATGTTCCATAGGGCGGGCGCTACAGCAGAAAAGGCTCTCTGCCTAGACCCCACCAATCGAAGTTCCCTGACTGGCAGGGTCTGCAACCTGCCCCTTCTGCTGGACTGAGTGGAACGGGCTGAAGTGACCAGGGCGAGGCAGTTGCTCAGATAACCTGGTCCCGTGCCATGAAGGGCTTTAAAGGTAATGACCAACACCTTGAATTGGACCCGGAAACAAACCGGTAACCAATGCAGCTCACGCAACAGCGGTGTTATATGTGCCCTCCTAGGGGCATTAAGAACTGTCCACGCCGCCGCATTCTGCACCAGCTGTAGCTTCCGGATAGTCTTCAAGGGTAGCCCCATGTAGAGCGCATTACAGTAGTCCAACCCAGAGGTGACCAGGGCATGAGTGACCATGCGGAGGTCCCCCTGATCCAGGAAGGGGTGTAAGTGCCGCACCACACGAAGTCGTGCAAAGGCCCTCCTAGCCACGACTGCCACCTGCTCTTCGAGCAGGAGTTGTGAGTCCAGGAGAACCCCCAGATTACGCACCAGGTCTGTCTGGGGTAGTGCAACCCTGTCAAGAACCAAAGATGACAAAGTCCTAGATCTTGAGGCTCTCCGTATCCACAGCCACTCCATCTTACCAGGGTTCAGCTGAAGCCTGTTGTCCCCCATCCAGGCCCCCACAGCCTCCAGGCACACTGCAAAAGGGCAGTCACAGCGTCACTTAGGGCACCTGGGATGGAGATGTATAGTTGGGTATCATCAGCATACTGATGATACCTCACCCCATGGTGCCGGATGATCTCACCCAGCGGTTTCATGTAGATATTAAATAGGAGCGGTGAAAGCACTGACCCCTGTGGCACCTCACAAAGTAGGGGCCGGGGGCTGGACCTCTCGCTCCCTATCAACACTGATTGGGTTCGGCCTTGGAGAAAGGAGCTGAACCAGCACAACATTGTGCCACCCAACCCCAACTCCTGCAGCCAACCCAAAAGGATACCATGGTCGATGGTATCAAAAGCTGCTGAGAGGTCAAGAAGAGCATATTCATTATACTGTGAATATTGAATATAAGTGGGGAAAGGACTCATTATGCTAAAGTATGTTATTGAATCTGATGAAGCAATTTAGGAGGTACCACATTGTGCTAGGCTGAAAGTCTAGATGGATGAAAGCTCAGTTCCTTTGGGGTACAAGCAGCATACTGTACTGACTGACAGTAGTGTCTTCACATGTGACTACTTCCCTTTATTATGGCCACTGTACAAGATGATTTCAGCCAAGAAGTCCCTAGGAACTTTCATCCAATCCTGTACTGAGCAACCAGAATAAGTTCAAGTTGTGGAAAAGATTAGGGGATTATTTAAGAAACACTACATATTCATCATTTTCTATCATTGGGTAAGCCATATGGGGAGGGTTCTAGATAGCTATTAATTCCAATGTATCTTTTTTTTTCCCCTAGCATCTCATAGACATGAAATTGTAGGCAATTACCTGGCATGAATGAATGAATATTTTCTGGTATCTAGTGCACAGTAAAAAAATTAATCCTCAGAACAAAAATATTCCCAAGGTGCCTGCAGCCAGCACTGAATATACTGCAACTGGGTTCACTGCCTAGAAGAAAATGGCCCTGCTGAATTCCATACAAATTGCCCATAATGCTATTAAATCATGATGTTGCCAGTCAGCATCATTGTCTGTCCATATTTCTTTAGATGGATATACTGCCTCTTTTGTGGTCTCTTAAACTTTGAATTAATACACATCAGTGTTGAATATAGGTACAGTAAGGAGGACAGTACACAGTATAAGTGTCTCTGACGCAATAAAACTATGAGGTCGAAGTTTAAGAGACCGAAGAACAGGCAGTGGTTGTGTTTAACACCTGCATTTTCCTGTCCTATTTCACACATCACTTCTTGATGAACTTGTTTATTTTGCAGTTCCAAGGCAAGTAGATATCACCCCTCCAGGGGCTCCTCTGCAACAGTTGTCCCTGTTGTCATTGAGCACATACAACTGTCTTCGTCTTCAGCACCTCCTCATGCCAGTGAAGAAGATAGCCTTCCTCCACACCTTCTGTTACCAGACAGCATCAGCCAGCTAGAAGAATTTGGACGTCAGAAAAAATGGCACAAGAAACAATTTAAAATCCATCGCCAAAGACAATTCAATGACCTCTGGGTCCGGATAGAAGAAGGGTAAGGATGATGCGCTGATTTCCAGTAAACACAGTCATTTGTGCTAGTCTGAAAGGACAAAACTCCTAAGCCCACGTCAAAAACTCTTGCAAGCTAATCTCCCTAATTCATGACAGGGACATAAAATGTAGGTATCATCAAGAACTGGGGAATGTATAAAAACCTGTACAGATAGAAATTGTATTTAGATTCAGATCATTCTCACCCACTGCTTGTAACCTTCATTGCTGTACGTGTAAAATCAGGGAAAAGAAGACAAGATGAAGAGCAGCTAATAAATAGAGGCATAAGAACTCTCAATTATAATTCTGGTAATATGGATAAGCAAATAATAGTTGATGTCTATTCCCAGCTTCCAAAAGAGCTGAAGGTTTTATTTTTGTACTCCTGTTTCATAAGTCTCAGGAGTGAACAGTGGAAAGTTCTCTTTCCTCCCCAGCATGTGTGCTTTCCACTTGAAAGCGAAATAATAATATAAGAAATAAATTTTTTGTGGTATGTAGACAATAGATACTCAGTCCCAAAGGAAAACAAAATCATTAGTAAGTATCGAAGTCCCTTGGCAGGTCTTTCAGCCTAAACATTCACACACAAACACACACGCAAGAGTGATATAGGCAACTGCAATAAACTGCACTAATTGTAGCCAGAAATAGTATCTCTTATCAATTGTGCTGGAATTTCAGACATTTTGCCCTTCCTTTTCAGACAGTGCAATGATACAAAACAGAACTGTCTGTCACTATGAATATATAATTATACTAGGTTGATCCTGAAAGGTGAATTTTATTATTGTGAACTCATGAACTGGGCTGTTTTCATGTAGTAACCTCCCCCCCAAAAGTCATGAAGCATGAGGCTGTGTTTCTTTCAATGAGGCATGGTATGCATGTGTGTCTCTCTGTGTACACATATGTATGCGTTAATTTATTTAAAAATCTGCCCTAGTTCTGCTTTAGCTTCAGTAAATTAAGATTTAATTCAAAATATCACGGCATTGATGCATAAACGATGAGACCTGTTTAACATTAGTCCTCCACACTTGCAAACTTCCCTGCTCTCAGAATCTCTGTCTCATCAGCATTTCCAGTCACACCAAGGTTGGTTCAAAGTATTCATCTAATCATACTTACTAACCAACCCCCTGCAGATCTTCATGCTCAGTGTGCAAAGGACCTCGGAGTTGTTGGGACGCACAGAGATGCCGAGACTTGCTTATGTTTCCTTGCTCCCAACACCCTTTGAAGCCTCACCTATGCAGAATGATCAACTGTGCATGGTGTGATACTAGGCTGGGCACAAAGACGTATCTCTCTTCAGATTATTTCTGGATATGATTGCCCAGTGATATGCCAGAAGTTTTGGATGTCATCTTGAAACTTGCTTACCTTTTGAACATTTGGGCCCAATACATATGCCACATGAATTTCTCATAGTATAACTGTGCAAGATACTTTGAACAAGTACAAGGTGGAAAAGGTGCAGCCCCAGTTGCAAATAGGGGTGTGGTTATCTTTGTTTGCTTGGCACCTTCAGATCAGGGGATTTAGAGAGAGGCATGGAAATGTTTATTCTGTCAAGTGTTTGCAATTTTTTTCCTTATATTTTGGGAAGCCAGAGCCCACAGTGACTTGTGACATCATGAGAAAAGATGGTAGATCAGTTGGGATGTCTGTTACTTTGGCAAAGGGGTATTTTTGGCCTTTAAAATAAACTGTGCCTTCCCAAAGGAATAGCACAGTTAGTTTTTCTACCAGAAATCAGCAGGAAATTGTACTACTGAGGTTTGGCAATTTGCTGCCAAATTTCAGTAGTGTAATCCCGATAAGCTCTGGACCACAAAGGGGGTCTGGAAAGCCACATCGTGTCACTCAAGGACTGAAGTTTCTGGCCTGATTTAGGAGTAGCTTTCTGTTCTATAAATGATATAATATATGAACCTAAGTCCCTTTGCATAGCCTGGTTTTTTCTTCTAAAGGAGCAAAATTGTGCAAATAAGAACACTGTTTCACAATTGCTCAAATAGGGCATGCATCTAAATGGATATTTCTGAGAAGGCCCAGATCACGTGTCATGTAATTCATGTAATTCATGTATTCCATTACCTGAAAGTCCTAGGGATGGCATGGAGTCAAGTTCATATTCCAGCATGAGTGCAGCACTTCACATGAACGAGAAGAGCAGAAATGCTGTGAAAGGCTGTGTGGACCTTTCCTACAATAAATAATTACTTTACCATCCTAGTTATATTTGTATAGTAAGTAAAGTCTTCTTCAGGTCAAGGCTGGCTCTTGGTGACTTCATGATTACACTGGCAACAATATGGAAGTGATTTGTCACTGCCTTCTTCTGGGAAGTTTTATGATTTACTAGTTTCTCTGAGAGTGCTATAATCAGTTTCTCTGGTGGTTTCCCATCCAAATACTAACCAGGTCTGACCCTGCTTAGCTTCACAGCCTATGGAAAGTAGACCATATGCCAATCAAACCAGATGGATGGTTTGGATCTCTTATCACATCTTTATATAAGGCTTTCCACCCTTCTTCAGCTATTTTCATTGTAACAGCAGACAGCCATTGGTTTTATTTTGCTTTTTGCATTTGTTTGTTTCAGCTTTAATTATGTCAAAAATTTCAGGCCAGAGTTTTTCAGCAATCTATCACAATCAATCCATTAAGCTGTAATTTTGCAAAAAGAAGTGTGTGATCTGAGCCATAGTCAAAACCAGGTCTTGTTTTTGCTGATTGAATAGAGTTTTTTTCATTTCTTTGCTTGTTACAAATTTGACCTTGCTATGTCCAGCCATGTGTACCATCTTTTAGCTTTTTGGAAGAATATGTTTGCTATATAAACATTTACTTTTCTTGTCAGAACTCTATTAGTCTATATCCCACTTAAATTTCAATATCAAGGTCAAATTTTCCCTTTCCTCCACATCCTAATTTAATTTAATTCCAACTTTAGCATTCCAGTCTCCTATAATTAGCATGGCATTTATTGTCTGATATTGTGTCAAGTATGGTAAGTTGCCCTAGAAATGTTCAGCTTCCACTTCCTCTGCATCAGTGTTTGCAGCATAAACTTGGATCACTCTAACATTGATTGGCTTGACTTGGACTCAGAATGAGGTCATTCTAGGTGTTGTAGCACTAACTTTGATGTCCTTTTGTTAATAATGATGGCTACTCCATTTATTCCTTCATTCTGTCTGTCTGTCTGTCTGTCTATCTATCTATCTGTTATTTGATTTATACCCAACAGCTCAGGTGGCATATATATGCTGTTTCTCCTATTTTCCACACAACAACATCCTGTGAGATAGATTGGGCTGAGAGAGAATGGGTGGTCCAAAGTCCCCCAGGAACTTCTGTGGTTCTCCCTGCTCCTAGTGCAACACTTTAAGCACTTGGCTCTCTTGCCTGCAGTAGATCTGACACTGCTGATCTGAAGTAACCCTTTCTGGTCTATTTCAATTTGCTGATTCCTAGTACATCACGGTTCAGCTTTCACAATTCTACTCTAACAACATCAAGTTTGCCTTGGTTCATGATTCTGACATTTTACATCCTCGTGGTATATGTGTGTGTGTATAGAGGTAGACATACAGATAGAGATATCTTTGCAGCACCAAATTTTCCTTTTGCCTCTTGGCACATCAGCAGCTTAATTTCCTTACAATTAATCAAATCATGATTGAGGGCAGGATTTATTACACACTGGCCTGGCATTCAAAAGCAGCAGCCAGAGCCCATGGGCCATCCAGGATACATTGACCTGGTCCCATAGACCAATATCTGAGGGCTGATGTTGGAATTACTGCCAGACAGCATTCCCAGTGTCACCAAGTGCAGCAAACATTCAGATTCCTGCCATATCTACCTCTACCCATTATAGTAACAGTAACACTCTCCACCCTTCCATCTACCCCCCAGCAACCCTCCTCCAGTTCCTCTATCCCAGGTCCAACGTACCATCCCTTGTAACTCTCAACAATACACTCTGCTCATGGCACTCTGCATCTGTGAAACACCTGGACCTCCCTGTGAGGTCAGCTTTCCCACCCAACCCCTCTAAGTCAAACAGGTAATCAACACTCAGAACCCATCAGAGGTCCAGGGGGCAAAGAGGTATATGCAGCAAAGTCCTGCAGTGTTAGGTTCCACTCAGCCTCCAGTTTCCACTGCCAGGCCTCACCAGCCTGTGACCCCACCACCTATGCCATCTTCCTCATCAACAGCATTACCACCTCCAGCTTACCTCAGGACTGCACTGCCTCCAATCATTCATGTACATCCTCCATCCTTCATTGGCCTCTGCAGCTGTGCTCCAGTCTAGAATATCAGCCAGCTGGCTCCACACAGCTCTGGTCACTCTAGGCATAGTGTCTATCATGCAGTCATGCATCATGGCACAGGCATGATGCATGATTGCATGATAGATGGTCCTCTGGATGGAGCTCTGGATCTCATACAAAGATGACTCCAAGGCCCCTGGGACTCCAGCTTCTGCCTCTGTTGTGATCTTCTGCTGACACCACTGTTGTCAACCTTCCTTCATTGCTCCCATCACCACCACTGTCATCCATCACTCCTCTCAACAGTGAGAACGTGACAGTTGCAGGAATGCTCTCCATGGCACACGCTGCTCTAAAGAGCTCTCTGGTATGTCACAGTAGCAGGTGAGTGCACTTAGCCTCCAAACATACATTTTCCACCCACCAACAAGTCCCCAAAAGCACAACACCTCCTCCCAGACATTACAGATTACAAGAACACATAAAAAATAGCAAAACACAACAAGCCCCTCCTAACCCAACCTCACTTTCAGGCATCATTTTAAATCTAAACCTCATCTTAGTTATAGAGGGAAACACCTATTTTTTTCAATGCTGCCTTTCCTCTATTCTTACATTCTGTAACAGAATTCAGTTTGTAATGATGTTGTAATAAGACAGGTTTGGGCTTCCCATTGTTCTTTGGAGTTCCTTAACTCCAAAGTCAAGAAATAAACACAATAAAGTTAAGTGAATAAACACAATACGCCTGGATTGTGTTTTTGTAAACCTGAATATGCTAGTTGAACAAACAATTGATCCCTGTTTCACTTTTAAAGAAACACAATGATGTGAGCAAAAGAGGAACTAGGAAGAGCACCCTCTAAGTAGCCAAGTTTCATTAGGGAATCTTGTGATTAGTCTGTAAATTACATTCACATGTATGCATTCATCCTCATCTGGAAAAACACCATGCACATAAATCAACTAATAGAAAGGGATCATATCCACCTCTCAGTTGTATCGGCACAACCTTACCCAAGCCCATGAGGCTGCACCTGTGCAAGTGGTCCAACATCTGCTCCTGGCAGCTCTCATTTCCTGATAGATATGATAAATGTAGATAAAACATGCAAGTAAAATAATGGAAGAGCATAAATTGACAGTGTCTATGAGGAAGAAATAAATCTCTCTTTCCCTGGATGGCTTTTACTTGAGATTTTTTTTGGCTTACTTTTATAGTCAAGGCATGCCAAATATATTAATTAAACCTTCTGAACAAACATATTAAGAGAGAAAGCCACTATTTGGATTGCAAGGTCTCAGTAAAATCTCAGTAAAAATCACACCAGTAGATTTTTTTTATTTTGTCTCCTGAGTAAGCAATTTGCTTAGTCTGACTTAAGTTTTTGTTCCACTTCTGAATCATCCTGTACTCCTTGTGTTAAAATATCACTTATTAAGTAAGTAAAGTATCCTATGAAAGTTTGGGAATTGGAGGAATGAGGAAACATTCAGATGTCCTAAAATGCCCCTCATAAAAGCCATTCTCCATCCTGTCTCCTTTAGTGCCACATTATGCCCTATTCTAAAAGCCTCACTTACCCAGGAATGTTCAAGTAACTTCATTCCTTTCTTTTACTATCCCAATAATTTATTTATGACTTAGAATCCAAAAAGTGCCTTATCCCCTAGATACTCTATTTACACATTCCCACAAGTCATGAATAATTGTGGGAGGAGGGCTCTGATCTGTTCACATATTAGTAGTTCTACAGTTTAAACATAATGGATTTAAAAGTGGTCCACATTTTCCAGAAAGGAAATCAGTATACTATGGGGGAAAGAAAAGCAATACAGAACTCATAATTATGTGAAATAAATACAGTGAGTTGCAATTGGTTGAAATTTTAGTACTAGGGTTGAACAGGTTTTCCAGTGTTCAAAGCATGATGCTTCAGAACCTTGCATCTTGTCCCTTCCAACAGGGAGAAAAAGTGGGTAATCTAGAAGAATGGGACCTATGCTCTTTCAAGACATGGAGAACTGTTTCACATACTCCACTGCAATGCTTCATCCTTTGGGGCTATCAAGACTTGTCTCTTGCAAGTATGCTAGCTGGATATGATACTAATATGAAATAGGCTGCATGATGCTGGAAAGCATTGATTGATTGATTGATTGATTGATTGATTGATGATATGCCATCAACTCTTAGTGACCTCACAGAAAGATGTTCTCCATGACAATCTGTCCCTAACGTGATCCTTCTGGTCTTCCAGTGGTGCACCCATTGCCACTGTAACTCGGTCCATCCACCTTGCTGCTGGTTGTCCTCTTCTCTTCCACCTTTCCCATCATTAGACCCTTTTCTAAATGAATTTGTGTGGAAAACCCCTTCCCATGAATAAAATTAATTATTTCATGTAAGTTAGAGTTGAGCAATGCATCAATATTTTTAAAATTAAATTTTAATCTGTATAACGCAGGGATTCTCAAACTTTTCAGGACCACACCTGCCTGCTGTGGCCTTGGGCAGGCAAAGTAAAGAGCAAAACCCAGGTTGAACTTTGGTGACACTGCATCCTGATCAGGTTTTCTTAAAAAAAAAAAAAAAAAACTGTGATCCCTTCTAAGTTGCTTGCCCAACCCATTGCAGTAATACATTTCTCTCTGCAGTTTTGAAATACAAATGATTGAATGCACATGGCAGGTGACAGGAGTTTCCACACTTTAGTTTCACATGGTTTGAAATCAAGTTACTAGTAAGATATGGATTTCTCCCAATATTTGTTTTGCAGACTTTCTTCCTTCTGCATTTTGAATAACTTTTTTTTTTGGGGGGGGGGGGGCTGCTAGTCCATGAAAGTTATGCTGTATTTAAGTTGTTAGTTTTTACAGTGATACAAGATTTCTTTTCCTGCAAGAGATTAACATAATGCCTTTTTATTATTGTTTGGTACAAAATAAACAAATTAAGCAACACCTATGCAATTACATCTTTCTCTTCTATGAGCTGCTGATTTTGTTGACCTGCAAAATGCCCTAAGATGTGCAAGCTTTTAAGAACATCTTAGATGTTGGCAGCAGCATCCTTATTCTGTGGTTGACCACATGCTCATTGAGTCCTCAAAGAAAGGTATTCTTTCTATAAGATCCATGTGTATGTTTATCAGTGCTGATGAAAAGCTGTAGGTAGCAAGTAGGCTGCAGAAGACCATTTAATTTATAAATAGAAGTCACTCCATTCATATTTTCCATATTCTCAGGTTTCATCTCCCAGATGTTCCATAAGACAAGATATAAATCTCTTACTGTGATTTTTTTGGTTTTGCATCTAGTCGTGTTTGTAGAGAAAAGCTGGAAGAATCCTTTTTTCTAGCAGATACAGCAAGATAAACAAAGTAATTTCATTGAAGATTGTTATGTGTAATAATGGCTGTTAAAAAGGTTTTCATGCTTTCTTTGAGTTCTCTACTATGTAATTGTTCTTCATATATTTTTAAGTGTGCAGGTAATTTTGTTTCAGAAATATTAATTGGACCTCAAATAAGATTGAAGAAGAGATTTACAACAGTTGACTCAGAGACTTGAGAGTTCCCCCTCAGTTTGAAGCTATGTGCATACTTTAATTTAGCCACTTCCTAGATGTAGACTGGGTTTCTGTTTTTATTTGTTCTGGTTTAAGAAAGATAAGTGATTGTCCAGTTTTTGACAGGTGTGTCTTCTAAGCCTACTATGATATTGCAAGTGAGGTAACCACAGTACCTCAGAAATACACAGAAAGGAGAGAGGCCTTTTGCACCTTCAGCAGGTATATAGAAGCAGGGATTCAGTTGTATAGATTTTTATATAGCTTACATCTAATAAAATTATCTCTTCTGTACAACTAGTAAAAGTGTGGGAACTCTGTCCCCTTTTTCACCTGACCACTTAATTAGTCTACTTGACCATCCAATTTCAAAATGTCGAATGTAATTTTTTCCAAGAATAAGAGCATTGTAGTTTTCTATCTGTCTTCCCACCCACATAAGAGAACTCCCTAACTCCCACATAAGAAAAGGATAAAAGATCAGTGAATAGAACTCTTGTTACAAAAAGCAGAATTGGAATTCATTTTAATTTGTGTTTCCAGATAGTAATTTAGCCAAGTATCAGTGGACTATGTTAGTCTTCATATTTATTAACTAGCATTGAATAACTTCATAGTAAAATAGTTTTTGTCTGTACTCGGGGATGAGAGTTGCCCAGTCTGGTGCCTTCCAGAGATGTCATTCAGTTAGGGGAAGCTGATGTAGATCTTTTGTAAGACAGCCTTACTATCCAGACTTTGTGCCTACATGAATTCCTTCTGCCTTGGGTATCTGAGAAAAATTGGCAAAATAAATGATACATACAGAAAGTCTACTATCAATAAGAGACTAGGATGAAAAATGGGATCGATTCTTCAGAAGACACTGGGTCAACTGTAGTGATAAGTCATGGTACAGGATTATAAAGAGATGTTCCCAAAATGTTACAAAAGAATCAAAGTATTTTTTGGAGATGGGAAAGAGGTCAAAAGGGAGAGTTAATGCTGTCAGATTTTGTGTGAGGACCACACTTCATGAAAATCGATATTTTTCAGCTACATCACCCTGAGCAGTTGTAGCAACTTCAGTTGTTTTGCTTTTTTATTAGAAAGAATGAATGATCTATCATTTCCTGACAGACTGGTTTTAATAAGAATTATCTCACATCTTTAATTCATTAGATTGGAGATGGAATAATCATTCCAAGCACATGCTTTAAAGGTTATTAGATTTTGCAAGGCATTCACCCCTCTGCAGTTGTCTAAAAAAGTAAATCTAAGCACCAATTTTTATCAGTAGATGCTGTCTTTCAAATATATGGTATTTTCATCTTCATAAACTAGCTAAGAGGGGGAAACATCACTGGGCAAAGAACGTTGTTTCAGTAAACCTTAAACAGGCAGGCCTGCCTGTTATCTGTTGAAAGGTGTGGGGTCTTTTTTCATCTATAGCCAAAAAAAAAAAAGTTAGTAACACCACAGGATAGTTTTAGACATCAACAGAAGGTTGAAAACCTTAGAGGCTGAGCTAGGGGATATTAGGTGTTTTCTTGGGCAAAATCTAAAACTAACTCACTTTCCATTGCAAATTCCAAATGTTCTGTTAAATGTCCTAACCCTAACTACATAGTTTTCAGATGAATTTGCAAAAGAGAAAGCTCTAAGCCTTACACTAGTTTCTTTTTATGACCTATAGTTTCTTAATATATCACTTTACTTTGAAGTTTCTCCCATGTATTCTCCAAATCTCTCAGATGTCCCTATTATACTTTAACATACAGGTATATTTGTTGAGGGGAAGTGGCTATTATTCAAGTAAACACTGCCAGGATACAGCAACTGCTATTAACAACTGTTAGAGGGTTTGCTCATGGAATAAAAAATGACACTACCATTACTTACTCCCCTGGAAGTGCAAATGAAGGATTATTCCATGCCAATCAGAAGGTAGAACCTAGCAAACTTTGGCTGATCTCAAAAAAGCTAAGCAGCATTGGACCTGATTAGAACATAGATGGGGGGCCACTAAGCAAAACCAGGGCTGTAGACTATACCAGGAAATCAGAAATATATCTTGAAAGAAGCAGCACAAAAACACTACCACACTGTTGCCAGAAAACTATGTCAGTCAGCAGGAATTGAGTTCAGCTAGAGGGTGACTTTTTCCATTACTACTGTAGAATGCATTGTTTATTTCCATCTTAACCATAAAAAAATGCCATTTGTTAGATTAGTTTTTTCCCATGAGAACTGTGGGAAAAAAGGTAACCTATCTGTGGCAATGTTTTCTTCAAAATTTTAGTGAGGTTCTATTTATTTTATTTGACTCTGCCCCAGTTTATCTGAAATGGGATGAATATGTGAAATATTAGCTACTTTTCCCAACCTGCATGAATGGAATTGAATAATATTTTCTTCACGTGTTCTCTTCTAGCACCACCACCATGCCTTCTGATATGAGAACAACAAATGGATTCATCTCTGTCGACCCATCTATTTGGTTCTCAAACCAGGTGGACCAGCAGCCACACCCAGACCTTGTATTCCACCATCATCTCAAAAGTTGTGCCCTCAAAAGCACCACAGCATCTTTCATGGTCTCTGTCTTCGCAGTAATGGCTTCTTTTCTTTTGGATCTACTGAATCCTTCCTGACAAAAGAAGAACTTTGAAGTGCAATATCCAAAATGGGAAAACAGCTATCATTTCACCTGATAATATATCTCCTCAGTTCCTTGCTTCACCTGGGCCTTTCAAGCAAAGAAGTGCTAGCACTACTAACTGGTATAGGACTTTCTTGCCCAGATGGTTTTTTTAAACTCTAAAGCTTTATTTTGTACATTAACTTAACATCTTCTTTTTGTAGAAGGATCTTTATTTCCCATACTGCTATGGGGTTGTGTAAAATATATGTGTTTTATATATATATATATCTATAAATATATCTATAAATATAAAAAGAACAAGAAAAATATAATGTATTTATTGAACTGGCATTTTGGTCCTTGCAAAACATTGACTTTGTCATTCACCTGATAAAACAGCATAATGTTGTGAGTATTCCAACTCAGATATTTTGGGGTCATGGTTTCAAGGATAGTTTAAATTACCTATTACTGTTTATTACCTGTTGCAGTTTGAAGCCAAGGAGCTTTATTATTTTCTGGGGCAGTAGAAAGAAGCTAAATGATTTTCACATGCCTCTGGATGAGACAGAATAATTTAGCTAATTGCCTTAAGATAATTACGGCCAATAATTACTGGTGGACATGTTCCCTTTATTGTATAGGACATGTTTTATGTTATCTTCAAATGTGAAAGATGTTTCATCTGATTAATATGGTATAGAAATAATTTTATGAAAATTATTCTTTTTTCCCATGTTTTCCTTGTCTCTGAGATTTTAAATCTTTCCTGAACAGCTAGAAATATGTTTTTCTTTAAAACTAAAATGGAAACTGTTATTACTCAAAGAAACAGATAAGGAATAAGGCTAGTGGTAATTTGTTCTGTCTTTCCTGTATCTCCTTTTGCATATTCTAGTTCAATTCGTTGTGGTTTTTCAGTACTCCAAAGCATATTTTCCTTTTTCATCCAAATGAACAAATCATAGTTTATTATTATCTTCTGTACGAACATGTGAACCACCTAACTAAGTCTTGAAGGATAATAATGTAATTCAAAATTTATAGCAATCCAGCCCTATAACTATAACTATAAAAAACTATCATTTTTTAAATTTACATCTTTTAAAATAGCCAGATCATATCACCATTATTATTATCCCCTTATTATCCTGCCCTGTAGAGGTATTGGACTGCAACTCTAAAGATTCTTAACCAAAATTTCGAGAGATCCCTGAGTTGAGGAAGGCTTGTTTATATGGATGTTACATTTCCTTAGCAAACCTTGTGAGCTGTATGGTTCACAATACAGCAAAGTGTCAGATTTCATTCATTAACAGTTGAAAGACTGATCAACAAAATCTTAATGTCCAGTTATAAAGAACAGTAGTCAGACAAACCATTTCATATGTTGATTAACATAAAGTTTAAGCAGTCCACTAATAATGTATGCAGAGAGAATAAATGCTGAGTCATATATTGTTCCAAAGCAGACATCCTGACTGATTGCTATGCTGATATTTGTTTGTAAAATTGTTGCTTTGGGGTAGTGTGATGGGGGGCATGTTTCAAAATTAAAGGTGGGAATGGAAGCAGGAATTTCACAGAAGGCCCACCATTCCCCTTACCCCAACCTCCCAAACCACACTGCTAAAGCTTGGCCATTCTGTAGCTGACTCTAAGGAGCAGGCTTCCCAGAGGCCTCCCAGTTCCTATCATTCACCCAGCCCGAAACACAAAAAAGCCAAAAAATGCAATTATGTCCCTTTCAGTGATACTGACTTCCTACAGCTGTAAAATCAATTTGGTATACAATCTGTACCCATGTGAAAAGTGTATTATGGGATGACAAACTTGCCAATACAACCTGGGGTAGCTTTGAGTATTTCAGTTTTTCAGGCCCATTCAGCAATATATCATCACTGAAGCAAGTTCAGGTGGTGGGAGACAAACAGACTGAAAACTATCCCTCCCTCCCTCTCTTTCATCCTTCATGATAGTTGTCAGTGTTAGAGCTGATAGTACAGATTATTGTTCTTTTACTACATACAGATTATTTTCTCTATATTATACTTTGATCAAGTATAATTCATAGGGCAAAAATGTGTCTTAAAAGTGTGAATTTGCCAACATATGAAGATGTAGCAATACTTTTGTAAAAAGCACTAGAAGGATTCCTAAATCAAGATTGGCAGCTCTATTATTTTCCACCCAGAAAATAATACTTTATACTATATGACTTAATTTTACTTCCAGGTCACTCTTGTTTATGTGAATTATAATCAACTGTACAATAAACTACAATTTTAAAAACAAGAGCTAACATAGATAGGGTTTAAAACAATATATATTGTAGTGCTGCTACACAATTTTGGCTAGCCAGATATTGATGATCTGAGATAATACAGTTGTATCTTAAAGAATGGCACTTCTTTTCAGTTAATTACAATTCCATTCTGTAATTCACATCCAACTTCAGTTTTTTTCTCCAGCCTGCTATCTTTCAGATAAGTTGGGACTACAATCCTGAGAATTCCCAGACATTGGTTATGTTGGCTACAAATTCTAAGAGCTGTAGTTCGAACACCTCTGAAAAGCACAGCTTGGTAAGATCTGTGTCCACAGTAAACTGGGATGTTCATTTTCTGAAAATATAGAGAGAACGGTAAGAAAGCAAGAGAACATGATTCTTCTGAATGTATAGAAATAGTATTCTTTCTCAAGCTTATTAACATAATTTAAACTATTTCTGTTTCACATGACTTCATATGTTTTCAGAAAAGACAAAAATATGCTGCATCCATTTTTAAAAAATATTATTCAGCCTGCTCTGAAATGAGCAAGCTGATGGTTGTTTATGTTGTTTTCTCCAGGACAAATCATAAAACGAAATGTTAATGACAGACATCTACTCCAGTGAAAATTTCAGACATAATTGATACAGAATTCAGCATTATGTATTCCACCTTATGAAAGATCTGTGATATTTTGTTGGCAAAGAGCCATTCCCCCAAAGTTATGGTGGTATTATGGTACACATATTGAAAACATGCTTTTGAAAATTTTATTCCCAGTTTTGTTCTTTCACATGTTTATAGTACACAAAGTCCACCCATTTGCAAATGAAATTCTGTATGTGAATTGAGAAGTAAACCAGTTAATTCAGTGGGACTTACTCCTAGGAAACTGTATTTTCAGTTGGAAATTGGAAGATGGTACCAATGAGAACCCAGAGAAATTTAATGAAGAACTTTCAGCTTCTTCAAGCAGGCACACCAACCAATCTATGGATGGAATCAACCTTTTGTTTAATTTTAATAGAATCTTGGGATCTACCAAACAGAACCAGATATAGAATTTTCATGGAAGGTTAAATGATACCAATTTAATTAATTTAAAGCATCAGGGGGGAGAGAGTTGGCCTCTCCAAAAAGTGGGTGAGATTAGGAAAAAAAATAAAATTGATTTTATTTAAAAGTAATAAAAATGAATTATGTTAATTATATAGCTAATATTATAACTCCTAAAGTATTTAATATAATCTACTTTCTCTCACATTTTAAATTACAATTTGATGTAACCTTCGCAGAGACTCTCTAGACAGAGCATAGGAGTTTTTTGGGGGGTGAAGGTGGGAAACAAAATCCCCTTAAGCTTCAGGTGGTGCATATTTGTCTTAAAGAATCAGCCATTTCTTCCTAAAAATGCTGCAGTTAACTCACTTTCCGTCTGGCCCAAGTGAATATAATTGTTTCTGCTACAGCTGTTTCTCTGACTGGATATAAGTAGGAAAACTTGCTAATGCAGAAAATTATTCTTTTTAAAGCTTGACAATTCTGGTGGAGACTGCTTTTCAATATCACTCCATCTTTAGGGTTGAAAAATCCCAGCACAGATTGCTACTCCCACCTCCCAATTCATAGTCCTATTGCTTCTAAAATATCTGGAAAATATTTAATAAAATGTATAATTAATCTCTATAGCATTTAAACATTATCAAGAATAAGCAGGAGTCATCATAGTGGGTTTGCCAAGTGCCTGAAGCATTACTCTGGCTGGAAAATCTCCAATAGCTTCTGTGCAGTTCCTAGCTTTGGGGATATTACAATCACATTTGCACTTTACAGACACTCTCCTAGATGCATGCAGCTAGATGCTTTATGGCACGCACATTAAAAAAAGTCACAATGACATTAGTGTCTACCAGGTATACTTGATGTGTATGTGTGTGCGCATGTAAAGTAATGGCACAATGTCTTAGAAAGATTCTGTATTTAGCGCAATGAACTGAGAACCAAAGCCCATTGAGTTTTATGAATGTTACTCCCAAATGTGTATAATTTGCTTTAATTATGTATGCTGATTGTTTGGGAATGAGGTCAGCATCCATGTTCAGTATCCCCTGCTCAAAAGCAGATGGTCAGTTCTGAAAGCAGGGTGGAGTGCCAAGATTTCCAAATTAGAAATGCCAAAGTAGAGAGAATGAATGGGACCTGATCTAAGTGCAGATCCTGGATATAAACCATTTCTATAGATTGTATTGCTATTGTAGGATTTATATGTGAGATAATATCCCATCCATCTAATGCCATTGGGATGGTTTCTTTTGCAGAATTGTTCAGCAGTTGATTATTGCTTTAATATGCCTGGCTGGGTTTTTTTGTTTGTTTGTTTGTTTGTTTTGGTGTTTTTTTGGCAGTTTGGTTGGTATCATTACCATGTCTATGGTGAACGTGACAGATGATTGCAGATGTGACAGTTTAAACTCCCTCTTTGGGTGCATTTGTCCTCTGCACTGAAGTTGAAATATAGTTGACAGTGTGATTCTTATCTAGTCACTTGTGATATTACTCTCCTTCAACTCACAAATTCACATTCGTAGATTCTCAAACATTTCTTCTCACCTTTTCTTGAAAACAGATTGAAAGGTCAAATTGACAATTATACTAACAGATTCCCATCTAAACCTGTGGGTTTTAATAGCAGAAGGAAGCATGGTTTCTGATATTTTTTTTAACGAGGCTACCAAAATTATCTTAATAACAGGGTAGTACATTTATAAGATTTCCCATATATATTATATAAAATATCCTCTCACATTTTGTATTGAACAACATATGTTGAGGTAACTCACCAAAACACTCTTAAAATAATATTCTTGTTGAGATAATAATCATTGCTACAATTCTGAATTTCCTCCAATTAGTTGTGAGTATGAATTTGTAGTACATGCAGAGATCTAAAAAGGCATTTTGACTTCAATTGAACCAAACCCCAACTAGATTGAAGCCATTTCTCTTTTTCAGAGAATATATATTGGATTGTGAGATTATAAATCAGACCTTCCTAATTCCAGATACGTTGACCTTTGACTGAGAAATTATGGAACCAGGTTGGAGAGGAATGCTATAAAGAAACTTCTGCTAACTCTTACAGATTACTGTATTTTTCTGACTATAAGACGATACTTTTTTCTAAAATCCTTACCCTAAAAATTGAAGGGCGTCTTATTCAAGGGAGTCAGCGAGGAGAGAACCGCGCGGTGGCAAAACTGCCCATACTTTGTCTCTGCAGGCAGGCTTCCTCCTATTGCTAGCCTCCAATCATGAGTGAAATAGTTTGTCTCCCAAACAGACTTCCTCCAATCACGAGCCTGATGTAACTGATGTCACTGAACAAACCAATTAGAGGAAGTCTGCAGAGACGAGCTATCGGCAGTTTCACTCGTGCTTGAATGTAATCAGTTAAGCAAAAGAGCCTGGAAATAGAGCTGCAGAGAGACGGTCTGGACCTCCTCCCACCGAGTGTATCTGGTAAATGTTAACTAATTACTAAACAAAAATGTGTTCTGCACTATCTTTAAAATATTGATTTCTTAATTTGGGGTTGGAAAAATGGGGGTCGTCTTGTACATGGGGGCGTCTTATTGTTGGAAAAATACGGTAGATATTTACAGTTGCATTTAAAAAAAAAAAAGTGATGTGGGTACCTCTTTGTCCACATCTTGCCAAGGTTTACCTAGCTAACTTAACATAAAATATTTCAAAAACCTTCCAACTGAAAAAAAAATAAGGATTTTTCTTTTTTCTATTTCTCTCATTGTGTGTTGCACAGTGTAGGTTTCAGTGTGGGTTGCACAGGCTGTAGAATAACTTGATCTCTTCCTTTGAATGTTGCTGACAATTATTTTTAATGATGTGTTGTTTTGCTTGTTTTGAGATGCTGTTGATTAATAAGTTCAAGTGTAAGGCACATTTGAACTTCATGATTGAATATTTGAATGAATGAATGAATGAATGAATGAATGAATGAATGAATGAATGAAAGAAAAATTCCCCTCTCACCCCTGTGGATGGTACATGTCTTCCTCAATCTTGGGTCCTCTACCAGAGGCCTGGGAGTTTGAGGATTCTGCACAGTATCTTAGCTGTTCCTAGCACTGCACTCTTCTGGACAGAGAGCTTTGATGTTCTTCCTGGGATCTGTTGGAGCCACTTTCCCAGCTTAGGAGTCACAGCCCCGAGTGCTCCTAACACCACTGGGACCACTCTGGCCTTTACTTTCCACATCCTCTCTAGTTCCTCCTTCAGGCCCTGGTACTTCTCCAGCTTCTCATGCTCCTTCTTCCTGATGTTGCTGTCACTTGGCACTGCTACATCTATCACTACTGCTGTCTTCTGGGCTTTGTCTACTGCCACGATGTCTGGTTGATTGGCCAGTACCTCCTGTCCATTGAGATCTGGAAGTCCCACAGGATCTTAGCCCTGTTATTTTCCACAACCTTCTGTGGAATCTCCCGTCTAGACTTGGGGGGCTCTAGCCCATACACTGTGCAGATGTTCCTGTACACAATGCCAACTACTTGGTTGTGCCATTCAGTATATGCTGTTCCTGCCTGCATCTTACACCCTGCCACTATGTGTTGGACTGTCTCTGAGGCCTCTTTGCACAGTCTGCACCTTGGGTCCTGTCTAGTGTGGTAGACCCCTGCTTCTATGGATCTGGCGCTTAGTGCCTATTCTTGTGCTGCTATGATCGGTGCCTCAGTGCTGTCTTTTAGTCCAGCTCTTTCCAGCCACTGATAGGATTTCCCAATGTCAGACACCTCAGCTATCTGTTGATGGTACATCCCATGCAGGGGCTTGTCTTGCCATGGTATTTCCTCCACTTGAACTTCCTCCCATGTCTGTTGCTGCCTGAGGCATTCTCTCAGCAGCTCATCTTTGGGTGCCATCTTACTGATGTACTCCTGGATGCTCCAGGTTTCATCCAGGATAGTGGCTTTGACACTCATCAGACCCCACCCACCCTCTTTGCAGCCGGTGTACAATATCTTGGTGTTGGACTTGGGATGGAAACCTCCGTTAATTGTGAGGAGCTTCCAGGTCTTCACATAGGCAGTGTCCATGTCCTCCTTTGGCCAGTTCATTATACTGACAGGGTATCTGATGACCGGCAGGGCGTACATGTTGATGGCATGGATCTTGTTCTTCCCATTGAGCTGGCTCTTCAGGACCTGTCTTATCCTTTGGTAAGGATGTTGCTGCCTTCCTTGCCTCCTCATCATGGTTCCCATGTGACTGTGGGATACCAAGGTGCTTGTAGCTGGTCTGTATGTCTGCTATGTGGCCCACTGGTAGTTCCACTCCATTGGTGTTAACTACCTTCCCTGTCTTTACTATCATCCTGCCACACTTCTCCGGTCTGAAGGACATTCCAGTGTCCTCACTGTAGATCTGTGTCAGGTGGATCTGTGAGTCGATGTCTCGTTCACTCTTAGCATACAGCTTGTTGACATCCATGTAGAGGAGGTGGCTGATGGTGATTCCACTCTTGAATTTGTACCCGTATCCAGTCCTTGTGATTATCTGGCTGAGGGGGTTTAAGCCTATGCAGAACAGCAGCAGGGACAGTGCCTCACCTTGGTATATGCTGCACTTGATGGCCACTTGTGCGAGCTGTCTTGAGTTGACTTCCAGTGTTGTCTTCCACAGTCCCATTGAGTTCTTGAGGAAGGTCCTTAGTGTCCTGTTGACTTTGTATAGCGCCAGGCATTCACAGATCCATGTGTGTGGCATTGAGTCATAGGCTTTCCTGTAGTCAATCCAGGCTGTGCTCAAATTGGTTTGCCTAGACCTTGAGTCTTGGGCAACTGCTCTATCTATGAGCAACTGGTGTTTTGAGTCTCTGGTGTTGTCCCCAATGCTCTTCTGAGCTGTGCTCATGTACTGGCCCATATGCTGTTGTAGCTTGGCAGCTAGGATGCCTGATAGAACTTTCCATGTTGTGGGGAGGCAGGTTATTGGCCAGTAGTTGGATGGTGCTGTTCCCTTGTGAGGGTCTTTCATGATCAGCTCTGCCCTTCCTTGTGTTAGCCAGTCTGGGTGGGAGCCTGCTGCTAGCAGCTGTTTCATCTGTGCTGCTAGGTGTTCATGCACTGCTGTTAGTTTCTTTAGCCAGTAGGCTTGGATCATGTCTGGGCCAGGTGCTGTCCAACTTTTCATGTTCTTGACCCACTGTTGGATGTCTGCTACTGTGATGGTGATTGGTTCCTGTTCTGGGAGATTGCTGTGGTCTGCTTTCAGGTCCTGCAGCTACTTTGCACTGGTGTTATATATCTTTTCTTTCTCCCATATGTTCTTCCAGTACTGCTCAGTTTCTGCTGCTGGTGGCTCTGCTGTCACTGTGTGGTTGCACTGCATTTGGGAGTACACCTTGGATGGTTCTTTGGAGAACAGGGCATTTATCTTCTTCTTGGCCTCTGCTTCTCTAGTGTATCTCCTTAGCCTGGCAGCCAGTGCTTTGTTTAGCAGTCTCTAGGGCTTCAGATGGAGTCAGGCCCATATATTTTTTCAGTAGCCAAATCTTATCCTTAATCTCCACACCCTTCTGTAGTTCCACCAACTGACTGACTTCTCTCCGAGTTGCCTTGATTTTAGCGTCCAATCTCATTTTCCGGGGGGGGGGGGGGGGGGGGGTATGTACTGCTGTTCTTGATCGTGTAGTCAAGCATTTCCAGTATTACAGCAGCTGCAGTGTATACCAGTTCATTGGTTTGAGTTATGGTGGTAGTAGGGATTGTCTGGAGGGCTCTATTGGCATCTTCTAGCATACTATCTGATGGTACTTCACCCACGAAGCCTTGGTAATCGGTCTCGAGGGTTGACTGTAGCTAGTTTATCCATGATCTTCTGCCTCATATCAGCTGCTGTGCTCTGTAATGGAGGGGATGGCAATGATATTCCAGTTTCAGGTGTTGGCTGCACATCCAGTTGTTCTTCCAGGTCTGCCTGAGTCCGGGTTGTAATGTGTGAAAATATATGTATATGTATACACATACACACACACACACATATATATATATATCAGCATTAACAATAACAGCCTAAGGCTTCATAAACAGCCTTAATGTGACAGGGTCTCTTTTAGTACAATATAATAATGCTCAATTGGGATTTTTTTTTCTTCCTGTTTATATCATAAAAGGCAAAAATAAAACAACCATATACATAATTAAATTTTTCTACTGCCATTCTGTTAAGTGCCCTTGTCCAAAACTATCTTACAAATTATATAATTTTGAATAAGACAAATTCAAGTGTATTATAAGTATTCTTTGCACAGTGTCTAAATGTTATCCTTAATTTTTTTCAACTATTCAGATAGCAAATTTTGACTCATTATGATTTCCTTTGTACAACCAATGTGATTGTTTTCACCATTGTAAGCTATCTTCCCATTTGTGAATCATTTTATCATATTAAGCTGTTTTTTACCCCACCAAAATCCAACATTGGATTTTAAAAAATTCAGCTCTCAGCTCTATACTTAAGAATGACAACAACAACAACAAAAACATTGGGGTGGTTTTCCTTCTCATTCTCTCTACATGTTTTGTAAACATTATGAGATTAATGATAAAAAAGATGCTTTCTAACATTATTTGGTCAAAATATTTTTGTAATATAATATATAAATAAAAATTGCTGTGAACTCATAGCATAGTAAAAGTGACTCTCATGCTACTGTTTCTTCTTTTCACCTTTTAAGGTACATGTATTTTATTCAAACAACTTGCCTTAATACCAGGAATTATAACTATTATTATTTAGAATAAATTATTAAAAATTGTACAGAGCAAATTATATATAATTCAGCTTCAAGTGGCTATATGAGGTAATACTTAAATGAGCTTCATGCTGTCAGGTTCAAACATGACTTCTGATTACTGGATACTGGATACTGGACTTAAGTGGGAGCAGAAGACATTGCTCAGTCCATAAACAGAAAATGATGTCATCAGATGCTACTAACTTTGCTTATTTAGGAAGTAAAATAAAGCAATTAGAGCAACAGAATCAGTGGCCCTAGCGGCCAACAACTGGCCATCAGCATTCTAGACTAATCATGCAATCAGTACCCCCACAGGTTTTCCTTCTTCTCGAAATTTGGTGTCATAGGTAACCACCTAATCTGCCTATGGATGAGCCAACCCTGGCAACCAGTTCTAGTCAAGCTTATTCAAACATTGTGAACAAGGAGTGGGACATATGCATCACCACAATTCCCTACTAATCTAATGCCAGCCTTCCTGCATGGAGTGTGATGATTGGAGTGGAAGGTTCTTCCTGTAATTGGTTATACATTTTTAGCCATAATCAGGCATCCCATGTGATTGTAGGAATTGGAAATCCATTTTGGGTGCAGCTAATTTGCATGTCCCTGTTCATCTCTACATTTTTTGAACAAACAGGTAATAGCATCTGAACAGGGATTGAGTTAAAGATCTACATTCTTGGATTTTTTTTTTTCTTCCAGTTCTTATTCAATCTGATGAATGAAAAATTGATTGAGAAATTATTTCAGAGAAGGAGAGAATTACAGATAAATTCTAATGGATAGAATATGGTGTTCTTGAACTTAGTTACAATGTAACCAAAGAGTGTTAGAATATGAGGATTTATTAAATTTATTTTATTTATTAAAAATATACAGTCATAGACCAAAACAAAAGGTTGAGCAAAGAATACAAAATACAAAAATCCAATTAAAAATTATTTATATGTGAAACTAAACATACCTAGAGTATGATCAATTTGAGTAACTTTGTCATTGCAACAGTACAAAATTTAGCCACCATTCTGGAAACCTTCTAATCTTGGTCATTTAGAAAGTAATGCAGATTTGCCATGTGATATTGGTCTGGGTAGCTTATGATAAGAAGGGAAATTAACTCTACCCTCCAAGGATGGCAACTGGGCACTTCAAAAGTATAAATCTTACTGTCTCAACATCGAAATCTGAATAAATACACACATGTTCTTGGTATGGAATACCAGTTAATTCTCCCAGTACCATTGCTGGAAGAGCATCCAAGCATGCCAGTGTGAAAACCTTCCTATATCACAGTATAAATAGATGATAAAAATACTGAGGGATGGTAAAGAGAGGTTTTGAGAGATCATTGTTGTGGAGATATAAAATATTAGTTCTGTCTCTTTCTATACTGAGGACATAAATTCTCTGCTTGAGCTCTCACCAGGCCTAAAATATATACAGATTGGGGGATCAGCCCACAGTAAACCAGGTTGGCTGTTATGTATTTCTTCCAAGGAGTTTGGTGTCTATCTTTCAGTACTATTGGGCTAAAGATTTACCCCACAAAGATTTGCTTGCGTCAATGCTTCAGCCGGCAAAATTATAGGTAGACCTAGACAGAGAATTATGCAGTCATTGCACCAGTGGCCTACAGTCTCTATAGCTTCCCATGGTTCAATTCTTCCAAGGCAATATCATGGCTATCCATCCCATTGTTCTTTTTTTCCCCCCCCCCCCACTACTAATGTTACTATCATTAGTAAGGGTAAGTCTTGCCCCCGAGAAATCAGTTGAAAATTTAAGCATCCCCTGAGAAATGCTGAGAAAACATCCACCTAATTCTGCTGCCAAAAAACTTGATGGAGAATTTTGAAAGGCCATTTGTTTGAAATTTAATATGTTGACAGATTTTATCAAAGAATTGCCTTTTAGCAATTCTTTGTGAGGATTGTATTCCAACCAGCTCCTGAGTTAACACTTCAATAATTCATTTCACAAGTTGCTCAAGCAGCATCAACAGAAAAGCACAGTGAAGCACAACTGAAAGGTCATCTTGCAAAAAAGAAGAAAAGGAGAAAAAAAGAAAATGAGGAATGGAGCCAAACTATTAAGAATTTTGAGTGCATTTATTTCTGAATTAATTAATTAATTACTTGTGAGATGTGGTGGTGGATGCTGTCTCAAAAATTTTCATAGGAGAGTTTCCCTGTTCATAAAATGGCTGCCATGGTTGAGTAATCAGCCACAGAGCACCCATTTATCAGAACAGAAATTGCTGAGGATGTTCCCTGCCACTTCCTTTAGCAACTCTTTCCACTCCAGCTGGTGGGCACCTTTTCAAACAAAGCACTGGGTTGCAGCCACCCAATATTTTACTTACTAGGAATGACACATGGGGCACTAAAGCATTCTTTTAAAGGTAATGATGAAGCTGACATTTTGTTTGAAAAGCAAAACTTCACATTCATTTTTAATTAAATCATTAATAACATTTAAAGTCAGGGCAAAGAGATTCACGGGCATCAAAAGAATTTTCTTGCACACACTGGTGTCCATGGAACAACAAGTTCATATCACAAAACACAAAACACAAAAAATCATCTAAATTTTTAAAGACCTACACAGCTTGATAATTTAAAGATCTAGATTGAGTGAGCCTATCCAGATAAAAAAAATTGGCAAGAGAAGCCTTCTGAAGGATATCAACACATAAGAGGCCCATTTGTTAGATACATTGGAGAAGACCTCTTCTCTTGTGCTGCTTTCAAGTGATGAATTGCACTGGTTCAACTGCTGCACTTATCCTCCACTCCTTCAATCTCCAGAAAGAAGCTCAAAATCTTCCTCTCTATCCAGGCTTTTTCATTTAGATTATTAATCTTTTTACCATTTTTAATCAGTTTAATCAGCGCTCCATAGGTATAAAGGGAAAGTAAACTAATAAATAAAAAGCCGATTGGATTTATGAGCTGATTGAGAGAAAGGAGAGGTGTATAATGAATGCATATCAGTTACTTTGGTTATTTAAGAGTCTTTGTTATCTGAAATAAAACCTCCATACTATTTCAAATTTATTTCACATGGCTCTAATGTCTGATTTTAACAAAGCATTAGTTCCATCATTCCATAGCAGAAACAGAAAACTTTACTCAAGAGTGACAAGGAATCCTCATTTACCAGCATGATGCAGTTACAATACAAATCATCTCATAAAACAGAACTACCAGTATGCAGCTACCACAAGCATGAGGCCACTTTCTTAGGCCTCTGCATTAAAAAAACTAAATGTTTATAGTCACTCTGAATCATGCTGATTTTTTAAAAAAAAAAAGAATTAAGATGGTAAACAGATTTCATTGGGCATCCTCAAATCTGTGTGTGCAGATGTGCATAAAATCAAAAATCAAAATAAATAAATAAAACAGCAATCTTGTGGTACAAGAGAATACTTTTTCTATCCATTCATTTGAGTTTTTATTTCCTAAACCATGTGTTTTTGATATTCAACAAAAATATTTCCCTAAAGGCGTCATGTGCGCTTTTGTTAAAATAATATGAGGCATTAAACTGAGTAGACATTTAAGTTAGGAAAGCTGACAGTGATGTTTGTTGTAGTCAGCTTAGGCAGAAATGGCCAATTTTTGAGCATAAGTGGGAAAGCCCCACTTACTGTCAGGCCTAGCCCAAGGAACTCCAGGAGACCATGCAAATTCTGTTCAGCAATGGTTATTAGCTACAACCTCTATCAAGAATCTTCCCAGACTGAAACTCTGTTCCCACAGTAGCTGTGAAAACAGAGTGAATTCCTCAGGGAGGTGCCAGCCTCATCCTCTTATCTCTTCCTCGCCCTTCAGGAGACGAAAGAGGATGTTTGCCTCCCTGAGTGTGGCCTTCATAATTCCATTCCCTCACACTTACAATGAGTGGGACAAGGATTCTTTAACTTGTTTAGATTTGGGGTGTGAGATATGGGGTTGTTTTGAACACTCCATAAGGTGAAAGAGAGAGATCTCAACCTCCAGCATAAAAGCTGGAAGCATTATTTTCATTATTTTCAAAGCTTACAAATTTTGTAAACTGCCCCTAAATTTGGCGGACTTTGGCCACTTGAGTGCTGTGAAAATATTTTAATCCAATCTTGATACATTTCATAGTTAGATCTTTTTTTCTGTATACTTAACAACTCCTGGTTATGATTTAATGCATTTTTTAAATTTATGTTTTCACTTTTAAGCATAAACTAACATAAAGGAACTATGTCCTAAAAGGCAGGCTACTTTCCGAAAGACAGCTTAGTGTGATGAATAAAATAAAACAAATATTGTTGTAAAACATCTAAAATTCAGGACTGCAGCTTTCTAAATTTAACATAGGGGAAGCATTATATATTTTAATAGAAGTTTTATGAACTTTAAAACTCTCTTCTGCCAGCTGGGATCTCTGTGTGAAACAACAATAACAAAATCTTTTGCAGCATGCTTCTGAGAGGTGTAATACAACTTGCCATTTTTATATTACATGGACTGTTTTACATTAATGCTGTAATCCCGTTCTCCCTAATTACAGAAATGATTTATAAAATAAAAGTAATAAAATAGAATAATCTATTAAGCAGTAAATGGTGACTTTGATGTTTACGTGATGCAATGAAAAAAAATTATCCAAACCCATTATAGTCTTCCCATAACTTTTACAATTAACATAGCTTTGTGATTTCAGCAATTCCTTTAGCTCTTTCTGTAACAATGAACTTCACTCGTTTCATTTCAAATGGTTCTGCTGAACTGTTGGCTATAATGGAAAATACGCATTCATTCATATATTCTATTCTCTGGAATCTGCTGTAACTTCAAGATCAGCTCAATCTCCTAGGTCACACTCAATACAACCCAGATATCTATGATATTAGACAGCTGGCAGAGACAGAAAGTGCCATAGACATTTAGTTTGATCTCCCTGTGTGACCTACCTCTTGTCATAACTATGGGAACATGATGTGGCTGTTTTGTCATTTTCCAGCTACAACAGTTTACAATATCCCTAAAACCTATGTTTTTCAAATAATTTGTCCTGAAATTTGGATTGCTTGGGTATTCTATGCGTATATGAAATTACTATCCAATTTGTTTATGAGAAGCAAAATTAACTCTCTGTTTAAATCTCCATAGGATTTAAACAGATAACTGCATGATGGTGACAGACTAGAAAGGAAGACAAAAAGAATTAAATTTTCCACTTCTGACTGAATAAACAGGAAGGTTCTAGAGTGCCAAAACCACAGGGAAGTAGTGATAATTTCAAAATTAATTCTGATGGCTACGTAACTATTTTCAAAAACACAACACACACATTCCAGCAGCATCCTTGTCTCATTAGGAAAAGGCAGAAATGCCCATAATGAAATGCAGCAGAGGAGATGCAGATTTCTCTGGCAACATTTCACTAGCTCAGCTGAGTGAAACAATGTACTTCAGTTGTACTAATGGGATTTCTGAATGGTATAGTATGACACTTTAAACAACTGGCTCCCGGAGATACAGCAAAATATTTTTGAGTTAGTAGTGATGATACTTCTGTGGAAGTTTCTTCTTCAAAGCTCCTATATCTTCATTAACTAGAATTGGGCAACTACCTGTGAAACTGGAAGCCATGTTTCAAATTAGGATTTTAACAGGACCATCAATAGCAGGTCCATTTGAGTTTTACTCTGCAGCTTTGGGCAGAGTCAGATCCTATGACTTTATCAAATTGCCCTTGTATGGGCATAACCTTTATTTATTCATTATTTAAAATACTTTATAAACTGATGTTCATCCTATCAGGGTGGTGTAGAAGAAATCATGAAACAATAATCCTAGCACAATAAAATCAATAGGATAATTTAATAACCACAGCAATTTAAAATGTCTGGATGTATAAAAACATTTTTGCCTGCAAGGTTCTTCTGGGAGAGTTCTTCTGGTAGTGTAACCTATACTCAGGACACTGTTTCCCAGAAACTTCCTCCCTTGTTGTCACATAGCATATTTCATAACGGAATTAGATGAAGAAGGACTTCTAAAGAGGGACAATAAGATGAAAAGTGTTGGTCCTTCATATTTTGGTCATGGTTTGAAGTACCAGTACTATGAAAAGAAACATAATTAGGATCTTCAACTAGGTGCTGAATTCAACCATAGAGTGTGGTGAGGATAAATCCAGTAAACAAATAAACTTTTATTTTATTGTTACATAATGAAACCTAAAACCATTAATGTATATGTTGTATATAGTCAGTTACTTTTAAAGTATATCACATTATTTTTGTTACAGGTAGTCCTCGCTTACCGAATGCCTCATTTAGTGACCGTTTGAAGTTATGATAGTGTAAAAAAAAACTTTGTGGCCAGTCCTCACATTTATGACCATCACAGTGTCCCATGGTCATGTGATCACAATTCACATGCTTCACAACCAGTTTGCAACAAGCAGAGTTAATAGAGAAAGCAGAAGTAAAATCGTAAGTCACAGTCATGTGATGTTTCACTTAGTGACCATGGTGCTTCACTTAACAACCAAAGGGGAAGTGAAGTCATAAGCCTGTTGTGGTCACATGATTTTCTGCTTAGCAACCATGGTGCTTAATGACCAAGTTGCCAGAACCAATTGTGGTTGCTAAGCGATGACTATCTGTATTAAAACATTTAAGGTGCTGGGTGACTGAAATAAATAATGTATTTTTAAAAAATGTACTGTTCTTTTAAGCCACCCAGAAAAAAACAATTAATACACATTAATTTCTATGTTTATAAATGTTCTCTCTTCCTGAAGGCACCTATATTGGCATATACTATGTCCAAAATCAAGAATAGTTTAAATTAAAAAAAAATAAAATAAACATTGATAAATTATACCAAAACCACATTAAATTCAACCTCAAAATCAATAACATGCAGCATCTCAAGAAACTGTTAAAAATATTAGGGGAACAAGTATGTTGTTAGTTTGTTTATTTATTTTATTAATATAGTAGGTATATCTGTTGTGTTAAGAAAGTACTACCTTCTTCATTACTACCTTCTTTAATTCAATACCTGTGAGAGCCAAGTCTCTTAATATATCATTTATCATTGCCTTTCCTTAGAGCCTCCTGGTAAATTGGGTGGGCTCTGCTCACATTCACTCATGCCTTAATCACCTTTGGATTGGATTATTGCAACACAGTCTACTGGGTTGCCCTGGAAGACCATCCAGAAGTTTCAATTGGTCCAGAATGCAGCAGTGTGGGTAGTAGAGCTATTACTAGGGAGTTCCCTATAGGCTTCTGGGTGCTGGTTATCATCTATACACCCTGCATGGCATAAGATTGGATTATTTCATTACAGCGTCCTGCTAAATTGGGTTCTCTATGCTCACAGTCACTCATGCCTTGATCACCTTTGGATTAAAATTGGATTATTTGCAGGACCACTTTCTCCCAAGGACATCTGCCTATCCCATACCCTCCAACAGGAAGGGCACATTCTGTGTCACCTGTAAAGTTCCAATCTTATGGATAGGGAAGCAAAAGTAGGAACAGGAAACAGTTTGGGGGAGCATTGGCTACCCTTATTCTTTGCCAGAGTCCTCTTGACCTTTAAAAATACTAGTTTATCAAAGAACAAGTTCATTTCATACCAAAAGTCTCTGACTTGAGCTTGATTCTGATGATTGCATGGACACCTTCTTGGAGTCTTCTTGGCTACAATACAGAAGTGGATTGCCACTCTTTTCTTCTTCTACAAAGTTTCTTTCAACTTCCAACTTTAGCTTACAACCAAATACTAACTAGCTCTGACTCTGTTTAGTTTTTGGCAATCAGCCAAAATATGCTAAGATTGCCCCCTGTATGAGCATTTCTTCATACAGACATAATTTCCTTTTAGTCCTCATAATCACATTGTGTGAGATGAGCGGCTATATAAACATGATAAATAAATAAAATAAAATAAAATAAGCAAGTATCTAACACATTCTGGGAGTGTCTTTTGAAATGGAGACTAATGAAAGGTAGTACTGTGACCAAAGGATCTGTTGCCAAGATCTTGCTCTTACCCCTTCCAAATCTCCATCTTAGCCCCTTCAGCAACTTTCAGTATTACCATTGCTGCTGCTACTACTACTACTACCATGTGCATGCTACCATTTTAAATGCATACATGGCTAGAAAGATGGTAGCAGTCTCATGGTTAAGCATGACAGCCTATGGGAAACTGGTGGGCGAGGACAATAATCTAATTATACAGCTGTATTTTAGGGAGCAAGACGTCTAAGAAAGGAAATTGCTTGATTTAAGTATGATTTGAAGCTATACGTCCAAACCTCAATAATTCTTTGGATAAAGCTACTAAATGGATAATTTCCCCATCAATATATATCTGTCTCTGTGTGTGTGTGTATCATTAATCAGAGGCCACATATAAGAACAATAAGAAATGAAAAGAAATGAAAAGAAACAAAATTCAAAGCACAGCTAATATATTCCTCTTAATTTGAACTGACATAGGATTAGGTGGGCTTTGTTAATATTATTATCCTTCATTCTAAAAGCCAGCTCTATGCTGTGGAAAAGTCTGCACTGCTGTTATACAGGTCTTTGTGTTATTGCTGAAAAGAAGTTGAGGATTCAGAGCAAAAGCCCATCATTTTACATAAAACACCAGAGCATATTTCAGAGAATGCATTAAGGCACTAAAGCTGACAGAAGCACTGAACAGTCCCAGAATTGCTAAAAGCTGTTGACACTAAAGGACACTCATTAATCTTTCACATATGGTGAGGTTGGAAATTCACTTGATTCCATTTCAAAAATCAATCTATGAAGATAAAGAAGTAAAGTCTCCTTGAAGTCAGGTTCACTTGCTAGTGATTTCAAGGATATGTCCGTGCAGGTTTCTTCTTCTATTACGTTTTTTCAACTTTGCAATCTAGGTTACACCTGTGTTATTTCCAGATGGTTTCCCATTCAAGTGTCAACCAGGTCTGACCCTGCTTAGCTTTTCATGATCAGCCAAGGTGCCTTTAGAGATAACATGCAAAATAACAATTATGATACATTTCAATAAGACACTATCTTTTCTCAAATTCTTCCTAATAATAATACAACTAATAATAAAATCCTGTTTTACTAAGCTATTGTGAACTTTACTGAAATAATATATGTAAAAGATTTTAAATAAGTCAACAGAACTGAAAAAATCCCTTGGTGAGTGGGTGGCCTTAAATATCAAATAAACAAACAAACTTCATTGAGTTCCATGGGATTTACTTCCACATAATTTTTGTGTAGGTTGTAGGCTAAAAAGCTATATAGAGTATGCTTTATTTTCCCTGTGCAATCCATTACAATACTTAATTTTAATACATTCCTGTCCGTTGTGATAAGATATGTACTAAATAAATTAAAGGATAGCTCTTAGTATGTAAAACATTTCCTCAAAACACACTATCCATTTCTAAATTCTGAGGCTTTGTTGTCAAAAGTCATAAGATGGTACCGAAACTCCAGGGTGAATGGAAAGAAAATATCAGTTCCCCCCTCCCCCCAATAAATCACTGTGAATTAGGAAAGACCTCTTAATTTATCAGGAGGAACGGGAGGCGTGTTTGAAAAGAAACAAATGGGTAACAGCCTTAGAGGAGCTGTTTACCTGCTTAATTGTAATCCTTTTTGTAACACCTCACCAAAGGCTTATTTCCCTTTTCTTTACTTTCCTCTCTGATTATCTCTTTCTCTTGCTTTATCACCATCCTGTTTTGGTCCCATTTTTCCTTTCCTTTCCATGCCGTTATTCTCTCCCCAGCAGTGCCTGGTTGTTTTCACAAGAATGACTAAAGCAGCGTGGTGGACTAAGCTTGCCCCTTTGGGATATGTGTGCAACACTGTGGCACATGTAGAAAAGGTCAGGGCTTACACCACAACATTACAATGCTGCTTTTGTCACACTAACCTCCTTGCTCACCATGGATGTGGCTGCTCCTCCCCTTAGCTCCTTCATTCTGCATCATCTCCTCCTCATCCTACTCCTCTTTGAAAGAGGAAGGGGGAGTGTGTGTGTGTGTGTGTGCGCATGTGTGTGTGTACACCAATGAATTCTTGTGAATGAGAATGGCTTCCATGTGTGAAAGGCATTTATTTGCAGGAGGAAATCGATTTTATAGATGAGGTATTTATTTCACAGGCAATTAATCAATTCCATTCGTATTATTTCTTTTTTATTATTTTTTTGTTTTTGTCCTGGCTCTGCTTCTTCTGTTAGAATTAGGCTTCCAGTAGATAGATGATTGCTTGCTTGCTTGCTTGATTGATTGATTGTGTGAGAGAGAGATGATAGATAGTGATAATCAGACAAATTATCGGGGGAAAAGCCCAAAAACCTTGGCCCATTTATATAGGTGACGTTGCTTTGCCCGCTTCATATTATTGTCCAACCTGCTGTGAACCTTAATTCTCTTCCTCTCAAAATTATTGACAGCTGCTGGTAAGTTGCCTACCTACCATAAAAGTTAAGGCTGATGTTCAGCTATCAGAATGAGATGCAAAATTATCTTCAAAATTTTGTAAATGAGCCTTGGAGCTACATCCAAATATTTAAATTAGTGTTCTCCATGCCAGCATGTAAAATCATCATCATCATCATCTTGATCCATATGCATATGAGACCAGTGTTCATCAAAGTATTATGACAACTGAAATATCTACAAGTTGTATTTCATTTCAGTGTCATTCTCATTGGGTTGATAAGTTTTATAGGCCCCAGCTGTTTTACCAATATAGAGTGGGAACTGCAGGAAGAAGTGTACATTTGCCAAGACATTTCAATATGCTCCATCTTTACAGATTTCAGTGAACATCTGTAGTGGCAATGTGGAAGACCATTGTATTTTGAGGAATGGGGTGACATATTTTTAATTTCTCCTTCATATTAAGAAGGGTATAGAAGTTTAGAGTTCACTCTGAGTCAAAATAAGGTTTAGCTGACTTGTTTTTCACTCTTGCTTGGGAGTGGGACAGAAGGGAGGAATCTTCACTCAGCTGTAGGAGAGGACCTCAAGATTGTTTATGCTAGCACTGGTTTATCTCTATAGTTCCTAGGCTCTTGGTTCACATGATGAGCAGGTACACCATCTAGCCAAGGTCAGGTCCTGCAGTCTCAGTACCAAGAAAACAGGCTCATGAGGTTTTAATGCCAGAATGTTGATAAAAAAATTCAGATTGCCCCTTGAGCTTGGAGCGTGGACACGGGCCTGGCGCCAGGGGCTGTGTTATTCAGGCCATTTGGGGTCTCTTCGCTGTCATTAAATCAGGGCTCCTGGCAGCAAGGGAGATTTGTTCTCATCTTGCTTGGTATGTTATGCTTGGTATGCTATACTTTTATATGTTATATGCTTTTATGTTTCTGTTTGTGTTTCTGTTTAAATCTGTCTGCTAGAGTTAACAATAAAGCTTAAAATCTTACCTACTGGTGTGTATTTCTCTGGATCTAAAAGAACCAATTGCAAGGCATCTGATTTTGCCTTGACAGTTGGCAAAACAGGGTCTTTCTCTTGAATTTACCCGTCTCTTGTCTTGGGTTCTCTCTGTGTAGCTGCCCGATGCTGCAGATAATGACTAAATGGAGTTTTAGCACAAAGTGTAATTTTCTACTTTCTTTTCAATCATCATCTTAATTTCTTGATCTCCATTAAAGCTTCTTTGCTTTAAATTGCAGCATTTCTCAGTGGTGGTGAAGAGCAAATTGTCTTATAAAGCTAGATTTATCCAATAATAATACAAAAAGCATTTCTTCGCTAGCTTGATACTTAGAGTCATTCAATTCTCACAGCATGTTATTAACTTCAAAAGGACCTATTCATGTATATCCATCATTTGGATGAAATGATACTGCTTTGTTTTGTCCACTCCATCCCCGCCCAGATATTAGAGCTGATATTGCCATTTTCATTGTGGCATTTTAAAATTGCCACAATGGGTGAATTGAAAATCCTTTGATAAAAGCAATGGACTATTCTTCAATGAGAGCTTTCACTCAAACCTCAACACTAAATTGATCCCCTAGAATACAAATGTAGGAATAAATAGTAAATGTCCATTGAAAACAATTCCAAGTATGTGTATAAGTGGGTAAGGTACTAATACACAAGCAGCTTTATGTTAATTACAGATTTCATCCTAGTTCAACTTTTGAGTATCAGAAGCCAATTTGCTGCGACCTATTCTGAAATTGGACTGGAGAATGGGATTTCATTTCAATAAACAAACATCTTCAATCTAACTCTAATTATGAGTGCTGTTCAAAAACTTAACTGGGACTAAGTCCTTGGCAGTTCAGTGAGACTAACAGTCCATTCCACTGGTTTTCTAGTAGCTATGCATATGACTTGAATATAGTGGTGTTGTCTCTCCTGTGTAGAGAGACACTAAATTTAATATAGCTGCTCCTTCAGTTCTAACTTAGGCTGATATATGGACTCTAGAACATTGATCATATATGAGACATTGTTAAAGGGGCAGAACCAGGACAGAGCAGTCCTGCATATACCTGTAGCACCTTCATACCTGAAGCAGGCTTAATTTGTGTTTTTTAAATTTTCTTTAAACAGACTCACAAAAATCATTGTTTTATACCTCAAAATAACAACGTTCAAAATGGCAGTATATAAAAGTCTACTTCTAATGTAAGTGTCTTTTGTTTGGCTCAATAAGACTTACTTTTACATCAAATATATAATAACTGTAATTTTCAGATAATATGAAAGGACCTAAAGTAGCCCAATTTAAGATTTTCTAAGCCTAATGCATCCAAATCAACAAAGCAAAAGTGCCTAACTTTGTATAATGTTTTTCTGAGCTGAAGGAGGAACATGTATAAATTGGTATAATCATAATAGATGGCATGCTTTGGTTCTGTAATGCAAAACGAATAGAATGATTATTATGACTATTACTATTAAATTATGAGAACTCTTAATTTAATTATCTACAAAGTTAGTATATGTCATTAATACAGGAAGACAATGTAATCGCTATACAAAAGAGGGAAGATACACCCCATTTATTAAACCTGAGCTAACTATTTTTTCCATTATTTTTATAACTATAAAATTATAGCATATATAGTTAAAATATTGTTTATACTCTATTTAAAACTGAAAATGTCAAAGACACAAAGAAAGCTAGCAAAATGGTGTTTATATCCAATGACGCACAAATTAGTTAAATACATATCTTGCTGAGTCAAGTCTTGACGTTTTCACTCAAATCAAGATTAAACTCAGATTTTATTTAAAGTAGAGCAAAATCTTTCCTGTTGAACTTAAAACCATATCTAACTAAGCACCTGAATTCATTTTCAAGCAGACAAAGCAAAACTGCCCTGAGGCTTTTAAAACATGTGGCAGGATATAAATTGGGGGAAAAAAAACAAATAACATGTTACCTATTTACGGCATGCAAAACAGCTTTCATGTGGTTCTGTAACACAGCATAGAACATGAATGACTTTTTTTCCTTTTGACCAGCTATGATAACATAATGCTAATTAAATAAAACAATGTGTGAATCAAATGGTATTCATATCAATGAAGATTAATTCCTTTACTATAGATTTTAGCATGATCTTGTACATTTCTCCTCATAAGGGCCACAGGGTGAGTTCCTAGATCACGCTAAGCTAGGAATTGTAGCCACTTGAGTTTGAAGAAGTAAACATGGTTTGGATCAAGTATGGGCACCCTTTCTATACCTATCAGCAGCTCTTTAAAGAAGTTGCACCTTTCTCTAGGTTCACATGATGCTATGCTATCCCAGGAAATTATGTATTTGAGTTAAGGAGCCATTCTGATGACTGGAAGCAAAGAAAACTTAAGAAATTTCTTGTTGAAGGTGAAAGAAGACAGTGCAAAAACTGATCTGTTGCTTGATATTAAACACACACACATACACACAAACTAACATGATATCAACAGGCAACACCAACTCCCTAGGTTCATAATTTTAAAAAGCTGGTGACTCTGGCCATGAAATAAAGAGAACTGCTACTTGGGAGGAAGGCTATGACAATTTTAGATAAAATATTAAAGTGCAAAGACGTCACACTGATAACAAAGATATGTACTGTCAAGGCCATGGTTTCTCCAGGTATGACATATGGCTGGACTATCAGAAAGGCTGAACCTAGAGAAATTGATTATAATGCCAGAGAAAATTGTTGACAATATCTTGAGCTACAAGAAGAACAAATAATTCCATATTAGAGGAAATAAAACCAGACTGTTCAATGCAAATACGAAAAATAAAGCCGAAGTTTAAATATTGTGGACACCTAAAGCAAAGGCAGGAATCATTGGGGAATACCCTGATACTTGGAAAAATTAAAGGCAATTTTTAAAAAAGGCTGACAGAAGCAAGGTGGCTAGGTACTTTCACTAATAACATGAGCAGGATCTTACAAGATGTCACAGAAGCAGGTAGTGACAGACAATCCTAGCAACATGATGTCCATCGGGTCACAAAGAGTCTAAAGTTCTGAATGACAAAACATTGAGAACTAAGTTTCTCCCTTAGTTGTATTGTGCCATCATCCAGATAAAAAGTCCAACTGCAATGGATATATTGGGAACATATGGATACATTTATACAGATTACAGAATTCTTATCAAAGTAAATGTATAAGATCAGAAGAAGAAAAAACTTTAATTCAATACATAGCATGCATGCATTACTTGGTATCAGTATTTTCAATTAAAGTATTTTCCTGGAACAGTGGAAACTTGAGGGCAAATAACAAAAATATAAAAATTAATAAGAGGTAGATGCTGAAACTTCTGATAGAATATATAAAAATTAGAGACTAATACTGGGATCAACCATGGACAATGAAGATTCTCTTTGGGATTTCTGCGAGCAGGATTGCCCATCTAAATTAGAAATAATGACTTGGCAACTTCAGTAAGGCAACTGTCTCCATTTAAACCTGTTTTCATGCATATGAAGGAAACAACCTTATAAATGGTTAATGGTATTTATAACATGCCAGATAAACTATTATGTATCTTAAAAACCAAAGTCACTTTTTTATTGGGAGAAGATAAAGATTTATTTATTTGTTTGTTTATACAATTTATATGGCTACTCATTTTGCTTCCATGACTCTGGGTAGGTAACAAAAAAGATAATAAAATAAAGTAAAGAAAACCATAACAATCCAATAAAAATAATTGCAACACTTATATATTTGATGATTTTTTGAAAAGACAACTCCTTTGAGGGAATCCACCTGCCATATTTTAATAAATATTACTAAACACCATATACAAAAAACAAATTGGCTTGGTTACAAATTTAAGATGGAACAAATAAGATTTTATAAGATGAGTTATTTACTGGTAGGAATGCCACATGTGGGTCAGGTGACCATAACTATCAGCAAAAAACAACTGGAAAAAGTCTACCGAAATTATACCTGATGCTTTTTTGGGAACTTGAACAGAGAGAAATGTGGATATAATCTTTAACCTTTTTACTCCTTTTACTTGATTAATTTAACTTGATACAATTAAAATTGTATTTTTAAAAATGTATAATTACAGGATAAGGTGATCAAACAGAAATTGTTTTGGTTGTTGCAGTTTGGTTAATTATTATCTATACTTTTTTATGCCTTATGTTGTCATTCTTAATACACTTGATTAAGACAATTTTACAAAACCAAGTTCACCAAAAACATCCAACGAACAGTACAACATGTGGATCAGATCATGGAGTCCACTGGGGCTTGTTTCCAGGTGAACGAGCTTTAACCTGCACTCCCAGGGCCTCTTGTAGGGGGAAATTTGAGAACCTATTTCTCCACAGGCTCTTGCAGATATTCCCACAGCCCCTTTTTCCTCAGTTTCAGAACACCGACATTCAAAGCAGGGTGGGGTGGGGTGGGGTGGGGTGGGGTGGGGTGGGGAGGGGGAACATCGGGAGCCACGTCATGGGCAAATCCAGGAGGCATTTGATCCACAGAGAGCAACTTTCCCCCACTCATTGATCCTGCCCAAAGTCAAAGAGAAATTTAAACTGGCCCTGTCATTGGTCTAAATTAATTCCCTTCCATTATTCATATTGTGAAGGAAAACAGCCAGAAAGAGGAGGGATATATGTTTTTGCCTCTTTATCTTCAGGATTTTAGAATCATCGGCAGGACTTTATATTTTGTTATGTTATCTTTTCTGCTCTACTGTATTTACAGCTCAGTTGAACCCAGTTAACCAATGCTTTACTCCAGTTAAGTAAATAAATGCGGTTTTTTTTCCCTCATTAATGTCAGACTGAATTCATGGAGAAAAGTTCCTCCGTGTATTCTTTCTTTACTGCTATAGTGCCATCTTGAGGCAGCCAAGGAAATTAAATTGCAACCCAAATACTAAGGATAGTGGTTTTGTAATGTAATTTCACACCACATATATCATTTTAATTCCATGTTCCATTTTTTAAATAGCTGCTTATAGCTTCTTTCCCCCATATCTTGGCAGACACTAGCAATGACTGTTTTAGGCTTCAGCTATCTAATAGGCACAAACTTTTCATATAAAGTTTGATACGTTAGAGTAATATCATTCCTCCCTGATATTAAAAAAGTAATATCTGTTAACACCAATCCATGTATCTAATTTACTTTAAATGTACAAAAAGGATGGAAACAAGTTCTGTTTCTTGATTCTTTTCTTGATTACTCACGCTCTAAACACAGTGATAAATATTATCAGTTCCAGCAAGGAATGGGAAGACAGAAGCCTTAACAGGTTTAAAGGCCTAATTTCTGATGGGCAACCAATTTCTGGTGATATAGAAATAAAGGAATATAGAATATATATAGAATATAGAAGTTGGCTTACAAGTTCCAACTTGGTTTGAAATGGACAAAGACACATTTCTTCTTATGTTCTTCATAATCACTGGCTGAATACATGGGTAGAATTTGTTGTTTGAGGGTTTGAGTGCTGAGCTGTGATGGCTAAAAAGATCATCTCCAGGCTAACTGCTGATTGAAAGACAGGTGTCCTGAAAGCTGCTGACTGCCATTGTGGGTGACTGAGTGGGTGCTTCTTGCGAAGGCAGCCAGGTTCCAGGGAGAAAGCTCACCAAATGAACATACAAAGAAAGCTAAGACATTTTGTCAGGTAAATTCCTAACAAATTTTCTCTCTGAGTCAGTGTTTCTCAACCTTGGCAGCTTTCAGATGTGTGGACTTCAGCTCCCAGAATTCCCCAGCCAGCAAGAGGAATTCTGGGAGTTGGAGTACACACATCTAAAAGCTGCCAAGGTTGAGAAACACTGCTTTAGGTCAAGAGTTTCCACTTGACTAACGTAAGAGTGTGAGATGAGAAGAAGAAATAAAAACCTTTCTACTGTTGATGCGCTAAGAAGAAAAAATGAAAATGAAGGAACCAGAGCCTGCAATTGTGACTTGCAATGCTTGTGGCAGGTACTTTTCTTGCCTGAAAACTACCTAGGACATATTTGCAGCACATTTGTAGCAGCTACTGAAGAACAAGTAAAAGTATGAGCAGCCATACTTCAGTTCATGAAAATGGAAGAAGTTTTATTAATTTAAAGAAGGGGAGTTTTTGGGCAGAAACACACATGGAAGCAAGCATCAAGAAAGACAGATAAACAGAAAAACATAGATTCAACCTGAAGAAAAATCAGAGTATAAACAGAAAAGCAAACATGGTGGATTATAGCAACAACCAGAAGCAAGAGAGAGAAGATACTCTACTGCATTGGGATTCAAAAACTTTCAAACTCTTGAGGTGAAATAGATTCTGAATGTTCAAAGAGAAATAAAGAGACACTGCAGAAAATGAGTCAGAACAGTGGATCCCTAAAGGGCAGATGGGATGTTCTGTAACAACATTGCTTTATTATTTTGTTTTTATCTATGTTTATTACTTAACTGATTTTATTGAATGTTTTAATTTTGGTTTTATTGTACACTGCCCAGAGTCACTTTGAGGGAGATGGGCTGCCATATAAATTTGATAAATAAATAAATAATAAAATAAGAAGATACAAATAAGTGTCATGCTAGCTGGTGACCCACTACAATGAGGAATCAAAACAAGGTATGCTGACTAGACCTATCAACTCATGAAGTGTACAGGCTGCCAGGAACAACAGCTTCCCATTTTGAATCAGTCCCCTAGAACAAAAAAATATTTGCTCCATTGGGAAATTGTAAAGGGCCAAATGAAACCTGAGGTTGATAGAAATGTGTTAGAGAAAACTCTATACTTTAAATTTCCATGATCAGATGAATTGTATCCTAGATAACAGAAGGGATAGACTAATGGTCTTGCTGAACCCCTGTGCCAGTGTTTCTCAACCTCGACAACTTTAAGACACGTGGACTACTGGCTGGGGAATTCTGGGAGTTGAAGTCCAAACAGCTTAAAGCTTCAAAGGTTGAGAAACACTGCCCTATGTGTTACCTTTAAGAAATCCCACTTCACTCTCTGGTGAAGTGCCAAAAGACTTCAGAGATCAAATGTTCCTATCTTCAAAAACAAAAGTGGGAAGAATCAAACTGATTCAGACCAGTTAGTTTGACATCAATACCTATCTATGTTCCCCTACTTTTTTAGTTTTCTTGGATAGCTATTCAGCACTCCTGTTACTTTCTTTTCTCTCTGTTTTCCAATGGTGCATTTCCCATGGAGCCAATTCAGAAGAAGAATGTGGAGAAGCAGATGCAAACACAGCACTACATTGGATCCCGAAAAGAGAGATGAATCAAGCGAATTCTGTTTTTCTAAAGTATTGTTTTAAGGGTCTAAGTTAATGCCATTTATGTATTTTATGAACTTATTAGAGAAGGTAGACTATGGAGTAAGCAACCTGCTTCTCGTCCTTTAGGTGTAGAGATGGCTACATTTTTTTTAAATCTACAAAAATATGGAATATTGCCTTTTGGGGGGATTTTTGTGACTGGGCAGTCACAAAAATCTACTATACAGCCCTTACATTTCTTGGTGGTCTCTAGTCTAAGTACTAACCTGAGAAGACCTACTGAACTTTTCAAGATCAACCAAGGTTAGCCAGATGCTGCTTAAACAGTTCCCTCACAATAAACATAATCTGCCCTGTACACAATCTGCTCTATTTTAGAAAGAGGTTATAATGAAATTCATGCAAGGAGAATGAATTCCAGCAACAAATCCATTAGGTGTAAATTTAGGATTTTTCAGAAGTTGACATCCACTGTATTTAGCATTATAATTTACTGTAATTGTCAAATGCTTTTTTTCCATTTCCATCTTAACAAACTCCTCAGCTATTTCTGTATTCAGAATAAAGCATCACTATCTAAGAGCATCTGTGTACCAATAGCTCTGCTTTCCAAATAACTGATCCATAAGAGATGGCTTCATAGCAGGTGGGCTTGATAGCAGATGGCTGATAGCAGTGGGCTGTCATCTGCTCATCAACATGCTCATTTGCTTATTCACAGGGTTCGCTTAAGGCAATGTTATAATATATGATTTTCCCTTTCCACCTTGCCTTTCAGATTTGTGAGCTCTCAACAAAAGTCTTCAGCTAACTTTTGTCAAATTCACTGTTTTCTTGCTATTTGGTAGAGCTTCTCAGGCCAATGTACAAAGAATGTTCCTACAATTATCTGCAGTTCTAGACTATTATAAAATATCCTTTCATAGCATGTGAAGTTATGACTTTTGGCTGATGTCCCTGGGAATCAGTATACCGACAATCAATCAAAATATGTATGGAAAACCCTAAAGCACAGTAACCAATACTATAATTGGGTAATTGTGTGCCCTCATATGCATGCATCTATTCTTCCTATCTCTCTTTCTCTCTCTCTCCATCTCACACATACATACAACTCTGTCTTTTACACATGCACAGGTACCCAAGTTATACATCTGGGTTCTCTCAACAAAAAGCATCCCTCAGTATGAATTCAGCCATTCAGATTAGGAAAGGCGAAACAAAACCGGAGCCAGAGTTATGCAAAGGTCAGGAAGATGCTATGGCTCATTGCAGGGGATGTCTTTTAATAGACTGAAGCCAAGAAGTGGGAAGGGACTCCCCCCTCCCCCCCACATCCCCCTTATATGAGAGTACAGGGAATATCTTTGCCCATCAGGGAATCTGTGGGATTTGGCCCTTGAGGAAAACAAATGCAAGGTCTTTGGTATGTGAGTATTGGCAGGGTAAGGGGCCTGGGAGGCGTTCAGGGCCACCTTTGGTGGGAGCAGCCTTTGGACAGAAAGATGGAACATCTGTATGGGGTGGTAGGGCACTATTGGCCCAATAGCCCTTGAGTTTGTGGGGGAAGAGGGGCTGGGAGTCCACAGGGAGCAGGAAAGGTGGGGGAGATTTGTTCAGTGATTGACAGAGGGAGGTATGATGGGTGATAGTGTTATGAGGAGGGAAGGTGGACTATTTCATGTCAGTCCCCATTTTAAAGCCAGTGGTCACTTTCCATTGTCCTGGATGCCAAGTTCTGGGAACCCTGGACTCAGTGTGCCATTACTAAATGTCAGGTGCATTTGCAATTCAGGTAGTCCTCATTTAGCAACTGCCTCATTTAGCGACTGTTCGCAGTTACAGTGTTGATGAAAAATTAATTTTATGACCAATCATTGTATTTACAACCTTTGCAGGTCTTAAAGCAAAGGAAAGCTGAAGTAACATCGTAAGCACTGTCATGGCTTCAATTAGCGATTGCTTCACTTAATAACCAAGTTGCTGGTCCCAACTGTGGTCACTAAATGAAGACAACCTATAAGGACCTATTCCTTCATGACTTGATGGAAGAGGAGCGTGCATGTATTACTGAGACCTAGTTGAATGAGGTTGAGGGGGTTGCCTTGTCTGGGTTATGCTGTTCCAGCTGCAACTCCAAGGCTAGAGTTGTAGGATGACAATTATTTTTTTGTGGGGTACCTCAGTGCTTGGCCTTCTCTTCTTTTCCAGCATCTATACGAAACCACTGGGAGAGTCACTGGGGTGAAATACCATCATGTTGAACATATCCAGTTATATTATTCCACCCCAGGGTGAACAGAAGATGCAGTGGAGGCTTCGATTCAATATATGGAGGTTGTGAGGGACTGGATGAGACAAAACAGGCTTAGGGTGAATCCTAGCAAGACAGAGTGAAGCTCATCCAAAAAAAACAAAGCTCCATGTTAATTCCTGTTTATAGCTCAGGATGGGCTCACACTATCCTTGAAGGAGCAGGTCTGCAATATGAAAGTTCTTCAGGACTCAGGGGTCCTGCTTGAACAGCAGGTGGAGACTGTGGCTGGAAGAGTCTCTGCACAGCTTTGACTAGTGTACCACTTGCAGCCTTTTTTTTTCCTTAGATTTTTTTTTTATCCCACCTTTACAATTTCTATACATAACTCAAGGCGGCAAACATATTAATACTCCTTCCTCCTCCTATTTTCCCAACAGCAACCCTGTGAGGTGAGTTGGGCTGAAAGAGAGTGACTGGCCCAAAGTCACCCAGCTGGCTTTCATGTCTAAGGTGGGTCTAGAAATCGTAGTCTTCTGGTTTCTAGCCTGGTGCCTTAACCACTAGACCAAACTGGTTATCGTTTCCTACAGCAGGATGGCTTAGTGACATTCATCTATGCCGTTATCACGTCATGCTCGCATTACTGTACTTAGGGCTTCCTTTGAAGACTACTTAGTAATTTTAATGGCTGTAGGATGCAGCAGCTTTCTTGCTGATGGGTGAAAGCTGTTTCAACCAAGTAACGCAAATACTCTGGGCCTGCATTGATTTTAAATGGGCTTCAGGTTATAGTCAAAGTGCTTGGTTATTGGTTATAGACATGAATCTTTTTATGGCTTGGGCTCTTGTTATGTGCAGGACCATCTCTTCCATGGAATCTGCCTGTCCAGTATGCTGAAGATCCTACCCGATCACCTGCAAGATGCTGGGGTAATGGGAGTCTGAAGATAGGGCTTCCTAGTGACTGCCCCAGTCCTATGTAACAGCTCCCACAAGGTTTTGCTCCCCACCCCTCTTTTAATGTTCCAGAAGGTAGTTAGGATATTCTGCCATGCCTTTGGAACATAGAAATTACATACTGGCTGTAACCAGTAATTGATTTTTAGTCTGATGATAATGATGTTGAATTGTTTTTATTGATGTTGATGTGGATTTTTTATACTTGTGAGCTGCCCAGAGTCTATGATTGTGATGCCATACAAAATGCATTAAATAAACCCCACAAGTTTATTATTGTATGCATTTATTATTTATCAGACCACCTTTATTCAGATCTATCATAACCTTTTCCTTTTTCTTAGTTCAACAGACACACAACCTATCTATTTTCATTCCATTCCATTTGCTAATTCATGCTGTTTACCATTTGCCGCACTTTCCAAATCAGCTTGCACTTGTACACATTTAAATGAGATAAAAATGGAAGGAAAATTGTATTCCTTGTCATTTATTAATTGAGGAACAGTGGATAAGGTTGGTTCACTGAAAAATGCCTTTAAACTGGCATTCACAAGGATCTAATTTATTCATAGGAAAAGCATACAAATTAACCCCATCCTTTGAATTCCACTAATACTTACAAAGGCTTATTATTCCCAGAAACTAAGAAAGTCAAAATATTGATAACAAGGATCAGAGATCAATAAAGGCAAAATTTCTAAATCTTGTGTTTTTAGCATGTGGCGTTCCTCTTCTTATGCTATACAAATCACATCACAAAATCCTTCTACTATGAAGATTGTAGGTTTTGAATCTCTTTCCAATGGATTTTGCTGGGAACAGACTGATTGCATCTCCTCCGCTAGTAAGTTTTGAAGCGATGTGGAGTTAGAGGCAATTTATTATTTAATCCTCAATTGATGCTAGAGGTGATTTTGATTGCAGGATTCATTGTCAAACTAGCTTATAAAGTTAATCCATAAAACTGTGTAAAACTTGTGTTGATTTTAGCTTTTACAACAAGATTTAGGACTCTATATTCCAGGTTTATTTACAAGGCCATTGCAGGTGTGGGAGTGGCTTTAGCAAAACAGCTACTACTTAAAGGGCAGATTTTATGAGCCTGGAGAAACATCCGTTTAGGTTGTAAAATCAGACTTGCAGCTTGTGTATTTTTTCGCTTGCCACATATGCCATTCTGTGTGACATATCAGCACCCCCTTGATATGCAGCCAAGTTAAACAGTGACCAAATTCTCTTAACAATAATACTTAGCATTTTTCCATTACAGTGAACTTTGGCTTTAACAGGATATATATTCCATAAACAAGCAAAGCATATAGGCAACTTGGGGCCCTAAAACAGTTAGAAAGCAACTGACAAATGTATTCAGAGGCTTAAGCAGGCATCTTTCAGGTATGTAAGGCCTTGTTCAATTGTTCAGTATTATCTGCTTGGACATTTTAAATGAAGAAAAGTAAAGAAAAGAAAAGAGGAATATAATGGGTATTTGCACCATACTTTTAAATGGGCTTCTATCAGATATATTCTGACTGTGTATTAAGTTATGCAATCATAACCTCTAGACCTTTCAGTCACTTTTTAGCAACAAAACCAAACAGAATTCAGTGTAGAGTCACATAACAGATTATACATCAGATCCAGACATAGCATGCTTAAAGTAGACCCACTGACATAAACAAGCTCACCTCTTTGGTTTCAATGGTTCTACTGCAAGTAAGATCAACTGGAGCTAACCTTTTCACTCATACTTCCTTAAGTGGCTCTCCTACTAGCATATGATTGTACTTTTTGTTTACTATATTTAAAAGCCATACTATTCGATTAAAATTAAATATTTATGTATTAAATTTACTTGTGCTAAGTAAAGATAGGTGGAAACAGAGGTGTTTCTTCCAGAAATAGTTGTATAGAAGAGATTTTTTAAAATCCAAGTTCCACCCAGCTTCCTGAATTCAGCCTGGAACGTATGTTGCATTCAGTACTATCCAAGATATCACAACATAAATGAAGCTCCTTGTAGTTATTTTCATTATTTTGCATGTTTTCTATTGAGTATGCAAGGATTAGAAACACAAGCCAAAAGACCTTGGACCATATCTAAAAATGCATCCATTGGAATCCACCATGGATCTGCTATTTTATTAACAATATTTTGCCTTTAAAAAATTTTTAATAGATTTTTAGATTAAAAGTACAATTTAGAAAAACAAATTATTAACTGTATTATCTGTCCTGTGACATTTCCTCAGTAAATATAAAGCAAGAAAAATAAACTATGTATAATCTGCAGATAATCCCACTGTATAAGGAGTTACCAGCATACATCACACATGTAATATTAAACATATGAACTCTCTGTAAATACACAATTGTTGGTTGCATATTCAGTTTTCTGATCTAAATCACTTACTTGTATATACAAGAAACACAATGTAAATACCAAATGCTGTAGTAAGTAAAGTAGGTGAATAGTACTGATATTAATCAAATACGATGTGATAAGAGTTGTATTTTGGTTGGGAGTAGTGATGGCTCTCTCTAAAGACTCAACAAATTAGAGCACAGCTGTAAACTATCCAGATTTTTTAATCTGTATTTCTAATTATGGAAGTTGTGTGTTTGTGCGTTTTTAAGGAATGTGAAATGTAGATTGCATTATGGCTTTGTGAGGTTGAGAGTACTGTAAGGCAGGAGTTTTCAAACTTTTTCAGGCTGTGGAACATGTTAGTTTTAAAAAAATTCTGGGAGCCCCTGATCAACATAAAGTTCTAGTGATAGAAAATTGGCTGCATTCAAATCAACTTTTTTGCCATAGTTGCTCACAAAACCTCATCATGTTCTCTCAGAGCCCTAGAATTCCACAGAATTCTGCTCAGAAAATGCAGCAGGCTAAAGAATTGCTCCTAAGCATATTCTCATAAAAATGAAAGTACATTTCATATTAGAGGATCATATATGGAGGATGACCAAATGTAGAATAAGATTTCAGTCCTTTAATAATATAATAACTAAATGATAAAGAGGCAGACCGTTCTTTGGATTTTGCTGCCTTAACCATATTATATGATATTTATTTGATTATGCACCATCAAGTTGTTGTCGACTCCCAGTGATCACATAGATAGACTTCCTTCATGACAATCTGTGTTTCAGTTTCTTCTATAGTGCACTCATTGCCACTTGAATCCATCCACCTTGTGGCTAGTTGACTTCTTTTTCCTTCCAGCTTTCCCAGCATTACAATCTTTTCCAGGGAGCTAGGTCTTCACATAATGTGTCTGAAGTGGGATCATTTTAGCCTGGTCATTTGTGCACCAAGTGAGAACTCTGGGTTGATTTGTTCAATGATCCATTGTTTGGTCTTCTTGGCTGTCCATGATATCCTCAGAAGTCTTCTCCAACACCAAAGTTCAAAAGTGTTAATGCTCTTCCTGTCCTGCTTCTTCAACATCCAAATTTTACTTCCATAGAGTATCACAGGGAATAGCATTCTGATGTCTGTAGGTATAGACACATCACAGCATTTGAGTGTCTTTTCCAGGGCCTTTACGGCTGCTCTACCAAGTGCTAGATCATATTTCTCACAGCAGCCCTGTAAATACATGCTACCTTTTACTGAGACAAAGTACTGACTGATCCAGTTCAGTGCTGTTTATTCTACCAAAATGTCTCAAATATTTTAAGGCAGATTTTTCCCCTAGGTTTACTACCTAGTGTTTGAAAAGGCCAGCAACTGGACTTTGAGTCTTGAGAAAAAAAGAAAGTCTATTTCTCCATATAGCATTTACTACTATAATATCCTGTCTATTATTTACAAAAACACACCCACATGCACACATAAACAAAGGGCAAAAGAGTATACAATATTTTGGATAGACAGTATTAGCAATCATATTGTTATTGGAAACATGGCTAAACATCATATCTTTAAGAAAAGAATTTTGGTGGAATGTTCTTTGGAAGACAAGTAAAAGAAGGCTATAATTATAACATTGCCCACTAGATGGCAAAGTCCAATTGCCTTCTACCCAAGATAACATGAGCCACTGGAACCTAGGGAAGAAAATTAATTTGCCGCAGTGAGTGGGATCAATTTATTTTTGCTTTAAAGCTAAATAGTGTTATGGAGGTAAAAAGTCTTCAAAGAGACACTAATAATTAGAAAATAATACTACCATTACTATAAATTAGCAAGAGGATTCAGCCCTAAATGATTGTAGCCATACTTAAAGATTAGGTTTTCTAATGTTAAGTTTCATATAACTCATGAATCACCACAAAGTTGACAACCTGAAAGGACTAGAAATTCCCCTTTGAGAAAAAAGTGACAGCATGTCAACCTCCTTCTCTCTTTTAAATGGTGTCAGCACCATTCATCACATAGAACAAGAATAGATAATACAAGTCAGTATGAACTTTAGCTGCAGGTAGTTAAAATGTGCAGCTTTAATTACATCATTACCTCCTTTTCTGGAGGTGACACATCACTAATTTTAGTTATACAATAATCCTTCTGATGGTTGGTGGAATGTGACATATTCACTACATAGGCTGTCCTTTCCTGACCTCAGCCTTTCCAGATGTATTCAGTGTAACTTCTTAAAATCCCAACTGGAAGGACCACTCTGGGAGTTACAGTCTCAACACACATAAAGGATTCCAAGTGAGGGAAGGCTGATTATAGCCAATAGCCGAAATTACCCAATATCAGTAGCACTAAATTGCCCTTTCCGTTATTTTTTTAAACAAACTTACATTATTTATACTGTATATTTGATGCATACTGGTAAAAATAGTAGGTGTCAAATACATGGTCACATCAGATGGGTGTATCAGAGGCAACCCCATGGCAGATCATCTTTCATAGCAAACAACCATTTATTTCAGTCATTTGTTTGCAAAAGAAGGGTGCTTTGATTTTTCCACCAACTTCCAAATGGATGACATAACATTTATCTAGGGTCATAACAGAAATGGCTTCAAGAAACCTATTTTGAAATCCCATTCATTGTTGTCATAGATATTGCAAGACTGCAAATATGTTTTTGTAATAATTATTAATATGAAGGCATCACTGAAATCTGGTGTGGAAAGGCACCAGGCCTTTTCTAGCTCCTTTCTGGCTGATTTCAGAGCAATATATTTTGGAATGAAATATTCTTTTCCTTAAGGGAGAATGCAGTAAATAATTTTCGTTCTTCTCAAGATCAGTGATGTACCTATTGGATAGATTTTGTAGAAGGGATTTGTAATGACTGGATTTATGTAAAGAGTGGCCCTGTTCTCAGAAGGTTGGTAGGTGGGGTTGTGTGCCATGGGAACACCAAAAAAGGGTTAACTGAAGTAATCCCCAAGGAGTTTAGATGTAGTCCTATAAGATACTGTTGTACAGGGTTAAACCTACCCCATCTAGTCATCTGGGTCATGGGACTGCTGATTGATCCTTACCTCTTCAAATATTGAGATGAAGCCCTAGAGAGCCTGGTACAGCTGTCTAGCCACTCTATGGCAGTTTTTGGTTTTCACAATTCCCATTGGCCACTGCCGAACCTATCAATGGTGGCATCAATTCTAATCGCACCACTTTTCGCACTACTGCTTGGTTTAAAAAAATACAGAAAATAAAAGAGAAGTGGGGAAGGAAATGATAGCCTCCCAATATCCCTGTAGTGTATGAAAATGAGACAAAACTTGCTTAATACCACCTTGTAAGTTCATGGCTAAAGGGTTTTGAACCAGAAACCTTCTAACCCAGAGCTCAAGCCATAACCAGTACAATCCTTAACCATCTTTTAAATGCTTAAGGTCAAGGCAACTGTGATTTAGATCTAGGAAAAATAAAACCAAGAGCACTTCTATTGTTTGTGAATTAATACTTTTTTTTCAGAAACTGCAAAAAAGAACCTCAAAACACCACTAGAGAGCACCCTATTGCTTGCAGCTGCTCAGTATTATTCATTCCTCAACTATCAGAAATAATATTTTTTTAAGAGATTCTTGGTGTGGGAAATTTTTAGTCTTCATGAGCAAATACATCTTTTTGTTTTGTCCCCATCTTTTCTGTCCCTCTTGATTAGCTATCCTCGTGTCATCAAGTAAAGTCAAATTCAATTTGATGGTAAAACCCATGTTTTGATTCATCTGTAGCCTGTTCATTTATAAAATATCAAACAGTAGTCTAGTTTTTATAACTGAATAAATGAATCTGGCTCCTACCCATTCCACTTTTACTTTCTTATTGACCATCAGTGTAAGAAATAGTAAGCTAAGCTGAAATTATGAAGTTGAACTGGTAAATAACAGGATTACATTCTTACTATTCCCATATCATCATGATGTAAAATTCACATATGGAGTGCACAGCCATCTTTTCCCCCACAGGTAGCTGGAACTAATTGCCTACAAGCCCACTAAATGTCCTTCTAATTCTATAATATATCAGTGAAGTAGATTGCTGAATAAACATGGCTACTATCTTAACCACTTAGAAAATGTTTGTCTTATTTCCTTGGCTAACTACATTATAATTTAAGAAAATCTGGATTAGATGGTTTTCAGAGAACATAGCAGATGACTGATTAATTCAATGCATGCAATTCTTTCAAACTACAGCTTTGAAATCCAGTTGCTACATGTTTTCTTACCTTTTGAAGTAGTTGCCAATTTTTTTTGTTATTAATTTCTAATTTGAAATTTCCTTTGCAATTCAAAATTTATTTTTTCAATGTTTAAGCATTTAGGTTTGCAGCTTGTAGCATATGCTACTAGTTACCTAAAAAATCTAAATAATTTATGAAGGCATGAATTGGAAGGTGCAGAATTACAAACTAAGCACATCAAATGGATTAAGAATAGCCGATTCCATATGATCATTGTAAGGGGTCAGTGATCGAGGTAGCTTAGGTCCAGCCAAAAATAATAGTGCTGCTGAGAAAGTAGATTTCTGTCCTTCTGTATCAATACTGAGATTTCTTGTCTTTTTTTTTTAGAAAGTAAAAATCAACAATTATTTTAAAGGAATATCCCTTAAATTATTTTAAATAATTGAAAACTGCAATGTTTACAGCTCCATTGTAAGCTTCGTTGAACATTATTAGCCTTGCTTCAAAGCCTCAACCTCACCATCATCACTTCCTTGCAGGCAATGACATCATTAGTTTCCACAAAAACCAGGATTCTAAGAAGGCAAAGCTCTGGCTTGCGTGAAAGCCAACGTGTGTAAATGCATCCACACAGGTCTTTTTTCCTGCAGTGAGTCATGCTGGACGCTTCTGTATTTGCCAGAATCAGCTTCACCTGAGTGATCTGGAAATGTTGGGGGGCTCCACGAGAGTGGTCTGATATTTTGAACACCTGAAGAATAGCCAAGCATACACTTCTCTCCTGGAAGCTGGGAAGATAATCTCTGTTTTGTTTTGCTTGGGTTACAATTGACCCACAACTGTGTTTAGAGCTTTTTGAAATTAACGGAAAAAAGAGAATGGTGTCAGACATTAGCTAAGTGGATATGACTGCTACAATCCTGAGGGCTTAACATCCCACATCATACTATATATTTTAGTTATAGAGCAAAAACGTAAGAGGTGACCTGCTGGATCAGAGCAGCAGTCAATCTTATCCAATATCCTACCTCCTACCATCCATCCAGATGTCTTTCAGAAGCCACATGTGTGGTATAAAGACAATAGCCCACTTTTACTATTCCTCTTCTGATTCAGGAGGCTCAATATGAATCACCAGTAGCAGACCCATTCTTTAATTTGTAAAGGCAATGATCTTTGCCATAACTTGTAGCAATCAGTTCCATTCATCAATGATGCTTAGTGTGAAAAAGGATATTCCTTTACCTGTATGGAATCTACAATAATTGCATTTCCTATCATGTTACCTTGAATTTTACTATTAATCATATATATACACACACACATACATACACATACCTACATACATACACACACTGTGTCAAGTCTCTCCTTGCATCAAAAATAGTGCCAGAATTCATTTGCTTTCCTCTTACAAGTTTAATAAATTATTATTATTATTATTTATATAATATTTATTAGATGCAATAATTTATGGGAAGGAAAAAGAAAAGGCCAACATGAGCAAGGTAAAACAGACAGGTGGGTACAGGTAGGGAAGGATTTTCTGTTTTCTTGGTAGAGGAGAATTGGAAAACCACCTTACCTTTAGCCTATTTTAAGTGTACTTCCCATTTCAAAATGGTGGGAAACTGTACCACTAAATTTCAGCCATTCTGTTTAGGAGAGACACCAGGGCTCATAAAGTATTGTTTTTAAAGAGCAAAGCTTTTTCCTGTTCAGGAGCAGAAAGGATTAGGGCATGTGGCTGGGCCTATGTGCCAAAGGCATCTACGTAACAGACACTATCTCTTCCTCTGGATGTGTATTCAAACTCAGATGCCAGCCGGGTATCAGTGAATGTGGAACAATGTTAAATACAATCATCATAGTATTTTGTTTCTAAACTAGGACCCCTACACAGCCTTGTTTCCTTAAAAAGAGGCTGGCCCAATGCCTTGATTGTGCCTTTCACCATTTCCAGCTCTGTGATAAGACCTGTTTAGGTGTTCAACATGTGTCTGCTTCAGATAACCCCCCCTCCACTTCCTCCCCAAGGTTGTTGTAATGATATCTGCAGAAGGAAAGCCTTCATGCCTACAACTGTGTGTTACTTTTACATGGGCCAGGCCTCTACATTAGCAGTTGTATGCAAGGAGGCTTTCTCCTTACAGATTGCAGATGGTCACACTACTTGTACAACCATCTTCAGAGAGCCAACCTCACTGGATGGATGGAGTGCGACTGGTAATTAACTTCAGTACTTATCTAATAAGCTCTGAGATTCTGTAATGTCTGAATGGAGCTACAGCTTTTAAAGATTTTTGAAAATTCATTTATTATTTTTTATTTAACAACATTTATATTTTAAAATACATGTGGCAACTATAATGCTACATCCAAATGTGCCTGAACCATCAATTTATGTAACAGCATAACACTGGCAGCTTTGTTATCAATTCCTTCTCTTAGGAGAATGATATTTGTTTTCTGCAGCTGTGGCATGTGAAATTAACTTTTCTTTTGTGTGTGTGTGTGTGTGTGTGTGTGTGTTGAACAATTTTGCACAGAATTTAAAACTACAGACACACAAAGAGAAAATTAGAAAAGAGAAAAAGATATGAAAAGATAGAAGAAAAAGTGAACAATAGTAAAAGTCAAAAAGAAAAAAAATATTTAAAGAAGCGACTTCTGATCTTCTTTGCAGCAGTCACAAACATGGTTAATGCCATTTCCACCCTCCCAAATTGCATAACATGGTTCCCTTCTTCCCATAAACAACCCTTTTTAATGAGTAAATCCCGACATCACCAATTCATTTTTGTCCATTTTCAGCAACAGGTCCCTAAAGGGTTTCCGGTCTTTTATAAAAATAGTTATTGTTCCTTCCCTAATCAAACAGGTCGTTTTAAGGCATTTCAGCAAGCCCTACTATCTTCATAGTCCTCTCCTTCACTGTGGGTATTTCTGTATTTTTCCATCTTTGTGCATATAGTAGCCTCGCCACAGTTGCCATGTATAAAACCAATTGTCCATGAGTCTTTTCTAGTTGGCTATCCATTTGCCCTAAATGTGGAGTTAACTTTTCCATGACTTTGCATCACAACCTCCAGTTTTAGGGAAAAAGTGACTGGCCGCTCAAATCCCATCCATGTCTCTGTGAAATGATGACTTGTTTGTTCTAGTTTTACAACTTCTGCACTGAATCTCATTTTCCACTTTGTTGCCCATTCCCTCAATGTAGAGATACATTTTTATTTCTTTGCTATCCAAATCAACAGTTCCCTGTAAACACGTTCTTTTTAAATTATTTTTTAAAAAATGACGTGCTGTAGTAGGTAATAAGATGCCATTACTTAGTGAATGAGGAACCTCTTAATTGTTTTCCACAGGGTATGAGATTATTGCCGCAACTCTTGTAATCATAATTATACTAGCAATAGCAATAATAACTGGGAGAATATGGCCTATAAATGCTTTGTCCTTTTTGTAACTATTCTGCAGTAGACCATCAATTCACTCCCATTGCTACGCCTATCACTATGTGTCACTTTCACTATGGGACTTAACAGTAAATGCAGGCAACTAACAACAGTTGCATTCCTGATGTGCAGCCTTGACAGATATTTCTGCAAGTGGTAATACAAGCCAAGAGAACCACATCATCTTAATATCCTAGGTTCTGCATTGTTTTGAGCTTCTGTGAGCACATAACATAAGCTTTATCTTCCTTCATGACATGAAACACTCTGAAACAGCATGTAACTGTATTACTGGTTACCATTAGTAACCATTTTACATTTTAGTAAATTCTTTCAAGGTCAAGAGTCCACCTTTATATAAGAGACCTTGGCCTTAAAATTTTTGCTATCTCTCCAGCACTTGACAAAAATACCTACTGACATGCTTTTTTTCCACTTGGAGATCATTCCTATTTAACTGAAGGCGAGCTTAGTTGCCGTGAGACTCCTTAGTAACAGGAAACAGTTGTCCAGTTTAAAGAACAAGATCTAAAATAAACAGCTTTCCCTCTCCTTTTCAAACCCCCTCAGGACAATATTTGCTTTTCTAAAATATCATTATGCCATGGCTTTGGATCTCACTTGACAAACTTGGGGATTTCCCAGCAGTTCAAAGTAGGCTTGACCTATAGTGGAACACAGAAAAGAGGAGCTGCATATAAATAGCAAAATTACAAAAGGATCAATTCTCAGTCAACTCATTAGCAATGCGTAAGTGATAACTCCTCTCTCTAAGACACTTTCATAATTACTTGCACAAGCCGCATTTGGTTCACAAGTTTCATAAATGAAGGTTAAGTTGACTTAACCGCCCAGGATTTACCAGTCATGTTAAAGCATAAAATGTGTATGCTTTTCAGGGCCTCTCCAGATACAGGCTGTTGACTTAAAGACTCCAAGGTTAAATGGTACTGGCTCTAGAGTCCAAGTTAGTTTCCCAACTGGCCAGGCAGTGAAGTTGCAAAATGCCACATGACAGCCCTGCTCAGAAGAGGCATCGGGATGACAGAAGAAGTTTGGAATTAACCTAGCAGTGATTGCTGAAGCCAAAATGTTAATCTAGGATCCTGTAAGTCTACTTCTCACAAAGGAGGTACATTTTGAAATCATTCTGCAAAGTCCACAAGATTCATTATCTAGTGCCCACCAGATATTTCCAGATTATAAATCCATCATGCCCACTTAGCACAACCAATGGGAAGTACATTGCCCACTATATTGTTCTTCCTTACAAGATAAAGCTAACTAGGCAGAGATATTTTAACAGAAAGCATATGACTACCTAAAACATTTAACTACTTTCAGTAAAGTAACAGAAAGACTTGGTTGAATGCACTGGACAAATTAATCATGGCATAAACTTTCATAGAACAAAACTTGCTTTATTGGGTGTATGGAACATTATCCTTCAATTCAGAATGAAAATAGTTGTTTTTACAGTAACAAAGTAATCCTTTAGAAACCAACCAAAAAGCTTATTTCTTTCTATCTCTTTTCTTTCTTTTCTTTTTTTTTAAAAAATAGCATTTCATTAAATACTGTTCTGCTAATAGCATTTGCTTGAAAGCTAATAAAGCCTCTTTCTGTCTTTTAGTGTTCTGTTGAATGGAAATGAATGTATTAAAATGAAGGGTAATTATTGTTTATTGGCAAACTGGGATGCTAATTGATGGCATCTCTTTGTCTTTCTACACAATGAACAGTGTTTTGCATGATCAAATTACATCTTTGAATGATTAGCAGATCTTCTTCTTCCTCTTCCTCCTCTTTTTTAAAGTTAAAATAACATAAGCGCACCAGTCCTGCTTCTATTTCCAGATGCAGATCCAGGATTCCTTTTATTGCAGAGATTACCTTGGTTAGGTTTCTTTCAGAAATGTTCACCTATTGGGAAAATATGAATATAATTACTAAGTACAATCAGTGTAACAGATATTATGACACATCCTTGCTGCAGAGCAATGCCATTTGACATTTTACTTGGAGAAAGATTATCCTTAGAAGCATGCTAGCATTGGTTCAGATTAAAAACATCTTATGGCTCAGTCACAGGATTCCTTATGTTTGTCCAGCTCTAAAATTAGCATTGAGATGAATCTAGTGTGCTTTTTCACTAAAGGAAGTAAGATGATAACATTGAGATTAACCCCAGACTGTAAATTACACTAGGTAACTATTATGCTTTGAAAAATAGGTCAACCTTTGATCTGAATTTTCATCAAGACAGCTAGAATCTGACAGATCCAGCTTCTAAATTAGACTCCTAAAATCTTATCAAAAGGAAACAGGTCTTTTTGAAATCATTAGATTGCATTTCCTCTATAACAGGAAGGCACCTGTGCTACTCTTTAACCTTCCATTTTAAACATAATTTTCCTCTAAATAACAACAGCAACAAAATGGAAAGGACAGACACTGACTCACCATAAAGAGAAGGTGAACACTGAAACTTTTTCCTACTTGGTACGGTTATCAACCGGAGCCCCAAACTATGTTTACTTATTGGACTAGGGCATATCTCTGAACCTCAAGGATGTTAGTACTTCCCTGAAATGTTAGCATTTGTCCCTCGTGTTTCTTTTATTCTAGGATAGTGTCACTATTCACCACAGTGACATGAGGGAAAGATCCTTCCTTGCAATGAATCACCAATGGTGCCTTTGGGTTCTAGTGCAAGGGCTCTGGGGAAAGTTGGCGCTGGGACTAATGGAACAAATTTAGGTACATCTTGAGAAACAAGCAGTGCTAACAATATAGCTCATTCCCATCCCATGCCAATATTTCACTTAGTAGAGGGTGATAAATCTGTATCTCTCCACTGTGGAGAGATGTCTTTTCCTCACTATACGTCTTCCAGTTAAAAGAATAATAAACTAAATCCAAAGAATAATTCCAACTAATTCAAAGAAGAACTCTAAACTTAATTTGCTTTACATATCTGGCTTTCTATGTGCTGGATTTTTAATTGTATTTTTTCCCACTCTAGAATTCTGTATTCTGTATTATCTATATGTGTAGCTCAGAAAGAGGCTTATCTTCCCATCTGATATTTTTGATTACTGGGACTTTAATGGCAAGGGGTCAGGCCTGGAACCAATCATATTAAGGATATTTGGGGGAGGAGGGCAAGGCACATGTTAAACCGTTTCAAAACCATAAAAGCTGAATCCAAGGTGATGAACAGGTTTATCAGAGAATATTAATAAGTAAGTGCCAAATGCTTATCAAATTTCACTTAGAATTCACATTACAAACCTTGGAAGATGTGCATCGGAGAGGATACTGCCTTATTTATTCTCTTTTTTTATATACTGCTGTCATCTCTAGAGACTCCAGGCAAATAACAACAATACTGTAAACCATCCAAACAGATACATAATATTAAAACATCCCTGTATCCGACCATAATAAGGACCAACCATATTCTCTTTATTACCTTTTTGCATTATAGGAATTTTAATATCCCCTCCCCACAAAAAACCCACCAACAGAAACTCTAAAAATAGAGAAAGGCCCCATCACCAACTTGCATGAGATCATCAGCCTATTGTCTGTGATCTCTGGACACTCGAAGTAATACTTTTAAAAATGCAGCCCCTCAAAGCAAGAGAGGTCAGATGCTTATTACTTAAGGTAAATCCACACGGAATCTATAACTCAGTATGACATTTTGAACAGCTGCTCCTCCATTCTGCACCCACACTACCCTCCCTACTTCCAGAAAATGCAGTTCCATTTCCCACCCATCAACAGGCATTTATGGTATTCTCACTCCAGGGTGTCCGCAGGATGTGGTCAAAAAAGTGAAGATGGCAACTGTGGCAGTGTTATCAAAATGTTACATGTGCTGTACATATATGGCCCCTACTTTGACTTTTTTTTTTTTTGCTACACCTTGTGGACACTCCTGGCTCACTCACTGCACTCTGTTAAATGAGAAGTGCATCCTTTCGAATACTTCAGTACCTCCCCATTTGTTTTCAGTTACCACATTTTGGTTAAAACCCTGCTAGCGCTACCCAAGGCTAGTGTGATGTCAGGGTTGATCTAGCAGAGTGAGAGAATGATTGGAGAAATACCGGTTCAGTCCCCACTCAGCATGACATTTATTGGGCAACTGAGAGAGTCATCTTCTCTCAGGCTAAAGCTGAAGTCCAAAGCCCACTTACCTCCAGCACTAGTGAAGTCCAAGGAACTTACTTCCAAGTAGGCCTGTCCAGCATTTACATTGCAACCTATTTCACAGAGATATGAAAACAATACAGTGGGGAGATAAAGGAACAAGCACTTATGCCACCCTAAACTCCTTGCAGGAGGAATGGAATAGAAATGTAGCTAAAGATAAGAGAATCAAGTGGAGAAAAAGTGATAGAAAAAATTATGACTGATTTTTTTTTCTTTTTTGAAGGCCATAACAAACACGTGAGCTTTGCTTGCTACTTCTGTAGATTCTAAAATATATTTAAATAAGGACGTTTCTGAATTTGAGCTTCAATTTCAACATTAGTTCATCTACATTAGCTTAAGAATGGGAAAGGGAAAGCTGGAATAAACCACATAGCTGAAAATCCTTTGAAATATCCTTTTGTTTCACTCCTTTACTGTCTGATGCGTCTATGTTTTTCTAAAGATACATTTTCCTTAAGCAATGTGGCTCATTTTCACCATATTTAAATCACTGTTTTGATTGCTGGGTTTTGAGATTCCTCCTACACCCATACCCCAAAACTGCTCAGTAGGCTCCCATCTGCCCCTCATTAGCCTATATCTTTGTTTCCCCGGTCAGATTGGGCACACTTCCAACAAAACGCAGGGTTGCTGAAACTCACTATCTTTATTTCTAAGAATGCCAATGGCTGGCACTTTGCTATAGAGCAAGTTGATTTGCTATTAATGGGAAATTATTAAAAACATTAAAGAAAATAAAAAAATAAAGAGCATCATGGACCCACAAGTGCTAAAGGAGGAATACCTGGGCCCATTTTAAAGGAATGCAAGAAATTCTTGTATCGAATCAGCTTTTTACTCCATTAAGCTTTGTATTGTCTAGATAGGTTAATAGTCTTCCTTTAGTCTTTCCAAACCATCTTGAAAAATGACAGGTGACCCTTCTACTTCATGCTGTAAAACATATAGTTACATAAAAGCTAAACAATTACCCGTTTTAACACATAAATAGGTCTAGATAAGAGGAATGATACTGCAGATTATTCCTTTCTCTGCATTTCAGTTAACCTTTCATAGTTTCTTTCCCCCTCTTCTAAAAATGCTCACTGTCAAAGCTATCCTTACTTGAACAAACCACGGCTTCTTTTCAAGAAATACTCCCCAGATCATAAGCATGCGTCTCCTTAATTGTCATCTATCTGCTGTTGCCCACACTGGAATATATGATACCAATGAGAAATAAGTTGCAAATGTCAAGATTTTTTAAAGTGATAGCTATATTGCTTTGTCCTTGGCTTAAGTTACATTTGAATGTTTATGGAAATATAATAAAAATAAAGGGGAGAAGAAACGGAGTGTTTCCCTTATCCTTAGAGTAGACATCACCTCTGCATTAAACACATTCTGCAAGTCTGTTGTTCTGGTAGAACAATAAACGTGCAGAATTTGTTCTCTTGCACTCTCTCCTTTATATCAAAAGTAAGTCACGACTCCTCATTGTTTTTTTGGTGTAACGTAGAAGTGGGTCGCTGCTGCCTTCTGGGATGTTACTTCAACTTCACAGTGTGGCCTATAGATTAAGTGGACTCCCATCCAAGTGCGAACCAGAGAGGGGAGCTGCCAGCTTATACTGAACTTATATTATCAACTTTTCCCCTCAGATCCAGCTCCCATTTATACAAAGCCAAAGAGAAAAGAATCTTGAAATGTATCATAAAAATGATTCTCTCTACTCTTTAATTCAGCTGAAGGGACCTTTGCAATTAATTAACTTATTCCTGGCAAAATAGAAGATGTGTGTTGATTGCTAACATCCCACTGTGTTTGGGTGGGTTGGCTTTATTTTTCTTATTCTCTGCTCTGCAATTCAGAATAAAATAAGTCATTTGAAGCAGAAGCCCTGGAGAGGGAAAAATACAAACTGGAGATACATGTAAATCCCTTGGTCTCTTCTATTCTTTCATTGCCCTGGCAAGGTGCTTTTTAAAACCGTAGTGGAGACTGTTGTCTATTGGAGCAGAGGGCACAAATGATTTCAGCTCGTTAGTTTGAGTTTATTGCCTGGTTCAGGTGTATCTAATAAGTAACTTCAAGGTCATATCCCATCATTAAAAAGGCCACAGTCAAGGAAATGATAGTGAGATCATAAACCTATATTGACACAAGTAATTGTGCCATTGGTTCCTGCTATAGGGAGTTTATTTTTTTTTCAAACGACTCTCCCCTCTTAAAGTAAGCCCCATCTTTTGTCAGATCCTGCTTGACCTTAGCTGCTTTCCAATATAGCTTAGATAACAAAGAAAGACAGAGATGACCTCACAGCTCTTATGTTTTACAGAGACAACACCCCCCCCCCCCCCCGCAAATAATCACAGTGAAGAATTGAGTGAGTTTCCTGAATTATCCTTTTGTTTACCAAGAGGGCAGGCAATCTTTCAACTTGGAAGCCATACATGTATTATATATGTGTGTGTGTCTGTGTGTCTGTATCTTTCCAGTGGCCCTTGCCATAGGCATGTCTTGTAATGCAACAACATAACTAGGTAAGTAGGGTTGAAATATTTTGGCCCATTGTTTGGAGGTTGGGGGCACTGACTGTTTTAAAGGAGGAAATATAAAGCCTTGCAGTGGTTTCATACGTTTACTTTGACCTGAGAGGGGAGAAAAATTAATGTTGAAGATCTGCCATTTCATTGCTGAATTTTGCCAGAGGTTTGGGGATCATGAGTTGGAAACAAGATATAGGTTGACCATCCCTGGATCAATCAAAATAATCCATAATTTTCAACGACTTTTGCAGAAACAACAAAAGAAACAGCTCCTGCTTTCAAGAGCAAAGGCTAGCTTTTGGTTTTCCTATTTGCAAAAATAATACTTGAGCATCTCTGCAGGGACAAATTAAAAAAAGAAAGATTCCTTCCTACCTAGTGATACATGGCTCTCAGCTGGCTGCCATCAATTCCCATATGGTTTGCAGAGTTATATTGTAAGATGCCAGTTTCACACTGAGGTGCCATGTAGGAAATGTTAATCACACTATTATGCCCACTGAAAGGATAGACATAGTTGAAGATTATCAGTTTCTGCCAATCCAATTATTTCTTCATTGCTAACATAGTTTTCAAACAACCAAAACAACACCTATATACATGGAGTACACAGAAATCAAATTGACTATATTATTGGTGGAAGGAGGTAGAAGAGGTCAGTTATAGCAGCAAAAGCAAGGTCCAAAGTTGGACTATGAAGAAGTGAAATAGAAAGAATATTGATGCTTTTGAACTTTGGTGTTGGAGAAAACTCCGAAGAATGTCATGGATAGCCAAGCAAACAAATGAATGGATCATAGGACCAATTAATTCAGAGTTCTCACTTGTGGCACAAAAACCAGCCAACCAACCCTAAATTATCCTATTTTGGAAACATTAGGGAAAGACTTAGCTCTCTGAATAAGTTTATAATGCTGGGAAGGGTGAAAGAGGGGGGGAAGACAACTGGCAGCAAGGTGGGTGGACTGGATTATAGCTGTGATGGATGCACCATTGGAAGACCTGAAGGGCCAGGTTGGGGCTAGATCATCCTGAAGAAGGTCTATGTGCTTGTTAACAGTCGGCACCGACCTGATGGCCATAATCAATCAATCAATCAATCAATCATTATTGAGTTTTGGAAGTCTTTCTGGGTACGACTGGAAATGTCTAGAAAAAGCATTTCTTTCTTCTTCTTTTTAATTGGGGCCGCTTAAGAAAACAGCCTGATTTGGATGAAGGGGCTTAAAACTAATTCCTATAACAAAATTATTTCTAATTGCATGTGGATTGGAGGTGGGTTAGAAAGCACGCGCGTAATTTTGCTTAAGAACCGACAAAGTTAACAGAAAGTTTTATTTTTTACACCCAGGGGGCGCAATGGGATTATTGAAACGGTCGACTAAGGCGACTTTTGCCTTTCCCAAAGTTTTAAGATAACAAAAGGAAGTGGGATTGAAGTAAAGGGATTTTAACAAGGCGATATGGCAAGGTCAAATGACTGACTTTTTCGCGGATCGACTTTTCACAGACCAACCCTCGCTCTGCAACAGGTAAATTTATTGTTTCCGTGCACCTCTCCTTAACTTCTCACGTCGAGTTTAACTTCCTTTCCGCGCGTGTTTTGGGGAAGCAGTGGGGTGTAGGATTTCTGCATTGAACCCATTTCCCAACGAAGAAATACGTGCATTTTATTTTCTGTTGTAATTTTGAAACAGGCTTGTGCATACGCGGCCGGGAAACAGTTCTTATGTCCAGCACTGGCTTGGTAAAATGCATATTATAATTTCTGCTTCTTCATATAAATCTATTTGTACACGTATTCGTGGACTAATATTGGCTAAAGTTAGGAATAGGTTATGTAAAAAGTGTACTGTATTATTAAAGGCAATCGTTTAGGAAAATTAGTATAATTTTCTTAAAATCTTACCTGTGGGAAAGCTGCTTACTGTGAACATGTAATTAGGAGATATATAAATTACATACATCCCGTTTATCTGTCTTTATAAACCTTGAAAATAAGAATGTAAATTACTACATAAATATTATATATGTTAATTGTCCTAAATGTATTTCTAGAAAATATGCTGTATTGAAGACAGTTGAAAATGTGTTAAGTGGGCTGTTTCTGTTTATATTGCAATCCTATTTGTACTTTAAAGTAAATCCCACTTTTCAGTCAGCCCATTTCCAGTAAAATATTGTATAGGATTGCTGCCTAAGAAAAAGAATCACAATAACTAGAGGATTTTAATGAAACTGCAGGTGCTGTATTTCCAATAAAAACGTAAACATTGTCATTAGTGTATTAATCACATTATATAAGCAGACCATTAAAATCATTGCCATTTTCCTCCTTTTTTAAAAGAGAAGGTAGCAGGTAGAATGAAATGTTAAAAGGAAACATTAAAAAAAATAATTTAATGACGAAGTTCATTCTGTCTTTCAGAGCTTCCTCACACGTGGTGGAATTTCACTCTGTACTGCTTGAGCTGATGAAAGAAAAGTTGGGCAGAATGACTGCTTGTGATGTATGATGGCCGTGTCACACGTATGAGCCATTGTTTGAAGTAAGGAAGATGCATGTGCGTTGAGCCAATACAGATAAATTGCTGTCTTGCAGCCAGCTTTCACAATAGTACAGTTCTCTCTGTGTCCAGTGATGTTTTTTAGGATGACTGTAAGACTGGAGACTTAATGATTTTCTATTAAAGATTGTATTCGTTTTTACTATTGTAATTACAAACTAAAAAAAAAGATAGAAGAATAAAAAGAAAGAGTGGAAGGTGCAGAAAAGAAAGAAAAAATCAGAAAGAGAAAGAAAAGTAAGGATATACTAAAGACAAAGAAAAGAAATATATAAAGAAGGGACTCCCACCTTCATCACAAGTATAAAAATTTTAGTAACTTATCACCTCCTCTTAAAATACAACAAATTATCTCTTCTTCCCATTTCCCATCTCTTATCTATAAACAAATCTATAGAACATCATCACTTAATTATTTTCAAGACCATTTGGACTGACATCTTTTAATTTAATAGATCATTATAGCAATATAAAAAGTGTAGGTTCATTATTTTGATAGAATGAGTGCAACTAGCATTGTGATGTAAGCAAACTTACATCTTCATTTAATGTTTTATGTGCTTTGGAACGTATTGAGTTGTTCCTGAGGTTTGGATATTGTTTTGTTTTGTTTTCTTAATGCAGCTTTTAATCTATAGTGTTGCTCTTAAAACCTCTTTGATTCCTTGTAGGGAGAAACAAGCCAAAACTAATTAGATGCTCCAAACATTTCCTTTCCCCCTTTTTCCCCAGTGTGAATCTCTTATATCTACTTGCCTTATTGCAAGTGATGTAAGATTGATTGATTGATTGATTGATTGATTGATTGATTGATTGATTTGATAGTCCTGTCACCTTTTCTTACTTTTGGACAAAGCATACTTATGAAGGACATGAATTTTTACAGTATAACCTAGTGCAGTGTTTGTCAGCCTTGGCAACTTCAAGATGCGTGGACTTCAACTTCTGGCTGGGGAATTCTGGGAGTTGAAGTCCACGTACCTTAAAGTCGCCAAAGTTGACAAACACTGACCTAATGAGTAGTTTGGGTGAAGTATGAACAGTAGGGCTTCTCTCTAGTAAATGTTTAATGGGACACAAGGATTACTTTTGCACATGTACAAATGTCTTCCACATTCTGGTCTTGCAATTTAGGAAGAATTCATGTTTTTAGGGATGCATAAAATATCATTCAAATGAATACATAGAAGTTACAGCTATGTCATACAGGAACATCTTCTAGCCTGAATTCACATGGTGTAAATATACAATGAGTGCAATCTCTCTAGCGCTGTTTGCTGCAAGGCCCATACTTTAAGCTTCTGAGCCAGGTTCACTCACCAACCTGTAGCTTAAAAGTCTTTTTAAAAGTGGCTGGGTTTATTTTAAGCCAGTAACTTTACTCAGGGTCCTATGAAATGGCAGGTTGAAAAGGACAGATTTATTGTCCCTAATCAACCAATCATTTAGGTCATTACAGACTCATTACAGAAAGCCTGGCTGGAGAAGGAGGAGCCTTCGTTTCAGCTTCTCCTACAAACCAGTGAGCTGTAAAGACAGTTTGCAAACTTTACTGGAGCTATGCAATTATCGAGCTGGCTCCCTTCAGTTTTTCCCCCCTTCTTTTTAAATTGCAGACATAAATTTCAAACGTAATAAGTGATTTGCAAGATAGGCCAATTTGCATTTGAGTCAATTTGGTTCTCTCTCACAAGTAACATGAGCAATTGGAAAAGCATGGAAAACTAGGCTTCTTAAATTGTTTCATTTCTTAATTTCTGCATGATACAGCTACTTTATAAATTAATCTTTCTCACACAAAGTCTGCTCGTTCTTCAGAAATTTTAATCTTTGAAGCTTTGGGATGGAGAAATACCAGGGGATTAAAAGTGACCAGTGTCCCTTTAAAAGTTTCCAGTTCCATGTTGTAAAAATGTAGAAGGAAATGGTGTAATAAAACCATGTAATAGCTTCTTCCCATAGGGACTTTAAATAGGGAAAATTCAGTTGCAGCTTTTGTGCCAGTAACAAAGATTTTAAAGCAAACATTGTGGAGAATCAACATTCCTCAGGTTTGAATGTTTTCTCTTGATCATGTTTAAAATTAAAAATGTGAGCCACCCTGTCTTTCCTTTTGTTTCCTTTGTCACTCAACTTTGATTTTCCCCTGAAAGATCTAAAAATGACCCTTCCTTTCTAATGGGTGCCGATATAAAACTTTCAGAAGCCTCTAGCCGATTCTTGCCCTGTGTGCAAATGCTTGGTATGAGTAATCATGATCAAACAGTGTTGTGATATTTACTGTACGGTTTATCTCTCAACAGGTGTTGCATAGAGATCTAAAATGCCTTAAAATCAAGTGTTCGTTTGCTTTAGGTCATCCTCATTCAGCCAGGGGTGGTGATGATTCACCACCTGCATTGAAGTCAGTACTGAGGGCTTTAGTTGAGATCTTAGTTGTCTTAATGAGGTTCTGCCTCCTTTAACGTGTATGATTCCCCTAACCATGGAGTTAATGAGAGCGGATACCCGTACCATCAGCCCCCAGACAGTCTGCCACATGCATAGAGCTAACTCCAAAGTGGTGGTGAAGTACCCTCCACTATTCCCACTCCCTTTACCCTTTACCCTGGTAATTATTCAACCTCTTATGACCCTCCTGTCTATTTCTTTTATCCTGGCCTCTATGCCTATTCTCCTTGGCAGACACAGCTGAGCCGATGAAGAGTGCAAAAGAGTCCCTCCGTCTGCCACTTTCTATGTGTGCCCCCACTCTAAATAAAAATAAGGGTCATTTTTCTGGATCACACACCAGGGCCACGACAAATGAGTCCCAAAGGCTTTGATGCCTATGTTTGGACACAAGCAATTATCTCTAATTATTGTTTTTCTTTTCAGTTTGCCCAACATTAAAGAACCCTGCGAAGCAGCTTTAAAAAGGGGGCTCAGGAGAGTGAATAATATATTTCTTTAGACGATTCCTCCCTACGCACACACCTCCTCCTCCTTTGTAACATTCCCCTCCCTCAATATTTCCATATCGATGGAGACACGATCTTCACAAATGTTCAGCACACAATATGGATAGGGCTTGCGTGTGGACCTTTTTTTAAGAGTGTGTATGTGTAGATGGTTCTTAAGACAAGATGTAAACATTTGTATAAATAAGTTGCAGATGGCAAAGAACATGGGAGCTGAATATGTATTAGGGGTGGTGAAATGGGGGAAAGTAAAGAAGTAAACTTTAAAAACTTGTTTTAAAAGTTTAAAATATTAAACTTTCCCACGAGTCATAAATAAAATATTAAAACGTAGTCAATTTTTTTTATAAGCAAAGGAACAAATAGTTAAAGAATGAAAAATGATTTCTTGTTTGTAGCACATAATAGATTGAGGATAATCATTGTATACATATTTTGGGTATTTTATTGACCACATTGTTAAATGCCCATATTAATGTGTCTGCATTAATGTGATGGGCATGCACACAAATACATACACCAAACACAACCAAAGAATGTTCCAAACTTTGGAAAAGTCAAACTGCATTTATTGAAGATGATTTTAGCCCTGTTAATTTTAATACAACTGATGCTTCAGTCCTGTGCACATTTATTTGGGCTGAATTTACTAACATTTCTTACACAATCATAAGAATTATTGAGCTGAGCTGAAAATCAGTTTCATTCAGTGATTATCTGGCCCTTAAAACTGACCAAAAATGCACTCATTAACATATTCTCTTTATTGATTTTGCTATGGATATTTGGATGTCAGACATTCTTTGTACAAGATATATCCCTATTTGGATATCATAGTAAGCAAGAATGATAAAGAATGTTGATTTACTGAATACAAATGATGTCCTGATACAAGTACTTCATTACTGCTCTTTGGCTCCTCCTGCTAAACAGACAAATATGGATAACTTTCTCCATGATTTTGTAGTTACATGAGAATAAGAAGTTAAGTTTTCCTCTCTCGCTCGCTCGCGCTCTCTCTCTCTCTCTCTCTCTCTCTCTCTCAAAATATTATTAATGGTTTATTACACCATTCACGTTTGTTTAGCTATTCCCAGTTGTATGCAGCGGTAAGTGAAAATGATTGAACACCATCCACCATCATGCTACTCATTCCCCCTAAAGGAGAATGTTCGTTTACTATTATGTTTGAATGCAGTACGTATATCTGTTAGCTTGTGCATACAGGCCAATGAACCAGGCTTAACTGACCTTGCATTTTTGTCGAGTTTTAGACATAAGAATTCCTACTACCCTACATTGCCAGCCTCTCACAAGGTGTCGGTTTGTTTGGGTTTCAGAGTGGTTTGGTTTTTTATGGTTTATTTTTCCTTCAGTATTTTTGGGAAAAGACACAATAAGTTGTGGGATGGATGAACACATCATCTTGGTTTGGGCAGCATAAGATATCTATCTTGACAAGATCTATGTGGGCTATTTTAAAGAAGGATAATTATCTGATGGAATTTCATTTTGGGAGATAGAAGATGAGATGAGAGTGGGATGATTTATTAATGGCTCAACTGGTATGAAATATTTGTTTATCTTTAATGGAAAAATGCATAAAGATAAAAATGTGTAAATACAGATACAAACCATATGTACTGTATTTTTCCGACAATAAGACGCCCCCATGTACAAGACGACCCCCATTTTTCCAACCCCAAATTAAGAAATCAATATTTTAAAGATAGTGCAGAACACATTTTTATTTAATCATTAGTTAACATTTACCTGTTACACTCGGTGGGAGGAGGTCCAAACCGTCTCTCTGCAGCTCTATTTCCATGCTCTTTTGCATAACTGATTACATTCAAGCACGAGTGAAACTGCCGATAGCTTCTCTCTGCAAACAGCCTTCCTCTAATTGGTTTGTTCAGCATCAGCTGACATCAGTTACATCAGGCTCGTGATTGGAGGAAGTCTGTTTGGGAGACAAGCTATTTCACTCGTGATTGGAGGCTAGCAATAGGAGGAAACCTCTCTGCAGAAACAAAGTATGGGCAGTTTTGCAACCGCACGATTTTCGGCTGACTTCCTTGAATAAGACGCCCTTCAATTCTTAGGGTAAGGATTTTAGAAAAAAGTATCGTCTTATAGTCGGAAAAATACGGTATATATAAAATTGAGTAATTTCTCTATACTTACATTGTAATGTATTACTGGGTCAAAACTGTTATCCATGTGTTAGAGAACTAAATGATGAAAGACAATTCCAGATGTCTTTTCTGTGCTGTAGAAATCTGAGCCAAGGTAGCCTCATCTTGCCAACATTGCTTCTACTCAGCCTGTAGTGGGTCTCTGGCCTTACGAATAAGCAGAAGACTACACTAGGAAAAAATTCTGCGTAAACATAGATCCTCTGATCACATAATATATTAGTACAACACTTTTATACAAGTGCCAAAGGTGACGCCACAGCATTCTCCATCAGTGGTTCTGTATCTTTTACGTCCAGTTTATGTGTTGCAGCAATTCATAAGGAATGCAAAAGTTCTAGGTAGTTTAACCAAGGACCTCGCTTCGATGAGAGCTGCAAGTTTAAGCTGGTAACTCTATACATATTTACTCAGTGTAATCCTGTACACATATACATTATTTACTCAGAAGAATCCTATTGAATCATAATTGGGCTTACTTCCAGGCAAGCATGCCCAGGATCGCAACATTAGTTAATTCATCAATGGGGCTGGAAAATGAGAGCACACTAGTTTATTTTTCAAGGTGTGTCGCTGTACTTTGGGAATGTAAAATCAATCTTCTGACTTGCCTTCCATTTCTAGCAAAGAGTACTTTTGTTTAAACTATCCAACTAATATTTCTTAGAAAATAGGAGAACACCTCTATAGATGTGTTGTATATATCCACATGTATTCAAATAAAGTAGATTCACTACTCACATAAACACTAATTAACTGGCTGATAGCCTTATCAAAAATGGTACAGTGAAAGAATTTTGTCCAAAACAGAAGCAATGGACTGGTGAGGAGGGGGGAAATAGGAGTATCTTTTGCTTATGGTTGTTGTAGCTGCTATTCTCAATTATCGTTACAGAAAATATACAAGATAACCCATACTTTCAGGTGCCTTCTGTATATATGAGTATTTTTGAAGGAGTGAATTATTGACTAGATATCCAAGGAACTGGGCTCTTCATCTTGACTGAATTTGGTCAGTAAATGCCATAAAAATGCAATTGGTGCAAGGAGATTGTCTGAAGTTTTTCCACCAAAGGGTATATTTTACTGATAGCATTTCACCTCCAAATAGTTACAGAAAAGCATGAAAGCAGAGCAATCTGGGCTGGAATGTCCAAATTACTCCTATGCTTTATATTTGGAATGCTTTCTCGGATGGACATTGATTTGTTAAGTACTGTTAACATTAAGTAAGTAATGGAAGAAGCTCCCAAATAATTGGATTTTGGGTGGGGAAAAATACCCATGGTTATTACTTCTTAATTAAATATTTTATTTGACAGTATCCAATACAATAAGTACAAGGTCCTTTGCTGTAATTGGCTCCTGGCAAGGTTTCTCCATGGGAGGTTGAGAATATCTGTCCTTTCACTGTCTGCCTTTGTAAAGTGACTTGACAGGATGTGCTATTGTCTCTTTGGATTAGGACAGAGACCTTACCTTCTAACTGCAGTGATGCTTTCTGCAGCATAGGAAACTAGAAGGGTGGGGGGGGGGGGGGGAACCAAGCTAAAATTAAGAAATGGAACAGGGAAATGCAGCGAATTAAAAAGTTGCAGCTTAAAGGCAATCCATATGTTAGCAAATGCTTTCCAAATGATCCAGCTTCGACCCCCTGAGTTGTACAAGGGAGGGGGATTGAATGGGGCTCCAGATTGCATCTCTGATCTGTAGATTTTCCTGAGCTCCAGCTCTCTCTGCGGTGTGGCATGACCCTTATGCCAGGGGTCGGCGCACTCACCCTGGGGGAGGGAGGATGGAAGAATGGCAGTTCCCCCCCTCCCTCAGACCCGGTGTGTGGGGTCTCAGCTCTGAACTGCTAATTAAACTCATTCACAGTTCCAACATTGCAGCCCCCACTGCCAAAAATCAGCTTGCTATCACTCCAGCACCCCTTGAGACCACACGTAAGCAGGCGGCATCCCAAACTTTTGTATGAAAGCAGAAAAAGGGAGGAATTCATAATAGGCTAAGAGGCAAGCAGAAAAAAGGTGCTATAAACCCCTGGAGAAGGAAGAGAAAGAGCGAGGAAAGGCTGAAGTGGAGGGTTAAGCAAGAATTATGGTTGGGGCTGGATCCAGAAAATACAATTTCTGCAATCTGTTATAAAACAAAACGACCAACACTGAACGCAAGTTTCTTGGTCCACTCCTGTCATGGCAACCAGCTGCAGACAACAATTAATTTACTGCAGTTGCACTTCTATCAAAGGATGCATTCAGTCCATTCAGAAGGATCAGAGAAATATTTTAGCATGGGCATGTGATGGTAGACAAAGCTCTTTCTGAAGAGACAGCATGTTTCAGTTTGCCTCACCTTTTAAGCCACAACATAGAGAAGTACACCACAATTAAGCGGAAAGAAATGGTTGCTTAGAGTATTGACACTGAAATATGAAGAGCAGCACTGCAGCTAGGTCATTTTAGACCTAGATTGAATGAACCTATGCTCTACCCATTTCAGATATATCCCTATGGCTCATCTGGGGAAAAAAGCAACACTTTGTTGCAAAAAAGATTATTCTCTTTTAACATAAAATTAAACAAGTATTTGTAACTATTCCCAGGCCCTTGACTAAAAGGGATTCTAAAGTAGAGTGAAAGGATATTGCGATGAACAGAATTGGCTTCAGTGGGGTCTAGCAAGTCCATGCTGGCTCAAAGCCTCTTCACCATTTGATGTGTAGTTGTTTGAAGACCTTTTGAATTCTTGGTCCTGGGATTGACCAGTAAGAGGACATGAATCCTGTGACTTTCAAAGATATTTGGTGCATAATATAATGGAGGCAGTCAATAGGAGCAGGCCATACCAGAGTTCCAGCACCTGCATCAGCTTTCCATGAAAAATTCAAGCTACTCTTTTTGTCCTATTAATAACTTGGGTCCAACATAACCAAGAAACTATCATCTTTCTTAACTATCTATTGTTACTTCTCATATTCACTACTGGTACCTTTGTGTTAGTATCATCAATGCTATCAAGGGAGGCATAAACGGAAAACTGTTGCTGCAATCTAAAGAGCCCCTTTCCCTTGGCAATTTCTCCAAACCTTGAATATACCTTGATAGTACTATATTTCTGCTGGTCTTTACTGACTAATATTTGGACACATTATGCAAAGACCCAGCTCTCTGGAATAGGCTCTAATGCTGGAGAAGTAGAAGAAAAGAGAAAAAGGGGACGACCAGCAACGAGGTGGATGAATTCAGTTAAGGTGGTGAGGACTGTACCATTGGGAGACTTGAAAGAACAGGTTGGGGACAGATTGTCATGGAGAAAATCTATGTGGTTGCTAGGAGCAGAAAATGACTTGATGGTACATAATCAGTTATTGACTCATAAAGAATAAAGGATTTTTTTTTTCTGGGGAAAAAATCTATATTTCAGCAATTTCATTTTGTGGGCATTATTCCGTCTACATAATAAAAGGTAAAGTCTCCTTCAAGTCAAGCTAAGCTTCTGGTAACTTCATGGACATTTCTGTGTAGTTTCCTTGGCAGCAATACAGAAGTTATTTGCCACACACAGTTTTGCATGTACAGGATTTCCATTGTCTTAAAAGAGCCATGTTATCCCCTCTTCTGCTGCCAGAGAAATATGAAGACATTGGAAGGGGTCCTGAGTGAATGAAAGGACAGTGTATTTCTCCCATGCTCCATCCAGCCTTCTCTCTCACTTAATCCAAATTTCATTTTCTCCAGATCTCACTTGCATTATGAAAAAAAAAATATCTGGATGCAATATAAATTGCCCAGCTAACACATTGTTCAGTTTTGACCCTGCCTTTTCTCCAAGAACTCAAGGCAGCTGACATCAGGAGCTTCCTTCAATTTATCTATACAACAACCCTGTGACACAGATTGGTTTGAGAGAACAAGACTGGACCAGAGTTATCCAGTGAGTTTGAACAACTGATGGTGGATTTTGACCTGAGTCTCTCCAATCCCATTACCATACCTTAACTGCTAGGCTATACTGCTTCTCAAGTCATTCAACTAGATCTTTCTAGTTCTAAAGATTTTTATCCTCTGTGTGCAACAGTTTTATAAACTAAGAATATGTCACCAAAATATTATTTAAATAAATACTTTAAAATGCGAATTTACCTTTAGTTTTCCACATTTTACTTTTTTGAATGGTCACATACTGAATTTTTGACATACTGGTCCTTTTTTTATTTTTAAAAGCAAATTTCTGTATATCAAAACACTACATTTGAAAACTCAGAACGATGAACTCATTATCAAGTCACTACCAAACAAAATATTTAAGGCAAGCCTTTAAGTACACACTACAGATTCATTACTGTAGACTCTTAAATTTGCTTCTCCATCCCTACACTTTGCTTTTGTTTGTATGCTTAATTTTATTTTGCAAATTATTTAAGATGCCTTCTTTTCCTGAATGTAACTGCTACAGTTTCATATATCAGCAATAGAAAGTTGATTGTAATATGTATAGTTAGAACAGAAGACTTACTAATGGAATTGAGATTTGATTCAGGATCAATTGATTCCTGCAGCTGACCTGAAATTTCTCTAGCTCATCAGATGCATTTTTCCTGAGTCTTCACATTTGTAACATACAGTTGTCCCTGAAATTCTTTATAATAAAAGACCTAATAGTGTATGTATGACAATAATGGAACTTGAACCAATTATCATTAAAAATAAATAAGTTAAAAGTGCAGCTTAGAATATTACTGCAGACGTATATTCTTTGAGATGTATTTAATGTGCCCTATTATTTCTGGCACTTCTTTTGGAAGGAATACCATATTACTCACCACAGAAGAACCTCTTAGAAATGCCTCTGTGTCATTCAAAACATTAACATATAAGTGAAGAGAAACTAACTCTAAAAAACTCTAAAAAATAAATGCATGTTCAGCGTAACTGTCTTTCATATAATCATGACTATTTCACGAGGCAATCACTATTCTAACAATATCACTATCCATTAACAAGCAAGGACAGCAATTACCACCATGTTTCTTCTAAATGAGTTTGAATGGCATTGTAGGTATCAACCAAACATATAAAGAAATGTAATCATGATAATGAGCTAATCCACCTGGTAGATTTTTTTTCTGTTTATTTGACTTAGAAGAATATCTAGTCAGCATTCCCATAAAATTGCCATGGTGTGCCATTTTAGGCTATAGATGTTTGTTTTATTTCATGCCTTACTACATTCGTAGCTCATCTTTTCACAGAAATTATTCAACAATTATCTCAACCTATTGATAGGTTAAGAGGAGCAGTATCAAAACAAAGAAGGTGGAACACATGAAGTAGCCAACTTTTTGAGGATAAGCAGATGTGAGTATAATCAATACTTGGATAGGAGAATATCTGGGAATCTCATGATTTTGAATTCTCTGATGGAAGATAGAAGAAATTTCACTACTTTAGTGTCCTTGTTGGCTATACATTTCTAAGGCAGCTGACTTAATCAGTTCCATTCTGGGTTAGGATAATACTGTACTTTAAAATGGTGGATGGCTGCTAGTTCAACTGGCAGGCCAACCCAGATCTTTTCCAGCTAATAATGCTGTAAATTGGGGGGGGGGGGGGGGGAGAGACTGGGATTTTGGTGGCCCTCTGTACCCTGTGATCTGACCATAATACCAGCTGTGGCTGCTTTTTTCAATAAGAACCTATTGGATGTTGAAATCTCTGCCAGAGATCTTCTGCTGTGTTCCACAAACATCAGAGATGTAACTAACAGGATTGTGAAAGAGAACATATACATGTGCCTCTATGGTTGCATGCAGCTTCTACAATGATAATGCTTCCTGTTGTGAGTTTAGCTGCTACTGCTGGCTGACTTCTCTTTATATATGAAGGGCTACTGTCACTTCTGTGTTGCTCCCTGAATTATATACAGCTATAATTATTGTTCATAAATAGCAACTTTTGGGTGTAATAACATGCCAATATTTTCAAATGCTAGAATTCTGAAAACCTAATATTGAGGTGGGGGAGGGAGGGAGGATAGAAACAATAAGGACTAATCATGGCCAGTGTACATGGAGTGTTGTCTGTTGGAGGGGGTAAATGATAAAAAAATTAAGGTGGAGAAATTAAATTGGCATTCCCTGAAAAAGAACATAGTTGCAAACATGAACACTCCATGTTGTGATACCTGGAATATAGCTATTTGATAACCAAGTCAGTGATGGAAAAATTCACAGCAGTCAGAACCTAGCCTGAGTTTCATACACTAAGTTGAATCAGATGAGGTATCAATTTAAAAAAGTAAGTAAATCTGTAAAAGTAAATCTGTTTTTTAGATGTGCAATATGTCTTTAGGTCTGAACTTAAAAACTAATTTTATAGTGTCTGAACTTAAAGACTAATTTTATAGGCCCACACTAAACATAATAATTGTAAGAATTGTTAGTCACCATTAGGATTATATACTTTGTGAGCCGCCCAGAGCTCCCCTTTGGGGGAAATGGGTGGAGAATAAATTGAATGTATGTATGTATGTATAAATAAATAAATAAATAAATAAAATTCTGTTCAGTAAATTTAGGATTTGGATATAAGTGATAACCAATATAAAATGTTGCATGCAGAATTTTTGGATTTTTGAAGAGACAAATATAAAGCAGAGTTATGATTCAGAACCCATTAACTATTTAGAAATATTAAGTGGTTGTTTTTTTTTTAAGTGACATTTTTTATATTAGCAAAGTTAACATATAAACACTTTCCTTTGGGTTATTAAAAAGAGAAAGAACATTACATAATTTGCTATCTTTCTGAAGGAAGAAGGAAAAGAAGAGGAGGTAGCAGTAGTAGTAGTCAATATAACAGTTAATTCTAATACAAAGTATACTCTAAAGCTACAAAATCCTCATGGAATTCTCTACATAAATACTGATACCACGTCTCCTAATTAAATTCCATGCCATATTTGACAACACAATACTTAAGTGTTAGAAATGAACATCTATTGTATCAACCTATGAAACTCTACAGTTCTTTTTAGTGTTTCTATCATTCAGTAAATAATTATGAAAGTTGTGGGATATTTTTGGCCTAGGTCAAGTGTTCTTCAAGAAAAAAAAGCATGCTAATGTGAGGAAATTAGTGCAATGTCAAATGTCAATGACTACACAATAGCTGCCGAATACATATTTACTAAGACTCTGCTGGAAAGCATTGACATAATTACATGTTCTTAGCAAAAATTGCAGTTGTTTGGTTTACTAGTAGCAATTTCAAAGTGAAGCATGCATAGTACAAACATTCTGGGAACGAAAACTCTGTGCCCATATTGATCATGATCTTAAAACCATTTGTAAATATACTTGCTGATTTGGTCTTTTAAATATTCTCTACCTGTCGATTGCTGCTTCTAGCGTTCCTTCTCTTTATAAATAGCAAAAAATTCACAGATGATTTTCAGCTTTGAAGGTGGATTTGATCATAATAGATCATAATCTTGGTATTCAACTTTGTCAGTTTACTGTAGCTAAACGTAGGACTAATTTTTAGGTGCAAAGTGTGACCTGAAATGAAGCCATTTGGAAGGAAACTACATATCAACAGTTCCAGTTTGCCACCTGTTTTTTTATAATGACTTCTCAGGCAGATTCAGAATATACATTTAGATCAGCTGACATGATTCTTTGAAAAGGTGAGCTACTGTGATGACAGTGGCCAAAATTAGCATAAAGCCATTTCATATGTTGTTTGACTTCAGTGCAGGTAAGAAACAGAATTAAGAATGGATCGTCATGGAAAAAATGTATGAGTTCGCTAAGATTTGACAAGAACTTGATGGCACATAATCAATCAAGAAACAGATTAATGGTCATTAAATGGGCAGTATTCAATGCCAGCAAGGAACAAAGCAGAAGAGGCATTAGTCGGTCCAAATGAGTTCCAAATTTACTGGCCACCAAGAGACCAGAGCCTTCTAGTTCTACATTTCTTATTGAAGGCCATTAGGAAACCTGTGTCTTGGCTGTGGACAATACAAATATTTCCTCTAAACATTAACATTTCTTGGAAGAGAATCTAGAAATTTGAAGGGAAGAAGTTTTGTATCCATGTATTACTTCCTAAGTTCATTAGTATATGCATTCAGTTTTTTCAGCAAGAAATATGGGCAGATTTTTAAAAAGAGAAGTATCTGCCACAATGCTCTCAAGTCTGTTTGAAATTCATCCTTTTCATTCTGAATTGTTGCTCTGTACCTCCCTTTCGACATCCAATCCCAGTCCATCAGAACTTTACCATAGATCAGGGTTTTGTAAAAATAAGTCCCTTTTTGAATGCCAGGGAGGATGTTTCTGTCTTCCTCTTTAGATTTTCAAGCGGTTTTAACCACTTGGAGGTTGATAACCATCAAACACTGTTAATTTCCAACAAATTATCTAATCCAGATGGTTGAACAATTTGGATAAACACTGGACCCAATAGGTTCATAAAATAAATAAGCATGAAACAGTTTAAGGTTTCAGCTCTCAGCTCACCTAACCTAGGACCTCTGCAAGCTTCCCATCTTTCCAAACAGGAAAATGTAAATATGGTAATACGTAGCACGTGTTTGCAACAGGATCGACTTTCTGCTAGCTTGCATGGTGAAAGCCCACACACATAACTGCCTCAAGGGAGGTAAACTTCATTTAGATTAATATGTTAATCATGAACCAGGCCTTCCCCCCCCCCCCCACTCTGTTACAGCTACTCAAAAAATATGACTAAAGTAACAGGAAATAATGTTGTGATTCAGTAGAATTGGGTAGATTATTTTTATACCTCAGGCAAGAAGATGATAAGAACATTAATCATTTAGAACAGTGTTGTCCAAACTTGGCCACTTTAGGATGAGTGGACTTCAACTCCCAGAATTCTGGCTGGGGAATTCTGGGAGTTGAAGTCCACTCATCTTAAAGTGGCCAAGTTTGGACAACACTGATTTAGAGGATGGGATATAATAATGTAAAGTGTTTGCAGTTCAGAAATTGTTCCAAATTATTCATTTGAAATTTATGTATCATTGGATTTTAGCTCTAGTTTATTTTTCTAGTTCATTAAAAGCAACGTTTTTACTTTTAACCCTTGAAAGCTGCCCAGGGTGATCAACAAGTAGGAAGCCTTAGAAAATTAAATTATAAATAAATAAATCTGAATGTCTACTCCTAATTTGGTTGAAAGACTTTGCAGCATTGGAATTATCTGATTGATTATCTTTGTTCCAGAGCACAGTGAAATAGGAAAAAAAAAAATTATGTTATCACAGACAAAGTAAAATAGTGTTCTTTTGCCTTATTGTACCAGATTGAGAATGTGTTCCTATTTGCACTTACATGTTTGTGTATTTCTAAATAAACATGCATTGGGATGGGCTGCAAGTTATGTCAAATCAAGCCACAGTCTATGGGCAGGCTTTTGAATTTATTACAGTTTGAAAACATCTGTCAAGCCCTTTGTGCCCCAGTTGTTGTCCTTTAAGGAATCTGGTATCCTTTTATCTTATGGAATCACATGGCAGTTATTTTGAACAGTTAATGGTTTTCAGATGGGGAACTAGCATCTTTAACAATGCAATTTTCTGCATAACCATGGTAATAAAAACCCAGCATAGCAACTGAAGAAGAGAAGCCAAAAGCTGACAAAATAGTTTGGTGGGATTCACTTTTTAATGGTATCTGTTGACTTGAAATCAAAGTAAGATCATTTTTGTCCCAGATAATACATTAATATCTGAGGAGGAAGAGAAAAAATGTAGTTTTTACAGTATTAAAATAGCCTCAGAAAATATTCAGCTCTTCTTTGCTTTGCTTGCTTAAAAAAACAAGGCTATATTTTAACAAAATAAAATGTGTTTAATTATCTATCAGATGAAGGATTAAAAAAAATTACTGCCATTTTCGATTGAAATGACAAAAGTTATATACATATACATACATACATACATGCATGCATGCATGCATGCTCAGCACCCAGTTCTTGATCAAGAATAAATTAGTTTTAACCAGCAAAATGACCATAAAGATGAAAATACTCCAGAAGTGCAGTGAACAGAAACACTTTTCCTCAATAACATCCCTTGTAATCAGGCCATCGACTGTTATGGGATGTGGACAAATGTTGTCTTGAAACGTTATTATTATTAGATATTTATCCTGCCTTTTTTTTAATCACTAATATTGTGTTTTCATTTTCCCGTATAAAACCAAATGGTAACAATTTATTTATAAGCAGCAAATAAAAGGTGCTACATGGTGATGGCATCAGGAATTTAATCTCAAAATCTGTTCATATCTGCAAAGAAACTTTTTCTATCTCTTTCATCTGGCTTTGGTCTGATTAAATGGTCTAGAAGGGAAGAGCAGTGGACCCTTTCTTTTATGGTTTCCATGAAAGGAGGGTACTAAGTTGTTAAATATTTACTATAGTTGATTTTTCAGCATTCTCTCAGGGGTATTTTTTCCCCCTTTGTAGAAAAATTGGGAAGAAGGTGCAGCCTGTTAAATTTCAGAACAAAAATGTGATAAAACTGTCATTCAGTTTCTAACCCCATAAAATTTCTCCCTAAAATACATTAGTTGATGTTTTAATGTTATATAGTTTTCCTCATTCACTGGGTTGGTGAATATTCAGTATTTCTAAGCTCGTAAGGGTTTTTTAGGTGGGAGGGGTGTTAATCCCTATTTTGAACTGCATGTTATTAGTATCCAGTTCCAAATCTTCTATATCTCATGTCTGTCTGTCTGTCTGTCTGTCTGTCTGTCTATCTTAGGCAATATTTCCAGCAAAATAGAGTCTTGTGGCAACCTCACAGATGAACAGCCATATCAATTAACACAATGCTTCTAGGGTCACTTTCAACAATCACACTTAGAAATAAGAGCACAACCACTTAAGTCCATGCTTCCAGTACAATTCTATAGTGGTTGGTGTGACAAGCCACTGAGAAATCCAGGAGAATCAGCAGGATTGTACTCCTACTATCTCTAGACCATCCTTGTATGCAGACAGGTATAAAAATCAAGCCTCAGATATAACAGTTGCATGATTATCTTGTTGGCATGCATTGGGAGATTTTGTCAAGAGAGTACCTCACCATGAATAGTGAATAGTGAAGATTTCCAACACTACCTTGGCCTGCTCAGGCAGAAAGACTCCCAAACACTGGGATGAGCACTCTATTATCAATATCCCTATTCTCTCCCTTTGAGCCACTTCAAATACCAATGCTGAAACTGATACCAAACAGAACAGGTCTCCTTATGCAGAAGATGAAATATCTATGTGGGTAATGGCTCTCGAGTCTAGATTGATGCTAAATCCAAGTGGGCAAAACAGGACTAAGACAATTCCAACCAATCTGTCCACCATGAGCTCAGTAATTCTGCCATCCATAGTCCCCAGCTGGTAGTTGCTTGATTATGACTAACATGCATTTAACAGCAGTACAAATAAAAGATTGGCCACCAGGACAACCTGGAACTTGAGAGATGGAGAGAACCAAAACAAAAAGTCGAGAGAGATTTCAAGCACGTACTCATAGTTAACCCATCTACCATTTCTAACCTCTAATCCAACCTCTCTTTTTCAGTACCATAGCCACAAACATATGATCCAGCATGGCTAACTCTTTGACTGCTTATCTACCTACCTACCTAACTACCTTCCTGTCTATCAATACCTGCCTAATATCAGCGGGTCTCAGGGAGTAAAGAAAAAAATATTTCTATTTTTTAAAAAGTGATCATGTGTTTCTTAGTAATACAAATGATATAATTTCTGTTTTTACTTAATTTAGATACTATTCACAGATTAAAGAAGCATGCTTAAACTCGCCACCAGTTTCTTCACTTTTGAAGAAAAAATTGCACCAAGGACAATATTCTGGTCCAATCAGAAGTGTGTTCTGCATCGGAGCCCTACAGCTTCTTTTTCCTCAAAATAACAGTGCCTACTGAGGATGCTGTTTTTAAACTGTAAAAAATGTAATGCTTTTCTCAAGCATTATTGCACTCTTCAGAACAAGCATCCTTGATAGGCCTGGAAAACAAGTTTGCATCCACAATATTTTTGTAGCATGTGATTGTCCTGCATGTATATTCTATGTATATTGTAAAAAGTTGCCACTGATATGCCACACTGAACACTCTTGTCAGAGGTTTATATGGTATTGCAAGGACCCAAGAATGTGAAATGAGAACAACAATATTATAGGGAAACTCATTTTTCTTTTAAAAAATGTCTATGAGCTATAAATGAAAGAAATCAAGACTGCTAAAGCTGATAGCTGCTGGTGGGGAACAAACTGAGATTTAAAAACATAAAATTAGCCTTGACTAATGGATTAAACGGAGGTTTCCTTCCTTCCTTCCTTCCTTCCTTCCTTCCTTCCTTCCTTCCTTCCTTCCTTCCTTCCTTCCTTCCTTCCTTCCTTCCTTTATCTTGCATTTGGTAGTATTCTCCTGCAGTTACCAACATCCTGTTTGGAAGAGAAAAAGAAGAAAACTTAGGGGCATTTAGTTCTTTCAGCAAAAAGCATAAAGAAAAGGAAACAATAATGCATGTTGTCCACTTCCTTCTAGATAGGTCACCAACACAAATGTTTTCCTTGTCCAATAAACAGCCTGAATCCATCTTTCAGCAATTCGTGGTGGTCTCCAACCATCAACAAGCCAAAAAACATTTCTTCCAAATATTTGCCTTAACCAGTTTCTTTACAGTGTGAAGAAATAAACCAGCTCTCCCTTCCATGGCCTGATTCCCTTGAAGAAGGTTCTTCCACTCCAAGGGCCCGTGCAATTGCAATTAGAGCTATTCCCGTTTAACTTTTCTCTTCCCCCTCCTCCTCCTGTAATCTCCATTTCCCTTCAACGTGCGTTATTTAGTTTGGGAATTATGTCTATTTACTCTGAGTGGAAGTTGTACAAAGGTTATGTTTATGGGAGAAAATTATATCACTGACAAACGCTGATTGGCGTGTGGATCTTACGAGGCAAAACTGCAAAGGGTGTTTTCATCAACTTGGAATAACACAATGATTGTGTTTTCAGCAGAACTAAGTGCTCACATACTCCAGTGCTTTTTGAGAGTTGTTTATACAAGACACAGTTTCCCAGATCCAGGAAAAAAAAAAGCAGATTAATCAAAAAGCAAGAATAGCATTAACCATAATGCATAAGCAGGAATTTTACTTTGGAATTTACTCTCTAATTTCTGTAAAAAAAATTTTGTTGGTGGGAATGTTCAAAACGTCCTTGCAAGTATGGCAATAGCACTCGGCAGGTTCTTGTAAGACTGATTCATGCTGACAAGAATGAATCAGCAAATATTACTTTAAACAGGTATTAAGCATTAATACTGAGTGTCTCCCTAGAAAATCTTTTAAAGTAAATTAAAAGGTCTTATTTTGCTAGAAATCAAGGCAATTCAGATAATAGATTTATACAAACATGGTCATTATCTATCAGCTTTGGAGTGATAAATTCAGGATAGAATTCAGACATGTTTTTCTGTGTTTTAATTATTGTGTTTTTGCTAGTCTTCATATTTACTATGTGTTTTCTTGTATAAATACTTATATCTTTATGCTGTAAAAAAAGAAAAAAAAGGAAAAGGAAAAGTAAACCTGGAGCTACTTATTCATTTATTTATTTATTTATTTATCTATTTTTATCATTTATTTATTTCTATTGAAAAAGAAACCTATGCCTGGTGTGTACAGCTTGCAGTCCACAAGCCAAACACAGTTTAAGTAATTGCACTCTGTTTTTGGAATCACAGGAGAATAGAGATTGCGATAGATTTAATTAGCCTGGCTAATTAATTGCTTGCCAAACTGCACGCAAACAACTATTTTAGAAGTATTTGAAATTCTAATTGCATAGCAGATTCACACATGCATAGTTCACCATTTGATCCTTCAGTTAATTATTTAGCGTGTGATTCTCATCTAAATCTATGAACCATTTCCCTCTAAGATAATTGTGTTTAAATTGATAATGGGTTTTATGAAGCTTTGTTGGGGGTCATTTAAACGGCAATGCCTTATTCGCTCCCACCAAAATAAAAGCAGTAAAGGGGAACTATGGATGATTTAAGTAAAGCCTGTACTATATATAATAATATTTTGTCGTTGACTGTCTTTTGTATTGCGTTTTCTGTCTCCACTCTCTGTATCCCAGGGCAAACTGCTATTGGGCTTTTCAGAGTGAGGAAATGGAAGATAATCAGCCTGATCTTTAAAGAAACAAACAAAAACCACGAACAAGAGTGGCTTGTCTTTAAGTGATTTAACAGTAATTGACTTCAGTAGTGATATTATTCCATAAAGCTAAAGAATGGGTGCTACAGATTTACCAACGCTTAAAAAAAGAAAGGAAAAGAAACAGAGACAGGAGAAAGGTTGTTTCAAGAACATAGGTAAAAATTAGATGGCAACGTTACCAATTCACCGCTGTCTCCATGAATGCTGTAGTAGAATAGCCTTGACTGTTCCTGACTGTGAGGAATTGAAAGTACAACTTAATGGTACTCCATATTCCCTCTTCCTCCTTGTAAGACATGAAGTCGAAATGGCACAGGGGGAATTGGTTGGGCACCTCTCCCTCAGGGTGTGTTTCTTCCTGTGTTCACTTTCCAACCGACCCACGGTTTATTTCAGTTACAGTACACAAATGTGCCACGAGCGAACTCTCATTTTCCAATGCAACAAGTTCGAGTGATGGTTTATTATAATTGTTTTGTTCTTCCACTTTTCCTGTCAGACAAACCTAGCAATGCACAAGTCACAGTGGCTCTCTTTGCATTTGTTCATTGTATCTAATCTATTACCAGCTCAGAAAAAGCTATTATTAAACATCAGTAGCTTCTGCTTCAACATTTTTGTTCTAGATTTTGCTGGGCATAAATTCAGTGGCATATATGTGCTAGGTATAAATTATGTTAAATTATGTTTTGACAACTATCATTGCTTCCCCTTCCCATATGTTATTTTACTGGTTAGATTTATATCCCATATTTCATATGGGAGCACAAAGCAACGTATCTAGCATCTAGCAGTCATGTATATGAGATGGGCAGCCTATACATTTAACAAATAAATAAATAAATCCCCCTTCTATTTTTCACTACAACAATCCTGTGAGGTAGGTTAGGCTGAGAGGGCAACTGGCCCAAAGTTACCCAGACACGTATTTCCATGGCTGAGAGCAGACTCCGTCCTGGATCTCCTCAGTGCTGGTCCAACATCCTAATCACTTCACCACAGTGGTTCTTGTGATTTCTCTCTATCTAATCTACTTTGGGGGGGGCACAGAAAACCCTCCTCTAATCGAGAAGTATGGAAGAACCTTTACGAAGGCAGCACTTTTTGATCTGTTTTATAATTGGAAACATTTTTTTTTTTTTGCCAAGAAAAGTACATGAACAGAACTTATTTCCAGTTCAGCCTCCTTGCTCCCTGTTATTTCTAACTCTCCAGTCAAATGCTTTTATTAGATTGAAAACTTTCGCTGTTCATTTTCTTTTCTCTTTTAAATCTCAAACAGTGTAATGTTCTACAATTATAAAACTGTCCCAGTGGCTCTGAAGTCTGGCAAAATAATATACTTTTTTTTTTTCTTGGAGGGGGGGATGTCTGTGTATGTTGCCAATTAGTTTTGCTGTAAATACAGACCTCCATCCATCATCGGTCTCTGGGTGGCTATAACAGATCTAATTTGTTTCAGATGCCCTGTGCTTTCTGAGCTGTTCACAAACTCTGTTGACCTGCTGAGAGGACCAAAAGCTCCAGAAGAATGACTGACAAGGGAGAGACTTCTGCGCCTATAGAATAGTCTGGACTAGCTGCATCGAGTGAGAAATAGAGGCCATTCCAGGATATTTACATTCTGTCCCGTTCTTTTTCAGAGGCTTGGTGCTTCAGAAAAGATTTGAAAGGTGTAAGGCTCCCATTAGGGAGGCTACGACATGATAATGGAAAACCTTCTCTCCCCGCCCCCCCTCCTCCCTTTGCTTTTACAAGCCTTGCTTAAGACCTCCAGTTCCCTAGGAATTTTATGAATGCCTAGGAGCAGCCAAAATAAACTCGTAAAAGAAAAGTTTGGAGAAAAAAAGGTCACAGACCTGTACAGCAAGTGCTAAGCAGGAATTATTTGAAGGAAGAGAAAAGTGCAGGACTATAGTGCAAACCTACGGCCGACACATCAATTTTCTGGCCAAAAAAATAAAAATAAAAATCCACAAATGGGCATTTACAAAAGGGATTCTCCTCCCACTTCCACCCGTTTAAACAGCCCACCTGGCTTTGCACCATCGGTAATGAAGCTTTACCACTAACTCTGAACCAAAGCCGTGTTTGCTTTTCAGCTTCTCCAGGGTAGTAAGGAGGGCTGAGTTTACACAGGCAGAAAATAAACTTGTTGGAAGGTCAGTATCTGACATGGCTCATAGAATCCAGCCAGGAGGGCAGCATTTCTGGAGCTGGTACTTGAATTAAGAAGCAACCCCATCAAGTATTCACACATGATCCTATTATGGTGGGAGGAGAGGAAAAATTCTGGCTATTGTTGAGAAAAAGCTAATGCCAGTTTATTGGTTTATTAAAAGGTCATTGGAATTGTGGAATCTGGAATAGATTCTGTTGATGCAAGTTGGGTGATTGCATATCTTGTGATGCCTGATCTGGGATACAATTGAAGATACAGATTGTCATGAAGCTTTCTAAAAAAGAAAAATTCTGCAGATGATTTCCAAGGTTCTACTGTTTCTGCCACTCAAGCAAAGCCATGGATTTTTAAACCAGTGCCTTAATAAAATTTTAAAATTAAGAAGCAGAATGGGGAAAAAAGAGTAAGAAGCCCCCCCATCCCCGCCCCCTTAAAATGATAAAACACTCTCCCAAATCACCCCCCAAACATTTCACACTCTAGAAATGACAACAAGACCAGCCACAGTCTATATACAGGATCATAATTCTGCTATTGTTCACATGATTGTTTATGCCAGCAGAAAAGAGCGCTAAGTCAAGAATCGCTGCCTTTGCTTCGGAAGTATTGGCTCTTGTTCAAGCCTCCAGTTTAGCCCTGAATGCATCAGCATAAATGATTGTATAAACAGGACTGCGTTAACACTTGCCAGTGAGCATTCTGCCAAGTGTTAATTTGCAGCCTCAGTGAAGACGCCTACTGCTGATGCCTCTTACCACAAACCAAAGGGCTTTATAGAACTCATTGCTGCTTGGTAAGTGGATGGATGGCTGTGCCTGCCCCTTTTCCTCTTCTCTTCCTTGGCCTGTGTGTTATACATGGATAATGTCAGACGCCGGCCTCACTGAATGTCTCACAAGGCCCCTAGAATGTCTGCCTAGGGACTCATAGCCAGCATGCATAGCCAGGTGGCATTTCTTTCTTGCTATCACCATGGCTTCCCTGCTCTGACCTGAGCATATAGGCTATAGCAAGTAGGTGGAAGGAGAAAGACGTTATGGCTTAAGGAAAAGAAGGGGTCTTACTGACAATTTGCCCAAGAGTACCCCAAAGTCTGAGCTGGGTTGTGTTGATTGATGTAGCCTGTTAAGTCAGGCACTGCACAAAATGCCATGGATGTCCATGATGTCCCATAGAAGGAGGACAACAAGACTCCCTTGAGCACACTCATGGGCAAATTGCTGAACATCCCCTCTTCATCACTTGAAACTGAGTCAGTTTCAATGCAGTATACTGTAATGGTATGTGGGAAAGACCTTGGGAGACAGGGCGAAGAGATGCTGCCAAGGGAACGGTCAGATAAGAGACAGCATAGCCCACAGATGAATAGTGGGTGGGGCAAGAGGCTCAGAAGAGACCCTTGCTAGTTTCTAAGGCTATAAACGAGATGTGGGGGGAGGGGGGAGAAATGTACTTTCAGATTTGCAAGACTGTCAATATAGTTTTACAATAAAATAGAATTATCTCATCTAGTTGTGATTCCTATCTGGTTTATCCCATAAGGCTGGCAGATATGCATGACCTGTATCTCTGGGTTGACTGCTCCCACTGGATAATATAGTTTACGAAGACAGCTTCTGGAGTCACTGAGGACCAGTATGTTGAGGCTGCAGAAATCTAGAGGATGGGAAGTGTCAGCCTTGTACCTGTCTGGCATCTATGCAAAAATACACGTGCAGCAGTATACATGTCAACCCTACCAATGTCTCGTGTTCATTCTTGTTTGCAGGGAACACTGCAGTGCTGGTTGAGCTCGTATATTTATTAACTCACCCTCAACTATTGCAAGACGTTCATGGTGCCATATCTAGTTCATCCTCTGACTATATTCATAGTCACTCAGAGAATAGTGCAGTTGGCCCAAACTTCTCCAGTGTGTTTCATGGGTAAATCAAGATTTCAAACTGGGTCACAACACTTTAGATTATACAACTCTTTCCATAGGGAGGAGCATTTGAACTACCACTCTGCCATCTGCTTTCCAGGCTCCTTTGTGAACCAGCCCTTAAATCCTCTATTCTAAATGACTCCCCGCTGCCACATTGTAATCCCCTGGGTACCCCTTGAATCACTAATGTTTTCCTACTGGAAAATACTGTATCTGGCACATTCCTAAATTCTAGTCCAGGGTACCTCTAATGGATTAGCATTCCTTGTGGGAGGAAGGGTGAAAAATACGATCCTGTACATGAATGCCACATGGTTAGTTTTCATCGTGTTGGGGAGGGAGCGGCATTCACTTCAAGCCATATGGAGAGCTTCGGCAAATGCACAACTTGTTGCGTGGGGCATTCTGCAAGGGGAATACAGCCCCTGCAATTTATAGCAGTCACAAAGTAGCCCCTTTTCTTGCACACATTATTCTGTCAACATTGTATTTTTGTTGGAAAACCATCTACAGTAGTTATCATCTCCTTACTGAAAAGAAATAGACTGCAGGTGCTGCAGAGTTCATCCACGGGATATGAGGAGTTTAAACGTCCCCAAGAAAGGGAAATTTATGTCAGCAATGACTAATTGATTTGCTTGGCTTCCAATCCCTATACATATTTTTTTTTCAAGTTTGCTTCTACCCACTATTGCTGTTCCTTTAAAAAAAAACCTCATGCATATTCTCCGTTCATTTATGTTGAATATCCTTAATCTTTCTTACGATATATTGTTGTTTTTATTAGCCCACTATTCTTTACTTGCTTTTAATAAATTGTCTATTTTTTTCATTCATTAAAAAAAGACTAAAGGGAAATGAAACTATTTGGAAAATAAAAGCTGAAATTAATTGTCCAACCTGAAACCACTAATCTTTGTGGTTGCCAATGAAAGGCAGGCTTTCTGCATTCATGTGAAATAAATGTATCCTATATGCACCATTGAGCTAGGTGTATAATGTATGTTCTCACAAATCATAAATCTGTTGCTTTTCTTTTAACAGTAAGGGTAGCAGCCACTAGGAAACTTTCAGGCAGGCTTCCTCAGTCTGGCCTCCTAAAATGTATTGGACTGCAGTTCCCATCATCAAGGCTTTCATTGTTGCCTGCCTTTGGATGAAGGATATAGAGGGTATCAGCTTTGAGAAAGCTACAGATATGCTTAAGAGACCCATACCACGTCTTAAAAATGTACGTTTATGGGTATATTGTGTAAGACTAACTTCTCTCCTGAGGTAAGCAACAACTTGGGGGACCACAGCACAGGGATACTGAGGGAAATTAACATCTTCCTTTCTAGCTGCTGAGTTTCCAATCCTGATTTCCTTTTTTTCCCTTCCCCAAGTATTTGTTTGTACGTCACACCCATGAAATGCCATCATGCTCTAACTACAGTAGGAATTGTCCTGAGGTCCACAGACTATAATCTAAAATCTGTGTTATCGCTCATTAGTGGTGACATGTGCAAATCCAATCCTTTTTTCTTTGGGCAACAAGAACATTACTAAGTTTACTTCTCTTCTGAAGGCAAGAGCAAAAGTTTAGCAGCCCAGCACTTGTTTATATGCAAAGTTAGGAAAGTATTGGACATTATATGCAAAGGCGAGGAAAGTATTGGAAAGCGAGAAACTGTCGTGTAAGCAATACTGAACCAGTGTGCTGACGAAATACAAAGCCGTCTTCTCTTGCTGCAAATTAAGTCTGCAACATGAGTCTGTTAAACACTTAAAATGACAATTGTAACTTTCTTTCAACACAATGCAGATTGGTTTGGATTACACGTGCGCAGATTGGTACTGTAAAGACATTTTAAGCAAGTAATCTTAAACTTTCAGGAACAGCAGCTGAGGGCTATTGGATGCCACAAATCTCACAGGGAGAAAAGTCCCCTGTCGAAGGCCTCACTGTGGGGTGGAAATGCTTCCCAGTAACATGTCCATTTGAGAAAAAGGTGGCATGTTGGTTAGTAGATCCAAAGTTCTATGTTTCCTGGACAATTAAATTGAGCTTAATTGAGAAGGATTAAAAAAAAAAAGCTAATAAATGTTACAGATTGCAAACATATTCTTAAAAATGGCATTTCCCTGCTTCACATAGGAAGAATGCCTCTTCTAAAATGTATATATCCTCTAAGAACAAAATATGCTTCTTATTTCCATGGGCAAAAGTAACAAATAATTATATTCTTCCTCTCTCATCATCATCATATGCCTTCCTCAAGTTGACCTTGACTCCTGGTGACTTCATGGACAAAACTATGTTATTTTCTTCAAAGCAATATACTGTGGTTTCCCACTGCCATCCTTCAGGATGTGTGTGTGCGTGTGTCCTCTAATAGGATTTATCCTAGATATATGTCTAAGATTATGAAGTGCACTACGGCAGGAGTTTTCAATCTTTTCTGATCCTGGGTGCCATTGTATGTCACATCCACCCTCCATTTACTGAAATATTTCTCGAGGTATCAAGCAGAATTTTAGCATTTCCACACAAAATTGCCAAAATGTCATGAGAATTTGGGGTTTGCAGAAGCACGTCTTGGGAGTTCTAGCAGACATCCTATAGTTGATTCCTAACTTAGAAAGGTAGGAGTCCTGTGGCCCTTCAGATGTTGCACTAAGACTCCTATCCTTTTTGAAGATTTCCCATGCTAGCTAGAGAAGCTGAGATTGGAGGCAACCAACATTTGAAGACCACCCCAATTGTACAGTTTCTGAAACTAAATTTCATTATTAATGTTGTAGGCCTAAGCTGCAAACCTATATACGTTTCAGACAACAAACTAAATCATATCTCCCTTCCTCCTGACACAACGTATATTCAGAACAACTTAAAATAAAAAGGGAAAATATAATAAAATATAGAATCATAAATGAAAGCCAAGGGTGAAATTACAAAAGGTGGTTTTGTAGAGCCAAAGAAGTAAAACTCCACTATAATTTTATTAATGCCACAAGACTCCCTTGTTTGCTCCAACATTCATACTCTCCCCAAATTGATTCCTTTTAAGTGGTAAAATCCACAATGCTCTCAGTCCTAAACGTCTAATACTACTGTTAGACAGCAAGCCTAAACACACGTATTGAGGACTGCTGTCCACTGAATGCAGAGAAAAATGTTAGTAAATGTGCAGAGGACTGCACTTTAGAATGTCTTACTCTTGATATTATAGGAAAGACTACATCGCCCGATCACAGTCACCTACCTCTTTGATCTTAAATGCAGTTGGTAGAGTTGATTTGCTGTACCTCCCCTTGAACTGGGGAGAATGTGTTTGTAACTGGCAGTGTGTTAAGCTCTTTAACCTTACTTCACTCTTTCAAATGAACATCACTTAAAAAAAATCCAAATAGCTTCTAATAAGCTTCTATTCAGGTTTCATAACAAATAAATCAAGAGAATACTCCCTCTGGTAAATTAATAGCCAGACAAGACAGCAACAAGGGAATCACTGTAAATTACAAGGGGGAGGGGAAAGAATGATTTGGGAACACAAGGTCTCCATATGTCTCCATACACGTCTACACAGACTCCTGTGTGTAATTTATAGGTATCCCTGTGGAACAAGGGACCCGTCTCTGAACATGAACACATGCTGTAAAGGTTACAGAATGGGTGGCTCCTGGTTTCCTCATATAGTCCTTTTCTCACGGCCTTCTGGGAAAGGACTTGTTTCCAAAAATGAATCAATTATCGTTTACAAGGCCTGCTGCCATTGAACCTTGCAATATTAATCCTCATTCACCATCTACAAAGTGATTTTGTTCCAGCCTCAAGAGCTTTGAGGAGCTACAATTTTAGTCATTGGCCTAGGCAGTTCTGGAAACTATTTTCTCAAGAGGTTGCAGGCTCAGTGGGGCTGGGACCGAGAATACTGCTATCAACAGTCTTGAAGCATGAAAGCATTATTAACCAGTTCTTCTTCAACACATTAAACAAGAAGGCAATTGTGTACTTCTTCTGGTAGAATTTACCTCCAACTATTTAGAACTTTAATATTAGAAACAAAACATGTAACCCCCCAACTTTTAACGAAATTTGTCCTGTGTCCTCACTTTTATTTTTCCAATAGTTTTTGTACAAATGTATAATCCAGTCATGATCCAGCAAGACTACATATATGACATCTGATTTGTTTCCTCCTCAGAAATACAGATGTAAAAGGATTTTGCTATGAGTCCTGCTGAGGATAGGTTTCAATTTTTTATTGCCAGCAGATCCATGGATGGTCAAATTCTGGCAGAAATGAAAGGCAACTAGCGTTCATTATTCTGTTTGTCCTTCCTCAGAAGAAAATCCAACTCACTTTTGAAAACGTGTGAGACAGCTAGAACTCTTGGCTTTTTCTTTGTTTTCATAGCAACTGTACCATGTGCCGTTTTTCCTCTGAAATACTTGTGGTCACATGGCTTTTCCAAGAAGTACATTCATATACTCTGTCAGTGAGCTCTACTTACTCCTATGGACTGAATGACAAAGAAAAGTCTGATGGTGTATGTTTCCATTCACAGTAATTTAGATAACTCTGAAGAATCGCCATATTAATACAAAGGAATTATAGATGAGACACTGAAATATCTAATAGAACCTATCCCAATTTTACAATACATGGTTTTCTGTTCTGTTATGTTTTATATCCAGCTAGATGGCAGCACCTAGCTGACTTTGGCTGATCTTGAAATGCTAAGTTGTACTTGACTGGTTAGAACATGGATGGGAAACTACCAGGGAATCTCTAGGTTTATTGGGAAGTTGAAAAACACCTCTGAAGAAGACAGTGGCAAACCACTTCTTACTGGTGCCAAGAACAAAACATAGATTTGCCCATGAAGTCATCAGGAGCTCAGTTCAGTTCAAAGGAGATGTTATTTATATATCATGTTCCAGGTAGTATTTATTTAATAAAACAGCCCAATACTTCAGTGGTTAATCTGTTATGAACCAGGAATGACCTTCTGGAATGTTTGATTCTTATGTTGCTGTTGCACCATAAGCTACAAAAAGTGGGATCCTTTCCTCAGCCTCAAAGCTGCAGACAAAGCTTCACAATAATTCAATTACATGTAGAAGGAAGAGTGTTAAAGTCTTTGAGCATCCATCTCTCTACTACCTACTGGTGCCACTAAGGCAGGGCTCTGTGCCAAAACTCTAGTGCCAGACCCAGAAGAAGGACCTCCAGCAGAGCAGGCTAGTTTTATTGAATTTTGAAACAAGTCAAGTAATATGCTTTATGATCAAAAGAACAATTTCCCCTGCCTCCCAAACAAAACTACTAAATCCAGAATCTAAAATGACTTAGCATCACTGAACTGTAGACCTACCGTCATCTCCTAGCTCCAGTTAAGCTGCACGTGGGATTGGAGGAGCTACTATGGCCTGATAAATGGGTATGGAAGAAAATCAACTGCTGAGGAAGCCTTTCACACTGGCCAGGTACTTTAAGGGTCTCAAACAAAGGGGAGAAGAAAATCTACTTGGGCCAGAAAGTAAGAAACAGACGGGCACCTGAATGATCATACCAGTGGTACAGGTCAAGAATCAAGTTTCTCAATTTCTGTTAACTGTGTTTTAATCATTATGCTTTTGTGTGCTTTGTTGAACTGAATGTCCTTTCCAACAACTATTGGGGCTGACTTGTTTGGTTTTTGGCACTCTGGAATAATGGCCAAGAGCTACATATAACACTGTTAGTTACAAATAATGTTTCATAATAATTTAAATTGTTTCAGTGTTTCCCAGAGGTTAATTTGTTAGAAGGCTTTGTAATTATCCTAAAGCTGACTCTTTGCAACAGTAAATTAGAACAGTAAGCTAACCAATTATTTTTAACTGCTTAAATGTCCAGTCCAAATATATCGACAACAGGCTTCTGGAGCTGTATTTTTATCTGAGCAGGAAATGGCTGGATACAAATAGGATTTCCAAGCTGAAATCAGCCTATGGAGTTGACTGGATAAAGAACTATGAACACATGTTTATGGCTGTGCAGTGCTTCTGATTCACTTCCAAAAAGGGGCACAAATGTAGCACCTTTCTCTCACTCTTGCTTGAGTCAGACTTGATTCCTGGTGACCACATGGGCATGTCCATGTAGCTTTCTAGGCAGTATTTTCAGAAGTGGTTTGCTATTGCCTTCCTAGTCCAGTGCCTTAATTACTAGACCAACCTGGTCCTAGAACACGTAAAACAGCAACATCTTTTCTCAGGAAAATATGATACTTCAGAAGTAGTCATACAATCCTAGGAAAAGACATGGCTGCTTCAAAGAGTTGTCAACAGGTGCTACATTCTCTTTCTAAAGCATCTTCTCCAAATTATTTTCAGAATGCTGCACAGCCCTAGTAAGCAAACTATGGTGGATTTCAATTTCCCAAATCCTCAGCATTGCCTCTGCTGGCTAGGAAATTCTGGGAAGTCTTCGTATCAGGATGACACCCAGATTGGAAAAGTTTGGAATTGCTGCCGAAAAGTGCTAGTTTGGGTATTTGCTTTTCTTTAGAATATCAAAGTGGGAAGGTGGGGAGAGAGGAGTGAAGTTCAATTACTGAATGGCCTACCTACGAATCCTGCAGTGCACAGCCTTAGACTCCAGAGGCCACGACACCTCCAGAAGCCATAGATGCAGCTGCTGAACCTCTCCAGAAATTCTACAAAATCGAATTTATAATGTGATAGAGGAAATTATCAGATTTGTTCTATCCACTCCCCTATGGCTAAGAATGAAGTGCCTAGCATGCCATGCTAGTCCACCTCTCCAGCTCCTCCTCAATGGTGTGTTTCTATTGGATTCCTTTCCATTAAGGGACTAGGCAATCTGGATCCAATTTTATAACCTGCTTCTCAAAAGATAGTCCATATAATCTATACCTAAAGTTAAACCATAAGGTTCAGTGCATGGAGAGTCACTCAAACAAACTGAAGGAAGAATATTGGCTCACTGTTTGCTGGCACAGTGCTCTGAAGGTTAACCTGGAAACAGAAAAATGAGAGGAAGCACAAGAAGTTTTAGGTCCAGAAGTCTTGCTTCACCACTGGAATATTAGTTCTAGCCTTTCTCAGTCCCTAAATCTCATTATCTGAATCTGTTCTCTGAAGCCAGTGAAAAGCCATCCTAGAATAGATCTCCTTGATCTTTCAAATGACTGTTTGAAAATGGTAATATGAAAAACAGTGGCATATACGTTCTGTACAAAAATTAAGAAATTCACTTAACCTCCTTGCTTTACTATACCACCCTTAACCCACCTTAAGTGAATCATTAATTCCAGGTCTACATTAAATAATAATCAAAAGCATAAGAATTAACACTATTGCAAGGGTCAGTGAATTTATAAATATCAAATAAAATCTGCACTGTAAAGGAAGGGTGAAGTTGATAGATGCTTGACTGTCTATTCCAGTCTTTCCCAATGTAGTACCTTGCAAGCTGGTTGGGGAATTCTAGGGGTCCTATTCCTAATACCTCTCGAGGATTCATGGGTGTGTGTGGGTGTCTGCCTTTGAGTCACTCTTGATTCCTGGCAACTCCCAGACGAGTCCCTGCAATTTTCTTGGCAAGGTTTTTCATAAATGGTTCGCCATTGCCTACTTCCTAGAGCTGAGAAAGAGTGACTGGCCCAAGGTCACACAGCTGGCTTTGTGCCTAAGGTGGGACTAGAATTCACAGTCTCCCAGTTTCTAGCCTGATGCCTTAACCATGAGACCAAGCTGGCTCTGCCTGAAAATTCCCATCTGGAGGGCAACAGGTTTGAGACCAGGGGAGGATGAGATACCAGCCTTAAAAAACAGGTTGACCCACACATCCTCTGCATGCTGAGGGCTATGTAGCATTATGGCTGTTATCTTGGCCATTATTCCAGAGTGCCAAAAACCAAACAAGTTAGCTCCTTTAACCCCTCCAAGACATCCACACATGTTCCATGGGAGATGGTGCATGACAGATTTTGCATTTTCACTGTATATGCCCTTTGTGCTAAACTCCATATGTATTTTTTAGAACTAAAGAGCAGAAGACACAGGTCTTAAAAGCTAAATCAAAGAAAATGGTTGAAACAATTTATAGGTTTACATGTTCATACTGATACATTCTCCTTTGAGAATAGTAATTGTTATGTATCCATGGGCCTGCCTAAGGTACTAGCCCAGCTGCAAGTACAGCTACATTGCAGAAACCAGAACAGGAAGTGTTCATTTTCTCAACCCTTATAAACCTTTCAGTACCAATTACCTTTGACTTGAAAGAAAATTGCATTAATCTATAATTAATTTTCAGAAAGTAATATTACATATCAACTCCAGTCACAGTGTCAATACACTTCTTTGTAAATATGGTTTTAGTCAACCCTTCACCTTAAGGGCAGTCCTATTTATAACAATATTTAATTGTTTCACTGTTCTATAAATATAAGACTTTGCCTTTTTGAGTATTTTGGAGAGGGAGACTAACCTTCACTGAATAGAAATAGAGAGAACTAGAAGCTATTTCACTGTCAGAATAAATGAGTCTAAATGATGTATCACTAATGAAATTCATTAGTTTGAGTGACCAATAAATAAAACGTTTGTATTCTTAATTCATTTGTTTCCCAGTCCCAGAAATCATTGAGGTTGCTCAGAATAGTTGAATATAATAGAAAAGCTTCTTAAAAAGCAGAGTTCTCCTCAGGGTTTAATAATAATAATAATAATAATAAAATCAATATGGCTGCCACTTGACTTTTTTTTTTACCATACCCTGCAGACATCCTCTTTAGGACAGACTACCACTAACATCATTACCAGGTTCTCCTGCCAGATCTAAGGGATGCTGGATAGGTTCCAGAAATCCTCTCCCAATATTTAAATTGTAAAAACAACTCTTATAAATTTGACCCAGCATAGTCAAAGGTGGCTGGGGATTATGGGAACTGATTTCCAGTATATCTGGAAAACACTAGGTTGGAGACAGCCATTGTAGATCAAGAACCTTGCCTTCCTGTATTGTCTTTGTGCACCAGAATTCTCTGTAAAGCATATGAAGCTGGTGGCAGAAAGCAGGGGTAGAAAAGTCAAGAATCAATGAATTTCTAGAAGCCAGAAACTTTGAAAAATACTATTTGTGACATAAAGCTGATGACATAAATAGTACTGATAAAAGTAGTTTCTAGAAGCGAGACTGGAGTTAAGTCATAAAATTTGACTTGAATCTCATATATATATATATATATATATATATATATATATATATATATAGTGTATGTGTGTGTGTGTGTATTGTACAATCATCAGTAAGTTTGCTTTCACCGAAGAGCATGCATAGTGCTGATCCCATATCATGATGAACCTTAAAGTGATCTAAATGGGCCTTCAACCTGAAAGTATTGTCACCCTTGGCATTGTGCCCTTACTTATCTGCTTGATGACAAACCATGAAACATTGGCAGCATGATTCTCACTATATTCTGGTGGAAATTAGAGAGACATTAAGCTTTGGGATAAGGTTAGCAAAATTTGAATCACAATCCCCCACACATGGACACACTTCAGTCCTGATTTTTTGGGGTGACTGCATAACGTCATCACTTTTAGTAACAGTCATCACCCATAATAGTAACTTTAATAATAAAAGTGCAGCCCAGCTGGAAGGGTTGTCCACCCCTGCTATAGATCATCAGGATTTCTGACTTCCTATTATTTAACAATAGCATCCACAAATGACTCATGTCCTCCACTGCCCTAAGAGATACTTGTGAAATTAAGAAAGACTGGGTTAGGCAAGAGTGGGTTGCCATTTTTTGGTTTCTGGATCCTTAACACCATTACATTCTCATATTCGAAATACCTTTCCAGGTTCAATATTCTTTAATTTCAGTTTAGACCTTGATTAATTAATCTCAGGTTCTTAAAAAAAAATCCCGACAACGCTGAAGACCACCTAATCTTGCCACTGTGTAAGCAAGCAAACACTTATCTGCTAAAACCTTGTACCCAAGTTCAAATCATTTCTATCAGATGACTTGATAAATATACAGCTCAACTTTGGACGACTTTGCGTTGTTTACAAAACTCATCAGGACATCTAAATAGTAGCAACAGTTCTTGAAAGGCAGTCCCTGATATGCACAGCTCCTGAAGTGTTGATATCTTTCCTTGTCCGCTGTGGTAAGCATACCATTCCTGCCTACCCACAGTCATACCTCTACAACATGTGTTCCTTTAAACTTTTTACTGCAAAACCCTAAATGTCTTTAAAATAGCTCAGTAAAGAGGAAAGCCCATAAATGCATAACAGATGCACAAAGAGATTGTAGGCAAAGAACTGTCATCATGTCTCCATAGCTGCATTTTCACCTGCCTGTGTGGTATATACAGGTAAGGATGGCTGGGTCTTTTCATTTCCAGAGGGAGCTCCCAACTATGATAGTTAGTTTGTAATTTGGAAAAGGAACAACCCATTCTTTCTTCTGCATCAGATGAGCTTGTCATTGAAAAAACAAACGGTGCTTATAAATGTTAAATTAATTTGACCAATTGTAGAGCTGAAGCTGAATATTGTGCTGAGAAAAATCTGCTTACTAAAAAAGACTCACATCTGTCTTTATATAGCTTGAACACCCAATTCTTGCTGCTGAATTAGGATAGAGTCATGTGTAATGTATGAGACAGTAAAAAGTGAGATATATAACTATCTTCTAAAGATGAAGCAAACAATATATATGAAATATTTGAAAAAAACTAATATTTTTGGTTTGTTGTTTGAGTCCATAAATATTAGTCATGACTAGCATTTAAGACAATGTAGTATGTAATGTTTTGAAAGATCAGCTATAAAGTGGATAGCTTCAGAAATGATGGCCAACATATTGCAAGGTTAAAGGGGTCTGTCATTTGATGCATCTCGAAGTATAATTGCTTCTGAACATGATAGTTGTTTAAAAGAAGTCTCTGTTGTCAGTAAGATGGGCATGAATATTTGGCACATGCAGCTGTTTTCATATGCATGTAGCCTCTAAAAAAATCCAGGGTCTGCCTGGTTCCTCTTGGTAAGGCAGATAGTGTATAAAGGTGCACCAGCCACATTTTGTCCTTCTTCTACAGCGCCCTCATCCCAATTTTAAATTTGTTTCCCTCCAACTACAAGCAAGGAGAAAAACAATATGGATGCTGACTCCACATAAGGAAAGATAGATACAATACTGGTTTTAGAGTCTGTCAGGAAGCCTGGAGGACAGCTCCAGAAATGGCCTCATTCCATGCCTTCTTCTAAAACTAAGTCAGAAAGTAACAGCCTTGGAGATATTCGCATGGCGGGTAAGGGGAGAGAAATATTTTCTATCCAAATCAGAAATCAATATTTCTGCCAACGGAAGGGAAAAACCAAAAAATTATATAGTCCCTGGATGCTTTCCCATGGTCCATACAGCTGAATTACCTTATGAAGCTCCACTTTGTAAGCTGCCAGAACAGATTAACTGGAAAACGTGTTCTGTGGAAAGTGTTTCTCTTCTTTCTTTCTTTCTTTCTTTCTTTCTTTCTTTCTTTCTTTCTTTCTTTCTTTCTTTCTTTCTTTCTTTCTTTCATGGATAGAGGGAGGGAGAGACGGTGGGGCAGAGAGAGATGCACGCATATGATGTTTACCTTTCCCGACAAAAAATAAATTCTGGAAGTGTTTAAACTAAAGTTAGAATCAGTTAACCTCATACCTATAAGTACAGTTCTAAGTCTCCCCTGGATGGAATCTGCCTGCCCTGTACATATGAACCCACAGAGAAGCTGGGGGTGTGGGTTGGAGGTCTGAAGAATGGCCTTTTTGGTAGCTGCTCAAGCCTTATGGTATAGCTTGTTCAACCCGGGCAGCTGCATTCTGTACCAGCTGAAGCTTCTGAATGCTCTTCAAAGGCAGCCCCATGTAGAGCACATTGCAATAGTCCAAACAGGAGGTCACAAGGGCATGAGTGACAGTGAGTAGAGACTCTGGGTCCAGGAATGGATGCAATTGATGCACAACTTGAAGGTGTGCAAAGGCCCTCTTAGCCACGGCTGCCACATGGTCTTCTAGCAGGAGCTGGGAGTCCAAGAGGACCCCCAGATTGCACACCACATCCATCTGAGGCAGTGCCACCCCGTCCAGAACCAAAGATGGAAGAGCCTTGGTAGTGGGAGGCCCAAACACGCAAAGCCACTCAGTCTTGGTTGGGTTGAGCCGGAGCCCATTGCACCCCATCCAGGCCCCTACAGCCTCCAGGCACTGAGATAGGACATCCATGTGTACTTGCCCCCAATATGAGGATGCAGGATGAAAGTAGGAAATGATTTGTGTGATGACATTTCATCACTTTTTTGTTATCACAGCTAGCAGTGGATGCCTATGGCAATCAATGTAGAGAAATTAGAAGAAGGATTCTACTTAACTCCTTTTCTTGTCTAAAAGACTTACCCTGGATGTTGTGTTCTTAGGGCTTTCTTTGTCCTCTTTCGGAGTTTAATTCTCTTTTTCTTCAGGGTTGGACCTGCACAGTTCAGGTTTTAACCTGACTCACAGTAATGCAGGAAAGTACTTTGGTAACTTAAGCTTTCCTATTGTTATGATTTTCCTAATTAGAGCCTACTTTTAGTTTCTCTTGCACAAACACCAATCTAAGAAATACTTAGTTACAAAAGTTATACATCTAACTAACGTTTCTCCAATCTGCTCTCCAGGTTGCAAGTAGATGATACAGCTGCTCTAGGTAGGACCGGTGTCAAAAACAAAAGAAGGTGTGTCACCAACAAGCCAGCCTGAAGGAACTGTAACCTGCCTGCTCAGTTCCAGATATAAAATGGGATTTTCACCATCTCCAAAGATTGCAAGACTAATAATGACCACTTCCCACTGCAAGCACCAAGAAAAAGTTCTCACTGAGGGCATGCTATCAGTTTATGTTTGTAATGCAGATAATAGGCTTTGAGAAAACTCAGAAGTCTCCAAACCATAGGCAGCTTGAGCGAAAGAGTCAACAATGTTCTTGACCTAGGCCTGAAAAGTAAGCCCTGCAAGTGATCGTAATGTTGTCATTTGTACCCTGTTAAATCTTATATAAAAACAGAGCAGTGTTGGAAAAGTACATGTGGATTTTGTGGCAACAGGCCACCAGAAGTCTTTTGTCTTCTTGTCAGTTTTGCTTAGCATAACATAAAAGAGGACCAAATGTTACTACTTATTGGTAGGGGTGAAACCTGAAATAGTCAAGAATTGTTTTTGGAAATAGTGCAAAACTTCAACTCAAATCTTGACGGCAGGCAAGGCAGCCTTTGCTTTTTATTACTGAGCCCAAAACTAACATTTTCTTAATAATTTTCCAGTATCAAAGTGATAGGTGGTTTTTTTTATTATTATTTTGTTTTTAACCAAAGGCAGCTAAATACTGCAGAACTCTATAACAAGCAATGTGTGCCAAACATGTGCTATTCATATATTTTAACACCTTTGATAATAATAAAAAATGCATGTTCCTGGCCACTTTCATTCAATAACAACAACCTTTGATTGTGTGTTTTGTTTTCCTTTCATATTATTATGAACCTGTGTTTAATTCTCTGGGCCAGATTGGCTTTTTAACCTCTCTTTCTACATTCCATTAGTAATGTCTGATTAAGAAATTTAGCCTTTCAAGTGCTATTTAAAAAATCCAAGAAATACAGTAACACAATACCATGGAAAACTGATATAATCTTTTCAAAACTATAAAAATTGGTCACCCAGAGGAACATCTGCATGTAAAAATTTTAAACAAACTACGGTGGAATCAGATAGCCCATAAAGAACCAAGCTTCTAGGAAGATCATTGGTCAGTTCACTTCTATTTTATTTTACTTTATTTTTTGCTGTCATCCTGATTCAGAAAGGACTATCTTTCTAAAGCCTATTGCTTCAGTGTTAGTTACCAGCATCTGGAACAAATTCCAGGATGGAACTCTGACATTTTTAAAAGGAAATTCAACCTTACAATAATCATTCCTTAAATCATTAATATAGCAAAAAAGCCAGATGTAAAAGCATGAAAATAAAATAAAAACAAATAAAGCAAAACACACTCCCAGATATCAGTCAAGTCCCTAATGGGCATCTGTCTGCATTCTCAAATTGTTGCTGTCTAAGAGGTTTTCCTTTCAATATAAAACTTCCCACTAACTTGTTAAATCTAAGCTTGTTAGATTCGGTATCCTTTTTCAAAATAAGTCTGGTTCAGCTTATTATTTTTGATCTTTGGCAAAATAGTGTGTCTTCAGCAAAGTAAAATAATATATTATATAAAATATATAATATATTTTATATTTAGCCCAGGTCAGTGCACACATTGGTATTTCAGAAAGTTTATATCTGCCATTAATTCCAACTCTGAACAAATGTCCATATCTACCACGTGGATATTTCCAAACATCATAAATCATATATGAACAATGGAAATTATGCACCTGAACCAGCTCATTATGCACACAAGTTATAATTATCATTTGTTTAAAAACTAAACTATTTCAAATTTAAGAAAATTCCATTCTCAGGGCATTAAGGCTCTACTTGCCGTTTTGTTGTTCAGTCGTTAAGTCGTGTCCGACTCTTCGTGACCCCATGAACCATATTGCGCCAGGCCTTCCTATCTTTCACTGCCTCCCTGAGTTTGCTCAATTTCATGCTCATTGCTTCAGTGATGCTATCTAGCCATCTCATCCTCTGCCGTCCTCTTCTCCTTTTGCCTTCCATCTTTCCCAGCATCAGGGTCTTTTCCAAAGAGTCCTCTCTTCGCAATAGGTGACCAAAGTATCTGAGCTTGAGCTTCATTATCAATCCTTCCAATGAGCAATCAGAGTTGATTTCCTTTAAGATTGACTGGTTTGACCTCCTAGCAGTCCAGGGGACTCTTAAGAGTCTTCTCCAGCACCACAGTTCAAAGGCATCAATTCTTCGGCGTTCAGCCTTCTTTATGGTCCAGCTCTCATAGCCATACATTACTACTGGAAAAACCATAGCTTTGACTATGTGGATCTTTGTCGGCAAGGTGACGTCTCTGCTTTTTAATATGCTATCTAGGTTTGCCATAGCTTTCCTCCCGAGGAGCAAGCGTCTTTTAATTTCATGGCTGCAGTCTCCGTCTGCAGTGATCTTGGAGCCCAAATAAATGAAGTCTGTTACTGCTTCCATTTCTACCCCTTCTATTGCCAGGGATTGATGGGTCCAGATGCCATGATATTAGTTTTTTTAATGTTGAGTTTCAAGCCAGCTTTCGCAGTCTCCTCTTTCACCCTCATCAAGAGGCTCTTTAGTTCTTCTTCACTTTCTGCCATTAGTACTTGCCGTTACCTATTTACTTTTGATTTTGGGTAAATTCATTGCACTCAATGAAATCAGTGTGAAACCTGAGTCCCAACAGATTTCAATAGGAACTAAGTGGATTTACCCACCTAGAATAGTGATTAAAATTCAACTGGGACTGGGAAGATTTAGATTATAGCTCCCACTTGATCATGAAGCCCACTAGGTTACTTTGGCCCTGTCATTAATTCCCAACCCACTTACTTTCTAGGGTTATTGTTACGAGGATAGAACAATGTGCTTGAATTTTGCACAAATACCACTGGAGGTTTTTTTTCCTTTATTCTAATTATAGACTGTAAAGTTAGAGAAATTGATGTATGCCCTTGTGCTTCTTAATCTAGGGGGACCCATTTGATGATATGGCTTCATTTCAGGATGAATCTCTTTTATGGCACCATTATAGGAAAGGCAGAAAAATATATATTCGGAATGAGATTGCAGGCTCACACACTTAGGTAAAGTGGGAACAGAAAAAGCATTTTATAGCTTGAAAAGCAATTTAAAGGCATCTCCAGTGGACCCCCAAGTAGTTGTTTATATGTAGTGTGAAATCTAAAAAAACAGATAAGTTGTGTGTCTATGTGTATGTATGTATGTAAATAAATATGGGATGCTAGCCAAATAGGAGGACCTTCAGATAACTGTAATCTAGGGAAGGGAAAACAAAGGAATGGAAGCCTGCCTTTTTGGTCCTATAATGGGGGAGGAAGATAGAAACAAAGAGAAAGTCAGAAGTTTATATAGAAGTAGTTTTAGCTATGATATGATGCTCGGTTATCATTTCTAGGTAATATAAGACCCCAGGATGGGGGCTGAAAATCTCTGGAGGGCCACTAGATGGTAGCAGAGAGATGCAGATAACCCTAACGCTCTCTGTTGCCATCTAAGGAATCATCCCAATTTTTGATAGACCTGGATGATATGCTCCTGTACACAAGCCTAGGGTCTTATAGCACTAAACATCTATCATAACTTTAAAAATGTTCATATACATAACCCCAATATGTAACATGGGTTATTTCCACACTAAAGATTTAACATGGAATTGCTATTGCTTGCTCACTTTTGCAATAAATCCAGATTAGATCTTTAAGATTTTGAAGTATGTCCTGGGTTGTTGTTTCTTTAAACATGATTTTACATTTTATTTATCCTAAATATATATCCTTTTAGCAGAACAATCATTTTTTAAACATTTAAAGCTCCTTTTCTTGTAATTAAAAGCTTCTTATTTGCTAATTCTTCTTTTTATTTTTCCTTTGAATGTGATAGCACCATCACCAATTAATAGCTTTTTAACTGCACCGTAACTAGAAAATTTTATCTCTTAAACCAATTGCATATAGTGAACTATTTTAGTATAAAAAGAAAGGGAAAGTTAAAAAAAAGGAAATCAGTAATTAAATCTTTCCACTGAATCCTAGATTTGCAATAATGTAAGGCTGAGAACAGATATTCCAGGTAATACAGACTTTCAAAAGCCATTCCTCTGCCATGTTCAGAGGAAAAAAATAACCTTACAAACCATGGAAGAATGTAGTTTTTAACTGCTGTTGGAAGTGATCTGTATTTCCATCAAACTGATTTCTAAGTAAACATTAAAGAAAATTCTTGGCCATGGGAATCAGGATTACCAGATGGCATCATACTTTATTAATTGCTGTGAAAAACCTCCATTTTGAATATCCTTCCAACTGAATATAGAAGCATTCAAAAAGTTACAGTGTGTAAGCACCTATGATAACTATGATGGGAACATAAAACTCAATCTCACCCCATTTCTTCATTTATTTTGACATTGCTTCAAATGTGTTGTAAAGATGTGCCACCAAGAAAATTCCTTGACTGAAATGAATGGAAGAAATTCCTGTTCATGTGGATTTCTATGGACCTTTGAAATCACTACACGAACATTTTAGGCTCCTGCAGCAGCAATCTAAATGTGCATGTATGGTGATTAGCGTTTAATTATATCTGTTATTAAAGCTGCATAAGATCAACTAACTTTTGTTTCTAAAAATAAATTAATTTCTCCCCTGCAGACAACCCTGTGAGAGAGATTGTGATATAATCCCATCTTCTAATGTAATGTTTTCCTAGGAAATGGAAAGTCCTCATGATTTGGGGCAAATCTTAAGTTAACAGAATAATTCCATAATGATCTGAGGATCTAAAGTTTATTGTAACTTTATCATTATGTATAGATCACTCTCAGGTCAGTTTTAGACGGGCAGCCAGTACAAAACTCTACAGGGATGATGATCCAAGTTAAAATGGCCTGACCCAAGTTCCTGATAAATCCAAATAGCTTCCTGATTGCACTCAGTCAGATTTCTGTTTCATGATACTTTCCAAATCCTTGATTATTTATGGAATTCGGAAACAATATATGTGGTAGACAGTATTACTTCTAAGCTCCTTCTTCCCTCTTATAGAACTAAATTGACCCCAGGTGGAGCTGACAACAATGGGTAATTGAGAACAATGAAGCAGATAGGGTAACACCTTGAGCGTAACTAGAGGAAATTTTGGGACAAATGAAATCAAGCACAAGTTAAGGCCCATGTTTACTTTGTGCCTACATTGCATCATCATAAATTAGGTTGGCATTAGTTTTCAGCATTGTGTCTTCTTTAGATGATGTTGGACAGCAGGAATGTAGTGGCAATGCTAAGCCCATAGGATGAAAGTTTAGAGGCCTCAAACCTCCTCTCCCAGAACCCCTCTGGATATGGTCCTGGCCCTGTCTACCTACTTGATAATTACTGCTACCATCCAAGGTCTCCATCATCCATGCTACTACCCTGCTATTGAAACAGGCCTTCCTGATGCTTTGCTTTCATTGTGCTGGTTGTGAATTCTCTGCCCCAGATAGGATGCTTTAGCTGCACCTGCACAGAGAGACTTGTCACAAGCCATATATAACTTAAGAATGTATAGTTCTTCTCTATCTATACCTATCTATCTATCTATGAACCAATGACATGTATTTTTGTGACTTCAAGTCAGTCTTGACTCATGGCAACCATATGGACAAATCCACGCAGTTTTCTTGGCAACATTGTTCAGAAGTGGTTTGCCATTGCCTTCTTGATAGGGCTGAGAGAGAGTGACTGGCTCAAGATCACCCAGCTGGTTTTGTGCCTAAGCCAGGACTAGAATTCACAGTCCCTCAACTTCTAGCCCAGTGTCTTTAACCACTACACCAAACTGGATCTCACCAATACCATAACACTTAGCAATTTTATAATCATCCAAAGGAATAGACAATTATTTCTTTACGTTAATTTTACATTACAGAATCAATATCCCAATATATTTACAGTCACAGTAAAAATAAGACATACACAACCGTAATATTCTAAACCTATAAATCTAATACCCCTGCCATCTAATTTGCTAATACAATTTATAATGAAACAGTCCTTCCATCTAACTTTGCTAATAGCCATTCTCAGCCTTCCAAAATCTGTGGATGTTTGATCTTAAAATCAATCTTCATCTTTATTCTTAAGATACTTGATTCTTAAGGATAAATTCCATTTGTTGCAACAAACTTCAGTCCCCTTGATTTCTGTGTCTCTCCACCCAGTATGATTAAATCTGAATCCAACTCAGTCATTGGAATTTAACTGATTAAGCAAACCCTGATCAGCTTCTTGCATGAATGGAGGGAGAACATGGGAATAATCTCTCTGTACCTAATTCGTGCATAGAACTGGCGGGGTTGATGCTTCAGCTTGCCGTGACTCTCAGTATTTATTTCTTTTCCTTGTCATTCTTTCTCATACAGGAAGGTCAGCTGGGCATCAGATTAACATTTCATGTGCTGTATGTAGCAAATCGAGGAGGAGGTTGAAGGAGATAAAGTGCATTCCAGATTCCAGCATTCTTTGCATGTAAATGATGCAGTGAGGCTTTCACTCTCTCCTTCAGTGAGATAAAAACGTGCTGACTGAAAATGTCAAACTTAAGATTTAAGGAAAACATACGACTGCAAGGTCGAAAGTAGAGATGTTACACAGAAATTAATTATGGCTCATAAGGCCCCAATGTTGGGGGGATTTTTTAATAAATGAATGGTTATTTCCTTTCATATTTCAGTGACATGGGAGATGAATGCCAAAAAGAAAACAGAAAGGAACCAAGCTATTCACATGCGAAGCAAGATACTCTTTAGCTTCTCATGCTGTAGGTTGCAGCTAAGGCCTTGACATCATCTACTTCTTTGGCAATAAACTATAACTCCAAATTATTCCAGTGAAATGGAAAAGTTTGACCATTCTCTGTTGCAGAAATGGAGGGTCTTTTCACATCTGTGCATGTACTGGTGTTGCTCTGGACGATTCCATGCAGTCATTTCTTGGGGTCAGCTGAGCCAATCTGCTTCCAACACGACGTGGTGCAAAAGGAGCTACTCTGGGGCTGATTTTCAGCTGAAAATGCTAGTATTTTGTAGACCCAGGAACAGACCATATTCTCCTTGTAGGGAATACTGGCCTGACCATTTTCCTGGTGCTTACGGTTGTAGCCACCCTAACAAGTCCTGTAAGGAGAATGTTGGTTTCATGGCTCGGCATTGCCCTCTTATGCAAGTTACTACATCAGATTTCACCTGTTTTCTCCAGGCAAAGCCCCAGCTACTTGTTGCATTTGTAATTTTTTTTCTTTCTTTTTTCTGTGGAGGTGAGGTATTTTTGTTTCTGTAAGTCCTATAGTATCTTAAGACAGGGCAGTGATTTTCTCTCCTTGTTCTCAGTGAGACTGGCAGCAGAGAAAATAACTATAGGGTAGTTTCAAACTGGTATTGAGACATAGCAGTTTGAAACTCTGTTGGAAAGTAATTTCAAAGATCATCGAAATGGAACTTACCCTAAGATCATAGAGTTTGGTGCAGCTACAATACTGCTGGTTTAAGAATGTGGAATGCTGTATTTCCGCTTTCTCCCCCATTCTACAAATGGTTGGTGGATGTAAGTAACTTGGTGCATAGCAACTCTGAAACGATAAATAAAATCACTGACTCAGTCAAGAAGCCATCTTCCTGGGCTTTTGCCATTTGAGCCCTGCAAAAGTATCAGTAGCAATCTATGGAAAATTCAGGCATGAGATGAGACATAACAGTAGTAGCAAGTCAGAGGTGGTACGATAAGGCCTGATGCTCCTGCTATCTTCTGAATTACTAGCAGTAGATGCTTTATTCCTTCAGCATTTTGACTCTTGCAGCATTCAGTTCCTTCAGGAATCACAAGTGATATTTGGAGGATACTGATGAATTTTTAACTCCCCCTCCTTTTTTGTGGTGGAGATCTTGTTTGCTTCTCTGCTTTTTCATTTTGATTTTGGTTTTTGCATCATGCCCCTTATTTTATTTCTTTCATGCTAGAAATTGCATCTTTGGTGTTTAGCAGTTTGCCACCATGGGTATCCATTCCTAACCACAATAATTCCAAAATCATGAACCATGTGTCATGATGTCACAACACAATCTCCACTTTTTTGTACTTCTGCCACAACATCACACTCAAGAACATAAGAGATGGTGTTTGCATCACATCTGTGCAATGTATATTTTTTTATATTTCAAATTTGTCACCATCCATCTCACTACAAAGCGACTCTGGGCGGTTTACAGTAAAAACAGAATAAATATTAATATAAATAGATAGATAGATAGATAGATAGATAGATAGATAGATAGATAGATAGATAGTATATTTTGTCATTTGTTTCCTAAATGCTCCTCTTTGAATGCCTATGTTTGCCACCAAATTTTGTTAATGCAGCCTGCTGACAACAAAAAAGAGGTTCAGGGGTGGACATGAGTTACCCATTCCTTCATAAGAGAGAGATGAATCAAGCATTACAATTAAATGATAATTTTTAGAATCAAACTCATTCAAGAAACCTTTTGTATATTAACCAGCGACTCTGTAGTACTGCATAACACAATATCCTTGAAATTCAGATTTTAAAAATAACTTATAACATAGCAAGATGGGGCTGCTTTTGAATAGAAGGAAAGCCCAACCCCCACTTCATATGTATCAATAGCATAGTCCTCTAGACTTATCGGCAGACAAGTCTGTAGTATCAAGTTAGGCATAAAATATCCACTGCACTCAACAGAACTGCAGATAAATTATTATAGTAGCCAAATCCCTGGAAATAAAGAGAGAGAGAGAGAGAAACATGAGAAATTCCTAAGTAGTCCAACTTCCTGCCATTACCATAATCCTAATGAGGGCTTCCTTTTCCTGCCTCATTTTTAGAGTCTACTTGATAGCATGGTGATGTGTGAGAGAAGGGAAGCGCACACAAAAGAATCCTCCTTTTTTCATTTTCATTAAACTATCATCAAGAAAGGCCACCAAGGAAGTATATTCTGAGTTCAGAACATGGGACCACAGAGCAAATTCAAATATAATAAAAGATGAGCCCTGCAAAGGACTGTCTCCTACAGCATTCCTCTGGTTTTCATTCTGCTCTGTACATGTACATTTGTTCTTAATCAACAGCTTGCACTTTAAATGCAGTGAATTTGACAGTCGAGGAGGCGATTCCATCTTAGCAACCTATATTAATATTTGCTTGAATAATCTATTTAAGATGATGTCTGGCCAGCAGTGTGGTCTTCTTGGCAGTATCCACACTCCCAGCTGGTGGTTTTAATATGGTTCTGTCCTCTATGACTTTTATGTTGTGTTCCAAATTTCTCGTTCAGATTGGTTCAGTTCTCTATAGAAACAAACTTTCCACTTTCAGATTCATGTCCAGAATTTCTGTTTCAATCACAATTATATATAATGTATTCACTCCTGAATAGTATGATCCATATTTCTGCAGTATCTACATATTTTATGGAATGTGCCTGAGTTGATGCCAGGCCAGTGTATATAATTTTGCAGAGCTGCAGTGTTTGTTTACTAATCTTTTGAAGATAACCTTGTAAAAAATTCAGAGTGCACTGCCAAAGTCACCTATAGCAATGGAACAGACCAGGATGGGAATCCATTTACCAAGAGCTACTTTTTCCCCCCTTTTGGTAGTTTTGGCATCATTTGTTTTCAACACAGAGAGCTGGAGTGGAAGGAATGCCAATACTAACTGGAAAGAGCTGGATTTTATAGCTTTTCTTTCCTCTTACTTTTTCAGCTTTTTAGCAACTATGAGACCTTTGTCGTTCTTTTATGATGGTTCTAAAGCTGAAAACATTAAAAGAACTCTAAAAAACATATCAAGCCATAGGTCACCTGCCTATGTGTATTGTTATTCATTAGCCAACTGAGGAACAGCTGTCAATCACCCTACTGGTTATTACCCAAAGCTTAGCCTTTCAAACTTTTAAATATAATCAAAAGAGGCTTTAAAAGTTTAAAGAACCTTGCCTGTATATATACGGTGGGCAGATTTGGATTGCAGTTCTGCTTTAGAATAAATGCATTGTAACAAATCTTCACTAAAGGGACAATAGGAGGACAGCATTAAACAAATGGGATGTAACTGGACTGTCAGGGATATTATTTGAAAGTTTAGTAAAAATGAGCGATCGGTGGTAATTCCAGACTAAACTGCTAGTACTGAAGTAACACTGTGTGCATATTGGGGCAATGGGTATAGATATTTTTAAAGTTGCAATAAACACTTAATGTTACAAGACTCTGGGATTGCAGATGTGGGCTCAGCACCTAGGGCTACCAGATCAAGGCTTCAGAAATTTGAATAATTGCTGACTGTTTTCTGTATCTCTTCAATTTTATCTAGTGGGCATCCAGATTTTTTCAGCCCTGCTCTGATAGCCTTACTGGAGCAGCTTACATTTCTGGAATAATCATCAGCAACCTCAGAAATGCTGATGATATCACATCGATGGCTGGAAACAAGGAAGACATAAGAAATGGCTTCTGGTTAATGGAATATAAAGAGAGATAGCCATGTGTTTCTATTGCATCTGATGCTCAGCATCTTCCTCTAGTACTTTCAAGCATCTTTTCTACTGCTGTCCTGTAAATATATTGTAGTATAGCAGGATGTAACTCTACTGGGAGAATGTGACATGAAATGTTAACTCCAACAAGAACAGAAAAAACATATGCAGCAACTTCATTTGTACTTCCACTATGAAGTGTGCCATGAAATGAACTTAACAAGTGCTTCATGAACTCTGTAATCACATTTCTCCTGTAGGAAGATTACTTTTCTCTGTAGTGCTAGAAGAAGATGGAAATTATGGTGCACCTGAACTTTATTCAGAGGTGGGGCTTAGCTTGACTTCAAGACTGGGCTAAGCCAAAGTACTAATCTTTTTAATAAAATATCCATAAGCACTCATCTTACTATCATAGAGATATCTTATGATAATTGTTTCTCCTGTAAACATAAAAATTATGAGTCCATGATATGAACTGAAAATGGCAATAAGGTTAAAAAAAACCTCAATCTACAGTACATAGAAATTTTATGGGGTTCTGTAAGACTAGGAAGCACACTGTGTTCACATCTTCCATTTACTGTTGTTTGGGTTTAAAAGCAGATGTAATAAAATATGCCTAAATTAACTGTAGACTATAGTCTGAGTCAAGCAATACTTTTAATTTAATCAGAGTGAATATGGCCTGAAATTGTATTCAGTGGCAGACAAGACAACTATTATGAAGCAAAAGTTCTAGGCAAGAGGAAGCTGCTGTCCTTTGGCTCTTAAACTTGTGGTGTTCCCACAACAGAATCTATTGAGAATACACCGTCCTTTGTATCTCTGGTTCTTTTTATCTGGCTTATAACACAGCTGCTATATATTATCTTATACATTGGGCCACAAAGGTGCATTCTATAAGCATGATTGATCCATTACGAGCATCTTTCCCCTCTCATTCACTGCCTTTCAGTCTAATGTTTGGAGACCCCGTTCTCAGCCACTTGTACATTTCGGCACTTGAAACATACCAAGAGGGACAATCAGCTAACTAGTATCTATACCCCCTTTTCTGTGTTTCTCTAGCTTTCTCCCTAATCCATTGTGTTGGCTGATTGTGCTGTCATAAAGATGAGAGTTCGGGGCCTGTTTTGCTGAGGAGAAGGACTGTGCACTCACTAGCTTTATTGCATACCATCCCATCCAGTGACCCCTCCCTCTCTTCTCCCTGTTCTTATCATGAGAGCCTATTCAAAGGAAAATTACACCAGACTTCAATGGGAAAGGGAGGGGGAGTGTCCCTATATTTTGGAGGCTATTCATTGCCACAGCCACAAAAGGTGAGAACTGAAGAACAAGCCTCTTCTGCTTTAATTGTAAAATGTTTCAAACAAGTAGGGGGAAAAAAACCCTATTGAGATCGGGTGGTCCCATTTCCCAAAGACAAGCAAGTTCAATAATATACTGGTCAACAGAGTTACCATATCCCGACAAAGCTTTTGTTGTTTTTTCCCAGAAAGGACTAAAATAACCACTTGGAGATGTTAAACTAAAGCATGGCATTTTAATACGAAAATGGAAGCCTAGGATATCTTGGTCCTCCATCACAATGACTGCCCTCAATTAGATTGCTTAGGCTTGGCAAATTGGTTTCTGCAGGGTCTTCTAATCATAAAAATTAATCCATCCATATTTATAGCAGGTTCTGTTTTTGCTGAGCTGTTTTTGCTCATTTCCATAGTAACAACAAGTGCCTATTTTGGCTTGGTGCCATGGTGTAATATTCAAGAATATTCTTTTCATCCCTTTTTGAATGAGAGGCGGGTATGAATATTTATATTACACTTTACATTTTGATGGCAACCTCTGTGTTTTCTCTTGATTGAAAATGTGAATTTTTTATTACACCAAGGACATCCAACGCAACACTTTTTAGTGCCGTTGATAATGATCTCTCATTTTGAGATAATTTTTAATGGTCTTGGTCTCTCAGGGTGATTCACTGATAGGATCAACCCAGCAATGTTTGGGTTTCAGATATGGAAATAGAGTGGAGAGGATCAGTCCTTCCCCTTCTCTATTAAAATCTGGCCCACCACTAGTTGTGCATCAGAAAATCCCCTTAAAAATAAAAGTGTTTTGCCTTAAAGGAGTGTTTTTGGGTGAGACAAATACCCATCAGATACCTCTGAGAATCAAAGAAACATAGAATTGCATGTTGCAATAGTATGTCCCTTCACTGGGCATCAGCTCCCTTGAATTCCATATGGCTTAATTCTGAGGAGCGAGTAAAAGATGCAAAGAAGATGATAAAAGAAAGTAGCATCTTCTACTAGTATTCACAACAAATGACAGTGGTACCAAAATGATAGCACATGCTACATTACATCATCACACAAACGGCATACTTGTGTCCTGATGTCTGAGAGAAGTACACCAGTCACAGTGTTTGCATGATGATATTGTCACACATTTACCCCCCATGGGTGCCCATGACAAGATCAAGAAGTGTTATGGATCAGGGAATAGTCAACGGGATCCATTTCTGTTGTAATTACATACTTTCTCCAGCTCCATTAAGTTCAAAAGTAAAAAGAAAAAGAAAAATCACAGTCTGATACAAACTTGACTAACCTCTTACTTTTCTTTAAAACTCTACATTCATTTTCCTGATTTAAAATATAGATAAAATTGTTTTCAAATGGTATACTTCTGATTTAGACATGAATTAATGTAATGATGAAGGAATTCATTTCTATGACCTGTGCCCTACAAGAAGTCCTACTAGATTTAAGTTATATGAATATATATTCATAAATACACAAAGGGAGAGAGAGAGAGTGAGAAAGAGAGAGAGAGAAAGATGCCATTCATGATCATGTATCTTTCCAAATACAGAATATAAAAACCTTCTGTACAAAATACAGAAACACAAAAAATTCTGAAGCCTGATTATCATCTCTCAGACCTCAGGCAAGGTAGCTGTTGCTTGGCCCTTTTTTTCCTGGAAATCAGCTGCTAAGAATGGGGTGCTTAGAGCATAGTTGTGCAAATTGTATAATCCTTTGCTCTCAGTACTCATGCTATTAGGTCTCTTTTGGAGTGAGAAAAGAAATGACTGAAAAGTAGTTGTGGGAGTACGGTGAATGTCACTGAATATTTTCTGTATATATTATATTCATTGTAAGGATCATGTAAGAGAGAGAGAGAGAATATATAAAGAGAGGGTGAATATATATAAAGAGAGATAATATATATAATATACAGTATATATAAGAATATATATAAAATTCCCCTCTCACCCCTATGGGTGGTATGCATCTTTGTCAATCTCAAGTCCTGGGAGTTTGAGGGTTCCGCACAGTATCTTAGCTGTTCCTTGCACTGCACTCTTCTGGACAGAGAGTTCTGATGTTGTTCCTGGGATCTGTTGGAGCCACTCTCCCAGCTTAGGAGTCACAGCCCCAAGTGCTCCTTCCACCACTGGGACCACTTTGGCCTTTACTTTCCACATCCTCTCTAGTTCCTCCTTCAGGCCCTGGTACTCCTCCAGCTTCTCATACTCCTTCTTCCTGAAGTTGCTGTCACTTGGGACTGCTACATCTATCACCACCACTGTCTTCTGGTCCTTGTCTACTACCACAATGTCTGGCTGACTGACCAGTACCTGCCTGTCCATCTGGATCTGGAAGTCCCACAGGATCTTAGCCCTGTTATCCTCCACAACCTTCTGTGGAATCTCCCATCTGGACTTGGGAGGGTCTAGTCCACACTATGCCAACTACTTGGTTGTGCCATTCAGTGTATGCTGTTCCTGCCTGCAACTTACACCCTCCCACTATGTGTTGGATTGTCTCTGAGATCTCTGCACAATCTGCACCTTGGGTCTTGTCTAGTGTGATTTGTATGTGTGTGTGTGTGGTATTTCTTTCCTTAACAAACAAAAGAAACAAACCAAAACAAATACTAGACTGTTGATTTCAGATCACATGGCTATTTAAAAAGAAAAAAAAATTACCTTTGTGAAAACTTTATTCTATTAAAATTTTACTGCTTATACCCAAAAGCTGGTTTTGTTTGCATGTAAAATGGTAAAGCTTTGGAAATAAAGTTTCAATTTATATAACTGTTTGCAACAAAGCGACTCGATATGCCCGCATTATTTTCACTGTAGATCCTAGAAGGGATTTGCTCCAAGTTTTAAAAACGGAACTCCATAGAGTACTTCCCTGCTAATGCCAATTTTGGCTGCAAGCTAGAAGGCTGTAATATAAAGGTCTCCATGCAGTGAAAAGAGTTTGTCTGCTCTAGTGTTCTTGCTGAGCAAAGTCTTTTGCTCTTCAACTATCTGCCAATAATTTAAAGGAATAAAAAAAGATGAAGGGTTTAATAATGGGTTACTATGTCTAGATTTTCCACCATTCCTGGTTTTACCAGTTCCTGTAGAAAAAACACCAAAGGGAGGAGATCCTAATTTATAGGTGAGCTCCTTTTTTCAGTTTTATTCTATAAAGGAAGCAAGGAAACAATCATTCCATGGAGTCTCTGCAAAGTAGATTCACATATTCTTGACTGATGTGAAATCCTGTCTTCTCCATTGTTTTGTTGGGGGCTTTCTCCTCTCTTTCTTCCACCCGCAGTAAGGAAAGTTTCCAAAACAGGCACTAAAAATGCATTGCATCCTCATTGGAGGCTTACGATGTACTTGATTTCAACCAATTCATTATCCAGTTAAGTCATTGGTTCTTTATTAATAAGATAGATCAGTAGAGCAGGTCTTTTTTACATCACATAAAAAGGCAGTAGCTGGTTTGTTCTTCATAGCTCTGTGTATCTAGTATGTATCTCTTTAAAAGAAGGATTTTATCTTAAGCCCTGTGCCAATGCACTGCTCTCCTTTCCCCCTGTATGGAGCTCTCTTTGCATGGAAGCTAATGTAGCTTATGACAAATTCACACATATGATTGGACTGGGTGATGGCTTTCAGATATGCTTCAACCCCACCCCCCACCCCCATCAGTGTGTCAGCCTTAGTCAGTTGTTCAAGCTATTGTGACTTCCCACCTAGAATTCAAATGATGGGGATAACATTAGAGTCCAACTAGTACTCAAAACCTACTAGTGCCCCCTTCTTTTCTTTGATTCCTTCCAAATCACGCCTCCCCAGAATTTCAAAAGCTATAACTAAGGAAGCTAGATGTCAAAGAGCAATAGTTGCTATCTTGGCTAAGAAATCAACACCCAAAATCCAGTGAGCTAATACTTCTAGTAGACCAATATAAGTTTTATAGTAGTTGCAAGCTTTTATGTTTCTTAGAGACATGGTTAAAAGCTAGGGGGGAGGGTGGTTATTGATTTTGAGCCAAGTCTATACCAGCACTGTTCACATCTAGCCACAACTTTATTTCCTTGGTGGGATATTGATTCTCTCTTCCTTCTCCAAAAGAACTATCTACAGGGCCATTCAACATACTTTGAAGTGTTGGTACTTTCAGACCTAAAAGTTTGCAATTTCAGGCCTATAACTGTGTACAGTAGAAGACAAAAACAATTTTGTGTTGGTATCAGACCTGGGCTGCAGAAATCCACATGTCCACTAGATGGCAGCATAGAGACAGAGAAAACTCTTCTAGTGGTCATACAAATTGTCAGGATAAAAGTCAAAATCACATGAGCAGGATTGTGTCCCAAATTGTACAGAAGGAAGGTATTAGCACAAAATAAAGTTCCAGAATTCTGATGTTGAACCTCATGTTGAGTTCACCTTTTATTTTGATTACACACAAAACAATAATACTTCACCACTACCGGGTCTCCTTATATACCTACTGTACAAGAAGAAAATCCAGATGTCTTCAGCAATTTTAATACTATATTTACTGGTTACACTCAGCAAGCAATTTTTCTTGTCCTAACTGTGAACTCAAGGCATGGAATCAATTAGAAATAGTTTAAACATTATCTGCTTAGCTTGACTAAAAGACTCTTCAAGTAATGGAAGCATTGAAAAATGACAAACACAACGTCTTGATTTCAAAGATTTCTCAAAGATCATTTTATTATATCAAGATAAAAAATGGATGGCAATATATTTTATTGTCAGCTCAACACTTCAGAACTGTTGGTGTCTCAGGAATTACAACTGAACATAGCTATATGAAGACCATACCATTTGCAACAGTTTACATCTGAGGACAAATAATCTGGGATAAATTAACGAATATGAAAATTATATAATTTGTGTCAAATCCTTGGGTAATTTGGCCTGCAATAGCCAGAAGGACAAAAAGAAGCCAGTATCTGCATTAAGGGTCAGGGCTGGTATGAATCACATTACTTATCCTCAACTAAACTTATAATTTTAATTTTTTACAAATTAATTTTTGTCATGATAAATTGTGTTCCAAACATTTCATGGAATAAACCAAGGACAAAGAAAGTAATAGGATGGGAAATGTAAGGGGTGAAGTGTCTGAACAAGGAAGAAAATAACTACCTCCTGGATTAGTAAAGCATTGTCTTTTGTTGATGCATAAGACTCTAGTTGCCCAGAGTTTCCCCATTGCGGGGAAATGGGCGGATGAGAAATTTAATAAACAAACAAACAAATAAATAAATAAATAAAAGACAATGTTGGGAAAGGTGGATTAGGGCAGGGAAAGACATGCCCAGCATCCTGCACCAGAAGGAAGGACTTCTGTCTACCAAAAACCAAGAAAGATAATCCAGCATGTGGTATGATGCAGAGAATCCTATGTCACTGGTCTCTGGTGCAAATGAATGAAACCTCATCTCTCTGTACAGTCAGTTCTGAAGCACTAACTCAAATCAGGGCTCATTTCTGAGTCACGGTTTTGTTAGCAAATAGCAGCTGAAATGTGACCACAATTGCTCAAAGGTCATTGGCTCTCAGTCAATTTCATTTCACAACCTGCTTCACTGAATTGTAGAAAGATGCCTCCATCTCCCTAGAAATGGACTGATTGTCTGTCTTGCAGTTTTCCTATTTACTGCAGGAGACTAGGAGAGTTGACTTAAGGATAATAATTTGAAATTAACCATCCACTTTGTGAAGGAAAGGAAGCCCTCTCTATGCCCCATAGCTATATAAAAAATGCTAGCCTAAGGGCAATTCTGCACTGCAGCCTAAACTGGTGTCTTGACTTTTCGACCCTCCATTGTGAACAACTCTGATATTATATTACACTCTGCTTTGTATTAAACATCTAATGTAAGCACTTTGGAGAACTGCTCTAAATCTTGCATTATTTAACTGAAGTGCTTCTAGCACTCCCGACTTCAATGACCAATTTCAATGACCGTTGCATGCATATGTACTGTTGCTTCTGATGCACCTTGAGATCCACCATTTTCCTGCTGTTTCTTATCAGCTTTCACAATGAAGAGGATTGGTCTATCCATTCTGCACAGAAAGAAACCATATTTTTAAAAGAGTCCAGAACTGACATTTACTACCTTTGGCTTTGGGCTATCCCAGTAAGATATTCTTACTCTCACTCTTATATTCTTATACTTTTTAAAGTCTAGTATATCTAAGGAGAGAGACTCGAGCATTTAATTCCAGCTTTGTAGCCCTGCAGTCTGCAGCCTGTGGGACTCATGTGACCCCACCACCTTTTTCAGTCGCGAACCCCCCTTTGACCATACCATGAAATTTCCAAAGTGCAGATTCTGAAAATAGGTGGTACAATTTCATATTCTTTTGAACCAAGAAACGCAATGAAACTGTTGTATAAGCCCTGCCTAGAAAAACAAAGAGGTCCCACAACCAACCTCAAAACTGTTTTTTAAAGAAAAGGTAAATCCTAGTTCTGCCCATTTTGATTCATTATATACCCATTTCATATCATTGCCATACCCAGTACAGAAAGTATTAAGTGCAGCTCCTACACTTACAAGGGGTGGAGAAACCTAAATACATAGTGAATAGACATATTCAGTGGAAAGGAAGTCTTGCTAGTGTTCTATGGGAAATAAAAATGGTGTGTTTGGCCCAAGAATCCAGAATATGTTTGATTCTGAATGGGAGACAATTCAACCAGTATTTCTCTCACAAATTCCATGTTCAGTTCCCTCATTCTGTTTTTCCAGCCAATACTTGGTGGAGATCCATTAGTCTAACAATGAATTTTTATCTTGGAGAACAGAATCAGACAAAGTAGTGAGGAAGGAGCATCTAGCATGTTGCGAAAGCTACGTATAAGTTTGATGAATGATGAAGATCTCATCTGCTCTAACACAGAAGAGAGGAAGATGTAGAACAAAGCTATTGAGAAATAGTTGCAGAAACAGAAAAAGCTGAGGGATGAATTAGTGGTTAGATGAATGAAGAACACCGATGGAAAGAATATGTCCATCTGAAATAACAAACAAAATCAATAACTCTTCCATTCTGATACCTTCAATATACACTGACTTTAATACTGGGTGCAGGGAAGGGTTGAAAAGTTGAGACCCAGCTTCCAAATACTGAGGATCCCTTTAACGTTTCTTTTCTTTTTTCTTTCCAAAATAAGAGCGTATTGCTTTAATTGCCTGCTGCTACACAACCTACTCTGCAGCCAAAGGTACAGTATGTTTTTATTTATTTATTTTTAGCTGAGACAAAAGGTCCAAATGTAATCAAGATAAATGCAAATACATGTATATGTGTATTAAAAAGGGGGGAAAAAACAGTTTTGAAAGTAGCCATACTTAGAAATCTGGGTTGAAATGGCTCAATGCCACATTTTCATGTGGACCCAGTATGCTATGGACCACGTTTGAATAAATAAATAATGAAGTATGTGCCACTATCCTATTAGCTCCATGATCTGTTTCTTGCAGTAGTGCAACTTATTCTAGAGTTCCTTCCTCCTCACCCAGGACTCTTTGGTTACGTGAGCTACAGCCAATATTTCACCATTCCAGCACTATCATTTTGGTTCTCCTCTTATCATATGATGCAGGGCATATGTAAATTATTCTCTTCTCTGGAATAGTATAAGAATAATGTAAATATATTCTTGCTGGATTCAAGATGCAGCTTGTGTGTATTGTGGAGGTCTTGGTAGTGAGAACGGGTACATGGCTGATGCATGCTTAACTGCCCCAATCTCCATATCAAATTTCCTTGTAGTCTAGAATGCTGGCTGGAGAATTCTGGGAATTGAAGTCCACACATCTTACAGTTGCTGACATTGCGAAACACTGGTCTAGGCCATGTCTGAAGAAATACTGCCGTATATACCTCCACATTTTTTTTAAGGAACTACTGTCTTCTTTTGAAAGCCCCTCACCTTGTCTAACTCTTGCTGTTTCTCATCTCAAACACAAACACATACATACACAGAAAGAGAGAGAGAGAGATTGCAAATTTGGCAGGTTTGAAAAGGAGAAGCTTAACAGGGCCTGAATATCTGTAAATGGCAGGTGATTCTTCTGTCAAAGACATTGCAAATAACCAACACTAGAAGGTTAAGAGTGGGGTGGAGGAGATGGTTTATTTTTATTCCTCTTTCAGAAAGTGTATTTTTTGAGGAAGAGGAAGCTGCCTTTTTCTGGAAATCTGACATAGATTGACGGAGGAATGGTTGTCTGTTGGAATTTAAAACTTTGCATCTATCTAGAGTTCCATCACTATACTGTACTTGTAAATAATTATGCATGCATATACAGAGACATAGATTTTTTTTTTTTAATGGAGGTAAATAGATGGATGTTGGGAAATGAGAAATGTGGAACTGTAAGGTATGTGTACACTCACCACAAGATGAGAATAACAAACTGCCTCATGATTTCAATAAGAGTTACTCATATCCTGTGGGAGGAGAAAATGGAGCCTTGACTTTAAAGAGAAGTTGCATCTTCCATGTCTGTGGTAGGTCTTTGAGGGTTTTGTGCTATTTGGGGACAAATTCAAAACATATTTTGTTACAATCTACACTACAGGACTAAACCATATTATAACAACATGTAATATCTTGTAAAAACGAGGAAGCTTTCAGCAGAACAGGGAGCGCAATTATGCAAAATTCTTTATTTCATATAGTGCCATTCTGTTATCTGCCTTGGAGAGATTTTGCTGTTCATGATGATAAAGAAAAAAATCTCTGAAGCAGAAATATAGGCATGGATCTTTAGTGCAATGCCATTTAACTGATGGTGGAAAACACATGGATATGCTACTAAATGATCTACAAATGTGTTCTTTTATTTCTTTTTGCTTAACATATACAATCTTCACACATTTCTTCTTTCCAAATTCAATAAAGGAAGTTACATTGTGTATCTGACACGTGACCACCTTGCTTGCCGGGGAAGGTGAATCAGTGTTTGGGATTTGAACATGGGCTCATATGCAGACTTGCCTCCTCAGCGCCAAAAAAAATAGGATAGCAGAAAAAGGGGAAAGGAAAAATGGATGGGAACTTTCCCACTACGTATTTTGGAACAGTAGTAGCCATCCTGCTTGGGGATTATGGGGATTGTAATTGCAACCTATCTGGGAAAGCTACTTTATATTAAGCAATTAACTGGAGCATGCATGCTAGGGCACTCAATGACAAAAAGAAATGAAAGAAGTTATGTTGGGAGCATCGGCTGTCTGTGTCACCCATTTTTGAGACCCTTGCGAGCAAGTGAACGAGGGATGGGACAGTGGTACAAAGAATGGTTGAAGCAGGATTAAAATTTGCTTTTGCCAGAATCCAGGATTAACTGAATCAGTTGCCACACATTCTTTGTTTTTCACAAAGAGTGAGAATGCCAAAAATCAGAAAAGGCAAAAACTGCATGGGGATTTAATTCTTAAAAATAAATATTTCCACTGTGAATATTTTTCTTAGAGCCACAGGAAATTTTGCCAAAGGCATGATTTCTATTTATTTTTTCTGAAAATAAGAAAATGGCAATTCAAAAAAAAAAGAAAAGTCCTGCTATTTGGAATGTCATACTTTGCAGTGATATTTTCCAGCTGGTCATCTTTTTCTAGAGTACCTGTCAGCTCAAGGAAAGGAGGTATTATATTTTACATGTTTACTTCATTTGGTTTGATATCCTGATTAGGTCACAATCTGACCACACAGATATGAACATTTGTGTGTGTGCATGTACATTAGTTTTATATAGATATAGCTATGGTGCATGCATATTTATTTAAATAAATGAAAAACTGGATATATATTCCATTGCCCTAACCCTAATGCTGAAAATTATATAGAGATATTAATAGCTTTATCACAATGATGTAGCAAATGCAGCAAGGACCTTTGCAGAAGCTAAGGCATTTCCTTGGCTCTCTACATTTATATGCTGGTCTTCGAGAGGTCACACATCCATGTTTCTGGAATTTTGGAATCAATTTAGCACATTTTAGTGACATCTGTTGTGCTATCCTCCTTAGGTAGATAGTAATCAAAGCTCCTGAACTAACACTTCTTTTCTATAACCCTTTTTGTACTGTTGAAAATACATAATAGAATTGTGGGTCAAATGAGATGTGTGGAACTATGTAGCTTAGGTACATGATTGTCCCAGATGTTGTTGTTCCTATTATTTAACCATGCACCTAAAGAAAGCACTGTCCACCGATACTAAAAGATGACAAGCCCACCTGCAGGCATACAATCACAGGGTACAAAAAAAAAAAGGAATGGGGAGAAGGGGAAGCACCTGCTCTTTCATGGGGATTGGTGAGATGAATTTGGTCTCCCAGACTCCAGGGCTACGAACTGGAATTGGGCAGCCAATACATTGAAATAAGTAAATAAAAAGATGCTCTTCCAGGAAGGCTACAGATGCCACTTCCTACTGGTTCTTAGCTTCCTGACCAGTGGCAGAAGTCAGAATGTGAATCTCTTTAGCTATGAATGAATGAATGAATGAATGAATGAATGAATGAATGAATGAATGAATGAATGAATTGTGTGTGTGTGTGTGTGTAATTAGCAGCAACACCATGAATGTAGTATGACAAATGTGGAAACTTTGCCAGTATTGACTATCTAGCCACACTGTTCCTAAGCTTTTTAAAAGGCTTAAAGATGCATTTGTTTTTCATGGCTTGCTCACTGACTTTACCTACACTTCTTTAGTGAAAGGTGATAAAAGCATTATTCTGAGCCAAATGTTTTCTAATGTTTCAGAAATTGTCTAATAGTTCAAAAGCTTAAGCTTTTGAATTTGTTATCTGTAATCTTCTTTGAAAGCTATCCTAAAGCAATTTGAGAGTATAGCTATCCTAAAGCTATTTCACCCTTAGCAGCAGCATTTTCCAACTCGCAAAGACTTTGTTTCTACAGTACTTCACTGGTAATGAAAACATGTCAATATGGTAAAGCCAGTTCTCAGTCCAAATTCATCTCCTCTCCGTGATGACATGATTCAATAAACATTAGAGATAGCTGCCTAGCAAGATGTCATTTGATAACCTCAATATATACATTATTGTTCAGTGCTCAGCAAAGGAGGCATTTCTTTTTTATCCACTCCTCTGCCTCACATTTGCAGCAATTAGAAAATATGAGGGACCAATCAGATTCTTGCCTTGGTGCATATCCAACTATAATGCACATTGGTCTAAGGGTGTCAGCTGTGCATCCTGTCTCAGAAGGGTGGAAATAATATGTGTTTTCATTCAACATTCCTTGGGAAGGGGGATGGCTGCTTATGGAAGACTGCCTTAAATTATCCTCAGATCTAGCAAAATTATCACTGAAAGTTGCCCAGATACCCAGAGACCCCAAGTGATGCATGCTACAGCATTAGTAGCCCTGGGATAGTGAGGTGGGAAGTGAAGAGAAGGAAAGGCCTTTTGCCTGGGCCTCAAGATCAAGGGGTCTTAAATTTAGACAACTGCTATTTTGTTTTGTTTAAACTTAGAATAGTCCAATATTGGATCGCTTTTGGTCTTATTTTGTTTTGATTTGTTCTCATTTTTTAAAAAAAGTCCATTATAGGTAGAGCAGTCAGCAGCTGGATCTCCAAAAAGACCTAATCAGAAGGTGAATTCCTCCCTTATAACAGACATTCAAGGAGAAGTAATTAAGTTGTAATTTAGGTACCTATAAGGCAGGAACACAACAATGCATTCCAAGAGGAAACATTTTTCTCTACATTTTTCATTTGGACACTCCTTAATGCATCAAGTGATGCTATCGAATCAAGACTTTTAGTGAATGGGGACACTGGAGATAATTTGAAGAAATACTAACTTACCCCTTTTCACGTGCACTGGAACTTGCAAAGCTCTGCTTCCTGCATCTCAGTGTTTAATCTGCTGGCAAAAACTGCTAGGAAGTAAAGCTCTCGATTGGGATTCCACATCTGGCCTGCACATCTTAATTTTAAGACAATACGGCAATACTGCCTCTCCACTGCACAGCAGAAATTAACACATTGACTTCTAAGAGCATAAATCTAATGGGTAGCATGTTTTCCCTACAGAGTTGTACTAAGAAGGTTTTTGGCCAGGAGGAAGAAACAGAAAGCCCAGGGAACATAAGGAACTCATTGAGTATAAGCCTTAAAGAAAGCACTGCAGTCTGTTCCCAATTCTCAGTTTCAGGTTTCTGATATGACTCATGGACTACAGGTATTTCATTTTCTATGCTCTTGGTTAGAACTGTGGGCACTACAAACCACTCTAACATATTTTAAGCGGACAAGTTCTAATACTTGCTGAGAACTGATGCAAGAACTTGCAATATCAATCAGCATGATTTTATTTTTCTTCCAGACTTTTGGGGATTAGCTCCTAATATGACCTGCACATTAACAACCCAACAGCCCAGATTATACTTCAAGTAAAACACACGGGGCCTTATCTGGGTTCTGTTGCAAAATTTATGGCTGTTGCTATTTTTCCTTTTTTGCTCCATTTAAGATTGTTCTATAACATCTTGCATCTGCATAATAACACTAATTACTATTGTTGGTCACATAATCAGCCAATTGTTTAGACTGGATTTGGCGTTTTTATCCACCTATCGAGTCCTTCCCAAGGACCTGGGATAGGCAGATGTTGTTGTTTGATGGTGTTAAAGGTATCGTCACGGGATGTGAGCTGTTCCAAGTAAAGCTGCCTTTGGCAATTGACCGATGGTGATTTTGTCAATGCTGATGGTGCTCAAGTGGTGCTCCAGATGTTTTGGGATTGCACCCAAGGCACCTATTACTAATGGTACCATCTTTGCTTTCTTTTGCCACAGTTGTTCTCTTTCTATTTGCAGGTCTTTGTATTTTGTGATTTTCTCCCATTCTTTCTCTTCTATTCTGCTGTTTCCAGGTATTGCAGTGTCCACTATCCAGACTTTTTTGTCTTTCTTATCAACAATTGTTAAGTCTGGGGTGTTGTATGGCAGGTGCTTGTCTGTTTGAATTCCAAAATCCCAGAACATTTTAGCTTCTTCATTTTCTATTACCTTGTCTGTTTTGTGGTCCCACCAGTTCTTGCAAATATTCCAATGCACCATTGGAATAGCAAAGTAGCATGCCATTGTTTGTAGTCAGTCTATGCAATCTTCTTCCAGCAGCTGACTAGGTGGTCCACTGTTTCTTCAGCTTCTTTGCAGAGGCGGCATTTGCTGTCTGTTATTATGTTCCCAATTCTGGCTTTGTATGCATTTGTCCTTAAAGCTTGGTCTTATGCAGCCAAAATTAGCCTCGCTGTCTTTTTCTTCAACTTTCCTACTCTTAGCCATTGCCAAGTCTTGTTATCTGCTTTTCCTGCTAGTCTGTGTGTGTGTGTGTGTGTGTGTGTGTGTGTGTGTGTGTGTACCGGCCATGTAATACTTTGCCTTGCCATGTCTCTTTTGCGTTCTTCATTTGGTCTTTCCTGTAGGCCAGTTTGGTCTCTTCAGTATTCATTAAGCCTTTGTGGTGTACTAGCTTCAGTGTGTCTTCTTCACTGTCCTTCAGATATTCCTCCAATGCCCTTTTTGATTCTTCAACTGTCTGATGTACTTGCAACATTCCATGACCACCAATGCTCCTTGGTAAGTAGAGTCCGTCAACGTTGCTACGTGGATGAAGGGCATGATTCATTGTCATTATTCTTATGGTCTTCCTATCCAGGGCTTCTAATTCTACTTGAGTCCAGTCCACTATTCCAGCTGTGTATCTAATGACTGGAATTGCCCAGGTGTTAATTGCCTTGATGGTATTTCCTTCACTAAATTTGGACTTTAACATCTTCTTCACTCTCATGATGTATTGACTACTAACCTTCTTGACTTCAGTGTGCTTGATGTTGTCAGCTTGAACGATGCCTAGGTATTTGTAGTGAACTTCTTCATCCAGACTATTGAAGTTATTTCCATAGGGCATCTTGATTCATTCAGTTTTTACTATTTTTCCCCTGTTGATGGTAAGGGTAGGAAATTTGTCTAGTCCAAACTCCATTGCAATATCTTGTCTATATATTGGACAGTGTTGAATAGCAATTCTATTTCAGATGATGTTTTTCCATACAGCTTCAGATCATCCATGTAAAGGAGATGGGATAGCTTGCCAGATGTTTTTGATGTTTGGTAGACATGACCTGACTTGTTCAATATTGTTGGCAGAGGAATCAATGCAAAGACAAACAGTAGTGGTGATAGTGAGTCTCCTTAAAAGATTCCTCTCTTGATATTAACCTCTCCCAATCACCATTGACCAGCAACTGTGTCTTCCATTGTGCCATTGATCTTTGCACAAAGTTTCTGATATTTCTACTGACTCCTGTTGTTTCTAGGCACTTGATTATCCAATCATGTGGCAGGGAGTCAAATGCCTTCTTGTAATCAATCTAAGCTACATTCAAGTTGGTCTTCTCTTGCAATTTTCCAAAATCATCTTGTCAATTAAGATCTTTTGTTCCTCTGCTCTTTGGGCACTTTCCTCTCTGCTCAGCTGGAAAGAGCTTGTTTTCAACTAGATTCTGCTGAACTGCACCAGCTACAACACCAGGTAGCAATTTGAAAGTTGTTGGTAAGCAGGTAATTGGCCTGTAGTTGCCTGGTGCTCCCTCTTTTGTTGGATCTTTCATTATCAGGTAGGTTTTGCCAGATGTTAACCAATCTTCAATTTCATCTCCTTGCAGTATGTTGTTAAGCTGCTTGGCAATGAGTGGGTGCAGAGCAGTCAGATGTTTCAACCAAAAACCTGCAGTTCATCTTCACCTGGTGCTAACCAATTTTTGATCTTCCTTATCCTTTTCTCCACCATTTCTGCTGTTATTACAAGTTCTTTCATTTCAGCTTCTTTTGTATTCTTATCTACGTCCTTTATCCAAGCTGCATTCTTGTTCTATTGGGTTGTCCCATAACTGCATCCATAACTGCACCCATAACTGCACTGTTTCTTCTTTGTCAGGTGTTAACTGGTTCATTGCAGTCTCTTCATTGATGGATTGATAGAAATGTTTCTGATTCGACTGAAATTGGAGATTCTGCCTGTAGCGTGCAATTCGAGCTTCATATCTGCTGATCTTCTTGGCTATAGCTGTTATTTGCTGCTCTATTATTTCCAGTCCTTCCTTTTTCTTCCTTGTTTCTAGGTGATATTTCTTGATCAGGTATTCTTTGGTCTTTTTGTTCTTCAGCTTCTTTTCTTTCATCTGTTCTAGCTTGCTTGCATCTGATCTTAGCATGCTGATCTTAGTTTCCAACCTGATCTTCCATTTTGGTGGTGCACTGTCTGGCTTTTTTTCTTGTTTGTTGATTTTGCATCCAAGGTGTTCAGTTATAACTGCAGCCATGCTATACATTAGTTGGTTTGTTTCTTGCAGTGAGCTGGTGCTTATATTTGATATTACAGTATTGGCCTCTTTTAATACTTGTGCTACCTATTTCTTTGTAACAAGCTTCAATGCAGGCAACCTTATTCTGTTGTACATGCTCAGTTATTCTTTGTTTCCATTCCTCTTGTTTTTTAGTTAGAGAGCTTTGTTCTTTGTGAGGAGAAGGCTCTACTTTCTGAACTACTTCTGGGAAGGCTTCAATTTCTTTGCCCTGGGTAGACCTTCGTAGTTCTTCCAATTCTACTTCTGTGAATACTTTATTTCATGTTATAAATCAGTGTTGATCTGCTACCCTCTGTTCTGTTATTTCTGATTCTGGATGTTCTTTCCAGAACTGGTAGATTCTTTTCAGATATCCTCTTCGTGATGGACTTGATTTGTAATAGCAGATCATTATTTGTTTTCAGTCTTCATACATTTGCAATGGGTAAACAACTTTTCTTCCAGTAGTCCTGCAGCTGCTGGCCCTGGTTGCTCAGCCAACAACTTTGAGTCCTGTAGCCCACTTGTCACCAGATGTCCAGGAACTAGGACACTTAGTGCAGTCCTCATTGACCCATAAATTATGTCTCACCATATTGTTTATGGGACAGGCAACTTTATTTATTTATTTATCATATTTATATAGCCACCCATCTCACACAAAGTGACTCTGGGCAGCGTACAACAATTAAAAAGAATAAATTCATAAAAACAATTACAAATAAAAAATATAAAACTACACAAAACAGGAGGGGATAAAATTAATAAAGGAGCCATCGCAAAATTTCCCCAGTCTCCTGGGAGCCTGAGGCCTGATCACATAGCCAGGTCTTGAGGGGCTGGCAGAATGCTAAGAGGGATGGAGCTAATCTCACTTCTGCGGGAGAAGATTCCATGAGGCAGGCACCACGGTGCAGAAGGCCCGCCTCCTGGAACCCTTTATGACCAACTCTTGCATTTATGTACTTCGTAGTTCTGTAAAGCAAAGGAAACCTGAAGTAGGATCATAAGCACAGTTATGGTTTCACTTAGCGACCGCTTCACTTAACCACCGAGTTGCTGGTCCCAATTTTGCTTGCTAAACGAGGACTATCTGTATTATTATTATTGTTGTTGTTGTTATCATTATTTAAATTTATATGCTGCCCAACTTCCATCAACTCTGGGTGGTTTGTTAAAAACATTTTAAAACAAAAAAACAACATTATTCCCACACCATCTCTGAACTGGTTTCAGTTTAAGCTGATATGTGTTGGAATTTTGTAATGTGAAGGATTGGTGACTAAGTGAGGGTGGTGAGCGGTCCTCTTTCCTCTCCATTTCTTTGTCTTCTGTGTTGGGTCTTTTAGCTTATAAATATTAATATCAGTTACTTGGTTGCGTATTATTATGTAAGCTTCTTTGCAAGCTTTGTGGGTAGGGTATGATGCTTTAATTAAATTAAATGCATAATGTGAACATCAAACTGCTTAGTGATCAAGTACATCATTGCAAAATACTTCATATTCTGCCTCTTTCTTAGGAAGTCACCTAATAATCCTGGATGCAAAGAGACAATCTCACTGAAAAATCAAGACCTCCATCTATTTTTATTCAATTTCAAGCAGACATCCCTAACCAGATGCTCTCAAGGTATTGCAACTCACTCCTTCCAAATCCCTGCAAAAATCTGGGTGGATTATTTTTGCGCATTGTGCACCCATGTTGGGACTTTGTTTTAGGCATAGTTGACAGTTCCTCCCCATAATGGCCTTCAGTTACATAATCTGAATTATAGCCAAGCATCTAAAATTTGGCAAGACCTAGGGATTTGATTTTATTACTGCTGAAGTTATAGTAGGAATTTAAAGTGGGGGGTCTCTGTGTTAGCTTCTTTTTTCAACACCAGTGACTGCTGTAATCAATCCAATTTTCAAAAAAGTTAAAAGAGAAGATTCAGTGAATTATCACTCGAATAGCCTCTATTGAGCCTAATTAGCAAAATGTATGAAAAACCTCTAGAAATTATATGACTTATATGAATCTGAATATCTGAATATATAGACTTATATGAATCTGAATATATACTGAAGGAGAAACAAGCAGGTTTTAAGACTGGACTTTCCTGCTTGTATCAAGCAAGGGCCCTGCAGCATTTAGTTGAGAAATATACCATCAGATCCTGAATCATGATTTATGCTGCATTTCTTGACTTTAGGTTTGCTTTTCACTCAATCTCAAGAGACAAACTATGGAGCAAACTGAAATATTATACTGAGAGAGGCCCACTGTGAAATCTTATGAGATAGTGAAGTGTGTGCTAGGCCATCCTACAAAATCCTGTAAGGAAAGGTGTGGAAAAGAGCTGCATGTTGGTGCTTTTGCTTTTTAACTGTTGTGATATAAGCTCATTAGTAGCCCACTACCATCCTCCTAAGCTAGCAAACCTGTATGAAGATGATGTCACCAACCTCAGTTGGAATGAGAAGAACCCTGCCTTCTCTAGCTCGATACTGCAAAGAGGAGGCCTTGTTTTCCCAGACAAAAATTCTTTCTTTTCTAATTGCTCCAAAGCTCAAGCATGGCATAGTTAAAGCAAGCAAGTTAAAAGTTTTACACATTTAGGACTGGTTTTTCAAAGAATAGGGAGATGATGTGCCATCTGGACTACATAACTCAAGTATAAATATAAATATATAGCTGTATATAACTATGCAACTCAACCTCACTTATAAAATCCTTTCATTTCACCCGAGATGAACAGTTTATACTTGCAGTGCTAAAATTATTTGTAGCTAAAGTTCATGCCCAGTTAGGGCTATTTAACAGCATTGCCATTTTAGAGGGCATGCAGTCCAAACCTCTCTGCATAATATTTTTCAGGTTCCCTGTTAAGTCCCAAATACAGCATTCTGTCATTTGTAAAGTTGGCATTCCAAAGTGGAGACCACTCTCTGGCTAAATACATTTGCATATTAGATACAATTATGCTTTTGCCTTAATGTTAATCAAAAATGTCAGCTCAAACTGGAAAAGATCACTCTATCATAAAATGAATCACTGTCTTCACTAGTAATGTCTTCTTATGTTGGGATTCAAGAACATCAAGAGAGTTCTCTGAAAACTGGTATTGACTACAGAAGGTCAAATGGAACAGGCATTCCTGCTTGCAGAGCCACAGACCAACCTTTTCCTATTCATCTCTTCGAACTCTTCTGGATTTGTTTCAGCTTCAGCCTAAATGATCTGGATTTCACTTTGGCCAAACCACGATCCACTCAGACTGGTCTTGCCAAACTTCCAAGGTACAATGTATTTGTTCTTTGCATGAAGCAAAACATATTTTTTGTTTTACTTACAACCTGAAGAAAAAAAAAGAATTGTGGGCCATGTTAAAGCCATTGATGTAGACAGTTAATAGATTCCCTAAAGATTTTGATACATACCCATACAAGGAACATTCATTTATTTTCCAGTGGGATTGAAGAGGCAAACACCTTGGTTCAGTGGTGGTTAGGTCTGAACTCTATGTCATACTGAGACACCCATAAATTGGGCATCTCTGATGGTTACTGTCAGTGAGGAACAGTTTCCGTATTTGATGCATTGTTCAGTACAAAACAGCAAATAAATCCCTGATTATGGTAACAATCCACATCAGTCTCAGCATTTGACATTCAAGGAGAATTCTCAGGAAAACCATTTGTCTGGCTAACCATCTGTCTGCTTCCCTTTAAGTCAATAAAGGGAAATATTTTAGCACAAGATTTTTTTCACCAATTATGTACACACACACACACACACACATTCCAGCCTTTATGATGGGATGGAGCAATAATATCAGCATTTTTTGTTACATACCTTAATCTTCAGAAGTTTCTAAAGCTTAGCTCTGCATAAATGATGATGAAGTCCAAAAGATAATTAAAATCTAAACTTAATGATGGGAATATTGTTGAAGCAATAAATACTTTGGTAGTCCCTGTAATTAAGGATAATTGTCTGGACTCAAGCCAAATTGGGCAATCTTGATAATAAAACAAGGAAATGAATGACCATACTTCATGCATTCCACCCAAGGAGGGACATTCACAGATTATACATATCAGAAATACAAGTGGTAGAGGACTATTGCAAATAAACTGCAGAGGAAGAAAAACAACCTGAATGATCGCATTAGGAAAAGTAAAGAGGCTCTTCTTATGGAAAGTTGTAAGCAGAGGCTCCTGGAGACAACAAAAACCATATCATAATACAAGAAGGAAGCAGTTCAAAGTTGGATTAACAATGGGAAAAGCAAACCACTCCATGATATGCGTATCATGATATGCACGATATTGGGGGAAAAAAAGATCAAAATCTACCATGATTGTGGTTGAAATTTGAAAATCTTTTTTAAAAAGTAAGTGAGGGAAAAATCACGGCAGCTCAAAAACAAGTCTTGCAAACCATTACTATCAAAGCCAAAATTGAACTTATTTCAGACAGTGCCAAATGTTGCTTATGTAAAATTAAGGATCAATCTGTAGAACATTGTCTCATTAGTGGCTGTAGTAAAATTGCTTAGAGTATAAACAATGCAAAATTGTTTATAGGGTTGCAAAAATTGTCCACTGGAATTTATGCAGAAAATTTGGCTCTACTGTTTGCAAAAACCACTGGAACCATGTGCCCCCTCAAAAAAGTTTTGCAAAATGAGGAGATAAAAATTTTATGGGATTTCAAAATTCAAACTGATAGACACTTAGAATATAATACACCAGACATTACTATTGTAGAAAAAAATATATGCTTTATTGATGTAGTAAAACTTGGAGATACTCAAACTGATGAAAAACAACAAGAGAAAATAACAAATACATTTACAAATTGAGGTCAAAAGATTGTGGAGGGAAAAATTAATTGTCATGTCAATTGTAATTGGAGCTCTTGCTGCAATACCAAAAGGATTCACCAAAAATTTAGAAACGTTAAACTTACTGGAGTTGACACCACTAATTTTGCAAAAGACCATCCTACTTGGAACAGCCTACATGTAAGGCCCCTCCTCCATGACTTTTTGATCCTGGACCAGGTCTCATATGGTTGGAGTTAGTACCCATTACAAATTCAGTTGGAATGTGATGTTCATTTTAACAACAACAACAACAACAGCAATGGGACTGGATACACTTTAGAACAATTCAAAGGTGTTTAAGCATATTATAAGTATTAGTGAGGCTAGGAATAATTTGACATGATTTCATGTGCCATTTTTGGTTACTGCTGTGAGATAAATAATAATCTCATATCTAAATGTTTTAATGCATTACCTGTCCTCTCCCTTTCTCTCTCTCTCTCTCTCTCCATTCTGTGTGTGTAAATGTAGAAAAGCTTCATGAAAAAATTGACTCATATACCACTTGAATGCCATACTGCCCATGATTATCTTCTTTGTTGTTCTTCTAAAACAGTATTTCCCATTTGTATGTTGATTTATGAATATATTTAGCCCAGTTTGGAAATAGTGGTTAGGTTAGACAAAGGACAACAAAATCCAAAAGAACCAGGCCATTGCTTTTCATTTCACACCTAGATTTTGAATCCACACAACCCTGCACCCTGCTCTGACTTCCACAATTCCACTGAATGCAATAGGATTTAAGAACTGCAAGCATATTTATACCCTTACACCTTGTTCACAAAACAAACTTATTATGTCACCAGATTCACCCATCTGGGGAATTCAAAGAATAAACTGAACAATAAACTTGTCAGATAGACTGGATTCACAATATGCTGACTCATAAACAAACTAACCAAAGTTAAAACTAACTTAGTTTTGCATGTCATGTACATGGAGCCATTAGATCTTTAGCTGACCTCATTAAAGGCACTGTGTGAATGCAGCCCCCGTATGATTCCTGTAATGTTTCAGTCAGTGGTGTCTCAGGAGAAAAAGTCTCAACTTTAAACTCTTGAGTCTAGGCAACCCTCTTGCAAACCTGATTAAAAATATGTAAATTACAAACATTATATTTGTGATCAGCTAATTGCAGTAACAACTGAAGAGCAATTATGTTTATGATCTCCATTTCTCTGAGATGATTCCACATCTCCATTCTGTAGCATCACTTGCCCCTGGTAAATAGGCTACTTGACAGCTTCTCATTACTACCACACATCACCTCTTGATCTCTTTTTGTGACCATAGTCTTGGAGTATTTCCCAAAATAGATGACAGCAGCAGAAGCATATTCTTTATATTCATTATCTGGAGACCCTGGGCTCCTCAAGAGGCACTTTTCACAATCAGGAGATAAAAACTTCCAGTCAGACAGCATTTTCAAGAACAGCCCATTAAAGTCAGGTCCCAAAGCACAATAGAAGTTTATTCATTATCCAGTTTATACAGGAGGGTGGTTGTATGAAAACGCCTGGCGTGATTGCTAGATAAGAAGCACATCCACACATATCCTGATTCTTGGCATGTTAATGGTATTTTTTCTTCAAAGCATTCGGCATATACTATGACATAAAGTGAGGAAGCAACACCAACGTTCTCAGAAGAACAAGGAATATGCTGTTAATTCAACTCTTCAACTCTGTCAACTCTTTAATGAGATTATTAATTTGCTTTGGCTTTGAATTAGAATATTTGAATTTGTTGTCCTTCCCTTTACATACATATATTTAATAACCCCATCACATACTAAAGGGAATAACTATGTTTCTGAAATAGTCTATTCAAAGTTTTGTTACATTCCAAAGAGGAATATTAAATATTCCTTCTAAATATAAAAACCATCAAGAATTATGGGCACCTGCAGGGATAACTTAATATTTGAGAGATAAATCTATATCTAATCATTTAAATGATTACTGTTAATCATTTAAATATTTTCCGATATGTGCTGCATATACACAGACAGAGAGAGAGAGAGAGAAGGAGGGAGGAAGAGGGAGAGAGAGAGAGAAAGAGAGAACAATCTGGTCAAAATTTCTTGAATTGTTTTGTCTATTATATAAACATCCAGGCTTTCATGTATATGTTCAAACCATTAATTTCATTAATTTCAATAAGATAGGGTGAACTAAGATAACAATTTATTACAGTCTTAGATTAGCACAAAAACAAATGGAGGAGATAATACAGCCTAACCATGGCTGGAGAACATGTCCTCATGTCCTTCATACATTCCCTGAAAAGATGTCTAAATTCATCCAGTCCCAAATTAATACATTACAAGTTTTCTGCTGCTTCTGCCAACAAGAAATTGTATATGGCTTTTGCTTTTATTACTTTGAATGGGAGCAGTATTGTTTTGCCTACTCCAAAATAATTTTTCCTAGTCCCTGGGTTACTTCCAAGTGCTGCCAACATGAGGTATGCACTGCCAGCCCTGCTCTCCCCTTACAACAGTTTTTGATCTGGAATGTTTGGGAGCTGGGATAAAATTGAGAAGAGTCCTGTCACATTCTCTTGGTAGCCCAAGGAACAAGTAAACCTCTGTCCAAAAGGGTCTGGCTGATAGGTTGTGGGGTGGAAGACAGGTCGCAATAAGGCAAAAGGCACTCTCTTAATCCCCCATGCAAGTTCTCTCCTGCTTAATTTCAAACCTCTCCTCTGCCTCACCAGTTTGTCAGCGGGTTATTTTTGGACACAGTTCTACTGGCATTTAAGAAGACCAGTAGACCTGTGTTCAGAAATAGCCTGAGTGACAGATTACCAAGCCAGAACATTGGTGACCTATCAATCAGCAAACTTTCTGTCTGCTCCCATCACATATTAAGGAGAGTGACTGGTGGTGGTGGTTATTCCCATTGGCTAGTGGAAGGGGAAATAAAGGTGGCAGAATCCACCAAGTGCTGTCATTAAATTGTCCTGCAGGGAAGTTGCAAGGATAGAATCACTTGTCATTGAGGCAAACTAGAGCTTAGATACCAGGCCAGCACAAATTACGCCAGCATGTTTTTCTGGTAACTCATGGACTGGAGGAATACACATTAATACAGCCATCAAGAGCCCTAAGAAGATACTTTCATTACAATTGGTTTGTAGCTGGCATTTGGCCTGTCTTTTGTTTTAGTATTCAAGAAATCTACAGTATTTAATGACAAGATATGGTCTCTCTAGCATTTGTGTGTGTTTAGCCTTTCCATTATTTGTTTTTAAATGTAGATAACCAAAGCAATGTTCCACGAATGCATCACAAACCCACAGCTTGTCTTCATTCCCACTCAATCCATGCCACAGAATGATCTTTGAGATCTCCTAGGTGGCAGTTTTAACAAAGCAGAACATAAAATTAACAAATTTTATTATGAAGGATGTGAGTTTCACATGACTCTGTGATAGAAATGTTCCTATGTCAAAGGGCCACATGAAATTTTTTTTCGCAAAGTCTAGAAATGTACTTTCAAAAGAACCCTTTTTAAACATAAGAAATCTTATTTTGAGTGTTCCATCATATTTACCACATCCTCATACTAATTATTGTGGCACAACCCAAAATAGGTGAACTGGGAACAGTGGTCAGTTCCACCTTTCTTCCGTTGGAAAGGAATCGTTCTCCTGCTGCTGAAATTCCACTGAACTCAGTGTAGCTAATCCATCTTAGAGTAGGGTCCACAGAGTCCTGTTATCCGTTATAAAATGTCACTAGAAGGCTTGACAGGCACCAGTCTGTATGCTGCCTGGAATGAAGAATGTAGATAAGAATTTTAGTTGTGCAATAAAAAGCTGAGCAATTATGTAAAAACATTGTAATCAGCTTCAGATATTGGATAGTGAACGTGGTTGTCCTATAATTATCAGTAGGACACAAATTAGCTATCCACAGATAAGACAGATGCATTCAAGGGCACTTAAGGGAATGGGGTCAAAAAAGTCAAGGTGGTACCACAGCTATATGATTGAAGGCCCACCCATTGGCATGGCAGCCATACAGTCTCAGGAAAATATGAGGAAAATATGACATATTCTCAGGAAAATCTCAGGAAAATATGACATAAGTAGGTGTAAACAGGATGTGACAAGAACACCGCAGCTTGTTGCAGCCTTCTTAACATCTCCATGCTTTTTCTTGGGACCACACGGCTACAATATGAGTCCAGGAAAAGAAGTGGCTACTTTAAAGGGACACCAATAAGTGCCCTATGCCATTTCCAAAGCACTATATCAGTTTTGGATCCAAATAGCTGCACAACCCATTAACTGAATTTACACTACAGTATAGTAGTTAAGGAGGTGAACTAGGATGGGAAGATGCAATCTCAAATCCACCTCCAGCTGTGGAAACTCACTGGCTGTCATTCTTTCTCAGTCCCACAGGGGCTGCTATTATAATGTGTCCTTCTGCTATATAGTAGCATTTCGACTGTAAGGCTTTATTTTCCTCTGTACTAAATAGCAACAAAATTCTCAGATACAGGGTGAGTGCCACAAGCCCTGAACCAAGTCATTTACTGCTGGATAAGTGTACCACTATAAAAAGGTTGAACAGAGAAAAAAAAAACAACTTTTCGTCTTTTGCCTGTTGTATGACAGCCTCTTTTCTCACAAGCTGTAAAAGCTGTGATAAATCACTGACTTGGTAGAATCTTAATGGGATCACTCACACTGGGGCAAGAGATTCCACATCATATTTTGTTCTTTGTGTGTGTGTGTGTGTGTGTCTGTCTTCCTAGCATTTTCCCTTGGGTGCAGGGTCCGGATAATTTTCAGATTAACCGATTGTTGATCCATTGGTTGCAACAGGAATTTACTGACCAGCTTGTCACCTGAGTCTGACATCGTCGACTGAGAGAGAGGGACTGGCCCAAAGTCACCCAGCCGGCTTTCATACCTAAGGCAGGACTAGAAGTCACAGTCTCTTGGTTTCTAGCCTGGTGCCTTAACCACTAGACCAAACTGTATGTGTATGCCTATGTCTATGTCTATGTCTATGTCTATGTCTATGTCTATGTCTAAGTATGTGTGTGTGTGTGCCTGTATGTGAATATATATTCTTGTTAAATCACCTCCTGCATTTCCCCTTGTAGCCCTTTCATTTGTAGTCCACAGGTCTCGGGCCTCTTCAGTCATGTATCTTGCTTCCTACTCTCCATAAATAATATTCAACCTGTGGGATCGTTAGTTAACTTGGTAGACCAGCTATCCTCTTTACGATATCCTTTACATTCCTCTAGAAGCACAAAATCCTCGGATTGCCTTGGATCCTTTTCTTTGTTTTGAGGACAGGACTAGGGCTGATATTTCACAGGGTATAGCAACCTTTTCCAGAGAGGGGAGTGAGAGTGAGATGAAAGCAGGACTTGGTGTTTGAATAGTGCAGCAATCCCAATAACCCTATTTAGAAGCTCTCCTTTGTATTAAGTAAATAATTCACAAAGAACTGAAATGGCATTTGAGTACACATCAACCTCCAGTATAATCTACTGTATGTTTTTAACCAAGAACTCCTTTCATTTAATAACATTAAAAAAAAAAAAACACTATTCAAAGTGAATATTTTAATTTATTCCTCCATCTATTATCACTTTGCTGTACTGATTCAAGAGTTACAACTTTTTCAGGCTTCTTTGTAAGTCTGAAAAAGAGATGCTGCTCTTTAAGAGTTGTTCTAGCTATAATGAATCAAGTCCTTAAAGCAGCAACATCTTTTTTTAGATTCACACAGTAGCCTGAAAAAGGCAGGCTGCTTGAATGAATGAGAGAGCTGTGTTGCTTGTACAAGGTCTGGACCACATTTTCCAAATCATTTTTGAAGCATGCACAGTCCCAATGGGTAGAATCTTGCATCCAAAAAGATATTGTTGCCTCACTATTAAAAACCATTCAGGGTCAATTTAAACTTGTGGAAGCTGCCTAGGATTTGATCTAGGAAGTTATAGATTCTGCTTATTCCAATCCATCTAGATATTGACAGAACACTTGTCCTGACAAAATCCCAGGAACGTTGCCCTTTTCCCTAGAATCCATAAAATTCTTAATTGTTTCAAATTGTACTACTTCTCCTAATGCAATCAGGCAGGCAGGCAGGCAGAAGAGTTGCTTAAGTTAAGGGATGGAAGTGGGTGGGAGCGTAACAATCCTGTGGAATAATGATTTAGACAGAATGGAAAGCTCCATAACAAATACATATTTAATAGAACTTGATATTTCCCTTGAATAGAAAACGATCTGCCACGAGCACTTTTCACTGCTCCAGGAAAAGGCAGCACAGGGTGTGTGGAGGGGGGAAAAGGAGTTAAGGAGGAGGCTTCTTCTCTGAATTACACGCCACTTTCATAATTCTCCCTGAAGTGCCACACAGTGAAGGGAGGAAAATGAAAACAGCTGTGGAGGTTTAGAGTTGCACTCTGTTTAGCTCAGTCTTTGGCCCTTGCTCTCCACTCAGCTTGATAGTTAATCCTGGTCACGAACACCCATGTTTGTTACCTCTCCCTAAAATAGGAGGAGGAGGATGATGAGCATACTAATGATATAATGAATAGTAGTAAAAAAGTCACCACCATCATATCATCATATTTAGAAGAATTTCCAAAAAAGAGATTCCAAAGAAGTTACCAGCACAATTTCAGTCATTCAGGTTCTGCCGTCCAAGATTATGGGTTCTTGGAAAGACAAAAGTGACAACTTTAAGCTCTTCAGTCATTGAGGGATATCCTGTTGCATCATGACCCTGGAGAGAGATTAGATATTCTAATCTAGTGGCCTTAAAAAACTGGCCAGCCCTAATTTTCACATGACAGTGTGGTTGCTCAATTTAGCCTACTTGCACTGCTGAAACACTTAATCATTAATTTAATGATGATTATAATGAAAGCAAATGAGCAACATCTAATTGGGCAGGGATTTAATGGGACGAGGTAATTAGTTTGGTTATAATTTTTGTTATTGTTGCTGTTATTTATTACCATTTTATTAGATTTATATTCCACCCTGTCTTATGAGCTCCACCCTGAGCTATTATCTTAGCGAGTTTTATTGCTAAGCACCAAGTTTTATTTTTCTCCTCAGTAAAAACCCTGTGAGATTAGCTTGTCTGAGAGTGAGAGATCAATTCCAAAGTTTCCTTGGTTCAGGGTGGACGAGAACCTGGATCTCCTGATCTTAGTCAAATATCTTTATCATTTAATTGGAAAGAAGCAAACGTCATGATGAAGTTCAAGAGTTGGGCTATACTCCATCATGGCAAAGGTTAACCAAAAAGAAAACTCTACCATTGGAAACTGAAAATATCTTCATGCAATCAAAATAAACTACACGATGCCCATGAATAGCAACAGCCATGGTCACTTTCATTTGCACTTACCAGACTCCTTATTTTCTTTAATATGATACTAAAAGTTGTCATTACTGACACCTCAACTATCAGTCTCCAGAATTATCTTGATTTACAAGAATACCTCTGGATCCCAGAGACCCCTCACTGCTTGCAGTTCAAAGTTTTGTTTGGAAAAGAACCCACCTAACAGGGGGAAAAAATGTAAGTAACTTTGGATGGAGAACATTGGTGGTCCTAGAAGCATAACTGTAACGAACTGCCACTTGTTGATCTTAAAACCAGTAACTCTCCTTGCAACCAATATTGATTCAAAAGAAAGTTCATTTATTAAGAATAAGTGTACAGATCCAAAGCATTGCTGAGACTGAATAAAAGCGCGCCAAAAACTGCTTTTCTTTCTTTTCCCCCCCCTTTCTTCGCCCTTAGTTCTTGTCTTCTGATTCCCTTGCTGGCATGGCCTTGAACATTCCAGGGCTTGTGATAAGAAACCATCTGCATCAAACGGTCTCTCCTTCCTACTCCCCCTCCCCTTTTCCAATGGCAGAACCGCAGCATGTAGAAAAAATCATTTTTTTTTTAAACTAGCCATATAATAATCTACTATAAAATCTTGCGAGGATTCTGACATACTGCCCCTCCACAGAAAAGGATGTCAGTCAGATGATTCCTCTTCTTCACTCTAAAAGGAAAAGCAAAGATACACATAATACAATAACCAATCTAATTGTTAAGGCTTTGTAGGATAAGCATCATAAAATTTTTTAACTAAACGTGGGGCCTTTACATGTTTCTTGTCAACCCATTCAGCCATTGACTTGGGAAAATGTTTCCACTGAATTAAAAATTGAACCCCCCCCCCTGTGCTTTCTGCTGTCCAGTATTTCTTTAACTTCAAAATGTTGTTCTCCTTCAACCATCAATGGTTTAGGAGGTACTGGAGAGGGATGCCACTGAGAAGACTCCTTATATGGTTTAAGCAGGTCGCAGTGGAATACTGGATGGATTTTTTTAAATGTGGCAGGCATCTGTAATCGTAGTGAAACTGGATTAATTACTTTATCGATGACAAAAGGCCCTATGAATCTTGGAGCGAGCTTTCTGGAAGGTTGTAATGATTTAAGATGTTTAGTAGATAAAAGAACCTTATCTCCTACTTTCCAGTCTTTCTCTGGTGTTCTCTTAGCATCTGCAAATTTCTTGTATGTAGCTCTGGCCTCCTGCAACGAGGCAGCAATCTGAGGCCACACTTGTGTCATCTGCTGGATCCACTCATCAACCGAAGTGACTTGAGTGGTCTGCTTAGGCAGTTCTGGGATGGGTACAAAGTCTTGTCCTGTAGCTATTTTAAAAGGGGTGAGACCAGTGCTTTGGTGCACTGCATTATTATAAGCTACTTCAGCGAATGGTAACAGTTCATCCCAATTGTCTTGTTGGTAGTTAATGAAACATCTCAAATATTGTTCCAATACTGAGTTCAGACGTTCACATGATCCCGCTGTCTGGGGGTGGTAACCCGAACTCAAGCCTTGCGATGCCCCCAGTAGTTTTAGGAACGCTCTCCAGAATTTGGCAGTAAACTGGACCCCGCGATCCGAAATTATCCGTTCTGGGACCCCATGAGCTCGGTAGACATGTTGTATGAATAATTTAGCCAATTTGGGTGCTGATGGAATGGCTTGGCATGCCACAAAATGTGCTTGTTTGGAAAAAAGGTCTGTAACTACCCAAATAACAGTCTTTTTGTTGCTTTCAGGCAGGTCTACAATAAAATCCATGCTTATTTGCTTCCAAGGAGCTACAGGGTTTGCTACTGTCTGTAGAAGCCCCATTGGTTTGCCCCCTCTCTTTTTGGCCATAGCACACGTGGGGCATGTGGCTACATATTCCCCTACATCTTTTCTCATTGTTGGCCACCAAAATTGACGTCTGATCAGATGTAATGTTTTCACAAAACCAAAGTGCCCAGCTGTTTTGCTGTCGTGACTTCTTTGCAAAACCCACTTTCTAGCATCTGCAGGGACATATAGCTTGTCTTGCCACCACCATGCCCCTTGTTTGTTTACTAGCAACTGGCTGTTGCTTTTGAACCACTCATCCTGAGCAATCTGGGCATTTAATTTTACCAATAACTCTCCTTCTGGTTGTCCTTCACCCTTTTTTTTCTGAGCTCTAGTGACCACTCTTAGGGCTGCTTGGGTACATGGAATTACTGGAGCGACTACTTCCTCCCGTTTGCTATTGTGTTGAGGCAACCGAGACAGAGCATCTGCCAGAAAATTTTTTCCCCCAGGAATATACTTCAGGGAGAAGTTAAATCGATGAAAATATTGTGCCCATCTCATTTGCTTTGGTGACAGTTTCCTCGGTGCAGTCAAAGCCTCTAGATTCTTGTGATCAGTCCAAATTTCAAATGGATGGGGTGACCCCTCTAACAAATGCCTCCAACAAACTAATGCCCAGCGTACTGCGAACGCTTCCTTTTCCCACACCAACCAGCGTCTCTCAGTCTCTGAAAATTTCCGGGATATGTATGCACAAGGAAACAGTTCCCCCCCTGCCCCCTTCTGCAACAACACAGCTCCCACTGCTACATCCGAAGCATCTGCCTGTATGACAAATGGCTGTTCTGGATCAGGGTGTTTTAAGATTGGTTCAGCCGTAAACAGACGCTTTAAACTTTGAAACGCCTCCTGGCACTCCTTAGTCCAGGCTAAGGGGGCTCCAGGTTTTGCTGCCTTCGCCTTGTCCTTGCCCTTGGTTTTCAACAAATCGGTAAGTGGGAGTGCTACTTGGGCAAAGTTGGGTATAAACTGCCGATAGAAGTTAGCAAAGCCCAGGAAACTTTGAAGCTGACGCCTGGTTTTGGGAGCCTCCCAACCTGTAACGTCCCTCACCTTTGCTGGGTCCATTTCAATTCCCTGATGCGAAATTCTATATCCTAAATAGTCAATTTGCTGTTTATGAAATTCACATTTGGAGAGCTTGGCATACAACTGAGCTTCCAGTAGCTTTTTTAGCACCTTCCTGACTAATTGCACATGTTGCTCCATGGTTTCAGTGTAAATCAGGATATCGTCCAGATAAACCAACACCCCCTGGTATAAATACTCTTGTAACACCTCATTTATAAGTTGCATGAATACCCCCGCCGCTCCTTTTAATCCGAACGGCATTATTTCATAACGGAAGCACCCCAGAGGCGTGTTAAAGGCGGACTTCCATTGGTCTCCTTCACGTATTCGCACCCTGAAGTACGCCTCCCTTAAATCCAGCTTGGTGAAAATTTTCCCTTTGGATAAATGTGCCAACAGGTCTTTCATCAAGGGGAGTGGGTACCGGTTGTCAGCAGAAATGGCATTTAGCCCTCTATAATCTGTGCACAAACGTAGGGAGCCATCCTTCTTTTCCCTAAATAGCACCGGTGCAGCAATTTGAGAATGCGTAGGTACAATAAAGCCCCTCTTTAGATTCTTGTCAATGAACTCCCGCAATGCTTCCAACTCTTTGGGTGTCATTGGATACATTTTCTTCCTTGGAAATTTAGCCCCCGGCTCAATCTCTATGGCACAGTCACTGGCACGATGGGGGGGTAGCTGATCTGACTCCCTTTCGCTAAACACCTCCTGCAGGTCGCGGTATTCCTTGGGAATCTGGATTGCAGCTTCCACTGCCTTTTCCCCACTCACAGCACCCATCTCTTCATCTGACAATGTTTCGGTAATTCCTTCAACTTCCACTCCCCCCCCCTTTGGGAAACGCAAGATCTTTTCCTCCCAGTTCACTTCTGGGTTCTTCCTTTTTAACCAGTTCATGCCCAGAAGCACTGGGTTGCATGCCATGGGAGTCACTAGGAATTTAATAGTCTCTCTATGGTCCCCCATAGTTAGTTCAAGCTCTTCTGTACGATACTCCACCGGCCCTCCCCCCGCTGGCGATCCGTCCAGCTGGGTAAAAACCACAGGGGTTTTGAGTCTCTTTAAGCGCAGTCCCAAACCCCGGGCAAGGGCGGGGTTAATCAGATTTCGGGAGCAGCCAGAGTCTATCAGCGCCCGTATCTCTGCCCTCCGATTAGTCCTCACCACCCTTAGTTCCACCCAAATTTTAATGGGACTCACCCCCATCTCTTCGCTCTCCGAGTCCTCCCGTGAGCTGCTTTCTTTCTCTGGAAGAGCAGCCGCCTGTCGGAGAGAGAGCGGAGCTGACAACTTCCGGGTTTTGCCACCGCCGCGTGCTGCCGCTCTAGCTCCCGTCTCGCTGCCTGCTGCCGCTGATTCCTTCCTGCCGGGCTTTGAAGACTTCGGCCCCTTCCGTTCCGTCTTCTTGCCTTCCTGCTCCGTCTTCGCTTTAGGGCACGCAGCGGCAAAATGCCCCAGCTCCCCGCAGTTGAAACAGACGCGCCGGCCCCCGCTACTCTTCGGAGCGCTGGTCTTCGCTTTGGGCGCCGCCTTCTTTGCACCGGGTAAGGGCGGAAGTCGGGTTCTTGCTTCAATGGTGCGCCACTGCTCCTCCACTTCGCCGGCCATGGCGACCCATTCATTAAAGGTTTTCGGGAAACCCCGGCACAGCACACGCTGCAGCAATTCGGGTTGCAAGCCTCTCTGGAAAAACTCAATCAGCAGCTCCTCCGGCACGTGAGGCAGCCTTTGAGCCAAGCCCCGAAATTCATAGGCGTACTCTGATACCGACTTGGACCCCTGCTTCAGCCTTTCCAGGTCGCGTCGTGCTTTGAGCGCCACACACGGGTCTTCAAAGCGCGCGCAGAGAGCCGCCATGAAATCCTCCAATTTTCTTAAAGCCCGGTCCTTCGCCCTATGCAGGCCAACCACCCATTCCGCAGCCATACCTTCAAAAAAACTGGACACATAGGAAACCTTCTCCTCCTCGCTGCGGAACAGACCCCCGTAGCCCTCCATGTAGATCCGGACCTGGGTGATAAAGCAAGCCAGCTGCTCAGCATCTCCCCCGAATTTCATGGAGATGCCCCGCTGCTGCATCGGGCTCTTCTTGGCTCTGCTAGGTGTGACATCCTCCTCCTCCTCGCTGGAAGTCTCATCTTCGGCTGACAGCTCTGCCACCTCCGTGCCTCCTGGTGTGGCGGCCGCTTCTCGTGCGGGAGGTGTAGATCCCCTTCCAAGCAGTTGGTCCATGGCTGCCTTTATAGCTCGCATATCATCGGATATGGACCCCATCTGCCCTTCCAACTTCCCCAAGCGATCTTTCAACGAAGGAGCCCGTCCTTTCGTCCCTGTTGCTTTCATCCCCGTCCGGTCTGGGCGTGATGATTGCACCGGCTCCCCCTGGGTTATCACCTTTACTTCCAATGGAGGAGGGACTTTTCTTTCTTCTTCTTCCTCAATAACATCATCAGCCATCCCGTTGCTCGGTTGGTCCCGGTTAACGTGAGGCTTGTGACTCCCCTCAGGGTAATGTCCCTGGTAGAAGTCTGTACAGGGAGTCTCAGCAAAATGTAACGAACTGCCACTTGTTGATCTTAAAACCAGTAACTCTCCTTGCAACCAATATTGATTCAAAAGAAAGTTCATTTATTAAGAATAAGTGTACAGATCCAAAGCATTGCTGAGACTGAATAAAAGCGCGCCAAAAACTGCTTTTCTTTCTTTTCCCCCCCCTTTCTTCGCCCTTAGTTCTTGTCTTCTGATTCCCTTGCTGGCATGGCCTTGAACATTCCAGGGCTTGTGATAAGAAACCATCTGCATCAAACGGTCTCTCCTTCCTACTCCCCCTCCCCTTTTCCAATGGCAGAACCGCAGCATGTAGAAAAAATCATTTTTTTTTTAAACTAGCCATATAATAATCTACTATAAAATCTTGCGAGGATTCTGACATACTGCCCCTCCACAGAAAAGGATGTCAGTCAGATGATTCCTCTTCTTCACTCTAAAAGGAAAAGCAAAGATACACATAATACAATAACCAATCTAATTGTTAAGGCTTTGTAGGATAAGCATCATAAAATTTTTTAACTAAACGTGGGGCCTTTACATGTTTCTTGTCAACCCATTCAGCCATTGACTTGGGAAAATGTTTCCACTGAATTAAAAATTGAACCCCCCCCCTGTGCTTTCTGCTGTCCAGTATTTCTTTAACTTCAAAATGTTGTTCTCCTTCAACCATCAATGGTTTAGGAGGTACTGGAGAGGGATGCCACTGAGAAGACTCCTTATATGGTTTAAGCAGGTCGCAGTGGAATACTGGATGGATTTTTTTAAATGTGGCAGGCATCTGTAATCGTAGTGAAACTGGATTAATTACTTTATCGATGACAAAAGGCCCTATGAATCTTGGAGCGAGCTTTCTGGAAGGTTGTAATGATTTAAGATGTTTAGTAGATAAAAGAACCTTATCTCCTACTTTCCAGTCTTTCTCTGGTGTTCTCTTAGCATCTGCAAATTTCTTGTATGTAGCTCTGGCCTCCTGCAACGAGGCAGCAATCTGAGGCCACACTTGTGTCATCTGCTGGATCCACTCATCAACCGAAGTGACTTGAGTGGTCTGCTTAGGCAGTTCTGGGATGGGTACAAAGTCTTGTCCTGTAGCTATTTTAAAAGGGGTGAGACCAGTGCTTTGGTGCACTGCATTATTATAAGCTACTTCAGCGAATGGTAACAGTTCATCCCAATTGTCTTGTTGGTAGTTAATGAAACATCTCAAATATTGTTCCAATACTGAGTTCAGACGTTCACATGATCCCGCTGTCTGGGGGTGGTAACCCGAACTCAAGCCTTGCGATGCCCCCAGTAGTTTTAGGAACGCTCTCCAGAATTTGGCAGTAAACTGGACCCCGCGATCCGAAATTATCCGTTCTGGGACCCCATGAGCTCGGTAGACATGTTGTATGAATAATTTAGCCAATTTGGGTGCTGATGGAATGGCTTGGCATGCCACAAAATGTGCTTGTTTGGAAAAAAGGTCTGTAACTACCCAAATAACAGTCTTTTTGTTGCTTTCAGGCAGGTCTACAATAAAATCCATGCTTATTTGCTTCCAAGGAGCTACAGGGTTTGCTACTGTCTGTAGAAGCCCCATTGGTTTGCCCCCTCTCTTTTTGGCCATAGCACACGTGGGGCATGTGGCTACATATTCCCCTACATCTTTTCTCATTGTTGGCCACCAAAATTGACGTCTGATCAGATGTAATGTTTTCACAAAACCAAAGTGCCCAGCTGTTTTGCTGTCGTGACTTCTTTGCAAAACCCACTTTCTAGCATCTGCAGGGACATATAGCTTGTCTTGCCACCACCATGCCCCTTGTTTGTTTACTAGCAACTGGCTGTTGCTTTTGAACCACTCATCCTGAGCAATCTGGGCATTTAATTTTACCAATAACTCTCCTTCTGGTTGTCCTTCACCCTTTTTTTTCTGAGCTCTAGTGACCACTCTTAGGGCTGCTTGGGTACATGGAATTACTGGAGCGACTACTTCCTCCCGTTTGCTATTGTGTTGAGGCAACCGAGACAGAGCATCTGCCAGAAAATTTTTTCCCCCAGGAATATACTTCAGGGAGAAGTTAAATCGATGAAAATATTGTGCCCATCTCATTTGCTTTGGTGACAGTTTCCTCGGTGCAGTCAAAGCCTCTAGATTCTTGTGATCAGTCCAAATTTCAAATGGATGGGGTGACCCCTCTAACAAATGCCTCCAACAAACTAATGCCCAGCGTACTGCGAACGCTTCCTTTTCCCACACCAACCAGCGTCTCTCAGTCTCTGAAAATTTCCGGGATATGTATGCACAAGGAAACAGTTCCCCCCCTGCCCCCTTCTGCAACAACACAGCTCCCACTGCTACATCCGAAGCATCTGCCTGTATGACAAATGGCTGTTCTGGATCAGGGTGTTTTAAGATTGGTTCAGCCGTAAACAGACGCTTTAAACTTTGAAACGCCTCCTGGCACTCCTTAGTCCAGGCTAAGGGGGCTCCAGGTTTTGCTGCCTTCGCCTTGTCCTTGCCCTTGGTTTTCAACAAATCGGTAAGTGGGAGTGCTACTTGGGCAAAGTTGGGTATAAACTGCCGATAGAAGTTAGCAAAGCCCAGGAAACTTTGAAGCTGACGCCTGGTTTTGGGAGCCTCCCAACCTGTAACGTCCCTCACCTTTGCTGGGTCCATTTCAATTCCCTGATGCGAAATTCTATATCCTAAATAGTCAATTTGCTGTTTATGAAATTCACATTTGGAGAGCTTGGCATACAACTGAGCTTCCAGTAGCTTTTTTAGCACCTTCCTGACTAATTGCACATGTTGCTCCATGGTTTCAGTGTAAATCAGGATATCGTCCAGATAAACCAACACCCCCTGGTATAAATACTCTTGTAACACCTCATTTATAAGTTGCATGAATACCCCCGCCGCTCCTTTTAATCCGAACGGCATTATTTCATAACGGAAGCACCCCAGAGGCGTGTTAAAGGCGGACTTCCATTGGTCTCCTTCACGTATTCGCACCCTGAAGTACGCCTCCCTTAAATCCAGCTTGGTGAAAATTTTCCCTTTGGATAAATGTGCCAACAGGTCTTTCATCAAGGGGAGTGGGTACCGGTTGTCAGCAGAAATGGCATTTAGCCCTCTATAATCTGTGCACAAACGTAGGGAGCCATCCTTCTTTTCCCTAAATAGCACCGGTGCAGCAATTTGAGAATGCGTAGGTACAATAAAGCCCCTCTTTAGATTCTTGTCAATGAACTCCCGCAATGCTTCCAACTCTTTGGGTGTCATTGGATACATTTTCTTCCTTGGAAATTTAGCCCCCGGCTCAATCTCTATGGCACAGTCACTGGCACGATGGGGGGGTAGCTGATCTGACTCCCTTTCGCTAAACACCTCCTGCAGGTCGCGGTATTCCTTGGGAATCTGGATTGCAGCTTCCACTGCCTTTTCCCCACTCACAGCACCCATCTCTTCATCTGACAATGTTTCGGTAATTCCTTCAACTTCCACTCCCCCCCCCTTTGGGAAACGCAAGATCTTTTCCTCCCAGTTCACTTCTGGGTTCTTCCTTTTTAACCAGTTCATGCCCAGAAGCACTGGGTTGCATGCCATGGGAGTCACTAGGAATTTAATAGTCTCTCTATGGTCCCCCATAGTTAGTTCAAGCTCTTCTGTACGATACTCCACCGGCCCTCCCCCCGCTGGCGATCCGTCCAGCTGGGTAAAAACCACAGGGGTTTTGAGTCTCTTTAAGCGCAGTCCCAAACCCCGGGCAAGGGCGGGGTTAATCAGATTTCGGGAGCAGCCAGAGTCTATCAGCGCCCGTATCTCTGCCCTCCGATTAGTCCTCACCACCCTTAGTTCCACCCAAATTTTAATGGGACTCACCCCCATCTCTTCGCTCTCCGAGTCCTCCCGTGAGCTGCTTTCTTTCTCTGGAAGAGCAGCCGCCTGTCGGAGAGAGAGCGGAGCTGACAACTTCCGGGTTTTGCCACCGCCGCGTGCTGCCGCTCTAGCTCCCGTCTCGCTGCCTGCTGCCGCTGATTCCTTCCTGCCGGGCTTTGAAGACTTCGGCCCCTTCCGTTCCGTCTTCTTGCCTTCCTGCTCCGTCTTCGCTTTAGGGCACGCAGCGGCAAAATGCCCCAGCTCCCCGCAGTTGAAACAGACGCGCCGGCCCCCGCTACTCTTCGGAGCGCTGGTCTTCGCTTTGGGCGCCGCCTTCTTTGCACCGGGTAAGGGCGGAAGTCGGGTTCTTGCTTCAATGGTGCGCCACTGCTCCTCCACTTCGCCGGCCATGGCGACCCATTCATTAAAGGTTTTCGGGAAACCCCGGCACAGCACACGCTGCAGCAATTCGGGTTGCAAGCCTCTCTGGAAAAACTCAATCAGCAGCTCCTCCGGCACGTGAGGCAGCCTTTGAGCCAAGCCCCGAAATTCATAGGCGTACTCTGATACCGACTTGGACCCCTGCTTCAGCCTTTCCAGGTCGCGTCGTGCTTTGAGCGCCACACACGGGTCTTCAAAGCGCGCGCAGAGAGCCGCCATGAAATCCTCCAATTTTCTTAAAGCCCGGTCCTTCGCCCTATGCAGGCCAACCACCCATTCCGCAGCCATACCTTCAAAAAAACTGGACACATAGGAAACCTTCTCCTCCTCGCTGCGGAACAGACCCCCGTAGCCCTCCATGTAGATCCGGACCTGGGTGATAAAGCAAGCCAGCTGCTCAGCATCTCCCCCGAATTTCATGGAGATGCCCCGCTGCTGCATCGGGCTCTTCTTGGCTCTGCTAGGTGTGACATCCTCCTCCTCCTCGCTGGAAGTCTCATCTTCGGCTGACAGCTCTGCCACCTCCGTGCCTCCTGGTGTGGCGGCCGCTTCTCGTGCGGGAGGTGTAGATCCCCTTCCAAGCAGTTGGTCCATGGCTGCCTTTATAGCTCGCATATCATCGGATATGGACCCCATCTGCCCTTCCAACTTCCCCAAGCGATCTTTCAACGAAGGAGCCCGTCCTTTCGTCCCTGTTGCTTTCATCCCCGTCCGGTCTGGGCGTGATGATTGCACCGGCTCCCCCTGGGTTATCACCTTTACTTCCAATGGAGGAGGGACTTTTCTTTCTTCTTCTTCCTCAATAACATCATCAGCCATCCCGTTGCTCGGTTGGTCCCGGTTAACGTGAGGCTTGTGACTCCCCTCAGGGTAATGTCCCTGGTAGAAGTCTGTACAGGGAGTCTCAGCAAAATGTAACGAACTGCCACTTGTTGATCTTAAAACCAGTAACTCTCCTTGCAACCAATATTGATTCAAAAGAAAGTTCATTTATTAAGAATAAGTGTACAGATCCAAAGCATTGCTGAGACTGAATAAAAGCGCGCCAAAAACTGCTTTTCTTTCTTTTCCCCCCCCTTTCTTCGCCCTTAGTTCTTGTCTTCTGATTCCCTTGCTGGCATGGCCTTGAACATTCCAGGGCTTGTGATAAGAAACCATCTGCATCAAACGGTCTCTCCTTCCTACTCCCCCTCCCCTTTTCCAATGGCAGAACCGCAGCATGTAGAAAAAATCATTTTTTTTTTAAACTAGCCATATAATAATCTACTATAAAATCTTGCGAGGATTCTGACAATAACTTGTAGTGAATAGTCCATAATGACTAGGGAAATCTTTGGGGATCCCCAACCTGCTCTCAATATTCCAAATATGCCTATTGGCCAATATAGGTTGTCTACACTTCCCATTTGATGTTCCCTACTTTTCAGTGCTTGTCTGATGTAATTTGGACTCTATTTTGTTTGTTCAGATTGCCAGCTTTGGTTGACGTTCCAATTACATCCTTTTTGGGACAGGGACAGCCTCACTATAGTTGTTGACATGATGGTAACTTTAGATTTAAGTTACCATATGCAATATCTGTTACTGCCCTTGTGTGCTTGGTCTGCACATTCAGACCACACTCAGCTGCAACAGAATGTGGTAGCTAGGTTGCTGAGAGGGCACCAACTAACTACCACCAATTAGCTACTGAGCCAGGTCCAAAGTTTTGGTTATGACTTGAGTCTAAGATACTTGTTAGATTGCCTTCACCATTTTAGACCTGGTTGATCACTAAGATCATCAGCAGAGGTCCTGCTGCATGTACCAACTGCTTGAGGACAAGCCTTCTGTGTGATTGCTACCTCCCAAAAAAATTCAGGATGTGCCTACATGATACCTTTTAGGGCCCTGTTGAAAATGTACCTCTTCCCCTAGGCCTGCCCAATAGGAATGTTGGACAAATCTCCTTTGTGTTCTCTCCCCCTACCTTTTTAACAAATGCATTTTATTACTTTTTGTTTTACAGTATTTTATTTTAATGTGATATCTTATTATGTATTTTATTTCTGTCTTTACTATAAAGCACTTTGAGAAGCTTCACTATGGAAAGGAATCTATTAAATAAAATAAATAAACGTATGATAGGATTGATGCTTTCTGACTAATCCTAAATCTTTTTTTTTCTTTTTTACCATTGCAAAGATTTTTCTTCAGATTTGACTTTTGCCATGATATTTACTTGCTCATCTATTAGTAGGAAAGAATTAAGAAGAATGTCACTGGCCTGAGGCCATAATTTATTTATTTATTTAATTCCATTTCCAGGCCACCCAATTCCAAACAACTCTGAGTGGCTTCATTAAGTTAAAAGAACAATTCCATAAAAGCACACGCTAAAGCATATAGTCAAGCAGTCAGAGGCATCAGAAGGATGCAATTCTGTCATCATTGGAAGAAAGCAACATTGTACCATCGCAACGCAAGCTCCGCCCCCTTCCTATGTGCATGTGACATCACAATGCGCATACAAAAGAGGTGGAGCCATGCCTTCAAACAGACACATACAGTAGATGCCCCTGAAAACAACAAATAAGTGTACATAATAAATATTCAAGCAGAAACATATAAACTGCTTTTTCCACCATCTCTGACTAGTAATGACCATATAGCATTGGGAGAAGGCTGTGCTAAAGCATGCAAAGAAGGCACGTTTTCTCATTTGAATAGCAGTCTCTCTCTATGAATGTTAAACTACAGTGACTGTTCCCGGCTCTGCTCATCAGGCTATGGGATCTGTTTTTTACTTATGTAGTTGAAAACTCTGGAATCTAAAAGCCTATCTTTTCCTTCATCTTTGTGGAAAAGGTACAGTGGCTTATTTATGATGTGTTCATTGGTATCTGTGCTCTGCTACATCTTCAGTCGGTTGATAAAGGCTGACTTTTTTATTGCAAAGAAAAAATCCAGGTTTACTGTTCTGTATCAAGTATACTTAATAATATGGTTTAAAAATAATCCCTTTGAATTACAACAAAGTACCCTGTGGATACATTCTTACCAATATAAAACTTATGGGTTTTGTCAAAAGAAAAGGGATACCTTTTGTCAGATTTATGCACAGGATTGGTATAAAATTCCATAATTTCTGAAATGTCATCTTAATAGCCTCACTGCTTCAGAATCCTTTCAGTCCTTCTTTAAAACTTGGGGCCATTTTCTTAAGAAAATATGAAGGTGTTCCCAGTTCTCACAAACATGGGATGAGTCAAACTGCATAGCAGCATCTGAACTAAAAGATGTAGCAAATCAAATATGACATTTTATTGAGTACTGACTCTGGCAGTAAAAAATGCTGTGCTCTCAAGTAAGGAGTCTGGAAGCATTCAGTAGTCTGCTTAAACAGGAAGGTGAAGTTTTTGACCAAATGATTACCCATGAATCAAGAGGAGGTCATTTTAGCTTCCCAGCTAAGAATAGAAGAACCTGTTCAAAGCAAAGAAATGAGTAGGAGTTACAAATGAATCCTGCTGAGGAGACTGATGAGTTTAAGATTAGCTTTAAGACTGACCTTTGATGGGCAGAGCTGTTCATCTGGACACTGTGCTTAAATAGGTCCTCTCCTTTCTTCTTTCTTTCTCTGTCCAGTTCCTCTTGTCTTCTCCATCCTATTTCGCTTCCATCTTCTTTCCTTCCTTTCCCACTATAGCTGCCCCTTCATCCTGTTTGTTTTGTTTTGTTTTTTTCCTGTTGCAGTTTCTACAAAAGGAGCAGTGTGTGTTCTTGTGTATTTCTGCACATAGAGGCCATAGTTTCTGCATAGGAAAGAGAATGGTTGGCATATGTAAATGAGGGATCAAATAATTTTATAAAGAGGGTATTTTATTCTATTGTATTTATGCATGTGCAATGTAGATGTGGATACATAAACATAGATGTAGATAGAGATGTAGATAGAGATAGAGATGATAGAGATAGGCATGTTCCACCTTGAATCAGCCTGTTCCATTCTGCATTTGGGTTTTATATTGAAGTAGTATCCTTGGGGAGGGGGCAAGAGCAGGATTTGCATCATGACATCACTGTGCATGGGTTATCATTCAGATGTAATCTTCGTTTGCTGTAGAGCCCTATGCTTACAACTCTGCCATCTGGACCTTGGAAGCTATCTGCCTGTCATGTCAACACAGCTGATTGCAGTGTTTTGTTTATAATTGGAGGAGGGATGTGACTATTATCATACTGAGAAGATTTTGATTCAGTTATGATCACAGTTTGGATCAAAAAAGAATAGTCCAATTCACCTTCCAGATTATGCTAACTATCTAGGACTAAGGAACATTGGGTTCAATACAGCAAGCAGAAAATTAGATTTCCTTCCTTCCTTCCTTCCTTCCTTCCTTCCTTCCTTCCTTCCTTCCTTCCTTCCTTCCTTCCTAGACTGGACATTTGTAGTCTCCATATTTTTAGTATATGAACTAAACTGAAGATTGACAAGCATGCTGGATTTAGAACTACCTGAATTCCATATCATTCTATATCGACACTTAACTGATTCTGTACCAAAAATCTATTTCTAGTTCAAATGAGAAAAAATGGGATGTCCATTCTTTAAATAAATTATACTTATTTTTCTTCTGCTCTATACCACATATTTCTTGATTTAAAAAACTTAACCCAGTATAAAGAGTTCTGGTTGCCCAATAATCCAGTAGGTGGTGGCGGTACTACTGACTGATACTGTTTTAGGATGTGTGATATTTCTTGGGTCCAAATGGAATAACTCCATTCTTCTACCCTATTGAATATTTCACCCTACATAAAAGGACATGATTCATGCCGTTCACTCAGATTTGCAGATCCAAACTGAACTCTACCAAATCCCTTACTTCTCCATTTATGTATCATAGTTTTAGTATTTCATTGCTTGAGAGATAATATTTAAATATGAATTTTTGAGATAAAATGTGCCTTTAAATGCAAACTGGAATACATATTTAAATAATATTTTTATTTTTAAAAGAGTACTTCGATTTTTTTTAAAATAATATTTTGATGTTATTTTATCTTGCTGCAAATCAATGTAGCAAGAGAAATGAATTATTGATATTCTCCCAGGTTTATTTCTATTTCAATTAATGTAGGAAGCAGGGACATTAAAAATGTCAGTGATGGCTGCAACCAGTTGTCCAAAACCTCACCCTTTTTTATACACATCACAATACATTTACAAAAGGTATGGGGTTTCAACTGCACATTCATACCCACCAGTTTGACTTTTTTGAAGCATACCCAATTTGCACACACATGCACACTTGAGACAAAATCCTGTTACCAAGTGGTCTCTGGAATAGCAAGGGAAAGAGGGGCAAAGTAACCTCATATCTTGTGTACCCAGACAGCATAGACAATGCCTGGGGCACAGACATATCAAAGGATCTCTGGAATGTCAAAGCACTTCAGATCCCACTTTCTAATGTTCTCTTAGAATTACTGCTAAGATACTTTATGGACATATATAATCTATTCTGCAGATTTGCAGTGCCTATCAAGTCTTATTTAATAGAATTCAGTATGCTTGTATCCAGCATATCCAATTTCAAGACATCTTGATCTTCTAAACATTGTGATCTTCTACTTTCTACTGTATGGAAGAATTCATTATCCATTCTCTCCTTGAAGTGTGGAACTTACTAAGTTTTAGCCATGTGTACCTTTTATTTAGCCTCAATAGTTTTGCTGGCTCAGATTAATTTAAATAATTGGGCCTCTTGACTGAACAAAATATTATCCTTTTTTCTCCTACTTTTTAAAATTGCTCAGTGCAGTACAGTGAAGGACCAAGAGCAACTCTTGTGCAAAAAGCTCCAGTTAGTGCCTGAGGCTACTCTAGTTTGAACTCAGCATTTACTCATGCTTTTATGTGATTTATTTACTGCAGAAATTAGTGTACTTACATTTATGCAAAGGGCCTACACATAACCTCTTGGATGCAAAACAGTTGTATTGAAGGACTCATCCAAAATTGAACTGATCCTTTTCCAGTGTTTTTTTTTTAATGTTTATGACATGTACAATCTCTTCTATAAAAGACAGCCTTATTATTCCCAGTGTTAAGTCAAAGTTTATGCAGCTTTCTGCATGAACATTTGTTTTCCCTCTCTCATTAACCCTACCTCACCCCACCCCAAGTACCAGTTGATATATTTGGTTATATATTTCAGACAAAACTACTTAAAATTATTTCCTGTGAAATCAAGGAGATTAAGCAGACGTGAATTGATTCTCAATAATTTCATTAGGAATAAAGTCATATAAATTTGATCTAGATCCCACCCAATGACCAAAAATTTCTTACAACTGCATTTTTGCCAACAACAATGGAGTTTTGCTTATTTAACATCTGCTAAATGAAGACTCTACAATCACTGAAAGGTTTTCTTTCTCATATATAAGCAAAGACTTGATCAGCAAGAGATTCCCAAATGTTGGCAGTACACATTGTGCCCATGTCTTAATTCAGGTAATCTCTCTCATCCAGTGTTCAATCATGTATAAGGAGCTTTCTTGTTTCTTGCTTCTACATAAGTAAGGAAAAGCAACATTGATGAAAGAAGCTGAAGAAGCAAGCACCATTATATACTATCATTTGTATGTACAGTAGATATTATATCAGTATATGAGAGCAATATGATGTAGTGGTTAAGGTGTGAGCTATATGTAAGGAAACCCAGGCTCTAGTTTTCCATTAGGCACAGAAGCTGCTTGGATGACCATGGGCCAGTCCCTCTCTTTCACCCCTACACTTGGAAGTCAAAAAACATCTATCTACCAACCCACTTTGGACTGGTGCAGTTGATTACAACCCATAACTTTCAATAAAGAGTCCTTCATTCTGCAGTTTGGGGGATATATGTGTTTGTGTGGGTGTGCGAGCATGTGCATATATAAGCACTAGTATAAATGGTTCTTTACTAGCACTTCTTTGCTTGAATGGTTGGATTTGCACTCTTTGGATATCTATTTATTGTAGAATGTACACCATTACTGGAAGAGTGATGGCAGGAGAATATATGCCAAAATCATGTAAGGTAAGGATTGCCTCCATAGCACAAAGTCTCTAGTGAAGATGAATTATGGCTGCCTTCCAAAAACCCAACAGATGTTGCCTAAAAACTGGATGAAGCCAAGGAAATTTGATGGACTTTTTGTATGAATTGCATCATATGTAGAACATATTATATATTGCTCAAACTTTTCCTGATCTGATCTACTGCAATTTTTTTAGGTGGTGGTGGGAAGGTTAAATGCACATTGCCTTATAAAGGTCTAGGACTAAAATTATCTAAACATGTTAATGGTGGATCAGCCACTTCAACCAATAAAGACTCTGAGCCAAATTATAGCACTGCAGAGCTAAAACACAAGAAGACAGATATCCAAATTTTTAATGGCATTTTCATGGTTCTGCAGAGTTAGGTTTTCAACCCCCAGTGTTACCTCAAGCAATAAATTTTTGAAAGTACATATGACATGTGCATAAATTTGAACACGTACCTACTGAGAATTAATAAAGGAAAACATTGCTGTAATTGTGGTCATTAACACCAATCTTGTAAAGTCCAAATCTATTGGACTGTGTGTCAATTTGTTATCAGGTTTAAACCTGGCAAGAGATTTTCGGGCTGTGTTATAAGCCCTAGGGGGGAAATCCTGATAAACCTTTAACACAGGACATTGTAATATATTCTGTACAATGCCTGTTGATGTACAAAGGTAAATAGATGGCAATAACACAAACTCTCTTTGCTTTCAAATGAACAGTCCTTAATTAGAATGGCCTATATAGATTTTATATTATTTTCTCTCTGACTTCGGAGGGGCAGATAATCTATTCTGCAATCCAGCTAGCTTTGGGACTACATGCAACCTATAGTTTAACTGTCTGTCATTCTTGGCCAAATTTCAAAAGGCCTCTGCAAGTGATCAGGTCTCTAGCAAAAGAATCCTGTTCATTTCCCATCAACCTGCTGAGCTAGGAGAAATAGGGAGAGAAAAGGAAGCAAGAAGAAGAAAAGAGAAAGAAAAAAATATGGCAAAGAAAGGCACCTGCACCATCCTTAGTTTATAGCCTCATCCTTTATTAGCATGTGGTTCTAACTATATACTCCTTGATTATTTTGTGGACTATATTAATTATCTCTTCTCCCCTTTGGCTGCCTGTTTATTTTTGTCCCCTAAGCAAATGAGCAGCTGGAATGGCCCAAGACATTTTGCTCCTCAAGCAGGAGGACAAATCCTTAGTCCCCAGAAAGAAAAGAAAAGAAAAAGAAACCTGGTCTGGCTGCTGAATCTTATTTTAACACCCAACTTATTTTGACTCTACTGTACCTGAGGACTTAAGGTTCAGAAAGGCTGCAACCATCATCTGTGGCTAGTATCTGATGATTGTGGTATCTACCCTATTCTATTTAGAGAAAGAACAGAAAGAGCAGCAGTCAGTAGACACTTTGCCTTATTCTTTAGAATATCAGTGTGGATTAGGGCAAAAAAGAGGAAGCAAGGCTATCAGAAGCAAAAAGTGGGCACCTTTTAACCCTTGCTTACAACAATCTGAGCTCCTTGAAGGAAGAGTATATAATAAATATGCACAATAGCTTGATAACATGGTAGGAATAAAAATGCTCTTCTCCTCCAGATTTGAATTAAACAATCCAGTCAAAACTGAATATATATTTCGTGCATACTGAATTTTTAAGATGGCTTCAGTGAATAAATATTAATAAAGAATATTAAATGTCAATCAATAATCAAAATTCCATTGCTCAAAAATTAATGCTGGGGATTTTGAATCACACTAATCTGCTGCCTTTTCTCTGAAAAAACTAAAGTCATATTAGCAGTGTCAAGATTTCATCTTAATTACCAGCAATAGAAACAACCTTATCAACTCAACAAAGTCTTTAGATGGCCATGCCAAGCAGCACTCTCATGAGATGGGGTTTTCTGTCAGCGCAGGTCAGTCCAGAATAAAATACTGCTCAGCCTTGGCATGACCATGAAGGGAAAGGCTAACCTGGATTACACCACTGAGAACTGGTTGGGCAAGCCAGGAAGACCTGATTTACAATGATCTGTCAGAATTTCAATATCTTATCAGAAAGCCAAATTCCCTGGGAGCCAGTTACAAGAATTTCTAGACCATCTTTTGCCCCACATCCTTCATGCCTATGCTGACAGAAGTGTTCTCTGGGATGGTCTTGGACAATTGTCATGATTCCATCTTTGAAGCTGATAGACATGAGTCTAACAATAGTGGCTAGATGTCATAATCTTCAGTGGAACTAAGTCACAGTTTTGCCTTTTGATGAGCTTACAGGGCTTCAGCCTGTTTCTAGAAAATCCTCTGAATGTGAGGATTTTCTGCTGCTTTCCCAAATCAAGCTGCCAAGTGTGTTCCTAATTGTGTCTCTGTTGAGCTTGACAATATAAATGAAGTTCCTGTACACTGTTGCTTCTGACTATTTATTTATTTATTAAATTTGTCCCCACCCATCTCCCCCAATGGGGGACTCTGGGTGGCTCACAACTCATCAAAAACAATAAATAAATATACAATTAAAAGCCTATATACACAGTTACAAAAGATAAAGGAAAAAGTCCAGGAGGCTGATGGTTCAGGGCAGCAACACCAGGCCTCTAAGGGGCTAGCCAACCCCATACTTGACGACTTCTCTCCCCACCCCAGGCCAGATGGCAGAGCCAGGTCTTCAAATCCCTCCAAAAGGCCAGGAGTGAGGGGGCCAATCTCACCTCCAGGGGCAAGATGGGGCAAGACTATCCCTTTTGATCATTTAATTTTATTTGCACTCAAGATCCAGGATACAATTGTAACAAAGCATGCACTCCATGATGGTTATCAAAGTGGGACTTGTGGGCTTTTGGGATCCAATGCACAGATTTCCTTAAAATTAGGTTGGTGAGGTTACAGTTTTTTTCAAGATTGGAACTGCTGTTCAGCTATGATTAATTATGCTGGGCAACACTTATGGCATGGATGGGAGTTGCTCTTAAACTAAGAATGGCTCTTCCTGTGCTAGAATTTACTTTGCAGTTTGAACTGTTCTTTCTTCCCATTGGCTTGTGGTTCATAAAGGCTGATCATAACACGAGCAAGGTTATATTCTTTTGCAAATGGTATCTTTCCTGGTGAACTGTGGGGTTTTATCTGTTTTGAGTCCATCATGAAATCCTCTCCTAACTATTATATATTTAAGCAATTAACGACAGTTGATCTTGTAAGACTGCAAACATGGTTGATCTCTTGATATCTAAAGAGAAGTCTATGGCAATTTAAGGATTATGACCTTGCAGTTCACAAATAACTGCTCCAATTCCCTTCCAAAGTCTATCTGGCATTAGCATACCCATTAGTGGTTCTTTTTGCTGAGTGGATTTATTCTTCTGGCAGAAATCACAGCCTGCCACAAATGTTTTAAAACATTGACTCATCTGTGCCCACCAAACACAGTCCTGCACATTACCTGTATTTAGCAACACTTAAGTGGCCTTTGTAAAGTTTTCTCGGTAATTCCTGTCATATCTTAATTGGGAGGGGAAAAAATGTGTTACCATTGAGAATTAATTCCTGTGATAATATAAATCTTCCTCACTCCCCAAGAAATGAGTTGAGCATTGCACACGATGGCTACATTTTGTATACAGTAATTCTCAATATTGCTTGTAGGTTTGGATCAGAAGCAATAGTGTGGCATATATGTCAAAGAAACTAATCAGAAAGATTCTGACTGTTTTCCACTTCTAAAAGTTGTGTATGTGTATGTCAGAATAAAGCATCTGCTACCATAAGTGTTTTGCCTGGCAATGTTGCATATGAATATTGTAGTCCTTTGCATCTTATTGGTACCCACACAAATATTTTCAGTTTTTCAAAATAATTAATGGTTTGTGGTTTGTATGTAGCTGGAAATATTCCAATCCATTTGGTTACTTTCAGAATGGTACACAGATTCACTCTGCTTTAAGACTTGTGCATAGATTCACACTATTTCAAGATACTCCTGCTCAGTTTGGTCACACCATGTTTGTAGATATATGAATATTCTAGAAAACTAGGTACTGTATTGGCTTCAGTTCTTCTTAATGACCTTGAAGCAATACTCTACTTATTTCAAAGCCATTAACATCTGCACTCACAACAGTTAATATTGTAGAATGCCAGCACTGAGACTTCAGTTAAGAGTTGTTTAACATTCCTGAAAATGTCTTGTGTATCTCTCTACCATAAATTGAGGCAGTTCATTTAAAGTGTGCAAGACCTCTGCCTATTTTTGTAAGGCATTAATTTGGGGAGGCAGGAACCAACAGTTCTCTACCAGGAGAGAACCGTTATGTCAACACTGAGCAGTTTCCTCCCAGTGTCAAAATCATGAAGAAAACAGCCAAATGTTCTATTGACTTGAAAAAGTGGGAGGAAAAGGCCTAGAATCTAAACCCTGGAGCACAGATATGAATCTGTGTGTGTTTTGCAGATCTTCTGTATTTATACAGGTTTATTCTTGTCTGCAATAAAGCATTTGGGTAGGAACATCTCCCCTGAGTCAAGAGATGGTTAGAAAGAGGATTAAAGGGATTTTAAAAAGCATATTTATTGATAAATGGGTACTAAAAGTGCACATACCCAGTTTCTAAAACTTTATAACTTAACCCTTTTTTATTTCAATAAATCTGACTGAATATAACTGACTGCTATGAAAAAGTTCCTGATTACTAAAGTATCTGGAGAGTCAAGATCCGCTGACATGTCTGACATGAAATCTGCAGGCAGGATCTACCTATTGCCTACTGCCAGCACCAAAGGACCTGAGCCTGCACTTTTAGACCATGATTAAATTATGGTTACAGACCCTCTGGAAATCCCACTAACCATCAATCAAATTATCAATGCCTTTCTCAGGTGATCCAGATAGATCAGTGGCCCAGATGATAAATGAGCTAGCTCAGCAGGTGAGGCACAATTTACCCCAGGTTACCTCAGTGTGTGGACTGGAATAAAGGAAACTTAAATCACCAATTTAAAGAGGTACAATCAGATGAAATATGAAATGAACTTATTGGTCAAAGCACTCATGTTTTATCTGCATTAATCCAGGTTTGCTTGGGTATTGATGGAAGATTCAAGAAATAAGGGCAGAGTATGAACAGGAATGGAAGACACCACATTTCCTTTTTCATTCCTTCCTCCATTCTCCTGCTGCACAACAGAGACTTTGGGAGCTGAACCCATGCATCTGGAAGTTAGCAGAGGTCTGCTATCTTCTCAAGAATAGCTGCAGCAATGCCCCCTAGACCTACTGTAGGCCTATATTATGGAGAACCTGGTCACTTCACACATGAATTCCTTGCTAAGAGCAAGTGTCATACATGTGGGAATGGAGGTATTTTGCAAGCAGATACTCTAAGTATGCCATATTTGGCCTGTCAAATGAGTTTGTTCTAGCTCATAGAAATTAAAAGGACATCTAGCCATTTCTGTAACTGTACAGATTCAAACAGGCTCTAAAATCTAACTTCAAGCATCAAGGACATCTTCACTGAAAGTCAGAATTCTTCCTCACCTTCTCTTGTTCCACATTTTTCCCATTTCTCCTGGAACTTCAAACCTCTCAGACTTTCCTCAACAATCAGCTGGATCACTCCAAGTCCTTTGTTCAACACCATCATCAGGAAGGCTTCCCCTTTGCTTTTGGAGTCTATATCTAATTTTCTATGCGAATTCTTCCTTCCACTCAATAGTCTAAGAAGCTAGATGTCAAGTTTATTGGACCATTCCCTATAAGTACACGCATCAATCCCATGGCCTTTAACTTGCAACTTCCAACCACAAGCAATTTTACCCAATTTTCCTCTGTTCCTGGTACACTCCCGACCCCCCACCCTCACCCCAACTTTGTGGGGAGAGAGGATGGATTCAGGGTAGAGCATATTTTGGGCTCATGGCACAGGAGAGGAGAGTGGAATATTTGATTCATCGAAAGAGCTACCTTGGTGGGAGTTAGCAGCCCACATCACCAATGACAGTTGCACTTGAAATACCTTCCTAAGCCCAAGCTGCCTGACTGGCCACAGAGTCAGGCTTTGGCATCTGCCAACAGTTCTGACTCTGAGGGGAAGGGGTCTTGTTTAGGGAGGAAGAGTAAGACAACTGCAAAACAAATGACTAAGGAGAGAGAGACTGTTTCACCTGAAAAGGAGAGGAAGAATTCTGGAAGGAGGGAGTTCCTGAAGAGGAAGTAAAAGAGATGGAGATACACTCTCTTCCTGCTGTCTGGTATTAGGAAGAGGGGGAGACCAGAAAAGGGAGGATATTTCACCAGATTCAGCTGAAGAAGCTTGGAGATTCCCCATACATGCACACTCTTCTCAGCCAGCAGAAGGAGTGGAAATGTCTGAAAGGGGAGAGATCTCATCAACTCCAGGCAATGTAAAAATGGAAATGCAAAGAGGGGCACAAGGCCCTCCTGTCTCCAACAATCAGAGGGAGGGAAGTGGGATCCCTGGATGCCTTCAGGCACAGAAGGGGAGAAGAATTGGGATGGAGCATTTTTTCCCTTCTACAGTATATTGTCTGTTTTTTGGTAACTGTATAATAGATGAAGAAGATGAAAAGTCTGTACTTCTCAATTATATTTCATCAAATATTTCATATTAGTATGATGGTAGAGTAGGTTGAACTTTTACAAGAAAAAGTAGAAAAAAGAAAATAACAGCACATTTGTAAAGGATTGACATTAAATCCCAAGTTGCATCATTCTGGGATATGGACCCAAACATGCTAGCAAAACAAGACTATGCCTTTTCTCCCTAACCCCCTCCCTCAGCCCATTAGTTCAGAGCATGCCACCTAAGGACACACACATTGGTTTCTTTCACATAATTTCAAAGCCATTCACAAAAGAATGGCAAGGATTTTGCAAAACGAAATATCTCACTAGCCTAAGCTTTATCCCAGCATAAAGCCAGCTGCCTTTTGGTCCAAAATGCTAACTTTATGCTCTAACATCTAGGGGAGAAGAAATTCTTTTTCATGTTAAAAGCATTCCATTTATTTCTACAGAAACTGATTAGAGTTACTTCTGTGTGAACATTATTTTCGAACTTAAGACATTGCTTTAGGTTGGTTCCATTAGCCAGTAGGATTCCAAATGTGCTACAATGTTTGTGTTTCTAAGCAGTGGCTTGGTGACCACATCAGAGGTGCTGAAACAGAAAACGAGAAAAGAAAAGACTGCTTTTATATTTTCTACTTTTGGCTACCTTCAGTGGAAAACAGAAAGAAACAAAGTGGCCTGTACTCCTAGCACACTATGTGCTGACAGAAATATCTATCATAGGCCAATTTTTTTTCAGATTCCACCAAGAAAATGTTGTGACATGTGTGCTATTTTAAAAAATGAATGGCTTTCATTGGTACTGATTCTGATGAAGGAAAAAAATACAGTTTTTCAGGCAAAAGAGATCTGGAACAAAGTAGCTTGTCATAATGAAATCAGCAGGTGATGGTACACACTGCAGCTGCCGATAAGTCTTTTCAATTGCTCGGTCTTTGGGAATATTTTCTTTAACTTTTAACCAAGTAGCTTCACAAATTTTACAAAATGAAAGACCTTGACAAACAAGCAAACAGAACAGTTGGGCATGCCGACCCCCAAAATTCATGACATGTTTCAACTACTTTGAGGCTTATTAAATGGGCTTTAAATCAAGCAAGAAGACTGTAAAACAAATAAAATGAAGTCTATCTAATGATGTAATTTACACCAATGGAATACTGCAAAGGCCATAATGACCAAATGATTGGGATATGTTTGGACAGGAGTGTCTTGAGTTTTGAGAAGCCCAAAGGTGTAGTGGCTGAGATGATGATGGAGAGTGGTGGTGGGCTACCAACTGAGTAATTTATTGCTGCTTTTGTGTGATTACGGCACATGTCATTTTGGTGTCATCACAGTTTTCTCAAAAATGGTAAGGGGATTTCTTTTTTTTAAAAGCTACATTATCTATTACCAGCATATTGTGCCTTGGAATCAAGTTTCATGATGTATTTATGTAACAATTCGTAGTGAGCAGTACTACCTCCTCACATTTCCCTGATTCTTTTTCTTTTTCGTATGTATATTTTTATTAAGAATTTTGATTACAATAGCAAAATCGAATACAAACTTAAGTTAAAGAAAGAAAAAATAGAAGGAAAAAGTGCAAGGAAAAAGAACGAGAAGAAAGAGAAAAGTAAGAATATAATAAAGAAAAAGAAAAGAAATATATAAAGAAGTGACTTCCAACCTTCATCACAAGTATAGACAAATTTAGTAACTAAATTCACCAAATTTAGTTCACCAAAGTTACAAACGTTTATCTCTTCATCCCATATCCCATCTCTTTGTTGTTGTTCAGTCGTTAAGTCGTGTCCGACTCTTCGTGACCCCATGAACCATATTGCGCCAGGCCTTCCTATCTTTTACTGCCTCCCTGAGTTTGCTCAATTTCATGCTCATTGCTTCAGTGATGCTATCCAGCCATCTCATCCTCTGCCGTCCTCTTCTCCTTTTGCCTTCCATCTTTCCCAGCATCAGGGTCTTTTCCAAAGAGTCCTCTCTTCGCAATAGGTGACCAAAGTATCTGAGCTTGAGCTTCATTATCAATCCTTCCAATGAGCAATCAGAGTTGATTTCCTTTAAGATTGACTGGTTTGACCTTAGCAGTCCAGGGGACTCTTAAGAGTCTTCTCCAGCACCACAGTTCAAAGGCATCAATTCTTCGGCGTTCAGCCTTCTTTATGGTCCAGCTCTCACAGCCATACATTACTACTGGAATCCCATCTCTTATCTATAAACAAATCCATAAAACATCATCTTTTCAGTCCTGGTGTCAGCAGAAAGTCCAAAAAGGGTAGCCAGAAGTAACAACATATCTTATTTTAACCTTGATCAAATAAACCAACTTTCTTTCCTTTCTTAACAGTCTTAACCTTTAGTTCATTGAAATATTGTTGTAGGATTTGATTTCTCTTCATTTCTTCTTTGTCCCATCACATAGAAAAGCCTTCTTCAAGGCTTTAACAAGCTTTAACTCTTTTGTAAATCCAGTAGGAAAAAATTATCCGGGTCACTCTCTTGGTTTGTCATTTGTATTTCCTTTTTAAATTTTAAAACCTCAGCAACTTTCTTTTGTAGATTCAGCGAAACATCCTTTTCTAAATCATTCTCTTGGAAGTTGTAAATCCACTTTTGATACCATCTCTATCTGGTCAGATAAAATGTGTTCTACATCTGACATTTCTTCAATAACGTCTTTTGGACATAGTCAATGCACAGAAGCAGACATCAATATTCATATTGTTAGTATTGTGGCTACTTTCTGATTCCATTCTTCAAAAGTCTCCTTCAGTATTTTTATTATCATAACCATCTTGCAGGCCTGTATTTCTTTCCTCTACCTAAAATCTTTAGTCCCCTCTAGTGTCCAGTTTTTGAAATCATGAAATTATTTATCTATGTTGTGTCTTGTAAAAACCAAAACAGGATCTATTTCCCATGAGAAGTTGTTTGTACTTTATAATTAATTCCAAAATCTTACTGTAAAAGTTTCGATATTCCAATTTTATCTGGACCCTTAGTCTGTTTATAACTTTCTAATATCAAAATCTTATATAGCTTTTTGCTGTTTATTTCAATTTCTTTACATTCTTAAGCTTATAATTAAAGTTTTCTTTCATTCAGGATTAAAGGCAGACTCACCAGGCATTCTCAAGCTTGACATTCCAAAGGTATCTAATAGCATGGAAGTAGTTAATGAGCAATTTCCAAAGATGATTAGAAAGTGAGGTTTGTGAACTTAGTGTCCTTTAAAAGTCTCTGCCACGGTTGTGAGCAAAATGGTTAATCCTGTTGTCTCCCAGCACTCAAACCCATGGAAAACCACTGTCCTGTGCTCTCCTCATTGGAAGCCATCCAGAGCACATATGGGCAATCTCCTGTCCTCTCCTTATCCAGAGAGGTTCCATGGAACCAGTCTACTCACTGGTTCCTTGTTTTTTGTCACCGTTGTTGGCTCTGCTTTTGCAGAGCATCTTCAGTTCACTATACCTCCCCTGGAAGCCCTCCCTCTTCCCTGATCATGTTTTTCTTAAGTGGGAGCTTCATGGGAAAGTTTGACTAGTGGCTAAATCAGAGGGTAGCTGAACACTTAGAACATCTGCATTGATTTTGGATGGGGAAGAACTTGCTTATTTATTTATATGTGTGTACAGACTTTTTGGTCACTTCAAAGTGACCAACTTTATGTGGCATACAGTATATGTATGCCACATACATATATACATATAAACAATATAAAGAACAACAATGTACATAACATCAGTAAATTTTAAAAAAATGATAAATACAACATTCCTGGCATGTCACTTCAGCAAATCACTCCATCTTGTTTTTAAAGGCCTTTTGAAATAACCAGGTCTTTACAATTTTTTGGAAGATAATGAGGGAAGGAGCCTCCTTCACCTTGGGGGACAAGGTGTTCCATAGGAGAGGCACCCCCACAGAAAATGGGTGCTCCCAGGCATCTTCCCACCAGAGTTCTTGAAAGAGGGAACCCTTAGCATGCACTCTCTGTTCACATTGGGAGGGCCGATTCTGCCTGGAATAGGCAGTCTTGAAGATACCCAGGTCTAAAGCCATATTGGACTTTGTAGGTGATAACAAGCATCTTAAATAGCACTTAGAAACAAACCATTAACCAATGCAGTCCCAAAACAGGGATATCACATGGCAATAATAGGTCTGACCTGTTATGAAATGGGCAGCTGCATTCTGCACCAGTTGAATTTTCTGGGTGACCTTTAAGGATAGTGTTATATGAAGCAAATTATAGTCATGAGATTGGGAGGTGACAAGAGCATGAGTGATTTTAGCCAGTGCTCCCTCTTCTGGGAATAGCTGCAACTGGTGCCCCAAACAAAGTCGAGCAAAGACCCCCATCTATATTTTCAGCAGGAGCTGGGAATCCAAGAAGATTCTCAGATTGAAAGCCTGCTCATTCACATGCAGAATTAAACTTGGTACAGTCCTGGAACTGGCTGGCTTATGAAAATTAACAGCCACTTCATCTTGCTTGGGTTAAGTCTGTGCCTATTGCACAGACAGCCTCCAAACACTGGGTCAGGACTTCCTCTGCTGAGACAGAGAGAAAGAGAGAGAGAGAGAGAGAATGGATCTTTGTACTAATAATACAACACAACTCATGCTGATGGATGACTCCCCCAGCAGCTTCATGTGGCTGTTAGACAAAATGCAGGAGACGAGTGCCTGAAATCTCTCCTCTTCTTCCCCATAATCATTAACTGCAATTGCCTGCTCAGGAAGGAACAGAATGACTGAAGCACAGTACACTCTACTCTCAACCCTCACAGACAGCCCAAAAGAAAATGATGGTTGACAGTACTGAAAAGAAAGTCCTCTAGACAAGAATGGAAATGCATCAGTCATTCAAGACCCACCTCAGATCATCCATGAGAGTGATCAGTGCAGTTTCTGGCCCATGCTTAGGTCTGAATCATGACTGTCAAGAATCCAGATAATCCACTTCTTCCAGGATCACTTGCAGCTGCCATTCCCAAAAAGTAAAAGTTGGCGAGAGAGTGATAGTTATCTAATTTTGCAAAATCAAAGACTTGCCTCTTTCAAAGTAGCTGTTGCTCCCATGTCTTGTACTGTGACATTGACTATTGTCCAGCTCCAGCTCCTTGTCCTCCCTGGTGGCCTGAGGGGCAGGGTTCAAGTCCACAAGTGGCAAAAGTGACATCACAAAAGACCCTGTCCACTCACTTGAGACCAATAGGCCCAAACAATTTCCCAAATAATACTGCAAGACACATTCCCGTCAACCATTGGATTCTGTCCACTGAGATTCTGTCCACCTTTACTAATGTGACATCTCTATAGTAAAACTACATGATAAGGAAGGAAATTTTGTATAGCTATAGATAGAAAGAAACCAAACAGATACCAGCAGCAAAAAAAAAAAAAATCCAAACACACTGCAGTTTACAGACCATAATGGCATAGCCTTTTTTCCAAATGTGTTAAAGCTCTAACTCGCAAAATTCTTAGCAAGTTATAGCCCCAACATATCTGCATAATTATAATCTCTGTAGTGTCCAGAAGGCTTAAAGTTACGCTAGATTACATGAAACTATGAAGATCCTGCTTAACTACCTCCCGACCTTCAGTAGAGCTACCAGTCACCTTTCTCATCTTTGTCTTGCCTTTCCAGAAGCAAATTATAAAATGTGAGCTAAGGCTGGATCACTACTGTATTATGTGGAGCATCTGAAACACTGAGTGCTAAATAAAACTAGACATTTCCAGTTCTGTTAAAAAGTTGCCCCAAAGCACTTTTTAATTTCAAAATCCACTGCCAAATTTTGAAAGTTGAAAGTTCATCAAAGTCAAGTGGAATCTAATTGAAAGTTCACTCTGAATTGCTTCATAAATCCACTAATTGTATAAGGTGGGATTTAGGCTTCCTCTTACTGAAAATAATTCACTGAAATCAAAGTATGACTAAGTCTGGATTAAAGCTATTGATTCCTTTGCAGGTTTCACAGAAAAGTGCTCTTCTGTCTCTCGTCCACACAGAGAGGGGAGGCATAATTTGGCTTTTAGTGTGTGGCAAAGCATTACAGGCAGAGCAAGGGGGTGTAATTACAGCTTGCACAAACATGTTTGAGGACTCTTTTAATGTAAAATGCATGACTAATGTCATAATTCTAGCCATTAGCTAAGTTACATAATCCTGCATAAACATATATCTGTCTATATAAAGCCAGCAGCAGCGGCTCCAGATTTCTTTCTTTTTTCTTTCTTCCTATCTTTTTTTTTTTTCTTTCTTCCTTTCTTATTTTTAGGGGCTTTAGCAATGATTAATTTTTTGCCCTTATTAAACACAACATGTGTTAACATTTGCTCAATTGCATTAGCTAATATTGTAGGAAGAAAATAAAATAGCTTCATCTGTTTTCACAAAACGGCAGAGAGCATCATGGGAGCAGGCACGGTGGTCGTGAATAAAAGAGAAACATTCATTTATGATAATTGGTTGCAGCTCACCATTTGGCTGGTGCTTGTGACCTAAATGTATCCAGTTGTTTCCTTTCTTTCCCTTTGGTTTTGGGTCACTCCTAATGGTTTAATTCAACAAAAAATGTCTACCATTTCCTGTAACCTCTGTCTTTTTTCATTCCACCTTCCAAATAAGAAGGGTTTTTTGTTTTGTTTTGTTTTGTTTTGCACATTGAGTAGAATCTTCCCCTCCTCCTCTTTTTTGCCAAGTGAACAAAGTCAATATTGTTGACAGAGACAAGGTCCGCCTCCAATTTCCATCCCCCACCCCGTAATAGCTATTTATTTGTTTCTCCTTTAAGTTCACAAGGCTTTTTTTGTTTGATCCTGGCAGTCAAACTTTGAGACGGAACATGCCCCCTCTGACCAAGAGCAATTTATAAGGGGAAAAGGGAGACAAACATCTTCATTCATGTTTAAGAAAGCAAAGGAAATAGCTGTAGATTAATATTTGTGCATTTGTAGCAAATTTTCTGATAGGTCTGTAACATATTCAGCCACCCTGGTTGAGAAACACAAGGGGGCAAGACTACCACAGAGAGCTGCATTTTTGTTACTCTTGGACCCCTTTCAAAACATCAGCAGGCCTCCAGCTTTCCTGTTTTCCGGCACAAAAAACGTATCGTGTGTTGTTCTCAAGAATGAGGGCAGCCTTGCCAATGGATTCCTTCAGATGCAAGGCAGGTTTGTTCATTTTGTGTGAACCTTTCTTTCTAAGCAACCCTTGCAAAATGGATTTTCAAATGTCTTCCATTTTATAAATGCCTCACTGAGGAAAGGGCAAATCTGGGGGTTGATGCAGAATAGAAGGCACTCTAAGCACCAGAAGGAAGATGTTCTACCAGAAAATGTGGCACCTGAGAGGGCTGTGCCTTCGGATGTCAGTTTATGATCTACAAACCACTCAGGCGCATACAAAGTCCTCCCATTTTGATTCAGCTACACAACGATGTGCAACTTTAAATGATACCTTTAAAAAAGAAAAGAAAAAACAAGATGTTCATTATTCCATGTCAGAGCTTTAGAAAATATAACCCAAAACATCAAATTGGTAGCTTTTTCCAGTTATTTTAAATGTAAGGTAATGTTTTATAATTGGAGGCAAACATACTACAAGAAAATGTTACAAGACAAGAGAAGGATTCTGTGTGTTTATTTTTAAAAATCCACCCTCTGTCACCTTTCTTTTAGTACTTCTTCCTAGATTGCCAACCTTTGAAAAAAAATGGCTGGGTTCTTGAAAGCTTCGTGTGACTCTCTTGACCAGGAGGTTGGAAAAATATCCCAAAAGAAGTCAGTGGCAAACCACTTCTCCTTCATTCCAAATAAAAAAAAAAAATTGCATGCATGTGTCTAGGTGAGTTACCAAGAGTCAAACCTTTACTTTTTTTTGTTCTTAATGTCTGCAAACATGCAAAGTGTAATACTAGATTCGTCCTACGTGTTTGGTTAAGAAAGTGAGGATATGGATGGAAGGGCTGAGTATGCAAAAAGCCAGAAATATTCCCATGCGGGTACCCCTTCATGGGGTGGTGCATGAAGAGACTGGGCCAACCTAAGATAAAATCATGCCAACTTTGTAGATGGTGCTGTTATTGCTGGCTGTCTCCACTGAGTGGCAGTTGAAGAGTGGGCAGAGCCGATTGTATTTCTTAGCTCCTGGCAGTGAGAGGAGTGTGGTGTATGGATTGGTGTGTGGGTGAACGCATGAGAGGGAACAAAGCAGTCAAGGTGCAATATCACTGCTCTTGAGCAGAAGAGCCTTGTAAGTACAGGGCAGATTGATGATGACAGTGTCACGTGCAGACTGCTAGAAGCTTCACTCCAGGCACAGAACTGTAGTGCGGAACCAGCAAAAGCTTGGTCGTTTTTGCTAGCCGTGACCAGTAAATTCCTGAGCTTTCTAAACATGACAGGTTGCCCTGTATCTTCACCAGGTCAGCTTTGCGTGAGCTTATTCCTAACACCACTGTACTCTTTGTCTACATCCATCTGTTCTTTCAAACACACACACATACACATACATGTTCAAAACTCAAGAGGTATGTAAAGATGATTTTGAATGCATTTTCTCACAAAATATGCACATCTATACATATGTTCTCAATAAGTAGATTGCATCTATCCTGAAATGCCCATATTTTTTCATCTTTTTGAGCCAAAAGTCAAGTAAGTGCATAGTCTGAAGCAGACATTTCAGTTTGTACATTAGTTCGGGAGGTATATATCAGGGCAGTATATATTAGAATTTACAAAGAATTTCTTCCTTAGGACTTTCCTATCTGTCTGTCCAAAACTGAAGTTCTATGCACTGAAGACAGAGATGGGAATCTCCAGGGAGAATTATTGTTTTTTTAAACCTTAAAAAAAGAATCCTTAAAGAGGATTATCAAGAACTGCTTGGCTATATAGAGATTGAATTTGCAAAGGTGTCCTATGAAATAAGCACAGGCCTATTCCATTGGCCCCCATAAGTCCTCGACTTATGACCATTCATTTAATGACCGTTTGAAGTTACGACGCTGCTGAAAAAAGTGACTTACAACTGGTCCTTGCACTTATGACCATCATAGCATCCCACCAGTCACATGATCAAAATTTGGGTGCTTGGCAACTGGCTCGTATTTATGACAGTTGCAGTGTCCCACAGTCACATGATCACGATTTGCAACCTTCCCAAGGGGCTTCCAACAAGCAAAGTCAATGGGGAAAGCCAGATTCACTTAATGACCACATAATTCGCTTAACGCCCACTTGATTTACTTAACTACCATGGCAAAATAGGTCATAAATCAGGTGCAACTCACTTAACAACTGCATTGCTTAGCAATGGAAGTTCTGGTCCCAATTGTCATCATAAGTCAAGGACTACCTATATTCCCAAGACCCTCAATTTCCTTACTTAACCTCTGATGTCCATAGACATAGGCTTTCACCCTAGAGATAACCATTCACAGCGCATGAGTGGGGAGCAGGAATGGGGAATTTGGAGGGCAGGGCCATGAGTGCAGCTGTAATACCCCTGTAATCTTCAGAAGCCTCTTCCAGGCATATTTTTATTTATTTATGTATTTATTTATTAATCATATTTATATGGCTGCCATATAATTTATATCATGGTGGAAGAAGACTTAATTCTTAGGATACAACTATTCTCTAACCTGGTAGCTGTAGAGGTGCTAGCCAGAATTTCTAGCCAATGACTAGGTGGGCTGGGAATTCAAGAAGTTTAGCTCCAACACAACTGCAGTTGGGGAAGATTGGACTATTCAATTTCCCCTTACTGTGTATTCAGAAACAAAAGTGTGATATTAACAAAGATCTGAGCAGCCTCTCCTTTTTGCTTTGCTGATTTTGAAAAGAGTCCTAATGACACAAGGCAGGGCTCCAGAAAACATGATTGTTTTCATTTTCCTAAAGAGGGATTCAACTTTCAGAAGTTTAGGAAGAGCTGAATTAACGGATTAGTCACACCACTTTTGGAGACTGCTTCATCAAACTGACTTGCAGTTCTGCATTACATGAGCTGTGTCTCTCTTTTTTTTCAGCCCACAAACTCATTTTAATGTTAATTGCTATCATGTTTTACGAGAAACAGAGTTCTCTTGAGTTCCGTTTCACAAAAGCTGCAATGTACATAAGCACAAAGCAAGTAATTCAGAAAAGAAAATACAATTTTCTCTGGAAAATATAGTAGGCTACCATTTCCGTAGTACTTTATATAGAATTGTTTTTGTTTTATTTGACACTTTAAAGAAAATATATAAACAAGTACAAGAGACAACATGAAAAAAAAAAAAAAGAATAACATACAGGCGAAACCAGGGATTTCAAAATGGCATAGAGATTATAGCTTTCTAAGTTATCATTAATTAGTTGTAAATATATTGTATCACTTTAAAAGACTATTATGACTGTTAACCTTCAGCTAAAAGGAATATCAGCAACCATAGTCAACACAAGATAAATCACCAGATAAAGGTTTGCTTTTTTAAAATTTTAAATAACTTTTATGGCTGCCCATCTCATAGCACTGACTCTGGGCGGCATACGAAAATTAAAACCCAACAGTTACAAACAGTAGTCCATAAAGCCTGAGGTACTTATATGTTGTAATAAATTCAATCCATGTTACTAAGACTCTATTCTGATGTATCTTGTACAATGGAAATATATATTCTATGTACAGATAAACCCTTATTTTGGATGTGGAACCAATCTATGTATTAAATCATAGTCTAAAAATTATTTCCAGTTTGACTTGAAATCTGTATCAGATTTACTTTAAGGTATGAAGTAAGCTAGTTTGGTGTAGTGGTTAAGGCATCAGGCTAGAAACCACGAGATCGTGAGTTCTAGTCCCAATTAGGCACAAAGCCAGCTGGGTGACCTTGTGCCAGTCACTTTCTCTCAGCCCTAGGAAGAAGGCAATGGCAAACCACTTCTGAAAAACCTTGCCAAGAAAACTGTTTATCCAGACAATCTCCAAGAATCGGACATAACTGAATGGATAAAAAAAAGTATTCTAGACATTGAAGCATACCCTCACAATTTGGTTAGCCATTCTTATGTTGAAGGGATCAGACAACTTTTCAAATAAGAAGCTAATATAAAGCTAATTCAGTATACTTTGAGGAGATATACTGCATGGTTTGGTAAGAGTATTGTATGTTGAAATGGGAATTCAACTTTTAAGATTTGTTTCATTCTTGTACAAATCATTTTCCAGAATTCTTGAGTTTTACCACTAAAATTGAAAAAAAAAAAATGATCCAACCCTGCTCATTGATTTCCAGCAATTTTTTGAAAATGAATTGCTGTTTTATCAACCAAAACTGGAGTAATATATGATCAATAAACATCTTATACTGTTTGAAATAACTTTAATGGTTTTCTTCCATTGAAATCCCCATTGTTGCATCTCTGTTACTGCATTCAAATTCTGCATCCATTTAATCATACAGTCTTGACCTATTCATTTCTGAGTGATACTTCACCAAAAGGCTATAAATAAGGCCCAATAAATGTTCTAAAGTTTTGTATTATTCAGTTAAGTTCCTTAGTATTCCCCCTTATTTCTGTAATTATTTTAATACTAAGCAATATATTTGAAGACACTGAAACCAACCAGCTAAACTAGACTATTTTGAAGTAACAGTTTCAAAAGATTTTATCTTTGTCTTATTAATAATTAAATCTTGAAATCTAAATACATAATTAGCTCTACACTGAAAAGCATTCTTGGTATCTTGGTCTTCATAAAATAATCATTTAATAATAATATAAGAGGGGAGTGATCTGGGCTGATTTGTTTCCTCTAATATCTCAAACATTCAATACATTACTTATTATTACATGATGTCTTGTAAATTGTTTGTTTCCATTTGTGTCAACCCAGATATATTTCTACAAACTGTCTGGAAATCCTGCCTCTTCCTTTTTTAAAAAATAATTTTTATTAAAAGATTTTACATATATAATAAGAAATACATTCAAAGAAAAAATATAGTAAATGTGAAAAAGAAAAAAAGAAAGGAAACAAAAAGAAGAGACAAAGAAAAAAAGGAGATAGAAAAAAGGAAAAGAAAATAAAAGAACAGAAAACATGAAAAAATATATATAAATAAGTGGCTTCTGATCTTTCTCTCAGCAGTTAAACATGCAGTTCTAATCATACCTCTCTCTCTAAGATTATTTGCCTTCTTTCTATAACCTATTCTTTCTAATCATCAAAACCATAAGTCACAAAATCATTTTCTTCTTATGCAAAAAGTCCATAAGGGGTTGCCAGTCATTGATAAATGTCAATAATGACCTTTCTCTACTCGAAGAAGTGACTTTGGCTATCTCAGTAGGTTATGTCAATTTCACCAACCATTCTTACATGGTGGATAATGCCAAATCTTTCCATCTTTGTGCATGTAATAATCTTGTGACAGTAATCTTGTATTGAAATAATTTTCCATGATTCTTTTCTAACTGTGTATCCATCAGTCCTAAAAGAAAAAGTTCTGGCTTCAACTGAATATTAATCTTTAAAACACTCTGTATTGATGTGTGTATTTGAATCCATTTTTTTAGCTTTTTTACATATCCACCAAGCATGATAGAATGTCCCTTCATGTTGTTCACATTTCCAACATACATTTGGAATGCCTTTCTAGATAATTTCTCTAGCATCAATAAGTACCATTGGTACCTGATTTTATAAACATTCTGTATGTTATGTTCTTAAAGAGAATGTAAATTTCAACCCTTTTGACCACATATTTTCCCATTGATCCACCTATATAAGAAAAATTCTTAGCCCTCTTTATCATACATTCTTTAACCTGTTCATCCATTTCAAATTTCAACAAAAGTTTATACATTTTAGCAATTATATGTTCGACATCGGTACACAGTTGCACTTCAAATTCTGTCTGACTTTCCTCCATACCATGTCTTTTTATCCATTTTAAATCTTTCTGATAACTGTAAATGGGAAAACCAGTGACAACTATATCTTTCTGCCATTAGTTGCTCTCCTGATTTAATTTTATATTTCCCTTGGTGATTCTCCCATAATTCCTAGTATGTTAACCATTTGTCTTTGTCTGTTGTTTCTCTTCTTTAAAATGCTTCTGGTGCTGAGCTCCATAGAGGTGTTTTCAGGTACAGTCTGGGTTTATATCTATTCTTAATCGCACCATGAATATCCATGCCATCCAAACTTCAGGTCGTGGTCTTCTAAAAGTCTTTTGTTTCTCAGCAACACCCATTCTTTCATCCAGACCAAACAACAAGCTGCAAAATATAATTTCAAATCTGGTAAACCCAGTCCTCCTCTTTCCTTTGCATCTTGTAACACTTTGTAATTAACTCGTGGTTTTTTACTCTTGCCATACAAATTTAGATATATCTTTTTGCCATTGCTTGAATGGTACATCAGTTGTCAAAACATGTATTGTCTGAAACAAATGCATCATTCTAGGCAAAACATTCAATTTTATCACAGAAATTCTCCCCAACAGTGACAATTTTAATTTCTCCCATCTTAGCATCCCTTCTTAATTTTGTTCCATGTCTTAACATAATTATTTTGAAATAACATACAAATCATATTTCTCATAATAATGCCCAAGTATTTTACTCTTTTTCTTAATCTTAAAACCAGTTTTCTCCATCAGTTCTGTCTGATCTTCTATTTTCATATTTTTGTCTTCATATTTAACATCTTTGTCTTCTGATTATTAATCTTAAAACATGCTAGCATACCAAAATCCTTTACTTTTCCCATTACTGTTTCTACTCCTTCTAAAGGATACTCCAAAATACCACCAAGTCATCAGCAAATGACCTTATAAGTTCCTTTTTAAATATTTATTCCCACAATTCTCTCATTTGTCTTATGTCTCTATGCAGTACCTCAAGAACTAAAATGAACAAGAGTGGAGTCAGTGGGCATCCTTGTCTTGTCCCTTTTTGAATCTCACAAGCTTTTGTTAATTCTCCATTAACAATGATTTGTGCTTTCTGTGAGGTAAATCAATCTTACCCATTTAATAAAATTATTTCCAAAGTTCATATTTTCCAAAACTCAAGTTCAAAATTCAGTTCAAATTATCAGAGGCCTTCTCTGCATCTAAGAAGATCAGTGCAGCTTGCTTTTCATTCTGCTGCTCCAGATACTCCAGAATATCCAACACATTTCTAATATTATCTCATAATTGTATTTTAGGTAAAAACCCACATTGATCTTCATGAATAAAGCCCTGTAAAATTATTTTCAACCTTTCAGCCAAAATCATTGTAAACAACTTATAGTCATTATTCAATAAAGATATTGGTCGATAATTTCTTGTTAAAGTCAGGTCCTGAGCCTCTTTAGCTATTAATGCTATATTGGCCTCTTTCCAGCTGTCGGTAATCTTTCCATATTCATTGTTTATTGTAAAGATTGTAACAGTTCATCATCAAAACATTTATAATAAGAGGCCGGCAGACCATCTGGACCAGGTGCCTTTCCTGTTTTAGTCTTTTTGATAGCTTCCAAAACTTCCCTTATTGTTGTAGGCCCATTCAAAATTTGTCTCTGATTCTCTGTAATCTTTGCTAAATTCTGTTTATGCAAATATTCATCCACTTTTTCCAAGGAAATTTCTTGACCTTTGGAAGTCCTGCCTCTCCCATAGAGATAACAAAGCCGTAAGGAGATAAAATCCACTCTGAAATCCATGTTAAGTCACTAGCATGACTTATACATATGTATATATGTAATTAGAATTTTTCAATGTAGTAAAAACATATAAAATAAAGACAAAGTTAGAACATAAGAAATAGAGAAAAAGGAAAGAAATTAGAAAAAGAAAAAAGCATACAATTATGCCTTCTGCTCTTCTTTCTATCAAGTAATTATCATCTTAATCTTTTCCCCAACCTCTTTGTCCCTTTTTAATCCCCAAATCATCAATTCAATTTTTTCTTGTTTCAACAAAAAGTCCATATAAGGTTTTCAGTCTTTCAAAATAGTCTTTATTGCTTTTTCTCTGACCAGATTGTTCAGCCTTGCCATTTCTGCAAGTTCAATTAATTTTATAATCCAGTCTTCCACTATAGGTATTTCATTGCTTTTCCAGCTGCATGGTAATACAGTTTAACGTTCAGAGTTGCTAAACCACCTTGCTATTCTGAATCCTGTAGAATCTTGAATTTAATCCTTGGTCTTTTATTGGACCTTCTGCAGCTCATTACTTGTTTTAAGCCAATCAGTATCTTGTTTTCAATAGGTAGTGGAATGATTTGAAAGGAAAATTAAGTCTTGGTAACATATTTGTTTTAATGGCTGGAATTCTACCTAGCCAGACAATTTTTTTTCCAGTTTGGATATATCTGCTGTTATACTTTTCCAACTTGGTAAGTAGTTGCTTTTAAATAAATCCCAATGGTCATATAAATTCCTAGGTATTTAACCATGTTTACAGTACTTATAGCCATGTTTTAGTTTTTTACAGTAATACTAAATACTAAATATAGGTATTGTTTTTCTTCCTTTGCCAAATTCCATGTCAACATTTGAGTTTTTCTTTATTAATCTGATAAAATAACACAAAACTATATTGCCTTATATATTCCATTAATAGTGCTAAGAAGTCTTTTGGTTGGGTAATTGTAAGATTAATATTATCAGTATATAATTTCAATTTATGTTCTTGAGTTACTAATTCAGCTCCTGACATTTTACTTTCCCGACCCGTTTTCATTGCTTATGGTTCTAATACCAATAAAAATAAAGAAGGAGAAAGGGGATAACCTTGTAATATTCTCTTCAGTATGATACACTGTTGTGATAAAAAGCCATTTATTATTATCTTGGCTTTCTGCTCTTTATAAATACTCCAAGGAAAATAATTAGAGCTGCAACTCATCTTTTTCAAATCGGCAAGCATGAAAGGCAGTTCCAAATTGTCAAAAGCTTTTTCTGCATCAAGAAAAATGATGGGCACCTTTTTTGTTTGTTTTATTATTTATCTTGTCAATAACATTCAGAATATGACTGATATTGTCTCTCACATATCTCTTCAGAACAAATCCGGTGTGAGAAGGAAGTATTATTTCAATTAAAAACAATTTATTCTCTTTTCAAGTATTGCCATGAAAAGTTTATAATCTATATTTAGTAAGGAAATAGGTCTATATGATTATGGAAAGGTTAAATCCTTACCTTTTTTATAAATTAAAGAGATCAAGGTTTCTTTCTATGATGAAGTTCTTCACATTCCTGAATTTCATTCATTATTTGAGTTAAAGGTTTTATCAACATTTCTTGGAATGTCTTATAATACATTGTAGAAATGCCATCAAATTCTGCAGCATTATTCAGTTTCAGTTTTTATTTGCCTCATTTCATTATGTTGCTTATGTTGGAACTCCCTGTTGTTGCTAAAAGGAAAAAGAAAAGAAGTATTAACGACATTAAAACAAAATTAAAAGGTTTCAGTCAGTTTGAATCGGTTGACCAATTTATAATAATATGATGTCTAGAGCAGTTGTCTGCACACTAACAAAATTCTTAGATGTACAGTTGTATTGAAAACAGCTTGTTATCAAAGCATTTGAAATCAAAGCATTTGAGAAATTTGAATTTCTCAATAAAAAGGAGAAGGAAGATAGTAAAAGGAAATAGTTTTTTTTTTAAGTCTATTTTTTGTTGCTGTGTTAGCCAGATTAACTCCCTTTCCCAATAGCTGTATTTGTAGATAAAATTTGCAATTCTATATTTTATTAAGATGGAAATGATGAGCCATTAACAGTCAAAGAAAAAAGATGTGAAAAACAGGGTAGGAAATAAACCAGTTAAACAAGCTGCCCTCCCAAATATAAACAAACAAACAAACAAACCAAAAGGTCATAAATCTGTTGTGCAGAGCGCAGCAAAGCTCTCAAAAACTCTGCTCTCAGGAAAACCACACATCAGCATGAGAGCTTGCAAAATGCAATGTCCATATTTTGCTCCCCAAAGAAAGTCCAGTCAGAAAATATATACTAACTGGTTTTTATTGATAAAAATGCAAAACTCCATAAAATACAAGTTGCATACAAAATACAGGAAATAACAAAAACTTCTTCTCACCTTAGCATCCAAGACTTATCCACAACAAAGTCTCTAGCTAAAAACTCTCAGAGAAGAGGTACACTACTTGGTTATTAGTTACAACTACATAACCTATAAAACTACATGATGGATAAAACTATACACGACTGACAGGCTAGGCATCTAGCCCTCCCATTATATTGCCAGCATGTACCCCCCCACTGAATAACTAGCATGCACATGCCAATAGGTGGCGGTAAATAGCACAACACAGTCACAAGATGCTTTGTTTACATTAACTCATAAGCTAGTCAAAATAAGTTTGTTGTACAGATAACGAGATGAAATTTCTTCCCATGAGAAAATCCTGACAAAATCCCCATTAGGAACATTTCAGCAAATATTCAGAGAGAAGTAGTTCAGTGACTCAGAACAAAATGAAATAGGTAAGATATAGTATGAAGAAAACCCCTAACCTGAAAGTTCAGCGTGGGTAGTTCTGACTGAACAACACCAGCAGTAAACTGCAGAATGCTTTATCAGAGAAAAAGGTAAAGTCTCCTGAAGATTTATAATTCTCTGGGTTCACCCCACAGGAACAATCCTCCAAGGAAAACTTCCTCTTCTGCCAGATTCTTGGCAATTAACAGCCAAAAATACCTCCTTCTGCAGTTAGGAAAGAAAATGGATCAGTTATTTTTACTGGACATGCCAGGGGCTGCTTGCTACCACCCCGCCCCCCCCCCCCCAAATATGCATTGCCTATACTAGCTTTGCATTAGGAAGAAATCTGAAGGGCTTTTGCATAGGTTCTACGTACGCCTTCTCCATGTGTCTAGATTGACACCCCCAAATGAAAAGACAACAATAACAGAGTAGTTTCCAATTTCCTCATACTTTTGGAAAATACATACGTGCCAGGAGGGAGGAACATTTTCCTGTTTAGGAGTTACTAAATATTCAGACTATCCCCTACTTACAAAAATATCTAGTACTAGAAGATGAAGTTACATCAGCACTCCAGTCATTACTAAGTCAGAAGATTACAGGAACTGATGGAATACTAGAATATGGCAAGCAGCTGAAGATGACTCAATAAAGGTTCTAACTAAGCTATACCAGCAAATCTGAAGAACAACACAGTGATCAACAGATCAGAATAGGTCATAGGCTACATACCAGTACCAAAGAAAGGAGACTTAATGAGTGTGAAAACTATCATATAATATCCATAATTTCATGTGCTAGCAAAATAATGCATAGGATCATCCAACACCGATTAGAGCACTACATGGAAAAAGAGATGCCAGATGTTAGAAAAGATCAAGGAACATGAGAGATTATTTCTGATGCATGCTGGATAATTGAGAAAGCCAAAGAATACCAAAAATATTGTGTTGATCACATCAAGCTGTGGATGTGCTTAGAAAAATGGGAATCCCAGAACATCTCACTATCCTCATGAGAAATCTATAGGTCAGGAAGCCACTGAACAGATACAACATGGCAAAGCAGACTGGCTGCAAGTTGGCAAAGGAGGGAGACAAGGCTGTATATTGTCCCCTTATTTATTCAACCTGTATGCTGAATATATATTAAGGGAAGGCAGATTGGGAGAAGATGAGCGCACTTTTAAAATTGGAGGAATAAATATCAATAACGTATGCTATGCTGATGACACTACTCTGGTAGCAAAAATTGCAAAGGATCTCGAAGCTCTATTAATTAAAATCAAGAAGCACAGTGAAAAAATGGGACTAAAATTAAATATAAAGAAGACCAAATTCATGTCTACAGGTACAGCAACCAGCCTTAGATTTGACAATGAAGATATTGGAGTGGTAGATAGCTTCAGCCTTTTAGGAACAACCATCAGCAGTGAAGGAATCAGCAGTCAAGAAATACACTACGGAAATAGCAATAGTGCAAGCAGTGGTATTCCCCAAGATACCGTGTGGAAATGAAAGTTGGACTTTGAAGAAGGAGTATAGAAAGAGTATTGATGCTTTTGAACTTTGGTGTTGGAGAAGACTCCTGAGAATACCATGGTCAGCCAAGAAAACGAACAAATGGATAATTGAACCAGAGCGTTCACTTGAAGCACAAATGATCAGGCTCAAATTATCCCACTTCGGACACATTAAACTCTCTGGAGAAAGATGGAAGGAAAGAGAAGAAGAGGGCAACCAACAGGAAGGTGGATGGACTCAGTTACAGTGGTAATGAGTGCACTGTTGGAAGACCTGAAAGACTAGGTTAGGGACAGATTGTCATGGAGCAAATCTGTGTAGTTGCTAAGAGTCAACACTGACTTGATGGCACAAAATCAGTCAAGACACAGTTGCATATGGGCAACCTAAGAATGAAGGCAAATTCTTCCAAGTTCTCCAGAAAACTGAATCTGAGTCTGCTATTGAATCTTTTTTAAATAATATGTAAGTTATATATGTATTATATTAACATATATTATATTAATTTAATATACAAGTCCTTTAAACATAAACCTGTGTATATATAGGTTTGGCAGTACTTGGTTCATGTCAATATATGTGCTTCTCAGTCAGCTTCAGAGTGAAATAATAATAAATAATGATAATGTAAGATTCTGAACATTAATCAGTTGAGCAGTAGAGAAAATGGTTATTTATTTATTTAGTGCATACATAATTAACAAAACAATCTTTAAACTTAAAAAAACAGAAAAAAGACAATCCCAAACAAACTAAAAATACAAACTAAAAAAGAAAGAAGAGGGAAAAAATCTACCTTATATTTTATACTTATCAATAGTCACCGGTTTACTAATGAATAAGCTTATATAATATGAAAAAGTACAAAATATTATTTTAAAATATCACAAAAATCTCTGTCATAGTCACATACATTGCTGCATCCTTTGGTTAGTAGAAAATATTGCCTTTTCTAAAACAGGTAGATCACACATTTCCAACAACATTCTTTGACATCTGGAATAATATCACATTTCCAATTTATCAATATGATTTTATGTTCTATACAATAATAATTCTTGATAAACAGTCAGTTTCCAAAGCTTTGGTATATTGTTCCACATTACATTAACATCTTTAATATGTAAAGATTTTGCCACAAATCTGCTAATGCACTATTGCAAAAACATACCAAATGATCACATGACATATGCTATGGGGCAGTGAACCCTCAAATTTTTTACATCTCCAGCAAAGAAAATCTGATCTCCATCCTTTCAAATATATTCTCTGGAGACTCCAATATACCCTAAATACAATTTTTGATGAATCAGATTTAATCTCATATCTGTTGAGACCATTTTATTATTTTTTTTAGACATGCAGAGAACATTTTAACATTTTTGGGGGGCAGTAAAGAAAATACGTCAAATTCCCCAGTGAAGGATTGGATCATCATGAATTAGCAGTTCCTTTTAAATTGTTGATTTTAGATAGTATACTTCACTTTCATTTTTCATTACCTTCCTGGAAGTACACATTTCATTGCAAGCTACTTTGATTTATTCCTGGTTTTGTGTATTGGAATAATGAATTCACTTTGGAAGTTTTGTATCTGATGTATTTCTGTTTATAGATGACTGGTGTGTACAAGTCATGTACCAGGTAGGAATATGTGAATCTGTGTGTCAGTCTTGCATGCACACATCCAGTCCTCAATTATTCTGTCCAATTTCTGCCTCATTTAGAATATAAAAAACACATAAAGTGTTTTTAGTGCATTTTCTTAAATCCAGTTTTCCCCCTGGGGGAAACTTTCTTATCATATGTATTCTATGCAACCCTTTCAAGTAAATGCATTTTAGAATTAATGTAGATTTTGTATGTAGAATTTGCAGAAGAACACAGTTTAAAGGATAACTAGACCCAGAAATGCAAACTGGGTCAGCTCACTTGAAAATGCAGACCAAACAAAATTCTCCAGGATCTGTCATCCTAGACTGCACAGGTCATCCCGTTTTTCCCCTTACTCAAAGGCAGGGTAGCTTACATTCACTGTAGAGTTTATGAAACTTTTTGCAGTTCAAACAGATGTCTCTGACCTCTATTGGGAAATCCTGTAGCCCATGTGACAGCAGCAGTAGCAGTCTTACAGGGAGGCAGTTAAAACAGAACTTCCCAAGAGTCAGAGTGACAACATTAATAAAACATCTAGTAGAAGAATAAATACTGTCAGACTCACTGAGTGCAACAAATATGATGGCTCAGCTATAGCTCAAGCTCAATAGGATCTTTTCTTTGGGATAGTAAGATTTAACTGAATTTATTCACTTATTGAATTGCATTTTTAGTCCACCCTTTTTCCAAGAAGATGGCCTACATGCTTTTTTCCACATCCACTATTTCATAGTTCACAATAATTCTATGAGGTGGTTAGAGGGCAACTTGCTCAGATTGTGATGTGAGCCCTTGAGTTGCCAATGCTTTAGTCCAGTGCCTAACTGTTGCACCATATGGTCTCACTCATAATGATGGGTCCTGTACTGCCAGTGTCCCTCAAACCGGGATATATTATAGGAGAATATACACACACACACACACACACACACACACATACATACATACACACATACACATACATACACACACACACACACACATACATGCACACACATACACATACATACACACACACACACACATACATACACACACACATACGCACACACATACAGGAGTTATGATTCAATGCAAGAACACTTCCTTTGCACACAAAATCTCAGAGCTTCAATGCATAGCATCTCCACTTTCAATGGAGAGCAGAGCTGGTGAAACCTTTTCATCAGCATGCTGGAGGGGTTCTGGGAAATGCAAGTATTGGTCCAAGGTTTGATGCAATGCAAGCAGAAAACATAACAGTATGGAATAAGATGGTCATCCCACAGAAGTCCATCAGGTTGTTTAAGAATAGCAACCACAGGATTTTAAAAATATTTATGTAATGACCTGCTCAGCAGTATCGATTGATTATATGCCATCAAGTCGACTCTCAGTGACCACATAGACAGATTTCCTCCATGATAATCTGACCCTAACTTGGTCTTTCAGGTCTTCTAATGGTGCACCCATCACCCCATAACTGAGTCCATCCACCTTGATGTTGGTTGTCTTCTTCTTCTCTTTCCTTTCATCTTTTCCAGCATTAGACCCTTCTCTAGAAAGTTATATCTTCACATAATATGTCCAAAGTAGGATAATTTGAGTCTGGCTCTGGAGTATACCAACATGAATTATAAGGAGAAACATACCCTTAATGTTGGTCACCTGCCTAACCTGTTTTCAATGACATGTGTGAAAATTCTACCTTATACTTAATTTCTTCACTGTGGTAAGGCATCTTTCTTGCTCCTAAGCATTTTGTATGAGGAGATTTCAACTTCTTTTCAACCAGTGGGATATGTGAAAGAGGAGTTAGTACCCAAGACGATATAATCTAAAAAATATATAGGTTCCACCTCTCAGTCTTCAAAGGGAGCTATCACAAAAACCTCATCATAATCACCATCATCAGAGAATCATAGAGTTGGAAGATAAAACTACCAGGATATTCTTTGTTGCCATGTAGTAGTCATCTGGATTTGGTAGCCCAGATCTGGTAGCCCTCTGGGCCATTTAGATTATAGCAATACAATGTTGACAACTGGTTTGTGTAACAGTGCAAGAGTCTACATGGTGCAACTCCATTTTTCTTCCTTCAACCATGCCATCCTCATTCTGGGACTAATTAAAACTGGCTTTCCAATCATACCTCATTATTCTAAAATCATTGCCATTCTAAAAGCAGAATGGGTCAATACAAAACCTTTGAAAGGAAAGCTTCATATTAACTTCCATGGACCTGGAAATTAAACCCACAGACCACCCTTTCTAGAAGCAAAATGGATTTGAATTCCTGCTGGACTAGCTGAGTGGCAGTATTAGAAATGAGAACTCAACACTGAGAGATTAACACTTCTTTCCTTAGACTCACCTTCTCTTGAGGCCCAGCCAAGTTTTCCATTGCTGTTGAAATGCTCAACTTTTATGTTCCAGCAAGGAAATAAACCAAAGACACTCTCATTCTTGTCCTGGAGTGTGCTAAGACAGTCCTGATTGAAAAGATTGCTTAGTGCATTGTTATAAACTCTCATAGCCTCTTTCAGACAAGCTCCTTTGAGATCTTGTAGTATAAGCAGAATGCCAGCTGTCTGCCCTCGCTACTTTCTGCCATGTGATTTGAGGATAATAGAAACACACACAAACCAAAACTAACAGCCATTACCAGTAAGTAAAAAAAGAAAGAACTGTTGTGTCTTACATACAGAAAGAAAACGGCTCCTTGGCTTCAGAGATGTCTGTATGGAATTTTACCCTATTCATTCATGCCAACTTTGGATAAAAAACATTGGGAACTGACAGCAAAAAATGGCTCATACACATCGGGCTTGATCTAAAGCCCATCAGACCAAATAAATTCATGACAATGAAGTGTTCCCTTGCTTCCTGTGAGCTAAGATCTCTTGTTCTGGGGCACCCAAGGAAGCAAATGATGGAAGTAGCAAAACAAGCCAGTCAAAGCAAGAAAATGCTAAGCGAGGGACCCTGAGTCCAGGTCAGCTTGGGAGAACAACTCCAGCTCAAGTAAAGGAATGATATCTTGTTTCAGATGCATGCAGGTGGACCCAAATATTTTGCTGGATATATGAATAAAGCTGTCACTGTTCACGTGTATAAGCTGGCATGCTACAAAATAACTTTCCAGCTTCCAGGATCACCCGTATTTCACAGAACGTTTTTGGACTCCAGAGGCAATCTTAGAAAATAAAAATGTTTGGTGGCTTGCTGCATTCCAGTGCTTTGTTTGGAAGTACCCACCTGCCCCAAAACAGACAACTGAAACAACAGAGACCCTCCTGCAGATTAGAGGAGGAGGCAGGCAGGCAGCAATCTCACTAGTTTGTCTGCTATTAAAGCTGTGTTTGGGGACTGGTAGTTGCTATTTGATGTCCCCACTGGTAGCCAGTTTGTAAGCATATCCATGACATGCCCAATGGCTACAAGAAATTTCTTGTCTTGACTAGAAACAATGTTCCAGTGCCTCTAATCAATACAGGAGATTTTCCCAACCTGCTTTCCAGATATCCCAGGTTTGCAACACCCCAAATTTCCAAACCAGCATGGCTGATACCCATACTAGCTGGGAATTATGGGTCTTGCAATCTCTAAACCTCTAGACATACTTAATTTGTATCCTGGACCACATGTATTGGAAAAGGCTGACATGAACATCAAGTGATTAAGGCTGTGGTAAAATCCATAATAGGATACCAGCTTTCCTGTTGCAAACATGTCCTGTTGTTAAGATTTGCAGGACAGGCCCTTCTGAGATTGCTCCTACTATCTGGCAGGAGAAAGAGGCCTGGTTGGTGTGTGTGTGTGTTGTGTGTGTGTATTGTGTTGCATCATTCCCAGGCTGTGAGATTCACTCCTTTTGGGAGTTGCATTTGCCTTTTCTTTAGATTAGCGGCCAAGATGCTTCTTTTTCACCAGGCTTTCCATTGTTGAGATTGATGTCTGCATCACTTTTAACTTAGATTTTTGAACTCCTAATTTTGGATTCTGAAATGATTTATCATAAGCTGTCGAACGTTCAGACCTGATAAAAATCAAACAACAAAACAACAAATAACTAGAAGTCCCACTATTTTCGATAATATTTAAGTTCTCAGTGGAATAGCCTAAAAACTGGTATCCAGCCCTCTTGCTAGGAAACACAGATAATTCTCAAAATACAACTTCATTTCCATCAAGGCTATTCATGCTTGAAATGCTCTAAGATTGTTTTTTAATGTCCTATTTTAGAACTGTATTTCAGAATGGCATACTGGCAGAAGAAGCAGAACAATCTACTCAAATATTCTCAACCTCAATGACAGTCTGTTGTTCCTCAGGCTGCCTGAATGACACACCAGCCTAGCCTCTGGGCTTATTCATGTGTTAAAATTATTGCCCATTGCTCCATTGCTTTCTTTTGGCTCTTCTATCCAGTGGGAATGGCAAAACAAACCAGGAAGCAAAATCCAGGGCCCATTACTCCCATGGGATTGAAATTTGGCAAACTTGTGGCCGCTATAGTGCCACTGTGCCTTCCAACTACACTTCCCAGAAACCCGTAGGTTGTGTGGTGCAAGGGAAGATGGGAGGGGTGTATTCCTCTGGCCCCTGCACCCAATCAGCTGGTGGCAAGGCCTGATCAGTGAGCAGTGATTGGCTGCTTTGGAACCTAGGCTTAAATCTGAAATCTCTTAATGGTGGTAGGTGGCAAGGGAAGGACAAGGGAGTGACTCAGATGCCTGCTGGCGAGGTAGGGCTGGCTGGGGGGCACTGGAGGTTGACAGGTGAGTCCTCTTCTTCCCTGGAAGGAGGGGGCCCTTGGGGACATGCCAGGATGGGGAGCAGGGCTGCAGTTTGTTCCCCCTCCCACCAGCAAAATGGCAGACAGTTTCATGGGTCAGCCAAGGAGGAGAAGGAATGATTTCTGACACTCTCTGCCAGCTTCCCACAAGCAAAGTCAATGGGGAAGCTGGCAGGAAGTTGGAAGTCACTCCCATTCCCACTGCTTTTTTGCCGACCCATGGTCATTCTGTTTCTCTGTTTAGGTAAGGAAATATCTCTGAAAGGACGACCCAATGGCTCACAGGTTGTCTAGTGTATGGAACTACAAAATTTGCCAGTATGGGGCAGGTTATTTGAGGGACCGTCTCTCCCCAGTGACATCTACCCATCCCATCAGATTTGACAGAAGAGGCTTGTTATGGGTTCTGTCCGCTAAAGAATGTCATCTGATGGGACCCAGGAGGAAGGCCTTTTCTGCCACTGTACCCACCCTATGAAACATCATTCCCCCCAAGATCAGGCTGGCCCCAACCTTGAAGACCTGGCTTTGCCATTGGGCCTTGGGATCAAGGGTGGTGTGGAGACCATAAAATGGCTGTACTGTTCTTAAATCATTATGCTCTCTTGGTGACTGTACGGTATTGTTTTTAATTGTTTTTAATTGTTTTAACATTTTGTGTTGTTTGTATGGTTGCTTTATTTTTTGGGTTTTTTGGCACTGTTTATGTTTTAATTGTAAGCTGCCCAGAGTCACAAATGTGAGATGAGCAGCTATGTTAAATAAATAAATAAATAAATAGCATATCACACATAGTTTCTCCAGCTGTCTTGGAAACAAACACATTTTTAGCCCAAAGATTCTGTGACAAAAACATGAAAACATTCTCTGAAGCAGTTGGTGTCATAAGGGTACCATCTTCTGAAATGCACTGTACTGAGAATCAGAGTGGCAGGAAAATCCCATTGTTGAAAGACAGCAAAGTTGTGAGTTGATTAGCTTGCTTCTAGCTAAATAAGCAAAGCAGTTCTGGTAGATGACTTTCCATCAGTTCGGAGGCAGATCGATAGATAGGATAGATGATGATAGATAGATAGATAGATAGATAGATAGATAGATAGATAGATAGATAGGAGAAAGAGAGAGAGAAACAGTCAGACAGATGGCAGGATCCACTGAGAAACATTCTTTTGCAATTTTGTTTAACTAAATTAACACTTTGGTTATATTCTGGAAGAGCCTTGTTGTTGATTGATTTTTTAATTTATTCTGGGGGCTCCCCTAACAATGTAGAAGCATCAAAAAGAAATCTGGAATTTAAAAGAAGACACAATAAATCTAACCACACGCAAACTATTTCGGCTTGCAATTAGTACAATATCCCCTCCAAAAGTCTAAGGAGCATCCTCCACCATTATAATTTCTAATTAAGGACTAGCAGAGTCTTGCATTTGAAAAGAGGCAAGAAATCTGTATTGGAAGAAATACTGCAGAACAGTTGAATCAAAGCTGTGCTGTTGGAGATAATTAAAGACAGAAGAAGAAAAAAAAACAGGTTCTTTGAGTAGCCTGGTTCCCAATATAGCTCAAGGAGGTGTCTGGAATGGAGGAAATGGTGCTTCTTCTTTAGTTTCCCATGAATATCATATGCACAGCTCAAGACACATGTTGAGCTGAATTGCCACATTCTTCGGCAGTGGGCACAGATGTGGGTCGATCTGACAGATCAGGGTCTTAGGGTCAACCAGGAGTAAATTGGGGGCAGATGATTTCAAAGATTCCGCTTGTTTTTAGAAACAGAAAAAGATGCCAAGAAACATTTCTATAATGTGTCTAAGAAAAGAAAAGAAAACATGCATAGATTTAGATTTCCTCAGGATGACTGACAACTTCTTTGACACAAGGACCAGAAAGGGTTTTTGTTTGTTTGTTTGTTTGTTTTAGTGTTATATAAAAACATAATTTCTGTTTTTTATGATACTCTTTGTATCATAAAAAAAAATTAGGCAAGTTATATAATTTCTAAAAAATTGTCTTCTGCGTGTATATCTTGCCTTACTTTACCATTTAGTGATAACTGAAGGACAGTTTTTCTGAGGTTCTTAAATAACCTATTACTCCATGTGCACAAATCTATGTAGTTCCACCAGCTGATATACTTTCATTTCTAAATAGAGGCATAAAAACTACTAATCTGAATAAACTCTATGTGTAAACAGAAGCAAATATACATATGTATAAGCCTAGAGCAACCCCCAGCCAGAAGGTTACACCAAATTTAATTTCCAAGCTGCTTTTGTGGCATCAGGAGTCCCTTTCAACCTCACTAGCATCCATGTGGGGAGTTTAAGAGAGGTAAGATTCATCCACAGCAGTACAATAGAAGCCCTGCCATTTGTCCATGTGTGTGTCATCAACATACACATACAAAAGGAGCAGGGCTTCAATCACACTGCTGTGATTGCCATCTTGCCTTTTTCCCCCCTCCCCTCCGAATTCTGGTGTTTAATTGTGTCCCTGAAAATTGGTTGCAGACCTCCTGCCCCACAACCCTCTGAGTTGCTTCACCCTTTTTTTCCATAAACTAAAGAATTAAATACTTTGCTATTTATATTGAAAGGTGAGATTAGAGTAGATGTTGGGAGACGGTTCCATGATTAAAATGCTAAAATTCCATATAAATATTTTGGTTGCAATCCTTTTCAAGACCTGCCAAACTTAATGCCTAAAAATACACACCAGGAAATGAAGGTGCAGGTTCAATCCTTAAGGAAAGGGCTAAAATGTATGTCAGAAATTATGAATTGGTATCATCTAGATTGCTGTGGATGCATGTGAAAAGTTGGACTCCATGGGCTGATGAGAGTTGCATATCACACTGTAGCAAATGGTGACAATGGGAGAACCAGGGGGGAGTTTTAGGAAAAATTGTGCAACATTTTGAATGCTGATGCAAGGGAATAAACACAATGGGGGAGGAAATTATCCTTTTAGGTGACATGGTTGTGTGGGAATGAGACGAGAAGGTACTGAAAAAATAATTGGGTCATTCAGAGTCCCAAGAGTGAATAAGAATGGTGACTGTCTGGTGAGTATCTGTTAGAAAAAAGTCTGTTTGTTTCAAATACATGGTATATGTATGCATTTCCCAATAGAATGACTGGAATGTGGAGGTAAGAAAGGAGGATGTAGAAATTCCTTGCAATAAAAAGGGGGGGGGGGAGTTAGAGTGCCAGAGAACTGTACAGGGACATCCACAAAAGGATCGCTATGTCAAAATGTGTCAGTCCTATAAGGTAGACCAGACTAAGAAACCAATGCCATATAGGTCTAAAACTACTTTGACTGGAACAGCCAAAGTAACAGAATCTTGCAAATCTGAATGTGCTTTCTTCTCCCTCACTTTATCTTTGTGTGAATTAGGGAGGGGACTGAGACATTTACTCAAACTGGTTTCTTGGAATGGACTCAAACCACGCTTGTCTTGTCATTGCCTTGGTAGCAGCTCTTCCTCCTGTCCTTCAAGGCCATTTCCTATTCCCTCTATAAAATGGCAAACGCAACAAGGTAATCAAAGCCCAATCCATGCATGTAAAAAGAGATGGGGTTACAATTGTCTGGTTGTGTCTGCCATTTTAACTTCATTGACACATACACGTCCCATGGACATCCAAGGAAGTATATAAAGTTATGCTAGTGGAAAATAAGATGCTTGTGGAATTATGAAGTGAGAGAAGCTTTGGATGAGGAAAATAATAAATGTAAGAAAATGATTGCAAGAACTAAGGATAAGAAAAAGATACCATATAATGAATATGGAAAGAAAAGGATCACTAAACGAATGTACTCAAAGAAAGCAAGGGACATTAAAAGAGGCAGAAAAAATGCAATGATTTCCATGGAAATAAAAAGTTGTTTTGGATTGGAATTGGGTAAAAAGGGCTAAAGAAAAAGACTTCAGCAGAATAAATAGAATTAAAAATAAAAGTGATGACATATTTTTGGATGAAGTGAAGGAATGCTGGAAGGCATATTCTGGAGACTTATTTGGTAATTATAATGATTTGTTGAGGAATGATATCGAAATCAATAATATAAATGTTAGTGTCCAAGAAAATATAGCGATGAAAGGGAAATCATAAATGTTTTGAGAATGTTTAGAAATGTTGCAGGTATAAGCTGTGTAACTGGAGAAATGTTAAAATACGAATATAGTTTGGTTACGGAGTGGCTCTGTGATGTGTTTTAAGTGTGTGTGAAGGCTACATCTGTGCCAGATGATTGGAAAAATACTGTTTTGTTCCCATACACAAAAGGAAAAATAACAAAGGTTTATTAAGTGTACCAAACATGGTGTTTGGCAGAAATCTATTAAAAGAGCATGAGATGTGACAATCAGCAAAATCTGGAAGTATATCACAGCCTTAGATAGGACAGGGGCACACAGATCAGATTTACTCCTCAGCGGGTCATTGAGAAATGGAAGAATGCAAGAAGGAAAGGTTATTGTATGTCAATTCAGAGAAAGCACATGATCACATGAATAGTCTTAATTATGAAATGTTTTGTACAAATGGTTGATTGCTGAATGCAGTAATAACTGTATATGATGGAAGTACAGAATCATGAGAACAAATGAAATGCTTAGTGAATGGTTCAGCACTTACCTTGGAATAACACAAATATGTAAGATGTCCACTTGGTTGCTCAATACATTTGTGATAAGCATAAGGAATGCTTGGGATGACAGTGGAGACCTGTTGATTGGAGATAGAATCTGTATGTAGTTTTGTATGCAAACAATACTGTATTGTTAGCTGAGAATCCACATGATATACAGTGAATGTTAGATTATATGATGCAATGAGAATATGAACCTCAGAACTGACTTATCAAAGAACATTGTTTGACAGGCAAAATGGAGTGAATGATTTCAACTTATATGAATAATAAATGATACATAAATGGTGAACCACTAAAGCAAATTGTTTATGCTTTTATGCATCTTTTTAGACTGTTTACTATAGTTAGGAATGATGAAAGAAAATTTTAAGATGTGGAAATGATGGTACAAAGCTAATAGGTTGTAAGTGGCTTGTTGAGAGGAATAATGCTTGGCAAAAGAAATAAAAATGGTTGAGTATAAAAGTGTGCTTCTCCCCACTTTGTCATATGGAAGTGAAAGCTGGGTACATGTAATGAGAAAGTTAAAAGTAAGATGAATGCATTAGGAATGGGTTACTTTAAGAAGTATGTGTGGTAAAAAACCAGGTCAAGATAAATTGGGGCTGAATGCATGTGGATTGAATATGAAAGTGAGTTACCAGTACAAGAAAAGTATGTTGAGATGGAATGAATTAGGATTGAATCACAGAACAAATATATGAAGGAAGAATGACTGGGTCAAGAGGAAGGGGAAGACTGAGAAAGTCATGGTTGGACGATGTTGATGTGACCCTCAAAAAGAAAGCAACAAGATATTTAAAGGAATAAACGAAGAGGTGTCTAGATATGATAAAAGTAAGGATGGTTTACAGGGATAGAAAGTTATAGAAAAACTTAGTGAATTGTGTTGGTGTAAACTAGATTTAACTATTTTTCCTTTTAGTTTTAATTCCTTTCATTTAGTATTTCTTACTTGTTTTGTGCACTTTGCCCAATGTTGCTTCCCAAAAAATGAATACTGTGATGGGCATGTATGGATGATCCTGCAAACACCTCAGTCTGTAAGCCTTGAAAGGAGAATCAAAGAGACAGGATGTCATATCTTGGGGGAGGGAATAATTGAGAATGCTCCTTTACATTCCTTTTCAACCTCACCATCATACAAACATTGTTCAATTAAGAGAGTGTTTCAAGTGGCCCTAAAAGTTTATAATGAGATAAAATATGTATTCTCCCCAACCCCTCCCGCCCCCCACTCCCAGAATTCAGAACACTGAACTACAATGAACTACATTTCTTTTATAATGGCTGGTAGGAAAGCTACATGCCCTACTTTAGAAATAGTAATCCTTTCTTTGAAGGATTGCTTTAAGGACTGAAAAATAAGAAGAGATGGGAAAACAGGAAGGACCCTGAAATTGTCCATGCAAAATAGCACCTGGGCACGAGATCAGATAGATACTTAGGTCACCTGGCATGAACAACTTAAACTGATGAATTGAATAATATATCAATTTTAATTACAGCCATGTTTTAACATTTGCATCTATCAATATAAATTAGCAAATACATATACAATGCAAGCATGTCCTTATTTTGGTCAGGATTTCCTTTTCTTGTTGATGGCTATCCTTATAAATGCACAGCATAGGAAAGAACTTAGTCATGGTGAAAAGCTAAGTAATCTTTCTGGCAGTGACAAGGAACAATTTTCTTTCATGTGAGATTTTGATGATGATTCTGGGGAAATTTTGCATTCTGTTGCAGGGTGATACTCAGGGCACTTCCATACGGTCTCTTTGTCATGCTCCAAAAACAAACAACCGGAAAAATGAACACAATGTGTATTGACAATGTGGATGGGGGGGGGGGGGGTTGGCAACTTCTGTTTCTTTTCTGTTTGAGTGAAGCTAGGGAATTTCTGCCACCATGGCAACTGCAGGAGAGCAGGGATAGAAAACTGGGTGATGTGTTGAACCCGCTTCCTTTGGTCAGCTATAGGTGAGCGTTGGTTGGTTCATGGTATAGTCTGAATATTATCAGCATTTTGAAGTCAGCAGAAGTGAAGATGACTGCAGGCTGACTTCAAAGCTGTTTGTGAGGAACTGGGGAGCAATTCCTGGTCTTTGGCTGATGTTGGTCCTTACTACTTGAGTCTCTTTCCTTGACAGGTCCTCTCCGATCCTTGGTATGTTTTGCTTTCTGCCTATAGACTTTGAGTATTATGATTCGTCTTGCCTCCATGCTGGAGGTAATCTTCCCACTTTTCATCCTAGTCTGTATGGCTCTGAAGCTTGCTAGCCTGCCACCCCTGCAGAAATTATAGGTGACACACATTAAACTGGTTAGGAATCCACATGCCTCACAGCACGCTAGAAGTGAATAACAGGCTATTCCCGATTAACAAATGTTAATGCAAAACACACACAGCATAGGAAGAAGAATTGGGAATAAACGTCCCCTAGCTGGAAAGTGATACTGTTACATAACAGATAGCTTTATGGAGAAGGCAGGAAGGGAATTTCCTGGGTTTTCTACTACCTCCAGCACCACCCACTCACAAATAAATCACCAGCTCTAGAAGGAATAGCAGGATAACAACCTGAGATTTTAGTTTAACGTCTTACAGATGGAAGGAAAACAGAGTTCAGCAAAGATTCTGACAGCTCTAGAGAGGCTGAATTTCCTCACTTGTGGTGAAAGTGGTTTTCAGTAAATGAGCACTTATCACAATGTTGACCTTCTTGCAATAAGCAGGGTTATTTTACTGCTCCTCAAGTGTAATATTGTGGTGTGCGGCTATCAACACAATGAGCTAAATACTTCCTTTCAAAATATTAGGAGCCTGGTTCAGGCTTTGTGTTTTGCTTTGTTTTAGAGGTAGATGATGTGAAAGGTTCTTGGTCTTCATGATCTTTGCTAACATTTAATAGATTTGAATAGGAAAAAAATAGCTACACACATGTTGGCACCTGAAAACTTTTCCAGTCTTAGCAAAAGAATATGGGTTTTTTAGAACATGGACCATTGACTGGTCACACATTCCCAGGTAAATTAGGATCTGGCAAATAAAAAGACCAGCAGATCCAGTTTGGAACTGCAGAAATGGCCCTGTCTATTTCTGGTCTACAGAAATACGGGAGGGAGGGAGGCAGGCAGGCAGGCAGGCAGACAAGCTAAAATGACTAAGCTTCAAAAGCACATTCAAACAAAATGAGCTTCATTTGTTTGCAATGTATAAGTGGGATTGGGACTCCCTGTACCTCTGGGCAAAGGGTATTCCAAAAGATTGGGGACCACCGATGAGATGGTGTCATGGATCTCACAAAGGGGAGACCTTCAACAAGCCCTCTCTAGGTGTTTGGGCTGGTTGAGCAGAATCTGTCCTGGCAAGGCATTGCTTGATATATCTCAGAGTTGTGCCATGTAGGGCTTCCAAGTTAATAACGATCACTTTGAGTTGGACTTGGAAGCATACCAATTCCCAATGCAGTAACTGGTTTTGGTTTTGTTTGGTTTTGTTTTATGCTAGCGGGATATTCCTCCAGTAATCTAATTGCTACATTCTGCATTAACTGTAACTTCTGGGGCATCTCCAAATGCCATCCCACATACAGCATGTTACATCAGTCCATTTGAGTGGACTACTGCTAACAAACTTGTCAAAAACTGAACTTTTAGTCACTCAGTGGTCCATGATAATCCTCAGAGGCTTTGGGACTTGCCCGCATTATTTTGTGGTCTGTGACCTCATCCCTCGTTAGAAAACTGATAAGCCTGCTTTCCTTGGTATCATGAACAATGGCTCAGCATTAATATCAGACACTAACTGAGGAAGCTGATCAATAATTCACTGAAGTGGTGTTTCTTCTGAAATAGTTTCATAGCCAAGTTCCCAGTGTAAGTTTAACATTGTTCTCTTGCATGTTTTACGACCAGAAGGATGGCGGGGGGTGGAGGGGGGGAGCCACTAGATTTTTGTGGGAAAAATCCATAAAGATAATGCTACAAGATCTGGCATGCCAAAACTGGGAGAATTGCTAGAAAAGAGCCATCTTTGCTGACATCTACTGGTCAACAGGATATTTGTGGCCCAGACGTGGTAATTGGAGCGTAGGTCAATCCTGATAGGAGGAAATTATTAGAACTCAGTCTATGAGATGCACCTGTTTTATATATTTATATAGCAGATGAATTTGTATACAGTACTCACAGGATTTTCACATGATAGTCATGCAAGGTAAGATTTTACATTGGCAGTGAATAAGCCAAAGCAAATTTTGTAGCCAGAAGTCCTAAAGGATATGAACTATTGGGATTCTTTTCAGTCAAGGTTCAGGCCTGGCTGTGGAACCAAAATGGCTTTTGTCACTCTCATAAGGACCTGGATGGGGAGCATATGCCCCTCTTGGTTGTATTAGACCTCTCAGCAATATTATCAACCAAGTTAGTCCTCTCAGGTGCTTGCAAGGGTTGGGAGTTAGGGACACCAGTGACTAGTAAGTGGCTCCAATCAATGATCTCAGGGGAGCAGCCCTCAAGCTCCTGGAAGCTCAGATCAAATCCTATCAGATGTTGGAGCTGATGTTTATTGATAATAACTATTATCAATAGTTATTACTGATAATACAATAACTATAGTAACTATTGTATAATAGTTACTCTGGTTGCGATTGTGCTTCCCCTGAGAGTGGTTTGTGACTTGGGAGTCCTCCTGAACTCATGGCTCCTGCTAAAGCAGCAGGTAGAAGCCATGGCCAGGAGGTCTTTGCCCAGTTTTGGTTAGTGTACTGCATATATAATTGCCTATCTGTGTATGCTTAGCATCTGATCATGACAAAAAAACTGCACAGCTTTGGAACTGGTTGAAGATTATCTGGACAGTCTATTACATTCTTATTTGGAACATATGATAATAGTCAGAGTAGACCCTCTGACTACTATATTTCAGATAATGGCAATGGGGGGGGGGGGGTCATATCAATGCATATGTGATATCACAAAAGACAATTCAAATCATCCCCAAAATGAGTGAAATGGCAGAAGTCTAGAGCAGTGTTTCTCAACCTTGGCAAGTTTAAGGTGGGTGGACTTCAACTCCCAGAATTCCCTAGTCATTCTTGCTGGCTGGAGAATTCTGGGAGTTGAAGTGTGCCCATCTTAAACTTGCCAAGGTTGAGAAACACTGTTCTGGAGTTTCAGTTGTATGCAGAAACAATATATGCATATTGACATCCCATTTAGTCATCATAGCAAATGCCAGGGAGACAGGTGGTAGGTGCTGAAGTGGACAAACATGCAGAGTATATTTATTAAGGCTATCCTTTGCTGTCCATGTGTGTTGGCTTTGAGTCTGCCTCCTGCTGTTGATTCACAGCGTATGTAACTGCAAATGACACCAACTCTGGATAAAGAGTAATATCAGGAAATAATGGCCATCTGTTGCCAAGAAATGTATATATGCATTAAATATAAGCAAATCATTCATTCCATCTGCACCCAATAATGGAAGTGCAGTTCATCCTGTGATAATTAGATTCAGCAAGCAGTGAATCTTTTGCTTTGTGTTTGTGTAACAACTGCAATAGCACCTTTTTTTAATGAGAAAGCAGTATTTGTTTACGAGAGAAAAAATATTATTTTAATAAGATGGATTTAATTGTTGTTCCACTATCTAGATTGTTTAACTTTTTGGCATTTGGGAAAATGTAGAGATGGGGGTTTGTTTTCAGAGAGAATAATCCCACAGGATTGTAAATGGAATTTCACATTTTTCTCTTTGGAAGGATTCCCTATTGGCTTTGCATCCCAAAGCAGCATCCCTTTGGTACTTTGGTACTATATATGTGACATTAATGACAATAGTTCCCAGATGGGATGAAAATGACTAGATGTGAAATGTCTATGTAAAACAACTTTAGCTTCAGTTCTTAGAACAGGATCATATCGGTGTTGTTTAACACTATGAAAAGTTTAATTGGTTACAGATGGCAAACAGGAATTCTGTTTGACAGGCCATTGGGCACCCGGTCAATGGTTTACATCAACCTGTCAATCTCAATATGGCACTTCCCTAAAAATCCATTTTGGTCTTCTTGCTCTCCCTCCCACCACCAACCCCCACCACCCCATGGTGGACCCTCTGAAAACACAGTGAAATATGGCAACATCTTTATAGTCCTCCAATGGCAGACCAAGACCCCAAACCATATCTTTTACAATGCTATCTATAGGAAGAGATTCACAGTGCCAAATTCATGTTCTAAATATATTGTTGAACCTTAAATCTATGTACTTGTTTTTGCATTGATGAATAAAATCTGGTTATCAGACAGGAAATAGACTTTGGAATATTTGATCCATGAATCATCACTGAAAATTCCAAGAGTATTTTGCTGCTCCAGAGAATAATTACTGTTATCCACACAATTGTTGGTAATACGTTACAACAATAACTATGAATTTCTGGGAGCTGCGTCCAGTGCATCTGAACGGCACCTGACTGAGGAATACCAATACAGACATTGAGCAAGAAAGAGGAAATGAATTGTAAGACTGTGAGTCTGATATGAACTAAAAATAATCCATTTGCAACTCCTGACTCTGAATCCGGAATGGTTATCATTACCATCATCATCATCAACATTATCATCATCAATAAAAATATTTTTAAAATGCTTTTCCAGCCATTAGTACTCTCAAAGTGACATGCAATTTAAAAAAGAATAAAAATGTTACCAGAGTATAAGAGTGCAGCATAACATACAAGTGAAAACATTAAAATCTATTAGTTGTCTTCAGTGACTTAACTAAAAGAATTTTATCACATGTGGCCTAAATCTGCTTTTTCTTAAATACGTCTGCGATAGAAATTTCAAATTTAGACTAATGAAACCTAATTTTTATTTTATCTTACAATATTAGTAAGATACAGTACATTTATTTTTGCACATGGGGTTTCAATGATCTGTTCCTTAGGCAGGATTGCAATTTTAAAGTAAAATGCATTTGCACTGGTAAAAACGTATATTTAACTTGTATTCCATATTCTAATTCATACTAATAATGCCCCCCTTACGATGCAAAAGCAATCTGTTTAAGCTTTTGTTTCATAACAACAAGAGCTTAAAGTAAACATACACTTTTGGTATCATGTGTAAAAACAGTCAAACAAATCTTGACATCTGGTTGATATTCTGCCTTTTGTCTCCCAGCTGAGTATCTTCCCTGAAGAACTGCTTTTCTTTTTGTTTATTATTATCCAATAAACTCAGATAAGCTGCCTTGTAATAAACTATTAACCTCTGTTTAAAAACAGGAAATCAGAAAGGCCATTATAGCTAGCTATTGTTAAAACAGATGTGTGCATTCAAGAGCAAAAATGTTTCTGTTAATTTATGCTGTTTTTAAAAAATGAATTCTAGTCCTTAATTTTAGCCCCAAAGCTGCATATATTTAAATATCTTGCTGACTGAAATCATGTTATGCATCTATAGTTCCTTTTCTTAGAAGGGGCAAGAATTTACTTTAGTCTTAGTCTTGTTAAAAAGTAGAGTTGAAGTCCACTCATTTTAAAGTGGCCAAGATTGAGAAACACTGCTCTAGGTGATTGCTCCTGAAAAATTTCATGCCCTATCTCAATTGTTTTTAAGTTGCATAACAGCACAACCTGCTATGTGTTTTCCTAGAAATCTCATTCTGTTTAATGGAACTTTCTGTCGCGTAAATATGTATAAGATTGCTGCTTAGGTAATTAATGGATAATTGGTGTTATCGCAATCCTCGTGGTAAAATGATGAACAAATGCTGAAATTACCCTTTTCTGAAACTGACTATTGCTAATGCCAATATGCAAACTCTCCATGTTAAACTTGCCTCTTTATATACAGATTTAAGTAGAAGCATTTTCATTTTCAGATGAATAATAATCCATATATTTCACAGCGAAGAAAGCAAACAGCATGGACTAATAAGACCCACATTTTTTTTACACCTTGAGTTTACTTTCCTCAGTGCAGAACGGTAAGCATGGAACATTTTATTTAATCCTAATGCAAATCAAAACGACAGGAAACATCGTAAAGAGAAAAGTAATCTTCTGAAGGAAAAATAAATTATTAACCATGTTATGAAGGTAAAGAAACATTCGCCAATAATTTCTTTGTTGGTACTGGCTGGCAGCATAATCCTTCCAAGTAAATTGCAATTTCCAAATTAGATTATACATTATGTCATATACGTTTTATATTAGGAAAATAAACTGACTTCAGGGAAAAGTGCCAGAATTGGCTTCCTTGGCAATATAAAATATGTGAGCTTCTGCTATGGAATGTTTCTTTTTTTAGCAGTTTAGCAGTAAATATAAAACCTCAATTAAACCAAGATTTTTCACATGGCTAAACCCTGATCCAACACTAACTGTAGTAAAAAGTAAATCAGAGTTATGCAACACATCCACAGTCATCTCGGTAATCTGAATTATGGGTCAAAACCAGAATTCCAACTGCAAAACAGACATAAGAGGATTTCAGCCCCGGTCTACCATTACATATAATTTGTCACCATATACATTCCCATATACACACATGTACATGCATAGTATGTTTACATCCTATAGACCCAGGTATATAGATAAATACTACAAAAGTTGTACATATTTTTATCAAATTAGACAGCTTCAAATTTCTGTAGCCTTTTGAATAAATAAAAGGGAATTGTTTGATGAATGGTTGACCAAATAAGTAAAAACTTTCTGCATTGTCAAATTTTAAATATGTAAGTCATAGTTTAGAAGTCATGCTATCATATGACTCAAATTGTAATTTCTAAGAACATGAGGTGGCAGCCTTGTTTTTTTAGGAGACAACTTTGCTTGTGATGAATACATGTTTACATGTGATGCACTTACTTGTGTGTTGCATTATATGGACAAGCAAGTTCTCTGTAGCAGTTAGAAATTAGCTATTTTTATTGGCAGGTCCAACTCTCTCCATTTGTTTCTACTTCCCCACTAAGTTCAACAGAAGGGGCACGCTCCGGTTCCCATCTATCAGGGAATGTCATCTGGTGGGACCTAGGAAGTGGGTGTTTTCTATTGCAGGGCCTATACTATGGAATACCCTACCCCCTGAGATTCAGCTGGAATTGCTTCTACTGGCATTTTGCAAAACATGGCTGTTTTCCCAGGCAGGGGGTTGGGGGGGTTAAAGGGATCTATAAGATGGGTACATTTGTAGTGACTGTGGTCCTCGGCTGCCACTGTATATATTTATTGTCGTTGTTTTATTGAGTTTTAATTCTATGTTAGCCACCTAGAGTTGCTGTTGCAAGGAGGGTAGCCAGATAAATTGATTGAAATAAATAGAAATAAATATTTTTGACTAGTGACCCCTTGAGAGGCAATTTTCAATTCCTAGAATTGTGACCCTGGAATAATATTGGAAGCAGGGAGAGGCTATGTTAGCATCATAAAGGCCCAAGAAGACCTGTTGACCAGGATTGCCCCACATGAAACTTCATTGGAGCAGAGAAGAAACTGCTGACCAGTCAGCAACTGTGTGGGCGTATGATGCTTTCCTAACGCTTCCCATCTAAATCACTTTATAATAGCTGCTGTTCAGCTCAGGGAATTCTGTAACATCAACATGCTTGTGAGAATGACCTAATCCTAACATCCATTTCTGGACTTGAACCAAGTAGTAGATATCATGTTAAATATTGCTGTTTGCAAAGTAGAGAGAGTCTTCTTAACTGATTGTTTGTTAACATATATTTGTTCAATAACACAAGTCTCAGTCATTTCTACCCTTTTTCCAAGTATTTCATAGCCAACACATACACACCCTCCAGAACAGTATTCAATCATACTGTATATCATTATGCAATCCAGAACCATGGAGGGAAATGAGAATTCTGTTCAGAAGACGTGATAAATCTTTGCTGATCCTTCCTGATGAAATGATTGTACTTTATTTAACTGAAGTTAATTTTAATATCTCCAGAAACTTAGATGACTTAACATTTTCTGCATTAGAGATTAGACTTCAAGCCAGAGCTGGTTTCTGGGGCTTTTTAAAGGTCATGGTTTTCAATGAATGAACAATAATATTTTAAGGATCTCTCCATCTGCATATGTAGTCTCATAAATAGGATATGTAGTGCTGATAGCCAGATTCACAGAGAAATATTTATCTCTCACTGGGAATACATTTCTGTTCACCATAGATCAGCTTCTGAATTTACTTTAAATTAGATTATCTGGAGGACATGTTGAAAGTTGATTATGGTACCAAACAACCTCTTGACCTTATCAAAATGATTACCTCAGATATTTTTTCTATGTAAGTTGGCCATTAAATTTCTCTAAGATTTGGGGCTTCAGAAAATACTCAGTCACTAATGCTGTACCATGCTTTGAAACAACTGTTTTCCTCTAGAAAGGCTTTTTTTTTTAAATTTAACACTATATAAAAATGGCACCCATCTTGCATGTACCACCATAGAGAGAAGAACTGAAGCTTTTCCATGTTAAAGGGAATTTATTGAACTTTCAGGATGGGGGAGATGATCAAAATGTATCTTCCATTTGTTATGCTGTCTTTTTCTTTCTCTTAGGAGCCATTAGACTGCCATGCAGAAATTGGAATTAATCCCCAGACTGAATGTTTATATATATATATATATATATTCCCCAAACTGGAGAGAGAGAGAGGGAGGGAGAGAGAGAGAGAGAGAGAGAGATTATATGGGTGGGTGTCATCAATTATTGATTGCAACATCACATGATCAGCATGGGCTGTCTCTTATTATCATTATGGTGGGCTTTGTTTGGAGTTCCCTTTTTAAAACAAGGAAAGAAAAGGGATAGCTGTGTATTTTGAAATCCAATTTAAAAGCCTATTTAGCATCTAATAGAATACTTTGTATAGACATATCAACAGTACAGAAAAGAACTGTTGATGTGGTGCCAGACTGCTCAGGAGCCATACTGTTGAGCAAATAAACAAAACAAATCCAAGCAACTTCCTCCGCGCGTATAGTGAACATATGAAATGGAATCAGAACGATGATTGTTGATTTAGGTGGCTCTAACTTCATCTCACAATGTCTATATAATTTATAATAGAGGAAGGCAAATATGAAGACAGCTGCAAGTATATTAAGGCAGTAGGATGAAGAAAATTCCAACATTAGCAGCAACTTCCAACTTTGCTCCACCAAACCATTGTGCTAGCTCATAAACACATTCATTCAGGCGTTAGTGTCATCAAATTCAGTGTGATTTCTTTCTGGGTAGACATGCACTGGATTGCATTGGATTGTGAACCTTGGCGTCACTGTTCCCCTAAAAAAGATAGCTTGGACTGCCTTTTGAACATTTGAATCTGCATCTCAATAAAAGTTTGGGGGAGGGATTTGGGGGCTTTATTGTGCAAAATATTTCAATGTTTTCCTTTAAAAAGGAATGTGAAAGTTTAAAAAGTTGTGGTGCAGATGGCCCTTATTGCAGTTAATAAGATCATTGGACAAAAACACTTTATACACAGGTATATAATACTGTATAGTATACTTGTGTGTGTGACAGAGGGAGAGAGAGAAGGAGAGATTCATACTGTATATAGATCAATATGTATTAAGAGCACAATTCAATTACTTATTTGGAGGAATATTTAACCTTACATCTTGTGAATAAAATAAACTGTTAGAGAAACAACTACCCAATGTGTACATTTATTTTTCCCTATAGATATTTCTGCTATCCAGTCTAATAGGACACACACACACAAACACAGAGAGAGAGAGAGACAGAGCCAAGGGCCAAAAGAACCAAACCTATTTATACAGCCAAAATTTTAAAAATTCAGAAGATGGCTTCTTAAAGAAAAACAAAAATCAAATATGCTTTTCTTAGTATGTATGTGTGTGTGTGTGTGTGTGTATGTGTGTGTGTGTGTGTGTGTGTAAACAGTTATCAGCAAACCACTGAAAATTTTAAAAAATCACAAGAACTAAAGCAATCAAAAACAGAGAATACAAACTACACAAAAGTTTTTAAAAAGCATAATCTGAAATACTATAAATACATTCATCATCCTAAGGAGAAATTCTAAATTTTAAATATCTCTATTCAATATTTCTGTACAAAGAGCCATTTTTGTGGATGGAAATAAATTACTGAGAGCCAGTTTGTTATAGTGGTTAAGCCACCAAGCTAGAAACCGGGAGGCCATGAGTTCCAGTCCTATTAGGGGCAAAGCCAGCTGGGTGACCTTGGTCCAGTCACTGTCTCTCAGCCCTAGGAAGGAGGCAATGGCAAACCACATCTGAAAAGGCTTGTCAAGAAAACTGCAGGGACTTGTCCAGGCAGTTGCCAGGAGTCAACACTCACTTGAAGGCACATTCATCAGCAGCAGCAGCGGCAAGTAAATTACTAGGAATTACTTTGTTAACATAATCAAAAATGAAGACCAAACACAAGGAAAACTAAATAATTAAAACATTCATCAAGACTCTTTACTGATATGTTAGTTTGTTCATCTGATGCTATTTCTCACACTTTGAATATTATTGATCTAAAGAAAGATAAATATTAGTTAACAATAAAAAAGTAATTCCTTTGTTGCACCATTTCATAGGCTCTGGCAAAAATAAGCAATGGAGTTACATGGGTATTAAACATTAGAGCCTGTATTTTTTTTTTCCAATTTTCTCAAAGAGTTTCAGTCATAATGAGCAGCTAAGAGGCATTCCCATCAGAAATAGAGCATCACATATAGAGTCCACTGGAGCTGGTGGGCCAATAAATTGAAATAACTAAAAATAAATAAAATTAATAGTAAAATGTATTCATCTGGTAACGTGCCTGCAATTCAGTGTAGAAAGACTGATAAAGAGAAAGCAATAAAAAGAACATTTTCATAAATAATCTTATAATAAACTCTTGATGATTTGCTGAAATAGATGCAGAGTAATTGAGATCTCATCACTTAAAGAATAAGTTATTGTTCTGCCTCATTTGAAACCAAGCTTGAATTTGTGACTATTTATGCTGTAGAATCTGTTTCAGCAGAAATAGATTTCCCATTGATAGTCAAATGTCTATTTTCCCATTTCTTGAATGGATTGTTTTACAATGTGTTTCAAAAAGGAGTAGACGAGGAATGGAGAAATTGGGGAAGGATTAATCCAAATTTGTTCCTTTTTCATTTTCTAAGGTAGGTTTTAAATAAGGATCTGTGAGAGTGAATATAAAGATCTTTACAGTGGGAAGAAATACTCTAAGAGATTGAGAAGTTCTGGGTTCTACTTCTACCCACTGAACATCTTTTGAGTTCTCAATGAGAGTTAACTTTTAACTGAAAGCTCTAAGATAATATTTCAATATTCCTAAAACTCCACCATATTTTTGATTATATCATATGGTTTTCCCAATACTGTTACTTATGTATATAAACCAAGTAGCAGATGAGAGAATTGGAAATGTTTGAAACAGATTTTTTTTTTAGAAAAAATAAGAATGCAAGTAATCTGCCAAGAAATAATGAAGAAAGACCTTGCCACAGACAGTTGTGTATAGATTTTTACAAGAGAAGGTCATTATCACATACTTTTAGCTGCTGCCAGTCTTTTTAAATATCTAAATCTATCTAGGTTATTATGGAGTCCAGTAGACTCTTGAAGTTATGTTGCTTTACTTGATTAACGTCAAGAATGTTTTATCAAAATTGATTTTTTATTTCATTTCCTATATGACATTTAATTAAAGTTGCAATAGAGTTATCTCGAGAGGGAGAGAGAGCACACAATAAAATCTACAGATGTATTAAATGATATTCTAAGTGAGGCTTTGAATATCTTTAGTCTTTCAAATAAATGATAATATATTTGAAAAAAAGTGTGTGTGTGTGTGTGTGTGTGTGTGTATACACACACTTTTTTTTCAAACATGTTATCATTTATTTGAAAGACTAAAGATATTCAAAGGGCTAAATGTGCATTATGGCTAAATGTATCATAATATGAGTGAAATTGTGTGTGTGTGTATATACACTTATACAATTTCACTTATATTACAATACATTTAGCCCTAGTATCCAAGTGTTTGGTTGTGTTTGCACAATGTGCTAACTTGTGGTTTACTTAACTATGGTTTACTCAATTATCACAATTTTCTAGGTTTACATGACACATTGAAACCCAATAAACCACAGACTAACCACAAAGGTGGGCTTTGTATGGCTTAATCAGCTAGAATGCGATTGGGTAGTTTGTGGTTATATGTGCCACCCAGTCACAAACGTTTCTGCAAATGGCCTGTGATAAAAGATATCACAGATAAAAGAGAAACAAGGGGGAAAAACCCTGACATCTCCTATACCGGCATGTTGTATTTTTATTTTAAAAGGACTTTAGGTTAGCACATATTAAAATAGCATTTCCTCCATGCATATATTGTTCTCTCTGATTGCACTGAACTTTCATAGAGTAGTGTTTCTTAAACATTTTGCTCTCAGGACCCCTTCCCACTTTTAAAAATTATGGAGGACCCCAAAAGAGCTTTTGTTTGTATGGGTTATATGTATTGATATTTACCATATTAAAAATTAAAGTAGACACATTCATACAATATTTATTTATTGAAACATGTAAAAATAACAGTATTAAACCAATTAGATATTAATGTAAATAAAATACTGTATTTTTCATGAAAAGTCATATAATTTTACATATAAAAAATAATAATGAGAAGAGTGACATTGTTTTAAATTTTTGCAAATATCTTCAATATCTGGCAAATAATTAAAATGGGTCCTCTAACCCTCACACACACACACACATTTGCACAATAAAAGTATAGTATATACAGCTTGTGTGTATGTGTGTATCAGCACAGAACTAAAAATAATAATTTAGATGTATGGTCATTTCAAATATTTATTGTTCTATTTTATACAGCAAGCAACATTTTTAAGTCTTAGGGTATATTTTGATTAATGTTATATATGCTGTGTCTTGTAGCCCAATTACTACTTAGTTAAAAAAAGTTCTGCTTATTAAGAAGAAATAAAATCATATATCTTTCTCTTTCTGGGGTCTAATGGACATTCTTAATTCTTCTCGAGATGAGCTATGTTAACACTTCAGAGCAATTTTAATTAAAACCTTAAATCCCCACACAAAGTAATTTGATTCCATTTCCTTTGTTCCTCAGAAGAAACCTAAAGGGGGGGATTTTAAAATAATTAGGTCATCCAAACAACTAGCAAGGGACAAATCAAAATGTAGACTTCCATCCAGAGGCCTTAGCAAAAAAGCAAGCATACAAAGAAGTGTTGTAAAGATATTGCTCCCAGCAAGATTTATTTAAGACCATCAGGACAGATTCATTCCAGCCAAATGCTGAACAGCTGAGCGTAGGCGGAAGCAACACAGTATAAGATCAGGGCAGCCCATTTTCTTCAACAGTGAACTACGTATTTATGAGACGTACAGTACAAAAGCAGCAACTGAGTTGTTTCATTTTCTTTTCTTTTTTTCTTTTATTAATTGAATATTTAAAAAGAACAAACAATAAACAAAGTTATTAAAAAAGAATAAGGGAAGGAAGGAAGGAAGGAAGGAAGGAAGGAAGGAAGGAAGGAAGGAAGGAAGGAAGGAAGGAAGGAAGGAAAACATGCAGGGCATATAGTCACATATGTATATACATGTACAAAATGTATACATAAGCATTTCAATGAATGGTAACATTAAATGGTAGTCATATTTCATTATAAATCATCTATGGCTAAGCAACATTATTAAGTTGCTAATAACTCTGCAGCTCTTTGAGTACCTGGAGCTATATATTTATCCTTCCAATGCTGAATAATAAGTCTTTTAAGCCGTCTTTAACTTGCTTTTCCAGATGTCAATTTCCATACAATAGGAATAGTTCAAAAGAAACTGAATGTCTGAAAATATTAAACCTTGTTTCATAATTCAGTTAATACATGTAATAACTTCCTCCCCAAATGGAGCAATTATATAACACAGTAAAGACATATGTTGAAATGAAGTATTAATTTCATTGTGTCTCCAACAATACGATGATTTACTCAAGCCTTTTCTATATAAACACAATAGAGTCTAATAAATTCAAAATATTTTTGTTGAATAAGATGCAATCTGAGACCTATTTAATTTTTTGATTTGGTGTTAACACCTCTTCTCATTGTCTAGGCAAATTAGGAATCCCTCATTTTTTATTCCATTCCACTGTTAAAGTTTACAACAGAATTTTATAAAAAGTAATTGTAGGGGGTTTTGTACCCTAGGATTTAATAACTGCTTGCAGTAGATTAGGTGTTTCTGAGGCTGAAAATGCTGCAGGTCCAACGTGTGATGTCAGTAGAAATTGTAATTATAAACCCTATGGTTGAACCTATTTTCCATTAAGCTGTTGATGCTAATTATCCTGTCCTTATTCTTACTCTCAGAGATGTCCATAGGGACTATCAAAAAGTCAAGAGAGCATCAGTACAAAGATGCCATCTTGATTTTTGTGACCCTCTCTGTGGATGCCCTTGCTCCTTCTTGTCTTCTATTCTGCAACTATTCTGCAAAGAAATATATCTATTTCCACATCCATTTAAACTTCCTCTCCAAACTCCTCCAAGAACACTCAAAAAGGACTGAAAACTCCAGCCATATCCACTTTGAAACAACAATTGGTTGCCTGTTCCTGATTCACAGGTTTTTTGTGTGTATCTGTCAGACATCAACATTTTAGAAAGGACAGATAAGTGTGGAAACTTCATTACATTCAATCCAAAATAACAAAACCTGTTACCAATTATTTGCTTCCCCTTTACTGTAATAGAGAGATGCATAACATTTTCAAGGAAAGATTCTGTTGAGGCTCTGTATCATAGTCAGGAGCCTTCAAACTGATCTGAACCTAATCAAGATTCTTTTTATCAAACCAGGATCCAAAGGTAGAACTTTGTTCATTATATAGCTGTGGGGAGATATTTCAAAATGAAGTACCATGATTGCTAGGCCCAATAATAGCTTCCTTGTCTCATCTCATACTTTGCTCCATTATAACTATAGTTGGCTATATAATTATATTATAATATATCCTTGTTTTAAGTCTCTGCTTTCATTGTTTGGGGGGCATTTTTTGTGACATTTGTGGAGGGGAGGAATGCTTTCTATTGTGGCTGATGCAGATGTCTCAATACCCCACAGTTTTGGATTCCCACTTGTTTCACACAGTTTCCAAAGCAGGGTGCCCATATCAGTATGAAGATCTGAGTTAGTCTGTTCTGGACCAAGGAACAAAGAAGAAGACTTTTCACCTGTTTGTTTTTTAATTATATAATTTCTAGGTATTTTTATTTCCCTTTAAGTTGAATGTTACATTACATTAACGCACTGCATAGGTAACTTTTGTTACTTTTTAATTTGTTATAATAAAATGCTTATTCTTTAAAGAAAGTAGAGGATATACAATAATAAAAACTAATGACCACTAAGGGACAAATTCAATGTTCACATTTTTGTTTCTTATTATATTTTTAATTCAGCAATATATTTACTGCATTTAATTATCTATATTGAAAGATATTTAAACAGTAAATTTCACCTATGTTTGAAAATAAACCTAATCCCAGTTTTCATCTAATCCCTATTTTCTACTGAACCAATGAATCCAATAATTATTTTGAACATCAAGATTAGCAATTCCCAATATCAAGTGACTCTTTGCAGAGTACCTCAGTGGGGTTGTCAGAAGAGTGTTTAAGTCATTAATTTGGATAGTCTAGTTTAGTTTAGCTTGAGAAATGCTTGTCCTCTGTCAGTGCCTTGGAAACTCTTAGCCTGAACTGCTATTAACAGCTGAGTGGAAGGAAGTATTGCTCAAAGTACCCTTAAAATAACATTTACACACACACACACGTATGCATGTATGTATACACATACTCATACGTACCAATTTGGGAAAGCCTCTGGGCACAAAAAGAAATTTTCCCATCAAATGTTCCTGGGCAGTGAACATGTTATGTTGATTATAATTACAAAGCATTTGAAGCCATGATTTATTCTCCAAAAAACTATGCTAGTCTCTGAAAATGGCCCAGGAAGGATATGTTGTCATACCTAACACTACATTAAATGCAAACTAAGAATTTGATATATTTTAGGAAAATTCAGCACTTTCTAGACTAATAAACATGTTATAATATTATTGCACATGTTCATTTCACTTTATATAAATAATCATTCCCTTCACATCTAATAAGTCTGCCTGACACATCTGTAGCCTTTAAAGAAAAGGTACCTTCAAGAGGCCCCTTTTGGGGCACATTGATTATTTATTTATACAACCTCAGTGTCAGGTTATTTTGAAGATTTGGTATTTTGTGTGTGTGTGTTGCTGTTTGTCACTACAAAACCATAGACTGGTTTAAATGCCGTGCATTAATTTGTCATTCCTTCCTAGAACATTAGAGTTCAAAAGACATCAGAAGAAGGCAACAAAGATATTTTGCAAAGGAATAATAAGAATAGTCATGTTGTAGTGGGCAGCAATGATTCTTTGGTTTCCTTCTTCTTGTTCTCAGGACATCTCTAGAATGTGGTCTTCTTCCTCTTGCTTTATACATCAGATGAATACCAAGCATAGGGAATAATTGACCTACAGGCCATATTCAGCCATGAAAAAGGCTCTGTTCAGGTCTACCAATTTCTTGTTCATGCTCTGACCACACAGCCCAGGCCCTACTTACCTCCCCCCCCCCCAAAAAAAACCCAGCCCTATCCCCGCTTCTTAGGCCCCAAACTCCTTTACCTAAGGCTGGCCCACCAGGAAAAAGCCTGACCTCCAAGGAACATCAGCAACGCTAATGAAGTCAATAGAGGCTGTCTTAAAATTTTATTTCTTTGTGAAAAGAAAGAAACATTTTTTGGGGGAAGGGGAATATTGCTGCTGAGGAATGGAGGGGTAGCCTCCCAAGGCTGTGCCCCACCTTCAAAAAACACATCTTAATATAATCCTTGCATCTATGTTATGCAACCATTTTTCTCTCTCTCTCATATGCATACACAGAGAGAGAGAGAGAGAGATAGGTACCTATGTTAATGGAATGTGTTTGGCTCTGGGCAAAGGTAGTAGGACTACATGGCCAAAGTGGAAAGGCTCCAGAATCCCCACCTCTGCTAAATTGTGATGCGGTGACATTTAAGCATTGCCTTAGTCATCTGAATCTTCTCATATGAAGACACACGTACATTTTGCAAGGACAGGCAAGACAGAGATCAGCATAAGAAGACAGTAAATGGCGAACTCGTATATACCATATGAATCAGTTAGAGATTCCTTAACCCATCCTTAAAAGCTTTGAAAACTAAATTTCCTTGCAGTTGAGGAACCTAATAACCCAAGATTCCCCTCATGGGCAAACTTGAAATTGTCTTCGGTCAAACACACTTACAAAATTATTGCAGATTTTAACACTCAACCCACAAAGCCAGTGCATTTAGAAATGACAGAAACCTCACTGCCACAGTGTTAAGGTTTATTTTTTAATTTATTTAAACAAGTAATGCATCTACAAAACAAAGAAGCAGAATAGAAAAAAAAAAACTACACAGTTTTTTAAAAAAAAATTGCAGAGTTATATTTCTTAATATATTTGAAATTCTAAGAAGAGAAATGACATTTTAAGCATCCCTATTCAAAAGTGTGTTTCTGCCATTCTTTCCACCCTTGTATGTGAAAACTGGTTTGGTGTAGTGGTTAAGTCATCAGGCTAGAAACCAGGAGACTGTGAGTTCTAGTCCTGCCTTAGGCATGAAGCCAGCTGGATGACCTTGGGCCAGTCACTCTCTCTCAGCCCTAGGAAGGAGGCAATGGCAAACCACTTCTGAAAATATTGCCAAGATAACTGCAGGGACTTGTCTAGTCAGTTGCCAGGAGTCAATATTGACTCAAAGGCACCAAAAAAAAAAAAAAAGTGTAACTAAACCAGGAGCTAGAACCCCTGCAGAGGACCCAAGGAAGGATGGTGGCTTGACATGAGTAGGCAATTTTCCCAGTTTAGAATGTCATAAACCTAGGGACTTCTGGGGGAGCCATGGTGAACTAAGCACATCTCCATAAGAGTGGAGACAACTAAGGGAAAGACCGAAGAACCGGCAAGTAGACTGGTTCTTTGGAACCTCTCCGGATAAGGCGAGGATAGGAGATTACCCACATGTGCTCCAGATGGCTGCTTCTCGCAAGGAGACCACAGGACTCCTAAAAAGGATAAATGGATCAGCCATCATGCTCACAACCATGGCAGGACCTTTTAAAGAATACTGTGTTCACTAACCCCAGTTTCTAATCACTTTTAGAAATTGCCGATTCAACTATCTTAAGGCTATTAGAGATGTTGGGAATGATGAGTTTGAAAAGTCACCTGGTGAGTTTACCTTCATCCTTGAACAAAAGAAAAATTAACCATAAGTTTAAGAATTTAAAGAATTGGAAATCAGCAGCAAAAAGCTAAATAAGATTTTGATTCAAGAAAGTTATAAATGAATTAAGGGTCCAGACAAATTTGGAACACTGAGACTATGACTATAACATTTTGGAAATAATTATAAAAAATAAACAACTTTTTGTGGGAATCAAATTGTTTTGTTTATCTTAAGTCATAACAGAGATTTAAGACTTTATGGTTTTAGGAATTGGACACTAGAGGAGACTAAAGATTCCAGGCAGAAAAGGGAAAAGGAAAAAAAAGGTGCAAACTGCCTTTGGTTTTTAGTTAGTAAGGGGGATTTACAAAATGACACGAAACATTGTAACATTAGAAATACTCCAGGAGATTTTCAAAGGATGGGGAGAGAAATTAGCAGCTACAATGTCAGAAATGATGTCTGCTTCTATGGATAGATTACTGTCAGGCCCAGTCCAAGAACAACAGTGAAACAATCCAGTCGAGTATAGTTCTTTTATTTGCTTATACCATATAGACAAAATCTTGCCCAACTAAATCTATACTATAGCAACTAGTGGATATACCCTGGGAGATTCTAGGGAGTGGCTATCTTGAACCTCTTTCACTTCCCACACTCTCCTTGAGGACTGCATTGTCTCTTATCTCCTTTCCCCTTCTGGAATGCACCCCCTCCCTCCTGATAGCCTTGATCTCCCCCATCACTCTCCTCCTTGTAGATACATTCCATCACAATTATGTCAAAAAGATGTTTAATGTGATATGAAAGAAATTTTGCCTGATGTAGATTGACTAGAACCAGAAATACTGGATAACCAAAAAAAAGTGTGGATTATAAGACAGAAAAGGCAGCTAAAGTGGAATAAATGACAAGCCAAGAGAATGACTTGGATAAGGATTTTCTAGTGGATATACAAAAGAAGTTGGTTAAAGTTTTGAAAATCAAAGTGGAAATACAAATGATAAACCAAGAAAATGACATGGATAATGACTTTTTACTGGACTTACAAAAGAGGTCTGCTAAAGCCTCAAAGAAGCCTTTAGGATGGGAAAAAGAGAGAAGAGAGTCGAAATTCTATGACAACATCCTAATGAATTAAAGATCAAGATTGTCAGAAATAAAAGGAAGGAATATAAAGTTTGTTTGTTCAACCAAGGTTAAAATAAGATACATTTCTATAAAGCTCTGGTTACCCTTTACAGACTTTTTGCTAACACCAGGATGGAAAAGTTGATGATTTATAGATTTGCATATAGATAAAGGATGAATTCCAGGAAAAAGAGGTATTTGTAGGTAACTTTATGGGGGTGAAGACTTATTAAGTTTGTTTGTACTTCTTGTGATGAAGATCGGAAGTCACTTCTTTATATATTTCTTTTCTTTTCTTTGTCTTACTTTCTTTCTTTTTCTTGTTTTCTTTTTCTTTCTTTGCACTTTTTTATGCTTTCTCCTTTTCTCTCTGAGTTTAGTTTGTATTTGCTTTTACTATTATAATTAAAACCTTCAATAAAATTATTTTAAAAATAATATGTCCTAAACTTGTACAAACCAAAATAATTTCTCACAGACTAGAATCAGCTCCAGTCTGCACCTGAGACCCATCCAGTTGGCAGCCAATTTTAAGAAACATTGCTTCTCCTTCCCATTTGTAGTAAAAAAAAATCTATGCAAGGATCAGAAGGTACAACCTTGATCCTCATAAAATTCCCTATGTAATGAAAGGTAATTGTATCCCAAAGGCTTTGCCTGGAGAAACTGTCATGTCGAGTGAGTTTGCATGACAAAGATCAAAAATTACATCTCCTGGCAGACAGGTGAAGGCAACCAACATTTGGTCGGTCCACAAGTGGTTCCATCTGTCTAAGCCACCTTTGAATGTTAAGGCTTGAAACCTGCCAACGAAGCCCAAACTGTTTTTCGTGGCACTGAGTGCTCTGCTGAAGGCTGCCACAAAACAGGTCTGTATTGATTGAACGAAATGGCTGGCTTGTGCAGCATCCCCTTGTAGGCCGTTTTACCAAGCCACTAAAATGCCAACATTTTCATTAACTGCATGTTGGTTGATCCATGAGCTACAGCTAACAAAAAACAGAACCTTCTTCCACCTATAACCTCAGTATCTTACAAGCTCAAATGAAGTGCCAGGGAAATATGGTAGAAATAGGAAAAGGATAATCATTTACATAACAATGCGAGAATTTTGAAACTTGGTTTACTGTAAAAATGGATGTAAAACCACCTTATTTTACTGAGATCAGATTACTTTCAAAGCCAACTGAACAAGACTAGCAGATTTAGGGAAACACATACTAACTAGTTGCACAGGATTTTTTTTTACCTAAAGCTACATCTCCATCACTGCAGCTATTAATGTCATATGACACTTTGTAGGACAGTGGGTGAAATAATTTTTAAAAATCCTTAAAAATAAATATTTGGAGAGCCATTGAAAAGTTTCTTCTTAATGTTCAGTTCTATGTTCATTTTACTGTTACTTCCGCTACTGTTCCTATCACATGGATACAACGTACTCTTGAACCTATGACCATTAGTGTGGTCATATGAAATTAAGTCCTGGATTTACATGATCCAAAGTCGAGTTGAAGCAAATTTGGGAGAACATTTTCAAGCCTATGTTCCTAACTTAATTTTCACATTTTTAAAGATTCTTATACATTTTCTGCTATAAATATACAGTACTTAGAAATAGCTAATTTGCTCTGGGAGAAGCAGAAGAATCTAAAAGTTGACAAGGAATGAAAAGAAGTCACTAGGACATCAATGGTAAAAATATGCAAAATGATCTCTAAACAGTCTTTATCACTGTGTAAAAAGAATTTGTTTTTTCTTGACGAGGCATATAATATCAAGTAACAAAAATCTGGACAGGCAGTAGATAGCAGCAAATAGTTCTCTATATCTCTTTGCTGCCATCTGGTGGATTCTTCACTGAAGAAACAAATCATTTTTGGCACTTTGATCACATTCACACAGCCTCCTTGCCCTGATGCAAAGATGCCCAACTAACCATTCCCAAGCACATCTCCTCGTATCAGTGCCTGTATGTTGCTGGTCTGCAGCTGAAGATAGTTTAGGAACTATTTTGTGGAGGTTGTGTTTTCCTGCTTATTCCAGCCTGAGACCTTTGATCTGGACCATCCATGGCACGTGGAGGAGGCACCTTGAGGAGATGCAGTCAGCGCAATTGATCCAGCAGGGTCTGTTATGGGACTGGCCCCTTCTGTCCAGTCCCTGGGCTCAGTGCTATTCTTCTGTGCAAGTTTTGATAAGATGGGACCAGAACCCTGGCTCGCTCCTTCCTTCCTTCCTTCCTTCCTTCCTTCCTTCCTTCCTTCCTTCCTTCCTTCCTTCCTTCCTTCCTTCCTTCCTTCCCCCCCTCCCTCCCTCCCTCCCTCCTCCTAGAGAGTGCAAAGCCCCAAAATTGACTAGGTCACTCCTGGCTCAATGCATGCAACTGAATGTGTAATTGAAAGGACAGGACTCTGATACTTCTGAAGCCCATGGTGAAGAATTCATTTCACAAGGGCTGCTGCTTTTCAGAGAAGCCTGCCTCCTCACCTCCTCGTCTCATGCAATATTCTTAATTTACATTTCCTACATGGATCTTTACAGCAAAACCTGTCTCTTAAACTTCAGCTCTTCAAGAACAGTTATCTAATAGCTACATCTCAGCTACAAAAATCTGGTGGACTAGTAGACCCAATTTGTGTCCAGATTCTGACTTATAAATTATTTATTTATTTATTTGTTTAATATTTCACATTTATATAGCCACCCATCTCACACAAAGAAAATACATAGATTGAAAAAAGGAGGAAAAATATAGTTGTGGCTGAGACAATTTAGAATGTATGTAAAAGCAGAGAAGTAATAATAGAGTAGCTATGCTGGCCACAGAAAGTCACGCAGCGAAGCATCTCTCCAAGCAAAGAGGTAGCAGTATAGGTTCCTTACTATTCCTTCCTCCACCGATACACTGAACTTTCACCATCCATTCAACTAAACAACTTTTGGTCATTCCTATCATGCATACTGCGAAGATCTGGGTAATGTTGATGCAGAAGTTGAAGCACAGCCAGTCTGACTGAACAAACAGATTGACCTACTAGTACTGTTCTAAACATGAAGATTTTAATGGATATGATCAAAAGGTCTCACAAATTGTCATAGTTATTCATCCATGATAAAGGATCTGTGTTCAGTTCCTCCACTTCCAGATCATCTTCATTCCATCCAGCCCCAAAACCAAAAATACATATCTAAAATGTCCATATCTGAATGACCAGACCAGACCAGAAATTATTTGGGATTGCTTCTATGAGATTCCATGAACCTTTAAGCCATTTCTGACAAGGAGACCTTGGCATTGGCAATACGTCACTCAGATCAACATGAGTTACACCAACATTACCCCAGATCTTCTCAGTAACTGGACACTGTTGGTGACAAGGTGGAGGACATTTTGTCCAAACATCTAATTTCAGAAATACACACTCAAGACCAGAATCTGGATGGGGCATCTGATCAGGATGATAGTGGAAGGTTGTGATTTGGTGAGTTGAGGGTCTCCTCATCTATTGAATAGATGTTATTGTTAATGTGATCTCCCTTTGGGGGGGGGGGCTTGAACTAGAAAGCCATTCAGGCAAAGAAAGTCTTCAACAGAGGGCTGTTGTCTACAAAATCAGACACATGGCAATCCAGAGCAAAAAATGAGATAAATATGATTCACAGTGAACAATATTCCAGATGCTCAATCCTGTACACAAGGCATATTGGAATATGACTTGGAGTAACATCTGATCCTCCATAGCATATTAATCCTAACATGGTTCTTTCATTGCTTGAAGGAATTACTCCTAGCAAGCAGTAGCAAATGCTGTCTTTAAATATTTCCCACCACCCTGTTTGCCCGCAGCTTTTGGCTACAGAATATGTATATTTAATACATGTAGTGAAGCCCCAAATAACCTAGTCATTATCTTTACACCCCCAACTACTTTTCTGGCAATGTTCCAATTTACCTTACAGAAGTCACTTACAGCTCCCACTGTCCCACTTTTATCCAGAACAGTGTGCATATTTACAGGTTGAACTCCTGCCTGACCTTTTGGGTAGAGTCCACTATCAACATGAGTCCACTGATCTCCCATGCCTTCAAACATGAGAAATAATAGAGGGGGATAAATGAGTCCAATCCAATTGCCTTAGACAGCTAAGAAGAGAACCCCAGCTCAGTGAAAAGTAGCCTATTTGAAAAAGTCATCCCAAAATCACAGTCCCATGCTCTACACATTAGGTGTGATTTATGAGCATTTTTGAGAAATGGCAGTGGCTCTCCGCAGTGCCTTAAGAGCTGCCCTTGGCATGTGTTTATTCAGGCCTACTTTTTGTGCTCTGGCCCCACTTTCATTTCTATTGGAAACCTACCAGGAAATGTGTCAAACCCTTTAAGTCAGATCAAGCTACATTAAACTGGAGATTAATTTCATCTTAAAGGTTAGCTCCATTTTCATCCCACTATTTGGGCCTGCAATTTGTCTTCCTAACAGGCACTAATTAATACTCCAGCACAGCCTTGGAAAAGTGCCTTTAATCTTCGAAAAGTGTGAATACAGTACTTAGAGCCCCTAATGTAAAAATCTCACTCCACAATTTATCATCAGATTAGAAGACATCATTTTCTCTTACCATGGTTAACTGCCCCAAAGGGCTTAGAAAGCTGGAGAAACTGAGAGGAACAATGCTCTCTGATGCTGAGAGAGTTGTTTTATTTTTATTCTGTTTACTTTTTCAGTTTCACATACTGCTGTGCCATTTTAACAGTTCAGACCTGATGTTTCTCAGATGCACAGGAGTATAAACAAAAATAGGGGGAAAAACAACAGCCAAGAACCGGTCTCCAAGCAATGACCTTGAATTGTAAAATACTATTCAATAATATTTGCAATGATCCCTTCCTTTCATGATGGTGCAATATGATTTATTGACTTTGAGGGGCTATTCATGTGTCCAGACATATGATGCATTTTCATCAAACATTTATTTTTTCATGCTTAAAGCTAATTTGTATTTGATTAAAGGGTTTAGAAGCACTTCCAGGAAAAGACTATTCACATTGAATCTGCTTGCATTAAAAAAAAAAAAAAACTTGCCTAAGAAACCTGGCCAAATAACTGGTTTTAAATGCATAGTCTTCTATTTTCAGGCACCGCAATGTGGACATTTCATTTGATGTAGTTTAAATCTATACCATGCAAATAATTAAGTAAGTTCATGTTATAGAAGTAATAGATATTCAGAAATCTTCAGGTCTGCCAAGAGTGTGCTCATTAAATTAGCTGAACAGAATTCAAGAAGTAATATTTCCTATGCCATAAGTACCGTAACTTTGAAGTCATTTGGTTTTTCAAATTGGCATCAGTTTCTAGCCCTGGTTGTTGTTAAGAAATAACAAAATAAGCAGCTTTATTGTAGCAGACTTATATCATGCTCAACATCTTCTGTTCTATTAAGCACTATGACATATATTATGTTTCATATGACTAAGGAGTTGGACCAAAGTATGGCTTTGCTAGTTAAGACAGATTCAGTTCATAGCAGCTGCTAATAAACACTCCTTTGGTATACAATGGCTCTCTTCCCAGATACAAATATCAGCAGGGAAGGTGATGGTTTTAACCTTTCTACACAAATAATACTTGAGTATTACAGTGATACTTCCATATGGGAGCCTTTAATATTTCTACATTGGATTATCAACTAGTAATACCTTTACTAACTAATATAGGTAGTCCTCGCTTAGCAACCAAAATTGGAATAAGCAACTCCATCACTAAGCGACGCAGTCATTAAGTGAGACATGTGACTGTAACTTGCAATTTTACTGCCAGCTTCTCCATTGACTCTCCTGTGACTCCAGCTGTGAAGCATGCAAATGGTAATCATGTGACCGTTGTAAGAGTCACTGCATTCAACACTGAATAAAGACTCTGTGAGACACAGGCTCGTACGAAAGCAATCTACTCAGGTGTAATGCATGTGGTTACAAACAAAGCAGGGTTGGATTGGCACAGGTTACATAGCCTTTATAGTCTCCCCATTTCCCGCGCTTTGCAAGTCCCACCTGCTGACTGCCCCTGACTGCCCCTGCCCGCCTTTGCCCATCCCTGGCTTGCCTCTTGCCCTTGGCTCTCCCCGCCCCAGGTCGATAGCAGGTTCAGCCAGGGTCTTTTGTTTTCTGCTGCTTTGCTTGCGTGCCAGGTCCCATGAGGCTGACTCATGATTACTTTTGATGGGCGGTTGAGCGTGGCTTGAGCTGCAGAGTTTTTCGTCTTCATTGTTGGCTGCTGGCCTGCGGCAGTTGGGGGAAGTCCCATTTGTTGCAAAGTAATTGATTCCTGCCACGGGTTGATTTCCGCCACCTGTCAGCAGTTTACTTGCGGTTTTGTGCTTCCTTTTTCGATTGCCTGCACCTGAGACAAGGAAACTGACTAGGCGCATTCGAAATTAGTTAGGCGGAATGGCAGTTAGCTTGAATGGCGTGTGCCGTGCCAGGCTGAACCTGACAACCGCAGGGATGCTGCGATGATCATAAGTGCAAGCATCCGTCATAAAGTTCCTTTTTCAGCACCTTCGTAACTTCGAACAGTCACTAAACAAGGCAGTCGTTAAGCAAGGACTATCTGTAATTCAATGTAGAAATGTAAAGGTTCTCATATGGAAATATCATTGTAATGCTGCAAAGACCTGACAGTGGAAAACGAGATGGCAAGTTCAGGTGAAGATCAGAGGCTGCTATTTGATTCAGGGAAGATTTTGTTAAATGCACAGATATTGAGTAAAAAAAAAAAAGTTGTCCTAAGTATAGGGCTATAGGCATCGGGGTCAAATCTATACGCTTGAAAGAAGTTATAACAAAACGACAGGTCAAAACCTGGAAACTCAGGTTGCTCGAAGATTCAGGGAACCCTTCTTAGTAAAACATCCACTGACAGCCGATAGTTTCTGCTCCTTAACTCATCCCCCAAGTCCGTTACATCCGCTTCTGTTGTGCTCATAGTTTTGTGATCAGCATGAAGGGGGTCTGCATAAATACAGGAGAGGTGAACGCATGGGTTCCATATCCACATAGCTCCATGTTGTGCAGAAACCAGTGTCTGTGTACAGATCTTTCTTCTATGAACCATGGAGACTGGCTGAATTCCCAGTTCAAATCTCACCACAGCCTGAGTTTACCAAGAAACTATAGCAAACAACTCTCTTTCACAATATGATGTTTTGCATTTTGGAGCCAGCGTAAAGTCAGCCTTTCCCAATATAGTGTTGGGACTGTATCTCCTTGCATTTTGCCTGTGGTCGGGCTGCCTAAGTATTTTGGGACCCACAGTAGCTCAATTCATCTGAAGAGCACTGGTTGAGGAAGCCGAATGTATGTGAGCCACTTTGAACTGTAATATATAACTAATGGGTGTTGTTCTTGTTGTTATACAGTCTTTTCTGAAGGATACTCAGCAAATGTTGGTAACTTAGAGCCAATTCAAGTTTTATCCCAAAGCCTAAAATTATCCACCATAATATATATGACATTCCAAGCAAAGTTGGTTTTTTAAACTAAATGTTTGTAGCCAAATAATTCTAACTTTGTCAGCTGTTTTGACAGTTTCATTGTTATAGCTCCAAATGCTCCAATAACTATGGGGGAAACTATTCTATAATCTCTGTATTTCAGTTGTTAAGTCCTGATATTTTACCATCTTTTCCAGTACCTTTTGAGCCACTCTAGTGTCATTTTGTATTGCCACATCTAATAGTAATTGCTTTTCTTCATCTACTGTGATGTCTGATATGTTGTGTTCTAGACTTCAGCCTCTCTGAATTTTGAAATCCCACAAAATTCTGGAAAACTTTAAACATTGATTACTTTGGGACACTAAATCTATAGTTTCTACATAAATTCCTTCAGTTTCTTTCAGGCAGTGACCATGTAAAGATTTAGCTGTCACATTAAAAATGTTTTCCTTGCTGACATTTATTAACATCCTCCCTTTGCTTGCTTTTATGTAATCATTTAGACTTCTGATTTCGTCCTCCACTGACTACTTCACTTGCAACAAACTACGCCCACCAATTTTCCTTAATAAATGCAAATTATCTCTGTCACATTTTGGGTGTAGTGCATCATGTATTGTCATAGCTTTTGGGGTCTTGCTACCTAAAGCATCTTGTTCTGCTTGTGTCTGGGCAACAATACCTGCTATGTAGTATTTTACAGGGACAGCTCAAGTATTGATCGCTTTGATTGTATTACCACTATTCAGCTTCAATTTTAAAAGTGTTCTAACTCATTTTACATATCCAGTACCAGTTTTCTTTCTCACTTGGGCATGCAAAATATTGGTTGCTTCTAATACATCCCAATACTACTTACATTTATTTATTTATTTATTTATTATATTATTATTATTATTATTATTATTATTATTATTATTATTGCTATTATCTTAAATCTAAGGGACAGATCAGATGAGTCATTCTCAAGATCACATCTTCCACCTCTTAAAATATTAGCTAGTGGTTACAGCTGGCTCAGTTATTATTGGCTGGGCTACTTTTAATAGGACTAATGAATAAATACCATTCTGACAAATTGGGGCTGGGGAAAGTTAATCCCTCCTCCCATCCCAGAACCAAAACTTCATTTAAATGTGTCAAATGTTTGCTTGTTGTTTGCTAACGTTTAAAGAGGAAGGCAACCTCATTACAGAGCTCAGGCTAACTTGTCTTGTCCAGCTTGGTCTCAAGGTAAGTTAGGGGATTAATCACTAGACCTTCTCCCTTCTTGCTTCTTCGAACAATTATCACAGACCTTTCCCAGCAGCAGAAAAAAATCTCATATTTTGCAAACAAAAAGATTTTTCCTCCAGCAAACAAAAACTGCATTCCCTTGTCCCACTTATGGCATTATTCGACTGCTCAGATATTCAGTATAAATAAAGTTATTCCTGAGAGCACTTAAGGCAAACTTTAAGGTTATCAAGCACTTCACTGTGCAACTACCCAGCTGTGACAAATATTTAAGAAATCTGATCCTGCGTGCCTAAAAATTATTCATTTGCAGGCCTCGTTGCCTTTGAGGATCAACTGTTTTATTTGTAATTTTTGACATTTCCCTTCTTTTCCTGTTTGGCCTGTGAATTTGAAGGGGTTGTAAACATGTATTCCAGCTCACCGCCTTAAGGCACCATGTTGTTTGTCAAGATGCCAAAATGGGGGTGGGGGGAGGACCTAAAAGGTCTTTTGGAGTATTCCGGTCTGAAGGGCTTGTAAAGATAGTATTTGTTTGTTTTCTTGATCGGACTTTGAATCTGGCTCTAGCCCTTGCCCTTCAGGGAAAAGCAACTTTTAAATAAATGCTTCAAGATTGTGCAAACATTTCAGTAGTCTCAGAGTCTTGGCGTTCTGGGTCATGGAAGGAAGAAAATACATGTCACTCAGCAAAGAGATGGAAACGATAAAAGATGGATGAGGCTGTAATAGTAATTTTTCATGGAATGGGTGATGGGGGCTCCATAGGTTTGCACGACTCACATGCAATTGGGCCAGTTTATGAAATCCATCAGTCTACCATCTTGCCTTTACAGATGAATAAGATTATCACTAGCTCTATTTTAATAAGATCTGTCAAATGAAATCGTTCCCTCTTGTTATCTGTCTGCTTGAAGTGTTGCCTTGAAGTGCCTATTTGGCATCCAATCCTATGCAGTGTCCTGCTTTAGCTGAAAGCAATCTGTTATCAAATACATACAACAAGAGCATAAGAAGAGTTTTCAGGGTTCTGGTAAAGATTTTGGTCCAGATCCTAAGTATTTATTTGATGGTATTGAAATATTAGTTCCAATTCCAATTTCTCTTTGTGAGAGGAAGGCAGCACAATTTCATCTTGTTGTAGAGGTCATCTGAAAGCATGCCTCCCTCCAACCGTATATGATCACTATACAGTGGAAACGTTAAACACTGTTGTTTTTAAGGACAAAAAAGGAAAACATCTTTGCTCAAATGCTGTATAATAAAAATATATATTACTACTCTTTTGGAGATTTTTTAAAAAGAAAAACTACACATCTGATTTGCTAATCAGATGTCGGGTGCAAAAACTGCTTTTTCTTTTTTTCTTTTTTTTTCTTTTTACTAAATCGTAGAAATTGTGATGGAAAGAAAAGAAAACTCTTTCTTTATATTTCTTTGACAGGATAGAAAAAGGTGGAAATTCCCCAAATGTAGGTCAAGGAATTTGGGATTTTAATCTATCTGGGATTTCTTCACCAGATAGAAATAAAAGTCTGTCTCCCCCCCCCAAAAAAATTTACTGCACCACTAGATAACCATGTTTATCCAGAATTTACTGGTTGTCTGGATGGTGCCATTTTCCATTATAATATGCCTACAATATCATGTATTGGTCTTCTGTATCTTACTTAACCACACACATACACAAAAATTGCCTCAGAAAACCACCATACGGGTGACATCATCCAACATTTGGACATTTTACAATATGTCTCCCTTCCCACCTTTTCTCACCTTCATAAAGTTAATTCAGTCATCTGCTCAGTTGACTGTACTTCCTTTTCCCACCCACCATTCTGAATTAGCTGTGAAACATTTCTGTGGGTTTCAGAGGTTTCTGTTTACAATCCATGCATTCATTCACTTAGCTCCCAAAGAGCTTGTATTGAAGATTGGATGGTGGGGATGAAGTAAACCAATGCCAAGTTCTCTTTATGTCAGTCCCAAGATCAATCATGTTCACATGAAATGGAGGGGCAACCTGAGAATGGGTAGCAAGGATAGTAATTAATTGGTGAGATTAGGAGGGACCAAGGCAATCATTACTTGGTTGGAATAATCAGCAAGTATCCTGACATTCCCTGGTGACTGAAGAAATCATCATCATCATCATCATCATCATCATCATCATCATCATCCCCCCCCCCCCCCCCCCCCAGTGAGGCACTACCTTGACGTGGTTTTGGGGCTTGCATGTTCCGAGGAGGATGAGAGCTATGCCAGAGGTTCAACCATACTGGACAGGTCTCATCAGAGGAGCCAGATGAAGAGTGTCTCTCCTATAAACAATATGGCGAGACATAATTTAGAGAAACCCATACCAGATCAGTTGGCACCCAGGTCAACAAGGACTGCACTAGATGTTCAAGTTCCTGGACATCTGGTGACAAGTGAGCTACTGGACTCAGGACTGTTGGCTGAGCAACCAGGGCCTGCAGCTGCAGAACTACTGGAAGAAAAATTGTTTATCCATTGCAAATATACAAAGACTGAAAACAAAGAAATAATGATTTGCTATTACAAATCAAGTCCAACGAGAAGAGGATTTCTGAAAAGAATCCACCAGTTCTGGAAAGAACAACATCCAGAATCAGAAATAACAGAACAGAGGCTAGCAGATCAACACTGATTTATAACACAAAATAAAGTATTCACAGAAGTAGAATTGGAAGAACTGAAAAGGTCTACCCAGGGCAAAGAAATTAAAGCCTTGCCAGAAGTAGTTCAGACAGTAGAGCCTTCTCCACAGAAAGAGCAAAGCCCTCTAACTAAAAAAACAAAGAGGAATTGAAACAAAAGATAAAAAAAAACAAAAGAGCATCTAGGACAGCAGAAAAATAACAGAATAAGGTTGCCTGCATTGAAGCTTGTTACAAAGAAATAGGTAGCACAAGTATTAAAAGAGGCCAATACTGTAATATCAAATATAAGCACCAGCTCACTGCAAGAAACAAACCAACTAATGTATAGCATGGCTGCAGTTATAACTGAACACCTTGGATGCAAAATCAACAAACAAGAAAAAAAGCCAAACAGTGCACCACCAAAATAGAAGATCAGGTTGGAAAATAAGATCAGCATGCTAAGATCAGATGCAAGCAAGCTAGAACAGATGAAAGAAAAAAAGCTGAAGAACAAAAAGACCAAAGAATACCTGATGAAGAAATATCACCTAGAAACAAGGAAGAACAAGGAAGGACTGGAAATAATAAAGCAGCAAATAACAGCCATAGCCAAGAAGATCAGCAGATGTGAAGCTTGAATTGCACACTACAGGCAGAATCTCCAATTTCAGTCGAATCAGAAACATTTCTACCAATCTATCAAAGGAGAGATTGCAATGAACCAGTCAACACCTGAGAAAGAAGAAACAGTGCAGTTCTGGGCACAGATATGGGACAACCCAAAGAAATACAAGAAGGTAGCTGGGATAAAGGAAGTAGATAAGAATACAAAAGAAGCTGAAATGAAAGAACTTGTAATAACAGCAGAAATGGTGGAGAACAGGGCAAAGAAGTTCAAGAATTGGTCAGCACCAGGTGAAGATGAACTGCATGGTTTTTGGTTGAAACATCTGACTGCTCTGCACCCACTCATTGCCAAGCAGTTTAAAAACATACTGCAAGGAGGTGAAATTGAAGATTGGTTAACATCTGGCAAAACCTACCTGATACTGAAAGCATAATAATAATAATACCTGGCAATGGCTAAGAGCAGGACAGCTGAAGAAAGAGATAGAGGGGCTAATTCTAGCTGCACAAGACCAAGCCTTAAGAACAAATGCATACAAAGCCAGAATTGAGAAGACAGCAACAGACAGCAAATGCCGCCTCTGCAAAGAAACTTAAGAAACAGTGGACCACCTAGTTAGCTGCTGCAAGAAGATCGCACAGACTGACTACAAACAACAGCATGACAAAGTAGCAACAATGGTGCATTGGAATATCTGCAAGAAACACCATTTACCTGCAAGCAAGAACTGGTCGGACCACAAAACAGACAAAGTAATAGAAAATGAAGACGCTAAAGTGCTCTGGGACTTTAGAATTCAAACAGACAAGCACCTGCCATATAACACCCCAGACTTAACAGTTGTTGATAAGAAAGACAAAAAAGTCTGGCTAGTAGACATTGCAATACCTGGAGACAGCAGAATCGAAGAGAAAGAACTGGAGAAAATCGCAAAATACAAAGACCTGCAAATAGAAGTAGAACAACTATGGCAAAAGAAAGCAAAGATAGTACCAATAGTTATAGGCACCTTAGGTGCAATCCCAAAACATCTGGAGCACCACTTGAAGACCATCGGCACTGACAAAATCACCATCAATCAATTGCAAAAGGCAGCTTTACTTGGAACAGCTTATATCCTGCAATGATACCTTTAACACCATCAAACCACCACATCTGCCTATCCCAGGTCCTTGGAAAAGACTCAATAGGCGGATAAAAATGCCAAATCCAGTCTAAACAACTGGCTGACTGTGCAACTAACAATAATAATAATAAATTAAATTTATATGCTGACCGATGGTATGGCCAATATAACAAAAGGGTACAGGCAACATAGTCCTAATCTGAATGTGCTATATACTACACAGCAGAGGCTGCGATAATGACATAAGTTGTGTCTGGAAAGCTCTGAGTATACTCAATCTGTATTTTGCAGCATATTTTGAAGTGTTACTTTGCTTATTCTTACTGGAACCCTTTGAAGTTCCTCTTCACTGGGATGCATGCATTACAGATGAGCCACTTGGAGTTGAGAGTTTCTTAACAAAATCTGGCGAGTGCCTGTTCAAGACTTTATGTGAACCCAGAACTTCCCCAGCTGAAGAGCCTGCAATTATGGAGCAAGTTAGCTTGTTTTCCTTGAGAAATCAGACAATTAAAATTCCTGCATTTCTATCTCTCCTAATAGTAACACTGTTTCTCCACTAAGTAAGGCAGTCATCTTAAATCAATTCAGATCTAATCTTGTGGTCACTTTTAGGTCTCTGATGTTCCATTGACCAATCCCATCCACAAGAGTTTTTCCATCCTCTTTCAGGAATTAGGGCACTCTGAACACATGGGAGTGGAGCTCTTTCTTGCACTGATGCTAATAAAGAAACCACTTCATACAAAAGTTCCAACATGCGTGCATCATAACACTTGTGAGACACTGAATTAAGCTATGCAAATATTAACTGTCATTTGAACTAGTTGTGTGAACTCGCCTTTCAAGAACTGAGGAAGAATGTTTAGTTTAGTGGCTTTTCTACAGCCACATAAAGAATCAAATTGAACTTAGTTTAGAATGTAGTATATGCCAGATTTCAGGTTTGTGGTCAGACCATATATTAAAGCTGTCTTTTTAACAGATGAGAAAGAGGAATGTAACTTTGGGGAAAGCTATCTTGTTTCTCTGGTCTGTTTTTTTTTTTTTCCCCCTCAACTCAAAGACAAATGTTTAGTCTGCTCATTTCAAAAATAACCATAATTTTCATCACATTGATTGCAAATGGTAGAATAGATTATGAGGCCCTGGTGGGTGATTCATTAAGCTACTAGCAGCAAGTGCTGGGTTAGAGATGAAATAGCTACAGGTACACTGTGAATACATGCTAAAACTGAAAATAACTTTTATTTTTAAAAAATCCTTGCTCTATTTAAAAGGAAATTTTCATGGGATGTTTATTTGTAAGCTCTGTTAACCCTTCCTCACTGAGATTTCATTTCTAACAAAACCACAGTTCAAACCCTTAATGGATGCCCTATTTCTCATCAAAAAGAATGACGCAGAATATCACAGTAATTTCTAGCAATATTTCACTGTGATGCAGCACAGTTTTAAGCCTCATTCAGATATCAGAACTTTCATACTGTTAAAATTCCATGAATTGAGAATATTGATGGGATTCCAAACCCCACCATTGTGGACCCACCACCTGGTCCTACAATGGGATATCTATTGTACTCAAGAAAGCTCCCTACAAATTTAGAACTTTTTTTTTTTTGCAGACCCATATGATAGGGCATCCTATATGAGGTTGAAGACAGTTCTTTCCTAATCAAATTTGAAGTGTGGACTGGACAGTTCTAGCAACTACAATTTTTGTATAAGAAAATTCTTTTGTATAGCTCCCTAAACCTCTAATTAATGCTAGTGTGTGCAATGAGGCTTAGTTGTTGGACTTTACCCCTCTTCCTAGCCTTAGCTCATTTTCCGCCTTTGCCTTCCTGACTTCATTCCTACATTTCTGAACTGAAGCTCTTTAGACCTCCTTGTTCATCAGCTCTTCTTTCCACAAAGCATCATTCTTTAGTCTCAGTTCCTTTGTACACTGCCTATTCAACCACATTGGCTCCTAGTTTTCTTCCTCAGTGGTTTTGGTTGGTACTGCTATCCCTAAGAGTCCTGGCTGGCCACCAGAAGTTTGATTTAAAGATTTTTTTTTTCCCTCATGGCATAAAATCTCTCTTACTAATTCTCTCATGTATTAAAACTGGCCTTTCTAAAATCCATGATTTGTGTTTGTTAGCATGCTCTGTGTTAAAATCAGTAGCTATAACAAGAGTTGGTGACTTGCATCCAAAGTTCCCACTACTTCAATACAGTATCTTCAATCAACTTCTCTCTGTTAATTCAGTAAGGACCAAGCCAAGGGGCAGATCCCCTAGTGCCCATCTTAACCCTTTGAAAGAGAAAACTATCACCTACAAAAGTCAAGAATTTATCTGACATCTTGTGTTGTAGGGGGATTCTAATGAATCAGGACTTTGTTGACTAGTAGGAGAGGTAATGAGACTCGATGTCTTAGGGCCTTACTTTCAGTCCATAACACTCTTAGTTAGCATTGCCCATGAGACACAGGGAGATCATGTGATTTTGGTAGCACCAGACCACCAAGCCAGCCTTTAGCACATGATGTTTTTTATTGTAACTTTGAAGGCAATAAAACTTTGGATCCATCTCCCTTGACTAAATTTATGCTGTCCCTTATTCATAACCATTAACAGTTTGTGGAAAGTTTATTACTCTAAATGGAGACAGTCTTGGGAAGAAGCTGGTTTGGCTGGGTAAGTAAAAGGCAGGTTCCAGCCTAGGAGCTGCAAACTAGATGATTTAAAGAAATACTTATTTGAATCTACCCTCTGAAAGGGACTTCCCTTGGTAACATATGAGCATTTTGTGGGTTCTATTTAGGTGGCCAGGATTTGGGAATTTGTCTAGAAATAGAAAACAGATTAGCAGGAATAAGATAAAGGATTAAACACAACCAGCAGGCAGCCACATTTCTGGAAAGACACAGATGCACACAATTAAGCTTGCAGCATGTGGCAGAGCTGGGATATTAGAAGTCAGAAACAGGACCCCCAAATCCCAGAGGGCTTTTATGAGCACTTGGCTGAGCCATGGGTGGGATGTTAATTGTTCCTTTGTGTGGCAATGACACCTCAAATGTCCTCTGTGCCATCCTTTTTTTCTTTTATTTTTTCCCATACCCTAGCCCTTTATTCTCCAGTCAGGAAATCATCCTTCCCAATCACTTGGTTCCTGCAGTGAATATTGAGCTGGCTGGGAGGATACATCCAGATGGGGGTGATTGATGAGAAGCAGTGCCTCGAGTCTTTCACAGTGTTCCTTGTTTCACGTTGGCTGGATTGCTCCTACAGAATCAGAAGACCCTGTTTTCCAAACCAGGTTTGCTTTTGTTTACAAAAAGGTTTTCCTGGACTCTCTAGTAGCAGTGATTGCAGGTTTTGACTAGCTCCTGGTTTCTTTCTGGAAAGACAGATTGTGCAAAGTGCCCCATTCATATATTGTTAGCATGCATTGCCGTGCTCACTGGTCATTGTTAGCTCATCCAGAGATGACAGGGCAGGTTGCAGGACCTCCATGGATTGTGCTCCCTAAAACTATTCTTTGATTGCTTTGAATGTAACAACATAGGTGTTTCAACCAGAGATCTATAAGGCAGCTGCTTTTCCAAAAATAATAACCCTCTCCCCTTTATATGCCTATAATTCAATTGGCTGAGAGCCATCTGTCATTTTAAACTTCCCATAGTGCTCTGACCCTGCAAGGTTACAAAGAGTGAAATCTACATGAATAATCATACATTTTTGGAGATTTTGGAAACCAACTTGCATATGGATCAGTGCTGAGTGGATAACCTTTATAGGGCCAGGGTCACAATTTATTTATTTATTAGTTGGTGGCTGTGATGACAGGATGATCCAGAAAAACAAGAGGATAATTTTTGGTCCTTGTTCCATTTTGTGTGGTAGGGAATTTAGATAACATATGTGCATTAAATTTAATGGGAGTTGTCTTGCTTTCTGTTGGTAGAATTGTGTTGCTATTATTTGATTATTTAATTATTTGGTGATTTGGGCATTCATCATTGGTTTAAATAAATTTACAATACACTCCTTCAAACTGAGCTCAACTCCTGATGACTTCATGGATACGTCCATGTAATTTTCTTGGCAAAAGTACAGAAGTGGTTTGCCAATACCTTCTTTTGAGATGTTTGGTTGATCTCCCAGTTTAGCCTACAGGCTTGGGATTTCCTGTGGTCTCCCATCTAAATATAACCAGCTTCAACTACGCTTAACCTTTCAAAATCAGTCAAGCAATGAAAGTAATATTTGATTCCTCAATTCTTACAGCATTTTTATCAGTAGGTAATTCTGGTTTGGTTTGGTTTTTAATTAATCATACGTGTTTGAAAACATTATTTTGAGTTACTTTTGGCTTCCTTTGAAAAGAAAAACAGAGTGCAAATATTAAATGAGGTGAAAAAGAAAAGGAAAGGAAAAGATGTACTATGCTACTGACTACATTTATATTGTAAAAATGTTTTATTTAAATCAATCTTAGTCCATTTTGTATTAAAAGTAATCCCAGAATACATTAAAATAAACAAAACTATGCAAAATCCTAAAAGTTAATTCCAATTCTAGAATTAATTCTAATTCTAGAATTGGAAAGCCCTCTATTCTATCCCCGTGGTTGTCAGAATAACATTCATCTACCGTATCATCTGATTTTTAGCTATAACCAGCAATTCACCATATGATTAGAGTACTGCCAATCAGCAGTAATGTATTTTGTATTTACAATCATATATCAGAAATAGTTCACAATTACATGAAAGCCATGTCATTTGCTATGCAAATTTTTAAATTCTAGGTTTAATGTGTAACTGATCTTGCTAAAAGCCTGAGATTTTACAATGATTTTGCTTTTCTGTTACAGATCAAACTCTTGTGAAATTTGCCTTATTTTAAGCAAGTCAGAAGGAAGGAAGGAAGGAAGGAGGAAAACTTGGCTCCTAAGTATATCTTAGCTCCTAAGTATATATATTTTGCCAGAAAAATAAATTAAACATTTCATATTGTTGTGTTTTAAAATGTTTTAAGTTACAGCTAATTATTCATTGCTTGACTTGTTAAAACGTGCCATGACTTTCTTTTCTGCTAGCCTCTTTCTCTCATAAATAATTTCTATTCAAATTAACTGAGTTGAAAAGAAATCTAGCTGACAGAAAAGTCTCTTTGGCTGATCTTACCTAGCATAGCAGATAAGTTCTTGCACACAGCTTTGTTCTGAGCCAGTCATTCCAGTCTTTTTTACAAGAAGCCTACCCAGAACCTTCAGTAACAGAAGAAAAAAAAATATTATTGGCAGTTAATATAGACTGAAGAGTTTGAGTCTATGTACAGGACCCTCATGACCCTCCCCAGCTCTCCCAGTACAGAAAAGAGTGTTATTCTACAAAGGATGCTTTGGCTGACTAGAGTTCTCCTCTTGAAGCACTAACCTCCCAAATATCCATTGAAAAGACCCTCACTGCAGCATTTTGCCAGGTTTAATTGAAGTCTTCGTAATACTTTTTAAAAAGGCGCACTCACATTTCTTTAATATTGCATCAATGTTCTCTTACAGGTAAGATATTGAATCAATGGGCTAATTCATCCTAACCTAATTTTGCAGGGAGGAGTTGCGGTGCCCATTAAGGGGAAAGCAAACCCCAATTCTGAAGTGAGTCTGCACTTTTCCTTCCCTACACTGTGGAGAAATATTTCTTCTTCTGACGCTCGATGGCGAAACCACCAATAATATGAAAATAAACTACACCTGGGGCAATCCAATATTGTACTAACAGTCTGTCTCTGATTAACCCCCTTTATCGCTGCATGCATCGTATTAGTTCATTTCAAAGAATTCACAGAGAAATTCAGACTTCAGCCTTAAAACAGAAAGTAAAAACACAGCTGATTCAAATTACTTGCTGACCACATGCACTGGGTTAGGTAATAAAATATGGAAGCAGTAAGATATGTAATGCTTTATTAAGCTATCTCAGATACAACAGCATGCATACCAATTATGCCTGCAGGCTACTGAATGCCTAAGCAAAAGTTGTCCTGGACCACCCAAAGAGGCAGCTAAACCGAACCTGCTCTTCACTCTGCAAAATAGACATCTATAAATAAAAAGCAAAATGCTACAAAAACACCCCTTTGGGCCAATCTGCCTGGGAAGTTCACATGTTTATCAAATGTACATCGTCTTACACAGGCCTATTCTGCTCAGCATTGTTTGAGACTTTTTTTTTTAATCTGTTCCTGATGTGGTTTTAAGCCTGGCTTAAGGCTCAAAGTTTATGAATGTTCAAATAAAAGAGCTAAAAAAATGAAATAAAGACCAGAGAGATTGGTGGATTTGGAGAAGGGGGTGAGTGGGAGGGAAAAAGCTGAATTGCCTGTGCTCCATATCAAAGTCATGTGTTTGTATTACATGTGTGTGTGAGAGAGAGAATATATAATATATGGATACTGTGTGTGTAAACACCCACAGACATACTCATACAGAAACTGACAAGTAAAATCATTTGCCCATTTGCTGCCTAAACAAACAGAATGTTTCTGCTCTTGGGCTCTTGTACATATACAAAGGAATCCAGTAAGGGTGGGAGGATCAAAGCGCAGGTCTGATCATAATACTGAAATTGACAATTTACGGGGCCCTTCTCATAAACGAGAGCTGCAAATGTGGATTTAACCAGATCAGTGTGTTCAGGCAGTCATTTCTGAATTACTTTAAACTAACACGAACCCATTTTATATTGTCCATCCGATCTCGTGATGCCCTTAGCATGTAAACTTAGACTAGTAAAACAGAACGCTATAGAGTGTGTAATGATGAGATTGTAATAAACAAAACAAAATGATGTGGGTTCTTTTTTTACTACAAAAATCCAGCTGAAAGACATATTGTCAGAGCGTTACAGCAGATGAGAATCTTTATAAATGAAAAGTTGGTTTTGGAGAGGCTCAGATTTTAGACATGACCCTCAAAAAAGAACCACAGCATGGTCTTTAGCAGGGTCTCTCTGCCCACCCCAGCTTGGTAAATGTGGAAGTCAACAGAGACTGCAAAACTCAATTAGGTATTAAGCAAATTCGTGGAGGATAAGGGTATTAGTGGCTTCTAGTCATAATTCATAACAGCTATAATATTATCTGTAGTATCAAAGGCAGCACGACTCTGAGCAACACTCATTGGGGATCATAAGCAGAACTGTTCCATGTTGCCCCAAGGCGTTCCTCTCCCTGTACAGCACAATGTAGTTATACGTCCTGGAAACGCTGAGACCAGAATTTCTGGTCTGGAAACAATTCTTTCCTAACCAATAATCTCAACATCTAATCTGAAATGTACAAGGGAAAGAATTTATCAGCAACTCCACTATAACCTGCAGGGTATTACAAATGAAAATGCCTTGCTTTTTCTATGAAGGTGGTGCCAATTCATCCCATATTCTGAATTCAAAGAACTCTGCTGTATTCATAGGGTAGATACTATTGAAGTCTCTTCTACTGCTTTGTGCTAATGATGGGCACATGACTGTGTTTTATTTGAAGGGTTCTTAGAGGATAACCTTCGATTTGAGGAGTGGGCAAACTGTGACCCTCCAGTTGTTGTTGAACTCCTTCCTTCCCTGACAAATACACTTCCTGAGAAGAGTAGGTCAGGAACATATGAAGATCCACTGGCTGCCCAGACCTACTTTTTTAACATAAAGACTGTTCAATTCAAACTGAGTTCAAAGATAAGAACCATATTGAGGGAGAGCCAGCTACACAGACCAGACACCAAGTCACCATCCTACCTGCTATGGCTATGATTTAAATGTTATTTACCTTTTAGTACGTTTTTTTTATTTTGACCATTTTAATGCAAATCTGTATCCTCTTTTGTGATCTTTAGTGATGCATTTCCTTTTTAAAAAAATTTGGTGAGGAGGATGCCTCCTGGTGCTCTGAGTGCTATAGTTCAGCAACATGTTTAGGCTTGTTCTCTGTTTAATATATTCAAAGGGACAGCTCTTCAAAAAAAAAAAAAAAGGAATTATCTTCAAATTGAGGACTGTAACATGTGGTTGGTGGTTGGCAAAACATGGGTCTCAGGCTGTATTTAGTTGGGTTGTTTTCTACTTTCTATCACCTTCACCTAGATAATCCATTCTCTGCCTTCCAACCCCTACCATGCTATGGTTCAAATGGACAGAGATGGAATTTTGTTCCAGATATGTTTGCTGCAAGGCACACCCAACCCTGCCTATACTCTCCAGAGATCACTTGCTCACCTCTTTCTGGCAAACGCCAAGGAACAGTTAAGTGCCTTTTCCAAGGCCACACAGGGAGTAGCTAGCATAGCCAGGATTAGAAGAATTCAGGAATACTGGCTGTCAGCCCTATCTGCTAACAAGAATTCCCTTGTCACTGAAGAGATTTGGGAGGTAGGGGTGGGGTGGGGTGGAATAGGGTACATATGGTTTCTGACAACTGTCCCAGAGGATCACACTGGGTGGGTTTTCCAAATAAAGAGCAGCAGCCTGTTAGGAGGAGAACAGAAATTGCCACTGACAGACAACCACCAAGCTTACAATAGAGAGTTCAGCAAATGATTGCTCTTTTGCAATATATTTATAAAGAGTTGCTTGTTTTATCATCTTTATTTGAAACAGATTAGGCAGAAGAGGAACTTCTGGAAGGTGGTTTTTAATCAAGATGCCTGGAATTTGATTAGTTGTGCTTTACAATTGACGACAGGGTCATGCTCAGGGGTGGGCAACCTGTGGCTCTCCAGATGTTGCTGAACTTCAACTCCCAGTAGGCACAGCCAGCAGTGTCAGGATTGAGGAATGCTAAGAATTATAATTTGATAACATCTGGAGGGTCACAGGTAGCTCACCTGCATGTAGCTAAAGATACATTTTACAGCAGATACTTTCAGTGCTGATGTCATGCAACAATATATCTGGTCCTATCTGCATCCCCAAAGGTACTTACTATGAAGTAGCCCACAGAACATTGAAAACATGCATTCCGTTGTACAGATTGGGAGTATATATGTATATGTCTCTATTTTAAACAGAACTTCAACGACTGATTAATTAATGTCAGTTATGAATAGGTTGGATACTTGCATATCACCCAATATGAAAAAACACACAGATCAGCATAACACATTCCAGGCTAATGTTTATAGGGAGAGGTAGAAATAATTTAGAGAGAAATGCAATAAATCTCACCCTAACTGGAAGTTTAGACACTGGGTTCCTGCCTGTTCAGTCTAGCCCAGATCCCTGCTGTCTTGTCTCTTAGTCTTTGAACCAGATTTGGACTGGTCAGCAGGAGAATGTTCTCCACAAAGGACACTCCAATAATTGGTTTCAGAGAGAAGCAACCCTTAGAGCAGAGCTCCATAGTTTCACAGGCTTCCACACAGTTGGTCCATTGCTTCAAGTGAGAGCATTGTACTAGAATGGCAATGGGGCAAGATCATATCAGAGCTTTAACCTAAGAGTTAAACTGTATTTGAACTAATTGCGTTATTAATTAGTGAATTACTAGCTGTTTGTTCCTTAGTGTAAAGGACCAGAAACGTCATAGGAATTTTATTATGTTTTTAGAATATATGTTTATTTGTAAAATAGTGAAATACAAAGGAAAAAAAGTCTGCATTAGATAGTGATAATAGAATAAAATAAAGAGAAGCAACCACTAAGCATAATTCAAAACATTATGAAAAAAAATTTCTAGTGACACATTCCTTTCCATTTGTTTCTCCAACCACTGACCACAATCTAGCTATTTGTCTCGATCAGTTTGGGCTACAGCTTATTTCTTCTTTTTTGACATTTCTGCTAATATATATTACATTTAGGGTTCCTTTATTCCCTACAAGAAATAACACAACACAGAGACAGGTAGTCTGTGCTCTATGCTTTCTTTTTATAAGACTATACTGAGAAAAGAACTCATATAATTCCACCAATAAAGATCGTTAAGATCACATTTTTCTCAAATGTTTCTTTTCATTATTCCTTTTTAAAATATTGCCCACACAGTCCAAATATTTGAAGTTGGGAAAGGAGACTGGCTTCAGGGAAGTGAGGGCTGAAGTGTACAATTTACATCTGAGATCCAAATGCAAACTGTAAGGCATGAACAATGATTTTAGTCATTATTTCTAGAATTAGTTCAAGTCATGATGCAGTTAATTTCATTTATATTTTTTCATTATAATTTATACTGCTTCCTTAATAAACTTCTCCTATGCATTATGCTTAATTTCAGATCATGTGATTGTAATGCTGCTTTCTTGATACTTTCTAGGTCTTAGGACAAAGTGCGAAGAAATTTGCAGCAATAATAGTCTCATCTGTCTAGAATAACCTTGTCAAATTACAAAGCTTATTTTATTGATTATATTTATATCTATATTTATAATTTAAAATCCTTTTATGCCACTTCAGTAATGTTCACCCTAAGTGATTCACAAGCAGGAGCATACAGTTATCATTAAAAAGACTCAAACATTTCATGCAATAATAATGTTGGATACATCATCCCTGCTACCAAATTGTTTCTTTCACTGGGCAGAATAAAAGGGGGAACACCTGGTGTCCTACTTTCCATCTCTAATCTGCTGCTGGTTTGTACCTAAAAGGGCTAAAGATGGAATAATCCAAAGCAACTCCCTTTGGGACTGTCTGTGCTAATTGCCCACAGTATTGATTCCAGTGACTCTAGAACAGTGTTGTCCAAACTTGGCCACTTTAAGATGAGTGGACTTCAACTGCCAGAATTCTCCAGCCAGCCATGCTGGCTGAGGAATTCTGGGAGTTGAAGTCCACTCATCTTAAAGTGGCCAAGTTTGGACAACACTGCTCTAGAAGGTTCTCTTTTGCTTTTTGAAAGAAAGAGAGGATGACAAAGAAAATTAATTTTTTTCCTGTTTTTCATGCCAGTTTTGTTGTTTGCTGATGTTTAATAAATGAACATCAAGCTATATTTGTGATAGCTGAGCTGAGTAATACATATGTGCATTTGCTCTGATCTGGATGTAGAGACTGACTAGGAATGTACTGGGTGAGAACTAAGCTGGAAGTTACCTACAGTAATTTTCCAACAAATAATACAACGTAACAAATAGTACAATCAAAAAATTTATAATCATAAAATCATAGACAAAATCTCATAACACACATGACCTTTTCTCCAGAGCTCAAGGCAGCCTATCTGGGGATCATCATTTGATCCCACCACAACCCTTAAAGCTAAGATTAAGAAAAAGAGATAATTGAATGACCTGAAGTCACCTGGTGAATTTAATGGGTTAAAATTTCTTGAACCTGAATCTCCCTGGTTGCAGCCCAATGGCTTAACCATTAGGTAAAGATTTTGAAACAGGAAGAGGAGGATGTTTTAAGAGGTACAGTGGAACCTCGGTTCACGATTTAATTCGTTCCGCGACTCTGGTCGCGACCTGAAATGGTCGCGACCGGAATCAAATTTTCCCATAAGGTTCAATGTAAATACAGTTAATCCATTCCGACCCCAAATTTGGTTGCCAACCGATTTCTGGTAACGACCCGAGTCAAATTTCCCCATAAGGTTCAATGTAAATACGGTTAATCCGTTCTGAACCATGTTTTTTTTTTAAAAAACCGCAAAAATATGACACAAAGTACAGTATGAAGAGAGAGAAAGCTAACCTTGCTCGGGAGGGAAAATGGCCGTGCTTCCTGCTTGGAGGGAGAGTCCCCTCCCTACAGGAAGTCGTGACCACGTGACACGGGAGGGAAAATGGCCGCGGATCCTGTTCGTCACCCGATCCGGCGTTCGCGACCGGAGGTAAATTTTTGTGGCCAGAGCTGGTCGTGACCCGAATTGTTCGTGAACAGATGTGTTCGTGAACCGAGGTTCCACTGTATAGTGCCTCTTGAATGCGGCAGAGCTGATTTGGGAGAATTTATTTAGAAATATAAGGGATGAAATCACTGGTCAGGCTAATGAACCTCAGAACGTCATACAGAAGACAGAACAGAGTGGTTTTCCATCACTAAGTGATGCAGTTGGTAAGTGAGCTGTGCCCAATTTTATGACCTTTTTGCCACAGACGTTAAGTGAATCATGCAATTATTAAGCAAATCCAGCTTTCCCCACTGACTTTGTTTTTCAGAAGCCCGCTGTGAAGGTTGCAAATGGTGATCACGTAATCCCAGGACACTGCAACCATCAAAAATATGTGCCAGTTGCCAACTGCCCAAATTTTGATCACATGACTGCAGGGATGCTGCAACAGTCGTAAGTGCAAGGACTGGGCATAAGTCACTTTTTTCAGCACCATCGTAACTTCGAACAATTGTTAAACGGTCATAAGTTGAGGACTACCTGTATTATATTCTTTCTTTTCTCTTTCTTCTTTCTTTCTTCTTCTTTTTTCTTGCCCTTCTTATTCTTTCTTTCTATTCTCCTTTCTTTCTTTCTTTCTTTCTTTCTTTCTTTCTTTCTTTCTTTCTTTCAGTTTAGTTTGTATTAGGTTTATTATTGTAATCAAAATCCTTAATAAAAATTATATACCAATAAAAAGAAGCAATGGAACAAGGTCTGTCAGGAGATAGCTGACTCTCCTTCACTAGGAACCATTGGTAGACAGGCTGCTGCAGTAACCAGCACTGCATAACTGAAATTTATTTATTTATTTGTTTATTTATTTAAATGTATTGGCTGCCCAACTCCATACCCTAACTCCATCTTTCCCATTCCCTTGCTGTGTTGGACTTGACTCCTTCGCTATCGGCCACCCTATCTAACTAACGTATCTGGAGGGCTGACACACAGTGTAGGACAGAAAGTTCGCATAGCAAGACCAAAAGATGGTTGAAACTGCCCACCCAAGGGGTGGTAATGTAACAGTTATGAAAAGCAGTCTTGAACACTGGGACTATGGTGTAAAGGGGAATGGCTTACGCCTTTTTTGCCTCTGTAGTCTCCTCTCTAACTCCTGTTCCCTAAGTTCTTGTTTTTTTTCCTCCTGCAGGATTCAGAACATGCTTTCTTTCATATGTTTGCCCTCCATTTACCCTATTCCTACATGTGATTTGGCTGTTTCAAATCCATTCATGACAGTACTATTCAATTACCTCCCATACACGTGAGATTCATAATTTAGGTGATTGAGCAATGATCTCAAAAGGTTAGTTAGCAATTATACCATCCTGACATACCTTGATCTCAGGATTTCATGCCTTCTCTTCATAATAATTTAAATCACACTCTGGCTGTTGATAAAACACACAGTTTTTCTTACTGCAGTGACCTCTCACTGTTTAAGTGGGAGGTACCTTTTAAAATGATTCGAGCATGGTAAATGTGGCTATCAAGTAAAGTCCAATGTCAAGTGATGACAAAAGGAAAATGTGGTTATATCCACATAGCAAGTCTAGATCCTATCATTGTTTGGATAAATCTTTGTATCTAATAAGAGTTGTGTGCACAGATGCTCAAATATGAGGATTTGAAATCCTTAAAATGATTAAAGACTCTTCCTTGTGGCCACTGTCATATGAATTCCTCACATCCCTGAGTCAGCAGCGTATAAATTCAAAAAACAACAACATGCTATCCTGACTACCAACTTTTATTCTGCCTTGGTAATAAGGGCAGCAACTGGTGCTATCCATACAGTTTTAATGGAAGACAAGCCAAGGAAAGCAATGGTGGATCCTTTATTCGGCCGCCCATCTCAACAATGACTCTCGGCAGCCTATAAAGGTTAAAAAGCCAACTAAATAGAGTAGTCTGTATAACCCAACAAAGTACAGGGATGAGAAAAAAAAATATTCCCCATTTGCCAAAGCAACAATACATCAGTCAACCAATCAATGAACAGAGCTTAGTAACAACCTGCCCAAATGCCTGTAAGATTTCAAGTGCCTTCTGAAAGCGAAACAGGGTGGGGCTGTCCACAAAGCAGGACAAAGAACGCACAACTCCTGGGTCCACAAGATGGTATTGCTTAATAGAGAGGTCCCAGAACATGCTCTCCCTGCCCCATTTTGGCGGGAGAGCAAAACCGTTGGAGACAGTCCCACAAACAGCCAGGCCCTATGACATATAGGACTCTATTGGTGATAACCAGCACCTCAAATTGTGTCAGGAATGTCATTGACAGCTAGTACAGCTCATTGATCAACAATGTTATATGAGCACAATGTGAAACACCAAATCCTTCCCACATCACTCCACTCCAGACCAACTAGTCAATTTAGAAATGGTGAATACCACTGGTGCAAGTGGTAAACAAAGTGAACCTGTGCAAAGGCGCTCCAATCTTTGAGCAAAAGTCATGAGTCCAGGAGGACCCCCAAATTGCATACCATCTCTAAGTGCAGCTGCACACAGAATTAAAAATGGAAAATCTCTTTTGAAGGAATGTTAAACCTGTGTCCAAGGCTGATAGGCTGATAGGCTGTAGGTGCAGAAGAGGCACTCAGGATGAAGATGCAGGGAGTTTCACAGGCATGGAGAAGATGTAGCAGGGAGTATCAAGGGCACTCCCTTCTCTTTCACCCTCTGACTCTCTTGGTGCCTGTGACCTCTTAGGTTAAAACCCTTGACAGTTTCATTCCTTCAGCTGGGCTCTTATGAGCCCTGGAATGGTTTCAGGAATCTGCAAAGAGACAGGAAAGAAGACTCAGGAATTACATCAGGTGGATCTGACTGGGATTCCAGTTACAAAGGGATAACAAAGCTGGAAATTGCTGTGATGCATATATAAATGCTGCAGTGACTGGCCATACTCAGAAATAGCCCATGGAATCATTTGAAACAGAAGCAGCAACATACAACTGGAAGAACCCATCTTTCTTTCCTGGTTTACATTGACCTTCTGTGCAGTACAGGACTACCTCATATGGAAAACTTGGGGAGAATGTAGCAATTTGGGGAGATAAACTGGCTGCATCTCCCTTTGCTTCTATATTTTGGAGGCATACTCAAAACTCCAGGAAGATTGAGGCTTCAAGGATCTGCATATCTTTCTGAAGTGATCTGCTTTGGCTCAGAATTTGGGATTTGTCCAAATCCAATGTACACCCTAGTGTATATTTTGTTTCTAGGTGCATCATTCAAATGACATTTATGTCTGGAGCAATGAGCTAAAAAACACAGCAAGCTTCTGTGGCAGTTCCTGCTTCTGTCGAGGCTGAATTAACTGGAGATACAATCTCTCTGTGCCGTATTTCAGTTGTGTGCTTTTGATTCTCAGCTGGAAGGCAGATGAATGAAGAGTTAGAAAAATTAAAGTTAGGGGATATTACACAGAGAACTTCTAGCCTTTCAGCTTCTTTGTTTAAAAACCAGATCATACCCAGGAGCTGAATGTTTCCCATAATTTAATAATCAATGTTGTGCCCTTGCTTTTGCCACCAGTGATGATTCAGCATAATTTTAAAAGAGAAAAGCTTTATTTATGGATAAGAGATTTCTCTATGAGTATTTTCACAGCAAGGCCCCAAGTATGCAAGAATATCAGTTAATATTTTTATTGTTTTGAATCATAATAAATCATGAATGTCATAAAATATATATTTTTTTTGCATTACTGCCTTATGCCCTAAAATAGGTGTCCAGCATAGTTTGCAACAATTAAAATCAAGGTACTATTGAAACTTCAGAGCATTACAGATTGATTACAGAGCATTGCAGCATTAAAAATAAAAAGAAACAAAATAAATTTTCAATCAAGAGTAAAATATACTGAAACCTTTGGTGGAGTAAAAATGTCTTGGGTATCAGCCTAAAAGTAATAGAAGACACCTTGGCTGAATCTTAATTCATCTGCAAAGGCCATTCTCCATGTTTCCCCACACACATGCAGAGCTTTCGAAGGCCCCTCTGTTTATTAAAGATCCCTCTCTTTAATAAATTAGATTTAAACCCCACCTTTTGTTGCGCAGAGTGCAGCAAAAAGGTCCCAAAAATCTTGCTCTCAGGTAACTTACACATCAGCATGAGAGCTTGCAAAATGCAATATCCATAGTTAGCTTTCCAAAGAAAATCCATGATGATGATGAATGCATTTATCATGTAAAGGAACATTACCTGCACAACTTCCAATTAACACATCTTGTTTAGGAAGCATTTCATACAATTGATTAACCATTCTCCCTCTTGCACATTCAGCCCCCTTTTTTATAACATAGCATTCAGAACCTTGGAACATAACAGAATAACCAATGCTAGTTAATACAGGGACACTGAGAAGAGAAAAATCAAGTAGGAACACAGAGTACATCAGAAACCACTTCTCCCAAACAAGGTATGAACACTTCACCTTGCATGGTTACTTTAGCTACAGAACCATCAGCCAAATTAACCTGTTGAATTTTAGGTTTACATTTAGTTAACAATAACTGCTCATTGTTTACAATGATTTCACTACAACCAGAGTCCAGTAACCATTTATCAGCATAACGTTTGTCTCTGTTAGAAATCAAAGCAGACACCAGTCTAGTACTCCCTTGTTTCTTAACTGTTGCTTTTCCATGACGGACAAACCTTCTGGAACTCTCAGCAGGCTGATTTTTCATAGGACAGTCTTTTATAAGGTGCTTGGTAGAATTACAACGAAAACATTTTCTCACCAAATATGCACATTCTGTGCCAGCTGGAGAAGGTTGCTGCTTTACGTTATCAAGTCTTTTCTTAGGATTAGTCTGCATATCACGTGTGCATTGAATTTCTTGCAACCTGTTTGTTAAATACTCCACTGTCAGGTCTGCAATTGGTAGTGACTGTACGGCTTCTACTAATATGTCAAAAGACTCATCCAGACTTGAAAGAATTATACATGCTTTTTGTTGCTCGGGAATGATCAGATTACGATCTGCCAACTCAGCAAACAAAGTTTTCATCTAATTCAGGTGCTCAATTACATTAGCTCCTGGCTCCAACTTAAGGTTATACAACTGCTTTGTCAAACTTACGATAGCAGATGAAGTTTGCCTCGCATAGATCCCACGCAAAGCTACCCAGCATGCATTAGCAGTTTCCAAACCACAAACATGCACCAATTTTGAAGACTCAAGTCCTAAAATCAAATTACCATATGTACGGTCCATCAAAGCTTGCTCTTCATTCATGGGTGCCACTGGGGGTGCATTGTCTACATAACGCCAAAGCCCCTCTCTCATGAAAAAAGATTTTATCTTTATATTCCATGTTTGGTAATTCTTTGAATTCAACCTTTCAAATGGAAGGCTCACTGCTGCAGGTGGAGCTGCTGCCATATTTCACTTAAAACAAGCACTCAACCACAGAGAAAAAATCCAAACCTCAAACGAAACAGTCACAGGCAGGGTAATAAATCCATAAATGACCCATCACTCAGAAATTTCAGTCCTTGCTTACAGCACTCCTGGATTCACACCTTGGACATCATTCCTGGAACCTCACGCCTGGAATCCTGTTCCGGAACCACTGACCTCAGTCATCAGTCCTGGGCACTTGGTCCTGATTCTGGATCCTGGGTCCCCTCTGGACTCAGAAACTTAGCCCTGGGCCCTGGGCCCTGGGCCCATAACCTGTTGCGCAGAGTGCAGCAAAAAGGTCCCAAAAATCCTGCTCTCAGGTAACTTACACATCAGCATGAGAGCTTGCAAAAATGCAATATCCATAGTTAGCTTTCCAAAGAAAATCCAGTCAGAAAATATAAACTAACTGGTCTTTATTGATAAAAATGCAAAACTTCATAAAATACAAGTTGCATACAAAATATAGGATATAACAAAGACTTCTTCTCACCTTAGCTTCCAAGACTTAACCACAACAAAGTCTCTAGCTAAAAAACACTTTCAGAGAAGAGGTACACTACTTGGTTACTAGTTAAGATTACATAACCTATAAAAACCTACATGGTTAACTTTACAAGACAAACTGAACTGACTGGGCATTTCGCCGTCCCGTTATATTACCAGCATGTACACCCCCACTGAATAACTAACATACACATTACAGTAGGTGGCAGTAAAAATCATAACAGAATCACAAGATACTTTGTTTACATTACTCATAGAATAATTTCGACACCTGTTTTTGTATAGGGAACGGGATGACCTTCTTCCCATGAGAAAATCCTGATACCTTTCTTCCAGCAGCTGCAGGACTCATGCCCAGCACTCTTTCCCCAGTCTTTCCCACAATTATAACTCTCAGAGATAGATTAAAAAGTTGATTGTGTTTCATATTATATCAAAACTGAGAAGATGGAGCCATAGATGGTCTATGTGGCTAGATTTAATAATATGTTAAAGGGTTGAGCCAGCTCTTTATGGATATATTTTTAGTTTCTACAGAAATCACTCATTTAATCGCTATTCCATATATTCTTTTCTGAATTTATTAGCACTGTTATATTTTTGGTTGTATTTCTTCATGTCTTCTGGTTGTTATATTTGCCAATAAAATACATATATTAAAAAAAAAAGTTCTCTGTGTTAGTTATTACTGTTGTTTCTTGTGCCTTCATGTCAGTCTTCACTCCTGACAATTGCCTGGACAAGTCTCTGCTGTTTTTCTGGCAACATATTGTGGAAGTGGTTTGCCCTTGCCTTCTTCCTAGGATTGAAAGAGAGTGACTAGCCAAAAGTCATGCAGTTGTATTTATGCTTAGGGCAGGATTAGAACTCACAGCCTCCTGATTTCTAACCTGATACCTTAATCCATTGCTCCAAACTGGGTCTCAGATTAAAAGTTACCCAATGCATTTTCTTTTACATACACACACACTGTTTATTAAAAGGTTTAGAAAGCATGTAAAAACTAACCCAAACTAATAAATAATAAAAACAGTAAAGAAAAAAGGAAAGAAGAGAGAGAAAAAGCAAAAGTGCAGAAAAAATAATAAAATAGAAAAAATAGAAGGAGGAAGCTTCCAATTTCCTTTGTAGCAAAAGTAAGTACAATTGCAAAATTATCTCTATGACTACAAAAAAATCACTTTTTTCTATTATCCTTTCTTTTCTAATCAACAAAACCACAAATCATAAGTGCATTTTTCTCCGTTTCATGCAAAAAGTCTATAAGAGGTTCCCAGTCAACCATAAATATAGATATTGTTTTTTGTCTAATCAAAGAGATTAATTTAGCCATCTTCGCAAGTTCCATCATCTTCACCAGCCAATCCATTGTAGGTAGGGTCAAACCTTTCCACTTTTGAGCATATAATAGTCTTGTAGTTGTTATATATAAAAACAAAGTTCCATGACTTTTTTCTAACTGCTTGTCCATTAGTCCCAAAAGAAAACTCTCTGATTTCAGTTGTACTTTAACCTTTAAAATCTTCTGAATTAATGCAGGTATTTATATCCAAAAATTTTTTGCTTCTTTACATGTCCACCAAACATGATAAAATGTCCCTTCATGTTGTTCACATTTCCAGCAAAGATTCAAAGTACCTTTATGAATTCTAGACAATTTATCTGGTGACAGATACCAACAATTCATCATTTTATAAAAATTCTCTGTAAGGCTAGAACAAAATATAAATTTCAATCCTTTCAACCACATATTTTCCCATTGGCCCATTTCTATATTATAGCCAAATGTTTAGCCCATTTTATCATATCATATCGTATCACTTGTTCTTCTCCTGTCTCAAATTTCATCAAAAGTTTATACATTTTAGCAATAACATGTTCATTATTAGTACATAATTCTATTTCAAACTCAGTCTTACTTTGTTCAAAACCATAGCATCTTTTATTCACTTTAAACCTTTCTGTTAATTGTGCATAACAAAACCACTGACAAGAATATGGTTCTGTTGTCATATCTTCTCTTGATTTCATTTTACAATCCCCTTGAGAAAATTCTAGTACATCTCGGTAGGTTAACCAGTTATGTTTACTTATCATTTCTCATCTATAAAATGCTTCTTGCACTGATGTTTTTGGGGAAAAGCTGAGTTTATATTTATTCCATACTCTAAGAATAACCCATCTAACATAATGATTTTTAAAGTCTGCATTCACCTTAGCTTTATCATACCACCAATATCCATGCCACCCAGATCTCAAAACATAACCTTCTAAATCCAATAACCTTCTGTTTCTTAACAACACTCAGTCTTTCATCCAAACCAAACAGCAAGCAGCAAAATATAGTTTCAAATCTGGGAAGCCCAATTCTCCTCTTTCCTTCACATTTTGTAGTACCTTATACTTAACTTGTGGTTTTTTCCCCTTGCCATGCAAATTTAGATATATCCTTCTGCCATTGTTTAAATGATACATCAGTTGTCAAAACAGGTATTGTCTGAAACAGAAATAACATTCTGGGTAAAACATTCATCTTAATCACAGAAATTCTCCCCAACAGTGACAATTATACTTTGTCCCTTCTTGACATATCCTTTTTAACTTCATTCCGTGTCTTAACATAATTATTTTGAAATAGCATACAGTTCGTATTTGTTATCGTTATACCCAAATATTTTATCTTCTTCTCAGTCTTGAAACCTGTTTTATTCATCAGTTCTGTTTGGTCTTGTAACTTCATATTTTTTGTTAACATCTTTGTCTTCTGTTTATTAATCTTAAAGCCTGCTAATGCCCCAAATTCTTTTAATTTGCTCATTAAACGTTCAATTCCCTTTAAAGGATCTGCCAAGATCAAAACCAAATCATCCGTGAAAGCTCTTAACTTGTATGACTCTTTTTTTAATCTTTACACACATGATTCTCTCGCTTGCCTTATATCTGTATTTAATATTTCAAGAACTAAAATAAACAAAAGAAGATAGAGTGGACAACCTTGTCTTGTTCCTTTTTGTATTTCACATTATTTAGTTAAATCTCCATTAACAATTATTTGTGCTGTCTGTGAAGTATAAATCAATTTCACCCATTTTATAAAATTCTCCCCAAAAATCATATCTTCCAAACCCTTAAACAAAAAAATCCAGTTCAAATTGTCAAAATCCTTCTCTGCATCTAAAAAGATCAATGCAGCTTGTTTTTCATTATATTGTTCCAAATACTCCAAAATATCCAACACAGTTCTAACATTATCTTTCAACTGTCTTTTAGGTGAAAACCCACATTGGTCCTCATGAATAAATTCTTGCAAAATTATTTTCAACCTTTCAGCTATGATATTGGTCTGTAATTTCTTACTGAAGTCAAATCTTGCCCCTCTTTAGGTATTAATGTGATATTGGTCTCTTTTCAAGTCTCTGGTATCCTTCCTTCCAGCAGAATAGAATTCATTACTCTTTGTAATAGCTGTAAAGGTTCATTCTCAAAACACTTATAATACAAACTTGATAGTCTATCTGATCTAGGCATCTTTCCTGGTTTACTCTTTTTAATTGCTTCTGAGATTTCCCTTATCATTATACATCCATTCATAATTTGTCTTTGTCCATAATCCTCTGTACATTTTGTTTTCTAAGATATTAATCTATTTTCTCCAAGGGGATATCATGTTTTTTATACAGATTGGAATAATATTGATAAAATGTTTTTTGTATAGACACATTGCCTGTTAATACAGTGTCTCCCTCTTGTAATTTCAATATCATTTTTTTTTCTCTTTCTCTTCACAGTTTATAAGCCAGCCATTTCCCTGGTTAATTCACAATTTCAAAATTTCTTTGCTTTGCATAATTAAACTTTATTTCCATTTCTCTTATTATTAACATAGATAACTGTTGCTGTAAAATTTTACTTTGTTGGGACATATTTGTGTTCCCTGGAGAATTCCTTAATTCTTCTTTTCTTTTTATTTCATCCAAAATATTTTGTATTTTCTCTTGCCTCTTCCTCTTAATTTCAGAATTATGTTGTATCAGGTAGCCTCTAATAAAAGCTTTACTTGCATTCCAGACTATTCTCAGATCACTACCTTTATTTAAATTATTTTCAAAAAAGTCTTTTAATTTCTTTTTGCAGAACAACTTTTGCCTCAACAACTTCTTCTTTCTGTAGTAATGCTTCATTTAGTCTCCATCTGAAAGAACTAGATTTTCTTTTATAAATCAGACTCACAGGGTTATGATTTGAGAAGGCTTTGGTAAAATCTCTACTTTAGAAATTTTAATTGTCAAGTCTCTTGAAGTCCAAATCATGTCTACTCTTGAAAAGGATCTATTTCTTTCTGAAAAATAGGTATAATCCCTTGAATTACCATTCTTCTGTCTCCACATATCAACCAAACCTAAATTGTCCATTAAATCAAATAAGACTTTTGGTAGTTTACCTTAAGTAATTTTAATATTTTTCTCAGAAATCCTATCCAATTGGGGGGAGACCATACTATTCTAATCCCCCAACAAACACCAACTTTCATATGAAAAATCTGTTTATCTCTCCATAAGTTGTTTATAGATAGTCACTTTATCCTTATTTGGGGAATGAACTCCCAACACCATAGTTTTAACCCCATATAAGTTAACTTCTGCCCAAACAAATATGCCATGTTCATCAGTTAATATAAGTTCTGGATTTAGTAAAGGGTTAATATACTAAACAACTCCATTTTTCTTTTTGGTATCTGCTGAAATAATTCTTCTCCCAAGGATTCATATATCACATATTTTATGATATGAGTATCTTGTAGGCAAATAATGTCTTACTTTAATTTTTTTTTTTCAGGTTTTTTCAGGGTGGTTTTTTTTAATATATATATGAGTCTCTTGTAGGCAAATAATGTCTTGCTTTAAGTTTTTTCAAACAATGATTTTTTTTTTCTCTTTTGGGAAGCATTTGCTCCATTTATATTCCATGTTAAACATTTGTAATCCATAATCAGTTTGGGAAAATCCAAACCTGTAGCACCTAGTTCAGTATCATCTTTTTCTAATTCCTGTTGCATCTGTTGTAGCTGTTGTGAAGTTTCCTCTGAGACCTCCATTTCCATCTCCTCCAATTCTCTTACACAAAATTCTAAAGGGAATCTCTTTCAAAAAATTATATCAGTATTATCCATTTTCAATCTTGTATTAAAATGCTGCTGCAAGACTTGGCCCCTTGCCTTCTTTCTCATAAAATGCACCAAGACATCCCTAGGTACATTTCTCAGTCTGGCAAACCTGGAATTTATTCTATAGCTTTTATCAGTTTCATTTTCCATATCTTCCTCATCCAGATCCAAAAAAATTGCCAAAACCTTGATAAGCCTCTCTCTAATATTTTCATCTGAAATCTCTGGAATAGCTCTAAACCTCAGGTAAAATTCTTTCTCTCTCAATTCCAGCAAAGCCAAATAATTCAATTCTCTTTCCAACTCTCTGCATTGCACTTCTGACTTACTTTCTAAAATTTCCACTCTGTCTTTAATTTATTTTCTCTCTCCAGGTATTTTTTCAACATCTTTTTTCATCTCCTGTCTTAATTTTACAAATCTTTCATCCATCCATTTTTCAAAATTATCCATTTTTTTCCCAACTGATCAAATTTATCTACCATTTGTTGAAAAGAAATTCTGCAATCTTGTGCAATTGCAGGTTTTCCAATTGAACCTTGTCTGTCCTCTTTCATCATTTTTCTTGTGATTAATTTTAATTCAAAAGCAATAATGTCCCAGGTAGACAAAATTCAAAAAGGACAAGCCTCTCTCCTTGCAACCAAAGCATAGATCACATCTCTATGATAACTAAACATCACAGTCTGAGTCACGGTCTAAGTCTTTGCCTTATCTTTTGTTATGCAGCACTTTGAAGATTATTAACAAACATTCTCATGCTGGGCTATTCTCTTTAACTAACTTAGTAATGAATTGTATCAAAGCACTTTCATCAAAAGTAGAAATAGTAAAAATAAAAATAGCAGAATAAAAAACAAAGGCTGCCCCCTTGGCCATTTGAAAGTTTCTTAAATCTTCTCTTAATTGATTTTTTTGCCAATAAGTCTTGAATCTTTAAACCAAAGTCTGTCTTGTATTTTTTGTAGTCTCGAAAGAAGGTTTAATTCACCGTAAGGAGTCTTATCTTTGCTGCAAAAGGAAATCTCTCTTCAGCTGTAATTGATTACTTCATTAAAGTGATTCAGAGATGGGGAGAGCAAGGCTTTAAAGTCCATAATGGCTGTGCTGCAGTTAGGAGTGTAGATGAAAGTCCAGGGTTCCCAGCAGCTCAACTCCTGATCTAGGTACAAAACCTTTTCCATTTCTGCAGTTTTTAATCAGAAGGAACTGCCATCCAGAACACATGTGGTTAATTTCTCTATATCCCTTTGATCCTGGGAAATAAAAGCCAGCCAGAAAAACCGCCCAGGCAGCTTTCAAAGCCATAGCAACTCTCCATACTTTGGGAAGTGTCAGACTGCCATTCCCCACCGGAAACAACTCCGTTACACAGTACATTTTCAAACTGCGAGATGGACTTGAACACAGATCTCCCTTGCCTAAGTCCAACCTGTGAACCACTACACCATCTTGGCTTTCTGTTGGGTACATGGACAAAGCTTCTCCTTTCCTGATGCCAAGCACCAGGATGGCCTTCGTTGGGAGCATCCTTAGTTCTAGCTCTTTTTTTAGGAAAAGGATTAAGCTGCTTCTCATCAGTCAGGCTTTTTGAGTTGTATAACTAATAAGCTGAGTTGTATTTATGGTTTAATTGCTCATATTTTATTGCAGACTGTTTGCCCCTTTGAGTGGCCTATGGATAAAAAGAATAATAGAATAATAGAATTCCAGCTGGTCACCCAGCACCATTGGATTTTTAGTTTTACAGAGGAATTAAACATTGCCTTAGATGCTCTTGGGTATACAACTTATTCTGTAAGAATATGCAGAGTCTATACTGAGATGGTTTATAATATGTGACTATATTGGGAACACACTTTGAAAAGCCCCATGCTATTCATTAAGCAAAGCAGATTTAAGTCAGGACAGAAGGTGCCTAATGGGGTTGCTGGCGTGCAGGTTGCAAAGGGGTGATATTTTACTAGAGTAATTGGATATGAAATGTTAGGATGTTCTCATGGGAAGAAGAGCAAATTGCTTATCTTCAAACACATTGTTATGGCTACAGAAATCACGCCACCTGTATTGGCCTTCTAGTTTGCACGTATACTGCTATTTACTGCCACCTATTGGCGTCTTCATGCTAGTTACCAAAGGGGAGGTGCATAGTTCTAATAAATTGTGGGTGATTGTATGCCTCAGTGCTAGTAGGTTTTAGTCATCATGTAATCATTTTATAGGTTATGTAGTTGTAACTAATAACTAAGTAGTGTACCTCTTCTCTGAGAATTTTTGGCTAAAGACTTTGAATTGAACCTGTGTATTGGATAAGTTTTTTTTAAGCCTTAGATGCCACATAAATGAGAAGAAGTGATTTTTCTATGTTTTGTATGAAACTTGTATTTTATGTAGTTTTAGTTTTCTCAATAAACAACCAGATATGTTTTATAACTTCTGGCTGGATTTATTTGGAGAACAAGATAAAGACATTGCATTCTTTAAATCTCTCTAACGCTGGTGTGTATTTTTGGTGTGGAATGTACTCATAGATCCACTCTGCCTGACATGAAAATCATAAAAGGAATTACTTGGCTATAGATTCTTGTATCTGCTTTGGTGTTGATTCATTCATGGGTAATGAAACTGAAATAGCTAGGCAAAATATCTGTTTGACTTAAAGATAAAAACATCATGTGAAGTGTGGTGACATTTTCTTCTGGTCTCCTTTTAGAGGAATCTGTTTCTATATCACACGTTCAGTATTTCCTTGGCAATAGCTTCAGTTTTGTACATACACAGTGAAGAGAATGTTAAGTATTCAGTTGTGGTTTTCTACTCGCCATTTTTCTTCCTTAATTCTACCATTGTTTAAGTGAAATGAGGATCTTACGGCTATCTGTAGAACCAATGTCTAAAGAAAGACAAGTTGCTACTTACTGGCACTGATTTAATATCTTTGCCTTTAAGCCATATCAAGCGTACTCCATGAAAGTTCTTTTATATGAGCCACTGAAAAGAATGGGGAGTGGAGAAGTATTGAGAATTACCAAGATCAGTGGGAGGCAACTTCTTAAACTTTGAAAAGTGGGGGAGTCTGCTCTTGACTGAAAATAAACACTGACCAAAAAGTTTTGATATTTAGCAAGGTATGGGGAAAGCTGCATAAATTATTAGAGCAGTTGATATATATTGATATATCTAACAACACTATTGGCTAGTTTGTTGCTATACCAACAGCAAAAAGGAACTCTGTAAAATCTATATATCAGTGTTTCTCAACCTTGGCCACTTGAAGATGTGTGGACTTCAACTCCCAGAATTCCCTGGCCAGCCATGCTGACTGGGGAATTCTGGGAGGTGAAGTTCACACATCTTCAAGTGGAATATATATATATATATATATTCCTCCCTCATCTGATTGTAAACTAGTCACTCTCAGTCTGGAGAATGTAACATCAGCAGTCAATGTTTGCTGATTAAATTAGCTTAATTTAGTTCCCACTGATTTTTCAGTCTGGGTCCCCTTGAATCTGCAGTTTCCATTGCTCAGAAAGGATCAGCTGAACCACCTGGGGGCTATTACAAACTGCAGGTATACACACAACTTCTTAATTTTGACAGAGACTAGTTAAAGCAAGGAGAGCCAGTTTGGTGTAGTGGTTAAGGCACCAAGCTAGAAACCAGGAGATCATGAGTTCTAACCCTACCTTAGGCACAAAGCCAGCTGGTGATGTTGGGCCAGTCACTTTCTCTCAGCCCTAGGAAGTGGCAATGGCAAGCCACTTCTGAAATCTTGCCAAGAAAATTGCAGGGATTTGTCCAGGCAGTTGCCAGGAGTCAAGACTGATTTAAAGGCATAATAATAGTTAAAGCTACCTAACTCTCCATACATTATGTTCCAATTTGATTCTCTCTGCTTCCTTTTGAGTAATAACAACAAGCTCCAAGTGATTGCTGACTACTCCTATAAAGAAGCATGTACAGTAGCTTGATCCATAATTTGGATCTATTCCAGGTGTGCTGATAGTTTCAGATATTTAAAATGATTGGATGAGAGTGTACAATGGCATGCCCTATCTAGTTTCCCCTTGCAACAATAATTCAATACAAATACACAGAGTTTCTGAAAAGTTTCCACCAAGGCTTTGTCCCATCACTAGCCCTTTTCTATTGGCCAGACAGGCACAGTAGGTATGATTTGGCCACTGTAGCCAATCAGCGTTTGGCAGGTATCTTCAGAGCTGCCAGGCCTTGGCAAAAGGTTCTAGTAATGAACAGCCTTGCTTTTTCTATCACCATTTTTCTACCACTCATTTTCTTGGAAGACCAGGTATTCAAAACAACTTAACAGACTACTTGAGGTATTGCCATAACACAAACTGATTGAGTGGAATCCTTTGCATGACTGGCTCTTGGGGGATTTAAAATTAATCTCCTGGGGAGTCAGATTATTAGGTCAATTAACCATGTTCTGGTATTCCAGCAATACATCAATTTTCATTGAGACAGTACCGCTGTGTAGTTGTAAACCAAGAACATGAGCCTAACTTCTATTCAGAGATGTCCACTTCAAGACTTGGGTAAGTGGCAAGAAAAGTTATGTAATTTCAGATTTTCATTTCTATTCAGACTATGCAGTGCTTTGGATTCAAAGGCACAAAAGTACTTTAGAGAACACAAAGGTTCTCCTGTTGTACCTGGTTGTAACTCCTGAAAGCAACTGTATCTTTTCTGAGAATCACACAGCTGAGCTGATGTGATGGTATGTAGGAATGACCTTGGGAGACAAGAGGGAGAGCTGTAGACAGGACAACCAGCATGTAACAGATACCTCAGCCCAAAAAAGGAGGGAGGATTTGGGAAATGTTTCAGAAGGGGCCTTCCCTAGTTTTCCAGAGAGTAAAAGGGAGGAAGGGAAGAAATACTTTCGGTCTTGCAAGTTTCTGTTAATGTAACCTTACAAGAAAGATAGAGCTACTACTTCTGGTTGTGCTTCTTGGCTGGACTATCTTGCAAGCTAACAGACATGTCCCAGTTCCAGGAAAAATCATGTTTGGTTTGAGAAGTTGCAAACAGGATGCCACTACTTGCTCTGAAGCACCTTCTTGCCTTTGAATCTGAAGCACTGTACAGCCTTATTAGCTATGTTATACAATGGAACCACAGGTTAAGATCAAACAACTTCAAAAATAAGTATAAAAGAACCAGCATTTTTGCCTCAGAGTGGTCAACCAAACATATTCAGATGCCCATAAGAATGAAGCAGAGAATAGCAACACACTTTCACTGCTGCTGTTTCCCTGCAACATCAAGGAATGCTGCCTGTGGTTGAGCATGTAGCCTTCAGGACTACCCATCATAAATAACCTGATCCTCCATGAAAGTGTTCAGTACTCACCCCACCCCCCACTTTAAACCTATCAAATTGATGACCATCACAACACTGTATGGTGGTGAATGCCATAAAGTACTTCCTTTTACTGATCCCAAGTCTCACCCTATTGTTTCTGTGGACAACCCTAACTTCTAACACCATGAGAGAGGACATTGTTCATCTTATCCATAGTTTTATATACCTATACTGTATCCCTCAACTGTCTTCATTTCAAGTTAAAAAGTCTTAAGCATGCATAGCAACTGTGGCATGCTGGCTAGGAATTTAAGTCTCAACAGATCTGCAGGGCATCTAGTGAGGACGGGTTTTTCTAAACCTGAGCCAGATCTCTTCTCCATTTGCCCTATTTCCTGTCCTGACAGTCTATGCACATCTTAAGGAGGGAGGCATGCATGCCCATTTCTTTGCCAAGCAAAAAGGATTGCCCAGTTATATGAACCAGGACCATCACTAAGTGCCCACTGCTAAAGTCCTCAATCCATACAGCAAATTCTGCAGCAACGTCAGTAAGTTTTAGCCTTTAGCTGTTTGTCTTGCCCCCAATCCAGCTTCCCCATTTCAGCTTGTATTTAAAACAGTATGATTTATGACCATGAATAAGTTGACATACTATGCTAAAGCAGGGTTTGGGGATCATGCTGTTTGACAAAGCAGTGAAATGAGTAGGAGACTAAAATTAAAGATTAACTGGTCTCCTTAGTTTATATATTTTACCATCTTAAGGGTGGGCTATAAATTCCTTATTTTTATAAGATATCAGCTGCACTGATGCTAAATAATTTCCTCTTTGTAGGCATCATTGCCTGATGTGATATATTGGGAAGAAGAACAAATGTTTTCATCATACGTATTTATGTCAGAAAGAAACCATCAATACTTTTAAAAGATTATAGATATATGAGCAGGTAACGTTGTTTTATACTTTTAGGATGCAAATCTGTATACATACTCACCTGGGAATAAATTCCCTTGATTATAGTAGGCCTTACTTCTGAGTAGATACACATAAAATTGCTCTGCTTGTCTTGGTGGATTTGTTCTACTGTTGTTTTCATGTTATTGTTGTTTTAATTAGGTTACTATAACACTGAGTTTTTTAACTGTTTGGCAATGGGCAATAAGTCCCATTGAACTCAACAGGCTTACTTCTGATCACTGGGTACCAAATTACAGCCCAACTTGCCTGATAAATGATATCCATCATTCTATCACACATCATGCTGCGTCTTTTGAATTCCACTCCCTTTAGTTTCACTGCAGGAGCACTTGGGAGACTTGGAAAAAAATAAACATTTCCTTTTATAATATAAGGAAGTCATATACATCATTGCAGTAGGTCCAGGAATCTTGACCTCTGATGTATTAGAATCAGCCAAGCTTAACAGCTGCAGATTATGCAGGAAATCATGCCATTCTCTTACACCCACACTCCCCCCTCCCACCCCTCGCAAACCACACTATACAAAATGCTTTCAGATTCTTTTGGCCAAGGACCACAGGCTTTGTGCAACCCACTGGAGAGCCCTACCCTCTTGCTTCCTCCATCGTTTCTGACACACATCTTCCTTTCCATTTTCATTTCCTGCTACTCAGCCTCTGCACTTTGAAGTACTACTTCTGGAAAGATCTAAACCAATAGTAATTTTGGTAACATTTGGGAATGTGGCAAAAGGATCAGATGTTTCAAGAATAAAACTGAAAAAAATCCTGATGGATTTTTAGAACATAGAGGGCTGCCTTCTACTGGTAAAATTAACAGAGGGCAGTTCTCCAGAACATTACACAGGAGGTTTTCCCATTTTCTAGAGAAATCCTCATGTTAAATCTGGAAGCTTCTGCATGCAAAACATGTATGCTACCTCTGAGGTGCAGCCCCTCCATAGTCCTAGAGAGGTAGTAAGCAACTAGAAGAATAAATGCTGCTAACACAAAAGATGCTGTAGTTATAATAGGATGGATTTCCTTCCTTCCTTCCTCCCTCCCTCCCGGCCCGGCATCCTCCCTCCCATTCTCATTTTACTTTGATGAACCAGCACATTGCAGTATTATTCTATGACTAAGGAAGCCCAGTTTCCAATCTGCACTCAGCCATGAAACTCATTGGGGGACCTTCCCCAATTAAATTCACCAAATGTAACCTTTCATAGGGTTATCCTGTTGGTAAAATAGGCTGAGAGAGAAGGTCCCAGGAGGATCATCAGAACACAAACACAATACATATTTCATTCTTTCTGAAGGAGAGTGGTGGCATTGCAGTGAAGTCACATCTGGAATGTCCTATGCCCTGTCTCGTGCTTCTGTTGATTTAACCTTTTTCACTACAAACATACACTCCTGGGGGAAAAAAATAAGTTCTTCAAATATTCCTTCATTTATCACAGTTTTGGTCTCTTTCACAGATCATTACATCTGCAATTGGGATCATTATTTTCAATCAGACTCCATAAAAGGGGCTGTTGTGTGTCCAATTACGTTGTTTAAACATGCAAGGACCATGATACCGGATGGAAAAAGTACTCACGTCATGTCATGCCATCCACAGGGAATATCAAAAATGGTTTCCTCTGCTAACTTTAATGTGGAGGAAAAGACTACAGAATCAGATGGCAAATGTAGAGGATTTTTGACATTTAAATATTTTCATAACAAGAACACATGACAGCTCTTCAAACAAGCATGTTTTCTTATTTTCATAAGGCCCTCCATTAGCTCATGTTGTTTAGATTGGTAATACTTGCAATGAGTAAACGCTCTCAGCACATGGCATGTAAAAATAAATAGCTGCCTTCTTGATGTGCATTTCCACTGACAACATTAGTAACCAAATAGCATTTTACAATGGAATTCTGCTCTGATCTGTATATGAGGAATGTCATGATGAGGATGATGAGGATGAAGATGATGACGACTTTGGAAATGATTGGCCTGGCTCCCACAGCGGGGCTGGGTTCTGCTGGCTATTGACACCATTTGTCTGTCCCTAGGTCTGCCTTATGTCCTGATCCTATCACCCTCTGGCTGAAGGGTCTCCCCTAAAGTGAAGCAAGGGGAGTAGAAACTGGGGAAGGGCATTGCTTTTCCATTGTCTCATCCTTACCCCCTAGTAAGTAATGGGTTTCCTGAGGGGAGCACCCATCTGTTGACTGCTGCTTCTGCCTAAGTACTTGAACCCCATAATTGTTGCAGAGATTTAGTCTGACTTCAGTTGTAACAGACGCCATATAAGGAAGTTTTAAAATTAAGAGGGCTATAAACTTGGATATTGGGTTGGAAAGCTATCTAAGGTTCCTACAGTTGGGTGGAAAATTGGAAGGCAGAACTAATGAGATGAATCTCATGAGATACCCCAACCACCTTAGAAAAATGGCCCAAATCTCACAAGATCAACAAATTCTCATGACATTCCTATCATTTTTATTTTATTTTATTTTATTTTATTTGCTTAATTTGGGGAGACTGTGGACACTGTTATGCACTGCAATGGAAATGCTAGCACTCATACATATTTGTGTTGCTAAAGCCTGTTGTAGAATAACCACATGATTAGAAAAATGCATATAGTGTTCATATGCCTTTATAAATAGAAATCATTTACCCCTGAATGACTGCCTCCTCTCTCCTCCCATACCCCTTCACCTCTATTTACCCAAATTGCCCTTTCTTGGGACGTTTAGATGAAGGTTTTCAGACACTGTACTGGAGATAAACAGTATCAGATACTATATGTTGCAGATGAGCTATCTGACCAAAGAGCAGTTGCTAGGTCAGAAAGTTGGCAACCCTGAAGAAAATTGGTTAATTATGCTAAAAAAATCATAGCTAAAGTCATGGACTTTTAATATAATTTTAAAATATCAAAATTTAAAATTAAAATCTGCTTCTATAGGATATGTTTCCTTACAAAATTCACCTGAAACGTACTTATATATTTTTCCACGCTTATAAGAAAAATAAACAGTCGAATACACTTGAATACATGAGACTCTCCTCTTAAAACTCTGGCCAAGAGAAATATTATCCTAAGTAGTTTGTTATGAAAATGTTTGAATAAAACAAGCAGCTTCAGTAAATTATATATATATTTAAAAAAAACCCTCCAATCTTTAATCAACTGAGCCTTAATACATCTGAAAATGTTATCAAGAGCATTAAATAATCATAAAATACTTTAACTGATGGCCTATTTGGCTTTATTGCACTGTACACATATGATTGATGAGTATGTGAAAAAGAAAATGTTAGATTCTGTGTCAACACAGATATAATATCTGACTTTTGAGACTTTTGTTGTTGCTGCTGTTTTATCCACTAAAAAGGTTGAAAATGTTGGATCACAGAATTGTCTGGTATAGATTTTGTAAACTAAAATTACTCCATCAAAGAAACTGGCCCAGGATGTTCAAGAAAAATTAACCTGGCAATGAATCAAATTCAGACATCTAAAATATATGGCAGCAAAAATCTCATATAACAGTCAACGGCTCTTCAAGCTTCAAATTGGTTGCAAATAATTACAAATAAGAGATTGGAGTTCTAAACCTTTTTTACAGTTAGCTGAGGCAAGATTTTCTGGTTGCCTTGACACTTTAATGGCATGACAAGAGCATTTGCTTTAAGTTTCTGGCTCTATTAATTTCATCTCCTGCACAGAGACTGCTGAAGCTGATGACATATTCTAGTTAGTATGAATCATCTGCTTGCCTAGGCTCTTATTTTTTCCCATGACATTCGGAATCATAGTTCTCCCTCCAGAGGGCAAGAGCACACCAGTTTCTCCAAGCAGGCTTAGAAGGCTAAATCCAGAGCTTAGAATGACTGATGGACATAGCTGCGAACTAGAGGGCCACAGAAGAGAAGTTCAGGCATGCCCTTGCACCCTAACTGTTTTTCTTCTCTGCCCACAGTTGCTTCTATTATGGACTAATCTCCATAGGAAAATGAAATTAACACCTGTTAGGAGAACTTAACCTTCAGGAAGGAAAACAAGCGCCCTTAGATTCTAAAGAATTTGCATGCTCTCGCTTTCATTCTCTCTCAAGCCCAGGTTCCATTTTTATGTTATAACACACAGTCATGGTGCTTTCCAGCCGTTCTCCACCTGGTAACCTCCAGATGTGTTGGACTAGTTCGGTGGAAGGTACCAACTAGAAGACTATATTGTAGGAATGTTACAAAAAGTTAGTAATACTATCTGGCTGGAAGGGAATGGGAAATGCAGTCTCAACCTTCAACTAGATAGAAAAAGGATCCCTCAGCACATTATCACATCATTGTCCCCAGATTGGCTCTGTAAATCAATGATCATCATCCAGATTGAGCAAGATCATGGAAAGTATGAACTACATAAGAGACAAGAAATCGTTTACTTGGAAACAGTTTATTCTGAAAATAGTATCCTAGTTTTCTGAAGCTTCTTTTAAGCAAGAGCACAATAGCCTTACAGGCTTTTATTTATATTCCCACTTTCAACAACAATATTATAATAAAATTATTCCCAACTAACAATGACGTGTCACATATGAAACAGAGATGAGAAAATAAAGCAAATCAGATCAATGTCCAGGAAGGAAAAATAAGGAGAGTGAGATAAGGAAAACACGATTTCCCAAGCTCCTAGCTGAAATGGAAATACACAAAAATATACCTACCTATCTTGTCCACAAATGAATACTGACAGTCAGAGCTGAAGCACACATTCCAAATAAGAAACAATTATTTCAACCCTCCTGGAAATCAGTCACTTCAGAATGTAAGCAACACACAGAATGTGCTGGGAAGTAAAATGAGATCTGGGGAGATGCTGGGAAGTAAAATGAGATCTGTCTTTGAGAGATGGCATCCAATTTCTGTTTAAATATCTCTGGCCAATGGACACCCCGTTCACAGACATCCATGGCGAGAAAAATGATGACACATGTACAGTGATATAATGATGCAAAAGCAACAACCAATGTACCTGCATCGGATATTCTGATGCAAATATATCATCATAGAATAGGTTTGGTTACCTCGCGTGGCATTTTGGCATCATCAGTGTTAGTTGTGGTTATCGCTATCCACCATAATGGGACTTCCATATTACCATAGCAAAAATATTTTTAGTATACTACTTCATAAAGATTCATTTAAATTATTCCTTTGGATCCATTTGAATCTTACCTACATCTTGTCTCAACAGTCATATAAAATATCTGGTTTTTCACATTTATTTGAAAACCATTATTTATCATTTTGTTTATGTGCATTCTCTCTCTCTCTCTCCTGCATTCCCATATTAAAATGTCTTAAAATAGTATACATTAAAATAAAACTAATTAAATTGCAACAGATTAAAATATTCAGGACAAAACTTATGTATGTTTTAAGCTGGGGCAGGAAGGGAAAATAAAAACAAAACCTTCATAAATGACATTCATAGAAGCAAAGCCTGGGTGAGAAGATGGGTCTTCAACAGGTGTCTAAAATGCATAACCCTTTCCAAATATTTGGGGGGAAAGCATTCCAGAGAGATGGCATCACTCCAAAGAAAAAAACATCTGTTAGTAACCTAAAGATGGCAATCAGAATGTATAAGCAACAGGACTCCTCTCATAAAGCTCAGCTCTATACCAGGAAAGCCAATATACCAGGTACTTTGTGTTCAAGTTGTTCTGGACCTTACAAGCCAAGCATAAACCTAACTTGGTAATTTGCAGGTAGCCAATGCAGCTACTACATTACTCACATAATGTGTGCACGATTAGTTGTCCCATTCAGCAAAATGGCGACTGCATTCTATACTAGTGCAGCCAGTACAGTCCAGTCAGGATCAGCCCAACCTATCAGGTAATCTTGGGAGAAACTATTCTTGGCCCCCAACTTTTGAGAAGTAAAGGAAGCTGAGGCCAGGAGGCACTGCTTTCCAGTAGTAACACCAGCTCTCTGGAACATCTCCCAGTAGAGGTCAAATAGCCCACTTCCTGATTGCATTACAATGAAGACCAAGCTATTTCTAGTTTGATTTGGTAATCTTTTATTTTTTTATTGAGTAATTGGAATGGGGGCATGAGTTTGTTTTAATCATTTTTCATTTTTATTTTAATTTCTACAGTGGACATTTTAATCCTGCATATATCATGAAAAGCATTGAGAAACAATTCCAGTTGTGGTGGAATATGGATGTACTTACTAAAAAAATTGTGCAGCTTCCAAACCAGGCACAAGAGTAGCCTCAGATAAAACGCATTACTATTATCCTTGCAGGATATCATCTTCCTGGCCATAGAGGTCACTTGATCTTCACATGACAACAATGAACTACATACCTATTCTTTCTGAGGGACTGGAATTCTCTGATTCCAATAGAAGAGAATATATGTAGCTCAGGGTTAACCTGTGGAGTCCTTGGTGCTCTCTGAGCTCTCCAAGGTCGGAGAGCACCAAGGACTCCACAATTCCTAGGTCTCTATCTTGTCAGGGTTCAACATCACTCCATTGGCTTTCATCCAATCCATCACTGCATTAAGACACTAGTTCAAAATTGCATCCAGACACTAATTTCACATTTTTCTCTTCTGAAATGAAGGCCATAAAAGTATGAAGAAGAAAGCGTAAAAAAAGCAAAATAAAAATAAATGGAAGGATTGCTTAAAAGAACTTATACTCAAACACTGTCCATCAGACTTAACACAATTTTCACCACATCTAAGGCCCAAAATATCTCAATAAAATCTTGGTTCAGCTGCCAAAATGTGAGTGGACAGTAGTACTGCTAGTTAGATTCATTACAGACTGAATAGCTATCACCAAGTGTTCCTTAATGTTTCTTATTTCCCTGGAGGGAAATCTTATGTATAGCGCAGCTGAACTGTTTCCTAGGTCGTATGCTAGTCAACATTTTTATAAATAACTTGGAATCTTATCAAATATGTGAATGATAAAAATGAGGGGAAGGGATAGTGAGCTAACACCATAGAAAACAGAATCAATATGCAATATAACCTTGACAAACTGGAATACTGGGCCAAAACCAACAGAAGATTTCAACAATGATAAATGTAAACTGTTGCATTTTGGTCCAAAATAAGCAAGGCACAAATCTAGGAGGTGGGAAGAATAAGTATGACAGCAGTACCTGTAAAAACAATCTGGGTATCACTGCTAATAACAAATTGGACATAAACTAACAGTATGAAGCAGTTGCTAAAAAAAATCCTAGTGCAATCTTAGGTTAGATCTAGAAGAAATATTTATCTTATGATTGTCTTATCTTATTCATTATTTTAACAAAGGTTCCCAAATGACGGTATTTTTCCATTTCTAATCCTTCCATCTTTTCCTGCCATTTCTTCCATTCTTTTTTTCTAGGAAAAAAATCTATTCAGATGGAACGGCTATGTCATGGCTTTTCATTGGTGGCATTATGCAATGTCCATCTAGAAACATCCAGATGCTTCATTAACAAAAGGAAAGCCATCAGATCATGGAGAAATAATATTCTGCACTGGTCAGGCTGCATCTTACATTCTATGCCCAGTTCTAGATGCTACATTTGAAGAACTTAATTGAAAAACTGAAATGAGTCCAGATGATAGTGAACAATAAGGCAAAGAAGAAAGACTCCAAGTCCTATGAGAAATTATTTGGAAGAGCTGAGTATATTTAACTGGGAGATGTCTGAATTAAGAAGTCATGTGACAGCTAACCAAACAATATAAGGACTATCATGCATAAAATGAAACGGTTTCATTTGCTCCAGGAGACCAAATTAAAAAGCACCATTATATAGAAAGTGCAGGGAAGCCAAATTTAGTTAAACATTAAGAGAAACTTCATAATGATAAGGCTATTTGAACATGGGACAGTGTGTGTCTCCTTCATGTGAGCTGTTTAAACAGAGCCAGAACAATTATCTGTCAGGAATAGTATAATTTCACTCTTCATTATAGAACTCGTATTGGGATTATCTTTATCGTATTATTATTACAAACTAAAATAGCACATGCTTATGAAATATGAAACCATATCTCTGACATCTCTCCTGCATTCTGAACAAGTTGTAATCCATAAGAACATTTGCCATAAAGTATAAGGCACAAGTAATCAAGTTTATTTGAGTTTTAGTTCCTATGGATCTTACCATTATTTTATAATATCTTTCCATATTAAAGAAGGAGATTGTTTTCACTGGAATAGTAAAGTCCAAATTCCCAACAGTGTTTTTCCAGGATGTGCTTTTCTATATTTATCTATTAGTTTAGAGTTAGATCATGATGTTGTTTTTCTAAAGGAGACCAATATTGCAAGTCAGTCACTTCTGTATGGTATTATGCAGAAGGCAAACCACATAACGTATTGAGTCCATTTAATCTAACCTTTATGATCCAAGAGGGAAGGAAATTGAACATTTTATCCTAGCTATTTTTGAAGCATAAAAAGGTAGCTAAGTGGGACCAAGTTTGTTCCTTGTTAATGAAATGCTTGGAACTAGAAAGTGAGTGTTTATAGTTTCACTGAAATGCAGTGGCAAACCTTCTATTTGGGTGAACCACAAATAAGAAGAAATTCTAGAATAAGAACTGGGATTTGTATTCCCCCCCCCCAAAAAAAAAAAACAAAATGCTTCTGTGGAATTAACTGGACCTAACTCATGTGAACATATGCATCATTATAAGACCGTAATGTAAAACTCTGCTCTGCATGTGTGAATGAATAATCAAAATATTATCTGACTAGAGGGGGCATAGCTCAGCGACAGGTCATCTGTGATAGCAACAGAAAGTCCCAAGTTCAGTCCTGGCATCACCAGATAAAGCAAGGATAGGAAATATGTGGCCTTTCAGGTATTTATTTATCATTATTTATTATTTTATTTTATAGACTGCCTACTTCTATAGACTCAAGGTAGTTTACAGTACAAACAATGCAGAAAATACAATTTCATAAAACCAAAGAGCAGCCTATTAACTAAATGAATATCTACCAAACACACACCTATTAGCACCAAACAATCTGGAGAACAGCCAGACCTTCAATGAATTCCTAAAGTTAGGAGAGTTGGGATGTTCAGGAGGCAAGGAGTTCCAAAGTGTGGGGACAGACATTGAGAAGGCTTGTCATAAGTTCCCCACCTCCTTCATCTTAAGTACAGTAGGGACCTTCAAGGAGGTTTCCTTACAAGAACATATAGGAGAGGCCAAATATATTGTTGGAAGAGATGCTCCTGCAAGTATCCAGAAACCATGTCATGAATGACTTTATAGGTAATACCAGCACTTTCAATTAGATTCAGAAAAAATGGACAGCTAGTACTGGAACCCAAGTATTGATATTACATGACTAAACATGCTACCACCAATTAGCAGCTGGTCTACTGCACCTTGAACCAACTGAAGGTTCCAAGTCATTTCCAAAGACAGTCTCATGTAAAACATATTGCATAGTCTAGGTGTGAAGTGATAAGAGCATGAGCAACTGCTCTTAGGATTTAGTGATTCAGATAGGCCCCACATTGGCATGCCAACTGAGGTTGGGTAAAGGCACCCCTGGTCATGGCCATCACCATTTCCTGTTCTAGCAGGAGCTGTGAATCTAGGAGGACCCCCAAATTGCAGATCTGCTCCTTTAAGAAAAGTCCAGACTGCATCTTGCAAGGATTTAATTTGAATCTGTTTTGACCCATATAGATCCTCACAGCCTTCCAGCCACTGGGTCAGGACTTCTATAGTACCCCTAGCTCAGCCTGGGATAATGACGGATAATTGAATATCATATGTATAGTTGTGATACATTATCTCAAAATGATGGAAGACCTCTCCCAGTAGTATTATGTAGATAACATGTGGGAGAGGAATGAGCCCTGAGGCATCCCTTATTGGAGTTAATCCTGGTTTAACCACTCTTCCCCATGTATACTAACTAGATTACCTGCTTAAGATGTAGAAGAACAACTAAAAAGGGCCTCCAATCTCCACCTTTGCAACCAGTCCAAAAGGATATCATGGCTGATTGTACTGAATGCCACTAAGATGTATAATAGAATCAGAAGGCACACGTTCCCTCCCTCCAGATCCCAACAAAGGTCAACCACCAGGTCAATCAATTAATCACCAGGCCTGAAACCTTGCCAGAAAGAGGAGATTGGAGATTGACCAGTAGTTGTCTAAAGTGGCTGGATTAAAAGATGTCCTTTTCAGAAGGAATGCATAACCACCACCTTTAAGGCAGATGGCATCAAAGAGGCATTAACATCTCCCAAATCCAGCTAAACATGCACTGTCTACCTGCACAAATCAGCCTAGCAGAGCATGAATTCATATTAAGATGGCAGAATTCATACTATAGAGAGCTTTATCCATATCCTGTCTACTAACTCAGAAAAATCCCAAATGTTTTCATAAGATACTGCCTAAGTCATCTCACCAAACCCTGCCCAACTGACATGAACTCTGAGTGAACAATCTACAAGGAACTTTGCAGAGATGTTACATAAGCCTGTAGGAACATTTATACACTTTTCATTCCCTAGAAGGTAATAAATAGCCTTGAACACAGTCACTAGATACAAGTCTGCAGACTCAGTAAAAGTCAATAATCAACTATATCAGCATGGTTTACTCTCAAACACAGACAGGCAACCACATTCAGTCACATTCACTGTTTTCTTTCACCATCAACCTAGGCATCTCTTCCCCTGTTTCATTTCTTGTACTTCCTTAGTAAACCAAGGAGATTGTTACAATTTGTGCATGAAGAGCAACCATTCAGGGGCAATCACATCTAACACTGCCCATGAGTTCCAGAGATGAACAAGATAAGCAATGGAATTGCCTACAAAATCACTGGGAAATTTACCCAGTGCACTCAGAAAACCCAAAGGGCCTATCAGGCAATGGGCAAGACCATCTTAGGAACCCCTCTCTGCAGAGGTTCAGTGTTCCAACTATGTACATGGAAATCAGAAAGTGATCTGACTGTGGCAAATGACAATGATCTCCTTTTCCCAATCATGCCAATCTGTTCCAAGTTAAATGCCAGGTCCAATATGCAACTGCCTCTATCTACTGAGCCTGAAATCCCCTAGGATAATCCCATGGAAGCCATGACCTTCAGCCCATATGTACACTACCCCCAGAGCCTAGAACCTAGTCCCCCAGCACTAAAAGCCATGTGACTCCACCACTAGTCCTGCAGTGAGATCCAGGAGCTTGGGGGTGGCTGCTGCTCTGGAGTAGTGGGGCAGTCGTACATCAGCAGTAATCACATCCTATCTCTAAGGCCTTGAGTAATACAAGACACTCATGTCCAGCCATGTGTGGGACAGAGCTTCTTGCCATAGCCAAGGTCTCATGAACAATAATTGCCAAGCTTGACCATGGCATCAAAGCTGCTGAAGACATGCAGCAACCTGGTGGGCAAATTTCAGACAAGTTTATTTCTTGTCTTTGCCCAACCACCTGTTTGTGGTGTATGTCAGATCTGTGCACTCATCTATTACCATATCATGAAGGAGCAAGATCTTATTGCACAGAGACATGATATTTACCAACAGCAACTTGATGCCATGTCCCTTCAGTGATCCTGTCATCCAACCCTAGGAGTGAGGCAGTGGTCAGAAATAGGTTCCTAAAGACTTTACACCTTCAAAGGCAATTTTGGTGGCCATCTATGAGGAAAGACATAGCTGAGTACGTGGCCAGCTGCCCAACATGTGCTATGGCAAAAAGGCAAGGAGGTAAATCAATGGGTCTTTTGCAACTTGTAATGAACCCTGAGAGGCCTTGAAAAGAGATTGCTATGGACTTTATTGTTGAATTACCTGAAAGTAAGAAGAAAACAGTAATCTGGGTAGTTACTCATTCTTGAAACAAGTGCATTTTGTGGTGTGTGCCTCTATTCCTTCTGTGGGGAAGTTGGCTAAAATGTTTATACACCATGTCTACAGACCGCACGGAACCCCCAACCAGATCTTTAGCGATCATGGAGTCCAGTTCACTTCAAGGTTCTGGAGATAATTTGTGAAGTTAATTGGGTCAAGTCAAGCCCTGAGTTTGAGTCACCTCCCCCAGACAGATGGTGCCTCTGAATGCCTGAACTCTGTGTTAGAACAATACTTAAGGTGCTTTGTAAATTATCAGCAAGACAATTGGGCAGAACTCTTGCCATTTGCTAAAGTGGCTTATAACAATGCTGTGCATGAAAGCACTGGGTTTACCCTGTTCAAAGTAGCTACGGGGCAGGACTTTGTGCCAATCCCAGAACTTCCCCAAGAATCCACTCAAGTGACCTCAGTGGATGAGTGAATTAAACATATGATAGATACATGGCCAATAATTAAAACAGCATTACAAGATGCAAGGGAGAATTACAAAAAATACGCTAATCGCAAGCAATCACCTGAAAAGGAATGGAAAGTGGGAGATAAAATGTACTTATCAACCAAATACCTCAAAACACTGCAGCCATCAAAAAATTAAGACCCAAATTTGTGGGACCCTTTATAATAGAAAATGTCATTAACCCCGTCACAGTCCAACTACAGTTACCAAAAAATCTTAAAAGAATTCATCCCATGTTTCATTGTAGCCTTCTAAAACCTTGCAAAAAATCATTGAAATGGCACGCCACACAGCCACCACCAGACCCTGTAATGATTGAAGGCGAACAGCATTTTGAAGTGAAGGAGATTTTAGATGCCAGAAAACAGAGGGGAAATACAGTTCCTCGTTCTATGGAAACATTTTCCCAAATCTCAGTGCGAGTGGTTTGCAAAGAACATGTGAGAGCACCACAGCTGATCGAGGACTTTTACAAAAAATACCCAACAAACCAAAGTAACGGTTTCATTTAATGTTGTAAAAATTGTATATATGTTTTCTCTCTCTCTAATTTTTTCCCCCAGGTCTTCATCCACAAAGACCAAAGCTGATTCCTTTTCCCAGAGGGGCGGCATGTCAGAATCCTCACAATCAATCAACCATCCTGTTAGTTTGCTTGCTTCGTTTCTGCCATTACAGAGAAAAGGAGGGGGGGGGAGTTGGAAGGTGAATCATTAGGCACAGATGGACTGTTATCTAGTTCTCAGGAATGCCCAAGGCCATACCAGCATGAGACCAGGAGAGAATCTTTGACATGCTCATGAGAGACTTGGAGCAGAAGGGGGGAGATGAAATGGACAGGGGGTAAAATCAAGTTTTGGCACACGTGGGACTCAGTCCCAGCAATACTCTAGATCTGTACACTACTTCTCAATAAATGAACCTTTCTTTGAACTTGCAAAGGTTTCAAGGGGAGTTGCCTTCATTGGTAACTGAGTCCCACAGTTTCTTACAAACTCCTTCCCCTGGAATAGCTATCTCGCTGCCTTGTCAAACCTTCCATGGGCCATCACTGTGGAAATACGCCCCTATATTAGCTTCCTGAAGCTCCAACCCTCCATATTTTGCTAGCAATATTATCTCTAATCAATCCAACCCAATGGAGCAGTATCTGGATACCTAACCTCTCCTGCTCAATCATACTCTATACATTCCTCTTATGTAACTCCATGCCTATTCCAGTAAGCCAATATCATAACCATTTCCTTCCTGTTTTCTTCCAGGCTAGATGCCTCTCTCCTTATACTCTCACTTCAAGGAGGCTCTCCCTGCCCAATGTCTCTCACCCACAGAACAGTCCCATGTCCAATATTGTTGGACTACAACTTTCAGCATCCCTCACTATTGACCATTCTGACTGGGCTGCTGTGATTTGGAGCTCAACAACATGTGGAAGTCTACAAGTCCCTCATTTTTCCCCGGTGATGGGATGAAACCTTTCTGTGAGACAGGCAATGCTCACTGCCCATCAGATTAGACAATATTAAATGGATCAATGGCCTTTCCCTTTATATAGCAGTGTCATGTTCATGTTGTAGTTTCTCTAGCACAGTGATTCTCAGTGTGAGTTCACACATTCAGTTATTATTCAACAAATGTTGAAAAACCAAGTGATACTATCTATAAGTTTTCTTTCTTATACTGGATAGGGTACAACATCCCCTGAAAAAAATTGCTGTAGCAAAGGAATAAGGCAAAATGGCCCTCAGTCAGCTCTTGGACCGAGGGCCAATTATTATTTCTATCATGTTTGTCATAACACCTAACTTATCCCAATTTAAACAGTTCCAGAATGAGGATTCTGAGGGTTCTGATTACAGATTTTAAAAGGAGACGATCCACAGCACTGCTATAAAAAGGTTTTATTGGCTTTCTTCTTTCCTTTCAATAACCAGTATCTGCAAGTGAAAGGTCAATGTCACCAAACAAGGAGCCTGCATATGAAGCACTGATTCTTGACTACCATGTAGCATACTTAGCTGCTGAAAGGCAATTGTTGTAAAACCTGTCAGGGATGGAGTATAGCAATTGGAGTTTATTGTCATTTGTGCAAAGAAGATTTGACACTTCCCAGGTATTTTACCTTGGGGGGGAAACAGTGGATATTTGATAAAGAAATAAGAGCTCAAGAGTTCATGGCCATGTTTACTGTTTCTACCAGAGTATACATGGTTTCTGAAAAGAAAGCAAAAAAGAAAATATTTTATTCAGAACTGAATATATCCCAAGGTCATGTAAAATAATGTAGATGAAGTTTATGCGGTGGATTGATGCATTAAAGGCCTAAGGAAACAGGCTAGTGAGGGCTCTCCAAACCTTATGTACTTCAGTACCCTACCACAGAAGCATGCAGCGAAAGCTTAGTCTTTTAAGCTTCTCGTCTCATGAGTTACAACAAGCACTTACTTTCCTTTTGTGAAAGTTGCTGCACTTTTTCAACTTGCCTCAAAGGGAGAAGATGGCCTGACAACCAGCTGGAATGCTTCACCCAGATGTTTCCCTATCATCCACACAATATTCACAGATAATTATATAAACTACCTTTCTATGTCAAGAGGTTAAAAAACCAAACAAATTGTATTAGCCCAGTGCTGTGGTTTCAAGGGCCAGTTCTGAAGCTGCAGATCGTAGGATGAGATTGCAATGCATAATGTGCTTCCAGTTGAGGTTGTGCCCTCCCGGTACTTCTTTCATTGAATGGGAAGGCAGCTTTGTTTGGAGCCCTGTCTGGTGTCCCCAGTGCTGCCTTGTTTTCTTTCCTTATATTTGTTAAGAAGTGAAAAGTGGAATAGCTGTACAATGTTGTGGAGTTTTTTGCTTGGTAGCATGCAGAATCCTCAATCTGGACACGGGTGTCTGCAAGGTGTGGTCAAAGAAGTCAAGATGGCGGCTATGATAGTGGACACTCCTGATCTGGGTGCACCCAAAGCAGCTGGAGGACTGCACTGTATCTGTACCAGACATGTAAAAGAAATACTTCAAGGAATCTATTCCAGCACATCATTCAGGAACCTACTGCCATCCATTTATGAAACATCTTTGGAATCCAAAATTCCATACAAAAATGTGTACATCTGGGAAAACCACAATATGTACAAAAATATTATACTTGGGAAGGTTACCAAGAAAAACAATTTATATTCAGGAAAATTATGCATTAAAATGCAAAGTTGCATACAAATGGACATGTTACAATTATATATGTAGTATTAGAGTTATTTACCACAACAGTAGCATTTGTTTTCCTCTCTTAAATAATCCATAGAAAATTTAACTGAAGAAGCTAATACTTGAATGCATACTATACAGGCACAGAATAAATTGAAACAGACTTGCGTATCTGTGATCTGTACTAGAATTTTAATTCAGCTACAGTCCCGTAATTACTTCAGCATTTAGCTACTTTTTAATGAAGCAGCTCAAAATGACACAGCAAACCAAAATATACTGTCTGGTTATTTCATCTTTTCCTCCTTTACAGGCTGTGTGTGTGTGTGTGCGCGCGCGCACACGCATGTGTGCACATGTGTGAACATACATGGGTTTGTAAAGAAAAATGGGAAAAAAAACAATGGGGAAAATGGAAGATATCATTTTGAACTCTGTCAAATTCTGTGAATGAGGCACAGAAATTGTACAATAAAAGCTTTGTTTGAAAGCACCCTTTGTTTACATTTTTTTAAAATGTATTTTCTTTTAGTATCCCTGGAAATCTATGTTCAGTTCTTTTTGCCTCTTGTTGGAAAAGATACAAGAAATGGCCATCTAAATTATCAGAGACTGGAGCAATTCCTGTACCAGAAAAAGCTCCAATATTTGTTGCTATTTAGTAAGGATGTACTTCAACACAGGGCACAGCCAAGGCAATTCAAAACAGACTTTTTTACTCACCTGAGGTGCGATAGGTGACAGGCAGCTCCAACCTGTCTTGTTCCAATTCATAAAATCGCACTGAAGCTCCAGAGTGAGTTGCCAATTCATTCAGTGCTATGACAGCCACAGAAAAAAAGAAAAAGGGGGATTTTAAATGGCACTTATTGGGAAAGAAAGAGCAGGGAATGGATGGATTTCAGAATGAACAGGTGAAGTCTCAGAGTGGGTGTTAGCTTTTTGAGATCAACCAACGTCACCTAGATCCCAACACCTAGTTAGACTGGAAAATTAAACAACATGGAAACCAGGATGAGAAACAATGAGTTTCCATTACAAGGAAGTAGATTTCAAGGGGACATCAGAAAGAATTTCTTAATGGTAAGAGCTGTCAGCAATGGATTAGAATGCCTTGGGATATATACCTTTAATTAAGATGGTTGTGACCTCTACATGTGTTGTACCATCATGTATTCCTACAATTGTTCCAGCTCAGATATTATATAAAGAAAATGCTAAATGCTGAAGGTTTATTGTTTCAGAAACTAAAAAGATCTGCCTATTTCCAACAGAATCTGCCCATCCAATACTGAATTTGTTTATTTATTTGTAGAATAACCTGTTATGCAGTTAGATCCTAATTCAAGGAGAGTTGGAGGGTGGGAACAGAAAACCCCTCCTTTAATCAGAGTCTAAATAGGAAAAACTGGTTTGCACATGAGGTGTGATTTCAGAAAGCAAGGTATGAATGATCTGTTATATAGCCATCACTCTGATAGGTAAGTTCCTTTAGTTATAGACTTGCTAATCTTTCCAATGTTTGGGGGGGGGGGGGTCAGAAAAGACAAACAAAATGGATAAATGAAGAAAGCTAACCACATCACCCTGCCATAGGAAATCTCGCCACATGGGCAATTCTTCCAGTTAAAGAAAACAGCAAACTTTATTTACAGGGTAAATCATTTTGACTTATCTTGTAAGCGTTGCTCATACAGATTGACAGTTTTCCCCTGTTGCACAGTAAATGGTTGACTGGGAAAATGTTTTCTTTCCCACCACATAGAAACAACTAGTGAAAAGGGAAGGGAAGGGAAGGGAAGGGAAGGGAAGGGAAGGGAAGGGAAAGAAGCAGGCAGCATTTTTGTAATACACTACTGATAGTCTCCAAGCTGACAGATTTGTATACCCCACTTCAGGCAGGCAACCATCATGAGAAATCTGAGTCTTTGCAGGGATTTCTCAATAACTAAATTGATTTGACTTCCTTTATTTTTAAGAATAAGAAATCCTTTAAAGCTATTTTAGGCAGGGCAAGGAATGAAGCATGCAATATAGATAATTACGTATAAGATTTCTTTCTACACCCACTCTAACAGAGTCTAGTTTTAGTCAGTAAAAAGGATACTGTATTATTGAATGATCAATGTATTTATTTTCTACACATATAACGTGGGAGGGAGGAAGAATTTGAAATGAATCCCTTTGAAATATTTATTTATTTATGCACACAAGCCAAGATATTATTCCAGAAACATACAAAGCAAACACAAGTCTTTTGTACTCTTGCTTTTAAATCAGTGGCTCCTTCTAAAATTAATCAGACACATTTTCATTGCACAGTGGTTATCTCAGGAAGCTACAAATCAAGTCTGTTATTCTCTGCAAAAACAGTGACACAATTGTAGGAGGTGAAAATCCCATGAAAGCAGCCAAGTTTAATTATGACCATAATTCCTCATGGTAGTTAAAATGGAAAACAATAGCTAATGGCACCAAAGGCTCAAAAAAATAGAACAAATGTTAGAAGATTGCATGTAGCTCAATGCAAGGAAATGCTAAATGCTGGAGAATGGGACAAATACTTTAATTTTTCTAAATACATTGATGGGGTCTCAGCTATGGCTGACCAGATATGGGAACTCATAAGTCTGTTGTATAGTACCTCAGTTATTGTATTATGATTATTTTCATTTTCTTTCTATGTTCTGCTGATTCAGGTTTTATTGGATGAGGATATATTGTCATTAGCCATCAGGGTTATGTATGTAAGATGAGTGGCCATATAAATTTCCTAAATAAATAAACATTCTAAATCATAAATTATAAAACATGTTTATTGAATACTGATGCAAAAGCATTTGAACCTCCTTTGAGATTTTGAGGTTTGAATAAATTCCCAGTCTTGAGTTCAATTTTGAGTTCTAAACTCAGAACAGGGAGGACAACCCAACCAGATAAAGGTAAAGGGAGAACTCCAACTAGCAGTGGGATCCAAGAAGCCAGATTTTTAGCAATTCACAGAAGTAAAAGCTGAGAAAACAACAGGAAGAGAAAGGAGCAAAGCTCCCAATGTTTAGTTTTTCCAAGACATAGTGAAGAAAATGTGGAAGTTCTAAGAAGAGTATTATTATTATTGTTGTTGTTGTTGTTAGTTGTTGTTTTTGTTGTTTGTTGTTGTTGTTCGCATAGTCAGCCAGATGTTTAGACTGGATTTGGCATTTTTATCTGCCTATCAAGTCCTTCCCAAGAACCTAAGATAGGCAGATGTGGTTGTTTGGTGGTGTTAAAGGTATCATTGCAGAATGAAAGCTGTTCCAAGTAAAGCTGCCTTTTGCAACTGACTGATGGTGATTTTGTCAGTGCCGATGGTGTTCAAGTGGTGCTCCAGATGGTTTGAGATTGCACCTGAGGTGCCTATAATTATTGGTTCTATCTTTCCTTTCTTTTGCCATAGTCGTTCTACTTCTATTTGCAGGTCTTTATATTTTGTGATTTTTCTCCAGTTCTTTCTCTTCTATTCTGCTGTCTCCAGGTATTGCAATGTCCACTATCCAGACCCTTTTGTCTTTCTTATCAACAACTGTTAAGTCTGGGTGTTATGTGGCAGGTGCTTGTCTGTTTGAATTCTAAAGTCCCAGAGCACTTTAGCGTCTTCATTTTCCATTACTTTGTCTGTTTTGTGCTCCACCAGTTCTTGCTTGCAGGCAAACGGTATTTCTTGCAGATGTTCCAATGCACCATTGTTGCTACTTTGTCATGCTGTTGTTTGTAGCTAAGTCATCCACTGTTTCTTCAGCTTCTTTGCATAGGTGGCACAGAACACAGAACAGAACAGCTTTTAAAAATCTTATTATACAGTGACCGCCAAAGCTGACTCAGCTATTTTCTAACTTGAAGCCACTTCTATTACCAGAAATGTGAGCTGTTTCCAATCAAGGACCAATGAGTGGTTGGATGACTGAAACTCATGATTAGCCTCACTTAAAAAGCAAAACTGTACTTAGAAAACCTCACATGTCCACTTACAGTGCTATATGATTCTAGAGCAGTAGCACTCACAGAAGACACTGATGAAAAATCTAGACTGGGTTGTTTAAAGAGGGGCAAAATTTCAATGGCAAGTACTGAATAGAATTATCAACATCAGACCAATCTGCCCTTCAGAGATTACAAGGAGCATGATAAGCATTCACCCTGAATTCATGGAAATATGCTTTTAATGATTAATCTCCTTGCAAAATACAAATCTGAGTTGGATAGGCTGCTAAATATGAAGGCTGCAACAATAAGGAACATACAGAATGAATTGATCAACAGTCTTTCTAATTCTGCCAGGGGTGGAATCATCAAAACGGGTCCATTTTTCTTTGCAGTTATGGATACAACCCAAGATATTACTAAGAAAGATCAGTCTGGCAAGTTGACTTGCTCTGTATCTACTGATATTAATATGAGTAACTGCCTAAGCATAACAATCAAGAGGGTTGGAGGCTTTTTAGAAATAGATTATTAGTCAGAGCCTAGATTAATGCATAGATATTTAAGCACAATTGAAAGTAATGGGCTGGACATGTCAAAATTGCAGGGCCAAAGATATGATGGAGCTGCAATTATGAGTGGGTCGAGTTATAACACAACAGGCCACAACTACATATGTTTAATCAGCTGCCCACAGCTTCAATTTTGTCTAGAACAATGCTGTATCAACTGTTCCTGTTCCATAAAAATTTCTTTGGAGTTGTAGAATGTTTCTATTATTCTATTCTATTCTATTCTATTCTATTCTATTCTATTCTATTCTATTCTATTCTATTCTATTCTATAATTAAGTTGCATGCAGTATCAAATGATGTTATTCACTTTCCCTAAGTATGCCATCTCAGTCCATGCTGAAAAGTACTGCATGGTGGTGAACACAGTAGAGGCTCTTGTGCCTATTTATTGCTGTTACACAGTTATCCCCAATGTGCTGACTATGATAATTTTTCTGGGAAAGAAGAATGAGATAACAGTTCTGAAATCTCAAATGGAGATGTTCCAGTCTGTCTTTTTGATTGTATTACAACATCATGTCTTACAGTGCTATGGCAATGGTCCAGTCTTGGATATATCTCAGGAATTTCAAGACTGAAGCCACGGCTGTACACATTTCTTGATGACCTTTGTGAGAAAGAAAAGACAAGCTAGAATCTCATTTTTTAAATGTCAGCCTTTGGACCTGGTCCAGCTCTCAGTTTCAAGTGAGAAGAAATCCACCCCTGCTTGCATGTGACTACCTTTTACGATATTTGTATACTGGTTTCATATATCCTTTTTTTTTTTTGCAAGCTAAATATACCCAATCATCTCAACCTTTCTTCATGGAATTTGGTTTCCAGAACCCTTATCATCATGATAGTTCTTCTCTGAGCCTGACCCAGATTCTTTTCCCTCAGTGTCCAAAACTGGACACAGTATTCTAAGTCCAGTCTAACCAACATGGGTACAATAGAATGGTTACCTTCTGTGATCTCAATGCAGTGTTTCCAGTAATGTATTGGCCTTTTTAGCTGCTTCATCACAGATCGAACTTGCAATAGTGAACTTCATCCTGTTGGATTTGGCCAAGTGTTCAAACAAAATAAACATCGAAGCAGAGGAATGAACATATTAATCTTTACAGTCCTGGTCCAGGTCCTTCTCTCAGAGAAAGGGGGACAAAAATAAGACAAAGCCTCTGAAGATATCGGATTGGTAGAGAGATGTGTGCCTCCCAATGCATGCTTTCTCAAGAATTAGATTTTCCAGAATCCCTTAGTTCCTGTAGGCATTTCCTGTGCAGTGGCAGTCCGAGCCTACCAGATATAGCAGCCAACTGGCAACAGGAGGTAAAGAAAAATACCATATAATCAGAACATTAAGATTCCAAGGAAATGGGAGCCAGTGCTATGGAATTTAACTTATTGAAATATAATTGAGCAAACATATTTTGTTCAAATATGTTTGCTCTCAGAAACAGATTTTGTTTGCATCCAAACAACTTTGATTCCTTGTGAATAATTCATAGAAGTCATTTCATAATGACTTATCTGGCTATTTATAAAAACCAGGTAGTCAGAAACACAAGTTTAAAGAAGGGGATGAAAAAGGAGGACACCTATCTATGCTCCAGTTCTTCAAAACAAGAGATTATATATATTGATCTCTGTGTCAGAGATGAGAGGTTACCACTTTGTTCCAAAATTTGGGAAAGGTTGGGTGCTAAATGAATGAAGGTATTCCTAAGTAAATATTTCAAGATTATAAAGGATGGAAGTGATGTTTTATAATATATATATATAGTCCATACTGTCAAATGGTGGCTGGATTCTTTTCAGGTGCATTCCACATTTAAGATGGATAATTCCTTGATTTAAAATAAAATTAAAGAACTATGCAGCATTAAGCTTGGAAAAAAATCAAATGGTTTATGGGATCAGACTCGTATAACATTGAACTTCTGATTTGAGTGGCTTTGAAAATAAAAAAAAAGACCTCAAGGAATTTACATCAAGCACATGGATGTAGCTCTGACCCAGACATGCACAATTAGGCACTGGTGGGGGCTCCAGCATGAGTTGCTCTTTCAGTGGCTGCTGTCAAGAGTACAAGTTCTCCGCACAGCAAAACATGCTTTGTGGGCTCCATCAGAGTGGTTGGCGAGAGTCTATACGGAAACCACTCAGCCTTAGCAAAGACAAATATACACTGTAGCTGGCTGTGTGCTGGCTACCCTGGGTAAACTCCATGGAAAAACAGTCCTTGTGCGGATGTAAATTCCCTTGCTAACCTCTTCCCTTTGTTGAAATATTAAACAAAAATAGTGTCTCTTTATGTCTGAGCCAGTGGAAGCAGATTCTTTGCTGATGAAATTCCACAGGCATGACTCGGATGATGAAAAGATCAGTTTATCCTAAGGGTTCATGATGCCAACACAACCCCATTACAACCTGTCATGCTTTCTTTCCAACAGTTTGGTTCTGGGTTTACCAAGTGCAATTTGCTTCATATCCCTTCCAGAGCGATCAGGAGGTCCAAGATTTTTGCTGGCTGAGTGAAAGGAAAAGATGCCATCCCCATTTCACATACACAAGGAGACTGAATTAACCGTTGAATCCAATTACTTGAATACTATCAGTAAGACAGTGTCCCGGGAGTAGCCTAATGTAGAAAGTTGTGTACTATACAGACCTCAGTTCTCCAACTCCTTTTTGCTGTCCCCCAGGCTTAGTTTCCCATAGTTATTTTTTCACTCTGAGGGTGAGGCTGGATACCAGGAGTAGGAACCCTAAAGACCCTCCAGATTGTGCAGCTGAAATTCACTAGCAAAATACCAATTGTTGACAGCACAATTTTAAAAAGTGAAAGCAAAATAATGGTCAAGTAGGTCTGCTAAGCCTCTGTATAGCTTAACAACTTATTTTGTCCCTTAAACCTCCCCCATCCTTCAAAAACATGAAAATGAGGGAAACAATTTCAGACCCCAGTTATGTCATCATGCCAGGTTCCTTTGTAAATATATGAACACGCACATACGCCATATATAACATTTCTACTTGAATGGCAAATTTAGGGGCTCCAAAATATTATATTATTTTCATGCAAGTAAACATGTGTACCTTTCCATATTAAATTTGCATTTGTGGAAGGTTTGGAAAAATAAAAAGAATGGTCCCTTATGTTGAATCAATTTCTGTCCATGTTGATCTGGACACTCATTCATCTCCAACTTCAGCTTGAAGGACAGGGAGACATCATTGCTATGATTTTTAACAATTTCATTTAATCTCTTTTTCCAGGCTTTCTGTCTAATTAGGTTCTAGTTTTGAGAATTTGTATCTTATATTGGTCAACTTATACTATATATAGAGCTCCACACTGCCTCCTGTCACAGTGCTATTTAACATTTATATGAAAAAAAAATTGGGTTATATTATTTGGAAATTTAAGATAGGGTATCATCAATATCCAGCAGAAATATCAAATTCAAGTGAAGAGTGGAAGTGCTGAATCATGAAGGCTAAGAAACTGAAGGTCAGTCTATACAAAATTGAGGTACCATTGATAAGTGATTTATCCATCTGAGTCACGATGTTCATCCTACAGTAGACAAGACTGAATTTAGGCTGCTCCTAAACTCATCATTGTTGCTAGAGATGCAAGTTGAAGGATCACCTCCATCTGGCTCTATGCTATCTACTTGTACATCAGCTGAAGGCATCTTAGCAGATGTTTCCACCATCTGAGAGAAAACAAATAAGTAGTTGAAAAAAATGCCTTCTTAAACAATGTCATCCTGTGTGTAGAACTTCCCCTAGAGAGAATATTCAGAAGACTAGCTATTGAAGTAAAATCAACAAAAAGTCTACTGACATTTTAAAGGCTACGTTATGCCCCACACCAATGTTACGTGCCATAATACATTTGATCATCCATAACTATCATTGGACTATATTTCTACACTATTCTAATTAACTAACACTTCACAGATTAGAGGATTTACTCTGACTGCATTATATTTCCCTTCAAAATGTCCTTTTTGCTTTTTTGAGGCTTCCTGCTTTCACGTGCTTCTGTGGTAGCCTGCTTCTTTGAGCAACAACTTATTAAGTGCATCTTAGAGTTTGCTTGGTTGACTGGTCTGCTTTTGGAGCATATGTTCCTGGAGAGAAATGGAATTCAAAGAATTTTGAGAAAGGCAGACCAGTGAGAACCTCCCATAATGAAGTCTGGAAGATACGGAACTCTGCATGTTTCACAGAAGATGCATTTGATGTGTCACATTAGACTGCATGCCAATCAATTAAGGTGCAGCCTATATAAACACATCATCCAAATTCTGACAAGGAGCTGGGGTGAAGCTGGGTGTCAGGGTAAAACAGGATAAAAAAAAAGTTTTCGATTTATGTTTCTAAATTGGAAACTTCATGCTTACACCTGACTAAATCATCAGCCTGAAATTTTAGCTTGACTCCCACAGAAAAAGTCTGAAACCTTATCCCATCTTTGTTTAACAAGGGCCAATCAAGGCAGCCTAATGAAGTCTGCAGATGGCAATCCCAGGCCTCACTCGGTTGTTTAAATTCTGTAGGGCTTTCTTGGGCTTGTTTTAGAATATATTCTCTCATTGCTGAAGTCCCCCTGAAGGAGCTGAATGATCTGACTCACAGAGCTGTATTCCTCCCCCCCCCCCCCCCCTTCAGTTTGGCAGCAAGCGTGTAACTGCAGCACCTTGCTTGTTGAACCTTCATGCGGAACCACGGACACAGTGTTTGTTATTCTACATTCGCCGCGGCCTTCATAAATTCTGACAAATATTAAACAAGCATGGCAGGTGGTCAACAAATGGGTCGGGTGGACAGCAGAGAGCTTTTCCGTCAGTTGCAGTGCAGCCTCCAGAAACCCCATCCCCGCGCCTTGCCTTATTTGTCATGATAATCCCAATTGTCTTTTTACCAAGAGTCAGCAGTTCTCCTGGAGAAGTATGAGTTGACTCTCTCTCCTTCCTCCTCGCCTCTCCTTATAGTGCACCATAAGGAGCTGGTTAAAACCCAATAAATCAACAGTGAAATGCGGGTAACAACCTTCTCTGTAAAATCAACATGAATTCCGTTCCTGCCGGGAGACTTCTGACAGCACTGTTGAAGTCTTAGTGGTCACAGCCAAACTGTGTGGGCAGCGGGGGGGACCTTTTCTGCATCCACCACCCCTTTTTCCTTTGTTTCTTCCTTGGGTATCTTGTTTTGCTATGCTTGGAAATCAGTAAGCAGGGCCTTGACCTCAGCATGACTTTTAGGTATCGTTCAGAACCCTTCTGCATCTCCTTCGCTCTCACTCCCTCTTTCCAAACATGCACACATCGTGCTCTGCAGGGGGAAGAAAAACAATCTTGATTCAAGATGTGTTAAACTTGTTTGCAGCAATTTTATCTGACAGGCAAAATCAAATTAAAAGATGAATGGTCCATGGCATCTGTGGAGCTGTGGATTCTGGAGCTGGAGGCGAATGAAGTGGAGCTGGGGTTAGCTGAGGTAGCCGGGACGCGCGAAATACCAAAAAAGAAAACATGGGACACAAAGAAAAGTAGCAGACATTATTAATCTGCAGAATTTTACAAACGATTAAGAAACAATACAATTTTTTTCTGTTATGTAACTGCTTGAATATTGGATTTTGCTGGACTTTCTCCCTCTTGACCCTAGTTTTCGATCATGGGCTATTTTGCGTAGGGTTTTGTGGCGGCGGTGGTGGTGGTGGTTTAATGCCATAGGTTTTCTCTTCAGCTAGCTCCTTGGACTGGCTAAATTGGGTGATTAAGATTTCGGACAGCCTCCAATTTCCCCTCAGGACTGTATTTAATATCTGTAAAACTGCCACTTTGTCTTGCCAAGGTAAACATCGTTGCATGCAGTTCAAAGGTGAGTGGGCCTAAATGTTTCCCTTTGCCTGAAAGGAATCTGTTTTGGGACTCTGAACACCAGGCTTAAGGGAGGCAAGGGAGCGGCTCAGCTCCACAGCATGGTGGCCAGCACTGCATCTGTGTACACAATGCTCACTTCTCCCACACAAATACTGAAAATTTCTCATTAAAAATTATTGCTATGTCAACATGTGGGGCCACCAGCCCCTGATCTGGAAAAAACGGTCATGGGGTTGGGTGGGTGGGTGGATGGGGTCTTTTTTCTCCCTCCCTCCCTTCTTTCCTTTTCTTTCCTTTGCTGGGAAAGAAGCTTAACAGGAGGGAGAGAAAGGGCAGGATAGAAAGCTGAAGTCATTGGCTGCTGACTCCTGATCTTCTCAATCTCCGTCATCATGTAAGGTTGATGTTTCCATGTATTTGGCTCCATCGATCTTAGTTAATTGTTGCTCCTTCTCAGTCATTACAAAGTGCCTATACATTAAGTTCCTGCATTGGCTCATACATCACAGTTCTTCATATTCTTTCAAATCAAGGGAGGCTAATTAAAGGTCTGCCGATCCCAGGAGACCCCCAAACTATATTTGTACTATCCTGGAATTTGTTCCAATTTTGAGAATTCTTACTTTCATATTTAAAAGCTGTATTGTGACATTCATGAAGTCAGAAAAACCTTGAAAATGTTATAGGATGTGTATTAGAAACAAATAATTATTGGAGGCTGTGAAAAATCATTCTGAAGTTGTATGCTTTCTGTATAATGATATGGCAAAATGTGTTCATGAATTTTATTCATTTGCCTTGACCTGCAGTCAGGTCCTTTCACAAATCGCTGTAGATTTTGAAAGCTGCTCAGTGATAATTATAACTAATGGGTGGCTATATAAATGTGATAGATAGATAGATAGATAGATAGATAGATAGATAGATAGATAGATAATAGTAAATAATTCACCCACTGACTATTGTGGAAGAGTCTTGAATTACATCTATACTGAACATATTCATTTGGTTAATCATCTCTTTGATTTAAGCAGAAGCTCAGGATGACAACGTTCATTGTCAAAATGAATGGCTTTTCAGATATTGTCAGAAAGCAGACTGTGCTTAGAACCTGGTGAGTCATTGTGAAGTTTCATAAAATCTGGCAGGTTATAGCTGAAACTTGCAAGAACACACTTTGCTCAATTACTTGAAAATCTGGTTAGCAGTTATACATACAGTCTAGGCATGCTGTCATTGTCACGAGGGCTATCATGCATATAATAAATACATCTGCCACCCAAATTCAGCTGTTCTTAAGTTTATAAATGGCATGCTGCTCAGCCCAGCTGCTCCTAAACTATTGAATGCAATATTGAGACAAGCCAATCTACAGCACAAGTTGGAGGAAAAGTCAACTGAATTAACTAGTAATATTCAGAACAACACTTGATGTTTGTTATAATTTGAATGTATACTTTTCTTTAGTTCTTATCATTCTTTCTCTTCCCTGTCCCCAGTCTATCCCCAACTTAGTTTTAACCCAATAATCCCTGATCAGATCACTCCAATCGATCTTCAGCATATTCTCTGGCTAGAGTTAACCATTTACCATCTTTGTGCAAATGACTTTATGTAATTGCTGGTAAATTCTAAGGACAGAGGGACACAGACCATCTACCCCAAGCCCATACATTCACTCCTATTCCCCAGGCCATCCACCATGGTATGTAAATTATTAGTATAGCAGTGTACTGTGCTGAAGTTTAGCTCCATGCTCATGATTCTATGTACCTCTGGTGTTCTACTCTGTAGCTTACAAGGTTTGCCTAGTTCTCTGTGCCCATGTTAGATGATGTTGGGGGATGGGGTAAGCAGAAACTTCAGGACCGGGCATCAGAAGCATCTGCTCTTCCTTCAGATAGATTTGCCAGGCATAGCTTATCATCCTTGCTCTTTTTCTTTTTAAAAACAGAGCGGGTACCTTTGTGATGGACTGAGTCATTCTCCTCTCAGGGGTAGAAGTTATGGAACTGGCTTGAGTTGACGGCGAAAGAATAGAAAAAGAAAAATCTGTTATTCTTTTGTACTGTGCAAAGAGTGCATTGTGTATTATGGGCAGATCTGCACTGCCAGCCTGGGCACTCGGATGGGCTACTGTGCACAGTGCCCCCTCAGCATTAAACAATGGCTGGTTCAAAACCTGGCAAATTAAAAAAAAAAAAAAAGCCCTATATTTTCCCCTGAGCGTCACCTCTATTCTCTTTCTTTCTCCCTCTCTCTTTCTGTATTTAAGGGGAGGGGGGGTCCAGTGCTGCACTGTTTCATCATTTTTTCCAGTGATCTGAGGTAGAAGGGTTTCACCATGAGCTTTCAAATAGCCCATAGGTTATTCGGGCTACTTGGGAACTGAGAGTGAAATCCTTCTACCTCAATTGACTAGAAACATGACGAAGTGATGCAGTGGTGGACTTACAAAAAGAAAAAGAGCACAGGGAAAGAAAAAGAGTAAGTTTAGAAAAATGTACTAGGTTTTGAAACAACAACCTTCTGTTTAGAAGGCAAAAGCTATAGCCAATGTATTAATACAGCATTTGTGGGAAAGCTATCTCTAAAAGACATTAGAAAACATTAGGGCTTAAGTAAGAATTCTTTAAAAACCTGTTAGTTGTGTCTGCGTGTATGTGCATTTTGATGCTTTTACTTTGCATATACAAATTCAAATTAACTTGTGTTATCCGTGTGTGTGTGTGTGTGTGTGTGTGTGTGTGTCCAGGAAGATCTACCCATAGGTCTTTGCAATCATTTTCCTGGTCTTGGAAATCACTTTTCTGAAACAGAAAGGTGGAAAAGAACAGCAGAGGAATTTTCCAATGGAAGGACATGATAGTCTGCTGTCTGGACCAAATACTTTGCAAGTTGTTGTCATAATGTCTCAGCCTGAACAGGATTTTCTTTAACTGGCTTAGGGTCAAACCTCTATGAGGACTGGACAAGGAGCAGCATAAAATGCAAACATGCCCTGAGTAGATGTGGTCCATAGAGATGCATAACTTTGGGAGCTTCAATATATTGTTTTCATCAAGGGGAAGCAACAATTCAAGAATGTTACTTCATATCCATATTCTCTTTTCAGAACTTTCGTTGCATTGCAATATAGACCCCAACCAACAGATGGCAGCAGAAAGAATCCAGTAGCTCTTTGTGGTTATGGAAGCTCAATGCAAAGAGGTTCAGGTTTTTAGCTTTAAAATTCTGCTAAATCACTCTTAGTAATGATTTCATCCCACATGGAAGTGCATATCTATTTTGTAATTTTAGCCAAGAGCCATTACAGCAGAAGAGCTCTAGGGCAAAATAGCAATTTTCTGCTTCAAACACTCATCACAAGGATAGTCCAGCTCTTAGAGACTCAGCAGAAATCTAGTAGCAACCAATCAGCTCTTTACTGTTACTCCCTAATGCATGGGTGGGCATTCTGCAAACCAAATGCTGGACTCTGCTGCAAAAACAGCAGCCAATTGAACCGCTGCTGCCTCCCCTTCCCCCCTCCCATCTCCTTTCCTGCTGACCAGCTGACTTTCTGTAGGAAATGTAGGTGGGGCTGAACATCAGCAGGCAGGGTAAACAAGTCATCTGCAAACCAGCCAATTCTTAGGAAACCCTCTTCAATATCACTAAAATAAAAGGGAAACTAGGCTTTTCTTTGGAAGCCAAATTGACTAGCAAGCCATATGGATTCTTTGCAGACAGTTCACCCTCAATGAACTATGGTACTTCTAGTTAAACCCTCACCCTGTCTCACTGGCATCTTTCTTCCACACCCACACCCTCCAAATGTCAGCTCCTATAGCCATTGAGGGAACAGCCTATCTAGAAACGGTGTGGTTTTAGGTTCAACATTTTCCATTGTACTTTTTAAGTTCAGTCTTATTTTTAATTTTCCTTCTTCATGTTTATGTCTTCATATGCTGTGTTCTTTCTTCCTATTCCACTTTTAATCTGAGTTATAACAACACTTATGTGGTGCTGTAACAGGACGGAAAACTTTACTGCAATTTGATTGGGAAGTCATAGTCTCGTGTGAATGTTGAGGGGCAGGATACCCTGGAGCATGAGAAAGGTGCAGAGTATTCTGGGTAATGGTAGCAGCCCACATGTACAGTCCTTCTCAGTGGGAGGCAGGGCTTGATTGTGGGTGGCCAGCTAAAACCACAAAGCATTTGAATCCATAAAAGTTTTTTGATCTATTGTACTATGTACTGTGAAGCTCATGCTTGGTTGACAAGGAAAGCTGCTAATTCTAATGAACTTGATGTAATGCAATATATCAATACATTTCTTTGTTTTTTGTTTTTATAAAGCTTTCTTTGGGGTCACGAACTTAAACATACTGAGAGAGTCAGATTCAAACAGTGGACACCTAATCCACATTATGTAGCAGCTGGGTTTATGCTTATAATATATTTGAAGTGCCTCTTAACGATGAATTAACTGTGTGCCTTTTCTCAGTAGAAGTTGAAAGTATCTTATCTACACAAGCACCAAAATAAATATTTAGGTTTCTGATTCAGCTGTGGCCATAGTCATGAATGGACTTGGAGAATATCTTTACAGATGAACAAGTACGGTTTAGAGGCTGCCTCTCCTTAATGGTCCAGAGTCAAATACTATATTATGTGGTGGAAAAATACATCACAACTTCTAAATCACCCCAATTTGCAGCATGTCAGTGGACTTCAAGCAGGCTTTTTATGCTCTAACAAAAACCCCTCATCTATAGATTACATGTTGATGACAACTTTAGAATAAGATGCAATATAGCAAGGCATCTGTCAGAAGCAATACCAACGAAGAGGGGAATAAAACAAGGATGCATCCTTTCTACCCTACTACAGAGTAGAATTTTAATGGCCCCAACCCTGCCCTTGTTTAAAATGTCTTTAAAAACATGGCTTTTTGTCCCCAGTCTTGGGTTAGGGTGGGTGGTGATCCTCTTACAGGATCATGTATGTCTAGTTTATATATTTTATTTCTCTTCTTGACATGAATTGGTTTTTTTTCCTTGATTACATTGTTTTGTGCTGGTTTTAAGTGTTGTATACCACCCAAAGTCATTATGAAGCAGCCTTATAAATCTGATAAATAAATAAATATTATACCCTGGTTTTCTTTTGTAAGGACCATTTGCAACAGAATAAAATTAATAAAAGCAAGACTAAAGCCTTTGCCAAAGGGCCAGAAAAGCTTATTTGGAATATTGGTGGGGGCAGAGTCTACAATCGGGGTGGCATATGTCACATTAAATACCTATCCATCTGTCTATTCCAAGCTCCGAGGAAGCAAATGTTTCTATATCTTATATTTCCCCAAATGGGCAAACGAACTATCAGCTACTTTTATACTAAAGAAACTGAATTTATCCTTGCTGCAATTAAAATGTTTGAGACCAAAGCACAACATTTCACCTCTAGGGAATTTAGTTAAATCCATTAATTAATTTTACCATGTTCAATCCAAATGTGAAAACACTGTTCCAGGTGACACATTGTGGCAGTCTTCCTTGAAGTGGGATTCATCAAAGCTGAAATAGGGATGTTTCACTGTATTTAATAATTAGTTAGAACTAACATTTGGCTGCAGAGTTGAGCCCCACTAACTTTGATAGATAATTAGGGGTCCTCCTAATATAGTCTAGAGGATAAGCAGATACCATTGCTATGAGCCTTGGTTATAAACAGCTTAAGACAGAGTTTATGTGAAAGATTCTACATACGGGAACTCATACTGAATATAGTAAAATTCACTCTAAAGTTGAGTTTAAGGAACCAGTTGAATATTCTTAACTCAGTTAGATACCTCGATCTGTTTGGTATACCTAAATACCGCAGAGTTTTCCTGCTATTGTGCTTCATCGCCTTATTCTCAGCAGTCCCAGAGGGCAGTCCCAGAGTCCATGTGCTGAAAGTATCCATCTTTGTGGACTGGAACAATTGAATCATTAGCTTATGCCTATTCTAGTGTAGTATTTATAGAGATTCCCATAATAGATTCATATTACCCCTTATTAAACCTTTTCCTGGGTGACCAAATACATGTTTTACCCATTCTCTTTTGTCTAAGAAGGGCCACATTTTCTGCAATTGTGTGTAGAATTTGCCTACAGTTAAATGTTGATTAATTTCTTTATTCCCACAATATGTTGAGTCTTGTGATCTTGTAATCAGATGGGATAAGTTTATACAAAACACTAAAGCACAAAAACCTAACCAAGATTAACACTAAGCTTAGCGTATTGTATGAATGCATCTTCTATGTCTTTGCTGATCTGATTAAGCACATCTTATGAACAAGGCCAATGGGTCATACCAGTCAGGCATGATGGAAATTTGACCCCAAAGAATCAAGGGACAATGCTTTCATTTGCTGTGTCTCCTTGATACAAAATGTCTCATTGTTGATCTGGTTCTAATCTATTAAAAATGAGATAAGAGCTATGCCATCACAACACACCCACGTCCTCATGCTTTCACCTAAATATTAGGCTATTAGGCCTTTTCTGTACAGTGAAGCCAATGGACAACAGACACACAGAGGCAGCTGTGTTTGATTAGGACTCAGAAAATCACCTACATGGAAGTATTTTCTCTCCTAAGGACTGTTGAAAATGTGACTTTATTATAAATATGCAGGGGTACTTGTTGTGATCTGAATTTTATGAGAACTGGCTTTAAATTCCTGCATTTTCATGGGGAAGCAGAAACTGAAGGCTGAAGCCATGGTTTTTTTTTAAAAAAAAATGACTATAGCGAGTAGGATTAATGTTTGTTTATAATGACATATAGCATTGTTGAAACATGGATAACATCCAGACACATACAGCAACGTGCAGAAAGTTAGCAGAAGATCAGATTTAATGTTGAAAGCATTTTTTAAAAAATGAACTATTATTTGGTTTTTAAAAGGGCATAGAAAATATTTCTCTGGCAATTAGGGTTAGTGTATTCTGAAGAAATGTACTTCTTTATAGATGTAATCTCTGCCTAGAGCACAAAATATATTTAAGTATTCCAGACTGGCTGGAAGAGGCAGCCTGCTATTTTTATTTCAATTGCATCTTCTAGGGCTGAAGGCATACAATGCCTGCCATCTGTAGAGAATAACCTGTACCGAAGAAGGAAACTCTCACTCTAGAGTAACTCTATTGACACCATAAATACATTTAACCTTGTGATCTAGCAAACACAATGTAGGAGGTGATGGAAATGTTTTAAGAAATAACGTTAAAGGACTTCTTAGTGATTTCCATCACTGCAAAGCCAGAGCTATCCCCAAATAACCATGATTAGGGAAAGCTACCTTTCAGGTTACTGTGTGTGGTTTTCAGTCTGGCCTTATCACAATCTCCCCATAATTACAACTCTAGCCTACATGGTAGAAATTAAGCATGGGCAACTCACAAAATAGCATCAGACATGTCACAATTATTCAGTTTCAGTTTCCTGTCTGATAGAAAGGTCTGATAACCTCAACAGGTCATTTTTAAAAGAGAACAAATGAATGGTCAACATGTTGCATAATCTACACTTATACCCTTTGGACATGAGTCATTCAGTAAGGTAGAACCTGAAACATTGGAGCACTTGTAACTCAAAAGTCGTCAAAAGCTGTCCAAAAATTGTAATACAAATAATGATTTTTCTCTTCCTGACACACTGAAAATTACGAATATGTGATTGGGAATAATCATTAACTATATTTCATTAAATAAAAGTAAACATAATTAAGTTTTCATGGCCATGAAATAAAATTAGATATAATTTTTATTCTGGTTTCTATTCTATTTCAAGTGTGGTCCCAGCCACGGATAGTTCTCAGAAAAAGTTGTACACCCATGTTGTAAGACAGTGTATGTGCCTATACTCAAAATAAAATGGATGCTATAATCCCAGAATGTTGAAAAATATTAATCTGTTTTCATTTTTAACTGAGAGTTTTCTGATGAAATGCGTACTCGATTGAAGGTAATAGAATAAGAGAAAAGTGTAGAAAAAGCAGTGATTGGGAGCAGAATACCACTAACACTTTAACAAAACTCTCCAATTTACAAGTGACATAAAAACATAAAAGCATCTGTGCTCGGTCAGACCACAAGTCCATCTAGGCTGTGTCTGCATAATAAACTAGCCAACCACATTTTAAGCATGTTGTGTGAACCCAACCTGTGAGTTAAATTTATTGTTCAGTAATTATGCAATCCTGGAAAATAGAGTTGAACATAATCTGGTCTATGCAAACACAGCCTTAGCTCAACATTTCATTGTCTCAGTGTCTAGTCAGATACCCACAAAAGCCAATAGATAGGACATGAGGGAATGGAATCTCCCACAATTGTTCTACTGGAAGTGGCACTGAGAGACCTTCTGCAATCAAGATCTAATAGATAACTTAATGATTAGTTGCCACTGTTAGTTTTATATTCCATGGCTTTACCTAACAACCATTTGCATAGAAGAAGGGGCTAGAAGTCACAAAGGAGGTGGGACCATGTCACATGTGTATAAGGCTGGTTTCTGGGAAAGTCATACAAATTTTTTTTACAGTTATGCCTAACATTTTATATCTGTTTCCCAGTTCAGAATAATGGTAAACTATGTTTTCTGTAACTATAGTCAGAGGGTAAAAATGTTGAGGGCCGTGTGTGGACTAGGACCACTGGTTGCCTTGCCCTGCTTTAAAAGAAGGGAATTATGTTTCAACCTGAAGGACAAATTTATTTTGAGTAAGTAAGTTGGGGGGGGGGGCATATGAATAGTTAGGGACACAATTCAAATAGATGGTGACACCACATTGAGCATACAGACCTAAGCTTATTTGCCCAGCACAAAAGCATTCCATTCAATCACAAATAGACAAACAGACAGTGACCACATAAATACATTTTCTTCAGGAGGATCTGTCTCCAATCTGAACCTTCAGGTCTTCCAACAGTACATCCATTGCCACTGTAATTGAATCCATCCAACTTCCTGTTGGTTGTCCTCTTCTTTTCTTTCCTTCCACCTTTCCCAGCATTATATACTTTTCCAGAGATCTAGGTCTTCGCATAATGTATCCAAAGTATAATAATTTGAGTCTGTCCATTTGTGCTTTGAGTGAGAATTCTGGATTGATTTGTTTGATGATCCATTTTGTTTCTTTTATTGGCTATCCATGGTTTTCTCAGGAGTCTTCTCCAACACCAAAGTTCAAAAGCATCAATACTTTTTCTATCCTGTTTTTTCAAAGTCCAACTTCACTTGTGATGGAATATCACAGGGAAAACCATGGCCTGCACAATTCTGATCCCAGCATTCGAATATATTTTTCAAAGTCTCCATTGCTACTCTACCAATTGCTGGTCTGTGGCTTATTTCTTGACTGCTGGTTCTTTTACTGTTGCTAATTTATCCTAAAAGGCAGAAGCTACCCACCACTTCAGTGTCTTAATTGTCAATCCTAAGGCTGGCCTGTTAGCATTAGTTTGGTCTTTATATTTAATCTTAGTCCCATTTTTTCATTTTGCTTCTTGACACAATAACTTCTTTTTGGTATTCTTTGGCCTTCTCAATTATCCAGTGTGTACTAACAATGCTCATGTTTGTCAGCCTTTTCTAAAACCAGCTTGAACTTCTGGCATCTCCCTTTCCATGTAGGGCTCTAATCTGCATTGGATGATTCTAAGCATTATTTTGCCAGCATATGAAATCAAGTATATTGTACAACAGTTTGCATGTTCTGTTAAGTCTCCTTTCTTTGGTATTGGTATGTAAAAACTGACCTCTTCCCATATGTTGGCCACTATGTTGTTCTTCAGATTTGCTGGCATAGCCTGGTTAGAATCTGTATTGATTCTTCTTCTGTTGCTTATCATATTTCTGTACATATTCCATCAATTCCTGTAGCCCTTCTACTTAGTACTGACTGGAGTGCTGATCTAACTTCATCTTCTAGTACTAGAAATTCTTGTAAGTAGGGAATATCTTCTAAGATATCCTGGATGTTGACATCTTTACTGTACAGTATTTCGGTATAGTCCTTCCATCTTTCTTCGGTCTCCTTTGAATTGGTTGCTATCTGTCCATTGGAATCCTTTAGCATACCAATTTGAGAATGGAACGTCCTTCTGAGTTCAGAGATCTTTTGAAAGACTTTCCTTGTTTTTCCATGTCTGTTTCCATCCTCAGTGTCTTTACAGATGTTGTAATACTGCTTCTAGACTCTTCTAACAGTTGAACAGACTTCTAACAATGTCTTTATTAAGTTGTTGCTGAGATCTTTGTTTTTCTTGGCTTTGGCTTCTCTTCTTGGCAATTTCCATGTTTTGTTTTGTTTTTCTGACATCCAGTTTGCTTTCTTCTATTTCTTGATCTTTGGCAGACTCATTTCATATTCATCTTTAACAACTCTTTTGATTTTATTCCATAGTCCCTCTGGTTTCCCATCAATGAGGTTCAGGACTTCGAAATGATTCCTAATGTTCTCCTTGAAAATGGTGGGTAGCTCAAGATCCTATTATGGAAACTGGTTGGCTTTTTTTAGCTTAATTTGGAACTTGCATAGGTGCAATTTGTGATTGTTTCACAGTTAGCCTCTGACCATGTCTTTGCTATTATAACTGAACTCTTCCACCTCCTTCTACCAATAATATTTAAATTCTGTGTACTCCATACGGTAATCTCCATATGTTGTTTTGGTTGTTTGAAGACTGTGTTAGCAATGAAAAAAGCATTGGATTGACAGAAATTGATAAGTTGTTTTGCTTAATTTTTTTCCTAGACCATACAGCCCAACTACATTTTCCTCCTTAATATTTCCACAATACTTCTTCAACCACAAGCAGCACATCTTGCCTGCATGTTCTGTCAGTTTCAGATTGAACTTGATCATAAAACTCATCAACCTCCAACATCAGTGGTTGCAGCATAAACTTGGATAATTGTCACATGAAAGAGTTGCCCACAAGTCTAATTGATATTATGTGGTCACTGATTGCATTGTAGCCAAGTACTATTCTTGCTATACCCTTCCTAACTGTGAAAGCAACACTGTTTCATTTTTGTTTTTTGTGTCCTGAATAGTAATTGGTGTGATCTTCTGGCCAAAAGTGTCCAAATCCAGTATATCTCAATTTGCTGAAACCTAAGTTGTGAACATGTAGCCGATATATTTCACCTTTCACTGTGTTCCACAAATAGATACCTCATTCTATTGACTACAGTGAAGACTACTTGAAAACTTAATTGCAGCAGAAAGAATACTTTTAAGGTAGAAGTCAAATAATTGGAGAGAAAACAATTAACCCTTCTTACCCAGACAGCAATAACCCCTTAACTTCCCATCCACATGCACACACTAGTGAAATTAAACTATATTGCTCAAAAAGAATTTCTGAGGAGAAGGGTGCAGAACTGCGCCCAGGAGGACTAGGTTTTCCTCTTCTGCTATACTAATCGCTCATGTCCTTGACTGGTATACTGCTAGAGCTCTCCAGCTCTCATCCTTGTAGGGAAGAGAATGTTCTTATCAGCTTCTGATTTTTTTCTTTAAATAACTTTTTCCAGTATTGGTAATGTTTGGTCATGATGTCTCTTTAAAGTACCCAAATTGGAAACAATTTGTATTTTCATTTGGAGGTTAGTAATTTCATATCTGAACTCTTTAAAAACCAGAATGCTGATCCTATCCCAATGCAATCTCTCAGGTTATCTAGAGGATGAATGATAACTGTATTCTTCTCCTTGTGGTTTTTCTGCCCATCACACACCCAGCTGGCTTTGTCTCTAATAGTCAGACCAGTTCTATCAGAAGCCTCCCTAAGGAAAATCCTCAGTGTTAGAAATTATCTAGTCATCATGAGTCCTTTCCAAGTGATCTTTGCTCTTCCTCAGAATGATCTTCTCCTTCTTCAAAAACCTTGTTATCCAGGACATCAGAAGAGCTGTTATTCTAAGAGTGGGATGCTATTCACTATAGGATGGAGGGAGGCAGGCAAGAGCCAAGTTTGCATCAAGACATCACATGTTTGTTGTTATTGTTAGATGCTATACTACAAACTTCCACAACTTAGTGAAGTCTTCACCAACCTCTCTGCCTTTCTCTTTTTTCTCCAAGTCACTTATTTGGGCCTCAAATAAATACATTTGTTTCCTAAGAAATAGGAATACCCACCTCACATCTGATTCTACCAAGGAGGTGCATAATTACTCATTTGAAATTTTGTGCCAGACACCAGACAACCCTCATAGCCCTGGTGGTCTACCTTCATAGGTATTTTTATTTCTTGGGAATTCTTTACAAGAAAAGGTAAAAAGAACAAAGCATTGATTTTCCTAGTCTCTTCAACTTATGCTGTATTCACTTATACTGTATGTTTGACTCACCTGCCTGCTTATTATCTTCATGCTTAATCTCTGGAACAGAGATATAACATCTGCTGAGGCTCTCTCTTGTTCTGACCTTTCAAAACTCTTTGATTCAACTCCTTTCCTTCTGAATCTCAGCCATGGAGAATTAAAAATTAGAAATAGTCATTTAGGTTCCTTCCGCATAGCAATCGTTTCTACTCCCAAATCCTCAAAAGAAGTTTAAAGCTGATCTGTGATCAGTGTCACTGTTGTCAGTCCTCAACATTCTGCGAACACTTGGCATCAATCAGTGTTCCTTCTAGTTGACCAATTAGAAAGTGCAAAAAATTATATCAGTCAGCAGCCTGCCCTTTGTCCAATGCTTTGTCCTTTTTTAAATTTCCAGTTGTGTCTTGCTAAATGATTTCTAAAAAAAAAAAAAAGGAATTATCCATCACAGGACAGTTGATCCTATACAGGGAGTAGGAAAGCCACGATCAGCCCAAGAACAAGAAGTCTGTGATGTGAAAGTTCCTGCCAAAAGAAAACCAGTTGGCCCATTAGCTCTTCAGAACTTTGGTGTAGCTCTTTACTTTCTTTATAGATGATGTGAAAACTCGAGATCTCAAAACTGCCCTTCAAAATATACAATGCTGTACTAGGTGCCTGAACTGCTGTAAAACAACTTCATATATATAAGGACCTACAGTTTATCATATAGGCATGATAAAATAATGGGAGAAACATGAGCCAATCTCTATCTGACTCTGTTTTCTTGTCTATAATATTCTCTTAAATTGAGAGTCACCCGTTGGGGGAGATGGGCGGCATACAAGTTTAATAATTAATTAATAAATAAATAAATAAATAAATAAATAAAGTTCCTAATAAACAAACAAATAAATAAATAAATAAAGTTCCTAAACATCTTTTGTCAACTTCCCTTAGAAAATCAAGGTTTTATTTGAGTTGTTCCTGCTGGATCATAGAAATCCTTCCATTTCTGCTGGGTAGGTCTGCCCAACCAACATTCTCCTATACATAATTAGCTTTTAAAAAGCCCTATTATAGTCAATGGGCCTTAGCTGAAATATATGGAGGATTGATCTTGAACATATTCAAACATCATTAATTAATATACTATATTATTCATTTGTTAAAAAACATTTTCATTCTAAGTCCAATTACAGAAGACTCCCCCCCCCCGCCCTTCCAATCCAATGTAATAACAGGTAAAATCTTCAATATCTTGCATGTATTAAAATTCAGCAATTTTTCAATATGTGTTGTAGTGCTAAAGTACCAGATAGTGCCATTTTCCTTCACTCTTGGAAATGGAAAGGGATGATGACTAAAATCTAGGTTAAACAAACAAACAAAAAAGCTAACGGGAGAAAACAAAGACACGAAAATGAAATATGGGTTTGATCTAACAGTTTTGCAAATATTATTTGTGCTCGATTTTGGTTTGTATGCCTTATTAGCAGTTTAGATTTGTGTTATTCTATAAAGGAGTCCTTTTTTGGTAACTTTTGCACTTTTTGAAGGATGACTTCTGGCCTTTTATAACTTCCTGTAGCCAACTTGTTATCTGCTCTGACACAACTTTGTTCTGGTTTGTATCTTTCCTAATCTGTGATACACATTTTAGTTAAGCTTCTGCTATAATGGTTTTGAATAACTTGCCAGCATCCTAAGAGATTTGCCCTCCTGACTTTTCCTGTCAACTTTATTTTAATTAATCCTTCATTTTTGACAAGCCTCTTATTTTAAAATTAAATAGAAACATTGCTGGATTTGTCAGTTACACATATGTCGAATTTGATATATTGTGGTCACTGTTCATAAGTAATTTAACAACACTTATGTTTTACACCAGATTTTCCTCAAAATTCTGTGAGAGGGATGTTAGGCAGGTTCCGACTGAACATAACGGTGGAACGACAAGAAACTAAGTGAATCTAAAATTAGCAGACCCACTGAAGTGTCATGGTGGCTTGGAGCAATGTGTGTTTGCGTAAGTTGCCAGTTTCTTATATATGTTTGGTTAGTAAAAGAATGTGTGTGTGTGTGTGTGTACAGACACACACCCACACAAACATATTCTGCCCATTCTTCAAATCTTTCCCAATTAAGATCTGCCCTCATTTTTTCCTTAAACTACAAAGACTATCTTTGAAACCAAACATAAGCATTGCATTGTTTCAGTTTAGAAAAAGGAGCTCTATTTAATTGCAGTTTTCAAACACTGCATCATAACTTACTTGGTTTCTGGCAGATCATTTTTATTTTGGTTCAGTTTGATGTCCAGTCAACAGCTCAATGTGTTACAGAGCAGATATATTTTATTAATGTTAACAACTCTATTAATTAAATCTCCTTCTTCCAAGAAGTTGTCATTGGTATAATTATCTATTATTTCAGAGCCCTCAGAAACCTCTGGAGATTGAGTTAAGAATGAAATAAATTGTATGAATCTAACATTCCTGGAACATTCCTGTTATGACATATTCAAAAAATCAAAATCAAAATCCTTTATTACGGTCAATGACCAGATGTAGGCATAATTCAACAACAATATTACAGGGGGGAAAGGGAAATATGAGATATTCTGGAACACTTATTAGTTCTGTTACAAAGATGGTTTTACCAATGAAAAGCTACATTCATAATAGACAAAAATGTTAACCCAATTATCTATTAAAGGATGTGTGTGTGTGTATGTGTGTGTGCGTGAGCTAGACTTTAATGATGCTCAGTTTTGTAAAAACCAGTAACTTCAAGGACATATCAGCATTGTTTTTGTTTGTTTGTTTGTTGGCAACTCTATGGAAGCAGGTTGCTGTTCTCTACTTCCAGAATTTTTTTCTCCCACCCAAATTCTGACCACATCAAACGTTGCTTAGCTTCCTAGCTCAGACCAGGTAAGCCAGCTACTGCCACCTGCTGCTGAAAAATGCTATGTTAAGGTTAGATAACATCAAATTATTAAAAAGGAAGAGTTAAAAACTTGGTTTAAACCTCTCCTTTCCAGTTATCCAAAATATGTTTCAAAAGGTGTTTTGAAGAGTGAAGAAAGAGAAAAGCAGCAACTGAGCTCCTCTTTGAAAGGACCTTTTTAAAAAATGAGGAAAATATGACTTGCCTCATTTCTAATTCCTGTCCACCTCCTTCTATAATGTCGTTCTAGCACAATCTTATATATATCTACTCAAAAGTATGAATTAAGTGGGCTTCTTTCAAACCAATTTATTCTCTAGGATTGTTTGCCACCTTTAGTATTCTTTTTTTCACTATACAAACACCTGCCATCAATTGTCCCCCTTCGGATCACATGAAAGTTCAGCTGCATTTTGGCTGTATTCACACAGCAACTTACCTTACTTAATTACTTACAGCTTACAGCTTAATTAGTTGAAGCATACTTGACTCAATTAATCTGATGTTCTGGGTTCATGCGACACACTGAATCACACGCTAACTGCATAGGCTGGAGCAGCACAACACAGTAACATGCTGATCTCAGAAGCTAAGCAAGGTTGCCCTGGCTTAGTACTTGGATGAGGGACCGCCTAGGAATTCCAGGGCTGTTGCTTAGAGTAGGAAGTGAAAAAGCAACACAGAAGGCTACGGCAGGTCTGTAACCCTGCAAAGAAAACCACATGGATGCCGTTACGGGTTGAGTTTGACTTGAGGGCACCTTTACATTTAGGTTGTTGTTCAATGTGTTTTTTGTATGTATTTTATTTATGTATTTATTTTATATCAGTTTTTATGGCCTCCCACCTCACCAATATTTCTCTGGCAGCTAACAAGAATTAAAATATATACATATGCATACATAAAACCATTCCTAGCCAACTAACACAAAGTGACTCTCAAAAACATCATCCACCAATAGCATAGGCTCAATTACTCTCCCAGGTCCCCTGTCTGGGAAAACAAGCAGGTCTTCAAAGGTTTCCAAAAGGTGAGCAAAGTCAAGGCCAGCCAAGCCTTGGACGGTATGGTGTTCCAGAGGGCAGGCAACAACTACAGAAAAGGCTCACTTCCTGTGTCTTGCTAGATGACCATTCCTAATACATGGATCCCAGAGCATACCACTTCTGTCCAACTTAATGGGACAGATAGAAACAATGGGATTAAAATGGTCCTTCAAATACCCTGGCCCCATACCATATGGGGCTTTATAGGCGATACAGGTAGTCCTCGATTTATGACAGCAATTGAGACTGGAATTTCCATCGCCAAGCGATGTGGTCATAAAGCATGACTGCATCACTTAGTGACAGCAATCCCTGCAGTCCTGGTTGCCATTGTTAACTAAGTCAGTGGGGAAGCCAGCAGGAAGTTTCAAGTCCCTGACAGCTTGCAAGGAGGCCAGCAGGCAGGTAAGTGGCTGCTGCCGGGTGGGGGAGGGCAAGAAGGGATGCACAAGGGTGCAAAGGAGTACAGTGACACTTGGGGAGGGCACGAGGGTGTGTGTGAGGGTGCAGGGGAAGTGTGGTGAGGCTCAAGGAGTTTGTTTTAATTAAAATGAAGAATATTTTATCTATCTATCTAACTTTACCTGTAAACTGTTGCAGCCCAGAAATCACTAGTAACCTACATTAACCAGCAGTGGCTCTTTTGACAGATAGGATTAGAAGCCATGGCTTGCTGAGCATGTCTGGTAGTCAAAAAGCATTGCCAATAGAACATGCTATTTGGAACACAGTTCTTCTATGCCTGGTTATTAGCCTATAGCAGTGTTTTTCAAACTTGGCAACTTTAAGTTGAGTAGGCTTCAACTCCCAGAATTCCCTAGCCAGCACCTGGCTGACTTTCTCGTGGGGGAAAACCTAAGTAGGACAGGGCCTGCTTAATACTGGCATGGAAACCAGCAATGAATTCCAGGATTGGCTATTGGCTAGCCTGGGAAGTCAAAAAAATGCCAGAAGAATAGATTATCATGAAGTTCCATGTGCTACCAAAATCTATCCCCTCTATAACAAAGTACAAAGGAATGCATGTCTAATAATTTATTTAGGGAAGTGAAAAACTGAATTCTTGCTAAATCAATAGTCTAGCAGGTATGTAAGCCTGACTAGAAAGCAGAATGTGGAAGCTTGGGGATAAAGAAAGTTAACAAAAGCTGGGACTCGACTCAGGGGCTGAATGTGGGTGAAACAATTATCTATTCAGAAGAATGACAGGGAAAGCCAACTTAGCATGTCTGTAACAACAACAACATTGCAGAAAATGGACTACAAATCCCAGATTATCAAGCATTCTTCAAGCTGGGACCCCTCAATCTAATGTTGACAGTTGGGAATTTTTAAAAAGTTCAGATAACTTTTAATGTTTGAGCTATTGTTTTTATTAATTTTGTCTGGTCCATTTGGTTCTAGCTGTATCCTGCTGTCCTTTATTTAATTTAGTTAGTCAATTATCCTGCAAGTTCTTCTGAATGTGTACAAAACATCATGAATAAACATTTGCCTAGTTTTGTCTGAAACCCATATTTTTAATTTTATGGTCACAGGGGTTGATAGTGTATTTTAAACATGATATTCCAGATGCCCTACCTCTGTTCCAACAATATTTGGATTCATGCCTTAATGTTAAATTTAAGAGGAATGTCTCCAAGTGCACAGAGGGAAGATAAAACAGTCAGGAAGGAGGATGAGTGGGAAGTTTCCAAGAGAAAGAAACAGAACTATATTTTTAAAATAAAGAATATGTTTGTTTGATCGTTCACTTTAATCATAATCTGAAATATATTTTTACAGCCATCATCTTGTAAGACCGTGGGAGGTCTAATTACAGCCAATAATAACAGTTATCATCATCTTTAGACACTTGCCAAAGCTACTTTTGTTCTTCCTCCCAAATTTGCTTCCCCTCTTACTACCTCTGCTTCGAATAATACAAATAAATCTCCCAATGTAATATGACCATTTGGCAGGGCTAGATTTGGCTTTCCACTCCTAACATCCAGAAAGTTGTGATTTCATTGCATGAGTTCTTCCAAGTCAACATGGTAGAAACATTAGGAAGGGAAAGAGAGAAAGATCTTCTTCATACAGACTGAATGCAAGAAGGGTCAAATGATTCAAATGATTGCCAGTTCTAATTTTACCAAATTTCTATAAAGTGTTACATTCTTAAGCTTCTCCAAATGTATGTTTATAATGAACTGCCATGAAAGTATACTATTCTATTAGAAGAACTTGTCAAAATATACATTAGACCCAGAGTCAGACAAATAAAATACACCCCTTCCTCTAAATTTCCCTATTTTTTAGAGCAAAGTTGACCATCTCATTTATTCATAAGGGCCCTTCTACTCTCCAGATAATGACCAGGAGCAGAGAGGTGTATATTTTCTATAAGCAGTCAATCCCTATAGTTAAAAGCATTCTTAATGGTGCATGGTATGCAAAAGAAATATGAGTCAGATCCTTCCTTTTCCCCACACCTTGATTTTGGTTTGAATCACTGCCTCTTTTCCACAGTTGCTATAATTGTGCACACAGTTCGTAATGTCACATCAGTTTTAGTCCGTGGTCATCAGATATGTAAAAAAACTTAGTACAGCCCAGATGTAAAATATGATTCTTGAATAAAAGATGAGTGATTCATTCTGTTGAAAGCCATTGTTTGTGTTTCTTTTAAATTATTCTTTTAAAAAATCCTGATACATAAATATGGGATGCTGGCATTTTCAGTCCATATAGAGGCACAGAATTGGGCCATCTGAACTACAGTCAGACAGAAAAAGAAGCAAATAGAAGACATGCTCTCTGCCCAGGAATTTCTTCAGGAGAGGATAAATAAAAGTTGTCCAGAATTTCCTGTAAACAGTGAAAGATCATGTAACTCAAGGGTTCTACTGAGCCATCCCACAAGGACATATAAGTTGATGTAGGAGAATATTCTTCTAACACCCCAATAGGATGGCATAAAACAATGCATCCAGCTTGGCTAAACCCATTGCAAAAAAACAAAAACAAAACCTTTAGCCAGAGGTTCAAAAGATTATACCAAGCTCTAGCATTTATGGAGACTATGCCTCTTTCTGGATGAAGTGCAGTGCTTTTAATGAATCTTGGGACTGCAAGAATAGCTCAAATAAGCTTAGAATGAATGGCTTCAAAGATGCCAAGGTTTCTAAAAGTACAGGCTTGGCCATTGTAGAAGAGTGGGGTGATGTCCTTGGCTATAAAGACCTTGCAAGCTGTGGGGATGAAGTGGGCTCTTTCAAATGGAAAAATCTCAGGATACCTGAAGAGCTATGATGAGCAACACCTGCCAGATATATAAAAAATGTTCTCTTCAGGATTCTGAGGCCTTGAACAGCACTCTAAAGTATTTATAAGTGCACACCTGTTCCATAGCATTCCCATTTATTTGCCAATTAAGAATGTTACAATAGTTTTGTGCAAATATTAAGGTTTTGTTTTCTGATAAATTATTAATTGTTTCTCTTCTGAGCAACAAAAGGCAAAATTCATCAGTGCCCTTCTCATTCCCACCTGGGAGATAGACACGATCACAATGCATATAAAACTGTATATGTTGCTTGTCATTCTATTCTATAGAAATATTCAAACTGAGCTCACACTTAGAACTTAGCTTTCAACAAATCAACACTAAGAAAAACTTAGATAAATCCTTCTCACACTCTGCAGATAATTGCTAACCAGACTTTTTTGAACTTCCTGCACATTCCATCTTGCTATTTTGCCACAAAACTGCCTCACTAATCTAGTGTGACAACAAACTGATTGGATTTTTCATTCTCTGTCCCAGCTCATTAACTGCTATTTGCTACAACGTACATGAAAACTGTGTTCATCTTTGTATAACCCCCTGATGAATTGCTAATCTCCTGTATGCTCCACTCCGTACCTAACAGAACATGTTTCTAATGGACTTGTATTCATTTTTTCTATTGGATTTTACTTTTCCCATCATTGGTTTTGTTGCTGGTGCCCTGACATTCAACCTTCATAGCCTTGCAACATGTGCTAAACTGAAGGGTGTTTACAAGAATGCATAACAGCTGTTTCAAAAAGATCCTTCTTCTCTTACCCACTTATAGAGTTATTTTTCATTTCCTCTTATGGCTATCATACATCACACAAACCTTACAGACCTAATCTTAAATCCTGCAACCAATTTTCAGTGGTTGCATAATTGGAAGCTCTAATTAGGTTTACCATTGATATAATACTCCTAAAAGGATGATAAGGTCTTTCCCAACTTGACGTCTTGCAAAGGCATTGGATAAATCCCATAATCCCTAGACTGGTCACTGGCCATGCTGTCTAGGGTTTATGAGAGTTTGGTGTCTCAGGATTATGGGAATTGATGCCAGTACATTGGTAAGCACCAGATTGAGAAAGGCTTCTCTAGTATCTTAAAGACAAAAGGGCCATCTGAGATTATAACTCTATATCACAAGTTGTTATCAAAATAAATATCCCAACTTAAATAAATGAATAGACTAAATTCTAAATATCACTTGATGGTCCCAAGAAGTTTGAGATGGTTTGAGTTGGATCTCCCATACTTTGCAGTCCTCTTCACAACCTTTGTCAGCTTTATTAAAACATTCCTTTCTAGGTAAATATGTAGAACCTGTGAAGGTTCCTGTCAGGTCCTCCACATTTCAAATATAAAGCTTCAGCACTACATAAAGCAAACACATACATACATGTGTATATAACACTTTAATTCACCCTCAGTTAACAAAGAACAAAGCTAAGGGGGATTTTATTCAAAATGTGCTGAAAAGTAAATTGCTTTAGGGACCAAGACCAGGCATGGAAAAGTTTAGCCCGAAGATGAATGTTTTGAAAAGCAAGGATCATGTAAAAACTCAAGTGTGCTTTGCCAAAAAAAAAGTCCTGTGGGTCTATTACAGCTCTAGATTCCATTGCATAAAGATACAGCTAGGGTATACCACCGAGTCTTTCAGTGTCCTACTGACCTTATGATGCTCCAGGAGAGACCATCTGAGTCCTCATGAAGCAGAAGTGGAGTTCTCAACTAGTACCATGAAATGAAATGAAATGAACTGGAGATTAGCCAGTCCCAAGCTGCCTTCAGTATCTGGGATCTCGGCCACCTTTGCCCTGTCCTGCCTTGCTTTCTTGCATTTTGCCAAGCTCAGTTTGACTACAGCTCAGAACTGGGGCCAGGTTCTCATTGTCAGGAAACAGAAAATCAAAGGTTAAGCGGATGGGGGGATGAATTAGCCAAACTCATGCGGTCATTCAGTGGCAGAGCTCAGCTTAGGCATTAGACATCTCTGTTTTGTTGCCCCACAGTTCATTTATATCCAAGACCACCCAGCTGCCTCTCAGACCACACTGCCTCTGTGAAATGTGTGGAAATTTGCAGGCATTTTCTCTGATTTTTACAGGGATTTCTTTTTTCGCCACACTTGACTCACAGCTGTTTGCCAAAATCAAATGCGGAGGTGTTTCTGCCTTTTTAAAACTCTGTAAACAGACACTTGTTCCAGCTAAAGAAAAGGTCTGCCAAGTGCAGTGGGACTTACAGAGATTCACATTAACTATCTCGGCAAGCTGCTAGCAGACAACATGAGCTCTGAGAGCGGGAATGTGCACTGGTTTGGCATAAGTCGTAGAGGGCAAATTCAGAGCAAACATAGTAGCAAACCACACTGCCTCATCAGAACCTCCAAAGGTACATCCTATGAACTTTCGTTGTTGCTGTTATTCCTTCCACAAGGCTTAAAGCAATGCATGCTTGTGCCGAGTGCTGAATTGAAATGTGAAAAATTGGCATGATGGAAATTAAACAAACGTTAGCCTTGGGCTTAGGGCTATGCCAAAAATATCTTATTTGGACCATTCATGTTCAGCTTGATGGGAAAAGAATTGCTTTCTACAGTTTTTTATTCAAAGGTCAAGAAAATGTTGGTGAAATTCTTATACTTGAGTTGTGTGTTTCTTGCACTTATCTTAATTACAAGATTACGGAGCGATTATTCAGGCTTTTGTTGTTCGGTCATCACGCCAGCATTACTTCACTGCAGGCTCCATTGCTTCCCACTCTTCAATTAAATCCCAAGGAAAGACATTATGTGGGAATTCCACCCACTGGGCCCTTTTCAGTTCAGGAAACATGACCAGCCTGGGAGTCTGCAGATTGGCTGAAAGATCGGAAACTGGAAAAAAAACAACCATACACAATAAAAAGGAACTTGAGCCATAGTAATAAAGTAAGTTCAAAACTATCAGTAAAAGCAATTCCAGAGGAGTTTCAAATTGTTCTGAGAATAGAAATAAGAAACCATTTTCTTAGGGAAAGAAAAGTTTTTAAAAAGTAGGACACAGAGTTCAGCACTGTATTTACCTGTGCAGATGACACATAATCTAAGAGTAATCAACAAATGGGGGAGTGGGATTGTATCTATTGCCTTTCTCCAAGGCCTTTCTTCAAGCCTTGGTTGGGTCTTCTAAACAGAAACAATTTGGTGCACTCTCTCCACCAGATGGAAACTACACAGAGGAAACTTGCATGTACATATACATTTTAAAGCAAATCCTACCATCACATGATGGTCAGAAGCAGCATCAACAGACACCCCACCCCTTTATTACCACCACTACCACATGTTCCTTGATTTTATGCTGTCTGCACAGATCTCTCTTCTATACTAGACAGAGCTCTTCCCTAAGGCTCTCTCTTCACCACATAACCCTGCCTTCTAATAACTGTCCCATTGGTTTAATTGTGACTATGACTATCAGTGATACACAACTTTATGCACCCATTTGAGACTTAAAATCCAGTCAAGAACCGTTTGCTGCCCTTGCTCAACAATCAGCAAACATCTCCATCTGGGCAATAGGCCCACGCGATTTCTGTCCTATTGCATATGCCTGTTTCCAAGACCTCCTTGGAAGATTTTTTCTACTCTCTTCCTATATACAGAGATAGATGCAGGAGAAAAATAATTCCAACTCCAGGGTATTCAGGGACTTAATGAGACACTGTGGCCATTAGAGAAGCATGTGTTTTCCAGATTACTTGATCCACAGCATCTCATGACAGTTTCTCTGGTAAACAGAAGGTTAAACAAACGTAAAATGAATGACAAATCACGCTGTCCAGATGCTGCAAGATCTCAGCTGGTTATGTTTCTCCCAGCTGAACATTTTCATAGCTTTATTTTACATTTCATACATAAATTAGTTACAGTGAATATCCAGTATTTATTAAATGTCAACCACTGTGCACATTAGCAATGCCAAGCAAAGTTTACAAATATACCCAAACTGAGCAATACAACAATGAAAATTAAGGATGCAGTCCTAGACACATTTACCTGAAATTAAATCTAACTATACTTCAGATGATACATGCATTGACCCCTTAGTGTGGTAACAGAAAGAATATTTTAATTAAAATATGGGCATGTGCACAAAGGCCAGGAGTATTATACAACCTTGAAAAGAAAACACATGATTTGTAACAGTGAGTTGCCAATACTGTGATGATTTATCAATATTTGAAAGGGGGAGTATCTTTTTATTTTTTGGCAGAAGACTTTCAAGAATCTGGTTTAAAAAATAGATTTTGTTGTTGTTGTTGTTGTTGATGATATAAATTTCCAGGCATTTTTTTCTCCCCCTTCTTAATTTTATATCACATTTTTATCAACATATCTGTTTGTATTGTAGCTGTGCAATGCTTCAGATTTGTCTAGGAAGAGGAACTTTGAAACGTGCAGAAGCATGAACAACTTTTCCAAGGCCTTCATTGCTACTCTGCCAAGTGCTAGTCTATGGCTATTTCTTGCCTGCTGGTTTCTTTAGCTGATAGTCGATCCTAAAAGGCAAAGGCTGTCCACCACTCCACTATCTTCTTTGTCAATTCTAAGGCTGGTTGCTGTACCTGCTGTTATTAGTTTGGTCTTCTTTATATTTAATTTTAATCCTATTTTTTCACTGTGCTCCTTGACTTTTATTACTACAGCTTTCAGTTCCTTTGCATTTTCAGCTATCAGAGTAGTGTCGTCAGCATGGCACAGGTTATTGATGTTTCTTCCTCCAATTTTAAAGTCATGCTCATCTTCTTCCTGTCCATATTCCTTCAATGTATATTCTGCATAGATATTGAATAAGTAAGGAGAAACTATGCCTTGGTCCTTTGCCAACCTGAAGCCAATCTGTTTCGCCATGTTCCATCCTGGCAATAGCTTTCTGACCTGTGTATAGGTTTCACATGAGGACAATGAGCTGTTCTGGGATTCCCATTTTCCTAAGCACACTGTTTATCCATGTGGTTTACTTGGTAAAATACAGGAGTAGTTTACACTGCCTTCTATCACCCAAATGAGGTGTTTGCTATTGCAGTGCTCATCTGCCTGCAGCATTTTCCTGTATTGCTGCTGCTGGATATAGGTACCTGCTGGTTCAAGCTGGACAGCTGGGAGGGCAGAAGAAATCATACTAGAAGGCATGTAGCTTAGATTTAACTGCTTGGCTTAGCTGGACTGCTTGTAATGGGCAGAAGAAATGATTTTGGGAGACTGGAGGAAGAGCCGCTACCAAGACAACATCAGATAAGAAAAACCTGAGTCCAAGGCAGAACTGTAACCTGAGAAAATGTCTCAGATAAGTTCCTCTCTAGTTCTCACAAAGATAAGGGCAGGGAGGAGGGAAACGTATTGAGACATGCAAGATTCTGTTACTATAACCTTATAATAAAAGTAGTATTGGCCTGCATGACTTTGGTTTCCTAGTCTGGTCTACCTGGAAGGGTTGACAGGCCTTCACACCTTCAGTGACCCTGCTGGGATTATATAGTCTTGGCATACACTCCTAGTGTTCTTCTCTCAGCCCCCCCCCCCCCCCGAAACACTTCCCACCACAATTAGGCAGTACAGCAAGACTTGCATGGGTATGCATATTTAGTTATTTATTTTGCCCCAAATAGTGAAATCTGCTTCCAGATTGAGGCATTTTTTTGTTTTATGGTCTGAACTTTACTTGTTCATTACTCACACACACCTTCACAAGAGGTGTTCCTCAGAGATATTGAGTGTAGTCATAATCCCATTCAGAAGAAATCACTTGTTCTACAATGAACTAACCCTGGCCTAATAGTCCATGGTTTTCAATAATCATAAGATTTCAATAATACTAGAAGCTTGCGGCTTAGATGGCCTCATATTTACAAGATAACACTAGAGCTGAAGCTACTTCTTGAGTGCATTCATTCACCCCCAGATACACTGTGAATCTCTTTCACTCCAACTAAAGCTCTTCTTTTAAAGGACTGCTTTCAAGCAGGGAAGATGAATGTTTCCCTTCCATATTCTGTAATGCCACTAATGTATGCAGTCTTACCTGTTATCTCCCTCAGCAGCTACTAGGTCTATAATTTCTCTCAAGAGCAGGACAGTATAATGAGAGGATTCTTTTGTTAACCTTACAACTCACCGTGCTTTTCTGTTAAGTTTGCCTACTCAGCTCTCCGCTGCTGCAGCAGCCAGAGGATTATTTTCTGTGCATTAATATTACATTCAGTTAAGCTAGTTAAGCCTAGATCTGCAAAGAACAGCCTCTTTTCTTCTCTTTCCTTGCAGGGCATTCCACTGTACCCAATTTAAATATCCCTGCCATCTATAATTAATACTAGGTCAAACATACCAATCAAACATTATTAAGTGTCTGGTTTCAAAATAACCATGGAACAGCCCATAGATTTGTGCCAGAGACATGTAATAGATACCAAGGAAGGGAGTTGGGTATGGGAAATTCATTTTTACAAGCGGTTTTCTTCTATATTTCAGGAAAGAACATGCAGGAACTCTAGAGGAAGCCTGCAATCCCAAGGACAACATACCTTTGTCATAGCAGAATATAACTTTTCCTTAGTCGAGAGCCACACTTGGCTTTTTAATGCCTTACGGGGACAGCATCCTGGAGCCAGGATAAATACAAAGTTTGATTACATTTACACTTATGCTTACATTAATTAAAATAAAATGTATTTAATACGATCATTTTGCATGTCTTTAATATTCCCTTCCTCCTATCACACAAGTTATATTAAAAATATATCAGGAGGTCACTTTGGCTATATCAAAGGGGACTTTGTACATCTCTAATATAGAACAACAAACCCAACTGACTCTCATGTCATTTCCTTGTATTTAAGTTCCAGGATGTTCTTTTGCACTGGCAAATAGCACAGAAATTATTTAGAAGAAAATGGCACAAAAGCAATGTTGAGTACCTTATGCGTACTAAATTTTACCGTTAATGGCAACTAACAGAGCACAACCCTATAGGAGAGGGTTTCCCCAGTGATTTAGAAAGATGGAACCCAGGATACCAGATGACAGTACTGCATACCAATCCAAAAGAATAGTTATGGAGTTTGGTTTTACCAGTTTATTTTTGTGGCTGCAATGATGGATGAAGTAAGGAAGTGGTTCTCTTCCCCATAATCTGTGCAGTGACCAAGGCCACAAACTAGGTTACTATTTTGTAATTACAGAACCAGATTTAGAAAAACCTGTTCCTTTTGAGCTGATGGTATCTGGTCAATACCTCTTTTCCAGCTGAGAAATTAGAGCAATAAACTTCTCAGAAGGAAGGATAAGGGTGAACGTGGAGATCAAAGCAACCAAGGCAGTTTACTATCTATACATTTCAATGGATGCCTTCTCAGTGGGCTTTGAAGCAGTGGCCAAACTGTACTCTTGTTTCCAACAGGCAAAGGAATTCAAGTCAAATTCTTCTGAACCCAAGTAATTTACCAGATGGGGATAAACAGAGTTGACACCTGGTATAAAGCTCACTAGCCAGCATTTTATTTTCACCTGGGACAGCTCATAACTTAAACCCAGATGGATTTGCTGGCTATGCTCACTTCTTGCTGTTACAAGTCTTACACACCTAACCATGGGACTGAGCAATAAAATGGCAAGAAAGTGCCATGGAAAACAACTAGACAAATTCAAGCAGAAGCCATAACGAGAATATACAGTAAAATCTAAGTTGTTTGGAAACAGGATTGGGTTTTAACCTACAATATCCAAGCCCACAACTATGTTTTCTTCTTAGAGTTAGGAAATGATTTTCAGAATAATCCCCTGCACACTTTTTTCAACTTCCTCTATGTGAAAACATTACCTGGATAACTGATATTTCTTAGGAAGAATGTTACACATTGTAAACTGGGTTCATCTATTGCTGCTAAGAGCAACACAGGGATGAGAGAGAGAAGAAAGAATGGATCTGCAAATCAAGAAATCACACTAATAACAAAAGTCAAACCCGGTTGAAAATACCGCAGGTCATTTTTTCTTTCAGTGCACAGTGAAGACATGGGCCTTAGACGTTCCTTTTATGTTGTAATTTTACTGAATTACAGAACAGCGTTTTGGTGACTTTTTTACTTAGTCTTTGTTCTATGCCTTCAACTCAAATAGGTCAGAAAATTAAGCACAAGTATAGCTGGTGCTCAGGTTTTTCAATTCTCAGGTTTTCCTAGGCTGAGTTTCTTGTCCTTGATTTGTTCCTTGTACCTTTTATTGTTGCCATCCAGTTCCTGACATGTTCATTGTCTGTTCATACATGCAACACTAATATGTGCAAAGGGACTGAGGATGGTCTGTTTCACTGATTTTCCATATAATCATGGTAGAAGTCCAGCTGTCATTCCAAGTTCCTGAGTCATTTGCTCATACCTTGAAATATCCATTTGTCTTCAGCTTCTAACTCTTTTCCCACTTTAGTGAAGCCTTTAACATATTGAATGTGACTATGCTTGTGGTTTTACAGAATTTTTCACAATGAGCCATCACGCAGGAATCTTTTCAATTCTATCCTGCACTCCTAGTACAGTTCCCAGAGCATGAACCTGGTTGAACAAACTGAAGACGTTTTGGCACAAAGCACTTGCTATATTTTTAGAATGCAGTTTATGAATCTTGTGGTTTTGAATTGCTGGGATATAATAAGAACTGTTGGTATCATATAAACATCTTTCAACATAGATTGTTGATACTTCCAACCTCTAGCCATAGAATAAAATTAAGCAGGAATATAACTTTTTTTCTTTTAATTTGGTAGTTGGGATCTGTTCAAAATTATTTGAGAAGTATTGGCCAAAGGGCTTCTTTGTTATTTTAAATCAAAAGAGTTTATTTTCCTTGAGATTCTGCCACTAATCTCCATGTTCCTTTCTGTACGTATATTTTACAGTTTTAAGGCAGGCATACCACCAGAATTGTTCATTTTTGCCACGCTTACAAGGTTCTCATATAAGACAGGGGAGGTAAAGGTCCAGAACAACTGACATTAAAAATTGATATAACAGAACTGGCATTCTACTATATCAATCAATCAATCAATCAATTTTATTTTGGTCACAGACCAGCATATAATCTACTATATCCATTTTTAGTCATAATCATTAAACTGGCAAAAACTGTGATTAGATACTGATGCCACAATAATACATTATTGAGCAATCAAATGTTTTATTCACTAAATCCAAACCATGCCCAAGTCTATCATAGTTCCTCCCCATGATTCTCCACCTATCAAGTAAATGTACTACACCAATACTGCTAATGACTATGAAGAGTATTTGCCTGTAGGAGCAATCTTCCCTAGTGTAACAATTCATTGCTTGGCCTCCATGTGTGGTCCCCTTTCCATAGGCCCTTTTCCCAAGGCATATATTGTGCAGGCTGAACAGACAAGCATGTGACAGCTGCCACCAACAATTTCCATTATCTGTCCTGCAACTTTGAATGACCATTGGTGATCAAGAGGCAATCAGTGGTAACTATCACATATAATACAAGTGGATACAACAGAAGAGTTTGAAGTGCTAAAGAGGTGTCATTTCACAGGCAAAATCAAATCAAGCTATACGGTATTTACTTGTCAGGGTTTGAGGACATATAATTCAAAACTGCCTCTGACTCAGAACCACAATTTGGGACTGGTGGTCTAAAGAGATACTGGGGCTTATACCAGGACACACTTTTTGCATCCATTTGAAATCTTAGAAATGCCAGTTTTGCAACCAGAACATCCAAAGTCAGCATTAGTATAAATACTGCGTATTTCATTTGGAATAGCCCCATTTTTGTAACATCTGGAGATTTGACAAGCTAAAAATATTTCAGTGGAAACCGCTCTGTTAGAAGTAATGGGTTACATGAGCCAAACAAGGGTAAAACCCAGAGGGGGAGAAAGAGGAGGCAAGAGTCTTTGGGTCTGTGCAAGAGATGAACCAATGTGGAAATCCTTTTCCCTGGCCAAAACAAATGCCACAGATTCGTTCCTCATGTCTGCTCCTTTTTGTACACAATCTCATTCTTCCTGACACAATTTTGAGAGACATAAATTAACTTCATATGATTCGTCACTGCTTTCTGGCGGTTTGTCCTAAACAATTACAGCATGATAGAAGGCATTCTGATTTCTCAATTTCCAGATCCATAATAGTTTGGATCTATTAGCTGTTTGGCCAAAACTATGTTGGACATCAATCCTTGGCATTCCAATGCCACTCTGAGCAATTGTTTGGTCCCATTTCTGTCCAAAAGTACAAATCAGAATTTATCTCTGTATAAACATGATGTACATGTGCCCAGTGCTGTCATGAATATTCAGGTCAAAGAGGAAAAAAGAGGTGATGCCCCCCCCCACCAAAAAAAAGGGAAGCAAGTGCAGAGACAGAAGCAGATAACAAGTTTGCAAGGATTGACATCCTGGTCCTCTGGCAAGGATTTGGATTACCATTCCCAGCATTCCCTGCTATCAGCCACGATGATGGGAGCTGATGAAAACTGATGATGCAGAATTTCTTCAAGAGACCATATTGTCTACCCTTCTGGAACTGGCAGTGATAAAGAACTAAGAAGTGAGACTTGCCAGGGTTAGAACACTTGGGGTTATATAGAAACTGCTGCACTCACTCAAGGATTTTTTTTTTTTAATTAACAGCAAAGGGTAGTGAACAATCCCAGCAAGGAGGGATGGGGCAAGTCAAAGACCTAACAAAATTAATTTTGGCCTAAAGGGACCTTTGAGAAAAAGTGAGAGAGATTGATTTATTGATTTGAGGACTCTTAGTTCCTTGAAGGCCTTTGATTTTGCCCATAGTCAATAACCATCTCTGCAGCACAAATGCTGCTGTCTCATGGAAGACAGTATTAGCACTGCAACCATGCTGCAAGGAAGAGCAAGGAGAGAGCAGCAAATGATATATGATGAGACACAAATATGAAAAGCCAGGGTTGTGTTGTGTTGTGATGTTGCAACAAACATTTCATCATTTTTTCATCATTACAGTATGTGACAGCCTCCTGTTGCTGCAACTTCTCCTAGCTGTTAGTAGTCAAGATAAGAATTCAATACCCAATGACTTGAGAAAAAAAACATTAGAATTCAAAGGACTTACTGTACTTCTGAATATACCAGTGTAAATTTGCCCAGTAAACCCTTAACCCTGATGAACCCTGATCAACTGAGCAGTTTCCCACTTACAGTTTCAATAAAACTGATATGAAGTTTTCATATGAATTGATTGATTGACTGATTGATTATGTGCTGTCAAGTTGGTGTCAACTCTTAGTGTCCACACAGATAGATGTTCTCCATGATGATCTATCCCTAACCTGGGCCTTCATTTCTTCCACAGGTGCACCCATTGCCACTGTAAATGATCCTCTTACTTCCTCTTCTTCTCTTGCCTTCTACCTTTCCCAGCATCAGAGCCTTCTCCAGAGAACTAGGTCTTTGCATATTGTGTCTGAAGTATAATATTCATATGGATAAGAGATATCAGAAGGTGAAGTCAAATAATGAAGGCAGAATGAGAACTGGACAACATTTATTTATTTAAACAATTTATAGGGCCACACATCTCAGTCATGCAACTCTGGGTAGCCTATACTACATTAAAACCATATAACACACACATACACACACCCTGAAAATTAGAACAGTAAAATAAAAACACACTATAATTCAGGCTATTTATCTATCTATTGTACCTGCAATCATTCAGTCATTCAACCAGGTTCACCTAACATCCTGGCCAAATGCCTGAGAGAGCAGCCATGTCTTTAAGCCTTTCCAAAAGACTAGCAAGTGGGGGGCTAGCCAAATCCTGCCTGGATCTAAGTACTGTATCGGGCTGAGAAGGAAAAGCCTTTTTACAGGATGTTTTGGGATCCTTAGAGCGTGAAACCAAAGATCTTCCTTCAAAAATCTTCCAGACTGTAAAGAAAAACAGAAGCGGTTCTCTAGAGTTACTTTCTTAAATTAAAAATAAAGACATGAAAATGATATAACAACTAATCATTTCTTACATACCTATTTATTTGCAGCATTTATTCTAAAAATTTAAGCATTCTGATGACTGTCATTCTCTTCCAATGTAGCATTTGGTGATGGAGTTATTAAGTTTTTACACAAATTTGAAGTATCTTTTCAAATACTGAATCTTTTCAAATACAGAATTTTCCCCATTAGTCAAATACTATTTTTAAGATTGATTTTAATAAGTTGCTGTCTTAAATTGTAATGTGAAATGATGTTATAATTTTCCCAAGTTCAATACATTCAAACCTTGCATCTTTAAATACAAGCAGATATATCTAGGTCCATACACTCTGCCCCTTTGGTCCTTGCCTCGCTTTTGGAACTCCCAGAGCCCTCAGAATTGCACTATTGGCATTAACTGGCAAATTGCAGATGCAAAATTATTTATCACAGTTCTTTATGGAGAAAAAAGAGCTAGCCCTGGTCCACAAAACCACCAACAGGACTCTCTCATCTACTTCATATTTTTAAAAAATTCTCAAACCCCAATTTGTCAAAAGAACATTCAGAAATTTCAGCCCCATTTCCTCCAGTGATGTCACTGTATCATCACTATAGCCAGCAGAGACTGATTAAAAAGAAGTGGCTCATCACTGCAAAAATGTTCTCTGCTCTTCCATCAGGGAATGTATATGTAACCATATAAGTACTACCCAGCATTCAAACAGTTACTGAAAGTTCTCTAGATGAATATTTATAATACAGTCATAAGAATTGGAGAAGGTCAATTAAGCCACTGACTTCAAGCCCCTGCTCAGTGAAGGAATACAGATGAAAACACCCCAACAGATGATTGACTAGCCTCCACTTGAAGCATCCACCGAAGAAGAGCCCATCAACTTCCTTCATAACTGGTTCCACTGTCAAACTGCTCTTATGGTTAGGAACATTTTTTTAACATTTAATTGGAATTTGCCTTCCTATAATCTATCTCCATTATGCTGTGTCCTGCCCTCTGAAGTCTTGTTCTTCTCCTAGGCAATTTCCTTTCAGGTATTTGGAGAGTCCTAACATAACTCTTCTTAGGTTAAACCTGCCCAGTTCCTTGGATGTTTTTTCATATGGCTTATTTATTATTTTTTGCCTTTCTCTAAATTCTCTAAATTTAAACCTAAATTGACTGTAGGTCCCAGGTCCTCTTTTCTTCCCCTTTTTGAGGATAGGAATGTTTGGCTTCCTATAGCCATCTGGTACTTTAAAACCTCTTCAGGATTTTCAACAGTAATACACAAATGTTCAGACAGACCATCAATAGATGCATAATTATGCTAAGATTGTTCTAGTGAAGCACATACTCCATTCTCAGAGAAGACTGAGGCAAAATAGGAATTGTGTACTTCCATCTTTTCTTTGTTACTTGCTAGCACTTTGCCATCTTCACTATGCAGCTAATAAGCTGTTTTTGTTTTGTTTTTTACTCTTTAATTCTGAGCACCCCTGAAAAAGCCTCTTTTGTTGTTCTTAGCATCCTTTGCCAAGTTCAATCTCATTCTGAGTTTGAGCTTTTCTGCCACTATCTCTATCATTCCAAACTATCTGTGGAAATGACCTTGGGGAAAGAATCAGCAAGCCATCAAGGGGGGAAGGAGTGAACCGTTAAGGGGGAGACTTGCAGAAAGGACTGCACAGCCCTGAAAAAAAGGGAAGCATGAGAAGGAACCTCAAAATAAGCCTCACCTTGATTTTAAGAGAAGATAGGAGAGAAACCTGGACAGACTTTCAAGATTTGGTTAATTTACTTTACAACAACAAAGAACATTCCTGGAATCCCTGTCAAGCCTGTTTCTTGGCCTGGCCTACCTTGCTGGGCTGACATCACTCTTGAAAGCCTGTCCATTTTGAGTACCTTTCTCAGGACTGTGTAATCCTTTCTGCAAGTCCTTTCTTAACAATTGCTCCATCCTTCTCCAAGGTCACCCTACATTCCTTTACAGCCCTTCCCTCATGATCTGTTCCTCTTTCCACCTCCCTTTCGCTATGTTTTTTGTCCAGCCACATAGCACAAGAAAGCAATCTTCCTTTTGCCTCTGCCCTGCCCCCTGGGAATTTTTGGCAATTCTGCTTTTAATAACACTTTTTTTAGAAACTGCCACTCATCCTGGGTTCTTTTCCTATTAGCTTCTCCTGCCATATTATCCTACTATCACTGGTCAGAATGTATTAAAATCTACTTTCTTGAAGTCCAAGATACACATTCAACTATATCACTTTTAGTTTCTCTTAAAATCATGAACTCCAGCATTCACAGTTACTTCCTTCAAGTGTTTCTGCTGCTTTCACTTCAACTAAATCTATCTTGTTGATTAATATCAAGTCATGGATAGCAGATTTTCTTGTACTTTTTTCATCCCCCCGTAGATAAAACCTGTCAGCAAGTAAAATCAGGAATTTCTTGGAAGGACCATGATATCTCCAATTATTACCACACCATGTCTGAAATATCTGCAACTTAGAAAACATTATGTACATCTCCTCTTTGCCCCTAGCCTGGCAAGCACTAGTAGAAGCCAAAAACAGTATTCATTATATTTGTTCCTTCACTTATTTTAACCTAAATGCTCTCTATAGTATCACCAAGTTCATATATTTGGGTTTCTAAGTGGAAGCAGTATTACATTCAGTGCAACTCATCTTGATCTATTGCTTCTTTTCCTTTAAAAATATAGGACTCGTATAACAATAGCTCCCATTGCACAATTTTTTATCTGAAAGGCTTTTGGGAAAGCAAAAAATAAATTATGATCTATTCAAGCTAGGAAGGAAGGAGGGAGGGAGGGAGGGAGGGAAGGAAGGAAGGAAGGGGTAGTGCCCTTTTCAATTTAACCTTGTTAAATTGAGGTCCTTTCAGAAGGTCAGCAGCCTAGGAAAAACCGTTTGTGAAAGGCAGTGAGCAATGACCAGAGGGGAGAGGATATTCCTGCAATAGTACACAAGAGCCAGTTGGAGTGAAGGTGTTTGCCTACAATGAAATTAAGTGCAACACACAAACTGGCAGTGCCACTTGCTCAGCACAAATCAGAAAACACAACTTTTGACACACAGCAGGAAAGGACAGGCAGAGCTTGACTCCCCAGTGAAATGGAGCTTGACAATGTGTGTTCTTGTCCTCAAGAAATGGTATGGGCTGTGCTAGGGCAACTGTTTTGTGCAGATCAACCATTAGAATGGAAAACATTTCAAGCTCCCTTATCCTATTCTTCCCCAAAGTTTTCATTAGCCAAGATCTCAAGACAACTGCTTCAGAGAGAGAGCAAAACTAGGCCCATCAGTTTTACTTTGGCTTCCCCAAATATATATTTAACAGGAGCTGAAAATCCTGTAAAAAATATTTGTGTTTCATTCTGTTTTTCATTTTCTGCTTTGTTTGATCTTTCAAATCACTTTGCTAAAAAAAAAAAAATCATTTGGCATTTTGGAAGTGTTCATAAAATGAAATGCTAAGCAGGGTGCAAATCAGTTTCAGTTGCCTGAACAGATGGGATATGACAAGGTAACAGCATCATTGGTTGCTCTGCTCAGATCTGTGGGGGTGCTCTTCTCTACGCAAGATGCAGCCAGCCAAGAGATAAATTACTAGGGACAGCTGAAGATGAGAAGGCAAATGGTACCGCAGTCAAAATGAACAAGGCCCCTAGTACATGCTGTGTGATCCTAAATATTTGGAGAGCAAAGGTTAGGTGAACATGACACTGTTCTCAGGGAATCCTCCTTTGTCACCCAAGACTGCACAAATGTTTTGGCCCTTCATAGCAAAAGATCCATTTTGGCATCTCAGGCATTCCAAAGGACTGGGCTGTTAAAATAATTCTCATTTAATCATTTAGCCAGCAATCCAAAGCCTTTTAATGAGTTACACAAAAGTTGCAGGAAGATGTTTGAGCTATATTTATTACCTAAATAAACTTTAATAATCCTAAAGTGGCTTGGGACTATTGAAGGTACCATACGTGTTTCTGTGTCTTATAACCATCTTTAAGGCTAGCTGAGAAGACACTTCTACTGATACCAGCTGCATACTATGTTTTTACAGAAAAAGCATGAAAATGTATGGCTTTGGTGTTCTCTCCTCATTGTAAGATCAGGGATGGATCTCCAAATATTGTTGAATTACAGTTCCTATCATTCCTGATGTTAGGTTGAATTGGATTGGGGTTGGTAGAGACAAGTAATATCTACAGGATTGGAATCCCCACTTCCCCTTCTTAGTAGAGACATGATATTTTTAACAATTGTCAAATATCTTATCTCAGATGGTTGTTGTAAATTAAGGTTAAATTGCTAAAGAGCTGGAGTTCTAGGATTGGTAAGTGACTGCAGCTTCACTTGTTAATAAAGCTAGCTTACTTTTAAATGGGAATCATTTATTAATTCTTCTACTGAACATTTTAAACAGGGTATACTTACCAATATTTTATATTTCTGACATTAATAAAACAGTAGGATTCTTTTATGAAATAAAAGTACTCTTTTTAGGCTGTGTTCGCATGACCTCCTTAATTGGGTGATGGACAGAATTAATATCTCATATAAACATTGAAGCCTAGTCAGCTGTGGGATTACAGAGGGTCAGTTTTAAGACAGGTTTGTTTTGGATTAAAGTGCTCTCCTGTTATAACCAAGGAAATGAGATTTGCAGGAAACTTCTCATATTTCACTAGCCTTATTCATAATGAATAAGTATATCCTAAATACTGATCCACACAGTGGAGAGAACCTTGACCATGATTTTTTGCAACAATATACACGTCCCTATGGAACTTTTTCATCCATACAGCCATGACAAATAATAAAAACGTGAAATAACAAGCATCTAAGATGAATGCTGCATTTTCTTTGAAAGAAAAAAATTACAAGGTGAAGAGTATGGGTAAGTCAATATTTGTGCATAAAAATGATGAGTGGGGGGCAGGATTGAGACAAGCCGTTAGGACAAAGGAATGTGAGGGAGGAAGACATTCTGCTAAATTGATCATTATTTCTTCTGCCAGCTTTCTGGAATTTTTACATTATTCTATTCTGCACTCAAGGATCATGCTGTGGAGGTTGGGGGGGTGTAGATATTAGAGTAGGAGAATAAATTGTGTTTGTGTGTGCAAAGATATGAAGGTGAGAGTTAGGGGACCCATCCTCAGTCAAAATGGTACTGATATTTTTATGGAGGCAGAGCCAAGATTGTGACAAGGGACGGTTCAGCACTTTTTCAGATGCAAGTTTAAAACCAAATATTTATGCATGTAAAGGGTCAGTGAGTGGAATGTGCCCGCTGTGGTGTTTTAAGTGTTGAAGACATTATTCAAGAAAGTAGATGGGTAGAAGGTCAGGAAGAGCATTAGATCTCCTATATGAAAGCAGCCAAGAAGGAGCAAAATGGATTGTCTCATTGTTTTCAAAAGGCAAGGGAATCAGATTTGCTATACTTCTAGTCTGGGTATGTTATTTAAGGTGGTTTTCTAAAGTCAGTCATTCAGAGTCAGATAAAAGAGCATTAATTCTAATACTGTACCTCACGGCCAAGCAGAAATTAAGAGACAAGCAAGCTAGCCAATATTCTGTGGGTGGGTGGAGGTGCAAACTAGAAAGCAACAAGGATTTCTTATATCAGGAGTTTTGATAGAGATGGATAAACACCAGATGGACAAAGAGCATTCTTTTTGACTTGGAGCCCAGTCTGGAGCCGCGAACATGGCCTGATCCAATCTGAGTCAATTATCTAGGTCTGTGTTTCTCAACCTTGGCCACATGAAGATGTGTGGACTTCAACTCCCATACTGGCTGGGGAATCCTGGGAGCTGAAATCCACACATCTTCATATGGCCAAGGTTGAGAAACATGGATCTAGATCCAGAATGAGATTCAGAAAACTGGGATCAGATCTGGGCTGTAAAAATCCAAACTGCTAGGTGGCAGAAAAGAGATGCAGAAAAGTCTACCTCTTTGCTGCCATCTAGAAGTCCAGTGTCCATAAGAAAATGGAAGGCCACCCCCGACTGGGTAGCATGGGAAAAATGCAAATGACTGCCCTTTTTGTTTTTCACCAGAATGAGATACTTGCAGAAATATTAAGTCTTCGGGTAATGAAGTATGCCAAATATTACAGGAATTGGTAGAGGGATTTTTCAGCTTCTTTTCAAATCTGATTTTAAATGAGTTTCTGTACCTTTGATATTTGGGAAGATAATTGGCAGCAATAGTAGCCACTATAGAGGTGAATATCAATGCCAAATTTCAGACAAATCAGCTGAGGAGATTGAGAAGTGTTCTTAAGGAATGACAATGCCCTTTCCAAATGCAGTGGACCTGTCAGAGGCTGAGGCAGAAGTAGAATGGATTAATTTACTGGTCTTTTCCTTATAATAATTAAGGCAGCATGCCAGGTCGGTTAGCTAACGTGGCTCACAAAAACTTAACACACAACCGTACAGAATGAGAGAGAAGCTAACAGTGAAAGGAACAAATTGTAAAATTAAGGCTTTCTCTAAACTACCATTATCTTCCCACGTTCTCTTCAAGACAACTGTGTTCTGAACACTAGAATCAATCTGATTGAAGGAAGTCTTGCTAGTTACTGAACCAATGTTCCTCTTTCCATCACCATGATGTTTTATGTAAACACGAAGGAGGGGAAGGGGGGACAACCTTCATTGGCACAATTGGCCCAGAATCATATTTTGTAGCATGTTGGAGCTCCAGAGAAACAGATTAGAGTTGTACAGGGAGTCCTCGACTTATGACCATTCATTCAGCAACTGTTCAAAGTCACAATGGTGCTGAAAAAGGAGACTTATGACTGGTCCTCAAAGTTGCAACTGTCCCAGCACCCCCACAGTCACGTGATAGCGATCTGGGTACTTGGCAACACATTCGCACTTAGGGCAGGTTTCCAAGTGCTCCGCAATCACACGACTGCCATTTGAACCTCCCATGCTGGCTTCCCCAGAAAGTCAAAGGGGAAGCCAGCATGGAAAATTGAAAGTCACTGGGTTAAGTCTCCCCCATCCTGTGCACCCTCCCCCAGCCCCTCTGCGCTTGCGCCACACCGGCCACTCACATACCCACACACCCCTTCCCTGACCCATGCCACATCCCTACACACCTCCCTGACCTATGTGGCACCTCTCATGCACCCCCGCACACCCTCCCCAACCCTCCCACACACACCCACACCTCGCTCCCTCCCCCACCCAGCAATAGCCACTTACCTGCCTGCCAGCCTGGGACTTGCAACTTCCTGCTGGCTTCCCCACTGACTTTGGTTGTGGGAAGCCAGCAGGAAGTTGCCTCACCTAACAACGGATTCAGTTAACGACAGCAACTGGAACTGCAGGGATTGCTGTCACTAAGTGATGCAGTCATGCTTTATGACTGCATCACTTAGCAACAGAAATTCCGGTCCCAATTGCCATCATAAGTCAAGGACGACTCGTATACATATCCAGAGTAAATCAGAGCAAATTCAGACTCATCTGAAATGAAAGATTTTTCTACATTATACCACTCTGCTGCATGATCTAGGTTTGGCCAACTCCAATGCACGTTCCCCAGAAACACCTAGAACCTCTTGTTTAGCCTTCATTGATATGAGGAACATTACTTTCCAAGATCCTGTCACAGGATACTTGCAGGTAAGGCCATCTGTGATCAATGGCTTTCTGAAGAACAGGATTTGTGGTGGACTATTGGGTTTGTGAGGGATGGCAGGAAGATAGTGAAGGTACATGCAGATCTCAAAACCAAGAGTCCACCAATTTGTTCCTTAACTCCAGGGACCCCACTCTAAAAATGTAGATGAGCCAGAACAAAAGCTACAATTTCATTTCATTTCATTTATGTTAAAATTGCTTTAAATAAAGCATGGTTAATATGATTACTCTCTAATTGTATGTTTAGCACTACAGTTGTTCCCTCAGTGGCTGAGGAGTCAAATTTGAACCCAAAGGCTGTAGGTGGGGTAATGTATTCATTGTATAAAAATAAAGGGGATTTACTTTTTATTTGTTAGTTTTCATGTAAGTTTCATATACTCTTTTCCATTATGCATGCTTACCTTTTAAGCTTAAAAATATGATTATTTTCTAGTTTATCTTACACGAGTTTATCTTACATAAACTAAATAGGAATGCAACTAAGTAATTCACAAATATAATTTATTTAACATAACTGGTTGTGAACAGTACTAGATGAAACAACCTGCTGTTTAGATTCCATATTGGCCAACGTCCCCCAACCTGGTATTCTCCAGATAGGCGTGGGTGAGAGGTTGAGGAAAGCTGTTGTAGCAGTATACGATTTGTCTTTTGGGCAGGGGGGAAGGGGGGGCACAAGCCCTGTTTAAATAATAAGCAGATTGTTTTGTTCTGTTTTAATGTGGGGGAGATTCGCTCTCTGCAGTTTGATGAGCAATCTTTAGTCATTATCTTCTTTAGCCTCCACTTTAATAAGATGTCATCTCTAGCCATGACAAACGTGACAGCTCAGTAAATAATATCTCACTTATCATCACATTCCAGTGCTGCCAACCGCTAATCTGCTGGACTAGTGACAGCCTGTGTGTCACCAGCCATTCTCACTCTGCTGCCCTTCCCAGTTTGTGAACATTTGCATAGCCTGGTCAAATTGCTAGACTGCCCAGGAGGTTGCCTTGGCCAGCCGCTTGGGAAGATCTCGTGCAGCTGCTTGTTTATTTGTTTGGAGTCACAGGATAATGATCTAGAATAGCTGTGTGTCCTACTCTATACTCAACAGTCCTCTATTTGAACAGCTGTCACAGGATACTCTTGGAAGGTATCCTTTATTAGAATGGCCCAATTCTTGTTTAAACTTAAAAGAACAATATGATTTAAGATTTGGATGACATGGATATTTATGGTATGATAAAGTCAGTTATTGATTTTAAGAATCATTTTATTAGATCGGCCATACTGAGAGTTTGGAATAGATATAAAGTAAGGTTGTCTCCCAAAATTCTGTTACGGTTGTCACCTCAAGAAGCTTTTTACAGAAGAGAAATGACACTTAAACAAGCATGGTTGACATATGTGAATTTATTATTTTCTGAAGGAGAACCTAAACTGAAGAGGGAAGAACTAGAATTGGAAGGTTATACTTGTCAATGGTTTACTTATGCACACTTGCTGGAAATATTTAAATTGGACAAGAAAAGTTATGATTTTACCTGTGAGAAAACTGACTGTGAATACAAAATGGTTCAAAATGCAGCCATGCGGGCATCCAGGACCTGAGGACCGTCTCACCTCCATTACATCAACCCGTCCCACCCTGTCTGGCAGAGAAGGCATGTTGCGTATCCCATCAGTGAGAGAATGTCGACTGGCAGGTCCTAGGAGGAGTGCCTTCTCTGCCATTGCCTCCACCCTATGGAATACTCTCCCCCCAGAGGTGAGGTGGGCCCCTACCCTCTCAGTTTTTCAGAGGGAATTGAAGACTTGGCTCTGCCAACTTGCGTGGGGTGCAGAAAGATACAATTGACCCTGGGGATGGCTGGCACCTTGATGATGCTCCCTGAGTTTATTAACACCTAATTAACATCAGCCTTTTGGAAGTATCATATAGGAAGTTTGTTTTTTAGCCTATTTAAATTAATTAATTAATATTTGTCTATTTTAATTAATGTTTATTCTGTTTTTACTGTAAACCGGCCAGTCACTCTGCAGTGAGATGGGCGGTGACAAATTTGAAATATAAATAAATAAATGTGTTTTATGTATTAATGATGAACATGTTATTGCCAAGATGTATAAACTTCTGCTGAAAATGAATATGGAAGATGAATATGTGAAGTATTGTATGCTTAAATGGGCAAAACATTTTTGGGTATAATATAATGTTGGATCAATGGGAAAATATGTGGAATAAAGGTTTGAAATTTACTCTTAATTATAGTTAAAAAGAAAATTTTTATAAAATGATGTTCTGTTGGTATTTGACATCGGATAAACTATCAAAGATGTATAAAGGAATTTCAAATGTATGTTGGAAATATAATCAGTGTGAAGGTACTTTTTATCATCTTTGGTGGACTTGTAAGAAAGCTAAGAAATACTGGGATATGATATGAGTTTTGATTCAAAAAAATTAAAAACGGATGTACAACTGAAACCAGAGATTTTTTTTTTTCAGTATGATGGATAAACAGATGGAAAGATGGGTATTTATTTCTTTATATAAAATATGGGCAAAAATGGAAAGAAATACAAATACCTACAGCTGAAGAATGGATAGTGAAATTAATGAAATTGACAGAGATGACTACTTTGATTGAAGAAAAGACATTGTCTGGCTTTGTTTCTACTTGGAAACCACTCTTGGACTTTCTGAGTAGAGAAAGTCTCTACTCTGAGACTCAAAAAAACGAAACTTTGTTTTTGGAGTCTGACTGATTTATTTTATAACTATAGAAATACTTTGTATTAATTTTTTTTTCTTGTTGATATAGATTTATTTTGTACTTTTTTAAATATTCGAATAAGAGCTGACTGTATTTTATATCTATACCTGTATCAAAGAAAGTCGGAAGTTACTTTTTTCTTTTCTATTTCTTTTCTGATCTTCTCTCTTTTGCTTTTTTTTTTTAACTTTTCTGTGTTTTACTCTTTGTTGAAGTTTAATAAAGTTCTTTAATAAAGTTAAAAAGAACAATATAAAGGAAGAGAGAAGGCCTTGAAATAGCCCATCCACAGTTAATACTTGGGCAGTAGATGAAGTACTGTCAGGTCATAATCTTCTCCATTACGAGAAATAGCTACACAGGTGGTCCTTGTTTAACAACCACTCATTCAGTGACCATTCAAACTTGTGATGGTGCTGAATGAGTGATACTTATGACTCGTCCTTGAAGTTCTAGCCGTCACAGTGGCCCCACAGTCACATGATCACAATCTAGGTGCTTAGCAACCAGCTCACAATTATGACATTGCAGCGTCCTGCAGTCATGTGACTGCCATTCGTGACTTTCCCTGCTGGCTTTCCACAAGCAAAGTCAGTGGAGAAGCCAGCAGAAACTTGGATGACATGGTCATATGAAATTCTCACTTAACGACCCACAGTTATTCACTTTACAACAGTAACTAGGGTCTGCCAGGACTGCCGTCACTAAGCAGCATAGTCACATGACATTGCACTTTACCACTGCATTGCTTAGCAACAGAAATTCCAATCCCAATTACCATCATTAAGTGAGGACTACCTGTATTTCTATTTGAATCACATTTATTATTACTGCTTAACATAATGCATTAAAATATACACATTTCATATAAATCCATAGCCTTCTTTTTCCTTCTCTGTTGGTGTTATATAATTGACCACCTTAGAATCAACCGTTTTACATGGGAGGGCATTACTATTAATATGCATGCAACTCTCAGTAGGAATCAAAATCTGTTGCAGTGTTAATGTATTAGACCTGATAAATATGGCAAAGCAGATGCATTAAACCATATATATATGTGCCAAGATTCTAGGTTTGTGTTCTTTCAATTGCATTTTAAAGAAAAATGCAATTGCCAGTGCTGTTAAGTTTTTCACATGGATTGGAAGAAAACACCATTTCAACCTTCCCCAAGGAAGTACTATCTTGTTCTTCTCTCATGGAGCAAAATATCTTGAATTGGTCCTCCCTTCTGGAGGCTGATTAGAAATATTGGGAGTAAATTTCAATACAGAGAAAGGAAGAACTTCCTTTACCTACTCCACAGAGGACAGATTTGGTGAATGGGTCATAACCAGGTCTTAATTGGCACATTTGTGTGAGCAGATGAGGATGTAAATTTAGGCTGCTTTGATGAGCACTTATTTATTTTATATATGCCGCCAATCTCACTATATGTGACTCTAGGCGGCACTACCTTCTTGATATTGAACCTGTGCTCACTGCCAATCAATTCAAAGGATTATAGGACAGGTGCTGCTTTTGTTCTGGAGTTTTTATCCTATTAAATTGGATCCAGTAGGGTTTCCCATTAGAAGACAACATCTAAATGATCTTGGCTAATTTCATAAAGCTAAGCAGATCAGACCTGGTTATCACTTGGATGGGACACAAAGGTATTTCTTCAATTTTGTGAGAAAGGGGAAGTCACATAGCACCAAGTCTGGACCATATGGCAGATGAGGTAAGACAATGAGATCCCACTTTACAATTGTAACTTCATTCCTGTAATATCTAGCATTATCAAGTTGCAGCAAAATTTGCTTCTTGTGTTTCCAAATTCTGCTCAATCATTGTTCCAACATTTTGAATGCTGCAATGTAGCACTCTGAGTTGATACTGATACCAGGTTTAACAAAATCCATGTGAATAATATCATCTGTAACCCAAAAATCTATAACCATTAGTTTTCCTGATAAAGCCTGGGTTTTGAATTATTTTATTTTATTGCAGGTGAAATTTGTGATAATATTCCATGGATTGATGCTTCATATCTAGGTCATAATGCTCAGCCTACACTTTCTTGGTTGCCACAATGCTGTGAAGAAATCCCCACCTTCATTTGCACAGCATGAAAATTGCTGACAAATTTCAACTCTTGAAGCTTTCATCTCTGCCACCAGAATGTGACAAACCTTCACCAAACCTGATACTGAAGGACATCAATAACGTGACCCAATGCTGTGAAATGCCAGATTTGTCAGAATTTCCCATTCAGTAATCTGCTGATTGTCCTTCATCTGTTCATTAAGCTTTCTCACATGAAACTCACTGGTTGCTATCACAGGTCACTTACTTCATACTTCAGCCTTGATCAACTTTCCTAGTTCACCATCTTTACATTTTTTGGCTCAGTGATGCACAGTACTCAGGCCAACGCAGTCTTTGCTATAAACAACCTGCATTTGGTGGTGAATTTCAATTGGAGGGACTCCTTCAGGATTCAAAAATTAAATCACATCAAATTGCTTAAAGCACTCTTGAGTATGCACTTCAAGTTCTATTTCACAAAGAGCAGCAACACAACCTTTTCTCCCAGCATCTTCCCACCTGAAATGAAAGCACAAATTCTAAAGAACATGTCAGAGCTTCCAGCACTTCATTACTGCCATCTGTTGGTGACTTATAACATTGGGGGCACTCCTTTCATTCAACCCTTGTAGAATATGCATGCTGATCAGGGTTTGTTGTATCAAAGCAAATAACTGGCATAAACAACCTATGAAAAATCAGTGTGAAAAATATATAATTACAAAATATACAGCTGATAAGTGTCTCTCCCATAATTTCTTGAAATGTTATTTATGGAGAAATAAAATTTGAACGTAAAAGCACTAATCTAGTTTAAAAAAATGTCCATTTACATAGAATAGCAAGAAAGATGTCTTCCTTCATTCCAGCTTGAGGGGTGTTATAAAAGGTTGATTTATGCTGCACAGTAAGGCTTTCAGCTGTGTGAAACTTCAACTTGTAGATTTGATTCAAAGCTGCTTCAACTGAATCTTTGCACTTGAACTGACCTAGAATTGCAAAACTGAATCATCTCATAAAATCATCAAATGATCCAAACTGAATCTGATCTGAATCAGAACAGAGCCAATTTACACATGCCTATTTCACAGCCCTGGAGGAAAATATTAGCTACTGAGTCAGGCTGAAATGACCTGTAAAAAGATTACAATCTCTAATTGTGCAAATTGGGTTGGAATTTCCACAAGCCTTGATAAGTGTTACTGCTTCCCCACTGTAGGGCCGCCTCAAAGTTATCTTTAATATTACTTTCCAAAACATACAAGATGTGAGGGCAACAATAATTTGATTTCACATTGGTCTAAAGCACAACCAGTGATGAATGTCAACAGGCTGCAAGCAGCTGGGGTTTTGAACAATGGACTGTTTTGTTCTGCATCTTGAACGAATGGGCAGGATAGGCACATCCAGCCATGATTCTCTGTAGTGAAACATTTGGGAACTACAAGACCATTAAAGCCAACTCTGACAGAAAGTTAATTCTGCTTGCTTTGTAATGTGGGTGCATTTTTGCTGTTGTTTTAATAATTGTGAAAATCCCAACAACTTAACTCCAAGATGCTACTACCTGTAAGAGAAAGAGATTTATAACTTCCTTGCTCTCACTTTAGCAAGCATTAAAAATGCTTCAATTCAAACCCTTCAATTTAAAACCTAGCTTTCAAATCACTACTATGAGTTCTAGTGAGGAATCTCAAGTGTCACAAGTGAGAGATATGGAAGTGAAACTGAATAGTGTTTGCACTCCCTGAGGGCTCTTTGAAGGCACTTTTCAACAGGAAGTCCCTTGCTGCTAAGAAATGAACTCTGCCACCATAATTAATAGATTCCTTTTCTCAAAGATGAAGTGTGCATTTGGGACAAGGAGATCCTGTATCAAGATAGACTAGGAAAGGAAGTCATCCAGCAGATCCTGAAATTTCTTATAAGAGAGGTCAGAACTTTGAAGACTTGTACAATACCTCCCACCTCAAAAATGTAATAAAACATTTTCTTCCTTCTCAAATTTTGTTCTGATGTGTAAATTATTCAGAGCAACCAGGACATTTTGCTACCTGAGGCAAAGCATAAAATGGCTCTTATATCCATAACACATGCAAACATGTATCCAGAAGAACTTATTCCAACACTGATAATAGGACAGTGTCTTCTATCACCCCTAAACAATGTAAGGTAACTTAAGAGTTGCAGTGGAGACTGAATAACAATCATAGTTCCAATACCTCATAGCTCTTTTCTCAGCTGTTGTTCTACCCAATAATTACCTTGTTTTTATTTTTATTTTATACGCTTTCTAAATTCATACAGCATTTCATACTTTTGTCCTAATAGGATCTCATGGTGATGTGCACTGTCAAAATCCAGTGTAGTAAACCTACCTGTTGGCTTATACTGTATCAACTAGCATTCATGCTCATTTTAATTTTAAAATACTTCATTATTGTTAACAGCTACTGTAAATAGCAAAACTTTAGCCTAGTGCCGAAGTGTGCAATGCCTGAATAAGATCCACTTCCATAGGTAGGGCCTTCTAAATTCCTAGTTATTTCAAGAAACCCACAGTTCTAAGATACCCTGCTTGAGAAGCCAACCAGGAATTTTCTTGAATTCCATGTGACTGTTTCCTGCATTTTAGGCAATTTATCTTTAGGAGATAAGCTAAAGAGAAAGAAACAATCATGTAACAGAGAATCGTTTATATTGGTTTAATTTAAAATATTTTTAAATTGCTCTTTTCAAAATGGCTACAAAATCAAAACAAACAAACGTCCAATATAATTAAAAACCCTGTTCCCAGCCAACTGCACTGTAGTAAGAGCAAAAGAGCAGTTGAAACAAACAAACAAAAATGGGACAGCAAAACAGCAGTTAAAGACCAGTTGAAATAAGATGCTTTTATTTACTTCAGAAAACAGGTAGGAAGGTGACAGTATAGTTCAATAGGTAATCTCTAGGCCAAGGAATAATTTCAAATGTTCAGATTAAACCACTAGCAATAGCAACCTTTTCTAGCCTGGAAGCACTTCTTTCTAATTCCTGATATCTAGGAAAAGTTACTAACACAATAAGGCATTACATACATTCCTATGTTTAGGCTCCAATGCTTTCTCTTCACAAATTATACTTAGCATGGGTGACCTTGAGAAACTAAGCATGGTTAGTACTTGGACAGAAGATCACTAGGAAATCTCAGGGATGGCTAGAAGGGAACAAAAAGAAAAAAATCCAGAAGACAGTGGTACACTATCCATGCTATTGCTGAGAAAATAGGCAATTATTATGTGCATGATTTGCTCCAGATATTTGAGGAGTGATTTAGCTTTCCATCTGAACTTCATCTTTCCATAGACTTCTCAAGTGGACACATGGCATATTATAATCTACAGGACAAATTTGTAGACTCATATATGATCCTAGATCTCCTAAGAGGTGATATACTCTTCTTTGTTATGATCCTAGAGCCTCATTTCAATGGCTTCCATTCTGCTCTCATTGTACCTAAGCTGCATCTTCCTTATAGCAAGGTACTGACATCCACTGAAGTTCCATTAATGGTTCTAGAGTTTCAAGAAAACAAAACAAAACAAAAAAGCCTTATTTTCCCTTAATTGGATTTTGCTTAAAGAGAGAAACTGTGAACTGGTATAACAGAGTCAAGATAAAGCAAAAAAAAAAACACTCTGCTTGAACAGCATCAAAGTTACCTAGATGCAGTCCAACCAAAACCTTTGCATCAGGAAGTAAAAGATTTTGTTTTCTTTGCCCATGAGTAGTAATAGTGTATACTAAGTTTAATGGTGGCTTATCTGTTTAATCAGTGATGTCATCAAAGTAAACAAAACCCACGTGATGCAGATGTCACCAGGTCATGACCCTAACCGGATATGACCTGCATACCTCCTCCCCACCTGATGCTGGAGTCACAAGGTCATGACACCTACCACACATGACATGTTGAACCTAATCCCATCAAGAAAAGGGTGACAGTCAACCCTAGAGTGCATGGTTAGTTTAACCACAAACCTAGTCCTAATCCTATGTAGATTCAAACCAAAACTGTAATGGTATGTGGGAATGACCTTGAGAGATGCTGCCTAGGGAATGGTCAGATAAAGGACAGCATAGCCCGCAGCTACATAGTGGGTGGAAGAAGAGGCTCAGAAGGGACAGTGGGAGAATTGTACTTTCAGACTTGCAAGATACTGTTAATGTAGCTTTACAATAAAGTAGAATTAGCTTATCTGGTTGTGTTTCCTGTCTGGTCTACCTAGTAAGGCTGACAAGAACTAAGTAAAGTGAATAATTAACAGAACCCTAGGCTGCACTGTACTTGGGAAGCAAACCCTATTTTGTCCATTGTAAAATAAATAATAGCCTAATGTTGATTTTAATTTTTGTGACATTTTAAAATCAGTGCAGTGCAGGAAAAGGAGTCCCTAAAAATGCGGCCACAGCCTGCATTTGCCCCCTTTTCTAAAAATGTTTATTTCTAGAGTTTTAAAATCACTCCCTTGAATGCAGGAAAAAAGAACTTTTTAAACTACAGCAGCCCCAGAGTGATTAACTTAACCCTAATCCCAGCCCTAATCCTATAGGGATTCAAATAAGGCCAACATAATGTGAAAACCGCAGCAGCTTTACCTTTTGTAAAATTAGACACATAGTTTGCAAATTTTAACCTGAAAATACACACGCACACACATGCACATCCCCAACCCTAATCCTATATGGATTCAAATAAGGCCTAAGGGAAAACCAGACAGCTTTACCTTTTGTAAAAGTTAAGGACACATAGTTTGCAAATTTTAACCTGAAAATACACATGCACATGCACACACACACACACACACACACAGTTTGCAAATTTAACTGATAACACAAATATACAGATACACATAAACATTTTGAAGCATAACTTTAATAAAGTTTTATTCCCCCCCTCCAGCAAAGCTGAAAATTTAACCAGTAACCAAATGCTCTCTCTCTCTCTCTCTCTCTCTCTCTCACACACACACACACACACACAGCATCCAACCTAGCAATCAACTTCTTATCCACACATCTAGACATGTCACAGCCGTATGTCAGAGCCATGGTTCTGGGCATGTGCAGCCATGTCAGCTAGTAAAAACAGGTAGGGCTGCGGTGGGGGGTGTCCAGATCTGTCTGGGCAGAACATGCACATGTCCAGACATGTCAGAGTCATGATTCTGGGCAAGGGGTAGGGTAGGATGGGGTGGGGTGGGGTGGTATGTCCAGACATGCCTGGGCAGTTGCCACATTTCACCAGTTTAAGTTTTACAAGTTCACCAGTTTCAAGCCCAGTGTGCTTTTGAAAAATAAAACTCCAGCAGTTTGAAGATGGCAAATACTGATGGTGATTTGTTTGATATACAATTGACCCCAAAGCCTCCAGAGTGTGGGTTTAGAAGAAGAAAAAGACCCTGCACTCCTGAGCCATGTAGCTTCCTTGAGGAGAATGCACAGGATACGCTTATACTGCCTTGTTACTGTAGGTTCTGCAAAACATCAAATAGTAAGTAAAAATAAAGATTAAGAAAATAGTATTTCAGGTAAGTGAAACCACCAGTCTAATTCTCTTATTTCCTGTTTTAGAAATGATGGGGTCTCAAGATGTTAGCATGACACAGATTCTGAAACCATGTATCATAAAAATGCTGCATCATTGTTTAATGGGGTACAAGAAGTTAAAGAGCAAGGGACAGAACCAATGAAGCAGAGTTTATTAAAAACTTATGCTGTAGACTTTCCAGACCTGAGGCCCTCTGGATCATCATAAGTATTTCCAACAAACTGGAAAAATTATATTTCATGCAAGACACCCTTGATGAAATCAATGCCTTCATACAGTGCATTGAGAAGAACAATAATCCACTTTCAGTAATGTCAAACGTTGAGGCTAATATGCCTGTGGCTCTGAAGAGGGTCATATGACAGAATGTAGCAGAAATTAATTACAATAACCAGTTAACATTCACCCACTGAATTTTATAATAAAAATATATGTACAGATCAAGTAAATCTGTTTTATTTCTTTTGCTAACCCTATTTAACCATGTCACACAGTAAATACACAGACACAATTTAATCAAAGCATGTGTGATATTATTCAAACTGGGCTTCCTGGGGGCCGGACTGGTTTTGCAAAATGTGTTAAGAATTCAGCGTCTCTGATGCGATTAGTTTGTGACATCAACTACATGTATAAAGTAGGGCACATACGTGACTGCTTCAGTATGCAGTTTGCTGACTTATCCTCCCTCCTGCATCATTTGCCTGCTAAGAAGACCCTTTTCAGAATGGATGCTACTAACATAAGTAATTGTATGGCTAATTTTTGAGATGCAGTCCCTTTTAGATGCAAAATAATATTTATAACTTTTTTGTTGTTGTTTTCTTTCATCAGAATGACGTGTCAGACTCGTGGTGTCTGAAAGCCTATGAGGATATTCCTTTCACACAAATAAATATCACTGGATTTTAGACGTGTTTAAGCATTTCTGCAGCAACTCTGACCTCTGCTATGTCTCTTTTCTTTTTCTTCAGAATGGGAAGATGACCAGATCTTTGCAGCTTTTCCAATGCTCACAGATTCACAATAGGCTCAACATATTATGGGTGACCCTTAGCTTTCTACATCCTATGCAGCACACAGACAGTTAGAAGGTAAAATATCTACAGTGTTTTATCCAACTGCAAACAGCTTTTAGAATCTAAGGATGGTATTACATTATTATGAATGTTGCTGAAGTTCTACTGTTTCTGTTGTTTTATCCAGAGCCATCCTGCAAAAAAGCAAAAATGCATGGTGGAGGATTTCCTACAGGCTCCCCAGGTAGTATTACCAGTACTGAATGGTCTATGCCAGAATCTGAACCAGCAGAGGAGATAAACTATTCTATGCAACAATCAGAGGGCCCAAATTCAATAAACACAAAGAATCAGTTTGGTGTATATCTGGAGAGAATATAAACATGGCAGAGACCTATCCAGAATTATAACACAACAGAATATTATCAGTGATACAGATTTGTAACCCTTGGTCTTATTCATTCATTCACACATGCTATAGATGTTTTTCATAATGAGATACAGAATCTTTTGAATAATGTTTCTAGGGACATAAGACCAAATTATTTTGTACAACTCAGGATGGATGCAGGCAGTTTAAATCAACCTCTCTTTTCTATTAGGAGGCATAGGGGTGATGAGTTCCTGAACCATGTTGAAAGCATGCTACAGAACAATGTTGACATGTTGTGGGGTGGTGTTTTACAATTAGTTGTCACCATTGTGAAGAACAGAGAGGGGGGTGGACTTAGGAAGTTAAGCACAGTGCTATTCACCCAAGTCCCAGAGAAAAAAAGATGCTATCTGGTTAATCTCAATATGGAGGGGGAATTTCTGTGTTTTGCTGTCTGTCTGCTGTATTTGTTAGACAGCAGGTCATTTACAAAGCAAGAAATCATTACTACAGCCAGAGACCTCCACATCAGACTGGGTATTTCCACAGAAAACAGGGATGACTTTTCACAAGTACACATCTTTGAAAAGTGTCTAGGTATAACCATAAAGATTTTGTTTTATAAACAAGGATGGTGTTTTTTTGTCACAGGTAGACCCCAACAAGAAAAACTGTTGTTTTACACAACAAACATTACTACAGAATCAAAAACATCAAGGGCTTCCTGGGTGAATGCTATTTCTGCAAATTCTGTCACACAGCCTATCACCACGAATTTACCCATGATTGTCAATACTTCTGTCATGCATGCCTGAAGCATGCATGCATGAGTGGATATGGAGAAGAGAAGATGCAATAAGTGTAAACTGTTTTGCCATTCTAAGGCCAGCCTTGAAAGACACGCACAACTGGCAAAGGAAGGAAAAACTGACTGTAAGAATAAGGTATGGTGTAACACATGTGGTGTCTATGTCTTTACCCACCACAAAAAATGTCAGAAAAGCAAGTGCAGGCAGTGCTATGAGAAGGTTGAAAGCTTGGAAGGACATTTATATGTTCTGAATCCACTGGCTCAACCAGAAATGGGCATAAAACACATCATTTATGATTTTGAATGTTGTCAAGAAACAGGGGTTCAACATACCAAATTATGTCTATGCCATGGATATGCCGAAGGAAGAGGATGACAAGATGTCTGGATCAATTTGTGAAGAAATTTATAAATCAGGAGTTTACAGGATGTACTTTTATCGCTCACAGCTCCAAAGGTTATGACGTGTACCTAGTCCTGAGACAACTGATACGTGAAAAGGTCCAAGCTGAACTTTTAAGTCAGGGTGGTAAACTGCTATGTATTACCTTGCTGTACTTTCGGTTTATTGATAGTCTCTCTTTTTTGCACCTTAAATTAAGCAAACTACTCAAAATTATGGAACTTCAGGGCAGCAAGAGATACTTCCCTCATTTGTTCAACATAATGGACAATCAAGATTATGTGGGACCGCTCCCTGATGCCAAGTATTACAGCCCTGAAACCATGATGACCAGTGACAGAGAATTTCAGAAGTGGCATGCTGCTAATGTGTTGTGCTAGTGTTGCTGAGGAGACTGAGATTCAGTACACTGACCCCTTCCACTGTATGCTACATTGGTCTCTGTCTGCATGGCTCAGTACTGCTTCATGTATTTGGAGAATAACACCATCGCATTAGTCCCTTTGGACAGTTACCACCAGACGCAGAAAAGGTATTCTGCATCCGCCATTCAATGGCTGATGTATATAGCATACACTGAGAAACTCAATATTCAGCATGCTCTGCAAGGAGGTGGAAAGCAAATAGATAATTATTTTCTGGATGGCTTTGCTATCATGGAGTAGCCCCACAGCCTTTGAATTTAACGGTTGTTCCTTTCATGGCTGCCCTATCTGCTACTCTGCAAGGACTTCAACGGCTTATTTGATTCAACCTATGGGGTTCTGTACAACTGTACTAGGATTAAAGAAGAGTAACTTGGGGACCAGGGTTATGCTGTGTGCAGCATCTGGGAACACAAATGGGATGTCATGGTGGTGACTGACACATAATTGAAGCAGTTTCTAGTTGAGAAGAAGCTCCCAACTCCCTTGAACCCACCAGATGCTTTTATTGGTGGAAGAACAAATGCTACATGCCTGTTCTACAAGCCAAAACCTGGGGAACAAAGCTTATATTACGATTTCACCAGTTTGTACCACTTCACGAACAAGAACAAGGAGTACCCAACTGGGCATCGACAAATCCTCTATCAAAACTTTGGGGACATAAAACATTGTATCAGGCTCGCTAAAGTTAAAGTGTACCTACCAAGGAACCTCTATTTTCCAGTCCCGCCCCACAAATCAGGGGGTAAATTAATGTTTAGTCTGTGTCCAACCTGCACAGAAAAGCAGCAGGCCATTCTGTGTAAACACAGTGATGAAGGAAGAACCCTGACTGGAACATGGTGTACTGTTGAACTGAATGTAGCTTTAGAAAAAGGTTACACAATTGCTGAAATCTATGAGATCTGGCATTTTGAAAGACAGACATACTATTTTCAGGTTATATTAACATGCATCTCAGACAAAAGCAGGAAGCCAGTGGATACCCTAATTGGTGCAAAACAGAACTGGATAAAGATCAATATATTCAGGGTTATGAAAAGACAGAAGGTGTCCACTTATGGCATATTCTAAATCAGAAAAATCTTCAGAAGATTTGTGACAGCAATAACTAACACAGGAATATAAAAGCAGCCTCCTTTGAACTTATCACTGAAAGGGATAGTAGGAGCATAAGAATCTAAGAAGAGACCTGCTGAAACAGGCCACAGATCCATTTCGTCCAGCATTCTTTTTCTAGCTCTATAATATCTTTCTGGAGGTGTAATAATCAGAAATATACCCAATCCTCCAGGTGTTGTGTCACCACAAATTTGTATAAAGTATTATAATATCAATGCTTCTATTATATTCGAAGCATGACATTTGCCTTGCTTACAGCAGCTGAACACTAGATTAGCATTTTCATCAAGTCCACCATGACTCCAGCATCCTTTTCATAGTCAGTTATTACCATCTCAGATCCCATTAATGTATAGATGAAGTTTGGATGTCTTCTGCAAATATCTATCACATTACACTAGAACTGCATTTGCTATTTTGAAGCCAATGCATCTAGTTGGAGAAATCCTTTTGGAGCTCTTCACAATCCTTTCTGATTTTACATAGTCAATTGGTATTAGTAAAGATGGCCATTTCACTGCTCAGTTCTATTTTCAAATTATTTATATGTAAATTAAAAAGCATCAAAGCCAATATCAATCCCTATAGGTCCTCACTTTATACATCTGACCAATGTAGGATTTGCTCATATATTCCTACCCTGTTTCCAGTTTAATCAGTTGCCAATCCCTGAAAACACCTGTCCTGCTTTCTTACATTAGGACAGCTGGGTTTGCTCAGGAAACTTTGGTGAGGGATGTTGTCAAAGGCTTCATAAAAAGTCCACACCTGCATCACCCTTGTCTATATGTTCGCTGATATCCTCAAAAAGTTTGTTTAATAATACTTTGAAACATTTTCCCCAGAACAGATGTTAAGCTGGTTGGCCTATAGTCTCCTTGATTGTACCTCAGTCCCTTTGTCAAAACTGGGTTCCTGTTGGCAATGTTACAGTTCTTGGGAACAGATGCTGATGGTACAGAAAAGTAATTTATTTTTGTGAAAAGTGCTTTTATATTTTTCTTGAAGAACTCAGTGGTCTGTCGATAAGGCTCATTAGTTTTATCTATCATTACTTCTAGTTACAGGTGGTCTTCGACTTACAACAATAATTGGGACCAACATTTCCTTCACTAAGCAATGCAGTCATAAAGCGCAATGCCACATGACCACATCTCTTAGCAATGGCAATCCTGGCACTCCCCATTGTCATCATTAACCGAATTCCACAAGTCGTTAGCCGAGGACCCATCCCAATCCAAGCCTTTCCGGGCTTGGTCGCTTCCAGCCCCGAGCCTCGGTTCTTCCAAGGTAAGGGACTGCCTCCCCTTCAACTCCCCCCAACTGTCTATTCCCCACCATCTCTGCCTTTTGGCCACCCTGAACCCTGCCACAGCGCAATGTGAATCCCTTCACAGCATGAAGCCCAGCCCCAGCCCGGCCCAGCCACAGTCACCCTCGCCATCTTGTACTCTGTGGACCCTGCCACCCTGTACTCTGCTGCCCCAGCTGACCTTCACTGTCTACTTGCTCCCACTCCTGATGAGGCATGCCTGGCCTGGCCCTCCATGAGGCAGCTGCTGGCCACATGAGGCCATCTTCCCCAGGTCTCGCAAGGAAACTACCGTGCACGACCTGGGGAAGAATGCCTCGTGCAGTCAGCAGCTGTCTCACAAAGGGCTAGGCCAGACATGCTTTGTCAGCAGTGGGAGCAAGAAGACAGTGAAGATCAGCTAGGGGCTGCAGAGTCCAGGAGATCAAAAGAGCATAGATTGGTGGGAGATAGACGGGTACGGGGAGTTGAGGTACCCCTGTGGTTGTAAGTGTGGGCAGGCTGCCAAGAACCCGAATTTTGATCATGTGACCGCAGGGGTGCTGCAACGGTCATAACTTCAGGGACCGGTCATAAGTCCCTTCGTTCAGTGCGGCCATAACTTCAAACAGTCACTGAACAAGTGGTCGTAAGTCAAGAACTACCTGTATCTCAGTTCATTAAAAGCTAACATCTCTCCTACATCCTCAGCAATAATTTGTTCAGTTCTCTGTTATTTCACTATCCTTCTTTAACAAACTTTTTAATGCCCAGGGTGTCTAAGTCCCCCCCCACACCTGGTTTCCTACTCTGAGTGTATTTGAAGCACTTTTTATTTATTTGTCATTTTTTTCCTTGCATCTTTTACTGACAACTGGCTTCTTGATCCTAATTATTAAACATTTGTGTTGGGGGACAGAGCTGTGTGTCCACCAACCTTACTTGCATGTCCTAAGCTGTCACTTGGAAATGAGATGGTAGATGCTGCCTCTTCATCAGTATTAAAAAATCAAATACAATCAGTGGTGGAATAAGTGGAACTATCTTTGTTCTTCCCTTCTGGCAGCAAAAATGAATTGCATGTTGTTAATTTTTTTTGCAGAGTGTCCAAATCCTTTAATTCTGCAGTTGCAGTTTCAACTGGAAGAGAAAATTTAAGATTTTGGCTGGAGTTATCTAAAAACTAAGCTACAGCCTTGGGAACCTACAATAACTGTTTCAGGGAACATTGTGCAGAGTTAGCAGTTCTGTTGCCTATTTTTAGGTATTTGCTTGCTTCTAGTATAGGCATTGTTTATATAATTTAGGATAGTATAAAAATACCAACATAGTTCTGCTGACCCATTTTTAAATGATGAAATGGATGGAGGCTATTCCAACTGTTTGGGTAAAGGCACATTTTGGTAGTGAGAATACAAAATTCTCCAGAACTTTTTCTGCATTCTTACTATTTCTGCAGGAATAACAAATGGAGTTGAATTTAACATACACAGCTCTAATATTTAATTAACCTTAATGCACCGAACAATCTAGGCAACAATTTATTTTCAAAATGTATATTCCACTTTTCTTCTCACTAGGACAAACTAGGTGGTTCTTAGCAAAGGGGCTTCCTTAAGACCTTGAGTATCTGTAATATAAGTATGCTTTAAGTTTAAAAAATAATCAAATAGATCAATACATTTTGGATTTTTTAATCTATGCTGATGTACACAGAGTATCCCTACATTTGGCAATCAAGTACATCAGTGAGCTGAACAATAAGCTCATAGCATTCCTGGAACAGTCCAAAAAATCGAATAGAAGTTTTAAGGCAAGGTTTCAATCTACCAATGTCCACATGCCCTAAGTCCTAAAATATGGGAATCATTTAGCACATACTTATGCTAGCTTCTTAAAAAGAGGGAGAAAAATGTATTCCCCCAATAGGATGAAAACCTCAATAATGGCAATGTTTTTCCTCAGCTGGATATAGCTTTGGATTCAGTTGTATTTGCAAGAGGCCAGCCAATTCAAGATCAGAATGTGTAGGCCTGATCCAAATGAAACAATGAACTTTGGAGGAAGAAAAGAATATTAAAGTCTTAATTTTCCCTTTAAGTTTGCTTTATGCTAAAATTGACACCTTGTATTTTTAAAAGAATTAACTGTGAACACAAACTCATGCATATAGAAAGGATATTTGTCTTCCTTCTACAGAGAAGAAAAACTTAAAACATGCATATCATGAAATGGATCAATGAATAACAAAGCATGATTATTATTCATGAGACACAACTGAATTTGTATTCCTTTTAGCCCGTTTTGTTAGAAAAGCTTTACAACATATGTCCAGTTACTTTGCAACTATACCCAGAAACAAAGCCACATGCAGAGGCTTGGCTAAATTAGGGCCATGATATTATTGAATTAGCCACAATGCAAAGAGCTGCTCAGCAAAAACAATGCAAGCAAGAAGGAGATAAATAACTAAAGGAGAGCCTGGCCCACCCTAGGTGAAGTCAACTTGGCCTTGCTTTCAAATACTGTCTGGTGCCTTCCTAGACAATACAGCTACTCCCAAGTCTCTACACCTATCCCATGACACACCAAACTGGATCATGGGCAGCAGAGTCTGTATGTTATACAAACACCTAAAACCAGGCTGCTGTGCAGATAGGTAGGCAGTTTTAATCAGAAACAAGCATGGGTTTGTTTGGAAGTATTGTACCTCCTATGTTCAGTTGTCTCATGCAAATTTCAGTCAGACATTAGGCAGTTGCCCAATCAACCTCCTCCAAGAAAAGGAGTTGGGGCTGTAGTACAGCTGAGAAAGCCAGGCTCTCTATTATAAAAGTGCAAGAGATCATAGAATGTGCCCCCTAATGCTAACTAGCCACAAGGATCAACCAAGCTGCTACCACTTCCATCAGGCTGCTTGTAAATTATCCTGATCTCAAAATAATAATCTGGAATCCTGTTCATCAGACAGAATTAAACTTGTATTATTCCAGTGCTTTCTTATAGTCTAAGTATTTATTTATTTATTTATTTATTTATTTATTTATTATTAAATTTGTATGCCACCCATCGGCTCAAGTATACAATTTCATAGCAAGGACATGCTAAAGGAACTGACTCACTGTACAGCAGAAATGGAAATGAAGATTTTTTTAGTTCAAAGCAGATACTAATTGTGGAAGAGATGAGATGATGATATCATAGGTAATTATAAGCAAAGTATGGAATGAACATATAAAAAGGGATTGGAATTTAGCTAACATAGACAACTATTGATCTCTGATAATCGCAACTAAATAATAGTGGATCCCAGGACACCTGGTTCATGCAAAGCATTCTGGGATCTCTTTAGATCAGCTTGTACCCAAGTTTGGATATGCCCCAGAGGATCTTAAGATTTAAGTGGTTTAAATGAGTGGTTATACCTGCTGACATGATTAGGCCAATCTATAAGCAGCATAGATTGGTGAGTCGGAAATAACATGCAGACTAATAGGGTCTAGGGCTGCTATCAGCAGTTACAACCAGCAACAACTCCAAGTCTTTTGCTGAAGCTCTTAACACATTCCCAATACTCCCAAATCTAAATAAATAGCAACACTCCCAAAAGTGCTACTTGGGAGCGCTGCTTGCATACCCGGTCTCAATGAAGGGGAAGATCTGGTTGCTTGTTGGCTACCCTATTTTTCAAAAGCAGCCATTCCTATCAGTGTGTCCTGGATGCCAAAGCTGAGTATTTGCATGTGGTACCCTTTCCCTTCTTCCTGCCTCTAGATTGATTTATGTACCTGTGGAGCTTGTTGTGATTAGGGATTATGGTCTCCTTTGCTGTTTTTCCCCCTTAATAAGGTTTTGTTTGCTATTCATGAAGTTTGAGTGTGTTTTTCCTCTCACTGACCTTTTGAAGAGAAGTGGCCTACTTTTGGGGGGGGGTAGCAGCTTGTCATCCGTAGCTACCTTGGGAAAAGGGGTATGGCAAAACTAGACTTATTTGGTCAGAAGTGGTAGGATTTCTTCTAAGTTATTTCAGTTTTCAGTCAATCAAGTTTAAAAACTTGTTGCCACCAGCCCAATTTGATAAACTTATATATCTCTCGTCTTTTGAGTTTTTCTTCAGGTGTTATAGTATCTGAGGTATGCAGGATGGAGGGGAAAGTGTTATTATAACCTTCACTGATTTATTGTACTTAGTGGATCAGTTGCTTATGAACAATTAAAATTAAATTATTTAAAAACAACATTGCATGAACAGATCTTATGAGCTGCATGTCATTTCTGTTTCAGAGGTACATCACTCCACACTGATTTACAGAATAATTCATGTACAGAATGAGTCCACTGTTTCACAAGGCCCACCAATGTCTCTGATTTCTTTCTTCTCTATTGTCTCCTCTTCCTTCTCCTCTTTTTATTCTATCAAACACCTCTTTCCTGCCTTCTCTCACCTTCCTCCCCAGGTTTTCAGCTTTCTGTCCTGCCTTCCTTCTAAGAAAGTTCCCAGTTTACTCTCTTTCATCCTGCTAATGCAGCAGTCTATTGTTTCATCATGAGGGATTCATGAAATGGATTTCTCTCATTGGTGTCGAGGGAAGGGCACTGCTGAAAAGGAGGACAATACAGTGGTACCTCAAGATACGAATTTAATCCGTTCCGTGACTCTGATCGCATGTCGAATTGGTCGCATTCTGAAGCACGTTTTCCCATAGGATTGAATGTAAATACGGTTAATCCGTTCCACCCTCTGAATTTGGTCGCATTCTGAAGCACGTTTTCCCATACGGTTCAATGTAAATAGGGCTAATCCGCCCTCCGAATTTGGTCGCATCCTGAAGCACATGTCCCAGGCGCAGCGGAGAAAAAGGAAGTGCTAATCAAATCTTTCCTTTGTGCATAGCCCTTGGCGCGCCCGACAAAAGCACAGTGAAAGCAATGGGGGGAAAGGCTTATGTGGCGCGTGCGCGCACGCACACCCCACTCATTCCTCCCCTCTTTCCTTCCGCGCGCGCACGCACACCCCACACTCATTCCTCCCCTCTTTCCTTCTGCAAGCGCACGCACACCCTACACTCATTCCTCCCCTCTTTCCTTCCGCGCACGCACGCACACCCCACTCATTCCTCCCCTCTTTCCTTCTGCAAGCGCACGCACACCCCACTCATTCCTCCCCTCTTTCCTTCCGCGCGCGCACGCACACCCCACTCATTCCTCCCCTCTTTCCTTCCGCGCACGCACGCACACCCCACACTCATTCCTCCCCTTTCCTTCTGCAAGCGCACGCACACCCCTCATTCCTCCCCGCTCTTTCCTTCCCCGCACGCACGCACACCCCACTCATTCCTCCCCTTTCCTTCTGCAAGCGCACGCACACCCCTCATTCCTCCCCGCTCTTTCCTTCCCCGCACGCACGCACACCCCACTCATTCCTCCCCCTTTCCTTCGCAGTGAAAGCAATATCAGGCGCTGGGGGGCTTCCCCACGCACCCACCCACCCCCGCGCTGATTCCTCGCCAAAGGAAAGAGCAAATTTCCCCATAAGGTTCAATGTAAACACAGTTCTGAAAATACAGTATGCATTTTATTTTTAAACCACAAAAACATGAAAAAAAACACAGTATGAAGAGGGAGAATGGGGTGGGGAGGCAGTTATTGTTTGGAGGGAGAGTCCCCCTCCAAAGGGACTTCGGGGAGATCTCCTTCAGGGGTTTCCTCTCTTCTTTGCCTCTTAGCTGCAAAGCCTTATTCTTGCCACGCCCGCTCTGCATTTTCTTTGGAGCCATGCTGACAAGCACACCAAAAACCTTCCAAACGCCGCAAAACACACCACAAGCCTCACCGAACGCCTCCTTGCTACCGCAATCTCGCCCACAGGAAGCCGCGACCACGTGGCAGCAGGGCAAATGGCCGCGGATCCGGTTCGTATCTTGAGGTGGAGTTCGCATATTGAGGTAAATTTTTGCGGCCAGAGCTGGTCGTATCTTGAAATTTTCGTAAGATGGGGCGTTCGTATATTGAGGTACCACTGTAGGAGGGAAAGCTAAGAAGGCACTGTAAGACTTTCTTTGAATCAAAGCTTAGAACATTATTTGCTTTACTTTTTTGTTCCTTTTCTCCTGCCTTTCCTTTCCATGCCCATTGCTGTCTGCTTCACCAATGGGGAGCTAGTAGTATCATGAAGCCTTGTTAATAATTTCCTAAGAGACAAGTTCATGACATGCCAGGCACTTCCTGGATAAAGTGGGCAGGGCCTCTTATTCCCAACATATTGACCATTGACCTAGTTCGCATAATCATGTGCTGACAGAAACACTAGCAGAACACAACTGGGTTGGTGACTGATTGGGTTAAGTGCGTTTTGATTTATTCTGCCTCCAAATGTCATCTTTCTCTGTCCAAATCACCAGACCTTAAGTAGGTTCCCTGTCCCTCTACCAGTTTCACCTGTAACATGCCTGAAAAAATCACCACTTATGACTTATCTGCCCAGCTAGCCTGGCAGTAACCAATGTATCTAGAGCCAAGCAGAAAAAAAGAAATCCTGCATTTTTTCCAACAACTGAAGCTCTCCTTCAATCTGATTAAAGAGAATTTGCTTTCAAAATGTATTTCAAAGGAGAAGAGAATTTTGATGGAATTTTCATATCACTTAGCGTTTGTGTGCTTGCTTAGTTATAAGGTGGCCAAGGGATATGGAAGGGCAGGACAGAGGGATCAAGAAGTCAAAACGGTGGGTATGACTGCATGATCAAAGCATCACTTCTTTTTAACGTGTGTCACATGCTAGTAAAAAACAGGCTTTGACTACACAGTTGCACACATCACCTTGCCTTTTTGGACCTCACCCCATGGACACTCTTCGCATTTTGTGTGAATGTCTTATCTTTCACTGTACGTCTCCAGCAGTCTGAAGCTCCCCAGGCTTCCCGCACTTAAATTAAAGTTTAAAGGAAACTATCATTAGTGTACTTGTCCCACTTGGCATTTTTTCAAACTGGGAATTAGACTTCAGTGATGGAAAGATATTGCCACCAGCACCAGTAGTTCCCTCCCTATTTCTGACAGCAAAGTGAGCTTAAAAACACCCGGTAAGAGAAACTCAGCAGAAATACTCAAGTACCTGGGGAGGAAAAAAAAAACCTCTTGATGAACAGTGAGCTCTGCCACAGCATCATTCAGCCTATTTTCAAGGCATTCACTATTTACCCCAAGTGCCTTTTCCCCTGCTTCTGCTCACCACCAGCAAGTGCCAAATGCACCCAGAGACATGAACAGGCAGCCATTCTTCTGACTGGAGAACAAAGTACAAGAGCCCAACACAGGAAGGTGCACTGCATCCAGCTGTGAGATGAAGGCACAAGAAGACAGCTGATTTGTCAGCAATGCTTTGCAGCCATCATCAGAAGTGCCAGCAATCATCTCCAGCAGCAGGCATGGCTTTTTCCCTGAAGGTGATAGGAGTCCACAAGGCAAAATTCAACACAGCATTAAATGAATCTGTTTTAAACATCAACACTGCTAAACAACCAATAGTCCAAACTAGCCAGTTTAGTCAAAGCAGACAGGAAAAAAACAATCCCAGCCATCTGGATGTGTGTGTGTGTGTGCGTGCGCGAGTGCATTTAAATCTTCCTTGACCAGCCAATATAGCCTGTATGAATCTGACACCAAACTTCAAATGTGCATCTATTTAGGCAAGGTTATTTTATTTAGCCGGAAAAGCCTTGTTATATTAATAACGTCACACAGCATACAGGTGCGTATCAAATGGTGGTAAAGACCACTTTTCTCACATGCTGTAGGATCATAGGATGGAATGTGGTTATCTGTAAAAAACGCAAATGCCGGAATGAAGCAGCAAGTAATTCTTTGCCAAATAAGTTAGGTCTATAGCTATCTCTGTGCTCCAGAATGTCTCTTTCTCCTTCTTTCCCCCTGAACCTCATTTCTGACAAAAATACAAATGAACTCACAAAAAAAGTTCAACATTCCCATCTCTCCATGCCCAACCTTTTTGTTTTTGCAAATTTTGCAAGTGTGGAGTCTGCCAAACTAAGAGAGAGGGTGACTGAAGCTACACAGTGTTTTATGCGGGCATCCAATCTGGAAGGGTATATTAAAAAAGGCAGGGAAGGCCAACTTTCCTAGGACTCAATATCTTTGTGGATGGTCTTTGCTCTTACTATCACCTTCATGAATTCCAAAGAGATCAGAACATCTGGTCTTCATTTTGTGGGCAAACTATTCATGATTTGTTATCACTGAATTGCCTTGCTGCTTGAGACTATATTACAAGGTTGGAGGGCAGAAGGGGGCTAACCCAGTGATACAGTTAAGCGATTTTAGGTTGCATGTAATTTGGGTCCTATTCCTCCCAGATTATGACAGCAGATTCTAATTAGCTTTTTGGTTGCTGCTTGTGAAGAAGTGCAGATATGCAGAATCAGGAGAAAGATAGCAGAAGAAGCTTCTTTTAAAAAAATGTTCTTTCTCCTCTCAGTATGCGATTAGGAGCATGACAAATCACCCAACAGCTTATTAGGCGAGACAGTAAAGAAGTAATAAATCTGTATAGAACGACAAGAATTGGGCTATACTAGATCTAACAATCTTCTAACCATCAGAGAGAAAGCAACTTCTCCTGTATGAAATTTTTCTGTGGTAATAACTAATAACATCTGCTCAGGTTTGAACTTTCTCAGCAAAACAATGTGGGCTGGATCATACTGGATAATACATGATTGCTTGATTGCCTTTATATAATCATGTCTGTCAAGACACCAAGATAGCCAATTGTCTACTTCATGCTCCTCAATGGTATGGGCAGCCCTGCACATTTGAGTGATTTTCTCCATAAATCAAAGACTGGCTTCCATTTTGCAATGCAATCTTTCTAACAGTATTTTTTTTTTAAATTGACTCAATATCAATTCCACAAAATAAGTATATACTGGAGATTTTAGTGCCTAAAAGTACAAAATATATGAGGACTCATATAGACTGGGTCCTTTACATATTTATGTCAAGTATTTCACTGAATCTACTGTAAAGTGTGTACCAGCCCATATTCTCATTTTCCATTGAGGGGCGGAAAAAGAATTAATTTATTCATCTCTAAGTGGATCACAGTACTATTTCAGTCAATCATATTAGTCTGGTTTTACATTAGGCACTGAGCCAAATTTGAGCCTAGGGTTTTCTACGTACTTAGCTCAGTACTGAGGGAAGTTCTCACTGAGAACCCAGAACTTGAGTAAACTGTAGTTTAGTTGACCATGGGTGAGCAGGTCATTTGAACACAACCAATGGGATTTTATTTCCGTTATGGTATAATTTGAGTGGGGAATGACAGCTCAAGTCCATATATTAATTACACAGAAAGAAAATCTCTCCATAATTATAAATCAACAATTTATTCCAGCTTCCAGTTCCAAACAATAACTTTTCTCTATTCCCCAACTCTGTCCAACCCATTTTGTTCAGACTACTCGTATCAACTAAATTTGTTGTGTGCCTGGCATCCTATTTCCTGGCAACCAAAAATAATTCAAACAGTAACATCCCATAATATGCCAACCATGTGCAATACACGGAAAAAAGAGACGGGGCTTTGATCACACAGTCAGGGCTGCTGTCTTGATTTTTTCACACACACATGAAAAGACATTTCATAATAATCACCATATATTCTTCCAGGAATAATAATAGCTAAATATTCTTTCAGTAATCACCACATCCTTTTTCCCCCTCCCAAAAGTTAGAGCTGCAAAAAATCAAAATCTCTTCCTAGCAGGGGCTTTAGGGAAGCTATACTTGTTGAACTTGGTCAATACAGTATCGCTGGCCCTGGGTGTCCCCATTAATTCAAAAGAGGGGGGACTCATACTTCCTAGACTGTGTTCTCCGGTGGTGAGATAATGTTTATTAAACGGTTAGGCCCTTTTTCAACACATGGTTATTTAAAAAATTCTGAAATGATTCTCAGCCCGTTTCCAAAGCCATTTTACAGACTAAAAACAATACCTTCCCCCACCAACCCTAATAAAATTTATTCAAATACCCCCGGGAAAAAACACAAGCGCCCACACTTCCTGGGAACAATATGTAAAACAAGGGCTAATTATCGTCTCCAGGTTGTTAACGGCAGCCCTCAGAGAAGCCTGATTTTCCTTTGATTTTGAAGTACGGGTGTTTCAATAACCTCCTTAACCCAGTATTTCACCTCCATAATTCCGGATATTTTGAAAAGCTCCGTCCACTTCAGACGCCGCATTGAAGATTCCGTCGCATCGAGCTAATTGCGACCCCTAATTGCCGTTTTCAGTCCGAAGACGAGAGGCCTCGGCCCACGGACCTCCAGCGCGCCTTCGGGAGGCGCGTTTGCTGCGGGCGGAGCTGCCTCGGGGGCGAGAAGACAGCCGGGGCTCCGGATTGCCAGCCTCCCTGTCGAGCCTTCAGGCCGACCATTCCCGGGGAAAGCGAGCTGCCGGCGGGGGGAGAGGCGAGGAGGGGGGATTTGCGTTGGCCTTCTTTTGGAAAAGCATCGCCCTTTGCAGCTCAAGTCGCCAGATGCCGCCTGCACGCGTTCCCGTGTGGGAGTCACGGAGGAGCCTGGCAAAGTCCTGACAAACGGCTCCGTTTTCTCCTTCGCTTTCCCACCCCGGCCGGCTTTCCCAGAGCAAAGGAGCTGGCGGGGCTGCAGCGGCCCCCACGAAAAAGCCACAGAAAGGAGCACCACTGAGTCCATCCGCTGGAGAGTTGGTCGTTCAGGTCCCTGGTTGCCACGAGTTTGGTTTTACCTGCCCAGGGCTGAGGGAAGAGGATTTCTCACACACACACACAAACACCACCACCACCACCCCGACGAAATCTATGGAAAGGGCCGGCGAGCTGCTGGGCACTTCAAATGGAAGCGCGGCTGTAAAGCAGCCGGGGAGCCAAGCAGGGCAGAGTCGGGGGGGGGGGGGTGCTTTTTTCCCCGCTTTAGATGCAGCGAGAAAACTGCCGCTGCCGAGCCAAGGAGGAAAACCAGGGTTCCGCAGGCCTCGCGGAAGAAAAGACCCTCTCGCGCGTTTGCTTTGTGACGTAGTCGCTCGCGTAAAAGGAAAATTCCGTTGGGCCGCAATGACGCAATAACAGTGGGCGCCTTATGCGGGTGGGAGACTAGCCAAAGGGCAGGTGCGTGCTTATGGCTGCAGTCGCTAGAAGTAGACTCGTCTTCTGAGCTGCCTGCTCGCAAACGTTTCTCGCCATAATCTGCAGCAGCCACCCAGGTCACCATCCGGCTTGGATGCTATCCGTGTATAATATTCTGATCCTGACGTTCGATAAACTCGCAGGTAGACCTTGGATTGGAATGGTGGACGGTGATGAACATGCCTTAAATTGGGCCCTAACTCTATCAGAGGGTTATAGAAATCTGCAACTTAAGGCTGGGCAAGAAATGACCAGCTGACCAGGGCAAGAGTCAGCCAGCCTGTGTCAGGGACCCTCATTGCCCCGATCGCACCTTTCAGAGTCTAGATGGCCTCTGGAATTGCCCAGCCTTCCCTCAAATTCTATGTTCTCTGATCTTCTGTGGGATTTGAGGGACATCTCCCAAATTGCATGGAAACCCCTGGCTGAGTTCACCCAACACCCCAAGCCAGAGTGTGGATTATGTGGCTTTGGCTTAGCATGTTGGATGAGTCCAGACACTGTCATTTGTAAAAACCAAAGCATATGACTGATGGTGTTGTATGAACCAAACCAAACGTGTACTGGTCTGTAAACTATGTTTAAGCAAGCCATGGTGTAACATGTTTAGTAAACCAAGCCACTCAACTGTCAAAAGGGTTCTTATTTTTGACTCTACATGGCAAATTCCAGAAATTTCACTTTTTTAAAGTGCTACTGTGGGGGAGGGGGGAGAACCTTGTGGCAAGTAAATGTTTCTGAGGTAGAGCTCTTTAAAGCTCACACCACAACTCCCAGTGGTGGGGGATACTAGGAGACCAAGTTCAATTCCCATGGCTAGCTGAGAAATTCTGGGAATTGAAGTCTACACATCTTAATGTTGTGAAGGTAGAAAAATACTGCTTTAGAGGAAAAATTGCTACTGACCCCATGCAAATAAGCAAGGTAAGCACAGACAAAATACAAAGGAAAAGCAGTTTTCCCATTCCATGCCAGCTTCTCTCCCAGCTAGGCAAAAATACTGATTCCCACAGACTGGTATTAGGACTCTATTGGTTTAATCTAGTATAAATTCTACTGAGTTCAGCAGGATTTACTGCCAAATATTTATGGATATATGATTGTACTCTGACAGAATTGAAAGGAAGACTGAAGATCTGTGACCAATTATAATTATCTTTCAGGATATTTGTAATCTGTCTGATTAGTACATGATCAAATTAATGAATGTTAGGAGAAAATAAACAGAATATTAGTACCAGGCCTGATTCACTGATATTATATGTTTAGAGTAAACTCATAAGTTAGACATTAGCCATGTCTACAAAGGGCTGGTGGGTTTTTTGTGGGGGGTTGTTTCTTTTGTGCCTTCAAGTAAGTCTTGACTTCTGGCACTCCCTGGACAAGTCCTGCAGTTTTCTTGGCAACATTTTCAGACATGGTTTGCCCTTGCCTTCTTCCTAGGGCTAAGATAGAGTGACTGGCCGCAGGTCACCCAACTGGCTTTGTGCCTAAGGCAGGATTAGAACTCACAGTCTCCTGGTTTCAAGTCTGGGGACTTAAACTACTACACCAAACTGACTGACATCTACAGAGTGCAGCATAGTTACAGTATGTTCATAAACCAATTAGCTACAACTGAACCCTGTCTCTTAGGTACAGTAGATCATCCTCTCTTGCCATAAGAAAGACACATTATTCTTATTGTTTGGAGGAAATGTATTTCTAAAATTAGTGTTTTAATGTCTTTGCATGTCAGTAAAAAGAACTGCTGACATAAATTGGGGTGCCTGGATTGAACATGCTTTGCTCAGAGCATCTTTATATAGCCCCTTGCTACTCAGCGCCTTGGTGGCTTTTTCAGGCAAGTGGTAAGGCCAGGATCATATACTCATGGGAGGTGATACTGTATGAACATCTTTTAAACGCTGTCTCTTGACTGAGGCCCAATCTTTGAAATGAATGACATCCTCACCTATTATTTAGCCACATGTTGCTTTTCTTTTCCTTTCTCTTTCTTTCCTTTTCTTTTTCTTTTTTTTTTTTTTTTTGCTGTTTAATAGCGAGTAACCAATAACTAGAATATGAAGGATGGATCTCTCTCTCTCTTGTGTGCACAACAGGGTCTGAATGTGCTGTCACTTGACCCATTGAAAGCAAGCCAGTGCATCGCCTAGAGGAGCAACTTGCTTTCTATATGGCATTTGAGAGTCATCATCTCTCAGTGCATGAGAGATGCTTTTCATAGCACTGCCTGCGTTGATGAGCTGTCTTTTCACTGTGGTGTTGCATTAATCTGGGCCTGCCAGACACCCAAATAACATGCAACAGGGCTTCCCCCTCCCTCTTCCCTGTCTTGGCACCCACTTGTTTTCAGTTGCTCCTCTCTCCAGGCATAGTATCTGCCTTTACTTGCTGCAGACAAAAAAAAGGGAGGCACTTCCATGTAGTGGATTTCAAGGACTTCTCTTGCTGGCAAAGCAAAAGGTTGCTGGAGGACGGAGGCCCATGGTAACAGCCTGGGATTTCATACATCAGCCTCTTCAATCTTGCCTTGGAAAAAGAGAGCGAAGCAGCAGGGAGGCGGGAGAGGTGGAGCAGAAGTGAGGCCTCTGTTTTGCCAATACTTCACAAAGCACCTTCTTAATCAGAGTCCCAGGATGGTGCACTTTCAAAGTTCAGCTTTTTCCTTCCCCCCTTCCCCGTCCTCTTGCTGGGGCCCAAAAAGGCATGCACCATTATAAATATAATGAATATGTTACATAAAAATTCCCTGTAAAAGAGGAGTAAGGTAATGGAATCCATAAGGCAGTCTTGTCAGTGAGATGGGTCTAGTAGCCTTCTCCAATCCTGTGTACTCCGAATGTGACAGGTTCCCATCATCCCCAGGTGTGCTGCCTAGGAACTGTAGCTCAATGCATTTTCCCCAAAATGGGAGAAGAATTTTTATTGCAAAAGACAGAACATCTTAACTATTCATTTATGAATTTATTAAATTGCATGATGATGATAATGTTGATTTTAATAAAAAGGGGTCCAGATGGACTTAGCAATTTGATTAAAATACAGAGCTGAAACATTCTTGAGTAAGGGAAAGTTGTACAGCCAGATCTTCAAAGACAGGCTTATGAGAAAATGGATCGGGGGGGGGGGGGTGAATTAAAGCCAAGCACCTTTTACAACCCCCACTGGGGTGTTCTCTTGATACCTTTTAACTCCAGATGTTGTGAAACCAGAACATCAGAAGAGCAGATCTCCGTTTCAGAAGTAAGCCATAAAAAAGAGCAAGGGCTGAAAAAAAACTGCTGGATCAGCCCAAAGATCCATCGGGGTAGCACAACAGTTCCTGATCAGAGTAGGTAGACCAGAAAAATTCACCCTTGGGGCATTACAGCACTGATGATCAACCAGTCTATGAGTGGCCTCCAGCCACCAAGGATATTGGTTAGTTCATGTGTGTTGGTAAGCCATGATGTGGTTCACTGGGTTTTGGTTTAATGCATTATGTGAACTCAACCAACTTCGGCTGAATCAAGAAACTTAAATAAACTCTGATTTGGCACAGTCAGCTTTCTGGAACACAGAAAAGCAGCAGCCTTCCCCACCCATGATAAGTTGGACCACATTGTTTATCTTTAGTCACCTGAATGAAGAAGAAGGAGATTGTACTCTGATGCGGGGGGGGGGGGGGCAGTAAATATTCTTTGTCTAAATATATTTTGACCAAACTGGTTTCCATTTGTTCTTCTTGGATGTTTAAGACCACTTGTGGACCTCAGCATATCCTCTTGGCGTTAAAAGCTGACAGGAAGTTCATGGTATTTCTCAAGACTTCTCACAGCCTCTTGGGAGTCCCGAGGCAATGCAAAACTAGCCAAGGAAAGCTGCTGCTGCTGCTGCTGCTGCTGCTGCTTCTCTTCCTTCTCTTTTCTTCAGCACTGCAATCCAAGACATGATTAGCTGGGAATATGCACCCTCAAATTCAGTGGGGCTGACACCAGAGACATACAGAGGATGGGGCAGCAGCAAATCTACCCCCAGTTTCTAGTACAAAACATGTGGTCTCACTGGCTGGGCTTGCAATGCATTTTCTCTAGGAGGACCATCTGATCGAAATCTTTGGCAAAATTAAGTCACATTCTTTCCCTGTCCTGGTTCTATCTGTTATGCTACAGCCAGTGATTAAACTGTCCAAGCAGATCACTGCCTGCAGAAAGACAGAGACAGCCAACCAAGGGTAATATCTCTGGCTGGGTCTGCATGTGCATGCAAGCGGGGGGGTGGGGGGGGGAACTAAGGTTTATTAATTAAATCTTAAGTCTCCTAGCTTCACACGATTTGATTCATCAGAGGGAAAGAAATAGTCAGCTTGCAAATCGATTTTGCAATGTTGTAATGGCATCTGAAATAGTTGCGTTTCTTACTAACGTCATTGCAGAGCGCCCCATGGCTAAGGAATGGATATAGCCCTCCCTAGAACAACCTTCATTTTGCTTTCCTTAAAGAAAAGTTCAACTATGACTTCTGTGGTTCTTATTTAAAAATAAAAACAGACTGAGAAAAAGAGATTCAAGGAGAAATTCATATATTTAAATCTATTTATTCCCTCATCTTAGAAGAAAGAGTTATTAAGGAATACAGTAGAATGAGATTGTGTAATTAAGTGTAAGTAAAAAATGTTTTAGAACTAATATGAGGATGGTCTAATTGTGGTTGCACTGTGTGTGTCTTAACAAACTATAACACTAATTGTAATCTTAAAAGGCAAAGGTCAAAGAGACAAAAAAACAGCTTCATTATAACAAAGATATGCTTGTTGTTTGTATGTTGGTATATTTTTAAAATGCCAAAGATTTCCTCAGTATAATCATACATTACTCTTATGATGATCATGACTTAGAAAGTTGGAAGTAACCTTTAAGTTCCTTTGAGGTCATTTATTCCAACCTACTGAAGATCTGTGGTACAGAATGTAATTACAGATGTGTAATTATAAAATCAACCATTTGGTTATTTGTAGTTTTGTTAAGCAAGGAACTTCTCCCTGCCCTTTAGCCCAGGATTTCAGACTCTGATTTGTGAACTCTGGAGTATTTGTAAAAAAGCAAGATAATAAGGAAATGCAAAAACAATCCAGAATACTTGTATGGGAAAATAAACAGCACCATGTAATCTAAAAAAGACTTGGTGTTCTGATATCTTTTGTGGCCCTCTCAGGCTCTTGCAAGTACCATTTTTACTGTTCTCTTAGTAAAATGTTCAGAGGGTTTTTGTTTTTTGTTTTTTTAATTCTACTTTAGTTCTCCCAAAAAAGAGAGAGTTTCTGCCATGCAGAACTTCTGCAGCATCTTTTCCTCTTCAAACTCTCTCTTTAATCTTGGCTGCATTCTCACCACACAAGCTAATCAACTGCACCTTAGTCTAGTATCTTCCACAAAATGAGATCCAACTGTTTATCTTATAATTCACTCTATCCAAGCAACTGAGTAAATCATGATTCATTTAACCCATGCTAAACATAATAATAAACTAAATTTGCAAATAGGAGACTGTACTGTTTAAAACTGAATCTTTGGTATGAAGCTTATTTTGTCCCTTGAAGTCAAGAACAAGCCCCAGATCCCACACTTGCCCATTCCTCTGACTTAAGTTAACCAGTACTGATTTAATCCAGAAGTCAGATAAAGGGACTGTACTCAAGCAGAGAGTTTAAAGTTAATTTATTTGCAACTCCCCTGCAAGTTGTAGAATCAAAAAATCAGTGTTTTGTCTTAGTCATAGAATGCAAAACACAGAGGTTAGCGTGATAGTCCAAGCCCCTGCCCAGTTCAGAAATAGGATTAATAAAATGGTAACTGGTGCTGTGGTCCTACGTTTGTTTATTCAAAAATAAGCCTCACACAAAGGCCCTTAAGTCAGACTCATTCCCTAATATGTGTTCAAGACTTATGTTTCATGACTAATTTTCACTGGTCAAAGTTATCTCATTAGGAAGGTGGTGACATTTGGCCAGTATGAGCTTTAACTATTCAGAAATCAGGACTGACTGCAAAACAACTGGACTCACACAACTGGTGTAACCAGGTCAAAGATTTCCCTACTACCTCTGCATAATATGCTCACATGGGTTAATTCACGGTCAAGTATACTGCACCAAGCAGCCATTAAGCTGTAGCAGGAACCTAGCTAATTCACCTAATATTCCATTCCTAACAAAAGCAATAAACATGGAATTGTTTTATTGATTTCCATGATAAATGACTTACACTATAGGGAATGAATGTGAAGCATTCAGAACACTTTTTTAAAAAATCCTGCTTTATTACTCTTTCTAGCAACCAGTCTGGTGTAGAGATGAGTGTGTCTGACTGGGGCTAGAAGAGACTTGGTGAAAATTGGTTGGATGTAACACATCCTCTTAATCTAATGCAGAGTGGGCATGATTAGAACCACTGATAAGTGTCAGGATCTCTGGATGTTCTGAAGTATTGCTGCAATGATTAAATTTATTCCCCCACATCATCCCAGCCATAAAAATAAATTTCTGGCCTCAGAAGTATTTAATTCTAATGATCAGCTCCTCAGTCAGTCTGCTCAAAAGTAAGTCCCATTGAGCTGAATGAGGTTTATTCCCAGATAAGGTATTGGACGTAGAAGTACAACACGTAGATGCACATCTTTTGTACCTGCTCCTAGTTGGTTGAGCTCAAGTTCCCACAAGACTGAATCCTACCCCTCTCCAGCTTTACCTACATCATAAGAATTCCTTAGAATGTTGTACCTGGATCCACTGAATGTTACTCAAGGAATGTTTGATTCTGGACTTGCCCCCTTCAGATAGTCATGTGTACTGTTTCACTTACTTGCTCCTGGAGGGTTGAGGGTGAGCTCTTGTTTACTCTGTTGAGTGGAGTCCAGAACTTGCTTTCCTGAAGCCCTCACTACATGATACTCTAGTCTTGGGGAGACCAGTGCTGGGGGGAACCTTTCATGCCTTCCATGGAAATCTCCACTGAAGAGACGCTGGCTTTTATGGCTGCAGCTCTATTCCATTTTCACCCCTAGATCAGCGGGACTTTGATGCCAAAGAATGAAGTGGTGTTCAGAGAAATGGATTGATGATGTGCCATGAAATTAATGTCCTCTTTTAGTCTAGATAACTAGTTTAGTTATCTAGACCACCTAGATAAATCTTCTCCAAAATGATCTGTCTGAAACCTGATCCTTCAGGTCTTCCAATGGTCCATCCACCTCTATGACATATTTTGCATGCCAGTAGAATGGGTGAGGCAAATGAGCCCATTGACTGGCTTTTCTGCAAAGCCGTTCTCTGATTCAGGGAATGAGCCTATGGTCTGATCTAAATCATAGAGATGGGTAGTGACAAATTCGATAAATAAAATAAAATAGAATAAATAAAAAATAAAATAGTTTACTTAAATAATCATAGAAAGCCAACCATGTTTTATAAACCATAGTGGCTGTATCACAAGATACAGCCTAAACCGGGCACCGTATTTATGAATTTCTGCCTTATGTAAATCCAACTCATGGCTGTGCCATGTTTAATTAAGCCTGGATTTGTACAATTTACTGAGTCATAAATTAGCCAACTGTATTTTAACCTAGAGTATGGTGCCTTTGTATGATTATTTATCCCTTCATGTTTCAGTGTGGGCATGACCCCAGATGTTACCCACTGGTAATCTAAGCATATGTTTAATTGGGCTGGGTTTGCAAAACTAAAATGTGACTGGCTCATTTGTGCCCGTCTATCCTCAACCCGAGGAAGTCACCCAGGGGTATGTAGTTCTTGTGACCTAAGCCCCAAACAGTCCTAAGCCCCAAACCAGCAAAGCCACGGTCCACATGTCATCCAGTGGATGGACCGCTTGGTGGCTCCGTTTTGGAAAAGGCGCCAAGGCGAGGCCGCGCCTTACCGATACCTGCTCAGGGCGGGCGGTCTGGAGGCAGGGAACCCGGAGGCCCGAGGGGGGCTGTTTTCCTTCTCCCCTTCTGTACTCCGTCCTCTGCAGGCCAGTCTGGGAGCGCTAAAAGCAGCCTTGAAGCGCATCACTTGTTATTCAGACACAACCGAAACTGTGCGTTCGTGTTTGGTTTCGGTTTGGGGTTGGTTGGCTGTGTTCCCTGCCAGGGCTTTTAAACATAAGCCGGCAGATCACACCATCGCGCCCGCCATCTTGACTCTTTTAACCCACCTTGCAGACACACCTACCAACCCTACCCGGTCTCTGCCAAGGCTGCTTGTCCTTCGCTCAGTCCGGTTTCTCCGCGCTGTTTCAGACGCCGAGCCCCCCCTCCCCGCCTTCCCTTTCCGGGAGGGCTTCGCCGGCGCGGTTCCCTCCGACAGTCCGCTTGGAAGAGGAGGATCGGCAGGGGAGCTGAGGGAGGCACCTCCTCTTCCCCGCGGTAGGTCCTTGGGCTGTTTGCAGGCATTTGCGCCGGTGGGTCTGCAAAAGCCATTAAGGCTGTGGCACAGGGCAGAGGCAGAGCAAGGCAGGCACCACTCGCTTTTTAAAATAAACATTAGTCTTAAAACGTTTGCACTATTGACCCCCCTGCACATCTGGTTACTTGTAATCCGCTGCTCAGATTTAAGGGCGTACCGTTCCCCCCCCCCCCCCGCCACCCCAGCTGGAGAGGACACGGAAGAAGAAGAATCCGAGCCGGCTGCTGGCTTCCCGTCCGGGACCATCAGTTTGAGCCAGCTCTAGGGTCGGAGCTGCGCGTCCGAGGAGTCCCCATTCGGGTTCGGTAGCCCGACAGCTCCGCCGCCCCGCTTGGAAGTTTTTCGGAGTCTCGGCTTTCCCCGTTCGACTCTTCCGCCCCCCACCCGGCCTCCTCTAAGGGGCGGCTCTCTCCAGGTGTGTGGAAGGCTGGTGGGGAATGGTGGGAGTCGGAGTCGAGCAGAGGTGAAGGGCACGCTGCTGAGGGAAGAGAACGCTGCTCGAGTCGCAAAGCTTTCGGAGCCGATCCTCCACGGTCTTTAATCGGCGAGAAACCCCATTTACTTCACCCCCGGGGCGGACAGGGGGGCTGCAGATGCGCCTTTGACTTGGGATTCCCGTTGCAGTCCCGTTTAAGAGCGGCGTCCCTGCCTCTTGGACCCAGTGCGATTCCAGGAGTAGCTTATTCCGGGGAGGCTTCGTTCCCTGTCACCAGTTCCTCCCTAGGGACTTCTAGCGTTGTACCAGCCCCGCTGGGCTGGTACCTCCAGTCAGGCAGCGTCTTTCCCACTAGTCGGGGGGCGGATGCACGACGCTTCGATTTGTCTTTGCGGAAAGGAAAGCGGGCGGATCCTCTGTGACCTGGAGCAGAGCAGGGCCGCGCCACAGGCGTCCTGCGCGAGAAAAATGGATTGCAACGCACTGCTTCTGCGCTAGCCTGAGGATCTCCCTTCTCTTAAAGACAGACTTTCAGAAAGCACCCCTGCCCCGTCAGAGGTGAAGGCTGAAACGGTCAAGCAACAGAAGTTCCTCCTCTTCTCCCTTGCCTGTGCAAAATGGTGCAATTTGTACACCATTATCTACAGGGCTGTCTGCAAGGTGTGATGAAAAGTCCGGATGGCCGCCATGATTGTGCAATCAAAGCTCCCCTTGCTTTTTATGTGCAATTGCACCCCCACAGCCACCCTCTTGACTTTTTCTTTTTTCTTTTTTCCATATCTTGCAGTGCTGGTTGTCCATCTTGGGGGGCTTGGGACTGGGGGCAGATGGGCATTTCCCATCTGTCATTTTCTTAAGGTTAGTGCTCTGAACTGCCTTTCTTTCATTAGCTGGCCTGGCTATAGTTATCACTCATTTGCAATAGAAAAAGACCCCTGGAGTTATTTGACTTCTGGTGCCTATGTGCATGCAATTTTATTGGCAGAATTAAGGAAGTGGATTGCTTGCCTTCTTACGGGATTCCTTCTTGACTTCATAGTCTAGCCTAAGCTCTAGGATTCCCAAGAGGTCTTCCATCCATCCCAAACAGGGCTGATCCTGCTGAGTTTCCAAAATCACTGAAGAGTTCCAGATTCGTCACCACCACCACCAGAAAGGGAGCTGGAAATGTGGGGCAAAGCAAGAACCAGGGTCTGTGGGAATTTACCTTCTGGGACTATTGCCAGAATCCTATGCAGATCTACTCAAAGTCCCATTGAGTCCAATGAAGTTTATTCCCAAGTAAATGTGTATACCAGGATCCTTCAGACAGATGAATTATGATTCCCATCTTGCCCAGTTAGCCTGGTTAATCCTGAGGGGGGCCAAGAGATGTTGTAGTTCAACACATCTATGAGCATCTAACAGGGAATATCCAGTGTGTAGGAATGATACCCTTATCACAAGGGCCTTCTATGAAGAAGAGAGGTAATGGCAAGATTAAATACTACTGTCAATCTCCCAGCCTTGTTGACACTTCAACAGTGAGTCTTCAGAAGAAAGTCTTCCTTGATGAGGATAGGAATTCATAATTTGATTTAAGAAAGGCAGGCAGGCAGGCAGTTCCTAAAGGCTGTTCTTTAAGACAGGCTTAAGGCTCAATGAGATATGACCTAGACAGAATTAACTAAAATGAGATTGGCTTTCTAGATACTTCTAGAAAGTTGCCAATGCACCATTCCCAGGAACAGACAAGATCTTCTGTAGCTTTTCCTCAGCATCATTGAATGCAATAAACAAGGGATGAGTGTAGATTTTCTTATGGTTCATTGTGTTTAAACGTTCACCCAAACCCACTGATATGCAGAACTGTACCTACCTCTAAATATTTGTAGCAGGGGCAGTCGATGTTGCTAATGCTCCCCGTTCTGAGTAAAGCATTGTTGAAGTTCACATGGAAATCAGCTTGCCTATAGTTGTTATAAGTATTTGAAATTATACTTTTAACCTGTGTGTTGTTTATCCCGTGGACAAATTAGAATCATATAGTGAATAAGTGGAAAGTAATAGCCTTTTGAATATACAGTGGTACCTCAAGATACGAACGCCCCATCTTACGAAAATTTCAAGATACGACCAGCTCCGGCCGCAAAAATTTACCTCAACATGCGAACTCCACCTCAAGCTACGCGAACCGGATCGGTGGCCATTTGCCCTGCTGCCACGTGGTCGCAGCTTCCAAGAGGAAGTGCTAATGAAATCTGAGCAGGAGGACAAAAGCCCAAGGAAAGCAATGCAGAAAGAGGAAGTGCTAATGAAATCTGAGTGCACTGGGGGGGGGGAAGCTCCCGCTCCCGGCTGTGCGTGCGCGCTGATATTGCTTTCACTGTGCTTTTGTCGCTATGGAGAAAGGAAAGAGCGCGGAGGAATCAGTGGGGGTGGGCTACATAAGCCTTTCCTCCCCATTCCTTTCACTGATATTGCTTTCACTGCGAAGGAAAGAGCGGGGAGGAATGAGTGGGGTGTGCGTGCGCTTGCGGAAGGAAACAGGGGAGGAATGAGTGGGGTGTGCGTGCGTGCACGGAAGGAAAGAGCGGGGAGGAATGAGTGGGGTGTGCGTGCGCTTGCGGAAGGAAAGAGGGGAGGAATGAGTGGGGTGTGCGTGCGCTTGCGGAAGGAAAGAGGGGAGGAATGAGTGGGGTGTGCGTGCGCTTGCGGAAGGAAAGAGGGGAGGAATGAGTGGGGTGTGCGTGCGCGCGCGGAAGGAAAGAGGGGAGGAATGAGTGGGGTGTGCGTGTGTGTGCGAAAGGAAAGAGGGGAGGAATGAGTGGGGTGTGCGTGTGTGTGCGAAAGGAAAGGGGAGGAATGAGTGGGGTGTGCGTGTGTGTGCGAAAGGAAAGAGGGGAGGAATGAGTGGGGTGTGCGTGCGCTTGCGGAAGGAAAGAGGGGAGGAATGAGTGGGGTGTGCGTGCGCTTGCGGAAGGAAAGAGGGGAGGAATGAGTGGGGTGTGCGTGTGTGTGCGAAAGGAAAGAGGGGAGGAATGAGTGGGGTGTGCATGCGCTTGCGGAAGGAAAGAGGGGAGGAATGAGTGGGGTGTGCGTGCGCTTGCGGAAGGAAAGAGGGGAGGAATGAGTGGGGTGTGCGTGCGCGCGCGGAAGGAAAGAGGGGAGGAATGAGTGGGGTGTGCGTGCGCTTGCAGAAGGAAAGAGGGGAGGAATGAGTGTAGGGTGTGCGTGCGCGCGCGGAAGGAAAGAGGGGAGGAATGAGTGGGGTGTGCGTGCGCTTGCAGAAGGAAAGGGGAGGAATGAGTGGGGTGTGCGTGCGCGCGCGGAAGGAAAGAGGGGAGGAATGAGTGTAGGGTGTGCGTGCGCGCGCGGAAGGAAAGAGGGGGAGGAATGAGTGGGGTGTGCGTGCGCGCGTGCGCCACATAAGCCTTTCCCCCCATTGCTTTCACTGTGCTTTTGTCGGGCGCGCCAAGGGCTATGCACAAAGGAAAGAGCGGAATTAAGAGGAGGTGGGGAAGCTCCCGCTCCCGGCTGTGCGCAGGGAGCCTTTCTCAGATTTGATTAGCACTTCCTTTTTCTCGCTGCACCTGGGACATGTGCTTCAGGATGCGACCAAACTCGGAGGGCGGATTAGCCCTATTTACATTGAACCTTATGGGGAAATTTGCTTCAGTATGCGACCAAATTCAGAGGGTGGAATGGATTAACCGCATTTACATTGAATCCTATGGGAAAACGTGCTTCAGAATGCGACCAATTCGACTTGCGATCAGAGTCACGGAACGGATTAAATTCGTATCTTGAGGTACCACTGTATATGGCGAGTGCCATAAGGTATTAAGACAGGAATGAGTCTTGAGCTACTAGGGGAAAAACCCGGATAACCACGAGATGGCAGGGAAAAAGTACAAAGAACTGCCACCTAGTGGTCATCGGGATTTTTTGCAGCTCAGATCTGGTATCCCTAGTAACGTTCTCACTCTCTCCACCCTTCCAGATAGATCATAGTTTGTGTATCTGCTTGCACATCTTCTGGCAAATATGTAGGCGTTTTAATGAATGCATCATTAAGATGAAGAGTAATGCAGTGCAATTCTACTCAGGAGTAAGTTTCTCTGAGTCCCATAGACTGACTTACATTCTTGTACAGTAAGTGCATATCAATTACTGCCTTAAAGGAGATTCGGTGTCTCTCTCCTACTTTTTACTCACAAATCAAGATAATCAAAGATTGTGGAAAGTAATTTCCTCCCGAGAACGCTAATGAATGTTTGTGGACTGGGGGAAGATCGAGGTGGGTTACTACAGATTAATTTATCAGGGAGGGAGGGGGCAGTGCAAGTATTGCTTAAGAGCACCACAGATGCAATCCCAAACTTTGTTCACGACCGAGTATTTCATAGGATAGAAGAGGAGCATTTTGATTCGCAACTGCAATTATTTTCCCCACCGAAAAGCCTCGGGCCATTCCTGGTAGCCTTCTGAAGGTTCCCATGAAAAGGTGGGTTGGATTGGGGTTTTTTGCCATCCCTGGAGATTTTTAAGCCTATCTCGGCTGCTGTGCCATAAGATTGTTTGCTTTATTGCGAGAAGTATTGCAAATATGGGCAGGGGCAGGGATAACACCAGAAAAGGTTTTTTTCCTCATTGTTTCTGAAGCAAATGAGGGGGAGGGGTCCGTGTTTGTTTGTGTAAACTTTCCTCTTTTGTGTTTTCACAGAGCCCACTTACCCGTTGTTCACTTAGACGTGGTTTATTCAATTAACCCAATATTTTAGGTTTGCCCGACACTGTGCCCAATCAGCCTAGCCCCAGGGCTGAGGCAACACAGTCGCTAAAGTCTGGTTGGTTCGTTTGCAGTCGTTGTGTGAACTCGGCCTTTGAATCATTCAGAAGGCAACGCCCGGTCCCTCCAGGCTGCTTCCCCTCCTCTCCAGAAGCTCCTGTCTCAAAGGTGTTGGAGTAGCTGCGCCAATGGATCATCCTTTTGATTGAAGGGGTTCACACGTTAATCCCCCCCCCCCCCGACACCGCTTTTGTTCCAGCTGAGAGATGTTGGTATCTCTCTGGCACCCAATTACCAATTTCCCTTTAACCAACCATTGTTGCAAGGTTCACTCCAAGAGCAAGGATCTCTTGGGTTGCCAAGGCAATGACAATGGCGTTAAAAGAGAGACGACGCCCTCCCCTGCGGGCGTACTTGTAGGGAGGGGCCGCCCCTTTCTGCCCCCTACAGCCCGCAGGGGAGTGAGGGACCCGGAGGCAGCGCAGTTTTCTCGAGATGCTGAGCGAGCCTGACCAGAGAGGAAAGCGCTGGGGGTTAGCCCCGCCACGAACTCCCTGAAGCTCAGGCTGCTACCAAGATTAATGTCCTTTTAATCTGAAGTGGGTTCTGTTGATTCAGATGGAACCCTTCGAAGTAAAGCGCAAGAGCCTTGAGTACAGAGATCCAGCCGGCCGTATTTTACTTTTTCTTTTAACAGTTATACCGTAAAGGACTGTAATCCTCCATTCCTTTACCACGGAATAAGCAACTTTCTATTCAAGAAGGTTGTCTTGCCAAGTTGGTGGTGTAAATCTGAGGCTATCAGTCAATACATCAGAAGTGGGTTGTGCAAGACAAAGTGATTAGGAGCCTAAGCAAGAATCATCACTTGACAAGAAAAAGCAAGAGGTGGTGATCCTTTGTTTTTGAGGAAGAAAGAGGGAGCAAAGGATAGCAAGCATTTGCACTGCACTCCAGGGTGCAGCGTTGCTAGAATAGTATTTTTGTAGATCTTTGCGATCAAGGGCAATGTCAACTTTCTCAAATAAGGAATGATAAAGTTCTGTCCCTGAAACCAAGCTACTTCCTCCGACACTACCATCCCCTAAAACTTATGCATAGACTCAGAGTTGGTGAGATCCTTTTCTAGGGTGTGCTGGTTTGGAATTGCTCCAAATCTGGACAGGATGCTTATCATCACAGAATAAAGTTGCATGAACAGAAAGCCCAACTAACATTGTGAGATATATTCAAACACCTATAAAGATGCCGGCTTCACAATCTATTACCATCGAGAGGTGAAATAGCTTTTCAAAATCACCAGTGAAAGGGCTGGAAAAAAGTCACCTATTGACCCAAACACTAGCAATTATGTTTTAACTTGTATTCTTTACAGCAAAAGTCTCTGTTCCTCTGCTCACACACAACTCTCACTGATCACAACAGTATTTTAAATTTAGAATTGCAGCCCCCAAAGCCTAAAGGTAATCCCTACTGTGATCAATAGAATCTAATTCCTGCTGTGATTGTTTTGATCTGAATATTTAAAAGTGCATACTTCAAACAGTTGCAATTCTTTGTACCATTATTTAGTAATAAGTGTCAATGACTTCTTTGTTATAGTAGAGCATGCTTAGGATTGGTGGCTGGAAACCAGAAACTGGAATAAATTTATTCATAATTTGGGGGAGATTTTCTTCCTGTGTATTAACATATGGACTTGAACTATCATTCCCCACCTGAACTATACCGTAATGGAAATAAAATCCCATTGGTTGTGTTCAAGCAACATGCTTACCTATGGTTAATTAAACTACAGTTTGTTCAAGATGCCCAGTTTTCTGGGTTCTCGGTGAGAACCTCTCTCAGCACTGAGCTAAGTTCATAGAATACCCAAGGCTCAAATTTGGCTAGCTAGTTTGTTGGCTCAGTGCCTTATGCAAAACTATGCAAAAATGGGGCTAATTCAGTAAATTGAGGGTTGTAGCTGGAGTCCTCAGATACCCTTCTCTGAATCAGGGCTGGTGTAAGCAGGCAGGTTTGTTCTGAAGCAAAGACTGCAATGGAAGGAGAACCAAAAAAATAAAAGTGAAAATGCAGAAACACCTCTAAGTTTGTGACTGACATGTAACTCTGCAGTCTAGTATCTTTAAAACCTTCTGATTTGGAAAGCAATGCTCCACCTTCTTCTAATAAGTAAAGTTTAGAAGCAGATAAATACATGTTAACCAATAGTGAGATTATTTTTTAAAAGATATGAAAAAGCAAAACCCTATTTTTAGGTCTAGAACTCAATCCCTCATGAAAAAACTTGGGTGCCTTTCTGGAAGTCAAAAATGGGGTAGGACAGGAGTCCACCATTTTTATGGCTGGAGGGTTGTGTACATGTTGTTCAATATATTTGGAGCAACTCTGTACTCTAGAAGGGGAGGGGCTTCTAGAAAAAAACAAAGTTATGTTTTTCTTAAGCTCCATTCACTTTTCTTTCAGTGTTGTGCATTTCTCTTCCCACCTATCTTTCCTTATCTTAGCTAGACTTAAAACCACTGAGTATAGTTGCTAAACCTATCAAACATATATGGCCAAACTGGGAGTGTCCCAAAATGGGGGGGGGGGGGGAGTGGAAATGTGACCCTCCTTTCTCACCCTTATACATCAAGACTTCCAAATCAACATTAACTCAGTCTCCAATAAGCAGGTGACATCCATCTTCTACTCAAATTTGCCTTAAAGAGGCCAAACTGCTCCAAATATTGCCAAGACGACCCCCAACACACACCCATACACACTTCTATCAGCCTTGGCTTGTAGAAAGGAATTCAACCATTGTAACATTCAGAATTGTCTCCAGAGGCAGGAAAGGGAGGGGAAGAGATCTCACATCCTTCATTGAAATTCAGATCTAAAAGACAGAATTTGAACCTGTGGATATCACTGGAATTGTATTTCTTTCTACGTGGCACATCGATACATAGATGAAAGTTGTGGTATGACTGTAGGATCCTACATGTAATCTAGGCCCCATGAGTTCAACAGAACTGTTTCTTCTTTTTCACGTGGCATTTAGATTGCAATCTAAATCTTAGCCTTCCTTCCTGCTCCCATTAGTTTTTATTTTATTTATGACATTATTGATATTTTCAACTGAAAATATCAACAAATAATAAGAACTCAGTCCTATACTGAGGCAGGACAGACAAGCCTGGCGATTCAGATTCAATTTCTCATCTATCTTGCTCTACCTACTAGACTGCACTCCTTTTCCCAATTAAAACAGAAAGCAACATGAATGAAACTGACTTCTCTTTGAAATACAGTAAAGGGAATTAATATTGTATTAACCGACTCCCATTCATTTTCTGAATATCTTTGTTCCTGTAATCATCATCATCATCATTCCTGTATTGAGCTCATCCTTCACATTTCGTTTTCATTTAAAAATTCATTCTCCCTGCACACAGTTATGGACAAGGTTGCTGTCACAAAGGGAGTGTGGAGAAGGCTGTTAAAAGGTTGCCAGCTTCTTTTTTTTTTTTTCTCCTCCTTTTCAGTGGAAATAAATGAGATTTTCAAGAAGTTTGATTAAACATGTCTGTAGTGTCATAATTTTAAAAAATATTGAACTTGGACAGTTGACTGCTATGTTCAATGGAACTATGGCCTTCCTCTCAAGACTGTTGTGCAGATACAATAAATAAACAACAGTAATGAAAACAGCTACCCGAATAAACATATTAACAAAGTAGGAAGAATGGTGGGGGGGGATGGGGAAAGAGAGACTTTTAACCCAGATGACTGAGCAAACATTTTTGGGTTTATAGCAATCAACAAAGATGAGCAGAATGTCAACATATTTTCATTTTATGCAGTGGAAACAGAAGACTGCTCAAGGACCGAAGGAATCAATAGGACATTAGCATTGGTCTGGGGCTATCACATCTTACTAAACACTGTAGCCTACTTTAGAAAGATCATAGTCCCCAACCCATTAATTCAAAATAGCTCTATTCATCTCAACAGATTTCTCTGAAATAGTTTGTGGAGTGCAATTAATGCAATTCAAGCAGTGGATTACATATGCACATAAATATACCTATACTTATTGTTTTATTTTACCTTTTTTCCCTCTTTAAGAATTTGTCTTTTTAGTTGTTGACTATTAATTTAAAAAAAAAAAAAAGTAAAAGGGATTGAAGTTGTGCAGAAAGAAAGTCTGTGAGTGGGCAAAAGATGGCCAGGTCATAATTCCAAAAAAAAAACAGTATTTCAAAGGGTAGCATTTGTAACCCCCAAAGTGCAGTTTTCTTAAATGCTAGTTATCCAATTGGCCTGGGAGATAAGAGCTTCTAAAATAATCTAATCCTAAAAGAGAAACACTGCGTGCTGGCTGGGGAATTCTGGGAGTTGAAGTCCACCCATCATAAAGTTGCTGAGGTTGAGAAACACTGCCACACAGAAATGACAACTTCCAGTGTTCCATGAAACATTCTCCCATTGGGAAAGGGCAAGGAAGCTTGTCACTGAGCAAGAGAGATTTTTCCTAAAATACATTTACAATACAGTGCAATTCTATGTAGGTCTACTCAGAAGTAAGCCCCATGAATTTCAGTTAGGCTTACACCCAAGAAAGTGACTAAAGCCTTAACTACTTAAGCAAAATTAGTTAAAACTGGGCCTGGAAACATTGTCTTCTGATCTGGAAGGCAAAGCATATCTATCCACTCCAGGAAATAACTCTTTGGGTTGTTCCAGAAGGAGCCTGCAGTTGGCAAACTAAACCCTAAGACTCCTACTTGGTATGGATTTTTTTTCCCCATTACACTTACAGTACAGCCAATTCTAGATCACATCCATGCCCCATGTCTTCCCTAGATGCATTTTCTTAGATGTAAGTGATGTTGAAATAGTTTCCACTGGGCTTCTTTCAAGCCAATGGTTCGGGACCTGAATGGCAGGTTAGCAATTTAAGCAGTAGTGCTGCTTAATTTTAAACACAACAGACCTGCCCAGCCCAAAGAGTCCCACTGACATCAAAAGCTAAGACTATTACATAATGCACATCCTTAATCTCACTGGATTCCACTGTACTCAGCTTTTGATCCCTGGCTCTGAACCAAATCCATGGACTGGAACCACATTAAGTGAATGGAGAAAATGGAATACAAAGAATCTTAAATCTCTAACTACATTCTGTGGCCACGATCTTTATAGCTAGTTGTGTGTTTTGATGCTTGGATTTGTAACAACAGAGCAATTTTTAAAAATGTTCTTACTATCATCGCTATTTCTTTTCCTTCCATGACTCATTGCCTTAAATAAAAAAAATAAGCCTGCGCTTATCATTCTGCTCTGGAATAAATCAATCCCTGAACCTTCTTGTCCTCATAGTGCATGAACCATTCCGATGTAATTGCTTGGTGTATCCATTTCCGGCTCCTTCACTTCTAGTTACTCAGATCCAACTTCTAACCCTGTCCCGATACATTTGAAAGTCGCGATGGAGCCAAATCCAGGGTGAAAAGAACATTGCTGGGGGTGTGTTGCAAAAGCTTCAGGGAATGGAATGACAAGTTGCTCCAGAAATTCCGCGAACAAGAACCGACGGCGGGGAAAAGAGGAAAGGGATGCAGATGGGAATCAATGATCTCCAGACAGCCAAAGCAACACCGCGGTCATGTGCATGGAGACGCATCTCTGTTTCCTTTTGGGATTAGAATCCGAGTGCGCCCACTTTCCCACAACAAGGGCACTTGAATTTTGTTTTTCTTTGACTTGTGTGCGTGCCTTCGAGTCAGTGTTGACTCCTCTGACTGGACAAGTCCCTGCAGTTTTCTTGGCAAGGTTTTTTCTGAAGTGGTTTGCTACTGCTTACTTCCTAGGGCAGAGAAAAAGTGACTGGCCCAAGGTCACCCAGCTGGCTTTGTGCCTAAGGCAGGACTAGAACTCAGCGTCTCCCGGTTTCTAGCCTGGTGCCTTAACCACTGCACCAAACTGACTCTTCCTTGACTTGCATAGGATTAACTTCCAGTTCTAGGCTAGGCCTAGAGGAGGAATCCAGTAACTTTCCTTTCCCTGAGAGTCCTGAAGTTTGGAGACTGGAAAGGAGTAACCAGGGTAAAGCTCCCCTGGGGCTCCAGCATCCTGGGATAATGTCAAGTTAGCATACCTTATTGATTTCTTTTTAATCACTTTGTTCTTTCTTTGTTGTGTGTAACCCACTCTCCCATAAGCACTGTTCATAGTGATTAACAATACTACAAATGCAACGAAGATCTGAAAAATGGATCTAATGCATATTGTTCTTGAGATGGAGAGCTCGTTGCCTTCCAGTTATTACTCAGCTGCAGTTCTCCATGTCCCTTACTGTGCTGTTTGCGGCTGTCAGCAGTTGTAAATCATTAACAGCTGGAAGGCTGCAAGTTCCTCACCCCTTCTATATAAAGGTTGCAGAACAACTAATGCATTCTTCTATCCAGCTCAGAGCATTGATATGTGTTGTCCACTGGCTACAGTTCTTCACACTCTCTCTAAATATCTTTTCCAGCTTTGTTGCCCAAAATCCACAGAATGGCCATTAAACCTAGATGGGATAGGTATCTGCCCTCCTTCCTTATTGAGGTACTACAGCTCCCTCTAAGGGGTTAGAGGTTTAGTAATAGGTACTGAAATTCTGTTCCACAATTTGGGAAAGAGAGATTGGGCCAGTATTCTCCAAACCAGCACTCTGCAGGTATGTTACATTGTATTATGTCTCCATGATGGGATAACATTCCATGCAGAAGCTCATTATAGGACTTACCTTCTTTTCTCCTGCATCGTGGCTGAGGTATCTCAATATAAGAGCTGGCTTCTGGTGAGAAATCCTGGAGATATGTAGTCTGCAGCAAAGATGAATACAGTCCTAATTGCTCTGATTAATCAAAGTTGAAGATCAAGGTAAAGCCTCCTTCAAGGAGAACTGTTGGCATCTGTGCAATTGTTTTGACAGCAGTGACGAACTGGTTGGCCATTGCCTTCTTTCAGGATACTTTTTCAACTTCCCAGCTGAGCCTTCAGCCCTGGGATTGCCTGAAGGTGTCCCTTCCAGGTACTAATCAGGCCCAATTTTGCTTGGTTTCTGAGCCCAGAAAAGGCCAGCACTGCCACTAGTTTAAGGCTGTATTGATTAGGACCCCTTTGGACACAGAGGCTGGTTTGCAGGACATATAGAGCCACAAACTAGCCAATCACTATTTAATCTAGAGTGTTGTGTGGCCAGTTTGTTGGTGTGTGTCAGGCAAACCCAGAAAACTGGATCTATTGATTAAACAGTTGTTAGGTCAATCAAGAGTGTGTGTGTGTATGTGTGTGTCCTGCAAACACAGTGAAAATTACCACCAGGTACATCCGGATACGGTTCTATAAACACATTTAGGATTTCACTAGGCATATTATATAGGTAGGATTGCATTAATCTCAGTCTAGGCTACCAGGACTAGTTATTCAGTTAAGTATCCCTTGTTGCTTTCTTCAGATTAAAAACCTACATTCTTTTGTCAGAAGTCTAATACTGAGAATTAAGCCTGTAGTATCTCTGCCTTAATACCATCTACATGACATTGGCTGTGTTTACACAATCCATGGTTTATTTTATTGTGGCTTACTGAATTGAATTAGCAACCTATGCTGGAGCAATATTCTGACCCATAAAGTAGCCCCATTGGTGGGAGTCTGTGCAACAGACTGAGCTGCCAATTAGCCTGTCCCAGTCACAGTTGTTAAAGGTTCTCCAAAATTTCTGACAAACCTCTTTCCTAGCTACATGAGTGGATACCTGGGACTGAAGTTGAAATGTTGAGTGTCCCAAGTGTGCTGTACCACTGGCTGCAATATTTCCCCAGGGGGTAGAACTCCCCCTTCATGGAGGACAGGAGTGGTCTCCAAGTTGACAACTAAACAATCCTCTTTATTACTTTAAAAGTTGAAAAAACAGGATTGTTGGAGCAAGGGAGATGCCCCCCCCAAATTAAACAAATACTAGAATGGTGGTGCTCAGAGGAGGTCTGATTTTCAGCCATTTGAGGGCAGTGTGATGAATATTATGAATAACATCAATCTTTGAAAGCTCCTGGCTTCCTACAAAAGCACGTGATACTAGTGAAACAGATACTGAAAGATCAGAAAGGTGAGATGTCCCGACTCATACATAACTGACTATTTTAGGAAATCCAAGACAGTTACTTCACAGTAAGCATGCCTAGGATTGGATTCTACTAAGTGCTCAAATTATTGGAGAGGCTAAAGGCTCTATTAATTAAATCCACAAAACGCTGTGCTCAGCCTGTCCCAATTGTAGCCATATTACGTTTCCTCCAAGTTTTCTAAACACAGTAGCTAAAGGAAAAGGAAGAAGCTATAGCCCTCACTCTATGTACAACTACTACATATGAGAGTCTAATACATTACTGCCTAAATCTTGCTGCGCTCCTAAGAGGCACATCACTACAAAGAAGTGGGGGAAGGGGGGAGTGGCATTGAATAGATTTAAGGTGGCAAAATGGGATAAAGTCCTCACCCACAAAAAGCTTTATCAGGAATAAATTGCATTATGGTGGATTTATTTTCAACTAAATTTAGTAAACTGTGCCTAGGATCTGGACAAGCATCAATTTAAATGCCAGAGAGAACTTTTTTGGAGCTGTGCAGATACCCACCCACCGGAGCCCATCTGGCTGAGGTCAGAAAGGTTAGGGTGATAATAGTAGCATACACAAGTCTTTACAAAGGGTTAGTAGCTGACAAGTTCAAAAAGCAAAAAAACACCAATCCTGGCTGACAGCACCTTGACTTTTACTCATCACAACTGAGCTTACTTCTCAGGTATAAGGTTACATTGCACCTATCCTGACTTGAAAGTCAGGCTAAAATACATAAATCATCTTTCCTGAGGCTGTCCCACCTTTTGATTCAGAGAAACCAGAGTGCAGGGGAGACTTCTGTAATGGGACCTATTTCTGCATTTAAATCTGCTGGCCTCCTTACTCATGAATGGCTACTTCCACTTTGTAAATATGCATTTGCCCAATTACTGATTTGGGATATAACCAGAAGAGAGATTTCCAGGAGATAAAAGCTGCTTTCCCTTTAAAATGTGCCCTTTTCTTTTGCAGAGGATGGAAAGGAGCCTTTCCATCTGTATGAATGTCTTCTCCTTAGGTCCCTGATCCTGTAATCAGGGAAAAGAGTGAGCAGACTGAAGTTGACCTTTGAAGTAATTTGGCCTTAAAGAACAGAGAAATTCCCATTTAAAACAGGCAGTCCCTGCATTTTAAAAGACACAAAATACAGAAGAAAATCTCCTCGGGCTTTCCGAATGCATGCGGAGCATTCCTTTCCTCATAGTACCTCTTGAAAACACTTCCCCTGTTTGGAATTAAAGCCCAGCGGTCTAGCAGACAAAAAGACAAATTCCTTGAACTGCCCCACTAAAAGCCCAAACCCAACACATTTAGAAGAGGGATGAGGAGATGGGAAAGGAGAGGAAAGTTAGACAGCATTAAGATGGCTTAAATATGTGCCAAACCCCCAAACCTACTGTATTTGCACAATAGGCTTCACCAGGTCAGTTACAAACTTTGTGGCTGCATTCTCACAAGCTTGATCAGTTTTTTTGTGCCTTAGGCTGTTGAATGAGCCTAGACTGCTTGGTTAATTTATGTTTCATGGTACAGTACAAACCCAGAAATTGGGGCACTTAATAAACATGTTGTATGAATGAATGAACAGCCATTGATCGGTGGGAAAGAAATCTTACTAGTTCAGTGGACCTTGCTTCTTTAGGATTGCATTCTTAATTGCATATCATTCTAGAGGACTCTTTCGAAACAGAGCACTAATGAGAGAGAGAGAATTTAATTGCAGCTACTGCATTACATGATCAATATTTCTAAAGTAAATCTAAGGAACATTTAGGCTGTGTTGGCCTCATATGTCAATTAATTAACCATGGTTTACTTTATTCAATTTCCTCAGTTTGCAGGAAAGATTGAACCATAAACTGTTCATAAATGAGCCAGGTTCTCCCAACAAGCTACCTAAAAACTAATTAGTTGCATCATGTTCAGTGCGTCATTGGACCTCTACCTTAAACTACAACCACAGAATTATCCACCTTGCTTTTGAAGGTCTGGAGTCAACTACAGAAACAACTTCCATATATTTGGAGGCAGGCAGAGAAGCCTGAAATGAGGGTACGAGTGTGAAGGAGTGCCATTATTTGCTTTGTTGGATGAAGCTGATCAAGGCCAACCTCTGGACTGAAAGGGAATTTTAGGCTTATTTGGGGATGGCTAGCTGGTTGGGGCAAAGCTCCCAAGACTCCAGTTGGGTGGTACCAGTGTGTTGCAGTTGCAGGCCTTTCCTCCCAGCCTCTGGGCACAGAGCACCAAATCTAGCTTAATGAATCACTAAACACTTATGCCCAGAAGCAGCCAGATGCTCAGATCCTCAGCTCTCAAGTCCTTGGAAGGGCTGGAGAATTTAACGGAAACCTCTTGTAAAGAAGGAGCTGGGGGCCTCTGAGAATAACAGAGCTAGATTGAGTAGCAAAGGAGACAGGAACTCAGGTTATCTAAGATTAAAGAAAGATGCTCTTATAGTGCAAAGATCTGACAACCCAACCTACTACACACAGTGAATTCTTTTGTTAGTGTGCCACAAGGAGCTTCATTAAAGTATATTTATTTAAATGCAGAAGGCAAAGAAATGCAGATATTAAGACAGAGACTGAAACGACACAATTAACTGCTATGGACACAACTTCTTTCCCCCTCTAGAAAGGCAAAAGATGTCAATGTCAACTGCCATAAACAGCAGAATGGAACATCCGTATTTGGGGACAGTGTATCTGTGAATACAAGGTACCCAAGGACAAACAACAGAAAAATCCTATTTTTTTTTCACAAAAAAAACCTACTTGTAGGTTTCCTGGAAATAAAAAATTGGCCACTATGCCTGGAAATATGATGCATGCTAGAGAGTCTTCTGGTCTGCTATGCAAATTTTTTTTATGATCCTTTGGATCAGCTGAACAGCTGGAGTAATACAGTCTTTCCTTTTTGACCCAACAGGTAGAAATATTTATTGAAGGAAACCATGTTTTCTCCAAAACTGGATCTACTAATGGAAATGATATTAAGCTGATACTTTCAACTAAATCCAAATGCCACTTCATTCAGAAGGAGTTAAAACCCAGCCTGTTTCCAAGCTGGGATCGATATTCTCACCTTCTCTTTCTTCTCTTCATGTCCAGGGAAGGCCCTCTGGAGTCATTACATTCTGCATATGGATTAAGCTGGAAGATCAAAAACTCTGTTGTATACTGTCTTTTTCTTGGCACTTACTGTCACAGCTTGGCTAAGGGCAAACATCGGAAAATGAAAATGAACAATCATCTGAACAGGCCAACAGAAAATAAAGATACAAGTCTGTAGAGTTGGATCATTTTTAAAGTCTATCTTGCTTTTCTGAAAAACTTTTCTTTGGTAAACTCAGAACTTTCTGTTCCCTCTGACTGAGGGAGCACAAAATTACCTCTGCTTGCAACTGGAACAACGATGGCTCCGGTTGCCTTTAGACAATCAATGCTCCATTTCAATAGAACTACTCTGGACTAAAGAAATAGGGGCTTCCAAGAATAAAAGTTTTGAACATCTTCTGTTAGAAGAATGATTTTTGTCTGGGCAGCTGAGTCTCGCATCTCCCTCCTGTTTGCTAGTTAAATTGGTGTGCTTAGATGAGGTGCTGTCTCAGATCTCACCGGCACTGAGAATCTAGGCAGAACTGACTCTAGGAACAGGCTATATATGGTTTCATTGTCATGGTTTCCACTTATGGGGAATTCTGAGAGCCACCCTTTCATGTGGGCCTCCCAATTATTGTTTAAAGACTGTGCATCTTGGAACACACTTCCCATGTTCCGCAGATTGGCAGGAATATCTTGCAGCAAGTTTTCAAGGGGCCTAAGATTTGCACTGTAGGAACTGCAATTAAAATGGGTAAAAGGAATTATCATTGGGGGGGGGGATTTAGATGAGTCTTGCCTTTGGGTGGAGGACAACTCCACTTGCCTTGCAATCCTGCTTCAGTGGGTGGCACTGCCGGTCAGCCTTGCCTAGGTTTGGAAGCCATGCAAGATCAGCCATGGTTAGTACTTGGATAAAAGACTTTTGGGGAATATTGGGGTTGTTGGTTAGACTGGGAAGTTGAAAAAACATCCCAGAAGAAGTGAATGATAAAGCACTTCCATATTGTTGGCAAGAAGACATCACGTTCTGATCCATGAAGTCACCAGGAATCAAGCTGTCTCAAAGATTTTGCTTACTTTTACCACAATTGCAGACCCCTATAGCTCGTTAGTTCAATGAGACTTAGTTTTGATCAGAGTCGTTGCCTCCCCAGGATGGAGTTTTGGAATGAGAGGACCCCATTAAGCAACATTTCAAACCCACCCTGGCCCAGCCCTAGAGAAAACTTGCATGGTTTTAAAAATCTGATTCCACTTTTGAAACGAATCTGTCAATAATCAAATTCACATGTTAACAGCTCAGATTCTATCCAGGACAGAAGCATTTAGATTTAAGCCGTCTTTATTCCATATTAGCTTCGGTGGAATCCAATCAGCTTTGGTTCAGCACAAGAGACTGGAGAAAGCCAAGGCAGATAAATCCTGACAACATTAAGAAGGGTGTAATTCGGGCGGAGATGACAGTATTCCAGCTGAGTTCTTTAAAATACTAAAAGACAATGCTGTTAAAGTGCTGCACTCAATATGCCAGCAAGTTTGGAAAATGCAACAGTGGCCATGGGATTGGAAAAGGTCAGTTTACGTTCCAATTCCAAAGAAGGGCAATGCCAAAGAATGCTCAAACTATCGCACAATTGCACTCATTTCACATGCTAGCAAGGTTATGCTCAAAATCCTACAAGCTAGGCTTCAGCAGTACGTGAACCGAGAACTACCAGATGTACAAGCTGGGTTTCGAAGAGGCAGAGGAACTAGAGATCAAATTGCCAACATTTGCTGGATCATGGAGAAAGCACGAGAGTTCCAGAAAAGCATCTACTTCTGTTTCATTGACTATGCAAAAGCCTTTGATTGTGTGGATCACAACAAACTGTGGCAAATTCTTAAAGAGATGGGGATACCAGACCACCTTACCTGTCTCCTGAGAAATCTGTATATGGGCCAAGAAGCAACAGTTAGAACTGGTCATGGAACAACCGATTGGTTCAAAATAGGGAAAGGAGTACGACAAGGCTGTATACTGTCACCCTGCTTATTTAACCTATATGCAGAGTACATCATGAGAAATGCCAGGCTGGAAGAATCACAAGCCGGAATTAAGATTGCAGGGAGAAACATCAATAACCTCAGATATGCAGACGATACCACCCTAATGGCAGAAAGTGAAGAAGAACTAAAGAGCCTCTTGATAAGGGTGAAAGAGGAGAGTGTGAAAGCTGGCTTGAAACTCAACATTAAAAAAACTAATATCATGGCATCTGGACCCATCAATCCCTGGCAAATAGAAGGGGTAGAAATGGAAGCAGTAACAGACTTCATTTATTTGGGCTCCAAGATCACTGCAGACAGAGACTGCAGCCATGAAATTAAAAGACGCTTGCTCCTCGGGAGGAAAGCTATGGCAAACCTAGATAGCATATTAAAAAGCAGAGACGTCACCTTGCCGACAAAGATCCGCATAATCAAAGCTATGGTTTTTCCAGTAGTAATGTATGGATGTGAGAGCTGGACTATAAAGAAGGCTGAACGCTGAAGAATTGATGCCTTGAACTGTGGTGCTGGAGAAGACTCCCCTGGACTGCTAGGAGGTCAAACCAGTCAATCTTAAAGGAAATCAACTCTGATTGCTCATTGGAAGGATTGACAATGAAGCTCAAGCTCAGATACTTTGGTCACCTAATGCGAAGAGAGGACTCTTTGGAAAAGACCCTGATGCTGGGAAAGATGGAAGGCAAAAGGAGAAGAGGATGGCAGAGGATGAGATGGCTAGATAGCATCACTGAAGCAATGAGCATGAAATTGAGCAAACTCAGGGAGGCAGTGAAAGATAGGAAGGTCTGGCGCAATATGGTTCATGGGGTCACGAAGAGTCAGACACGACTTAACGACTGAACAACAACAACAACAACAACAACAATTCGGGTGGGCAGGGGCAGAGAACAGTCTTGCCTTAATTCGACTCTTCTTGTAAAAGAAGTGAAGATCAAGCATTTCACAATGCAGCAGTTCCCTGAACGGTAGGTTTAGGTTCTAAATATACTGAAAACAAATCTCAATTGAACTTACTACCAAGTAATTGTGGGCAAAGAGGCAGAATATAATTTCCCTCTATGGGATCCTGCCTAAAATCACAGGCCTTTCAGCTTTCCTACAACTGCGTGATTGTTAAAACTCTGAACGTTATAAATTGCACTAAAATAAGCCAGGGAGAAACGTATAGGTACCTTTTCTAGGGATGGTGTCTTAGGGACAGTGTTGAGGAGAGAAAGGATCCTCAAAAACAAATCCCCATGATAGGTATGAGGATTTGATTCTCCAGGGGGATTTTCAGTCTGACTACAAATTGATTGGTCTTCAACTTTCTAAGCTTGCTTATTTATTGATACATATGGCTTATGGGTCACTCCTGTCAACCCACTCTGAACAGTGTACAACTCCCCAATATGTAACTGGGATTAAAAACAAACAGTATAAATCAAATTAAATGTAATGGCATAAACTGAAACATTTTATTCTCCCCTCCACTGGAACTATTAAAGAACAAAAGTGGCTTGTGGACCAAGAAAAAAACCCAGACTTATCTGGCATTATTCAAATGATCTACTTGGTGATTAGAAGGATATCTAATCATTCAGGTTTGCCCTGCTTATTAGCAGGGTAAGGCCTTCCTCCAAGATGCCAAGCCAAAAGTCAGTGGATGGCAGAGCAATACGGCTATGGGAGTGTTTGAAACCACAGTCCTTTGATCATGAAGGCTGCTGGATGATTAATCCATCATCCACAGCACCTGTGTAAAGGAGTGTAGCCCAATATATTTAGAGAGTACATTCTTGGGGAAGATTGGCTCATCCTATTCAATACCGAGAACTGAACACGCTGGGGAGCAAGGTGCATTTCAGGACTTGCCTGCAGTCTGGAAACCAAATCCCAAGAGAAGGTAATGCTGGTACATATTCAGTCTGACCCAAACACCGCCAGATATTATTTCACGATGCAAAGCACTGAAGATTATTTCCTATTACTCCCGGGGATCGGGGAGAGAGACTATCCATCAAACGGCAGTTGCCTTAATCATCTTCCTAAACAAGTATGGGCCCAAGAAGGGAGGTCACTCTCTTTGCTCTTAGCCCCGGATTAGTTCATTGACACCCCAACACCTCCCCCTCCCACCCCCGCCAACTACCTTCGCGTTGGGAAATCGGCTGCACTCCGTTCGGTACCGCCGAACCAGCTGGAGCCCCTGCAGGCTGTTTCAAAGCGGCCTTCGCTTCCGGCCTCGCGCTTAAAGAGCGGCGGGGACAATCGAGAGAAAGAAATCTCTCCTGCCCCCCCCCCCCCCACTCCCCCTCCCTCCGGCCTTTGGGGTTTGTCCGTCTCAAAGAAGGGAAAGACGGTCTGGGAAATCAACCACTCTGCAAAACTTCCCTGACCAACTGTTCCGTTGCATTAATTTAATGTCACGGGGGGGGGGGGGGTTCCTCCTCCCGCTCTCTCCCTCCTTCATCACTACCGCCGCCTTCTGGCCTCCCAAACGGAGAAAAACTGACGGTTATTATTCCCGTTCAGGAATAATTCCGCCTCCTTCCAACCCTCTTTAGGACGACGGGCCCCGGCTGGGAAGTTATTTCACTAGGGAAGAAACGAAGAACCTCCCGAACCCCCCACCCTACCCCCAGGTTCCCGAGCTTTCCGGCAACCATTAACCCTTCATAGCGAAGAGAAGGGGGAGCAAAGAGGGCGTTTGATGCTTCGATATTTTTTAGAAAACGTCGCCGCCCCTTTCCTCCCCTCCCGCTGCCGCTGCTGCCGCCGCCGCCGCAAGAGGCCGATGGAGTCGGTGGGTGGTCGGCGAGCGGTTTCCTCCCTCCTCCGACATTGGCGCTTCTCGGGACCTTCCTCGGAACACCGGGCCTCCTTAATTAATAGCCCAGAGAAACTGAAGTGCTTTTAAATCGTTTCATTTTCCCCTCTTGGCTTTTACGGAATGGCTCGTTGGAGATGCAATGGAGTTATAATTCGCCGGACAGGTTTATATCTCCTCGGCGTCTTCCCCCTCCAGCTTCGTCCCTTCGCCCATCCTAAATCCTGTTCTGGGTGATTAATTCACCTGGTTTTCCGTCCCCCCCGCCCCCCCCCCCACTTTTACACTCCGCGAATCCCGTCCACCTACACGCAGAGAGGACGCTGGGCAGGTGAAGACCAATGGGAATTTGATGCAATTGAGTCGAATGCGCGGAGAAGAGACCGAGCCGGCGGCGGGGTGGGGAAAGCGTCCCGAGGGCGTTTTGAGATGAATCAAAAGTTGGGGCGAGCCTTCCCCGGCTTTAACTATCGAAACTGACATCAGCTTTCTTCCGATTTTTGCTACTGCAGATTTTCACTAAGAAGGGGGATTATTTGGTCATTAATACAGAATTTGTCTTTTCAGAAATGCCTTTTAAATCTGCAGATCTCTTGAGGTGAAAGGAGGTGGAGGGAAGAAGAAAGGAGGTGGAGGGAAGAAGAAAAACATGTCTTCTTCTCTGGTTCTGATTTTTCAGAGTCCCCAGGCAGTGACTTTTAAGGCTAAGTGAAATTGCTCCTATAATTAAGGCCTTAAATCTACCGCCCAGGTTTCTGCGCATTAGAAAAGAGCGAGAGACACCGCGGACTCTAGCAGGAGGATGCACTGACCAACATTTCACACCCGCCCCCTCCCACCCATAAGTCACGCTCCAAATGTTTTCGTGATCTTGCTTAGAAACAAATGGCACAACTGAAGTGGGAAGAGTGCGATCCTGACCTTCCCTAATTTCCAAATCGCTTTCAAACGTGCCCTCACGCCCGGGGGGTGCCAATAATGGGAACCAGAAGGAATCCGTTTATGGAGAACGGCTGGGTTGTGAGAAAGGCGCAAATACCCTCCCTCCTCGCCTTCGCGCTCGCTCTCTGCCTTTCTTACCGATTGGCCTTAGACTCGGAGTCATTCTCTTGCGCTTTCACACACAAACCCCTTTGCTGGCCTGATTTTGAACACCCGAAGAGTAGACATCGCCGCGTTCTCGAAAGACCCATGATGGAGTTCGTGCCCCACTGAAATCTAGGATTAAATTCGGAAGGGCGCTGGATGCCTCCACCAAGGCGACCCCCTTCCCTCCCCGCACCGGTCTTTCGGGTCCCTCTTTCTCCGCAGTATACAGATCTCATCTCTTTCCTATTCGGGTAAACTGGGCGGTTCGGTGTTATTTTCTGTAAACCAAGAGACGAAATACAGTCTAAGTTGAATTAAACCAGAAGCGAGGGAGAAAGTGGAAGGACAGGGAGAGAACCTCTGAAAATAACTTCTAATATCACCACGCTAGTAGACCAGATGCCTTCCTCAATCTGCCCGTTCCCAGATCCTTTGGATTACAAAGCCTTTCACCCCAATCATCTAGCCCGCAAAGGTTGAGGGTGTGGATTCTGCAGTCCCAAGCGTTTGGAGAGCACCTGGTTGACTCAGGTTACGGTCCACTACACTCAAATGGGAAAGAGGTTCATTCAACTCTTGATAGTGTCGCTTGGTTAACTAAATCCTTGGTTAACTAAATCCTAGTTTATTCAATGTATATATTTTTCTGTGTTTGCACGACACATCGAACCCCGCAGTTGGTTTGTGCGCTGCTCTCGAGAAAATGTAGTTGGTTAATTTATGGTTCATTGTGTCATGAGAACCCAGCTGGGGCTGATCTTACTTCCGACAAAACTGTGCACTGCACAGGTCCGCAGCCTGGCCTCTGTTCAAGGCTTGCTATGAATGAAACGGATCGATCCCAAAGGACTTGGGTCCTTTGAGGCCAAGCAGGTGAAAATCAGACTTCATTTTTGTTTTGTTTTCTTTTGCTTTTCTTCCTAGGTTGTGGGTCAATCCGGAAGCCTCCCATCAGGAAAACCTCTGTCACAACTCTGGAAGATGGGGGTGGGCCAATAATGGGCCAGGTTCTCAAATGAAGTAACCTTTCTTCTACGATAGGCTCCCCCTCACTTTCTCCCTAAGCGAAACAACGAGTGTGATGCCTCTTGCTCAAAGTACAAAGGGAGCTCCACTTTCTGAAGTCCCCCCTCCTGACCCCAAGGCGAAGTCGGGCTCCACAAAACCTTCTGGGCAGACACCATTATCTGGGGGTGCCTAGGAAAACCAGTCCCCTGAATCATTCTGTCCCATTCTCTGGCTTCCATTCAGACGGTGGAGGGGGAAAGGGGTTCGAAACCAGTTTAGACAGGGGGGCACTCTTCCTCATTACCCTTGTAAATGCCAGGCCGCTATTACTTGAACAGGAGAGATGCAAGCTCTTTCTCATCCTGGGCAAGTCTCTTCACGGGGAAGGTATTCTGTCCAGGTCAGCGGGACTCCCCGATTGCAGAAGCCTCTGTGATACTGGAGTTGAAACCACTGAGGGGGGAATGAAAGAGAAAGCTCATCACGCAAGAGTCAAGACACGCGTCAGTCCTTCATAAAACGATTTCCTCATTCCGCCCCAGGGAAAACGGGCTGCTAACGATTGCCTCCGCAATGACAAGTTCCAGATGTCTTTCTTCCTCACTTAAAAAAAAAGAGGAAAGACGCAGAAGCACGCCACTAACTGGACTTTTCGTAGAGAAGGCCCAACTTTAGGGAGGAATAGGATCCTCAGAGCCGTCTTTGGGCTGACTCAGCAGCTCTCACATAAAAAGGAGGCACTGAGCTGTGGTTAAAAGCCGAACTCAAGCGGGAAAAAGATTACGCCCGCGGTCCGATTCTGCCTGAAGGCGAGGAATCTAACAGCCTTATTAGGACACGCGCGGCTTGGTACAAAAGACAGCGGCGCACAGAAGCCCCCCCCCCCCCCGCCCAAGCCCACACCTTGCCTTCCCGCTTTAACAATGGATAAAAAAATTAACTTCTATGAAAATGCCAGTTCCGGTCGAGGATTGAGGAAGGGTTTGCGGAGAGGAAATCAACGTCATTCTACCTCTAGATAAAACCAGCACCGCCTGAATCGTCTCGAGATCCCAAGTGAGTCTAGCCTTTTCTGTTACCGCAATTCAACACCTTCATTTCAAGCAGAAGTGAGCCGGGCGCGTTCATGGTGTGTAGTTTGCCAGAGCAAAAGGCATTCGAGATGCAAGCCAGGATTTTCAGTGCTGCAGTCAGTCCTCCAGCCACGTACTTTACAACTGCTGCACACTGAAGCTTTGCGCTCTGAAATACAGTAAGCTGCTTAGACATCATAACCTTTAACCCCCGAACTCCGCGCCTTCTCACATTTTTGAAAGGGGACGGCAAGTTGCAGTTTCTGTAGCTGCCCCAACACTACATCAAACGCGGGCGCAAACACTATAACCTATTGACGCTGCAAAAATCCCGCTAAGTCTGTGGAATTTTTTCGGAACACTTCCGAAATTCGGACAGAAAAAATCGGAGATCACTTCTATTCCGTGCGGAATCGCCACAGATTCTCCTGATCTCAATCGTAGCTTGGAAACAAGTATCCAATACAAATTGAAACAAACCACGACACCTTTGAGCAAGCTGCAATCGCACGCATTGTCTGTGGTCCGTCGGGGAGACCAGCGTCCATGTAAACACGTCTAGGATCGTGCTGACCCCCTTCCGTAGGTTTCTGTGGAATTCGTTCCCAAGAAAGCCTAGGACCGCTACAATCCAAAATTCAGCAGGCTTTACTTGAAAGTTTAGGCCATTAACATCGGGGTGATCGCAAAGCAGAAAGCCGAGCTCTAGGGTGGCCCTTACCACCTTACCATCTCAAACGAGTTGCTTTCCTCAAGAAAATAAATCTAGCTATAGGGCTCGGAATTGATTTTACATGGTTGATGAACCCGATGAATCCTAATGGCATCTTCCAAGCCAGCTATGGCCCGTGCTTATTCTCCAAAACAGAGTGCTGTGTCGGTGGCTTTCTCATTCTCATTCCCTATTTTTACAGCCTAAATAGGCACAAAAAAAGTTAAGACTCCAGAGGTTTGCTTCTCCTCGCATTTTCCAGACATTAACTAAGGCTGGTGGTGCAAATGGGTGCCCACCACCCTGTGTGGACAGAATCTGGTGTAGCAGTTTAACAATTTCGATAGATTGGGGGGAGAGAGAGAGAGAAAGAAGGCACCTCCAGATAAGTAGAAGGAGCCCCACAGCTCTTTCCATTTGTAACCATGTGCTCAGCAATCTGGAAAATAGATTCATTTTGCCGCCCGCCACCTCTTCTTTCTCTTTCTCCCCCCTCCCCACCTTTCCATGTCCTGCCTTGTAGCCTCTTTGTGGGGACTGGACATGAAAGGCGAGGACCAAGTGTCTGACAGCGGATCGCTTTTCAAAAGCAAATGTGGGCTGGGGGAGACGAGAGACCTCTCACTGGGCCAGCAGGGAGGGCTAGACTCTTTTCAAGGAGCAACATCAACAAACTCAGGGAAGGCTGGCAAGGAGGGGGTCATTCTGTATTGAGAGACAGATGGAAAATGCTACAAGAATCCGTCTCTCTTCTGTAATTTCCTCCCTCCCCAGATAGAAAGCCACCCACCCACACCTCCTTATTTACCTCTGCCTTCACAGGCCCTTCTCCAGGGGAGAATTTATTAGAGCCACAAAAAAGCCAGTAAATGAATATTTTAAATGGGGAGTGGGGGTTGGGGTCAGTTTATTCACTTATTCAGGGTCATTCAGTAATAATAATTTTTAAAAAACTGACAAGGCATTGCTGCCTGAGAGATTAGGGGAGCATTTTGTTCAAACAAAGCCCCACATTTTCAAATTTGGCCACAAATATAAAGAGATTTCAGGGCATGGATTGGTCAAGAAGGAGAGTTTGTTTATTTTGTAGCTTCTTTCACTCACAAATTTAGGCAGAGATCTCAGATTTCAGATGGTCACTTCAACCCCTTCAGGCTCAGAAGGAAAAAACTTACATTTTTCCTACTTCACCACCACTCCTACTTCCATGTGTCAACATTTCCAACCAAAACAAAAAGGGGAATGGGGGTATAATTTTCCTCCATTAAGAACCGCCTGGCAACTTCAAGTATTTTTGGAATACAAAGGCTTAATTAATTGCCACGTGTGACACCACAATTAAAAATGATGCACAACTACTTATAATGAAAATAATATTTTAGGTTTAAGAATCAGAAGTACTATTTTACAAGAAACGGAAGGGGCAGTAGCAGTAAATAAATTTAAGAGTTCATTAGTAGGCAAGGATGGAAAAGTTCTAGTCTCTGGTGAGTTTGCTGACAAACTCACATTTTTCTTCCAGGAGGAAATTTAGTTGGTAAGCTACGAATATTAAGCTCTACTTAATGGGAAACATTTACTGCATAGATCATACTTCTGCTGAAAACAGCAGCTGAACCCATCTTGGCTTTAATTAATTGTTGACTGTAGCCTAGTACACAATCCTAAGGATATATATTTTAAGACCAGGATTAGGATCAGGTTGACATACAAACAGTGCAATCCAATATATAAATCGGCTCTGAAGGAAGCCTCCTGGGTGTCCAGGAGTGCAGCCTTGACACTTAGTTTTTGAGAGTGGTTTGACCTTTCTACTGCAAAGTTGAAGTAACTACTTTTCCTTTACCTTTTAGCATTACCCAAATAAATTTACCCATTCTATAGGTCTTTTTCACTTCCAAAGATTCAGTATTAACATAATTACATTTTTAAAAATTACAAGAGCAAATAGCAAGACTGACTGGGTTCCTTTTAAAAGAGGTCACAGACATTTATTAATTTACACCAGAGGTGGACAAAAAAAATGTGTTGCCTTTTCCACATCTAATTATTCACAATTCTTTCAATAAAATAGGAGGGAAACACAGCTAGTGGGAAGAGAGCTAAATAGCTCTGGTGCACAATGTATACACGCCAATGAGTCCCGATACACTGAACACACACACACACACACACACACACACACTGAAGGGGCAGAGAGGAGGTGGGAGATTCGATAACAGAGGATTTGCTGATATGGCCTGATCTTTAGAGATACGCACTTCAAATCTCGCTTGATTCGATTTATACATTTTTAGGGAACATTCAAATATTAAGGATGGCCAAGAGGAATTTTCTAAGAGCTTAGTTCAGAGATGGGGGAAACAGAGACATCGGGAACCATTCAGGGAAACAGTTTAAATGTGAAACCTCACTAGTGCAATATTTCTGATCCACCACCCACGGAAACCAAAGGACTCAAGGTTGCTATGCTGTCTGAGGCACACCTGGGAGCACATATGGAATGCAATGGGATTTGCCCCCGGAAAGCATGTATTAAGAACCATCATTATCAGTGTAAGTTATATGTTTGGAACAGACTCTTTTTCAAACCAACCACCTGGGAAGTCTGCATTCTACATAATGGACTCCGCTCGCTCTTAGAGACTTAGATCGAGTGGAGTAACTTTACAGAGTATAAGGAAGCTACCCCAGAATAACCAAGATGCTGATGGACCCACCCTTGCAAGGAAGTTCCAATGAATCCAACTAAAATAGCACCACCTGGACAGCTTAGGACTGCAGCCTTAATTAAACGATTCCACTTTTGCTTTGTTTTTTTCCAAGCTGCCAGAAATAATTTGATAAGAAAGACTAATTTTAAATAGGTCTTTTGGCTCAACAGATTTCTCTCCCCCTACCCACAGTCCCCGCCATTTGCTAAACAACAGCCCTGGAGGAGATATACACGCGCGCGCGCACACACACACACACACTCACACAAAATCGATCCGGATGCCAGAAAGTCGCCCCCCAAAAAATTCCTACCTTTCAAAACACAATGGGAGGGCAGTGGGGGGAGGGATAGATGGGAGGGGGTGCTGATTGGGAAGGGGTCGTTGTGGCTGCCTTTAAAAAGGACAATTGTTGAGGTTTGTGAGTTTACTGGAAAAGTTTTGTCCCGACTGCAGGAGTGATTCGTGGGTGAGACTCAAATGGTTCGGTAAGGGAGTCAGAGCCGGAGACAGCATAGCCAGGACCTGCGCTTGGCCCCCAGCGTGGCCCGCCGGGAAGGGCGAATCTGGCGCGCTGACCGTGGAGCTACTGGAGGGCGGAGGGGCCGCGCCGCCGCCACCGATGATATTGTCTATGGAAAAGGAAGGCCTGTTGCCTGCTCCCTGATCCGTCTTGAGACTCTGCAGGAGGGAGGCAGTGGGGCTAAGCTGCCCCGCCGGGTAGAAAGCTTTCCTGCAACTCAGATCACCGCCCAGGAAAGAGGAGAGCCCACTGGAGAAGACGGATGGGGCGGTCGCCGTGGCCCCAGGGCCCGGCGGCGCCGGGAGGGCGCAGGGTGAAGTTTGGAAGGAAAAAGTCCCCGCCGTCCCTCCGCCTGCGGCAACTGGGTGGTGGTGGTGGTGGTGGTGGTGGAAACTCTGCAGCTGCAGCCCGTAGTTGAAGCCGTAAGGTCCGTAGGCGAAGCCCGGCAGGAAAGCCGCTGGGTCTGCAGCCGCGGCCGCGGCGCGCAAAAGGAGCTCCGGCGGCTGCGGGTGGAGCTGCTGCTGCTGCCGCTTGAAGCGCTTCCTCCGGCGCAGGAAGGAGCCGTTGTCGAACATATCTGCGGACTCCGGGTCCAGAGTCCAGTAGTTGCCCTTGCCCGGGTTGCCCGGCTCGCGAGGGATCTTGACGAAGCAGTCGTTGAGCGACAGGTTGTGGCGGATGGAGTTCTGCCAGGCCGGGAACTTCTCGCGGTAGTAGGGGAAGCGGCCGCTGATGAACTCGCAGATCTCGCTCAGCGTCAGCCGCTTCTTGGGGCTCTGCAGGATGGCCATGGTGATGAGCGCGATGTACGAGTAGGGCGGCTTCACCAGGGGGTTCTTGCCGGCCCCTGAAGCGCCGCCGGACGAGGAGGACGAGGAGGAGGACGAGGCAGGCGCCGGGGGAGCTACCGCCGGCGCAGCCACCGCCGGGGGAACTGCTGGAGCGGCGTGGCTGTCGCCCAGCGTGGGCTCCGGGCCTCGCTGTACTGGGGACAGCCTCGCCCGCACCGCCTGTTTGGGGAGGAGGTGCAAATCGTCGTCGTCCTCTTCCTCTTCTTCCTCTTCCTCCTCGCTAAACTTGGCCTGTCCGTGCTCGTGAGGGGGCCCCACCACGTCGATGTCGGCATCCTCCACATCGGACAGCGCCTCGTCGTCCTCCTCCTCCTCCGGCGAGGGGGCCGCCAGCAAGCCACAGGGTCGGCTGCTCCCGCTGCTGCAGCCCAGGGTCATGGTGGTGCCGCCACCGGCACCGCTGCTCTGGCTGACTGCTTCTGCCTCGGGGTCGGACGCCTCGGCTAGGCCACCCCCTAGCGGCGGAGCGAGGGAGGAGTCCGAGGAGGAGGTGCCCCCGCTCCCCGGGGCCGGGCCGAGAGCAACAGGCGCTCCTCGGCAATTCTCTCCTTTCAGGAGGGCAGGGCGAGCGAGCGAGCGAGCGAGCGAGTGGGGGGGGGGGAGTGGCGGGAGGGGAGGGGAGGGGACTGGGCCGGGGCTTGCGGGTGGCCCCGGGCGGGGCCGGGGACAGGGACTGGGAAGAAGCGAAAGGGTGGGGGACGGGACAGAAAGGGTGGGGAAAGCCACCGCCTTCCCGCGCAGCTCACGCCGGCCGGAACGTCGCACAGGCACTGAGCCGCTGCGGCGAGCGCCAGGAGCCTTTATAGCGCGGGCAGCGCGTCACGTGCTGGCGCGCGCAAACAGACCCTCGGCTCGCGCTCCTCGGCTGCGAAGCGCTTTCAGCCACTTCCTCCTTCGGCTGTTGGTTGCGTTTGACTTGCGTGATAAGCCGGTTCAGCGCTCAGATTTTTTTTTTTTTTTTTTGCAGAGGTCCCCTCAAGCCCGGCCCGCACACGCCATCTTGCCTCTTCACGCGACAGGACCACAAATGGCCAGAGTCAACTCTGAGTTGATGGGCCGCTGCTGCGCTTTTGATTAACCAAATGGATTAACCAAATGGATTAACCAAAACCAACAGAAACCTCTGTAGTAACAACAAAGGTGTTCTGGGAATCTCCTGTAAAAGCACTTCTGCCATCTTTCAAGTTCTGTCGCAAACCCTTCTAATCCCGAACATCAATCCGATTGCATTTCTGCAACCATCCTTCTCGTTTCCCACAATCCACGTAAACTCTTATGTTTCGCTCCGTTACTTCGAGACCAGCGGCTGTGGCCACAATTCACAAACGGCTCCATTTCTGTCGTCTCTATTAAATCATGTTCTTCTATAGCGTTCACGGGTTGCAGTTTTAAATCCATAATCTGTGTCATTGCCAACCACTTAAGCGAATGAATTTAAAGGACTCGTTGTCTCCGAAGGACTACAACAGCCCTATTGCATGTAAACATAAAGCGAATTATTTATCTCAAAAGCATGCGCGTTTCACCCAGAACCAGCTGGCATCTATGGGAGATGCAAGCCTGACACTAGAAACCATTTTATTTATTCCCATTTAAGAGCGGCCTTTCTCGCCAATTGCTCAAAAGTGCCTTTCCATTTCATCCTACGGGGAAGCTGATGGGGGTGAAGGAGAACGACCGGCCCAAAGGTATCCTTGAGGATCCAGGGTTTGAATTCAAGTTATCCGCGTCCTACTTGAAGCGCTTTATCGCTTAGAACCAGTATTGAGAGTATGAGTGAGTGGATTACAGTCAAACCCGCAGGATTGCCGTTTTCTCCGGAAGAGTTTTATTTCTAATCCCAAAAAACAATACAAGCGCATACCAAAGGCCCAATCAGCAAGTTCTGCGCAGAAAAGGCAAGCAGGGTGTCTGAATGCAAGCGAGCAAGCCAGCGTTGGCTTCGCCCCTTGAGCATCATGCAAACCTTTGAAAATAGCATAGCCAAGGAGAGTGCAAAAAAGCCGAACTCATCCCCTGAACATGCGGAGCGGTTTCCTTTGAAATCCCCTGAAATTCCTATTTGCACATTTCTTTAGGATCGGAGCTGCGCCCTGGAGGTAGATTCCATTGAAAGCAATTGGAGGGCTCCCCCCTCTTCTTGGCTGCGGGGGACTTATTCAGAGGGGAACAGTATCACCCATCAGAGAGGTTCTTGATGGCCCAGACGCAAGTCTCACTGCCTGGGGCAGAGCTGATTTCCAGCGTCGCTAACAGTCCGACCATCAATAGATTGAGACAAGCGGGCGAGGCCTTCAGCTGATCCATTCTCATTCATTTCGCCTGTAGCTTATACAGGAGCGAGAAACAGGCAGCGCTTCAGTTCTGGGGAGAAAGCTGTCCCTCGAGGCTTTTCAGTTTGGGCTGAAGTACATCGCCCCCAGGGCAGGCAGTCGCTTTAGCCCTGGAGAAGCAGCAGCTGCCGGGGAAGGCTCCCAACGCCCCCTCTGTCCGCTCCATTCCTATCCGCCCCCCTTGGATAGTAGAACAAAACGCCACGTATAAGTTGTTTTATCGGGCTTTGCTTTGCAATATTGGGGGGGGGGGGGTCGTTCTGGCTTCCCAGTCTTCCCACCAATCGATGGCCTTATTGACATTCGCACAGATTTCCCAACAAAGCGCTTTCAAGATCTGAGAAAGTGATCGATCGATTTCATTTGAAACGATCGCTCTAGAGGTTCGGAGAACGGTGGCCTCCTCTGCTTAATGTTGGGAATAATTTTCAGGATAGGATGCAACCGGATGCGGAGGTTATGTGATTTATTTAAGAACAGGAATGTGGTGACTAGTTAAATTCCAAGGTTTGTATAAGGCTATTTTTCTTTATGCTATATATTCTTTTGTACTATGCGTCTGCGTGTGTGCCGTCGTGAGATTCCAAACTGTTCCAACAGGGACAGCGCGGCGGGGGGTGGGGGTGGAAGAAACCCCACACAGCTGTTAACTCAAAATTCAGTCCTGGTCCTTTTAGGGATGCAGCCGCTCTGCGTTTGTAGCACTGGCCCAGTGGCGGCGGCGAGGCCGACCACACACGGCGCCACGTGTCTGCTTTGTGTCCCGGCAAGAGTTTGTCAAAAATCCAGGGAAGTAAGATATTCCCAGAGAAGCGGCGACCAGCCTCGGCGCAAGCGAACCTGCTCTCAAGTCTACACCTGGGCCAGGCTTCTGTCTCTGGCTGATTATTTGGAGGTAAAACACGCGGAGAGCTCCGGAAGTTCATGGCTGGGCTGCAGCCGACCAGGATCGCAAGATTTTACCGCAGGTTTATTCCGGGAGAAGGAGGGCTGAGCCAGCTAGGACGTTCTCCTTACCCAGTGGAGCCCTCCTCCATTTTGCATCCCTAAAGAGATTCTGTGTGAGGCTGAACCTTCAAGAAGGCTAAACCTTCAAGACGGGAACCCATTCATCCTCTATCTGACCTGACTCGCTTCTCTGAGAAGTCCGAGAAAACTCAAGATATTTACCTGGAAGTATGGTTCGTAGAAAACCGTTGACCTGACTTCCGAGAAGGTTTCGGCTTTTCCTATGAACCGAATAGCTCCTTGAGGGGCGAGTGTGACTGTGCCGCGGGCATGGTGGGTCGTGCAAGCAGTGATGGAGAAATAATAATTATTTCCATACTTTGGGATGGCTGAGGGATCCCAAGCCTGAAATGGGGTAGAGCTGAGCTCCGTTCACTCTTCTTTTCACTTCGTTAGCACAAAACCAGTTTCCTCCTTTCGAACTGAGCTAGAAATTAGCACCAATTCTTCTGATGCCAAGTCCAAGAATTGAGCAGGCATTCATCCCTTTCACTGAAATCGATGGCATTGATTCCTTGGGCATCTTGCAGCCTGCACGGAGTTTCCTATAGAACCGGCAAGCGGCTTAACTGGGCCCCCTTCCTACAGGAGACTGCATCAGGAGTAATTCCCACTGAGAGCAATAAAACTATGGAAATCTGCACATTTTTTCCCAGTGCACTGGCTGGAATTGAGCTTTTTACCCAACAAACTTGACTGGTTCAAGGATCAGATAACGTAGATGTCTCCCCATTCTCATTTATTCATTGCCAGTAAGAAGAGTGCATGCTAGGTATTGTAGAGAAAAGGCAAACGTGGGGTTGTATGAAGAGAGTTGTATGCAGATGGGAACAGATCCGAGGGAGTGGCAATGGGTAATTAATATGGGGTAGCAAAGATGGGACTAGACAGGACCTTTCTCCCTCTCCAGCACTCTGAGCTTATTAATGGCTATGAATAATGAATATCCTGACTTAAGTAAAACTGAGAAATGAGGATTGTTAACTTTAGTCTGGGTTCACACAATGCCCAAATTTCTAAAATCGGTTTATCCAAACACAAGTACTATAACATGCTGTGCTCAAAGAAGTAAATGAAATTATGGATTAATGGGATGATCTAGTTCCCGTACCTTGGCAAGGCACAATTGGCTGAACCACAAAAACCGAACCCCAGTTCAGCTTAGACTAATTAATTCAGCCTTAGAATCTAATTCATACTTAACCATCCTTCTCTAACTTGTGATTTGGACTACAGCTCCCATCATCCCAGCGACACTGCTTGGAACAATGGGAAGGATTCCTATACATCTAGAAGGCGCTTCTTTTGAGAGGATTGGTGTAAAAAAGATTACAGCTGGAGTAGTTTCAAACCATTTCCATATTGATGGTTTACAGCAGCTCGTAGCTACCGCTGTACAGATGTATCATTCACGAATAAAGACAAGCTTTCTGTCGTCACCATAAATCAACAGTGTGGAAATTGCACAGCTTAATCACTTTGCGTTCCATTTATCTCATGGTTTGTTCCTCAAGTGTGCTTGGTAAGAAAGTGGTTCTGAGATATCTACATAACAATCCACTCCTTTTCTTTTCTCTTCTTTCTTCTACATAAGGATCACATTACAGATGAAATCCTAACACTGATGAAATCCTAACATTTTTCTCTAGCCAACCCCACTCACTACAATGCAAAAGTCCTCCAACATAAGACTAACATTTTTTTTGTGTGTGTGCTGAGACTGGTTGGGGGTTCATAGAACACCCAGTCGGAATGCATGAATGTTCTAAAACAAGGTGGCCAAGTGGTGTTTTGTTTTGTTTTCTGTTTTGTATAATTGGGGAAAATTATTCACTGCTTCTACATACAAAGTGTTTACTGGCCATGATGAAGCTGGGAAAAGGAAACTCATATTTTCCCAGAATGACTTGCCCTAAATTCAGGTATGGCAAAAAGACATTTGCCTGAAATGTAGAGGAAACGCAGGAACACTTTGACGGATTAATATGGTGATTTGAAAGCCAATGGCATTTAGTAAAGATGGAGTAATATTTTGCAGACTGGAAATAATAACTGATCACATTCCTCAGATAGATGCTATTTCACAGGCTCGGAAGGAAATGTTTTGATTTTAAAAATGTATTTAAAAGACTTTCAACTCACTCATGGATTTTTGTCCAGGGTTAGGAACCAGAGCTTTCCAAATGGCTTTTCCCTTTTATTTGCCGAGTCCACCCTCATGATTTCAAGCTGATTTTGCTTTCAAGTACCAGCTTTCTTGTGAAAACGATGAACTGAAGATACAGGTTATTGATACGATTTTGCTTGACTTTTTAAACGATTTACAGTTAGAAAATCATGTGGCTGAACTAAATGTTCCTCTCCACTGCCAGACCAAGATATAGACGGATTTGAAATTGGTGGCAGCACCTGGCCCATCTTATCCTGGCAGGAAAGGTCAGAAGCCCAAGATGGATTAATACTTGGGGTTGATCCCTGGAAAATCCCAGGGTTGTAAACTAGATTAGGACATCGAAAAAACTAGATTGGGAAGTCGGGAAAAGATCACTTGTCTGGGGAACTGCCCGTGTAGTCTTTGCCTTCCAACCCTCAACTTGATATCCAAAACCACCAGTTTGTGCCAGGCAATTAAATGAAATCCGCATGAACAATCGGCACTCTCTATTTAATCGGCACTCAGAGAGAAATTTGACACATCTTTTAAATAACCCACCCTTGCAAACATTTAATCACCCCCCAGCAAAGGTAAGCTTATTCAGAACCCGCTCAAGCTAAATAAACAGACCGGCTTGGTTCCTTTCTCCACAATCAATGTAACCCGTGTTGTGGACGCTCTGTTTTTTGCAAGGTGAGTTCGTTCTTTCGCGGCTCTTTCGTTTCTGGAAGTTAACGTTGCGAGGGCGGGGAGCTGTTAGATATTTCCCCGGTCGTTCTGCGAGGTTCCCCCCCCCCTCCTTTTTGGTAGGCAGAGGGAGAACTAGCCCGTCCCATCTTTCCGGCAGTGAGGGGGGAGATTCCTTCCACTTGTGGAAGAAACCAATCGCGGCTCGCGTTGGCAGTGCTCTGAAACAGGTGCTGGCATTGGGGGTTGATATCTCGTGCCGTCTTCCTGAACCGGCTGGGCCAAGGTGGCTGAAGGAGCTGACTTCCAAACACAGGGAGCCCTTCTCGAAATGCTGAAGAACCCCGGACTGTGGCCGAGGTCTCCAGGTCCAGGTCCAGGTCCAACAGCGCCTGGATCTCGAGGGGCATTTTCGCGGTTAAGTTCAGAGCCTTTTGTTTTTTATAATGGGCTGCATTTCTTTAAGGGGATGCTTGTAAAGCATTTTCGAGAGGGCCCCTACTTCACCTGGAAGGACCTATTTTTTCCTACTGTATTAACTGTACTGTGTAAAACAGTATTTATATCCCTGTATGAACTTTCTTTCGTACGTTTATATCTTGTCTTTCATCCAAGGAGCTCAAGGTGGGTGTTCATAAATGACAATATAATTCAAATATTTATCTTAAAGTACTCTCCCTTCCCCGCATTCCCCGCATGCAGCCCCTAAGATCATTTGTCCAATCTGTTTCCGAGAAGATGCAGGGCATCAGGCGTGATATGTATCACCTTGGAGCTAAACTTAATGGAATTAATTCCTGCACGTTTGTATCAGTAGTTAGAAGTACAGATTCTCCACCTTCACTGCAGGTGCCCAAGAAGCGGAGTTGCGATCAAATCAGAGGCGCTTTTTCCCCAGCTTTTCTGTTAAGCCCTCGGCTTGGTGATATCTGAGCAACCTCTCTGCGTTCAAAAGCAGGAAGAACTGCAAGGGAGGGCAACCCACTGGGCGCGCCCAGCGGCCAAAGCTTGGGACCGAAGCGCGCCACCTTTGGCCTCGGAAAAAGGTCTGAGGTAACGCAACAATTCTGACTTCCGGGGATGCTGGAATGAATGAGCGAACGAACAAACGAATCTTCTTCCTCGGACTTGGCGCCTGGACTACAGTGTGAATGAGAATACTAAATGGGGGGGAGACAGGAAGAAAGAATAGTCCTCAATTGCTGAGGTCACATATCGGATTTCATTCAAATGTTTTGCTTGTTTTCTGGAAAGGGGGCCAGGATTCTTCTATACCATAAGCGAGCTAAACATTTCTGAAGGTAAGATTTCAAAGGTTATTACAGCCTAATCTTGAATCAATATTGCAACTGGGCATGGATTTTACTGGTTTATTTTCAGGCAATGTGGATCTGCCTAAGTTAACTGAGTTAATGATGCCAGGCTGTTGGCTTGAGATCTTGAGGAATTATAATTCCCTGCACCCTTCCCCATTCACTGCACTGGTTGTGGTTGCTGAGAACTGTAATTCATAAACACTTGCACAGGTTCACCAGCTGTGAGGTCTACCATTTATCATGCATTGAGTTCTATAGGAAAACCCTATGGCAATTGTGGTTGCCTCAACAGTTTTGTAGATAGGATTCAGCCAGAGTCCATAGTAACCTCACAGTCTGTACAGGTTGAGCATTTTGTACAATGAAGGACTATGGACAGCTATCCCAAGACAAGCTTGACCTGCCTGACAAGAACCCTGGTCAATCAAAACCCACTTGAATCATTCTGAGATCAGAGGACCCAGAATATTAGCTTAGAGCCTGACTTGCTACTTGTATGGCTTTCAAATGATGTAAAGATCTTAAACTAATATTCACTAAGTATAGAGAGTGTTGACTCCATTCTTAGACCTGTTGTACAGTACAAGAGTTTAGGACAAGCTGTGTGCATAATACATTCATTGATTTGATTATGTGCCATCAAGTCGTCGACTCCTAGTGACCACATAGATTTTCTCCAAGATGATCTATCCTTGACCTGTTCTTTCATATCTCCCAATGGTGCACTCATTGCCACTGTAACTAAGTCCATCCACCTTGCTGCTGGTGGTCCTCTTCTTCCCTTTCCTTCTAATTTTCCCAGTATTAGAGTCTTTTTCAGGGAGCTGGGTCTTCACATAATGTATCCAAATTAGGATAATTTGAGCCTGGTCATTTGTGCCTCAAGTGAAAACTCTGAGTTGATCTGTTCAATGATCCATCGGTTTGTTTTCTTGGCTGTCCACGATATTCTCAGGAGTCTTCTCCAACACCAAAGTTCAAAAACATCAATACTGCTCTTATCCTGCTCCTTTAAAATCCAACTTTCGCTTCCATAGATTGTCACAGGGCATACTACGGCTTGCACAATCCTGATCCTTGTAGGTATAGACACATCATGGCATTTGAGTATCTTTTCCAAGGCCTTCATGACTGCTCTACTGAGTGCTGGTCTGCAGTGTATTTCTTGACTGCTTGTTCCTTTACTGCTGATGCATAATGCATACATCCACCCAATTTGGAACTCAGGACATTAAGCTACTAGCATGGGAGGTGCTTGGTCTGTCCCACCCACTGACTGTGATTAGTTTCAGGCAATGGAGGCAACAGCCCTCTGTGGAAAACAGTGGTGTTGCTGGTGGCGGTAGTGGCGGTGGTGTGGATGTGCTCCACTTAAGATACAGATGCCATGTGGGTGCAGCGAAGGTTTCCAATTAACTAGGGTTTTTTTTTTTTTCCCTACAGCATCACCTACTTCCTTTGCTTTCCTCCAAGTGCCCGTATCTGTCCATAGCTGATTTTGTGAGGTTGGGCCTACCTGTTGAAAAAAGACAATTAAGGACCCAGTCCTCTGTCATGCTCTTCTACTTGCAAGCTCCACTAAAATGAAGGGGAACATTTCTTTGCATCTCCCATTCATTCCAAAGTTTCTTATTAGGACTGGATGTGTCTATCTCTGGAACATCATTTATTTTATTTATTTATTTATTTATTTATTTTCTAAATTTCTCACCCGCCCATCTCCCCCCAATGGGGAACTCTGGGCGACTCACAACAAACATTAAAAACATAAATATATATAAATACATAAAACATCAGTTAAAAGCATTACTAAAAAAGGGGAAGGAGAGTCCAAGAAGATGAAAAATCTGAGGCTGAAGACAGGAGTCCTCTATGGGACTAGCCATCCCCCTGCTTGAGGTATTCCCTCCCCACCCCAGGCCAAGTGGCAGAACCAGGTCTTCAAAGCCATATGGAAGGCCAGGAGTGAGGGGGCCAATCACACCTCTGGGGGCAGAATGTTCCAAAGAGTGGGGGCTACTGCAGAGAAGGCCCGCCTTCTGGACCCCACTAATCAAAGTTCTTTTACTGAGATCCGCAGCATGCCCTCTCTGTGTGATCAGGTGGGATGGGTTGAAGTCACAGGGGAGAGGCGGTCCCTTAGGTAACCTGATCATCAAAAGGATTGTTTCTTAGTGGTGAGGTTCTTATCATGATTATTACAATTATAATAAAATCAAATGCTGGCTGATAAATATGATCTGCAGTAGTTGTATATCCCCATCTTCCATTTGGGATAATGAAGAGGAAGTCATTTTAATTGCAACAGTAACAACACCTCTTTTTAATGGATTTTCAGTAACTCCTTCCATTCACTTTCCCAAGAGTGTCAAGTCCTCCTGGAAGAAAGGAATGGACAGTTATTTCTAGAATCCTGAAATAGACAAGATGGAAATTCAGTCTTGCCCCTCTCTGTGTGTGGTTGGGGTTCACAAGCTGGAATAGCTGTTCTGGACACTGTTTTCCTGATATTTGCATTTAGGCCAAACTAAATTTATCTCATACAAGTACATAAAGAGGAACTCTGCTTCCCACCATCACTGGCCACTCTCAGCTTTCTGTCCTTAAAACCTTGGTTTCCATATCAGTTTTCCAAGGATCTGCTCAGTTGTCCAAGGTTCCTGTTACATCTCCATTTTCTAGCTCAAATACATCAGTCTTGCCAAACCTGATGCCCTTCATTTGTTTTGGACGATCATTCTCATCCTCCTCGGAAAACATGGCTGGCCATGCCTTCTGGGAATGATGGGAGTTGTCACATCTGGAGGGCTACATTGAGAAGGATTGTTGCACATTGCTGATTTGAATGATCAATTACATTGATTGCCTGTAGGCTTCTGGGCCCAATTCAAAGTGCTGGTTATTACCTTTAACACATTATGTGTTTCAGCACCAGGATATACCAGGCAATGAAGTGAATCTACCCATTTGGCCCAGTCACTGAGAAAGGCCTTGCTGAAAGTTCCCTCCCCTCCCGAGGCTCACGGGCCATGAGTGAGATGACAAGCTTTCTGTGCAATAGCCTCAGCCTGATAAAATACTCTGCCCCAGTGGTAAGAGGTAAGAGATTAACTTTTTTCAAATTTGTACTCGTATCTGTATTGGAGATAGTCGGAAGTCACTTTCCATTTCATCTTTCTACCTATTCTATTTTAGTTTTTGTCTTTTTCTTTTGGTTCTATCTTTGATTTGCATTTTAACTGTATTTTTTATATATCTTAATAAAAGTTTTAATAAAAAAAATAAAATAAAATACTCTGCCCCAGGAAGCATACAGCCCCCACCTTGTTATAGTTCCATGAACAGGTTAAAGCTGCCTGACTGTGGATGGCTATTTTGAGTTTTATTTGGCATTTTATATTTACATTATGTGGTGGTTTGTGTGTGTGTGTGTGTGTGTGTGTGCGTAATGTAAAATAATTTACATTATTAAGCTATTTATTATTATGCTTTTTAGTTTTTTTTAGGTTTGTTTGTTTGATATTGTAAGCCACCCAGAGTCCTTTGGGAGTGGGGTAAGTAGTAAGTACACATACATACATACATACATACATACATACATACAATGCAAAATCTCAGGTTACCTTTTCAGGGCCAAGCTAAAAGACAAGCCACCAGTCCTTGGGCCAACAGAAAAATATGCCAGCACTCCCCCCAGCTTTTGCTCCTATTCTGCCACAGTAACAAGGTCAGCGAGTGGTACTGCCTCATTTCATGCCAAGTTAAGAAAGTGAATTGGTGGATTTCCTCAGCCTCATTTTCCTTCCCACCAAGTATCCCCGTGATGTAGGGCAATCATCTCTACCATGTGTGGTGGGGCAGCATGGGGCAGGTTTAGATGGATCCTGCAAGACAGTGCTGTTGCTGCCAATAGATGACCAAGGAGTTCGCTTCTGACCTGGCTAGCAGCATCTGGAAACAGACAAAGAATGGCGAGGGAGAAAGGGCATGCTAGAGTGGAGCTTCAAATATTTGGAACCTGTAATGATTTTGCTATGAAACCAATTCTGGAAAAATATGCATTTGTTCTGTAAAATATTGTATCCTCGAGATGCAAAAGTTAAACATGTTTAACTTTTCCTTCTCACAACCTTGGTGGATATGGGCAAATCCAGAGTTTCCAAGCTATTTAAAAAATAGCATTTGAAATGGAGGAAGCCAAAAATATATCCAGAATGATCAGAATACTCCTGTATTCAATTAGCAGCAAATCTCCTTACATTTGCTAAATATATCCTACTTTCTATGGTCTCTCGGTCAACAGAAGAAACATGGATGTGAATTAGAAAGTAAATAAGTATGGTTAAATTTAAGCTTGCAGGATTCTTTTTTTTTTTTTAAACTGGAACACCGACATTCCCCAAGTCAAGGCTTCTTGAAAAATATAGATATTTAGAATTTAAAAATTCTGAACCCAGAAACTTTTTTGGAATATCCGAAATTCAATTGTTCTTTTCACAAAACATTCTTCTCATGGATATCCTAAGGGAGAATGGAGTTTTCCATTGAAATCATTGCCAATTATTCAAATCAGAGAGAGATATATTAGTAGATCCAGATCTATTCTCTGCCCACCTGTGTGCTAGATGGTATTAAGAACATGCAGTGATCAGCACCATCTGCAGCTTTTAAAACATTGTTACTTTGAGATCTGGGAGCCTTGAACCCCCCACAACTTCCGTAGAAAAGTGCTGGCTGTTTTTAGATGGTATGGCATTGGGACCATTCCAGCAGCTGATGTGATGATAAGCACTGATGTACTGCAGGGAAACATCTCCATCAGGGAGTATCCATTTATGCTACTTTTCCACTGTCACCATATTGGGTGGGAAAGAAACATGAGATACATAATGTCTCTGTTCTTTCCATTCTTTGCTGGCAACTAACATACCAAGTTCTTAATGGTTCTTGAAGGTGGTAGTGATGGTGAATCTATGAGTCTACCTTTTAAACAGGCCACCCCTGGCCAGGCAGTCAAAAAAGTGAAGATGGCAGGCGCAGCCACATAACTGAAACCCTGCATCTTTTTTACATGCATTGCACAGGAATGGGACTTCAATTGTGTAGTTACACCCACCATACTGGCTTCTTTGGCACCCTCCATGGATTCATTCGAGCCCTAAAGATATTTGGAGTTGGTGAGTCTAACTTTATGGTCCTACATTGCATTTTGGGAAAATTAAAGGTCATAACAGCACCCTCCCCCACCCAACTTGTAGCTAATACTTTATACGTGCTTTGTAAAAGATTGGAAAGCTCAAATTTAGATACATAGACATTTTGTACATGGTTAATAGAAATAAATAAAATGGTTCAAGCTATAAAACATTAAATTCAAGTAGTAAATACTAAAAAAAAACTTTTTAAAACTAATTCACTAAATTATATATTATAAAACTACTTCATGAATAAAATACTAAAATGCATCAAAATACTAAGTGAATGAATGAAATACACACACACACACACACACACACACACACACGTCCCTCTCAGTTAAAGTGCTGGGCTAGGAGTGAGGAGACCCAGGTTCTAGTCCTCCCCAGGCACAAAAACCAGGTGGGTGATTTGGGAAAGTCCGTTTTTCTCAGTCCAAGCCTGGGAAGTTGAAAACCAATTATGTACTAACCTATGCTGATGATATGGCCATTCTCAGAAAGGCGTTAGAAGAAATTTTTGAGCTCTAGTGGACTACTAGTGGACTATTATAGGAAGGAAAGGTTCTCAGTAAACTATTCTAAACTCAAAAACTTGGTTTACTTGAAGGGACTCAAATGCCACAAACATCAATGCCAGATGATGATGATGTAGACCATGTTTTATCCTTCAAACATCTTGGCATATCTATATGCACACTTTCTATAAACTTCTGGATTGGCTAGAACAGGAGAAATTTCTAGCCAATGAACAAGTGGGCTTTGAGGAGGGCAAGTTGACTATGATCAATGTGCTATCTTACAGTTCCTAGCAGAGAAATACATGCATGCATACTCCACTTTATAAATCATCTTTATTGATTTAAAATCAGCTTTTAATTCCACCCTCCAAGGTTGGCTAATTGCACTTTTTGAACTTCAATGGTTTTGAGATCCATTGAGTTTTGTGCACAATGGTTTAAAGGCCATACTCAGCTTTGTACAGCATGCTAAGGGCTACACTCTTTTATTATCTATTATCTTGCTGTCCTAAAAATGCAAAGAAGGGTCTGAAAATGTTGGCTCCAAACACTCTGAGGGCTCCATCCAACCCCTTCCTTTCTGCAAGCAGCTCATATTTTGCGTCCTTTCCTTGGACCTTTAAAAAAAGCCTCTACAATCCTTCATGATCTATTTTTTCCCTGACCTTGTGCTTATTTATACAATACAATATTGATTCTTTTAGCCATGCTTGCATGTCACAGCTGACTCAGCCTGCTACTATCCTGATTGAAATACTCACTCTGTAAGACATTAGCAGACAACCAGCAGCATCCTGATCAAACGGGAAACATCCATATTCGTAAGAAGCCTAGCCCTTTTTATGAACTTTGCAGAAAGAAAAGAATTTTTAAAAAATCCAGTAAGATTTGGAACCACAATAGACAGATTGGAAAGGCATTTCCACTTCTATCTCTTTCAGCCTGTTTCTCACCCCCACCTGATCTGGCTCGTGAAGGAATAGGAAATTGCTTTAACCCCAGACAAACCCAGAGCTGTTGTGGGTTAAAATAATCCTCTCTAATCCCAGAGCTGACCAGGGTTAACTGTTTGCATGACACGCAAACCCTTCCATAACCAGTGAAATGAACAGAGCTTCTTTATGCCTCTCACTACAGCCAAAAGCTGTTATAAACCTGATTCCAAGTGTATGAGCTGAACTTCTAGAGTATACCAGCAAATTGAGACAGTGCTTACAATCTTCATGGCCTCCTGATACTCAATTTGGCTTATGCCCACTGACTTTATAGGTTTACTTGAAAATATTCTCGTTTCAATTAGCAGATTTTGCAGGTGGAAAACATAACTAATCTAGAATTCTTTTCTAGACATGAGGACATATTTACAGTTCTTTTCTAGAGTTTCTCAAATGTGAATGAAGAACTGTTTGTTTGCATAGGTGGCAGAAAGGAACTTGTTGATCTCAAGCCTTGAATAACCTTTTTTTTTTACAGTTCACTCTTTGCCATTAAAAACATGTCAGCCATATTGCATAGGGCCAATTATGACTTGGCATCCAGAGCCCAAGACAGGCATATTAAAGCCTATCATGTAGGAACTTCAACTACCATTAAAACAAAACAAAACAAAACAGACTTGAGAAATTACAGGTTAAAATAAAATGACAAAATCAGGCAATATTTTCCAACTATATGCAATTACATTAGGATGGTTCAGTAAATGATCTGAAATGAAATAAGAGAAACAAATCTTCATTCATTCATTCATTCATTCATCACATTTATATGACATTGTAATTCACTATAATCCACTCAAAATGTTGGCAAAGCTATGCAATAACAATGTTGAGATTTATGCATGTCTTGTCTATTATATGCAGTTATTTTAGATATTTGCCCATATATTAACAAAGCTGTAGAGAAAATATTCCCATGTTTTACTGCTTTAAATTTAAATGGATAAGAATATTACTTGAAGTCATAAATTTATTAGACTGTATATTCTTTATTTGTTACAGCTGGTTTGGTGTAGTGGTTAAGGCATCAGACTAGAAACTGGGAGTTCTAGTCCCACCTCAGGCATAAAGCCAGATGGTGACTTTGGGCCAGTCACTCTCTCTGTGCCCTGGGAAGGAGGCAACGGCAAACCACTTCCGAAAACCTTGCCAAGAAAACTGCAGGGACTTGTCCAGGCAGTCGTCAGGAGTGAAGACTGTCCAAAGGCACATGCACACACACAAATTATTTACTCTTTGTTCAAAATGCATATTTAAAAAGTTTCCTAAGCTCCCCTAAACTGAGAAGATAACACTGCAGATAATGTTCAAAGGTTTTAAATCAACAATTAATTGTAACATAGAGCTTGTTTGTTTAAACCAGTGTTCCTCAAACTTGGTGACTTTAAGACGTGTGGACTTCAACTCCCAGAATTCCCCAGCCAGCAAGGCTGGCTGGGGAATTCTGGGAGTTGAAGTCCACACGTCTTAAAGTCACCAAGTTTAAGGAACACTGGTTTAAACTGAAACTGAGTAACAGGTAGGCTGAACAATTGGGGTCTGGATATATGAAAATGTTCTGTAGAGAAAGTAATCTATTTTAAAATCCATGTTATGGGGGTGGGGGTATGGTTTTCATGACATTCTGTGGGATAAAGAAATAAGTGAGATGAATGGGAATGTTTGAGCACAGTGTATGGCACTACAGTTCTTCAGAATAAAATGCTTAGAACAGCTTTTTTCAGCTTTTCTAAAAAAAAATTTAAAAAATGTTTATATGACTTGATTATTGGCTAGGGACTCATAAAGAATATGTGATCACAATTAATTCTATCTCTGTCACACGACAGTTTTTGATTCAGTCTGCAGAATATTTATATGTTTGGAATGACTCTCTGACATTTATCAACCACATGAGCCAAAGTAACTTCCAACATAGTAATATACATCCCCCCTCAAACATGTTCAGCTCAGCGATAAGCCTGCCATCTAAAGGATGTTATGTTTACTGTTAATGAAAAACATGAGACGCTAAAGCTGAAAATCAAAAACCGTATTTGTATTAAAAACACAGTGAAACAGAGTAGCTCTGATTGGCCACTATAATTCAAAATTATGATTTACCCAGACATTGTCATACTTAGTTTCAGTTCTCTATGCCATGTGATGCCAAAGACATTCAGAACTATTTTTTTCAAGACTCATTTCTGATATGGTCTTCTCTATGAAAAACAACATGGATCTCATGCATTGCATTCCTATATACGTTAATCACCTATATATTTATATATTTATTCAATGGAGAGAGACAGCCCAAACTCCATACATTTGGATGCTTTTATGCTTAACCAATTGCATTCAGACAATTAATTTCATAATCATTTGCATTGCTGTTTCTCCCCCTTCTTCTACCCCCCCCTCGCCATTTTTGGTGCCTACAAAATGATAACAATGCCATCTAGAGGTTTTTGTCTTAAATGCCAAGGGAAGCTTTCAAAACTTCAAGCAGAGAATCAAATACGTGAAAACATAAATAATGTGTATGCTTAAGATGTACATGCATGTACATTCTGATTTAGAAATGATGGAATCCTCAACTAGACTATTGCACAATCCTTTTGGGAAGTTTTCATATGTATGTGTTCACTAGGGACAGACTGTATAAAATTAGAATGGCATAAAATAGGTGCTCATTTAATGATAAATAGAACTAGTAAATGTGGGTAAATTAGCAACGGTGGGGAAGGTTAAGTGGCAAGATGTATTTTTGAAAAAATCAAGGAGGAATGTAGCAATCTATTTACATATTTATATAGGTTTACTGGGCGTATATCCTGCTCCAAGAACAGGGGCAGACCCTGGTGATGGCAATACCTAAGAGAGGGAACTCTGAATCTTCATTGCTACTGAAGTATCCATGGGATATAGAACTGCTTCTTAACATCCGTCTCCAAAGCAGGATCAACAGTACAGAAGGCAAATACTGTTCCTTGATCTCCAGGCCTGTGATCAGTCCAAGAACAAGGACAGAAGAAACAGCAGCTTGTCTTTTCTAACAATGCCAGGACGTAGATGTAGTAGTAGTAGTAGTAGTAGTAGTAGTGGTAGTAGTAGTAGCAGCAGTAATAATAATAATCAGGAGAAAGGAAAATTATCCATCTTTTGCAACATGTCCCAGCTAACATCTTACACTGTTTGACATCTTGCACAAAAACAAAGACTGTTCCCTCCCCTGCCCTGATATTTTAATTTTGCTGAGAATATAGCAAAGCAGAGTTTTTCTACCTACTCTTTTTTGCAGGGTGGATGTCATCTAAAAGTTGAGATTGTTTTCCTTTCAAGTAAATACAGCAAGGCAGAAAAATACACCCAGAAAGATTTACCAAAAAAAAAAAGACCAGAAATAAGATTTTTCTCATGCTAATGCAGAAAAACTCAAATGTAGTACAACCTTATACATGTTTTCTTAGAAGCAACTCTGACAAGATTTAGTGCTGCTAAACCTTACAAGGCTTACCTGTAAGTCCCACTACACTTAACAGAAGAAAAAAGCATAGAGCTTATATGATGAGTAAACACGAGTGAATTTATTGGGACTGAATTGTGCATAACCGTAAGTAGTCGTAGGAGTGTTCTGTAACTATTGAACCATTTGCTAGTCTAACTAGGACTTAGAGAGATCTTTAAGAGATCTTGGTCATCATGACCAGTATTTTCCAACTTCCCTACAGATGGGCATTAAAAATCCAGTCAATTGATCCCTTTTATAAATGTTGGTGAGATTACAAACCTTGAGGAACTCCAGGAGTTCTCTCTGTGGGTTGATTCTTGCAAATCATAATATTGAAAGGAAGAAAAAAATGAGGGGCTGTCTGATAGATTAAGCACAACAGATGTCCCATGGAAACCTTCACTGATAATTTTCAACACTATATACGAAAGGCTATTTAGAACCAACTCACAAATTTTGAAAAGTTTGAAAAACAGTGACATAGAGAAATGAAGGTAGGCGTCTCCTTGTTTTGTGGGACTCATGGCAATCTAGCCCACTGGTTTCAAAGGCAGTCCTGTACCCTTTCTTGACATTATTCTATAGATGGAATAATTGTTAAACAAAGCTGAAAATTTTTTGAAAGAACAAACCCTCACATCAAGCTAAAGAAACTGTGGGATTATTAATCTAGATGTTCTCCACACGTGGAAGCCACGTATCATTCATATTTGCTCAGAACCCCAAATTGTTATGGCAGTGAATTGCCTAGTTCCTAAATTGGTACTTTATATATGGGGCTGGAAGCTTCAAATATATTTCAAAGTAAAGCAAAATACTAAATTGATTTTTCTTAAGGCACACAGTTAATTTTACTACAATTGATTTCATGAGGAAATTAACAGAAGGACAATTATATATATATAAAAAAGAATTTTTGTGTGAAAACTGGGGGGTGCCTTAGACAATCTGTTTAGAAATTAGTGCAAACACAATATACGGCTAGGTTCTGCAGTTATATTGGAATGAAAACTCCAACCATGCTGAGTGGGAATTCTGGCAATGTGACGCCAACACATCTGGAATAACTAAACTCCTGGTATATCAGTGTGGAGTATTGATTAAGGCACTGGAATAGGACTGAGAGATCCAGATTCCACATCAGCTATGGAAGCTTGAACTTCTACATTCAGTCATGGAACTTGCAGACTAATTGTTTGGGGAATAAAATTGGAAGAGGAGGTGGAATTTCTGGAGGAAATATGGGATATAATTAATTATTTAATGATTGTTTGTCCCTTGATATCTACAGTTGGCAGTTCTAGGGAGTAAATGTGCTACTTAATATTAATCCACGTACCTTAGATTTATGTGTGTACCAGACACAGAGTCAATGCCATGGCTGTTCCACTAGGTTTCACTTCTAGCCACCAGTGAACAAAGCAAGAAACTTTCAGGTATACTGAACGCCACTTGGCAAAAGATACTATTGAGGTTAGAGCCAAGGGTAAACTCAGCTGGTTCACTTCCATAATCAGTGAATACCAGGAGTTAAAGACAGATAACTGATGCAGGAATCTGAGCATCCAAGCATGGGAGGAAATTGGCAGCAGAATAAAGATTTAACTTAAAACTGATTCAAAAATATAGGAAGAAATATAGGGAAGATTGCACTATGCAGATATGCATTGTTAGGCTACCACCTAGTGGTGATTTGGATCAGGTGTTAATAAGTAAAGATGGAAGAACATAATTACCCGCTTGAATCAATTGCTGCTGACAAAATCAACAAAAGGACAATCCTTATAGATGCATTTTAATAATCTAACGAAAAACACCAGACATCTTGTGTGAGAGAAACAAGTTGTAGTCAATTAATTAATAATGTCTTGCACAGATGAACTCCAAGTTAAATATACAGGCTCATAATCTTCAGACGTGAGTGCAAAAGAAAGGTGAACAGAAAGTGGAAAGTGAGCAACGACTTCTTCCATACAGAACCTTTCCAGAAGAGTGATTTACCAGAACATCAAGATACTTTGTTAATACAACTGTTATAGAGCAGAGGCAAAATGCTGTAATTATGTTCTAAACTTTGCTCCTAATTTTCCATGCCACAGAAAACCAGTGATATGTGTAGGTGGGACTGAACTTGATGGTCTCATCTTCCCATGAGTTTCCCAACACTTACCCTGACTCCTTGATGGTTGGATAACATGATTAACTGGGTCAATGGCTGACTAAGGGTATCCCATGGGAAATCAGCTGCAGTCGGTTTTAATGCAAAACAGCTGTGGGGTTGTTTGGGGCAAACCTGCCCTCCCCTGGTCAGCTGTATTGTCCATACCTGGAAGAGAGAGTTAATGTGAAGTTAGCCATCTCTCAGTTGCCTGACCCAGAAATGAGAGCCTCAAATGGTTCCACAAAAATTAGATTTCTTGGTCCTCCAGCTCTGTTGCTTTGCTGTTTCTTTCCTTTTTCACCTTTCCTTCTTATTTTTAAAAGATCAGACTGAATATCCTAAAGGAAAAACAAAAATAGGATCTGTGAGTACAAGGAAGACTGGAGATTGTCCACCATACTAGTTTTGCCTTGGTCTTACTGTCTGCTGCAGGATCACTAGGTCTGCAGTTTCTTGGGTGTAGCAGTGCCCTCAGCTAAAGTGTGTCATAGGAGTACAGCCCCTGTGCTGGTGGGACATGCATTTGATTCCAGAGCTTCCAGTGCAAGGTCTTGTAGTTCATTTGGTTCATTTCAATCAGCATATTTTGGAACTACACCACCTGTCAATTGTCCTGGGTTTGAGTCTGAGATTCTAGATTTGATGGCAGATTCAATTCTGTCTGATTTGAGATTAAAGATAAAGATATTTTTTAAAAAATATTTGTCCATAGGCAATAACAGGGACACTTCAAAATATATGAAATGTCTTTATTTTTTCGCAGAATGGAATGAAAACAGCAGGGATGGTATATTCTTTAGAAGACATTAACCCACATTTCATCAAAATACTTCTAAGGGTTTCACTTTCTACACAAAATATTGAAATATTCATCTCTCCCATACCTTTTTTGCAGGGAAAAGAGCAGGGCTGAGGATAGGATAAGACTTAAATATTATTATTATTAAATATAATAAGAATTAAATAAAAATATTTAATTCTGGCTCACTAGAACAAGGAAGCTGGGCACCAAGAAAGTGAATGAAGGCCAAAGCAATACAGGTAGTCCTTGACTTACGACCATTTATTTAATGACCATTTGAAGTTACAACAGCACTGAAAAAAGTGACTTACAACGAGTACTCACACTTATGACCATCGCAGCATCCCCACGGTCACATGATAAAATTCAGGTAAAAACCAGCATGTATTTACGATGGTTGCAACATCCTGGGGTCATGTGATCGCCATTTGTGACCTTCCCAGGGGACTTCCAACAAGCAAACTCAATGGGGGAAGCTGGATTCACTTAATGATCATGTGATTTGCTTAACAACTGCAGTGATTCACTTAATGACCATGGCAAAAAAGGTTGTAAAATCGGGTGCAACTCCCTTAATGACCACATTGTTTAGTGATGGAAGTTCTGCTCCCAATTGTGGCCATAAGTTGAGGACTACCTGTATTAGCCAAGCAGCAATACACAATAAGAGAGAGACAATAAGTATCCTGGCCACTTAATAGTCAATTAGCAATATTGGCAAATATTCAGCAAATTTCTCATTTGGAGATAACATGCATTTGGGAAAAGCCCTTTTGTTAGGCTTTGTAGGAGGAGAGCCTTGTTAGCTTATGGCAACCCAAAATCTGGAGGAGTCTGGTAGTACCTTTTCAGACTAATACATTTTATTAAATGTGTTAAATAAATACATATTATTAAAAGGTATCAGCCTCCATGAGCTTCAGCTCACTTCATCAGATACCTGGAAGAGCTAAATATAGGTTTCTGATTTAGGATTCTGCACCAGCCCATTCTGTTGGAGTTGACTTGAGATTTAAATGTGCCCTGGGCCAAGACATCCTACAGTCAGCAGCTTATAAAGGCAGAGCGGTAGCTTTGAATGGCTCCTTGGGAAGATGCAACTCCAGTGTTTTCAAAACTACACTTTTAAAGATACTTGGCAGGCTGTGGTGAAGCAATAAAACAAACTTAGGGGCTTTCAGTTAAAATTAGCTATGGCTTCTGTTCTTAAAAAGCATAAAACAAGCCTGTAAGATCTGGTATAAAGTAGCACTATCAGATCTGAGCTGCAAAATTCCAGATGACCACTCAATGGCAGCTACTGATTAGTCCTTAGTTAGTCTCCCCACTTGCCCCATTCCCCAAAAGAGTAATATTTGGGGGTCAGGTTTTCTATCCCAATTCTTTAAGTTGAATTGGGAGATTGATGAAATTTAAGTTAAGCCATGTGGGTGTGAGAGTGATCCACACTTCATAGTTGGAGTTGGAAGACTTGTCTGAACAAATGGAAAGCAAGCCAAATCATCACATCACCACCACCATCATCTAAAAAAAAAAGCAGCAGCATGTAACAGGGTACTCATTCAGCCAGCAGTTCCATCTTGGGGTATTCCAAAAGTGTGAGGTTTACTTCTGAGAACATCAGTCCCTCCACTAATTAGGTTCCAGGGAGATCTTTTTTTTTTTAATAACTTTATTAGATTTTTAAGATAAAGCGATAAAAACTAAAAAGAATTAATAATTAAGATAGAAAATAGAGGAGAGAAATGAAATGAAAAAGAAAACAAAGTCAAAAGGGCAGAAAGTAAAGGAAAGAAAAAGAAATACAAAAGAAAAATGACTTCTGATTTTCTTTTACAACAGATATAAGTATAAATTTGCTTTAAAGTTACAACATAACTTTCATTTTTTCTATTGTCTACTATTATTTCTAATCATCAAATCTATATATCATGATTTCATTTTTTTCTGTTTCACGCAAAAAGTCCAAAAGGGGCTTCAAATCAGCATTAAAATTAATCAATGTCTTTTCTCTAATCAAAGCTGTCAATTTTGCCATCTCGGTCATCTCCCTTAACTTCACCATCCATTCTTCTACTATAGGTAATATCAAATCTTTCCACCATTGTGCATAAAAAAGTCTTGCCGCTGTTATTATATATAGAAACAAAGTTCCATGAGTTTTTTCCAACTGTTTGTCCATCAGTCCCAAAAGAAATGTCTCTGGTTTCAGTTGTATGTTAGTCTGTAAGATCTTCTGAATTAATATATGTATTTGAGTCCAAAATTTTTTAGCTTTTTTACATGTTCACCAAACATGATAAAAACTCCCCTCTTCTTGTTCACATTTCCAACATACATTTGAAGTACTTTTATACATTTTAGACAATTTTTATGGTGACAAGTACCAACTGTACCTCATTTTATAAAAATTCTCTTTAAGAGTATAACACAATGTAAAGTTCAATCCTTTCATCCACATATTCTCCCTTTGTTCCATTTGTATATTATACCCAAAGTTTTTAGCCCATTTTATCATACATTCTTGTTCATCTTCTGTGTAAATTTCAATAAACATTTATACATTTTAGCAATAATACGTTCATCATTTGTATGTAATTCTGTTTCAGATTTGTTCTTACCATGTTCAAAACCATTTTATCAACTTTAAATCTTTCTAATAATTGTACATAGGAAAGCCACTGACACATATATCTTTCTGATATCAAATCCTCTCTTGATTTTATTTTCAAATCTTCCAGGAGGAATTCCAATATATCACCATAAGTGAACCATTTATGCTTAGTTATCATTTCTCTTCTATAATATGCTTCTTGCAGTGATAGCCGTAAAGGTATTTTCAGACACAACCTAAATTTATATCTATTCCATATTCTCAGTATGGCACATCTAATAAAATGATTTTTAAAATCTACATTAACCTTAGCTTTATCATACCATAAATATCCATGCCATCCAAATCTCAAATCATGCTGTTCTAATTCCAATATCCTTCTGTTTCTCAGTGTCACCCAATCTTTCAGCCAAACTAAACAACAAGCTGCAAAATACAATTTCAAATCAGGCAAACCTACACTTTCTCTTTCTTTAGCATCTTGTAACACCTTGTACTTAACTCGCAGTTTTTTACCTTGTCACACAAATTTAGATACATCTTTCTGCTATTCTTTAAATGATACATCAGTTGTCAAAACAGGTATTGTCTGAAACAAAAATAACATTATAGGTAAAACATTCATCTTAATCACAGAAATTCTCCCCAACAGTGATAAGGGTTCCAAGGAGTTCTGATGGGATATTACATCATCTGCTCTGCTGAGCACTCTCTTACTTAGAATGCTGATGGTGGGCACATCAGGTGCCTTTGGGTGAATGTGGTCAGATTCTGCCACATCTGGCTTTATACTGCCCACTACTCCAGGTGGTAGCTGTATGGCATCTCCAATTCTAAGCAGGCAGCAAGAGATACCTCTGCATTGTCCCGTTTCCTTGGTTTGGTGCCATCCTTGGCCAGGTACTTCCCACTGTGAAGTGTCTCTAGCAATGGATGGACAGGTTTCTTATATCCAGCATCTAAGGCTGGGGAAGCAACTGGTCTCATCTGTGCAGACAGTCCTGATAGTAGATCCTCAGCAATACTTCTAGCAGCAGCAAAGGCAAGCAGCGTCATTTGTCGGCAGCACCAGAAACTGACAAATTCCTCCATCAGAGTCTTTGCTGTGTGTAGAGGGAGTACTCCAGATGGTAACTGTGTAACTCCTCCACTTCTTCCAAGACAGCCTTTGGATTTTCCAATTTCCTTGGTTGGGTGTCCTCCTCAGGCAAGAGCTTCCTCTTGTGAAGTGTCTCCAGCAACAGATGGACAGATGCTCTACCCAAGCCAGAAATCATCATGTGATGAATTTTGAGCACTGCTGTACAGAACCTGGCAATGTTGTAAAATAAACTCTTAAAGTAACAGACGGATGTAAAATTGCCCTGTGCACCATGGATATTGACGTAGTAACAGTAAGATGATTGATTGATTGATTATGGGCCATCAAGTCATTTTTTACTCCTAGCAACCACATAGATATTCTCCATGACAATCTCTCCCTAACCTGTTCCTTCAAGTTTCCCATCACCACTGTAACTGAGTCCATCCACCTTGCTGCTGGTCCTCCTCTTCTCTTTCCTTCCACGTTTCCCACAATTAGAACCTTTTCCAGAGAGCTGAGTCTTTGCATAATGTGTCCAAAAGTGGATAATTTATCCAAAGTAGGATAATTTGAGCCAGGTGATCTGTTCGATGACCCATCAGTTTGTTTTCTTGGCTGTCCATGGTATTCTTAGGAGTCTTCTCCAACGGCACTTAGAAGTCTTCTCCAACACCAGTAGTAAGATGAGACTACTGCAAATGTCTCTGTAGTACAAGCACTGGAGAAGTACCTGCTCTGTTGTTTCTGTGTGTCCAGATGTGCAAGGACACTACTGCTCCAAGTGGGAGTCTTCCTGTGTCCACCTTCAAGGACAGCTGAGGGAAGGGCATGGCATCATGCTAGAGTAAAAGTTCTTCTATGTTTAGGGACTTTCAGTTAAGTAAGATATGCCATGTGGGGCACATAATACCTGTTGGATTCACTGTCAAGAAGTTAGGGGCCCTGGTTAGATCTGATTGGCGGTCTGTATCTGTTATGCATATTATAAAGTTTGCATATTATAATGCATATTAACAAAAACAATACAAGAAAAATAACTATGAGATGAGTATGTGCAGTGGTGTGCTAATAAATGTATAACAACAGCTCCACACCACACCATGAACCACCAAACAGCTGATTGGTGTGCTAGGCATTGTGGCTCCACTCTGCTTTCAGCTGGCTCACAAAATTCTTGAACATTTAACAGTTGGCTCTTGAAAGCTAATACAAGCTGGCCCCAGAACACCACTGAGTGTGTGTCATCACTATTGCACACAGAATACAGTGTGATTAAAGAAAGAACAGAGGAATGCATTTTTAAAGGTTTAATTTTTTAAAAAATTAAAGGTGGGAGTGGAGAAAATGAAAGGGGAATGAAAAGGGAAACACAGAGAGAGACTAACAGGGGATTAGGTAAGAGACAAATACGATTTTAATAATATATATGATTGGGGTGGATTACACACAAAAACAAAGAAAGACCCAAACTATATTATTTATTTTTCTTCTCTGTTTCTGGCTCCCCAGACTGAATGAGCTGCTAAGAGCAAACAAATCTTAATTGCTGGAGTGAGGAAAAACAAGCTCTGTTTACAACTGTTTGGATCTGTTGGATCTATCCTTCTTGGTTGAGAAATAGAATGCACGCACGGGGTGGGAATGAGTATAAATAAATCTGTTTTTGTGTGCAGGACTCTGTATGGCACATGGAATATACTATGTCCCTATTTCTCATCCTGACATATTGGCAAGTGTGCAATATCTGTGCAAGAAAACATTTTGGGAGCCCAGATGACAAGCATCTCTACAACAGTTTAGTAGATAACTTGACTTTTTTCTTCCAAACTTCCCATATATACTAAAATGTGATTCCAATTCATATTTAAAATATTATATAATTTCCCCTGCATTCAGTTCAATTTTCACTGAAGGTAAAACTTCTTTTAAAGTTTTGAATATCAACCTATTTTGATTTGAATGCTGTTTTACTGACACTTTATTGCTGCCTGGGGAATTCTGGGAGTTGAAGCCCACATCTCTTAAAGTTGCTGAAGTTGAGAAACACTTCCTTATGGCTTTGGGGTTTTGCTTGCTTGTTTGTTTGTTTTAATTTACATGTGTGATTACTTTTTTTAAAAAAAAAATATGCTTACATTTGTTCACTGCCTTGGATAAACTTGGCCCAGAAAGGCATGTATAAATATTTAAATAAATTACACTGAATTCAGTATTTAAAGTAAAGATCACAGGTACCAGTTTGCAGAGTTTCACTTCTGAAAGGATGTAAACTGGCACTGAACTTGTGCAAATATCTTGGACTCCAAGGCAACCTCCCCCCAGTGGACTACAAAGGTGCTAACCTTGAGATGCAACGCAGGGGAAAGTGGGCCATTATTACAGGAGCTGTTGCATTCAGACATAAAAGCTGATTTTGTAATGAATTGGATAAGAGTTAGAATTCTAGCCTGGCAATTGTATGGAAATCACTAGATGTTGTCATCACTTTTTGAATACTAGAGAGAGCAATGCAGTCTCCTTTGGCCATGAACCAATAAGCAAAGAGAGCAAGGTCTCTATTCAAGTTTGAAGAGGGAATAAAAAGCCTCTTGCAGATAGAGTTGTCATGGTAGAGCTGGAGTACTTTCTTCAGATGACTTGCTGCCATTAGCTAATACCATTGATACTTTCTCTCGCCACATTTTCCCCCAAGGTCATGTGTGAATAGAATGCACCCTCTCAGATTACATGTGGCCTTTGTAAGTTTCTATCTCCAGCGACCTCTCTAATAGTTTCAATCCACAGTCAAGAAAATGTCTTATTACTATGGGCAAGCTTCTGACATCTTCACAACCCTTCATCATGCTAGATATTAAGCAAAATGGAATCACTACTACTGTACACACTTTGGAAGTTTTCAGGTGAGCCAACATGGCTTCATATATTTTCTGTCTACTCTTATACCAGCACAAGGACTTCCACAGTTTAATCCCTTAAATAGTCCTTAAATTATTCTGCTGTAAATCTAGTTGCTAGCTAAAGGGTGAGTAAAGGGCCTTCTTTTTTTAGAACCAGATCTGTCCTTAAAGATATCTTTGTGTTCAATATATTTTTAAAAGTTGCAAAGAGCAATCCTAGTGTAGGAATAGTTAATACCCTCCTTTCCTGCTACAGTCCTGATAAAAATGGTAAAAAAATTATATTGAGAAAAAGAATTCCTCTGGTAACAATAAATTGTTTTTATTTTTTATTAATTGTTTTATTACATTGTAACAATAAATTGAGTAATAAAATTAGAGAGGCTTATAGCTAATTTCCAAGCTGTACTTATCTCCTTTCCGACTTTTCAGAGATCTACAGTACATGTCCTGTTCAAAAAAATTTGATGCAATGCTTTTCATTCTGCTTCCTCAAACTGCAGCTCATTTCATCAGATGCACAGAAACACAGAGATGCATCTGATGAAGAGAGCTACTGCTCACTAAAGCTTATGCTTTTTAATAAAATGTATTAGTTGGAAAAGGTGCTATCAGATTCCTTCTGATTTTTTGTCACCATAGACTAACACAGTTCTCCTCCTACCCGTCTTCAAAGTATCTTTCTTTGTTTGTTGCCTGTTTCCTTAAATTTAGTAAGGTGGCTCACAGCTCTTGGGACCTGAAATGAGTTTGTGGCTTGCTCTAGAACAATGTTTTTCAAACTTGGTAACTTTAAGACATGTGGACTTCAACTCTTAGAATTCCTCAGCAGCATGGAGTTGAAGTCCACGTGTTTTAAAGTTACCAAGTTTGAAAAACGCTGCTCTAGAATTAGACTGAAACTATCTCCATACATTATATCACAAAATGCAGATGCAGAAAATGTTCATTACAAATAATGGAACATCATAGGAAACAAGAAAGGTGATGGAAATAAAGGTGTGGAATACATTGCCAGCTCCAATATTGCATCCTTCATCAGGTGCAGAGTTGAAGCTGATTTCTATGTAATTCTCTTGTCTTACACATTATGAAAAAAAAATGGCAGAGTGAACTACATTCAGCCTTGTGTCCAGATTGGATGCAGACTCATTTCCAAAAACTTGTTTCAGCATGGGTATGCTTAGGATTCCAGTCTACTTTGAAAGAGCAAAATAATTAATTAAGCAGCTGGGATCAACCGTTTCCCCAAAAAAGCCCTACAGTGCTAAGTTAGGGCAGAAGATGTTTCCCCTCAAAGTTCCATTATTTCATTTGTCTTATGTGTTGCCATTCTAGTGATTAATGCAGAAAGAAACACAAATCTCACGGGACCCACTTCAGAAGAAACAAAGGTCTCCAGATTATTTCAAACACTTCTTGGAAAAGAAAAAGAAAACAGCATCTTTGACATGGTCTCTCAAGAAGGAGCAGTTTCTTTAGAACAGGAAAATTTTGTCATGCCATAGTTACATTTTGCTCTGCAAACACGGTCACGCTCACAAACAGAGAAGACAGGGCTTCCTGATCCTTTTAGGTTGGTGGGCTCTTTAGAAAAGCTGAGAAAATGTCAACGTGAATGTGTCTGTTCACATAATGACTGCTATAGTGGGCACGGTCACTCTCTTACACAAAAAGACACAAATACAGTACATACAGTACTTCTCTCCCTCACTCACACACACACACACACACACACACACACACACACACACTTTCTCAGATGTAGAAGCAAAGTATATATTTCAAACTGCTCCTTGGTGTTTTCCCCAACCAATCCCCAACACGGGCCTTCTGCTGGTTTTCTTCAGTCGCTTAGGTCCCCTTTCTACATCCCCTTATTGGTGATTCTCAACTCCCCCATCACTTTCTCTTGCCTGCTCAATCCAAGAGATTTACAAAGTGGTAGTATTAATGAAGCTCCTTTTTCTTTACTGGCAGATGGAAATATGGCAGAAGAAAACATAGCCTGTAGAATGCCACTCTCTTCATTTCCTAAGAACACCACGTGGAACCGAAAAGCAATTGCAGCTGCCTAGAAGAAAATAATTATTTAAAAAGAGCGGTGTGCTTCCAGAGAGGGTACCCTAGTATCCTGGGCTGCATCTTATGCTAATGCATCCCTCAATTCCATGCCCTTTGCGGACCTTCAACACTGTCCCTCCATTTGATGAGAGCCCGCGTAGAGTAGATGGCCCAGCTTCAAGTCCCTGTTCATCCACAAAGCTCACAGGATGATTTTGGGTTAATTGTTCTCTTTTAGCCCAACCTGTATGACAAGGGTTATATTATGGAGCTAGCAATATGAGAGATCTTTGTGTGAGTTGTTCCTGAACTGCCAGAGGAAAGGGCAGAACTAAATGCAGTAAATACCGGTTCAATTAAGCTCACCTTAAAGCAGGACTGTGCGACTTCTCAGCTTCAGGGCTATAGCAGCCGTGAGCAGCCTGTCCAAATACGGGAGAACCATAATAAAAAAGATGGCCTTTCCCATTTTTTATTTTTATTTTTAAAATAGGTTATTTTCTCCAATACGCCCACAAACAGTCCCCAACCATCTCCTTTAAGTAAACCCGTAAAGAAATTATTTGGGGTGAAGGGGAAGATCATTCTAAGACACAGTATTGAAAAAAATATAATATTAGCATCTCTTTTACAGAAGTCCATTCGCACAAAAGTTAAGAAATAATTTGGATTTCTCTTCCATATCCTGGCAACAGGTGAATTAAAGCAAAGCTGCATCTCAGTTGCTGTTCCATTGTACAACACTAGAGATTGCTCTTGAGCTAAGCTGTCTCAGTTACCCTTTTTAGCAGTTAACGTGTTATTGTTGTTTTGGTTTTTAAGAGTGGAAAGGAAGAAATTGGGTGAAAGCAGGGGCAAAGGATTCTTGCAGACCTTTTACTTTCAGAAAGCAAACAGTGCTGCCTCATCACTGGCAGGTGATGAATTCAGGAATATATATGGTCTATGTACATTGCACCAGAGCCAAAATTGACTCAGACTTAATATAAACCCAGTGAAATCACTGGATTCCATATTATTATCATTATCATTATCACCAAGTCCTTTGATTTTAGTGGACCTAAGTATCTGGATCTAACCCTCTTAATTTCCCATTAGGAAATCAAGAGCCATGCACATGAAGAAATGATTACCGTACAAAATTATTGTACCACAAATTATTGTACTGCCAACAAGTGAATTACAGAATATTCTTCTTATTCTGCAATAAGTTGATGTAAGTAAAGGACATGATTTGGCTCACATCATTAGTTAGCCACAGAATTTTGAATACCTTAGACATTTAAATGATTAATTACCTCAATAATGCTGTTTTCTTAAACAGGAAAATGTTTTCCATTCTTCATCATAAGCCACTGAACATTTCCTTTACATATATACCTAATTTCTGAAACTTCATCCCTTCCCTACAAAAAACAAAATTTTGAGAATTTCTAAAACATCTTTAACTAAGCTGCAAGCTTTCTCTGGTAATCCATGGTGACACATATTTTTGTTCAAGATTATGACTAGTGAAAGAATTGGGGGGGGGGGGCCCTCAGAGTGGCATGCTTGGAGAATGAACTGCCCAAATATAGGCGAGTTTTAGCAATGGAGGCGAAGTTTTGCCCAGAAGAAACCTGTTGAAAAACCAACACATGCATCCTTCAGTACAAAATCATAATCCATATTTACTGATATTCTGGTCAATCCATGTTCTAAAGCAGCAAATGGATTTTTAAAAAATCTTTATGAACAAAAACAAAGCAAAAAATCCAGCATAACTAGGAACAAGGGTAGATAGGCAATTTATACCAAAGAGCTGGGATGTATAAATTAACTGTAGGTTTGTAACCACCCTTTCTGTGTCTTCATTCAAAGGAAGATCACTTATTTGCTTGAAGAGATTGCCAATTCAATATGGTATAAACCACTCATTACTCTTGATAAGATAATTTTTCTAAAATTATAGTTGAGTTATAAACTGTTAGAGATGGCATTAGACACAGCTCTGCCTCCCTTTCTGTTTTAATACTTTTCATTCCTCTAAGTCACATTTAACATCTATATTTCCACAAATTAGGAAGGTTGCTAGTGCTTCTAGTAACAATGCAATTCCCCATAATTATTAAATTAATTGAAATAAACTATATTGTCCACATATATACTTCCTTAAGTAAAGGAAGGAGAAACTATTTATAATTTGTTTTTTCTTTTTTAGTAACCATTATTTCTGTTGGAGTTTCACCTATCTAAAATAGCAGTTTTATGCCATCAGCAAGGCACTCATAAACTTTTTGTCTCAGCCTAAATCCATCTTGGCCCTGCTAGGCTTACCCCCTTCATGACACTTTAATCCAACTCATTTGCTTGATTCATCCCTGCTATAAACAAGCTTTTGAAATGGAAGCTTAAAAGGTTAGTTGTGATACATTAAGATAATCAGGATGGCACTCCTTATATTTGTTTAAAAGCCACCCATTGCCATTTTGTTCATTTTCTATGTTAAGGAAAAATTATAAGTTTACCACCTACAGCTTTTACCCTAGGCTGATCCCAAAGTTCATCCAAAATCAGATATATATATATATATATATATATATATATATATATATATATAAAATTCACATTAACTAATATGGATGAGCTTTATTCCAGGTAGACATGCAGGTCCCTTTCTAAAAGGTCCCAAAATATGAACATGTACATATGAAGGACCATCTCATGTATTCAGGGCCCAGATTCTAACCTCGATTACTATCAAGCTGAATGTCAAAGGTGAGAGTCCTCAGTGACAAACAAAAATACTTACCTTTAGAGCAGAATAATTCCATAAATTAAATGCAAACATGATGCTTTCAGTGCTTTGTATACTTCAGTCATAGGCTATTGATCTCTTTGGAGAGTAGCAAATTTTTTAAAAGCTTCTTAAAACAACATAATACATCCTGTTTAAAGCACACACACACACACAGAGTACTACAATGGATGGGCTAGGCGCAGAGTCAGAAAATAAATACTGCAACATTCCACATTGGGCTAAGTTGGAAAAAGTTGAGAGTCTGCAGGACAACTTCAAGGTACAAAGAAGGAGTCAGGTAAAAGACATAAGAGAGCAGTAATGCAGCTCTTCAGACAACTAGAGCCCAGCTGGCTCCAGCCATACTTCAGAGACTAAAAGCCAAAGCCTGCTAAGATCCTCAAGAGCTTTCAGAGAAGCTTCCCAGACAGATCCAGCTTTCAAACTTCCTTCTGGTTTGCACAAATGTGACATCAGCTTTTAATAACTCAATTGCCATTAATCAAAGACAAGTCAACTGAACTGAAGACTTTTTTCTGGTAAGAACCATGCCAAAGACATCTGTGCCCTGCATAGATATTGACTTGCATGTGGTATACATGTATTATTAAGCTGCAATGATATGTAATGGGATGGTTTGTTCCCTCAGACAACTGTTGTTTTATGGATGTTGGTTATTTTTTTAATTGAGTTGCTGTTTTTTTTTAACTTTGTGAAGCTGCCCAGAATTGTTTGGAGTTGGGCAGCCTAGAGATTAAATAAATAAATATTTTTAAAATCTTTATTTGAACCCAACAGGACACACCTAATGACTTTAACTGAATCCATATTTACCAATGAATGTCACCTTTAGAACTTTATCTGTAGGTGAAACACTTTTCTCATCTACTGAAAATTACATTTAGATACAAAAAAGAACATTTCTCTGCCTAGTTTCCTTCTCATAATGCTTAGGCAGCATAACAATGGTGCAGACCTACTTGTGATACCTTGAAGTTTAACAGATTGATTATCCACAGAAGTTTGTAGATTACAGGCTCCTTACTTCGTTGGATTGAATGGCTATTAATAAGAACTGGCTGCCTTTTTTCCCTTTTGACCTTCCTTCATGCCTTCAGCGATGTCCAAAAAAGACTGAACAATAAGAACATATCTGATCAAGATGTACCGTCTGGATCTGTATCCAGAAAAGCAGTTGCACTAAGCCTGGTTCTAAAAAGAGAATCACCTTTGAAAGAGTCAGAGACTCATATGTACCCACAGAATGACTTCAAGGTCACGGAAAATTTCGACTTTTTCTTCTTTTCCTCTTTCTTTAGCTCTCATTTGGCCATTTCTTTGACCTTTCTTCCATGTGTAAAAAGGGCAGATTGTCACATTCTAAATCCACCATGTGCTGCTATCAGGCTGTGCAATCTATAATCTAATAAAGTGATGTACTTAAGAATTTTGTTCCACTGGCATTAATAGAGGTAAACCTTTTCTCAGACAGCTATAAGTTCATTGAAGCTACATTTGCCTAAGAGTATGTTCAGCTAAACTCAAAGGAACTTATTTCTGGGTAGATATGTATAAAATTATCCGGTCATTAATTTATGGTTTCTACCAAAACATTTTAATGAATTTATTTATAGAACATTACGTGACAAAATAACATTAAGGAAAAATATATGATGGCCTTCTGAACTGGGCAAATAAAGTAAACCTTCTTTACTGCAGGTTTTCGTCAGAAGTATGTTTGATTAAATTTAGTTATAAATTGTCACTGCTCATTTACTAGATACCATCTTATTTAACACAGGAAGACTGACTGATAAATTAAAACTCTCTCTAAAATAGAGCCCAAGGTTGAATGTAGAGACAGGGCTGTCACTGCCGAGCCTCTTGAACTGTATTTCATGGTTGAATTTCAAGCATAGTCTCAGAACAACATTCCCCTTTCATAATTGTACACTGTTGGACATAGCTGCCTTTAGAAACTTCCACATTGGAAAACAGTCAACCACATTTAACCATTCTGGATATGATAAAGTCCTGAGAAAATAAAACACCTCTATACCTGCACTTAAGGATCAATGAGTCAAATTTAAGAAGTTGTGTTTTTATGGATCAAACACATTATGTGCCACAAAGAACATTTAAATAAGGATATTTCTTCACTTGCTTTATATTTTTCCATTTTAATAATAAAGTATACATTCAAGGTATATATTCAATAGGCAAAACAGAAACAGCACACTGAAGACTATCCAAAAGGAACATTTAGTTTTTCTGTTGTTGTTGTTTTTAATCTCAGTTGAGCAAAAATGCATTCTTACAGTAATAAGTAAGGCTTGTTCTTGTAGAAGTAATAAACCCGTGTTTAAACTCACTAAATACTGAAGGTGGGATTCATATAATGAAATGTTCCTGCAAACACACAGATAAATTAATAAGAACAGTCATAACAATAATCACCCCACTGAACAATGAGGAAAGAAAAATTCTACCCTGGTCTTCTCCCTGGCCTGCCAGCACTATATATGCAGAGATTTTATTGCATTGTATTTTTAGTAATCCTGACAAAGTGCAGTTCAGATAGAGGCTTGCTACTCCAATCAGAACTAGGTTTCAAGCAGATTAAATATGAATACTGAAAATTCTGATACTCCTTATTTTCTGTCACTGACTAATCCATAATCCAATAATCCAGGTTTTCAGTCCAATAAAGAACTTGATATTTACATTTTACATATATATATATATATATATATATATATATATATATATATATAGTACTAATGTGCATTATTCAGAAGGCACTACTGTTCAAAATGCAATATGTACAATTAACTATTCCAGTACCATATATGCCATATGTACTATACATACTGTACAATTCAGATGTAATTCTACTGATACATGGTATAGCAATCCAATACATGTATCTTGAAGCATGATCATGGTGCACCGTGGAAAGCAAATCACTTCCATGCCCTAACTTTATGTATGTGAAACAGTAAATAATGTAGTAGATCCAAAAACGATTGCACCGGGGGGGGGGGGGAGGGAGGAGGTTGTCAAGAGATGTGCATTGCACAAAACTAATCTGTTGTTGACCCAATCAACTGCAGTATATAAAAGTTGCCAGCACTGAAAAGTTAGGGTGTTTTTCCTCAAGCATACAACTCAAGAACCACAATGAAGATGTAATGGAACAAATGCCACATGCCCATGTGTTATCACTGGTGTTCCAGATATCTTTCAATGATTATGTTTTGTAGAAGAGAAAGTTTTGGACTTGGCTTGCGAAGAACGTAATCAAATTCCTACAGAGCCATTAAGGTAACTGAGTGGCATTCAGACAGTCATCATCTCATAGCCTAACCTGCCTAAAAAGATTATTGTGAAGATAAAAAGACATAATCCCATCTAAGTTTTGTCAAATATATAAGCTGTGCTTAGCCACAAAACCAGCTTGCCTGGAGATCTTGGACCAGTTGCTATTTCTAGTGGTTTGCCGTCCCAAACTCCTTGGAGAAAAAGCAAGATTGAAATGAAAATGCATTCAATGTTAAAAGAAGTTCTGGTATGTTTCCCCAGCCTGGACTGGTACCTTCCAAATATGGTGGACTAAACAACCCCTATGATCCTCCAGCCGTGTTGATGATAAAAACTGTAGTTCAACACCTCTACTGCCCAATTGGGAGGCTGTTGTAGACATGCTGGACCCCACCTTTGTGAGACCTAATGGCTTTTAAAAATAGTTGGGTGTCCGCCTGTCCCTTTTAGCATTTTCATGCATTCAGATCAGCCTGCGGCAAAGAAATCCACAGAGGAAAGGGGCCTGAGCGAAGCTGAGGGCACCTACATAGGAATCAACCTCTTTTCTTCTAAAGCAGCTTTTCTGATCTCTGCAAGCAGCACAGCATTCAAGCTTATCAGAGCCTGACAGTTCACATAGTGGACTGGAGATCCCAGAAAGTGAAAAAGTTCTGTGCAATAAAAACTTACTCAGAGGAGTACTTTTACAAAGACAATCGCTTTCATTCCAGTACTTCTCCCTGAAAAACTTTCACGAAGGTCAGAGCCTAAATTACCCCTTCCCACTCTGGCTGCAACAGGTTGAATTTATGCTAAAGTCACAGATGGCCCCGATTTCCAAATATTGCTGGATCTAATTGGAGCCTGAGACAAGGCTTTAAGCCCGCTTTGACTTTTGTTACCATCCCCACGCAAAAAGCCGTTTTTAAAAAAACTCCTTGGGCCAGTTCAACATATGGAAAGGTTCTGCATCAGATAAAGGACGAGACTCTGCCCTTTAAGGCTCCAAGCCCAGTATTTAAACTATGGCCCAGTGCCCAGCGCACAAGACAAATGCACCACAGGGGCAGCAAGCGAAGGCACAGAATATATATCAAAGTCCTAAATATCTAAGATGCTACCTTACACATACAGAAAAAGTGTACTGCTTTGCATCCTATTATGGAATGATTGCTATTCAAGTAATTAGACATGGACTTCCCTTCCCACCTGACTATTAAAGAACAGTGTTCCAAAAGATGTTGGGTGTATTTTTGGCATTGGCTTCCTCCTCTTCACAAATATTTCTCAAGGCCCGAGGAGAAATTTGACTGCCTCAGGTAGGAACTGCCGGCAGTGGCTCCAAACTGGCCGAGCCCGTTGAGCTGAGAGGCTGCCAGGCCCACCAGCTGTTCTGCATGTTCGGTGCAGGAGGAGGCAGGGCGCCCAGGTTGCACGGGCAGCCTGCTGGGGGCTCCGTACAGCTGCGAGTGGGGAGGGGAATAGGTGCCGGGCGGCCCGGCTAGGGCGCCTGATGGAGAGGCAGCATAGGGGTAAGTCGCAGCTGGGGGCTGCCGACCCATTAAGCCGGGACTCACTTGCTGCGCCTGGAAATAGGCCTCCGCCGGGTTGCCCATAGGGCAACTGCCCAGATCGCTGACACTGTTCAGGCCCAAGGAGTGATAAGGACCCAGGTCCATCCCCATCGCAGAGGAGGCCTGCAGAGCGGCTGTTGGGTGCTGCTGCTGCTGCTTGGAGCTGATCAGGCTGTCGATGCTGAACATTCGCGACGGCAGCGCAGGAGGCGCCCCCGGATACTGGGGAAGGGCGGAGAGCTGCGGGCTGTAGGCGCGGACGGGCGAATAGACGGGGTCGCCGCTTCCCGGGTAGCCCAAGGCTCCGGAGCCGCCGCAAGGGCCGGGCCGCGCTACCGAGGCCGCGTTGGGCGTAAACGCGCTGGCGCTGGGCATGTAGCCTGGGTAGGTGGTGAAGTCGGTGCGCTTGAAGCGCTTCCTGCGGCGCAAGAAGCTGCCGTTGTCGAACATGTCCTCGGCGGCCGGATCCAGGGTCCAGTAGTTGCCCTTGCCCGGGTGGCCCGGCTCGCGGGGGATCTTGACGAAGCAGTCGTTGAGCGTCAAATTGTGGCGGATGGAGTTCTGCCATTTCTTGGGGTTCTCGCGGTAGAAGGGGAAGCGCTCGGTGATGAACTTGTAGATGCCGCCGAGCGTCAGCCGGCGTTCCGGCGCGTTGGCGATGGCCATGGCGATCAGCGCGATGTAGGAATAGGGGGGCTTGCCCCGCTGCACCGGCCGCTTCCTCCGACGGCCGCCGCCCCCTGCGCTGGCCGCGGCGCCGGGGCAAGGCGGCTGCTCGTCCGCGGGCTGCTCGGCTCCTCTCTCCGCCGGGCTCCCTCTGGGCTCCGACTTGATTAAGAGCGGCTCTACTTTGCAGCCCGATGGGGAGGCCCGATGCATAGTGGGGGAATCCGGGCTTGTCCCCTGGCTGGGCGAGTGGAAGGCGTCGGCTGTCATGGTGCACTTACCCGAGAAGAAGGAAAAACCGGCTAGATTCATATACAAAAAGCCCGGGGCGGAAGGGAGCAGCGGGGCGAATGAAACGGAGCAGCTCTCGCGGGGACCAGGTAGGAGGCCGACAAGTCGCTTTATATAGCTCAGTCCTGGCGCCACCCTGGGGCTACCCCGGAACGGGGCGGTTGCTGCCCACCCACCTGAGCGATCCGCGCCCCCGCACCCCTTGCGAGCTCGCCCGGACGGACAAAGCGAGCGCTTTCAGAACCAGGGCAGGCGGCTGGCATTTCTGTGCACCGCGCGAAAACCCGAGGCGGGATGCCTTCCGCTACCTGCGCCAGGTGGAGGGGCAGTTTTCGTTGCCGGTTGCAAGAGCAGCCCCGTCCTCAAGCGGGTTTCTCGGCAACCTGTCTCAGGACTTTCAGCGGGGTTTATGCCAAGCCAGGGTTCGTAGAATCGCTCGGCTCCCACTTTTTTGCAATACATCGTTAACGACCGCCTCTTGAGAAGCGTCGGGGGCTTCTCCGGAGCACTAACCGGCTGCTAAGCACCTTTAGTTTTCAGGACAGACTTCTTTTGCTTTGAAAGTAGGCCGCTGAAGGAACTGCTCCAAAGCCAAACTGCTTTGGGGATTTGGAAAGACCGAATGGCAAAATTCGCCGGTAGCGGCGGTTCGCCCGGAAGGGCGGTTGCGTGAGAGCAGGGTTAGTGGGGTTTGTGCAGGCGGCTATTCCCATTGTGTAGAAATTTGCCGCGGATGAAATTTGGTTGAAAGGCACAGAAATCATTAAGGCGTAGAAAGAATGCCTTGCAGTCCCGTTCTCTCCCCCACACAGAGGGACTTGGGCAGTGACTGCAAACAAGATGGGAGGGTTGTTGGAAGGAACGTAAACGTTTCTCGAGTAAATTGGCCAATTGCAGAGATAACTTTATCAGGTATTCCCAGATCAGTTAGCAATATCAACGGGTGTTTGTTTCCTCCCCAAAAGAATTTAAAGCATGTCATCCAGACATCTTAGGTCCTGTTTTTCCCATTTGGTGGAAGTACCATTCTCACTGTGCATTTCTCCCTTGGGTCCATGCAAAATGACACCACCCTAAAGTTTTCTCTTCCCATTGCCGATCCTCCTCCTGTCTTTGTCGGGTCTCTGTTGGTTCTGTCCTAAACCATTGCTGGATGGTATCCTCCTGACTGGTATAAAACAAGGATTGGCTTCCCTTCTGGCTTTCTGGCTTTTCCCTTTCAGCAGTTTAGCAATGGGTGGGAAAACATCCCCCAATAAGGGGACTGCAGCAGGAGGAAGATGGGTCTCGCTTCAGATTTTGCTTCCCTGCCTTCTCTGGATTGGATTGTCTGACTCCCGTGTCCCAGCTTTAAAGCATGAGAAACAAAGAAGTGGGAAAATACCAGGGTAGAAGTAGCCTTAGAGAGAAAGGAAGCAGTTGGTATCACAAACGCACAACTAACTAGATACTTTAGAGCCAAAATATTGAAACTGCTGTAGGGCAGCTGCCCTAATTTCATAAGGCTGTGGAAAAATGATTGAAACTGACAAATGCAGGGAAACTGGCAAGTGAGCCACAAAAGCCCAGGTCAGCATCCTCATTATTCTCTGTACACTGCAAGAAGGGAAAGGAGGGCTGCTGCATCTTAAAGGGACATTTCAGAATATTGCTAAAATGAAATAATGAAAAACATCCCTGTTCTTTCCCAGATAAAACAGTGGTGTTCTCCTCTCTTCTATCCTGTTGGTATCCTAGAGAGAAACTGGTTTTAAAAAATGAGGTAGGAAGCTGAGATATGTGAAAAGAACTCAGGACATAAAGTGCTAATGGGGAAGGAAGGAAGGAAGGAAGGAAGGAAGGAAGGAAGGAAGGAAGGAAGGAAGGAAGGAAGGAAGGAAGGAAGGAAGGAGTTGTGGTTAAATGCAAGGAGGAACAGGAGAATTGGTTATGCAGACCATTCCCAGTGAATGGGCAGGCTCAAAAATAATAGGGTTTTGCTGCATTTTTAGCACAAGTATATTTACAATGTGAGTATGTATTGTACTGAATTGATAACAAACCCAAAACAAGTTGCAGTCACGTAAATGTGTATAGGATTGCAGCCTGTTGTCACAAAACTATTCACAACTAGGAATGTCCCACTGAACATTAGTGTAATTTACTTTTGACATGGTAGGCATAAACACTTGTTTTTTATTCTTTACAACTCAACAAATTGTACAGAAGAAGTTATGCAGAATAAATCTCCCAAAGCTAAGCAGAACAGAACCAGATTTGATATGGGAGAAGCTTTTCTATGGCAGAAACATGTCGATAGCTCTTCCATTCTACGCCCCTTCTCCCCTCTGTCCTGGTCATGTGACCAAGAATAGAGGGGCTGGAGAGCTTTTCCAAATCCATGTTCTGTATGCTTTGCCTATCTTGCTTTTATTGTACAGGTGAAACTCGAAAAATTAGAATATCGTGCAAATGTTCATTTATGTCAGTATGGCAACTCAAAAGGTGAAACCAATATATGAGATAGACGCATTCCATGCAAAGCGAGATATGTCAAGCCTTACTTTGGTATAATTGTGATGATTATGGCGTACAGCTTATGAAAACCCCAAATTCACAATCTCAGAAAATTAGAATAGTGTGAAAAGGTTCAATATTCTAGGCTCAAAGTGTCCCACTCTAAGCAGCTAATAAATCCATAACACCTGCAAAGGGTTCCTGAGCCTTTCAATGGTCTCTCAGGCTGGTTCAGTAGGAATCACAAGCATGGGAAAGACTGCTGACCTGACAGTTGTGCAGAAAACCATCATTGACACCCTCCATAAGGAGGGAAAGCTCCAAAAGGTAATTGCAAAAGAAGTGGGGATGTTCCCAAAGTGGTGTATCAAAGCACATCAATAGAAGGTTATGTGGAAGGGAAAAGTGGGGTAGAAAAAGGTGCACAAGCAGCAGGGATGACCGCAGCCTGGAGAGGATTGTCAGGAAAAGGCCATTCAAAAGTGTTGGGGACTTTCACAAGGAGTGGACTGAGGCTGGAGTTAGTGCATCAAGAGCCACCACACACAGACGGATCCTGGACATGGGCTTCAAATGTCGTATTCCTCTTGTCAAGCCGCTCCTGAACAACAAACAACGTCAGAAGCGTCTTACCTGGGCTAGAGAAAAAAAGAACTGGTCTGTTGCCCAGTGGTCTAAAGTCCTCTTTTCTGATGAGAGCAACTTTTGCATCTCATTTGGGAACCAAGGACCCAGAGTCTGGAGGAAGAATGGAGAGGCACACAATGCACGATGCTTGAAGTCCAGTGTGAAGTTTCCACAGTCTGTTTTGATTTGGGGAGCCATGTCATCTGCTGGTGTCGGTCCACTGTGCTTCATTAAGTCCAGGGTCAACGCAGCCGTCTACCAGGAGATTTTGGAGCACTTCATGCTTCCTTCCGCAGACGAGCTTTATGGGGATGCTGACTTCATTTTCCAGCAGGACTTGGCACCTGCCCACACTGTTAAAAGTACCAAAACCTGGTTCAATGACCATGGGATTACTGTGCTTGATTGGCCAGCAAACTCGCCTGACCTGAACCCCATAGAGAATCTATGGGGCATTGCCAACAGAAAGATGAGGGACATGAGACCGAACAACGCAGCGGAGCTGAAGGCCGCTATTGAAGCATCCTGGTCTTCCATAACATCTCAGCAGTGCCACAGGCTGATAGCATCCATGCCACGCCGCATTGCGGCAGTCATTGCTGCAAAAGGGGCCCAAATCAAGTACTGAGTACATATGCATGCTTATACTTTGCAGAGGTCTGATATTGTTCTATTTCCAAACCTTTGTTATTGATGTCATGTAATATTCTAATTTTCTAAGATTGTGAATTTGGGGTTTTCATAAGCTGTACGCCATAATCATCACAAGTATACCAAAGTAAGGCTTGACATATCTCGCTTTGCATGTAATGCGTCTATCTCATATATTGGTTTCACCTTTTGAGTTGCCATACTGACATAAATGAACATTTGCACAATATTCTAATTTTTCGAGTTTCACCTGTAAGCTTTCATGAAGTGAGACTGGGTTATCTGATACATCAAGCCTTTCTTCAGCTGGCATTTATTATTATTTGGGTGTAAAGAATTCAGTGCTTATAACAGAGATGCTCCAAGAGTTGACTATGTATGTTTCTGATGGAGACTGGTAATAGGAAATAGTTGGTTTTTTACCTCCCAAAACTGGGCCTTCTTGATCATGTATGTATTCAATTTATACACTTTTCCATCTAGGAAAGAACAGAAATAAACAGTTAATTAAAACACACACAAATGCTTATATTAAAATGCATTTCTATATCATTGCAGATTGGGAGAGCAAAAAACACTCCAACTGAACTGTTCACTCCTCCCTGGTGAATACTATCCTGTCTGCTGAAGAGATCTGCAGTTTTCAAAAGCTAGCTAACTACTTTGAAGAAGGAGGATAAGACAAGTATTGATACTTTAGAACTTTGCTGTTGGAGAGGACTCCTAAAAATACCATGGATAGCCAAGAAAACAAAGACATGTATAATAGAACAAATCAAACCAGAGTTCTCATTTAAGACACAAATGACCAGGCTCAAGTTATCATATTTTGGACACATTATGCAAAGGCCATGATCCCTTGAGAAGTCCATAATGCTGGGAAAAATGGAACAGAAAGAGAACAGGATGATCAGCAGCAAGGTGAATCAGCTCAATTACAGCAGTGATGGGTGTGCCGTTGGGAGACCTGAAGGCCAGGTTGGGGACAGATCATCCTGGAGAGGCCCTATGTAGTTGCTAAGAGTCAACACCAACTTGATGGCACATTATCAATCAAAATTGCAGAAATTACTCTGTTGAAAATCTCTCCTTCCCCCATAGACCAACAAACACTCCTATAGAGATTTGTTCTTCATCGTTTTTGACTGCACATTGATTCTAATTGAATGATTGAATGAATTTTAGTGAATTAATCATAGATGAAATTGTCTGGGAATCTTTCCTCCACATTTGTAGAGCTTGTACTAAGCTATTACACTTAGTCTTTGTTTACTTAAGCATGTGTCCCTTCCTGCACACTCCTAGCTTTGCTTTTCCATTGTTTGGGGTTCCTCTTGTAAAGCAGGCACCCAATGTTTGTTGCAATAAACATGGTTCTTCTCGGTGTTGTGCTCTGTACTTCTGAATTTTCCATGATACATGGTGTACTGAATATGCTACATGCAGGACTCATCTATACTGCAGCTTTTACCATGCTTTCCTCCTGTCCTGGCGTTGGGACTCCTGTCACCCTAAATCTTGCTGCTTCCACCCTTCCTGCACATCCAGAATGAGAAGATGTCTTAGAAAATTGATTGTGTGTGGCAAGTCCTCCTTCCATCAGCTGTAAGTATATGCTTGCTTGCCTGTGAGACTTTCTTCAGGTGCATATAACTGCAGCACAATGATTCCCCAGCATTTGCCATCTTTTTCTGCTGGGTCTTCATGACGCTATCATCATTGCCTTAAGCTGTCTTCAGTAGAAGCTCCCTCCTGCTTTATCCATGCCTGTAACCTGTGGGTTGGACTAAGAGGTAGGGTGTGAAGGAGGACGCAATGATCAAGAACAAGCAAGCTCTGTCCTTGACTGGTGCTGCATGTGCATGGCAGTGCTGGCAGCGAGTGACCACTGGAAATAGTTTTTAGACCTCTTTTACACATACACCCCCAATAAAAAGCATTAAAATGTATGGCCATGTGAAGCCATGCAGAAGCACCTGAAAATCTGTAATGTATTCACTGGTGGCAAAAGCAGCAGTACACGGAATCCAGCTCTTTTTGCCAGTTAACATTGACCTTCTGTGCAGCATAGAACTAGAAGCTTTCAAGAGAGGGCTAATCCTGTCCCCCCACTACCACTACATACACAAGATAGGTCTAGTCCACAAATGCCCCTGACTGCATCAACAAGAACACTGTTGGTGAAGCATGCCAGATTGTAACCACAGCAAGACTTGTGTTGGGAGAAAAGGAAAAACACTAATGCTGGAAGAGCTATGGATGGCTTTAAGTTGACTTTGGGCTGGGGATATGATGAAGGCAGTATATGAAGTCACGTCATATTAAAACAGCTAACATAACATCTTTGTTCCACTGTTGTGGACACCTGAGGATGAACACTGTCATTGCAGTGGATCATCTGTCATTGCAGTGGACCATCTGGAAAGGGCTGATCTCTGAGGTTAGGAAATGTGAAGTTAACAGATTTGGAAAACTGAGGGATCATGCAACCACCAAATCGTACCAAGATAGTACTTATCTAGTTAGTAGCAATAAGTAGTATTTAGAAAAAATAAACCCTACGGTGCCAGGTACAGGGTCTCTTCTTCCTACTGCTTCCTACTGTCCATATTTTGTCCCCATTTATAACTTGAATGGAGTTAGGATGATGTCTTCAGATGCTATGCTGCTATTTTTACATATGTAATTCCTCCAAAGACACTAAGTAGGAAAGTGTATATTCAAAGGAGGATATATTACAACAATAACCTTGCACAGTAGATAACTCACTGCTGTTTTACATATGAAAAACTGGGGCTGAGTGATATGTATTATTGCAAGAAAAAGCCATACCTACGTGCAAAATCTCCCCATACCAGTCTTTGTCACTTCCAAGTAGGACCCAAAAGATTACTGTCAGAAATCACACAGATCTGATTCTCTACGATAGATCTAAACTGTATAAATTTCTCATGTGGAATAAGACAACTTCCAAGTGTGACAATAACTGAGTTTCTGATAACTGCCTTGGCTGACCTCCATTTCAATTGGCCCAATTGATGCCCAGTAACCTATCTATGTAGGCCAATGTTATAGTTTCTGGGCTGCTCATTACGATCTCTTCCATTGTAGTCTTGCACCTGACAGTTTCATTTCTCCATCTAATTTTCTTGACAGTAGCAATAGAGTTCATTTGTAACAAGATGGGTTCTTCCTACCCTCAAGGCTTCGAAAATCTCTGTGTCAGGGTGCATTTCCTTCCCTGTCTCAAAGTTTACATATTCTAAGCCTGCAGCTAGTATTTTGAGGCTCTTATAAAAATTGTTCAATGGCTTAGAAACCAAGATCCCAAAGTCCACCTATCTCACTAAGGGTCTCTGTTGCTGTGTTTCCAATTGTAGACAAATAAAACTGATGGAAAATTCATCTCCATTAAATAAAATGGCAAAAAGAAGACTTGGATATACTATATGAAGTATAGATGAAGGGGTATGCTAATATAATCCTGAGATGATGGCGTGTCTCCAAATTTAGTGATTGCTGTCCAAAACTAAGGATTCTCATGGAATTTGGCAGATTATCATACAGAACTTCATAGGTTTAATTGCCATATTTTTAGAAATTCACGATAACAGCAAATTACAGTGTCCAACCTATTCTCGATTCCATGGATTTAAAATGAAAGAAATAATATGGGGCATTTATTAAGCTATCTAGGAAAATGCCTTTTAGAGGTTGGATGAAATTTCAGACAATCAAAATCTGATGAAGTTCAACATTTCAATTTTGTTTTGATCTCCAATTTTGAACTCAACATCTAATGCTTGAATTTTGGACTTAAGATTTGGCATCAAAGTCCACTCTGACCAGTTAAAAGTACAGTATTCACCATTACAGGTCACAAATAAGTTGTCAGATATTGTAGAATATTGGCTGCTACATTCTAGGCATTGTCTAATACTGACTACTGCTATGTAATTACCTTCAAATCTTATTGACTATTTTTTAGTACCTATGAGATAGGGCTGGTGTTTAAATATTTACCCACATGTGTTTATGGAACATATAAGAGCATAACATTATCATGTCTCTTGCTGCTGTCACAGTTGTCAGCCATCCCTCCTTTGGCTGTGTATTTAGCAGGAAAGGATCTCAGTGGCTTTTCTGCTTCTGTGAGGAGATCTCCATTTACATATCCACCTCACTACAGGGCCTTTCATGCATTTAGTAATGTGTAGCCTGGGAGTATGATTCTGACCCCTCAACTCATGTTCATTAAGCATGAGAAGCAGGGGAGAGAAGGTTACCTGAACATGGCTACAGAATGACAAATGTCAAATGTGAGTCAACTGCTTAGAGTCTGAGAATATTTGAGGAATGCCTATCCCCAGAATTCAAATGCAGATTGCATATAATACTCATGAAAACAAACAATGGCTTTCAACAGGCATGATTTCTAAATGCTGCTGAGAGTCAAACTAAATGTTAAGCAATCAAGCAGGGAGAGATTCTGGCTGTGTGTGCATGACACACTGAATCCACCAACAATCCACATCAGCTGAGTTTGCCCAACACATTAGACTAAAATGTGGTTGAGAAGTTTGTGGCTCTCCCCCATTTCCCCCTATCTGTGGCTTGAACAATATAGTCAGCCAATAGTGTGGAGGGAAATTAGGTGAGTGCAGTGATTTGAAACAAAGGCAATAGAGGCAGGACAGGGATTTGCCATGGGGACAGTAAAATTTCTACCAGTGTATTTTTTTTGCCTGCTCCAGAATGGGTGGAAAGACTTCAACTCAGCAGTAAGGAAAAGTCCTAAAAATCTATAACTGGCAAAGAATTGGCATTCTATGGCACAGAATGCTGAAGTATCTATAACAAATTCTGTTCCATTTTCTCTTTTCACTTCTTTCTTTAAACGACTTTAAGAAATAGAAATATAATCTTCTTTTAAATGGGAGATAATTTATATGATTCCTTGTAAGCTACCTAATTCTTCTCTAGGTGGAGCTTCTCTCTCTCTCTCTCTCTCTCTCTCTCTCTCATACACACACAAATTGCCCTTCTATTCCAGTTTAGAAGTCAGGAGAGAGATGTACCAGGCCATAGGAAATAATATATAGAAACTTAAGGGGAGACAAGAATATTATCTGCCCAAGATAATGGGTAGCACAAGCTGGCAAGACAGAGGGCTGTTGCTAAGGAAACTGGGACTGCAATGAAGCTTACTCTGGATGGCTTGCGCTGCTCCAAAAAGAACAGGTTCATGGTTTGGGACTGCTCATGGACCTCCAGCTTTCCCTGGTTGTGATAAAAAGTGCTTTTGCACAGTTACAGCTAGTGCAGCAACTACAAGCCTTCCTGAACGTTTGGACGTAGCAACAGTTATTCCATCTTTGGCTGTAACACAATACAGTTCATGTAGGGTTATCTATGAAAAGTGTTCAGAAGTTGCAATTATTGGAAAAAATGTGGCAGCCAGGCTGTTGAAACTTACCAAGAGACAACTACTATTTCTCTCTCCACCCATTCCCTTCTGTTATTAATTTGTTCTGATAAACATTTTGGGAAGCACTGTTCAAGCATTGACCAATCTTTCTCAGTGATGCCTGTACTGTAGATCTGCACTAGCTACCAATTGCCTACCAGGTTAAGGTGCTGGTTTTGATCTTTAGGGTCATAAATAATTTAGGGTCAGGTTATCCATAGGACTGTTGCTTCCACTATGAACATGCCCAGTTACTTAGATCAGTGGGAAAAGCCCTTCTGAAGATGACCCTGTTGCCAGAAGCTGGATGGTCTGATATGCAGGAAACAGTCTTCTCCTGTGTGGCTCACAGGCTATAGAATGTGTTCCCTAAGGAGCTGTGCTTGCTTCCAGCATACAGGAAAATGGTAAAAATATGTCTCTTTTGCTGAGCTGTAAATTCATTTAATTGCTAAGTTTAGTTTTTATTTTGATATTGACCTTAATTTATTTTATGCCCTGTAGACCTTGAATGTGGGAATAAACCAAGAAGCGGGGGTATCAATTCAGTAAAAAATATAATGAGATTTCCCAACTTTATTCTGAATTTTATGGGTTATTGACTGACTCAGCTGTTCATAGTACACCATCCTTTCCATGCCTCTGCAAAATAATGCCGTTGATTAAGCTGCCTCTGCCAATAGAAAATTATAAAGGGGGCAGTGAATATGACTGGCTGAACTTCAAGTCAGATGTTAACAGCTTTAGACAAGTGTGGGAGTTTTACACCCCTATCTGCAGAAAAATCTGATGTTTAGTGCCCTAACCATGAACAGGTCATCCTTAAAGCTCTGAACATCCTAGGCAAAAAAGCAAAAAAAAAAAGGGGGGGGGAAAGGGCCTGGGGGAATTGTACAGGTCTTAATCCTTCTGCCATTCTGCATATTCATGGAACATTGTCATAACACATCAGGCAGTTCAGTGGGACAAAAGATCTGTCGGCACCCTCCCCCCCATTCCTCTGATGAGCCACGAGACAAATGCTGAGTAAACACTTGGAAACCATTCATTGAGCCATTCTCATCTGGATGAGAAAGACCTGGGTCTTTCTTGCAGACCCAGAGCTGCTCAACTTAATAAAGTACGGCCCATGGCTTGTGAAAAGAGTGGCCTATGAATGATGAAAACATGGATTATCTCGTTGCACTCTCCTTGTAGCCAGCAGTGCTTGCATTTGAAGTGCACTTGGTCTGACATGCAATTACACACACACACATACACAAAAAGGAGCGGCGGCCGGCTGGGATGGCAGCAGTGATAGGGCGGGATGGCATTTGGAGAATGTAGCAATTGTGCCTGCAGTTTCTCCCCTGAAAATTATCCACTCCTTTTTGGCAGAAAATTGCTGTAATGGTTCTAATAAATATTTGGGGAAGCAGTGATCAAACAAGTCTTTCTCAGCAAATAAGGAACAACAAATGGTAGTACTGCTGGCTAACAGTAAGTTGCAGGGTGTCCTACAATGCTTTGTTGAGTTTTACTCCCAGTTTACAAAGGAGAAACCAAAGATGAATGGCAGTGTCCCCAAGCTACTAAGCACAGTTTCAGTATTTGAACCCAGGTCATTTTAATCCAAGCCCAATTTTCTTATTATTACCCCAAATATTACCCCAAACACAAATATTACCCCAAACAAATATTACCCCAAATATTACCCCAAACACTTCAAATACAGTTGTCCTTTGCAATTCTTTCTTCCTGGTAAGTCTTCAGAGTATAATATGCAAGCACATTATACTCAAGTATACAATTAGGTCTACAAATACTCTGTGTTTGTGTGTATGTGTGTGCATGCTTACTAAAATGCAGCTTAAGGAGAGCAAAGAATTCAGAGGAAGCATCTTGCTGCTCTTCTAAAACTTCTTTTCATTATAAAGAACTCCATCACTGGATTTGTATATCAAATAAAGCCAGCTGTTTAGAGGACTGTATTTAAAGCCACTTGGCCAGGATCAAAAAGGCTACTTTGCACAGGCCCAACAGCAGTAATATTTTTGTCTCCCTTTCATAAAGCACCTTCTTCCTATATCAGAAAAAAGCAGCTCAGGAAGTAAGCAAAACCTACTCAGGCTCTGTGAAATACTAAAATTGCGGCTCCCAGTTATCAGAGCTATCAGTTGTATTAGCAGCCATTGTTGTTTGCTCAAGAGAACCTAAGTTTTCTTAAATTCAATTGTTTGACAGTGAAGGAAAATAAAATTCAAGTGGAGGAAGCAGCAATTAAATACACAGTTCTTAGATCATGCTGTATTCTCTAAGGCTACCCCAAGCTGACATAAAAATATTTATTTTTCTTAAATAAATATTGAAGTGATTCGCTTCTTAATTAATTGGCAGGATAAAAGACAAAGAAAGTAAAGATCCGCTAGAGAAAGAAGAAGTAGCTCAAATATACAGAAGAAGTATATTAAAAAAAATCCCCAAATCAGTGATATGTATGAAGGTTTGGTTACAGAACTAGAGCTAAACATTCGGGGAAATAAAGTTAATATTGCTTACAACAAAGTTGCAGGAGCTGATGAAATACTGGCTAAACTGTTTAAAATCTTGCAAAAGGATGCTGTTAAAAGCTTGAGGTTCACATGTAGGTCTGGAAAATATCCACTTCACTTCTATTCCAGTGCCAAAAAAGGGCAGTGCTAAAGAACGTTCAAACTATCAAACAACTACACTTACCACACAGACTAGTAAGGTGATGCTTACCTGATTCTGCAATCCAGATTTCAACAATCCAAAGAACAAGATTTGCCAAATCTTCCAGGTGGAGCTAGTAGAGGCAGAGGTACATTGGTAACATCCAATGGATAATGGAAAAGGCAAGGGAATTCTCGAAAGATGTATATTTTGTATCTTTACTGAGTTTATTTACTTAAAAAAAATAGTATGCTGCCAGAAAGCTTTTGACTATAGACCAGAACAATTTGTGGACAAACATGGGTACATCAGACCGCTTCATTTGCCTCCTGAAGAATCTGTACAAAGATTAGGAAGGAACAGTTCACATCAAATATGGAGCAATGACATGGTTCAGAACTGGGAAGAAGTACCAACAGAAGATAAGACTACTACTGATGACCCAGCATAAGCCTACAAGGACTTGAAGAAAGAGTTGCTGACAACAATGCTCACAAAATGATGTCCATGAGGTCCAAAGAGTTGAAAGCAACTGAATGAACGCCAGTCATTCCTGCCATCCCTCGGGCTCGTCTCCCTGTGAGCCTTTTGGATGGTAGGCAAGTGACTTGTCGTGGGTCTTGGGGAGCTGAGGGGCCACTTTCCAGTTACAGGGTTCCTGGAAGCAGCACTGGTTTGGGTTGCTATCTAGTGTTCAGCCAGCCTGAAGGCTCAGTTATAGTTGTCCGGTCAGTGTTCTAAGACCCAGTGCCACACTAGGACAACCAGGATGGCCACAAATGGGTCACTACAAGATACTCCTGTGATTTCCATGCTTCGGGGGATAGCCATTTTCTGGCTAGCTCCCTCAGGTGTGTCAAAACTTTTTGGGGTCCTTCCAATGATTTGAATCTGTAATCTCAAAATTGCTATTGGTATGCATTGTGTAGATGTCAAAGTGTTGTTTAATGGGGCCCATGCCAATTCATAATCTGTTACCTCTGAAGTGGGAGGCTACTGAAGGTCTTCAACACCCTTCTAGATAGGGAACCAGCTATATCATCTATTTCTTTCAGACCAAATACATAAAGAGCTCACTCTTTCAAGCAATCTTAAATAAAAGTCTGCATCTTAACTCTCCCCCATTTCAAAGTGGGGTTGAGGAGGGAAAGAAGAACCATGATGGAAGCACCCTGCCTGAAGAGTTCTAGGATAGCTTTCTTCTGCTTCCAGCCTTCTCACAATCCTTTTCTCTCAGCTTCTCTTGAAAAAACATCCCTTACTACTCAGTCTGGTATCAGACTTATTCCTTTCTGGTGTAACTTTCCTCTCTGCTTAGTAAAATGTAGCAGGGTTACTCTTGCCAGCATTGCTCATTGCTCGAAGCTTGCTATTGGCACCTCATCACCTGTGAAAGAGCAATGATAGGCTGTATGATCCATGTAGCCTGGACTGAGGGAGAACCCATACTTTAAAGCCTGGAGCTATGGCTGGCTCCCTTTATCTGATGCAGTCTCAGCTGCTGTGATCTTCTTCATTCAGTGGCCAATCATTGTCGCTTGACCAATCTGGAGTACACTTGAGTCTTAAGATGAAGCCTGCCCCATCCAATGCTTGCTGCTAGGACTTGGCATCTCTTGCAGTCCTCCCTGGCACTCTTCTCATGGGACAGTTGTAGCCTTGCTCTTGGTGAGTAGGCTCCAAATTGGCCCTTCTTCATCCCACTTCTGACAACAGTGTGGTAGGGGAGAGGCAGGGAGTTGCAGGTATAGGAAGGCAAACACAGGAAACCACAAAGCAGTCGACAGGAAGATTAATTTCTTTACACCTATCTCTTAAAACTTTCAGGGACAGAGCTTCAAAACAAATAGAGCCTCCAGCTGAAGCTTCAGATTGTGAAATTACACATCAAACTATAATTTCAGGTAAAACGATTGACTGATCACAGCAATCAAACTCAAGGTGCTTTTGGTCTTCCACTCTACTACAGTCAGGTCTCAGTGCCCACCTCAGTTAAGGAAGTTTAGGTAGTCCTTTTGCTTTCCAGCTGATGTTCTTTTGAAGGAATGGCACACATCCTAATTGGGGGATGAATTCTTTCAAGACCAGAGCTCTTTGAAGGCTTGGAGGAGTCATATAGGCCTGAGCAGAAGGTCCAGTAGCAGAATTAAATTGGTATCTTGCTCCCTCCCTTTATCTTCCTTCTCTCACTCATACCTTCCCTCTCTGCCAGAAAACCCCCCTTCCTCTCAAGGCTTTATGCACTCTTAAACTTTTTGCTCACCTAAACTCTGAACTTGTCATTTGTGAGGTACACAGTCCTCTCTAGCTGTAATTCCCCAGAATGGTCTTCTAGAATTGGCTATTCAACTAAGAATGGACTCCCTGCCAGTGCCAGATTTAGGCATAAACTAAACAACCTACAGCTTAGGGCCTCACAATCCACAGGGCCTCACAAAATTTCAGATTTTTTTTTCGAGTTTTAGAATTTTATGTGGCTTTTTATCTGTTCTGTAATCTGTGAGAGAGATTATGATCTCAAACCAGCCAAATGATAAATATGTAATCAGCAAATGCATTCATTTAAAAAGAATTTGTATTTTTCACATTAAATATCTTGTTATTAAATAATTAAAAGGCAAATATATGCTTTCAATTTTTTTGTGGTGGCCCAAGGTCCTGTTTTTGTACACACCTTTGTGAGACTTTCTGGTGTCACTTTTTAAACAAGGGGCCTCCAAGCTTTGTATAGCTTAGGGCCCCACCAAGTCTAAATCCGGCAGTGCCTGCACCACAGTGCCTTTAACTGCTGCTGTAGCCAATCTGTACAGAAGTACAGTGTGGCTGATGACTTAAAAAGATTCTGAAAGTTGAGGAAATCAAATTTGTTGTCCTTCAGATATTGCTGGTTATAGCTCCCAGCACTTCTGGCCATTGGCTTATGAGAATCAGTAGAATCACACTCCTCTGCCTCAACAATGCTCTGAGGGTTTCTTCATATTAACAGATGGGCTTGAGTGCAAAAACCTCTGAACCACACAGAGTAGCTTTCTGGATGCTACTGTGGGGACACAGTGTTATCAGAAAGTAATTGCTTCCAGGCTGATATCTCAGCTGATGAGTAAGCCCTATCATAAATAAGTTCTGAATAACATCCAATACATGCAGTTAGTCCTCCATATGCACTTCAGTTATCTTCTTATTTGCTTCGTGGCCTTCAGCAGCTGATTGTGATAAAGTTGCTGGTGAAGCAAAGCAAAGCAAAGATTTATGAATATTCATGTTTGCTATCTGAACAGTATCTGTATTTTAGAGTGACCAAAGCATTGGTTGCTGAAATCTAGCCATACTACTGTAACAGGGAATTCAAAGATTTGCTGGAAACCTGTGAATTCCACAGGCCTGATTGGATGTTTTCTTTTAAACAGCCCCCCCCCCCCCCCCATTCAAGAACAGGGGAGTATGTACTGTGAGTTTAAATGTCAATAGGAATTCTTGCAAAAGTAATGTTTTGCAGTTCCTCAACGGGCAATCTGAAAACAGTTCAGGCAGGATGATGTTTCAAAATCTCTGATAATATTTTTAACCAAAGTGTAATTGGAATTAACTCCATCAATTTAATACTTCTACCTTTAATGCCCTAATAGTCTGTGACAGATCTGAGTCAATCTGAGCAGTGTTCTCAAGGACCCAAAACTGAGACCAAATGGATATTATCATCCCTCAACTCAACGTGGATTCTGATACCTCAGTAAACATTTGCAGCATGAGATTTAATAGCCATAGGCATGCCTGCTGTTTCTCAGGTGGCTCTTAGATAAACAAGGTCAGCTAATCTCAAACGCTGAATTTAAAAACTGTCAGTCAACCCAGGAGGTCTTGTTACAGGGTCAACTATGTTCTAAAAACTTTCAAGGTTGAGTATGACATGTCAGTCTTTTGACATGCAACAAAGCATTGTTTTTCATGTCAGTGTCAGATATCTAACATCAGGGATTAGTAGCCAGGGACCATAACATGTTCGTTTTTTGTTATTCTTTACATATTACCATAAAATAAATAAGAAGACATGATATAGTCCATCTTATGATTACATAGTAATGCAAAGGGATACATGTTTATTATAAATTCTGTTCAGCAATGTATAAACAAATTCTAGCTAGAAGCAAATATGTACAGTACAATTCTACGAAGTTCTACTGTTACTGAATTCAGCAGTGTTTGTAGAAGGTGTATTGAATTGGAATCTTAATATTTTTGGCTTCTTTCTCTCTTATTTATAGTCTTTTAAAGCTTCAAAAGGGGTGTTTTGATTTGAAGGCAATTTAATTGAAACTCCCCTTTCAACTGAAGATTCAGTTGAAAGGGGAGTTATCTTTAGTTTCAACTGAATCTTCAGCATTTATTTAATGTGCCAAATTGAATCAGAGGACTCAATGGCAATCTGCAATCTCATTTTAATTTTTTTTTCAGAGTCTCAAATATTGCTGCAACTTTGTTTCCATATATAGACAGGGTTGGGGGTGGTGGTGTTCAATTATGTGATATTCTGATAATTTAAATGAGTACCTGGCCAATTCCTCCACAAAACCTATTAGAGGTCTTGGAGGAGTGCTGCTGTACTATTGGTGCTTCACTCTTCTACTAAAATTGGTTTAGGCAGGTTCAGAGAGAAACACACACCAAGGGGGCGGGGAGATTCCATTGTTGCTCTTTTCTTACCTGATTTTTCCTTCTTGTGTGATCCTCTGCTGTCCCCAAATCCATACAATCTTTTGCCCTTATATATTTCCTTAGCTATTTATATGGCCTATAGTATAGTCCCTATTAATCTTTGTGTCCAATATGTCACAGTCCCTCAACTCTTTCAGAACTCCCCATTCCCACAAGTCTTATCTTGCTAATATGATTCTTCTGATGATGCTGAGTTTGGATATAATTTCTGTCATAGCCCACTTCGAACTACAGTATGTTAGGAAATTAAACAAGTGCATCAGAAATTTTAATGACAGTTTATGGGAAATAGTATAACTCCTAATATTTAAAAACTGGTAAATCTCTGTATACGTGTAAGTAATTTGCATTGCTAACATTGTTTCTCCAATAGGAATATGGAGGATTTATTCTCTTTCACGTATATATGCCAAATTCATGCAATAAGGCAGATTCCAACAGTCCATTTCCATCAGTAGAATGTTTTCCATCACAAAACTGGAAAATGAGAAAAGGAATCATTCTGCCTCCAGTCATCCATGCACCCTCAAAATCTGCTCTGGAAATGTTCCAAAGCAGCTATGGAGGGTGTCTAGGTAGATGGTGAGGATGAGTTTTGCCAGGATAAAGTATTTCTACTTGTTAAATGAAAGACAACCAATGGTCCTATCTTTTGTCCCTTAATTCCTGTGAAAATGTACCTGCCATTTTAGAATTTCCTACATTTTGCTTTTTAAAATCAGATTTTTTTTTTTTTGCAAATATTTTAAATTATTTTAAAATGGCTTCTAAAATAATCAAGTCATTCCTTTTAATTTTGTATCTGGTACATTTAAAATTTTCTGGAGGGCTAGCTTTCTAATACTAATACTTTCTAATACTAATTAGTTTAAATATCATAAAAACACTTATCCCAAACAACATGGTCCATCTGTATCAGGGTTTCCCAAACTGTGAGGGAAGTGCAGACAGAGTCCAGGGGAGGTGTGAAGAACCTTTTAATTACAATGTTACAATAAATCCACCTTTCCCAAAGTTTCATTGTATTGTTTTCATTGTTCTTTTGTGTTAATTTTGGTGCGATAGCAAAAAGTTGAGGAACCCCTGACCTACATGGAATAATGCAATCTACTGTACTTAGACACCAACAGTGCAGCTGAAACACAAACCACAGGGTATTCCCTAGAGGATATATCTGCAAATGAGGAATATTCACACAGATATACAGTAGATACACAATACTTTAAACGACTTCTGTGGAACTCAGTTTGACTTCCACATCACATTTTGAACACCACATTTCAGCCATTGAAGATGAAAAACAGCAATCATGAGCTATGTGCCCTTCTACAATTGAACAATGGGCCTGTAATTCATTATTGGCTCTGGTATTGGAGCTTCTAAAAAGGAGCAGGGTCATGCACATACAAACTATGATTTAACTGGATTGGGACTGCCCAATTTCCATATCTTCAAGGCGGAACAGAGCTCTGTTGAGGCTCCACTCCAAAAGTACCAAAGGCTCAAAAAAGGCAAGCTGGTGTCTTTAAAAAATGTGTTCTTAGCCCCCTCAATTAAAAATGCAAAAATAGGCTGAAATGATTGGCTTTACCCTTAGGGTGGGTACTGGAAGTTGCAAAAAGAATGTCAGCAGCTTCCAGTCCACACTTTTTGCATCCCTAAATTCGATATTATCTATCCTAACCTCAAGGCTCAGAGAACTATATGGGATTATAAGGCTAAGTGGAAGACAGATGATCCTGGAGAGAATCTATCTATATGACCACTAAGAGTTGACACTAATTTGATGGCACTCAATCAAAACCAAATAGAACAGAACTAGGCTCTGTCCACATGCGAAACAGATTTTTTCTCAGATTTGGTTAAACAAAGAGGACAGCAAAAACAAAACAAAACACATCCATATTGAGAGATTCTTTTCTTCTAGTGGCTCCAATTGAAACAGTGCTGAAGTGCTGGCCTCCATTAAAATTCAGCTTCAGCTTTTAAATTTTTAACATTAGACATAAAATAGATTATCTGCAGTTCAGCCTATTTAACAATTTTGAACATAAATTGAACATAAATCTGAGAAAAATAATATTGAAATAACCTGATCCTTTTGTGGTATGTTCTAAACAAAATCTACCAATGTTCAGTTTTATAGACTTACCAACTTAAAGTTTCTGGGTGGTATGGAAGTACCATAGCATTTTTCCCCTAGTAGTCATGGGATATGGTTATAAGAAATTGCAAGTTTTAAGTACGTGAAAATTAATAATCTGATATAGCTAGGAGAGACTAAAAATTAAAGATATATATCTCCCCTTGAGTATCCTCCTCAGCTATCCTGAGATAAGGTGGAGTTGCCAACAGAAGAGAATATGTGTAGCCCAAGGACTCCATAAGATGGGGTTGGAAAGAATGTGTCCTACTTTGTAGAAGATAGGATTCTTATTAAAGTGCTATCAAAGGACAGACTTTACCTGGAAAGAATCTATGTTCTGAAGAGCTATGCAGTACAACTTTGGCTTAAAGTAACTACTGAATGAGGGAGCAGGGATCTTCCTGTTGTTCACCTATTGTTAATACCAGGCTTGTATACCTACAAAGGTGACAAGTCTACTGGTTACAATCTTTCCTCCCCTGTTACATACTGCATTTCTATTTAGATTATAGCAATACCTCTAAAACCTGCACTTACACATAAATTAACACAAACATATTTTATGAAAATCAATGTTATCTTTTTTCCTTTTCTTTCTTTTGTGTGTGATGTATTCTCTTCCTTTTGGTGAAATTTCAATAGCTACCTTATTTACTTTCTTCCCTTACTTGCCATTTGCCACCCCCTCCTCCCACCAAAAAAAATCAAGTTTCTCATTTTCAGAGCTTAGACTAACAGGGTTAAGTGAAATAAAATGTCTTTATTACTGTAATGACAATAGAATGTTCAGTTACTCCTCTTCATCTACTATTTTATAACTCCTACAATGACAGAATATACTAAAATATAGAGTAGATACATTACATTAAACTACTACTACTGTAACAGACTATAATATATAACCAAATATATGAAAATACTATAACGGAAGATACTTTATAGCATAGAAATGTATCTTCTGTTACTGTAGGTATTTTTGCTAAAAGGGGCAGTCTATCATTCGCTAAATTGATATACTGTCTTCAGAGATCTCCTTTCAATGCAGGCTTACAATATGTTTTCAGTATAAAGCTAAACAACAATATCAGAGGAAGTTAAAATTAAAAATTAAAGCAGCAATACATAAAGCAGAAAAGCAAATAAAATAGTCCCAGCAAGTCCACAGAGGGAAAGACTCACAGATACAGCTTCACTATCTAACCTATTCCGAGACACAGAAGACTCACTTTGTTTTGTTCTGCTTTGCTTCTCCTCAAAGAAGCTTTTCTTCAGAAATCTGGTTTGATACAATCATGGCAAGCAGCAGTCCTGGGCTAAGAGTGAAAGAACAAGAAATCCGGCAGAGAATGATGACCTAATGCATAGCCTCTTTCCCCCCAGCCATCTTTTATTAAGCAAGAGAGACAACAAGTATTGAGGCAGACTTAAAAGATTCTGGGATGTGATGACAGCTTTCATTCTGGAGAAGAAAGAGGCAAGGTGATGGGATTTGGGCCCAGACTAAATCTTTAGGGCAGATAAGTCTTCAGTGTGTACTGAAAGGCCAGAAGCAGAGAGTAGCTCATTTTAGAATAATAAAAAGCTTTTGACTTTATTAGGCTTTTATGGCATCTTTCTTCCCAGAGACAAGATGAGAGCGCTTGGATTTCTTCTTTTATGGAATTTGGCTTGCAGCAGCTTGTGACACTACACTTGAGGCACAGCATCAGTTTGGCACACTGGGGACACATTTTTGGTTCTGCACTGCCCACCTGGCCACACCCGACCTTTAAACATGCACTCTTTAAATCACCCCAAGGTAGAGCATTGCTGTACTCCAAGTGCATCTCAGAGGCTGCTTTTCATGCTTATCATTTTACGTCAAGCAACTTCCCTTCAGAGAAATAGGTACTTATAAAATTAATACCCAGCCTCTCCTTCAGAGCGTTCCAGAGATCAAATCAGATATACTGCAAAATAACTTGCCATTTAAAATATATCAACTGGAACTACAGAAAGTGTAGGGCCAAAGCTCTGAGAGAAGCAGATTTCTCACAACAACTGTTTAGATACTACCCAAATCTTGATGCCTCAATCATTGTCCTTATAAGAGCTTACCCTATCATTACTTCTGATTTTACCTAACAGTAAAAAATCCAGCTAAGGTATAATATGTCAACATAAAGGAAAAATGCTCAACAAGGCAAATCCTATTAAACCATCTTGCCATGGAGCCCTGAACTGGTTAAGTTTACCTCAACTTGAAAGTTTCCAAAGTTTAGATTAATTGGGGCAGGATTATGTTCATTAGGTTTATGCTCACGTTACAGTTAGCAGTTGGTGCTCTATGGCATGGATAGCAGTTGAATAGCATAAGCAAGACTGGTATGAAAACAGGCTTCACCAACTTATATTAAACCAATGCTCTTTATTCTCAATCAGCATGAACAAAGAGGAATGATAGTACTTGAAATCTACCCATCTGGAGAGCACCAGGTTGTGGAAAGCTGATTTAAAACATGCATTCTTAATGTGGAAATGGATCCTTAAAGAGGCTAATATCATGTCCATAGCTAATTATGAAACCTAGTAAGAACACCTCAGATTTTGTCTGAATTGAGCTTCCTCTTATCAGACTTCATCCAATTCAATGATTCCAGAGTGTTTTCAAGGATTCCAGGGCCACAACTGGATTAGAGGGAAAGAAAAACTAGATAATCTTTGTGCCAACGTCTCAGATTACCAAACTCAGGAACTGCATGTAGACAGCACCTCCGAACCTCAGTGACATGGATTATACTAGTATTTCATAACACAGTGAAGTCTCCCTTGAGCTGAACATTTCTGTGTGATTTTCTTGGCAATATTTCTGGATATAGATGATGAGTGTTTATTAAGCTTATTTAAGGCCAATGCAAGTTCATAGCACAGGCCAGAAATCTCCCACTGAAGTGTTGTCCGTTAGACTCTAAACTATAGCAATTTTTACGATGAATGATTTTCATACTGTATTATTTACTGTTGTCTGGTGCCAGTTACACCTTCAAACGCTGCAATTCATTTCTGAGAATGCAGTGTGGTGTCCCTAGGGTGGCCTTCCCCAATGTGATACCTTTAAAATATATTGATTACAATTACCTTAAAATGTATTGATTATAAGTACCATTACGTTCAGCTAACAGGGCCATAATCTGGAGATTACAACTGTTACAATTCATCACATCTGGATGCAGCCAAGTTGGGGAAAGCTGTTCTGCAATTTACATTAAAGCACCTCACTTTATCACAGAGGTATCCAATCACAGAAGTATAACATATTTCTTGCTACTGAAGTTCACGTTTTAAATTACATCACTTCTATGGGATAGTGAACACTAAAATGTTACTTCCATGGGACATGAGCACTGAGAACATAAGGTTTTTCTCTTGCCAGCTCAGTCCATTCAATACAACCCAAGCACTCCTCCTTGTGGCCAACTACAGCACGTACAGAGCACATATACCTCGTTTTGATTAAGTCCAAGTTTACAATGTTCATGTGTTATAAATCAGAGCATGCTGCTCGACCAGCTAATATTCTTCTGCTATATGGCTACCATACAGGGGTGATTTCTCTTTCCCTAGAAACTATTTTAGTATATTTTACCAGGCCATGAGTTTTTATCGTTAGGTTTTCGAGGTAAATAAACCGGTGGAGCATTGAACAAATCAACCCAGAGTCCTCACTCAAGGTACAAATGTCCAGGCTCACATTATCCTACTTCAGACACATTATGCACAGATCTAGATCTCTGGAAAATACTCTAATGCTGGGAAAGGTGGAAGGAAAGAGAAGAAGAGGACGACCAGCAGGGAGCTGGATGGAATCAGTTATGTGGCAATGAGTGCACTGTTGAGATACCTGAAAGAACAGACTAGGGATAGATCATCATGAAGAAAGTCTATCTATGTGGTCACTAGCAGTTGAAAACGACTTGATGGCACATAATCAATCAGTCAATCAATCAATCAATTTCTAGGTATTACTCAATGGACCTTTTAAGAGAAAAAAAATCCCCCCAAAATATTCAGTTCTGTGTCTTCTTACGCACAAATTTTAATTTTAAAGATGCAATCACAACAAATGTAGAAACATAAAAAACATATGTTTTATATCCAATTATTTATTTAAAATGTATCTCTCCTACCAGTATGGCATTAAATTTAAACACATACGTTGAATTAAAAAATAAAAGTATCATTTACATTGGTCAAATTATATCAAAAGTAAATTGAACAAAATCTTCAAGTTATGCAAAATTATCAGGATAAACAGTCATAAGAATATTTCCCTCCAGCCAATCCCAAACACTTCAATTTACAGAATAAATAAGCAATTTTGTTACAAAATTTCTCATCATTTACCATGCAGCGAAATATGTGGCAGAAGAATGTTGATGTAATAGCTGCCCTCAAACATCAGATTGCAAAATTCTATCTAGTCTCTGAGTATCACAAATACTCAACGCCCATATAACTGGTAAATACACATGCAAATAAATGGCACCTACATAATCGGAAAATTCAGTCCTAAACACACCTAAACACATTGGTTTGTAGTAGCCCATCTCAGTCAGTCACATTTATATCCCACTGAAATAATGAGACTTCAAATGCCTGTGTCTCACTGTGATCTGTATGAACAGTTTGCGTCAAACCCAACTCAAGCATTGGGTTTGGGGCTATCTATTCGTCCCTATGATCCTCATATTGCAGCATCCCAAACTGTTTGGCAAAGGAGCCACTCCCCCACATAGACAGTTTCCATTCTGTGGGTTGAATTACCACTTTTTCAGAGGTCTTAAGCTACTTTGTAATTCTTTTTCTTTTCCTAGCAATCATTTAAGCAAAAGGTATGAAATCAGAAAGTATGCTATGTTTAAATTAAAACTACCTTATTGAAAACAGCAAATATGTATTTATTTTTTAAGCAGTACAAAATAAAACTTCCTCATACAACTCCCTATATTTGGTACAAAACTATCAAGAAACTAAATGGGCCCTCTCATTCATATTTACAATTTCAGTTTGTGGGACTCTGAAAAACAACATGGCTTTTGGCAATAAGGGAAAAAGCATGCTTTCCAGAAATAATATGTTTAGAACAAATATAATTTGATTATTAGTTTTGTTCTACAATTAAGATTCTTTCCTAACTTCAAGTCAGTTTCAATGTTGACATTTTAACAAGCCACTTTCAAGTCATATTTTAAACGCTGTTCGAAATAATAATAATTTTAAAACTATTTTAAACACACAAATATTTTAAAAGGCATTTTCATTACTATTATAAAATGGCCTATAGTAGCAGCTCTTAAAGCAAGATTCAAGCATTTTTAAAAGAGTGTTCAAGGAAAGAACTAGCCTTCTTTTTCAAAGATGTTCACCACTTTTCCAAAAACCTGAAAGAGATATTACAAAACAATGTTTGTATATAATACCAATAAGACCACATGATGCATTCTAAAAAATGAGAAGCATACAGAGAGTTTAGAAAGTGATTCTGGAATTCAATTCTTAGATTCTTCTAATCACTCTGTACATTAGACTTTGTCTTCTATTATGCAGCAGTGGACTGGCATAACACCCAGCACAAGATAACTGGGGATAACTTTCGGAACAACTTTAGAGCAATGGTGGGCTCAATTTGGAAGCACCATCCCAACTTACTCAAATAAGGAGAAATTGACTGTGGATATTACACATTATATTGTACAACGGCTAAAGAAATGCACTTTATGAGGTGTTTATTAAAATAAAATAATGGCAATTTATTGGCACCTCTGATGTCACCACAACTTGCACACAACTTCTAGAGCAGTTTTGTATTTTTTAAAAAAACTTTAATTTTTCTTTTAAAAATCATTAAGGTGAAGGATAGACACCTTATAGAAGTATACTTTTTATTTACTATGTTTCTGTAAGTCAATAACCGAAACTCTCTGGTCAGATTACAAAAATACATATATATTGCAATGTTTCTAAAACGTGTAAAAACTAGAAAAGCAGATAACAACAATACACACAAATATATACACATACATACACACCTGTAGTGTACTTAAGATAGCCAGCTGGGTATAGTAGTTAAAGGAACAGACTAGAACCTGGGGACTATGAGTTCTAGTCCTGCCTTAGGCACAAAGCCAGCTGGGTGATCTTGGGCCAGTCACTCTCTCTCAGCCCTAGGAAGCAGGCAGCAGCAAACCACTTCTGAAAATTTTGCCAAGAAAACTGCCTGGACTTCTTCAAGACTCATACAAAAAAGCGCGCTTTAACATTTTTTAAAAGTCCTAAATGTGGGTGAAACAAAACTTACTGGTAAATTAGCCTTTTATTCACCAGTATATGTATCTGTCAATCACATAGAGACAGAATCTCTATCTTTACCCTTACTGATTGTCTTCTCTACTAGTAATTGTTCACAATTTTGGAATTTCTCTTGGAAAAAGCTCTGAGTTTGGAATCAGATTGTGTGAACTCTTTCTGACTAGTAGTTACTGAGTAGCACACCAAAGCTCTTTGACTGGATATCAGGAGCAATGTGTCCTTTTCCTGTATAACTCCCTTTACAGTGATCCCAGAATTTTCAGTAATGGTGGTGAATTCCACACATTTGGAGGCTACCTGGATTGGGGAAAATATTATACATACTATTACTGTTTTGCAATATGTGTGTGCTTAATGAAGATTTCAACACCTGTGTTTTATATCAAAGCACACTTTCTGCTACTTTGATACAAAAATGACCGTTTCCCACTACGAATAAATAATCCTGAGCGTGTATGAAAACCTCAAAAAATACTTATTTGCTTTATTGTACAATATAACATATTGAAATTTCAGTAAATTATGCCACTTCAATTACCTTGAAACAGAATATATTGTTTGACTAATATGATCTTTTTAAGACTGACACAAAATTAATTGGATTTTCCTTGATATACAAGAGAAGCAGATATTTGAAATATTTATTTATATATTTATATATATATCACATTTATATAGCAAAATATATAAAACTTCAGGAGAGAAATATATGTAAAACATTAAGCAATTTAATCCCAAACTTTTCTTTGCAACTTACTTCATCAACAGATTTGGAGGCATCCACTTTCCTAACTTTGCCCATTTTCTCATAGAGGTCTATTATGGGCTTAGTAGACTCTAGATATGTATGAATTCTAAAGTAAAAAATAAAATAAAATAAGAAGAAATCATTTAACTGAAAAGCATCAGAAAACCAAAACAGTAAAATTCTGTATGAACATTGTACCTTTTCTCCAAACTTTCCCTGTTGTCATCACTTCTGCCACTGCTCTTTCCTCTTTCAAGACAACGATTAATACATATCTTAAAGTAAAAATAAAAATTAGTTCTAGATTAAACATTTTACATGCAGAAACTTAAATCTGATGTATGTATGTACACATGATCATTGCCTAATGGTTTATACAATTTATCCTGTTTGTCTATTTTAAAAACTTTCACTGAGATAAAAATTGAGGCCTTATTATCAGGATTATTAGAGGTGAATATGTGTAGCTCAGGATTGAACTGTGGAGTCCTTGGGGTTCTCTGAGCTTGGTTCTTTTCTTGCAAACGTTTCATTACCCAGCTAGGTAACACCTTCAATGTTAAATCCAAACATGCAAGAGAATTCTTGGAAGCCTGGTATTCAGACAAGGCAGCAATTCACAGATACACAGAGATAAACAGCATCTACATACTATTCAAAAGAGACAAAAGACCAAAAGATCACCTCACCAGCAATCAATCACCAGCAGTCATCACCCAGATAAGCAAAGGTTACCACCAGGCACACAATCAAGCAGCAAACACATGCCAATCAAAGAACTACGAGAGGAGCAAAACAAAACCCCCACCCTTACGAGCACTGGCAAGGCAGGCCACAGCACATAAATAGAGAGCAAACCCCATCCTATTTTAGCACTGAAGATGTTATCTAGCCAGGTAATGAAACATTTGCAAGAAAAGAACCAAGCTCAGAGAACCCCAAGGATTCCACATTATCAGGATTTTTCTTTTTTTTTTAAAAAGATGTTCATTTGCTTTGGACAAGGCCAAACAAAACCTGTTCGGAGCTTCAAATAGTATGAGCTGAGTTATCTTCTCTCAAAGCTTTGGTCTATTTTGAATGACATAGTCAGATAGTCAGTAGTAAATAAATATGGACATAGTTCTCACCATAAATAGAAATGCCAAATGGAGAGAAGGACAAAATCCATACACAAATAACAAATCTTGTTTTGTGATTTAGGCTTGTCTGAGAGACATGAACTGAATATCTTGGTTTGTGAATCACATAGCAAACTGCCTCTGGTTTGTTTACTAATCATACCAGGGAGAAGAGTAAAAACGAGCAAATTGTCTGCACCTGCCAGCCAGAAGCTCATTTATAGTCAGCAAGGAGTTATGAACAATTCTGAATTATGTGCAAGTGTGGTCACTATACATATTGTATACAAGATTCAGCAAAGAATAAAGGAAATTGCAAAGAATGAAATGAAGCAAAGGAAAATGTGAAATGGACTGTTACTACAAACTTTGATTTTTTTGCCTGAACACCACAGTATTTCAAATCTAGCAGAACCTTCTTTAAACTATTATTTGATGCAAAAAGATAATATCTCCCAGTTTTACAACTCAAACCTGGTACAGTAATTACTCCAGGAAAAATAATATTTTCCAGCTTGCCAAACAATTACATAGGCATCCTGGGGAAAAATATCAAGACATTTAAATATTAACTAATTTAAATCCTGATATACAACAGGTAGGAAGAAAGCTAATAGTGTTTATTTGTTCTGTATAAGAGGAAATGTATTAGTGTTACCTCATTATCACAGTCAAAAAAGAGAACAAAAGATACATCCACTTTTCCATCCATTGTTTTATTCCAGCCCTGAAGATTATCTTCATTTCTAGGAAATCCATCAATTAGGAATTTATTCCTCTGTGAGTTAGCTGCCATAGTTTCATCCATAGCCTACAGAGAATAGCTCAGATTAAAACATGACAGGAGACAACCATGTATGCAATCAATAAAACAATTCTAATTAGAAACCTTATATTATTTTTGACACAGCTATATAAAATACAATGTTATTGCAATCATTATGTTTTCATATCATCTGAACATCTGTATATGTACTGGAATCTTGTAAAAAAACCTGAACACATTTCTACTATTTAACTAACAGTCAAAGGAATCTGAAGAGTCTATATCAATAAACTATCATACCATGATGAAATTTCCCACTTAGCACTGCACCCAGATGAACAGATTTCTTCTCAGACAACAGATCATCATTCAGTTCCATTCATCCATGCCCCTGTGTAGCTCCTAACGCTTCTCAAGAGGGTTTGGGAAGTAAATGGGAGGAAAGGAGAGTCCTTTTCACTGATGAATAATGTGACAATAACAGACTGTCATATTTGGATTCAGTCTTTTGTATTTCATTACTATTATAACAAATGGGGAGAGGCAGAAATAGAAAAAAGTTTAGAATCAGTTTTAGTATTTTACTTGGGCTCAGAACCAATGATCTGCAACAGGTAGCTACTAACATTAGCTTTCTGTTAATATTTAAATTAGTCCTTTTTCATCAGAGGGTCGAGGAGGACTTTTGGTCAAATTGGTTTAATTTCCTTCAGTTGTTTTGTTAAGTATATATACTTCCGAGCATTTTTCCCTTTTAAAAATTGCAAATTACTATATTTGTTAATTTAAGCTATTTGCTTTGACTAAACTTGAACAATATAAAATCCAAATCATCATCATCATCATGATGTCCTTGGGAAGGACATGATAGGTGGATAAAAATGCAAAATCCAGTCCAAACATCTGGCTGACTGTGCGGCCAACAATAATAATAATTTGGGATGGATTTTTAAAATGGTGATTTTAATAAAAAATAGTTCAGCACCTCTGAATAATATTATATTTTAATTCATTTCTATGATACAGCTTCAATTCATATAGTTTTCCAAAGGTTTGGAGGTCCCTGATCCATGCTGATGGGAAAATAAACAAATGGCTACAAGTTTTGTGGGTTTTGGGCTTGTTTTAGTCAAACCGAATGATATGGATAGGTAATTAGCTACTTCTGGGGCAGCTGAATTATATCTGCCAAGTTTCCAAAGATTTAGTAAATGTTGTGGGGTGAGGTCAAATATGGTATCCAAATCTGGGTGGCAAAAACCTGGACAACCACTATATGGCAATAAAAGGATAACTTTTTGATGCATTTGGTGGCAGTCCAGATCTGGTAGTCCCAGACTTAAAAAGATGCCATTCTCTGAGGAACTTTGTTGACTATGATGAACAGTACAGAAATGTATCTTTGCATATTCCCAGAAAAAATTAAGTCAAGAAGTACAGGGATTAAGGAGCTATGTTGAATTGCAAACAACATTTTAGATTTTTTTTCTTTTTATGCTCAGTTACCACCAAAGCCATTAAAGTACAAAACCAATTCAACTGTTTCTGACATACTGCTTTACTATCTCTCCCAAATGTATTGTTGATGATGTCTTTATTTGGTTAGAAGATAAACCTGTCCCTCACAAAACCATAGCCTCCTCTGTAGTTTGGCATCTTCCTTATTTGAAGAACTTGGGAAGATTCAAAGGAACAACAATTGAGTTTACAAAACATAGCAGGCTTCAGGTCTACTTTAGATCAAATTATATCAGAGGAGGTATACATCTCACTGAAGTAGACTGCCTCAATCCAGAATTTTGTCTTTATTGTAAAAAGAGATATAGCACATATCTAATGAAATTATTTTGAATTATCTATTCTTGGATCTATCTATGCTCATAAAAAGAAAAGCATGATTTCATGAAAAGTGTAAACCATTTATCATATGTGTTATTTTGCTACTAAGAGTCAAATTAAAGTACATAAAATACCTTAATACTTTGTTTTAGATTTACATGGGAAATTGGATTAAATTTACCCTCTTTAACAAGCTGATTGTTATCTCAACAGGTACAATCTTTCCATCTTTAATATAATTTTCAATAAGTTCTCCATACTGAGAGCCTGGTCTTTTTCTCTCATCTCGAAGGAGGTCACCTGCAGAAAGGTGGGTGTAACCATATTTCTAAAGGAAAGAAACCATATTTAAGTTAAATTCACATAAAGTGTTGATTGGATAAGTGTACAGTGGTACCTCGGGTTACGAACACCCCTCCTTACGAATTTTTCAAGAAACGACCAGCTCCGGCCCCAAAAATTTACCTCGACATGCGAACTCCGCCTCGAGCTACGAACCGGATCCGCGGCCATTTGCCCTGCTGCCACGCGGTCACGGCTTCCTGTGGGCGAGATCGCGGTAGCAAGGAGACGTTCAGTGAGGCTTGTGGTGTGTTTTGTGGCGTTTGGAAGGTTTTTGGTGTGCTTGTCAGCATGGCTCCAAAGAAAATGCAGAGCAGGCTTGGCAACTGTTTAACCGTATGTATTTACATTGAACCTTTGCCTCGGGAAATTTGCCTCGTGGTGCGACCAAATTCGGAGGGCGGAACGGATTAACTGTATTTACATTGAACCTTATGGGAAAATTTACCTCGCGTTGCGACCAGCTCGAGTTGCAATCAGAGTCACGGAACGGATTAAGTTCATAACCCAAGGTACCACTGTACTTTAACTACCTTTACATGATATTAAAAAAGACCTGGCTGTTCCTGAAGATATTTGGGCCAGGAAGCTAAGTGAGCTTACTGTTCTTCTCAGTTATAAGTTGGGAATGATTCCTTTGACCTCGGACATTTGTTATCTGAATAGTTGATTTAATTTTACTGTTTTGGTTTTAACTTATGCCACCCAGATTCCTTTCTATAAGATGGGTGTCCATATAAATTGTATAAATAAATAAATAAATGTGAACAACCAACAGCATGTCAGTGTTTTTGTTCATGCTTATATCAATGTTACAATGTTTGTATTAGTACTCTCACTGCCAGGTTGCTCACATCTGATGTTTAAACCTCTTCCATTTTCTTCTTAACTTATATGTCATAACAATTATTATTATTATTTATTAAACTTGTATGCTGCCCAACTCTCAACGACTCTGGGTGGCTCACAACAATCAAAGAAATTACAGTAAAATCAATAAAACATACAAGATGAAAAGATGGCAAGCACAATGTTTGCCATTTCCTCAACTCTTTGAAATTAAAAAAAAAAAACATTTTGAAGAATATATCAGAGGTACAAGAACACAAGATACACAATCCAGTCCAGAGTTAACACCATGAGAGTTAGGATCTTTTTATCATTTATATATTTTAAGTGAGAAAAGAAGTAGACTGGGTTTGGAACATTGCTTTCCAATGATTACCAGGTCAGGTAGACATCCCCCCCTCCCTCAAACATTTTTAAAATAATAACAAAATGTTTTCTCCTATCAATACAGGATGATGAAACTCAGCAAAGTAGCTCTGGGAAAAGAGTTGTAGATTTATGAGAGAAAGGAAGCAAGGTCTGTTTCAGTACTAAAAAGAAACTCCAGAATAGAGTAGATTAAGGCACTTTGCTCAATTTTATCCTGCGTTCCATAATGATTATTTTGTGCCTGGCCTTGGTTGATGGATCTCAAAACTATGTAGAAAAACAAAACTAATGATCTTTGTTCTAACAAAAAAGCATGCAGGAAAAGGAGAATTGTTTATTTGTTATATTAGAGTAGAAAATCCATAAAGGGTCAAATATTTTAAAAAATATCATGTAAATTAATAAAACATCACTGGATAATTGAACCATCGAAAAAAAGCTAAATTACTCCAAAATAAATCCAGCTTCAGGATGTCACTGATGTAAATGGCTAGTGAGAGAGGGAAAAAGAGAGATTGTAATTCTATGAACATGCATTCAACTTGTGTTGAATGTACTGACACTTTTCTTCCAAATAACCATGTACAAGATTATACTACTATTTCACTTTATGCATTTGTTTGTTTGATTAGATTTAGGCACTGCCTGACTCCAAAATTACTCTGGGCAGCTCACAATATGAAATAAACAAGATTAAAAAAAATACAATATAAATAAATAAGATTACCTCATTCCAATCAATACATGATATATACCCACTTATTTGTATAATTGTTAGCTTTTGCTCTCAAACTGGAATTTTGGAGCTTGACAAAGATTGATTATTTTACCAACAGCTAATGAATAATTTGGTTATATTTTTGTTCCACTGAAAGACAACTGAAAAGAAGCTTATACCAGTATAACATAGGAAAACATATTCTCCTAAATTATTAGAAAATGTATGCAGCTTGATAACTGCAAGATTTTGTAATGATTTTGTTGAGAAAATAGACAAAAACAATCCTTGAAGAATGTTCACAGCCTTATCATATTTTAAGCGTGTAATTCAAATGTTACTTGCAAATGTTACTTGCATAAACTATTCTGAGAATACTTACACTAGCATGTAGTATTTCTACCTGCAACTGAAGACTATGTTTTAAAACAATTTGTGGAGAACAGATTTTTTTTTTTTTTTTTTTTAAAAAGGGGGTATTCTCTTTTACATATTAAAGAAATATGGAAGTTATAATCTGACCCTCAGACGGCTAACTATTTCTGGCTTGATCGGTTTGCATATTTAACCTTAATATAGTCTTAAGTAAAAGGGTTTCCAATGAAATCAATGTATTCTAGTGCTTATATACATTGCCTTCAGAATCCATTATTATACACCTCGGAAGAGAGTAGCTGTCAGCATCAAGTTTTACTTCACCAAATCAAGGAAAATTCCATGTTCAAACTCATGGAGGTCTCCTTTGCACATAATTTGTTCTTCTGGTAGCATCAGGAACAAATGCAATGTTTCCTTCTATAAAAACCTATAGATTGTTGAAAATATACATTACCTTTGAATATTTGGAAAACAACTTAAGCTATTTAGAAATTATACAGTACAACATAAGATTCCCAGAAAGGCAAGCATAAAACAGACACCCCGCCCCTGAACTAATCATATTTCTTTTAAATTAGAAAACGTTTGAAATTCTTGATAAAAAACAGGAGAATTTATAAATAAAGAACAGATGTATATTTCCATCAACTGAAGTTCTCCTTCAAATTTATTGTGACATAAATATACCTCTGTGCAACTTTTAGGACAGGAAGGAAAATGTAGCTAAGTGTCATTGCCATACCTTACTCTCTTTAAAACAATCATATTAAAATAAATAATTTTGAACTTTTGCTTTGCAACTAAAGCAAAGGAGTGATATATCTAAGATAGATGGATAGACAGAGCTCCACATAAGCTATTTTATCTCAAATAAACAAATTATTTATTAGCTATGTGGCAGCACCTAGTTAATCCAACATCACGGAAGAAGGCAAAGCCAAATCACACCTATTCTGCTACCAAGACAACTACACAAGCATATCCATGAAGTCATTAAACACTGAGCTCAAATTGGAGAGTCTAACTTAAATAAATTATTGCTAGTGCTAGTCTTTGAGGAAAAGTAAAGCAGTCCAAATGATATTGCTGTGTTAAGGGCAAAATAAGTCAATCATTGGCCCTGAATGGCAAAGTCCTGACTGGGGTGAATACTGTGGCAAAAGCTGAATTTTATTCTCATCTCATCTTTATAAAACAAGCCTTTCCTACTCACTCCATCCACTCTATGACAAAAGTATTCAGTTCAATTTGCTTTATTACAGCCACTGACTTAACTTTTGTACAGTTTCATAACCAACATTAAAGATACAAAGAAAAATAGGGAAAAAAGTAAGGAAAAGAAGGAAATAAGCTAAAATCCAACAGAAGTGCAAATACTAAAGTGCTAAAGCAATAACCCTGAAAGGCTTAAAGCTGAATTAAGAAATTACCAGTTGAGTAAAATCGTAGAAAACTAAAATACAAATTTACTAAAATGCTAATCTACCAAAATATTAAATCAGTACCTAATGTTAGACCAGTGTCAGAGATTCATGACATTGCTTCAGATAATACAACAAACCAATATAAAGTCAAATAAAAGGGAAGACCACATTTTTTAAAAATCTTCCTACACTTTGTAGGAAGGCACCATGTTGATATGCTATGGCACCATACTCTTCTTTACTGTGGTGCCATATTTGCCAAGAAATAAACAGAGCTAGAGCTGTTATTATATGACTTTTTATTTCCCAGAATGTATCTTAATATATTGTGCTCATAACTATATGTCTGATAATGTTGTTAACACATTTTGCTTTTCTAATAAGGTTTTCTATAATATAAATGAATGATGCAGTCTTTTGTTCTGCATCTATAAAGCAAAGCAATGTAAAACATAAGACATTGTTTAAAAACCCTGAAAGCCAGCCCAGAATGGTTCCTGGTTCCACCCATTTTAAAAGGTAGTGTTGATATGTTACACAAAGCCTACTGCAGCCCTCAAGCTGATGTATACTCCTGGTCTAGGTACATCAAGGCTTTGAAGCTAATCTTGGATTTTGCATCATACTATCCTTTTTATTATTTAACAATAATTCGTAAAAAAAAAAAAAAATCACAATTGGCTGCATTTATGTGACAAAGCCAAAAACCATTCCATTTATTTATTAGATTTATATACTGTGCTTCCTCTAATTCAAGGCAGCATGCATAGAAATCCCTCCTCCAATTTTTTTTCACAACATCTTCAGAGGTAGGTTGGGCTGAGAGTAATTGGCCCAAAGTCACCCAGTAAATCTCCATAACTAAAGGTGGACTTTATGGCTGAAAGCAATGTGTGAATGAATCCAGCTTTACTGTATCTTTTGCAGCAGTCATCCAAGACCTTTCCCCATGCTTCTTTCAAATTACGTAGATAGCTACAAAGTATAGGGCCTTTCCTGAAGCTATGCCACCTTCATACCTCCAACCATTCCGGAAATGATATTTCTTTCCCTTTTAGTTGAATTTATTCATTTAAAGTATAATATTTATTGACCACCTCAGTCCCAAAGGATCTTACTTGTAATCTTAAATTAAACCTTATTTTCATGCGCCATTAGAAAACATTCAGATCTGCTTAGCTATTTATTATCTTTGGGCTTCAAACTTTAATCTATATAAAACTATCAATCCAAATTTCCCCCAAAGCGGAGTTTTCTCAGTGTGTTGAATTATACTTCCTGTGTAATCACCAAGTCATGATGGGCACTGACTGAACTCCCGGGAACTGTCGTGTAACAGTTCTGGAACACGCGTTTGTGGTAGCGTAATTGAACCCACTAGATCCGGCACCAGGTCAGTTGGAATACTATGAGAATCTTCCGGACTGCAAACCATTAAGAACTTCAGTCCCCATCATTCTTTGCGCTCCGACTAAGCAAGTTGCCGGCACTCTTGAGGTACAATGCTTGCTAGAAATTGTAGTTCCGTCCTGGCAGTAAGGAACAGAAATGCAGAAAAAGCGAAATGCTATCACGTCCCTTACCTCCACAATGCGGGCACACTGGGTTCCCTTTCCGGCACCAGGCCCGCCGAGAACGAATACAACCACCGGCTTCATGAGGAGCAGCAAGCGAGGTGAAAGGGAAGAAGCAGTGGCAAAAGTGTGGAGGCGAAGAATCGGAGCAGTTACACGACCGGCAGTTGCCCAAAAGAGGCAGTGACAAAACATACGCCGCAAGAAAGAGGAAGGGAAATAAGAAGAATCCGGCCACGACTACAGCTAGCCGCCGACTCCTCTGACTGAGGTGGCTTGCGAGGTGTCACCAGGAAGCGAAAGCGCTTCCGGGTTCCCGCCCTCTCCGTCGCTCTCGCTAACACGGGAGGGAGAGAGGGCAGGAGAAAGGCCTGGCGGGGGTGGGCCCGGATTGGCGGTCGGACGGCAAATATGGTTCCGCTGCGAAGGCAGGCAGAAGGGCGGGTGTCAAGGAGTCAGTAAGGTCGTTTTGGAAAAAGAGCTTCAATTCACTTGATGAAATCTAAAGACTGTTGGCTAGTCTCGGTTTCATTGAGAAACCACCATGTGTTGTAATAATTTTAATGAATAGTGTACTCATTAAAAACCTAGGCGGTACATTTGTGCATGCTGCAATTTGGCGTCCCCTAAAATTTTTACTTCTGATTATTTCTTGGCAAAATAGCCCAATCCTATCTACTGTATGGTGATTAAGAAGAAAATGCTTTTAACTTTAATGGAATTTATGGTGCAATTCTATTTGACGTACAGAGGGAAAGCAAAGTATATCCATTCATAACAATACATGTAAATAGCCAACTGATCATTTAGCAGACATTTGGTACTATTCTAGAAAGTCATCATCACTGTTGAAAGTGCATTTAAAACTTCTATCACTGAGAGGTGAGTTGATTTCAGAGAAGTCACTGAACTGAGAGATGTAGATCTGTATAGCTCATAAATCTTGGGAAATATTCTAGTGCTGAATTTTTAAAGGTATTTGTTTTTATTTTTAAAGATGAGACAATAAGCCAGATAAAGAAAATTGTAGTTGTCAAAACTTGCATATCAGTTAAGGCTCTTCATAGCCTAAGACTAGTAGTTCGTAATTAAGAATTTCTGTGCCCAGCGGGGGGGGGGGGGGGGGGGGGAGAAAATTCTTTTTCACAAAGTCTTTTGTATAAGGACATCATAATTGCCTAAAGAGATCTATGGGGAAAATAATTTCCTCCCTGCCTTGCCTGTGAAAACCTATTGGGGCACTGCAAGCTGTAGAATTAGAGCAATCCTCCTCAACTTGATGTTCTTCAGATGTATGGTACTTTCACATAATCCCTTGAAATGGTTTTGTTGCATTGGCTGATAATTTTGGAACCTAGTCTAATGCCTCTAGATAGCAAGAATGGCAGGTTAGAGTCTCTGCTGTTTTCTAGTGGTATCCCATTGGTTCCTGATCCAACTATAATAAGCTTTAGAGCACTGTTTCTCAACCTCAGCAACTTTAAGAGGTGTTGACTTCAACTCCCAGAATTTCTCCAGCCAGCATGGAGAAGTGGCATCGCTTGACCGAGTCTCTATTTTGGGCAGTGTTTCAGTCAGGCACATCATTCTCCCTTCCACTACTCGACAGTGTTATAAACCACATACTGCTTCTACCCTTAGTTACCGGACTTGGTATTTACGGTGCTGGTTTTGCAGCAACTGAGAGAGACCTCAAGCCTACCTCACTTACCTGGGATTAAGCCCCACTGAACTCGAAGGGCCTGAGTATGATGCTCCTAACCCGCTGAACGTACGTGAGATTTACTTCTGAGCCAGTATCTAGAGTTGGGCTGTAAAAACATTAACAGTCCTTTCCTAATTATGTTTGCTCAAAGGTGTTTGCGATTACAGCCACTGTCTTTGCTGGGAGTCTTAGCATCGATTACTATGGCAACAAAAAGAACCACACCCCTTGCCCGTTTGTTAACCTCGGCGCTTGCGCAGTAGCTGTGCTTCTGAGGCCGTTTAAAAGAAACCCATGTTTTTAAAATCCCACCCATAAGAGATACGCGCGCGCGCGCAAGCTTGAAAGGTGGTATTATTTCACCAGGAGCTTAGTCATTGGTTACCACAAACCGTTAGGCGGGCCCGATGGTCCTGATTGACGCGAAATGAACGATTCAAAAAGTGGTGGGCGGAGGAAAGCGCATGTTAGGAATCTTGATTGGCTACGTCGAGTTGCCCTAGGGGACTTCGGATTGGCTGAACGTGCCGCCATCGGAGCCGCCACAACAGGAGGGGAGTAAGAATTCAGTTATTTTGGTTGATAGTTCTATCTGGCTCTGGTGCCTCAGGAATAAAAACAGAGTCTGAATGAGAGTTGTGAGGTAAGTGAGGCGATATTGCTCTTGATGCGGGCATTTTTTTTGTACAGAGAATTCATCTGTGTTGTTCCGATTTTATGTATAAGGCGCTTCTCCCTCCGCCTTTTGTAATGATTTTTAAGTCTCCCTTTTTATACAAGTTCGGGTTGAGGCTTCTATAGTAACGTTCAACCACTTTACTCAGGTAACCCAGACGTGCCCGGGAAAACCAAACTCAAATCCTTACTGTGCGTGGATCTCCTTGTGGGATTGCCTTGGGAAAGGCCTTGGCTGCTCTTTTTCTTATTACTGGTTAGGCGATGTTGCAGTGCTGGCAGAGAAATAAATGAGAGGCTAATTATTACTGTCAGCAGTGGTTTGTATCCGTCTTCCTTAAAGTAATTCGCAGCGTATGGCTGTTCGTATCTCAACTGGGTAAATTGAATATGAACAATTTTGTTAACGATCAGCTTTTCCCCAGCAAATAGTTTGGGTAAAAACGGACGGGGCTATGAGTGAGGCTGTGTAATTGAAGTTGTTCAGAGTATGCTTCAGAGATAATCTAAAATAATTGCAGTAACAGTTAAAGTTCAGGGATTTGGGGACATGAATTTTCATCAACATTTCTTATTTGGTTAGATGTCATCCTTTATAGCCTCTTAACTTGTCACCTAGCAGGTACTCTCTGTTGTGGATATCTGGGAAGCTTCTTTTTTTCTAATCTAAAATAATTGCAGTAACAGTTAAAGTTCAGGGATTTGGGGACATGAATTTTCATCGACATTTCTTATTTGGTTAGATGTCATCCTTTATAGCCTCTTAACTTGTCACCTAGCAGATATCCTCTGTTGTGGATATCTGGGAAGCTTCTTTGTTGTCATTTCACTGTGAGGCATTGATGTCACTGAATCCCATTCCTTGCTCAGTGTAGCAATCTGAATGAAAGCATTCTTGATGGATGGATGTCCAGCCTCTGTCTGAACCCATCCTATGGAGAGCTCGCCACATTTCTTAATAATTGGTTTCACTATCCAATTGTTCCTTCTGCTAAATATTTTTTTCCCCTAAACAGTGAACCAAAAGCTGCCTTCCTGTAATTTAAGCTTCTTGTTCTATAAAACTGCCTCTGGGAAGACAGGTAGTAGAATTTTACCTGTGACACAACCCTTAAAGTACTTGAAAAATGCTATTAAAATCCTCCTGCTCCTTTTTCTCAAGTTCTCTTAAGTCTATCCTCATATAACTTAATTGTTCCTCTGTGAAGCAGAGGTGTTCAGAACTAGATGCAATAGTATATTCATTGTTTCACAAACATTGAGAAGTCAATTAAGTACCCCTCCAATCTATTAGAAAAAGAGTTAGGTTACCTCCAGGGGGTCTAGAAGAAGCTTAGGATATAAACTTAAGGAAACAAATGGAAGATATGAAATGGCAAACACTATGAAAATCAGGAGGATTTTTATCAAATGCTTAATAGGAGTTGCAGTGAAAGTTAATACATCATTGCCTAACTCCAGTAAGAATGGTGCAAATATCTCACATTTACTTAGTTAGATGTTAGATGTAATACTCAGATGTAATACTTCAGGTGGAGTCTGAACCAATTGAAAATATAGTTATTTTTCTTTATCTAAGAATCAGTACGATTCAAATATCAATGTAACTAAAAATAGTATTTCCCTTTTTAATAGCCATGGCACATTACTGACCCATATTCTGCTTATAGTTAAGCACAATTCCAAGTTCATTTTCACGTAAACTGTTCCCATCCTATTTGAGTATTCCCTCCAATAGGTATTCCCATCTTATTTATTTTCCCTAAGTGAAGAACTTTGCATTTGTATCTCACTTCCCTAACTTCATTTTGAGCTTTGTTTCTATCTTTGAGTGTTGGCTCCATCATTTGAAAGAGAAATCTGACATGGAAGGACCATACAGAGTTTGTTTGCAATAAATGACAGAGTAATTAAAGTCTACTTTCACTACTGCCTCATGCCTCCTTGAAAGATCTACAGTTTACATATGGAAAACTTTGTATTTTCTTCTGGTTTAATAATGGACACAAACAGTGATGATGCTTATATTCTTTCCTTCAGTTTAACTGGCTTCCTAAGCTAAAATGTATCTGTTTTCTCATTTTGCAAGTTAAAAAACCTTGTTTTGACCCAGATGTCTTTCATACTCATATTAATCTATTTCTATTAAGCCTTACATGGCTTGGGACCTGGGTATTTTGGAGACTGTCTGCTTCCAGTGGTAACTGCCTACCCAGTAAGATTGTGAGGGAAGGCTTTCTTCAGGTCCCTACTCTTCCAGAAGGTTACATTCAGGGGCCTAAAAAATGGGCTCTCTCTTCTACAAAGCAACATGATTTGCTTGGGGTAGAGCACCTCCAACCTTTTGGAATTTATGAAGGCCATGGTTGTCTAGCCTTTGGGGACTGAAGTAAATATGTCATACCCCCCTTGCCCCAAGATTGTGATTGTCTATACTGGAAAGTGTTTTCTCTGTGCATTAGGTTTAATGATTACGTAATATTATTGTATTGTTTTAGCTCTTGTTACCAAGTTGGTTGTAACTGAAGCAATTTATATGCTTGAGCAATTGGAAAATTAAAATAATTCCTGAAAGTCTCTGAAGAAATACAGTATGTTGCTACTTGAAGTTTTTCAAGAAATCAGGAAACTCACCCAACAGTCTTTCACAATGGATCCTGCTGTTGGTTTATTGTCCATATTTCTTAAGCATATAAATTGCTGCAACATAACAAACCTAACTGCAATTTACAGGAATCTCTTACCACAAAACACTGAAATATAGTACATCTTTCTTTGGATTAGTGATACTTAAAAATAGAAATAGCTTCTGCTGAAAAATTTATGCCAACAAACATTATTTTAAAAACACCAGAAAAGATATATAGAATGGTGACAAGATTAAATTCAGTTTAAGTATTAATATTTTTCCTGATAGATCACTTTTGTATGTTTTTGGTAAAAATACTTAACATAGTTATTTAATATATTTGTCATTAAAACTGCACATGGATGTTTCAGGTTTGTTTTTGCTTGCTTTTGTTTGTATTCTTTGTTAATTTTCTAATTCTTTATTTTTTTAAATTCTTGATATTTTATTTGTGTTTTTGATAAAATAAAGGCTAATGCTAAAATTACTGTTCTTATTTGGTGAAAAGTGGTAGAATATGCTAGGGGGGTGGTACTAGTCTTGATTTACTGTTTTAAATGCTCTATAAGAAAACAAGGAAACCTACTACAAAATTATAATCCTTGATTCAAGTATATATGAATTTTTGGTTGCCCTATTGGAAAAAAAAGTATTTTAGCTACAGATGGGTAAATTACAAGGTTATATATTTACAATTAACAATTATGTGCTTAGTACCTTCCTTCAATATATTAGAATGTTAAATGTCAGACATGAATATAATGTGATAGTTAAACTCTGTGTCTCAATGTTCCTGTGTTACATTTTCTTGTAGAGTGGAGTACTCAGATTTCATACATTCAGACTCATGGAACTGATTTCCCCTGAATCTCAAAACCAAAGGTATTACTGATATTTTGTTCAGATGCAATGATTTTACAGCCTACTCCCATGAGAATGAATATGTTTGCTCTAAAGATAATTTGTTTCTTTTCTGTAATACTGATTTAGGGTTTAGTAGTTATGTAGGCTAGCTGTAATTTGCAGACTAAACTAGTTCCTTATTTACATTGCATAATTATGGACACTAAGAATGAAATATCTGAAAATTTTCAGTTGGAAGTCAGCTGCACATGCTCCTAGCCCTCTAAGGACTCTTGTTCATTCTTAAATGAGAAACACTCCAACCTGAACTCTGTAAAAGGGAGTAACTCTGGCAAACACAAATGTCTTTAGAATAATTTTGACTATTTAGTAAGTCAGAGCAAGGTTAGAGATCTAAAACATTTAATAAAATACACCAATTTCCCCATAAATGGCCATTTGTTAAGCATATGTATCATACTTTCTGAAGCATGGATTCTTCAGCATTGGATCAGAATCATTTCTGATTCAAATATCATTTACACAATTTATTGAGACAAAGCAATATGAATGTCACATGTACATACAGTACATGAACAGGTAATGGACATTTCTTTATACAGTTGAACTTAAAATGTACTGTTTCAAGTAGGCTCCTGTTTGGAATAAAAAATACTGTATTTAACATTCATATACCTAAAGGGTATATATGAAGAATTCATGACACTTTCTGGTGAAATTGAAAAAAAAATATTGCCTGAAATTTATATCTTAAACTATTTCTTTCTTGTCATTTTGAAATAATTTGCCACACTGAAAAATTGGTCATCTTCTTTCTACCAACTATACCCAAATCAAATGTTTTATCTTTCAGAGGGGTTTTGGGAAAGATGCTACCCTTTAGTTTTCCTGCATCAAAATTTGCACTTTGGAATCCTGTTCCTATTGGAGAAAGCATTGTTTGCCACCTTAGTTATAGGTAAGACTTGTAATCTTTTGGGCTAAACACTTTAGTATTTGGAAGCACCAAACATTTTTAGTGATTTTCTTCATTTCTATTCATCTATCAGTGATGGAGGACTGAGTTAATCATTAAATAATACTGTATTTCTTTCCTCCAAAATTATTATTGATTTATTGTGGTATATAATGTGATATAACCGTGGTAAGATTTGGAGTTTCCTTTGCCATATTTAAAGGACAGAATGTCCTCATCGAAACATTATGGGTTTTCTTAGTGTGTAACTCAGAACAAATTCACATGACTATTTTCTAGGTAATGAAATAAACCAGAGTTAAATTTCAGGAAGGATCAAAGGATCAGAGTGAGGCTTCTAGAGCTTTCTTACTTTATTTATCATCTTGTATGCTGTTTCAATCGCTGAAGTAGTTCTGAAAGGCTTACTTATTAGCCTTAAAATATCAACATAAGAAAAGAACAACAACCAAACAACAATAATAAATACGGTACATCAGTCGGAAAAAACATAATCCTAATCAGAGATCAAAATATGCTGTCAGGGACTGCATCACCTCATCCTACTCAGGGCCTGTGGAAAGAGCCAAGATTTTACAACTTTGTCCATGCACAGGTTTCACGCCATACAAATCTCACTGTTCCATAGGACAAGTGTAGCTGCAGAGAAGGTGCATTTCCTAGGTCTCACAAGATGATAGTGTGAATGTGCCAACAATATCACACCTTACCAGTTGGGCAGAAGCGACAGAAAAAAGGTGGTCCCAAAATAACCAGACTGTAAGCCATGAAAGGTTTTATAGATGACAACCAACACTGAATTGTATTTGGAATCTCACCAGTAGCCAGTGCAGCTCAGTAAATAAAGTTCTTACATAGGATGCCCACAACTACTACCTCCGCAGCTGCTTTCTTGACCATTGTAGCTTCCAAGTGGTTTTCACTTTAAACTTGTGGGTTTAGCCCCATGTAGAGTGCATTGTGGTAGTACAAATGGGAAGTGACTGAGATATGACAATTTGTGAAATTGCTTTTTCAACTTTCTGTCCCATTGCTTTTTTTTTTTTCCTGGTATACAGTTTTTGCTTGTAATTAGTAGTTTTTGGGGATAGCTGAATGTCTTAGTCTTGGTATGTTCAGAAACAATAAATTCTGTCACCATTATCTCTTAGAAATCCTAAATTAATAATTGCTGAAAAAACACTGCGGCTTGCCCATCGTCATGCTAAACAAAGTAGAAAGAAGCCATTCACCTGTTTTTTAGTTGGCACTCTTGCAACAGATGAAAGTAAGTATACAATTATTCTATTTTTGATTGAATGAGTAAGCCTTACAATCTTAATTCTTCTTAACTTGATGGTTTTGTGTATTCATATGAAGGGATAGCAAACAAACTGAACTTAAAATCTATTATTTGCAATTATGTTCTTTACCACTAAGTTGATTCTGCTTAATAGTAAATGTACATCTTGAGTTTCTCAGTTGCTTGGGTATATAAATGATTCAATTATGCTTCTCTATAGCTCAGATTTATTTCAGAGCTATATTCTCTTCCTACATGGAAAGGAATTGAAGATTTAAGTCATTAAAACCAGGATACAGGTAGTCCTCAAGTTACGATTGCAGTTGGGACCGGGATTGCCATCACTAAGCAATGTGGTCGTAAAGCATGATGTTATATGATTGCATTGCTTAGCAACAGCAATCCAGGCAGTCCCGGTTGTCGCCATAACCAAAGAAGCAAGGGTTGTTAAGTGGGAAGCAGAGGGAGTCCCAGGTAAGGAGTAGGGGTGCCACAAGGGGATGGGGGAGGCCCAACACAGGCTGCATGTGAGTCGGGGTGGGGGTGCTTGGTACGGCATGAGCTCAGAATGAGGATGCAGGGTGCATGCGATTGCAGGGAGGCTGGGGAAAGAGGGTGCAGGGTGCATGTGTGTAATCGCAAGGAGGTCGGGGGGGCAGGGATACTTACCCCAGCAACTTGGGACTTTCCTTGCCAGCTTCCCATTGACTTTGCTTGGGGGAAACTGGCAGGGAAGGTTACAAATGGCAATCGTGATTGCAGGGCACTTGGCAACAGTTGTAAGTGCGAATGGGTTGGCAAGCACCCAGATCGCAATCCCACGACTGCGGGGGTACCGGAATGGCCACAACCTCAAGGACCATTCATAAGTTTCCTTTTTTAGCACTGTCGTAACTTTGAACGGTTGTAACTCAAGAACTACCTGTATTTGATTGGGCTTTGCGGGGCTTTAAATTAGGATGGTTTATGGTGCACAGGAGCACACATGGCTGCTTTGAAAGCTGCTCCAGTGTATGTATAACAGTTATTTCACTAGAAATTGAAGCAGCTCTGCATACTGAGACAACAGGAAACTGCTTTTGAAGCAACCATGTGAGCCTTGCAAAGTTGCATCTGCTTTAATGATTTGGAGACAAGTCTTCATTTGTGTTTCCTGCCTGTTGTGAAGTAAATGGAGTTTTTCAGTCAGAATTGGACCTTTAGTTTTTTACAATATTTTGAGTGCATTCTGGCTGCAGAGTTATAGTCATTCAATTCTTTGGAGCAGAATTTGTCTAGACTTTGACATTGGTAAACTTTTAGGGCTAGTAAATTTGTAATGAAAATTGAAAGCATATTAATTGTCCTAATTTTTTGGCACAGATGGTGAACGTGTATTGCTATCAGTAGACCGTTTTGATCCAGGTCGTGAAGAACCAAGTGGTTTGGGGAAAATTCCCACAGCACCTCTTCCAGGAGACTTTTTCATCCCATGCAGAATTGGTGCTTGGGGATGTTCATCAAATGATATTGTAGTACACACCTTTGAGGATTTTAGCTTAGCTTTTAAGGTAAGAATTTGGGGAACATTCTTTTTATTCTGTAGTGGTACCTTATGGTGATATCCTGTCTTGACTATATAGTATTTGAGTTTCTATTTATAATCTTATGTTATTAAAAATGGTTGCATACTTGAACACAAAAAATCTGGATTTAGATTTAATAAGTCCTCATAGATTCCCAATATCCTGTTCTCTAGCATTCATATTTTCTGGCATGTTCCTTGTTAGCAAAAGCCAAGATAAGAACAACTGGAGTACAATAGCTGTTGTTTTGGGTGTTCTTTCCAACTGTAGTGAGACATATGGAAGCATGGCTAAGAAATAATGCTATTGCTGATGCCTCTCCCTGCTTTGAACATGTCCTGCTAATGATATGTCTATTTGAGATTCACTTTGATACCTTCTTACTATAGATACTGCATCAGAATCTGAACAGCCAAGATTCTTTGGAACTTTCCAAACTGCTGACTTTAAGAGTTTACATCTCTTCAATGGAGAATATGGACAACTTAAATTTTGACTTTCACTGGGCAGCAGTTACAGTGGCCAATGCTTTAAAATACACTCCTGTGAAGCCTGTTCCAATAATTCCTACAGCCCTTGCTAGAAACCTAAGTAGTAATATGAGTATTGCTCATGTCCAAGGAACTTACAAATGTGGGTAAGTTAATTTGAGTTTGGAAATGTCCGTTACTCATGATTCATTTAAGAGTGCATATTTCACTGAATGCTTCCTAAGGAAACTTGGAAAACATTTTCTGGTTCTTAAATTAAAGAGCCAGTTTGGTGTAGTGGTTAAGGCATTGGGCTAGAAACCAAGAGACTGTGAGTTCTAGTCCTGCCTTAGGCACAAAGCCACCCGGGTGACCTTGAGCCAGTCAATTCTCTCTCAGCTCTAAGGTGTTTATTGGAGGATGCTGGACAGGCACACTTGTGAAATGTTCCAAAATAATACTGCAAAGTTTTAATTCTTTTAGGGCAGGCTCTAGAAGTTTATGCTGATCTCCAAGAACTTTAAACTGTAAATATTTAGTATGCTGAAAGATTCTATAATAACTTGTTAAGAAAAACCATAAACTCAGCCATGAGAGACACACTCTCACTCTTATACAAAGTACTTAGTAACGGACAGCAGTAAAAATTGATAGATGGCAAGTAAGAGTGGAGAAGAATAAATGTCACAGTGCTTTCCTCCAGTCCTTGAGCCAGTTGAAAAGTATGCCAGCATACCAGTATAAATTGAGCTGCCCTTTTTGCCAGTCCCTGTTCTGCCTGTCAGCCCTTTGAGGTAGACCAGATCAGGGAACAGACGCAAGAAATATTCTATTGATAGAGGCTATGATAGCAGAATCTTGAAAGCTTGACAGCATTTCCCCTTCCTTCCATCTTATACCAAAGAGAGTCAAGGTGGGGCAATCTTGAGTTTCTTCTCACCCCCTTCCTGTTTCCCAGGCTGAGTTTATATTTCCCTAATGTTTGCCACATATCTCCTTCAAAGCCATCTGTGTACTCCTCTACACCACCACCACAGAAAGGAGTCTGGCTATTGCACCATCCTTATTGAGCCAGTTTGGTGTAGTGATTAAAGTACCAGGCTAAAAACCTGGAGACTGTGAGTTCTAGTCCCACCTTAGGCACAAAGCCAGCTGGGCCAGTCACCCTCTCTCAGCCCTAGGAAGGAGGAATTGGCAAACCACTTCTGAAATCTTGCCAAGAAAACTGCAGGGACTTGTCCAGGCAATCGCCAGGAGTCAAAAACAGAAGCACCCCCACCAAAAAAAAAGTTAATGCAAGATTAGTTTTTTCTGAGTTTCTGTATAGTAAGTGATAGTAGGTATTGTCTATTAATGGAATGAACTGGTGACAGTGTATTGTCACTGTTAACTTTATCAGCTTCAATTTATCTAGTTGTACGTTACACTGCTTATCTCCTAGAACTGCATTACTATGACAGCTATACAGATAATTCAAATGTTTGGTCCTTCAGGCAGAAAAGGGTAGATTTTTTGTTTTTTGGTGGGTTTTTTGGTCATCTTTTTGACCATTTGAAAGCTGCTTGAAATGTTTCCATAGGATGGTAGTAATATTAAATGCATTGACTAATGTGTAAAATTGCCAGTTGCCTGACTTCACCATCTTCTGAGTGTTACTTCCAACAATTACTTCAACACTAGAGTAATTAATACATAGTTCTGTTCCTTTTGGGTAAAATGTATACATTGAACAGTTATGTTTCAGAAGGGTTCTGAAAAGAGTACTACGCAAAATCTTAATCTTGTATGCATTGTCTATTGTGTGAAGCTCATGCATTTCTCTTCACTGTGTATATAAAATGTGAAAAGATCTTTGTTTATCTCCTTTATTTGCTTCTTCTCTGTCAATAGCTTTTTGCTAGTTAAGAAATGTCTTTGTCTCTTTAAAATCATTTTTCTTTGTTAAAAAAAGGTACTTTCTTTTGCTTGTAGTTATCTTTCAATGGATCAAACGAGGAAACTTCTTCTAATTCTGGAATCAGACCCCAAAGTATATACATTGCCACTGATTGGCATGTAAGTATTTGGGTGGGTGGACTTTAAAAAAAAAAAGTTTCTTGATTTGTATTATGAGCAAAGGCAATTCAATTTGCAATATATTTGCAGATTATCTCAGATATGCAGTTCAGATTTTTTTATTCCTATATGATATGCAAGTGTTATGATGTGAGTGTTCAGAAGTATCTTTTCCTCCCTTTCCTCTAGCTGGCTGAGTGGAGTATTTCATATCCATAATCCACAGGTTTGGGCTTTATGTCTGCGATACTTATACAGCTCGTCAATCCAAGAGAGGTAATTATAATTAAAATTAGCTCTTCTCAATTAATAGTAATAGGCAATTTTTTCTTACTGTTAATTTATATTTTATGACTGAAATACCCAAGATGTATAATTGAAAAGGTCATTAAAAATAGGTAGTTAAAACAAATAAATAGTAAACAAATCAGAACTGGTAGAAACATAAAATACTACTAAAAATTTGAGACAGTTAAGAAAATGATCCTCAGAAAGAACAAGAGCCTCAAATAATGTAGAAATATTATGCAAGAAGAAGTAAAGCAGATTTCTAGACCAGGAAAATGTATTTCACTGTTTTAGAAGGGGGGTGGAGCTTTTTACAAACCCAGCCAGATACCCACAGCCAGTAGAGTCTTATAGGAGAGGTCCGCTAAAACACAATCTGAAATAAACTTTTAAAGATGGTTAAAAGTATTATTATTTTGAATTGCAACTAGAGTTTGGGCTAAAGATATTGTACAGTTTTGCTTTCCAAAATGAAGTGAAATATGAAATGATCCAGGCTCAAAAGTAGTTCTTAATTCATAAAATGATTTAAGCCACACACATTCTCACATAGCGTGCCTAATCAGCCTTTATGCAAGTGGTTGGAGCTGTGATGCTTGCAAACCACCTTCAGTGCTGTTGAGTTAAGTATTTGATCTGAACATAGAGCAGTGCCTCACCTGCCCTATTGCAGCCACATAGTATTCATACTGTTTGGAATAAATTCATTTGGGATTAAGTATAACATCATCCTGCATTCCACTTGCATGCAGTTATTGCTTTGCAAACCATAGGAGAAGTAATAGTTTTGCACAGTACTCTAGGAAGGTAATATAAACTTATTGTTTAATTATGTTGTGATAAACAATGATGTGCTATACAGACAGTGATTCAGATTCTAGAGTGGCTGGCTAAATATTTTACTATTTTTTTAAAAAGCACACTAAATTCTGCTCAATATTTATAGTTACTTGGTTTAGGTTGTTGCACAGAAATTTTGAATTAGTGATTTTTGCATTGCTTTGTCTACAGAATATTTTTCTTCTCTTTAGAGTACTCTCCGAATCAGGAAGCTTTCTTGTAGTTCTTTTTGCTTTGAATCGTAAAGATCCGAAATTTTATGAATGCTTTCCTTATGATGGGCATACTGAACTAGACTTCCAGCTACTTACATGCAAAGAAACATTACATCTGTTCAAAGTAAGTTGCTTGATTTCCTATCATTGCTGGATATGTGATAGCAGCATGGCCGTACTTTGTTTATAAGAACAAAATGTTCAAGAACTGGAATGCATATATATGCAAATTGTGAAATGGTTTTTATATTGCTTCAAATGTCTTAACACTCCAGTAAGTATACTCTGTTTAGAAATTTTAAATGGAAGTTTCTTCCAAAAGTAGTAGCTGCTTTTGAAATGTCACCATGAAGGAACAACTTTAGGATTAAGACTGGAGATCTAGATTTAAATTCTTACTCAGCTTGAGATATTTAGGTACTCTTGGGCTAGTCATTCTTTCTATCTTAATCTATCTTGTAGGTTTAAAATAAGAATCTTGGGTGGATGAGCATCTTGGGAGAATATGGGTGGAGAATCTTGGCAACTAACTGATTTTTGTGTTTAGAAAGGAAAAACTGTGGGAACTGAAAAGGATAGTTTAGCTTTTTGATTTCAAGATTGGTCATAAAAGATGTTGGGCCAACCATATCTTAGAAAAGTTACATTTTGAATAATTTACATATTCTAAAAGATTTAACCATTGCTTCTGCTGAGCCATTTGTGGGATGCTTGCTGTTGATGAAAGGGATAAACTATGTAATCCTTTAGTTTTCTCAGTTTGGAAACATTAATAGATAGTAATTTTAACTATGATGATTTCTTCTGCATCGTTTTTCTGAGTACCAGCGTAGTAATTATAACTCCTGTTATAACTTCACAAAATTGAGAAGCAAATAGAAGTACTTAAGTAGGACTTCTCTCCATGGGTTTTTTTTTTTAATTTAGGTTTGTTAATTTAGAAGTATCTTTTCTTGGGCCAAGTCACAATGGAAAGTCTACTGAAACTCTGTTTTTCATACTGTACGTGCCTGAATATTTCTGTACTGTACCCAATATTATTGTTAGAGAATTGCTGCAATAATGATTTTCAATTTTTTACTTCTATCAAGCACCTCATCACTTTATGGCATTCTGTATAGGAATGGTGAATCCCCCTATATATATAAAAACTTTGTAGTTTTGTAGTGATTATAGATGATCAGGCTTAGCATCTACATCTGTTTCATTTCAGGATGTAGAACCTTCAGATAAATGTCCTATCCAATTTGAATTGAAATCAGAAAATAAAAATGCAGAAACAGAATTCTTCAGCAAAATTTCAAAAAACGTTTCCATAAACAAGTGAGTCATTTTTTAAATTCTCCATGTAAATAATTACTATTTGTTTGCTGGCATACAATTCTATAACTTCCAAAATTTTTGCAGTATCCTGCAATAAATATTTTCAACAGAAATAGTAGCAGTACAGTACAGTAGCAACCAGGTAGGTGTTCTTATCTGCTATCATGTGAAATGTTGTATTGTTATAGAAAACAGTAGGAGGCAAGACAATAGGATTTCTTAGGTTGTTCATCTCATTAACATAATAAGTTGTAATTTATTATCCCAAAGAAGAAACACCCAAGAGATATCAGACAATATGTGGGTATTGACATTTTGTAGAACTTGCACAGTATAATTCACTTTTTGTAGAATCGCACAGTATAATTCACTTTAATGAAGAGACTGTGTTAGGAGAAACACTTTACCTTTAACCAGTGAAATAAACATAACGTGGCTGAAAGACACAGTAAAATTTATATGCTTTAACTTGTTTGCAAACAGTTGTTCAGCTTTCTCCTGTTTAATAGTGATCATAAAAATGTGTAAATTGCCATGACAGGTCAGTTAGTTGCAGACACTATTTAAGACTACTATATTATAGAATGGGATATTGTATATAGAATTTAGAATCTGTGTGATTCCTGGGATTATTTGTATTGTATTATAGGAGTATAAAATGGATATCAGGGTTATTTTATTAGTAATACAACATTTTTTTTATATATAGTTTATCCCAAGATTGCTCACCCAATAAATTTTCTGTCAGCGATCATGACTCTGGTGTGGAAGATGATGCATCTCCAAGACCATTTCCCCGTCCTCATCCAATCAATCAACAGGTATATTCTAGATTTCTTGTCTGGAATTGTGCAAAGAAAATTAGCTTTACACTATATATCTGAGTAACTAATATTATTCAGGTTTAATGTTCTTGCAGATTAGTGTTATGTCATAATCTTGCCACTAGGTTGTACTACAGTACTCTTAACCCTTTATTGCTGCAGCTAAATCTTCAAATTAAGTTTGAAGAAGACCCTTTTTTAGGAGTCTGCATAATTATGCTGTGGGAATATACAAAAAGAAGTAAACTAGCTGAACCATGGCAAAATTGCTTGACTTAATTTAATAGGGAGGTATTCTCACAGCATACCAACACAAGAGCCAGCAAAAGTGTGAACTATACTGATATGCTTATTAAGAACTTAAATGAATGCTGAGTTGGAGTTGATTGTTTTCTTTTCTTATTTCTAAACTAAAAGTGAATCAATGACAGCCAATAGCTGCAAACGTTATGTTTTATAATATTACATTGGTACATTAACACAATTAGGTACAGCGTTTTTACAGTGTTTTTTCCCTTTTTGTTCTCCTCAGGTTAAGCACTTGCACTTATGTATCTTCCCAAAATATATATGAGACTGATATTTGAGACTATGCTAGCATAGCACAAAAATCCCTCATTGGAGGACTTGGCAGGGTATCATATTTTAAGTCTCCTTGTAGAGATGTATTTCTTTATGTCACAGTATATATGTTATCTTATTATTTCTCTTTGCGCTAATTTCTATTTTATAGTGTAGGTGAGAAGAGAAAAATGCTTCAGATTAATTGGATAAACTGAGAATACATAAACATTTTTATTTTTAAACTGTCTTGGTTTCCAGATGACTGAGATCCATCCTTCAGTTCCTGAACTGTCCATTGTACTTGAAGGCATCTCCACAGAATCTGTACCAACATCTAAATATGCTGTGATTAAAAATCAACCTTCATTTGGACCTCAACCTCCTAAGATGGTATATTCTGTAGAGCATACACCCCAGCACTCTCAGAGCTCTGATACTGGGAGGCAGATCTTTGCTTCAGGTGCCAGAGAGCCTTCTCCAAAGCAAATACCAAGTCATTTGAAACACAGAATTACATATTTAAAGCCTTGCAAAGGAATGCAGTCTCCACTACAACTGCAGTCCAATACAGTTGGCTCTCAAGCAAGAAAGGGCTGTGTATCTACTTCTTCTCCTTCAGTATCCTGTAATGAACTTTCACAGGATATGTCCCTGCATCAACATGGAATTCCTTCTGAAAGACACTTGGCAAGTAGTGATGATGTTCAACAGAAAGGAGAACTTCCTATTAATGGCTTTTCAGCACAAAAGTCTAACCAACCTCCTGCAGTTCCCCAGTATCCCTGGCATACTGTTGCACTATCACCATCTTATCTGAGAAGACCACTGGGAATTCGGGTACCAGTTCAAGGTCCAACTTGCTGTTCTCCTTGTATCTGCAACTGTCAGCAGTATGGCCATATACAATACAGTCCACCAAATGTTTGGCAAGGGTTATGTAATATGGGTTCCAATGACACCTCTGAAAATCATTCAAGTCCTACCCAGGAATGTACAAAATTAATGTTCCATCAGAATCAAGAATGTGTAAATGGTGGCTGCAATCCAGTATGTGCCACAAGTAGCCCTATGCACTTAGGCCATTGTGGAATAATAGGGAGTTGTTCTCCCATTAATGATAATGCATCAGCTGCAGTAAGAAATTCATCTCCAGTTGATCCTGGCAATGCACAGTCTCATACAACACATTCAGCTTGTATGCACCTTCCTGCTGCAAGTACAGTATCAGATAACGAAATGATGGAATTATCTTCAGATGTTTACAGAATTCTTGCTGAACAACATAAACAAATCAAGCTGCTACAGGCTCAGGTTGGTTGGGTTACTTCAATGATTTATGTGGCTTCATTCCTGAAGTAATTGCTCTTTGACATGGTGGGTATGATATTATCAAGGTAGATCTTGGAGTTTCTATTTCAATCCCCTCTAAGGAAAGTGTAAATTTTAATATAACTGAACAGTACTTTTTGTGTTTTTATTGTTAGCATTTCTTATGCTGGAAAATCAGTATAGGACAGAAGCCAGCTAAATTAATGACTTGCAGTTTTACTACCTATTTCTGTGTGCTGTGGTATGAAGCCCTACTTTATGTTCTTATATAAAAAGGGCTTTAAAGCACTTCCTTGTATAGTTCACAGAAAAAAATAGTCTTAAAATATATATAGGACAAATTGTTGTAACTGGTTGTCCTCCTTTTATCCAGGCTGTTCAGTTAACACAGATCTTGTTTACAGATTCAGCAGCTTTTAGAGGCACAAACTCTTCGGTCCTGTGCTTCCAGATCCATAGGAAACAATAGCATACAGTCTGAGAAGCAGGTAGAATTTGTTGCCATGGAAACCCAGTCTTCCCCAGGATTACACATGAAGAAAAGTGTCAGCATTGCAGTGAGTACAGGTAATGCTTAATTGTACATTTTGTGGAAATGATGCTAAACTCAGGGGAAAATGCTAAACGTTGGAGCCATTTTGTTCTAGCTGTTCATAGATGAATCTGCCCCATCTGTCTCTGCAGAAAACTGCTTAGTGCCCAACACTGTGTAGCCCTAACATTAATGCTTCAGATTTACAATTTTAGAAAGTAACTGGAGTATTTAACTTAGTTTGCTCATGACTAACACAAAACAAATGTCAACATGTTTAAAAAAATAATTGAAGCTATAATATTTTCATCTTAACACACTGGATGCTGTCCTGCTAAAGAGGTATTTTCTAATGGGATCGTTGAATCCTCAGTCCTCCACTTTTCCTTGGAATTATTTATGCCAATTTTAGGACTGACAACCAGCACTGCATACAAAGACAAGCTGCTGATGGATTGCCATTTTTCAGTTGTTTAACAAATGTTGCATGTACAGTAAGAATTTTCTAGTACAGTAATTGGGTTAGTTTGTATCAGTAATGGATTAAGTGCATTAAGAAGTGGCGCAAAGTTGTGTCAAGGTGTGCATCACATACAGTGTATGGTGCAGTAGCCTAGTTCAAGTTGCACCATGTTTTTACTTGATCCCTATAGGTGCTAGCTTGTTTTGGAATACCCCTTTGGAAAAGAAGAAAGAGTCTGTGAAAGAAGATGAAGTTGAAATTTCTAATGAAGACATTACTCTTTCTATGAACACAGAAAAGGATAGTAGTCAAACAAGCATTGCCTCTTCATTAAAAGCTGTTGATATACCAAGCTTTGTTGAGAGTGTCCATATTGTTGAAGGAGGAGCTAATCAATCTTCTACAGGCCTGTGGTAATTTTTTTTAAATTGAAATATTTCTTCTGACTTCTTTTAAACTTTGCATAAATCTTCTGTTATGTTCAAGACAGCTGTGGGTTTTTTTTTTCAGAATTTAAGCTAGTATTTTAATTGATTTGTAGTATAAAGTACCAGATTTGTTTGGTTCAGCTCTCTTCTTGTGCTTTCAGTTAATATGCTATATTATTTTATCCTATATTCTAGGATATATTGATCATGGTTGGTAGCCTGGATTGGCTGAATTGAACTGTTCTGCACATGACATCTTCTGCATTTAAACCTCTGAATAAGTTGCCTATATACTTTCTACATTTGTCACTTATTGAAAACCTAACATTTTAATCCTAAGAATAGAAGGAGCTTGATTCAAAAATACTGTTTTGATTTTCTTTAAGCAAGTGAAAAGTGAAGTGTCTAGATAACTATTTTCTTCATAGTAGCTGTTTTAAATGAACTATATAGCAAGTAATTTTCTGATTCTAGCCCCAATTCAGACAGTTTCCCAACTTGTTTTTGTGGGCTCTGTTCCATTTGTGAAGTTCAGTTGATCTGCTCCTGTGTTGTCAGCCTCAGTAGGCCTTAAAAATTGGGATAGCATTAAACATGAAAAACATGAGGGAACACAATTTAAGCATTTCATCTCATGCATGCCAGCCACATCTTTGGTACCATGATCTGTTCATAATGAGTGGGTTTACTCACATTAATTCTTTGTATGATTGTGAATGCTCTAGTTTTTGGTCTCTGTTTCTTGGAAGCTTCAACTTGTATTCAGTGAATCACTAATAGATGCAATCTGTACACTTTGTTCAGTATACAGGCATTGAAACTGGAACTTGGTATGCAAGGAGCTGTCCATCCATGTTCCTTGCACTGGCCAGGAATAATACATAAAACAGAATTATCTGTAAGATGAAAGCAATTAAAAATATATTTTTCATGCACCAATAATCAAAATGAGCCCTAGATGCACCCCAGAAGAAAACTTGGATTTAAACAATTGATTGTTTGAATGACACTTGTAGTTCCTCATAGAGTATTCAACAGAAAATGTTATTAAATCCTTATTTATTTTGGTAGTAGGAAAATCTTTTCTATGTTCAGGTAATATACTGAAGAGGATACTACTTGTTACCTTCTTGTCCTGATTGTGAACTTACTACTTGCATTAAATGAAGATAAACACCTAAGTCATTTCCAACCTAAAAACAAAATATTTGTTTTTCTGAAACTTGAGTTTGATGATAATCTTAAAGAATTAGGAATATACGAGGCCTAGTTTAAGATGTAAATTCTGCTACAATGATAAATGTCCTGATAGTTTAATTCAAATCATGACTGTTTTTGCTAATAGTAATGGACCACTTGACACTGGAATGGACCGGGCTTCACGGCAGAATGAAAATGGTAACAAATGTTTGCAAACGAGGCGTTCAGAAGGAACTGACAATAATTTGGAACCAACTGATGAACAAAATTTTGAGTGTGGCATTACTGCCCCAGCAAATGTGTCGCCAGATGATCAAAAAATTTATCAGGATATATTAGTAAGTTTTCATGCTTGTTTTTTTCAGTATAACTTTATTTAATTCAAGTGTCTTAATAGTACTCGCCCAATAAATCAATTTGTTTCTGATTTTTTTTTAAAAAAGCAAAGCCTTTACTATCTATGCATCTTGAATTTCCATGCTTTCCTTAAAATGCTCAATAGGATCTGTCCAGTATATTGTTAATATTCCAGGACTGCATTCCACTGCTTACACAATTAACTTTTTAATTAGTGTGGGGCAAAATAGTAAGTTAAAGTTGCATGATTACTTAAAATTAAATAGAATTATGACATTTCAAATGTAAACCTGAGCAGATTATTTTTCCTAACATTCTAAAGACTGATACTAAAATCTGTGTAGCTGTAAACTAATGACATTAGTTGTGCATCTGTGGTTTGAGAGCTAGAAATAAAATGCTTACAGGTATGCTTATGGTGACTTAATACATTGTCAGCATGCTGTGAATTCCTATGGAGATGGCATCCTGTAATTTTTTTCACCCACTTTTATGTTCTTTCTAATATTTCTATAGGGTCAAGTAAATCGATTTTTGAGGGAATCTTCTGATGAAAGTGGTCCCTCTCTGAAAGAGGATCTGATCAGAGACGAATGTGCTACATCCTTAAAAATAAACAAAGCACAAAAAAGAGGCTCAGCATCAGATATGGTCCTACGAGATAAAGATAGTGTTCTGAATGCAACCTTGAAGCAATTAAGAAACCTTGGAGTAAATTTTGATTCTCCTGAGAAGATGAACAATGTACACAAAGTGGAGAATGCCGGGTAATGGAAATTTATTGATTTCTATTTATTGCTAGGTTTGACATAGTTCCTCAGTCAGTGCAACTCCGAGCTTCATAGAACCCACAATTCAGTAAATGACGTTTTGACCACATCTTGCAGACGCCCCTGCTTCCATGCATTATTATCCTCCAGCTATACTGCAGATGGTCTTCCTTGTAATTTAGATCAGAGTCTGCATTAAGCAGTGTTTTAAGCTTCCCTAGTGAAGAATGAGTAGTCAGTAATCTGTTACATGGGAACAAAATCTTGTCAGTTTCTCCAGAACACTGGAGAAAAATAAGTAATGCATTATTTCATCTACATTTCAGAATATACACTGGGATTTATTTTCTGAACTGTGAAGCCAGAATTAAAGTTTTAAGTTTCTGGAACTATAATATCTGCAGTTTTTCTCAGCTACCTTCTAAATCAATGCTTACATTTTAGTATAAAGCTAAATGATTATTTTGTGTTAACAGCATGAGTTACAGTACAAGTCAAACTCATACATTATTACTTTATTTTCCTTAATGACAGCAAGGAAGAGTTCAGAAGCTTTTGCCATTATTTTCAGGCAATTCCGTATTCTCTTGTGTCCTCCAACCCTTGCCCTCACCACCCAGCTCTGAATGTCCTTCTCACTGCCAAGGGACTCCCTTCCTCCATGGGACAGTGGGTAGGAAAGCATTCAAGCCAGGCTCTGCTTGTTTACTACCACCACCACCACCATTTCCTGTCCTCTTTGACATCTTGCTGTCTTTGTTTTGTACTTGGGGGGGTCCACAGCATAAAAATCATGGGCGCAACTGGGATAATTGTAGCCCCACCCCTTTTATGTGCAGTGTGTGCTATGCACATTTAAAGGGGGCAGGGCTTCAACTGCCCAGTTGTACCCACCATTTTGGCAGACATGATACCCCCACCCCCACGGACACTCTTGCTTGTGGTAAAGAAACAGAAATTGCTACTGTACTATGGAGCAGGACTGAGGGTGTGGGAAAGATGTCATGGGGTCTTGTCATCTAGAGGGAAAGGGGAAATCTCAGTGCATGAGGTGAGGCAGAACTTCTTGTTCCTCTCAGTTTGGTAACATTTTTTCAGAATTATTTTTACACTGTTTTTTCTTGAACAGAAGCTTGTTATATCCGAACTAGAACAAATGCTGAATAACCTTGACTATTAGTAGAAACTTTGAATCATTGTTATTTATTGCCTTCAGCCTTCATTGATTGAAATTTGGTTTTCACTAACCAACATTAAAATTATTTCCACTTCAGGATTTGGATGCAATATTCAATCATTGTTAATTTGAAATGAAAATGAAAACTAAGTTTCTGATTTCTTTGCTACAGCCTTGTCTGTACAAATCTGGCCTACATATATGAAAAACTAATCTTATCTCCATCATAGATTTGCAATAATTTAATATTTATTAAACCCACAAATGATTAGCTATTTGTGCATCTATGTCTGCCAAAAAATCTGGAATACCTTTAACAGTTGTCTTTTGCAGATAGCTATCTAGAGATCAGAGTTACTATTAAGATAAATTCTCCTTTTGCACAGGATGTACGGAACTGCTTAAAAAGCACTGATTTTTGGAATTACAAGGCCAGATGTCTGTCAGTGCTACCTACCTTGGTAGTGTGAGATAATATTCTGGAGAAATACATTCTCATTCCAATCATGTCTTGCACTGAATATAGTGCTTTATTTATTAACTTTTTTTTCTCACATAACAAATCAAGATGGTTTTCTTATAGACAGGAGAGTATTCTATTGGACAGAAATAAAAGGCTGCTCCATACATGCAAATCAGGCCATCTACATATAAATTCCCCTAAGAGAGAGACAAACAGCCCCACTAAGGTTAACCACTTTGTAAATTTCTCTGACAGTATGGGATTGACTGTGTGTGTGTGTGTGTGTGTGTGTGTGTGAGAGAGAGAGAGATTAAAGCAGACAAATTAGGAGGCTACATGAATACCAAAGCAGATGACAGTTTCGTAATATATTCATTTTATGATCAGCTGGTTATTAATAAATTGAATTAATTGGTCTTATGTTCAGAATTTTTGAAGACTTTTTTTCTTTTCTAGTGTATTGGCTTGTATTAATCCTGAAGCAATAGTCCCAGGACTAAACTACATCTCTTTTGCCAATGTTGGTATGAGTGGCTTAACTCCCACTGGAGCAGATCTGAGCATGGAGGCAAATGCTATTGCTCTCAAGTACCTGAATGAAAATCAACTGTCACAGCTTTCTTTAAATCACTCGAGCCACAAAAGTTCTGTGACTTCATCTTTACAGACTCTGCTGCAAACAAATACAGAGAAGTCTTTGGTGGGCCTTGGTTTAATTTCCCCTGGCAATATGTCTTTTGCAACCAAGAGGTATATGAGGAAGTATGGCCTCTTACAAAGCAGTGATGGTAGTGATGAAGAAGAGGAGCAACTGCCTGAGAACTCCAGGAGAAAAGAGTGCTTGGAGCCTGCTCTGTGCTTGGATTTCAACCCTGTTATAGAGGGCTTTGCTTCTGAAAGAGCTGGTGAGAAGCAGATTGCTTTTGACCCAATACACTGTGAAACTGAATTGCCTTGTTGCCTGTCACGTTCAGAAGGGCCCATCTTAAGAAATGTTACAAATGCTGTTTTTCCACCCAGAATCCTGCACCAGTCTAACGAAAGTTCACAACCTTTTTTAAAGGATTTAAAGCCAAAAATTAAACTTTTACCTGGAGAAGCAGAATTTACACAGCATCCGGACAAAGAAAATCTAAATGTTCACATTGTAACTGAAACTCCACAAGCTCCCACTGTTGGTACTTTAAACCAAGCAAACAATATTAATTCGGTGGGCACTTTTCTGGATGTAAAACAGCTCAGACAGCTACCAAAGTTATTCTGACCTATGTTTGAGTTACTAGCATCCAGTTCCTCCTCTTTTCTTTACTAATGTTTTCATGGTTAAGTAAAATCAAGAGATACCACTGGCTAAATATCACTTAAAATTTTTCTTGAGAAATAAGTGACTTGGCTCTCACAATGAATTGTTTAGATCTTTATGCATACTAGACTACATTTACATTCCAAAAAGTCATTGAATATAATCAAGGTATAATGTGTAGGGTATTTTTAAAGGTGTTGATTTTATGTTTATTAAATGCAACAGGAATAAAATGATCTGTAGGGAAGCAGACAATGGGTTTAAAGCAAATTTGATTTAAAGTGTTTACCAGTTTTAATTTTTATTTTATGAATTTGAAATAAAATTTCATATGGTTATTTGTAACAAATGAATTAGGAAAGAAAACTAGGTTGACAGATATTAGCCATCTTATGTGTATAACTTGCCATAAACATCAAACATTATATTCTATAGTTCCTAATTTGTTTAACCCTTTGTGTGTCTAAATAAATGTGGTAGACTCTTTTTGTAATGTGCCAACTGTTAAGAAAACTCAGTTATAAAAATTTAAACCTAATTTGGTTTACTTCATGTCTTTTTATAAACCATTCTGTTAAGGCTTCACAGTTATACTAAATATGCTTAAGGAAGATGAGCGAGCAAGGGATTTGAACAACTAAAGATAAGCTCTCATCATTGCTTTTCCTTACTCCCGAGAAAGGGAAACTTTCAGGATTATAAACCAAACTGAATAAAATCTCCTGGTTTGGGAAATCAGCCTGCTTTACATTCACATCTCCTTAGGTGAAGATACTTTAAATTCAGGGCACACTTAACTTCCTGTCAAATTATAAAATATTTATTAAAGTAATACAAGGATGAATAGATTGGTACATGCTAAAGAGATTATGCATACTAGCATTATGCATATGTTATCATTGAGTATATGGCTCCCACTATGCTATCACTAGCCCATGCTGCTTACTCATGTGTAGGGGCATTTGCATGGTTAATAGTTAGGTATAGTGATCAGCCTGGCAAGTGAGCTAAGGTATTCTCATGTGATTCAAATCATAATACATATGGAAGTGACAGGGAGAGGGAGTGCTGTCTTCATCCTACGTGGTTTTAGTCTGCCTGCATCCATTTTGCTGGAATTTATTTGAGGTGTTTGACATGTCTTGATATGTATTTGTACTAGAAGTTAAGTATATTCAAGTGTGTTGGGAGGGAGGACACATTTTCTTCCCTCTAGACATTAGGCAGCCTCTGTTGCAGCCAAATTATTTCCCAGCAATTGGCTTCTCCATTAGTTCTATTTCTTGAATCCTTTCATGCAAATATCTCTCCCCCCCCACACACACACTTCTTTTTTTGAAATCAACTCTAGCTTTCCAAGCAGAGATTTGGAAGAGAGGAGACCTTAAATCTTTTATTTTGGAAACAAGGTGTATTTATACAACTTTGTCTTTGCACAACTCTGGAATGGAGTCAGTGGAGAGACTTTAACTTTAGACATAACAGCAGCACTTTTATATTTTGCAGTGGCGAGAAAATATTATGGCATAACTGGACTTTTGTTGATGCTTTGTCAGTTTTCTTGTATTTATTGATTTCAAACACTTCCTCTCCCTGCAAGAGTGTTTAATTGGTTTCAGTGTGGCAACTATAAGAGGACCTGTGTAACTGCACTATTCGGGCAAAGGCTGCCTCCTTCCTTTCTGAGATTATTTCTGGGTGTTTCTCATGTATCTCTGCACTGTCTGCATTAGAATCTGATATTGTTCAGTATTTTTTTGCAGACACAATGTTATTATCAAGAGCCATCTTCCTGTATGTTTCACATTATTTTGACACTATCAGATGCCCAAGTGGGGTATGGAGGAGGGGCAGACTGCCAGAAGAGTAGCATCCTAGAATTACATAGTGGCACCAAACCCACCCCATTAGTGCTTCTGTGCCTTGGTGGTTAGATGTTTTTCTTGCTGGCTGATGATATGCCGAAGTGGGTCGGCAGCAAACCCAGAAGTGAAAACCAATTAATTGTGTATTATAAGTGGCACACACAAATCATGACAACACAATTTAGTTGGGAACCACATCTTATGCAATGCAGACAATCAATTTTATGATGATACCGTTAGGTGCAAAGACAGATGGATAACGTTTTAATTCAAGAGTCCCCCATTATGGGGAGATGGGCGGGGACAAGTCCAATAAACAAGTATAAATAAATAAAATAGGAGAATGGCCTCTCCAGCATCGCCCTCTTGCTCCATCTCGTGTTTCCTCTCATGCATCAAGAAATATATGAAGATTGTTTCACACAAAGCTTTCAGGACCCCAAACCCCTGCTTGTACAAAATAAGGTGTGTGGCTCAAGGCCATTAGGTCCTACTGGAGTCTGCAAAGTCTTGATCCAGAATTAGGCAACTTGGTGTCCTTCAGATGTTTAAGAGTTCAGTTCACTTCAGACCAGCCAACAGCCAATTGTAGGGGTCTAAAAAGAGTATAGTCCAAAACATCTAGAAGGTACCAGGTTGTCCTATCCTGCCTTGACTCCAGGTATATGATCCCTGGCTGGGACTACTCAGGGACTAGAGTGGGGCACTCTGCCCATGATAACTCCTTCCGCAGCTACATGCGATCCTGATCCTCGCTCAGAGAAAGGGTGTTTATCAAGCGAAGGCCAGGATGAGAGAGACAGGAGGAGACAGACGAGAAGCGTGATCCCCGTTACTCTCGCCCGCCCGGGCAGACGAGTTATGTCTTTCCTATTTCCTGCCTCTGGTGGCTAAAGGAAGTGGCGCTCGTGTTTCCTGAATCTGGCTTAAAGCACAGGCCCAGCGGACAGTCGTGACTGCCTGGGGAGTGATACTTCCAGCCGCTTCCCTCCGGCGTCGTGAGACGCTCCTCTAGGGAAAATCCTCGCCCCCTCACCCCCCAGATCTTCGCACCTGGGCAAAGGGGGACGGTGGATATTTAACCCCGCCACTCTTCTTTTGTTCTGCCCCGGCATTTGCACTGGAAGAGTCAGCAAGCCCTATCGTTTCCCGTGCTGTTTGTTTGACCGAAGCTTTCCCCGTTTGCCCCGCTTCACTTTGCATTCCCCGGCTGATCGCTCTCTCCCTTAGGCTGAGACGCTCCAGAAACGGCTTATTCTTCAGCGGAGCAGGGAAAGGCCACAGAACGAGGACGGGGCGTGTATTGGATCGGAACTCTCCAGGCTCGGTGTGCACTTTTTGAACTCTCAATGTACTGCTGTTGGAAGGTCGACCTCGGTTTTCCGTGCCCACCGAAACTTTATTCCCCATACATAGAATAACCCCCCCTGGCCTTCCGTAGTCTAAGCGTATTCACACACTCGAAGAGGTAGAGACTATTTTATTAAACTGTTTTAATCGATTGCAAGAGTGCTGGAAGTAATTGAGGAACGCAGGTGTGAAATGGGAATTCTGGAACAAATTTCTCCAGACAATTGCATTCTGTGAAAAGTTTCCAAGGGTTCATTAGATAAGTAATCTGGAGGAAACCTGGGAAACTGGTTAGGATCAAAGAGACAATGAATTCAAGTCTTATTCCTTGACAGTGTATCTAGAGCAGTGTTTCTCAACCTTGGGAACTTTAAGATGTGTGGACTTCAACTCCCATGGCTGGCTAGGGAATTCTGGGAGTTGAAGTCCACACATCTTAAAGTTCCCAAGGTTGAGAAACTCTGCTCTAGAGAATTGGGTGTAACCTACAAGGTCTACAGGAGGAGTTCTACCTAAAGTGAAAGGCAGGAGACATCATTGTTTCGATTAATAAGTTATTGTTTTGTTGTTAAGAACTTCCTGTTTCTTCATTGCAGTTTTACACCCGGAAGGACTGGATTCTCCTCTTGCCTCTAACTGCAATGAAGAAACAGGAAACCTGTTTGGGGGTGATCTAAACATTGCCTCCCTTCAAGGGCCTTTTGAAACCAGCAGGCTGCCCTTCAAACAACCTCAGCAAGCAGGTTGGCTCAGATGATGGGTAGACTGGCCATGAGGCCATGATATGAGTTATGTGATTATGATTTTGCGTGTAGTATGAACACAGCCATGGTGGTTTGGAAATTTATATTAAGCTAAGATTTGTAGCTCAGGGAAATATCTGAACCAGTAAGTTATTCAATACACCATGAGTAACCAAGCCATGGCTTCCCATGATGTGTGAATAAGGACAATATTTAATATGTTTGGAGTCCAAATCTCTTCGGCAGGACTATTTGGTGCTATTGTTTACCATTATCACACCAGAAAGATTTTGGTTGGAAAAGGAGGGGGCGAAATCCCCACCTTCCCCACCCCCAAGTTTCCTTACTCGCAAATGAAAGTGATGCCTAGCAGTCGTTCATTGAGCTGATCAAGAAAGTATCCTGGCATAACCTAGGTTGCCCCCCTGATACCCCAAATTCTACCACAGAAAACCAATGAACGGTGCTGCCCTTTCTGATTTTAATAGAGCCAGCTTACAGAAGGGATGGGTGGAGGGATCTGCAAGCCACATCAGCCAGTGGGGAAACAAGCAGCAAGCTCTTTCACTAAGAGCGGGGTACAGTCGGGAGGGACACGTTTGGACAGCTTGGAATGGTGGGATGAAGTTTCTCTTCTGCTTTAATTGTTTATTACTTTATAAGCTGCTGGAGTTGTTCAGGGCCAATTCATTTATGGCCAAATGAATTAATTGTTTAAAGTTAAGAGGGGGAATTGGGTGAAGCTCCGATGCTGCCACTCAGTGCAACTTCTCTTTTGCACTGGTGACCCATCAGGCAATGTAGGAATATGGGGTAGAGCAGTGTTTCTCAACCTTGGGAACTTTAAGACGTGTGGACTTCAACTCCCAGAATTCCAGAGCTGAAGTCCACAGGTCTTAAATTTCCCAAGGTCGAGCAACACTGGTGTAGAGATTGAAATCAGCCCTGCTTTCAGTTGAGAAGTGCAGAAGAGATCTGGGATGAGGTGAGAGGGAATCATTAATAATCAGCAAATTCAGTTCTGACCTCATGGCTGGAACAGGTTTGGAGAATACAGATGCTAGACCAAACATCTGGAATCATGCAGTTGTGATTAGTCTGCCTGTATTAAAAGTGATCACCAGGCCATCTAATGGCACCCAAGCTGGAGTGGAGAATACCAAGTACTGCCACCTCTCCTCCGTCCCCTTCTGCTTTGGAGAAACTAGCAACTTCAACTGCGTGAAAATTGTTGCTTGGTTAGAATGATAGTTGTAGTGCTCTTGCACAAGTCCTCAGAAATATTAAAAATAAATCATAAAAATAGTAAAAGGATAGCCATGCCAAACCCCTTGTCAGCAGAAGCCTGTGATGCACCCACTGGTGACACACTTAGCAGCACACAGTTGTCAGAACCTGGTTTCTCTGTTTAGGTCCACCTGGACAGCACAGAACTAGCACTCCTCCACCGAGTGCTAAACCTGTGTTTATAAGGCGCTCTTGTAAAACCTAACACATTCTAGGGAAAGTGCCAGTCAAGCATTCAGCGGCAGATGCCTCTGTGGTAACCAGCTGCCTGGTCTTTCCTCCAGCCCAAATCAAAATAGCCATGGAGGGCAGTGCCCAGGCACCCAAAGGGAGAGGGTGTGCCAGCAGCAGCCTAAAGTGACCCCTAGGAACTGGGTAGAGCTCAGCCCGCATCACATCAGCACTCAAATGGGCAGCCAAGGGTGCCAGACCAGATCCATGGCAGAAGTGGCACCCAGATAAGAGGGGGAACCACTGCTTCAAACCTGGAACAGCCAAGGGGGATTTAGGGGATGAAACAAAGACAATGTGGCCAAGATTCATTCATTTCATGATAGGGGAGAGGAAGTCTATATAGTTCAAACTGTACTGGGAAACCTTGTCAGGTTATTCTTATGTCAAATAATTTTGTGCTAAGATTTAAAAGACCCATTTCTTTTGTTGACAAATTGCCCCAGACAAGCCTGCTCCCTTCAGCCATTTACTTTTAAGCGGGCATGTGCACGCGTGTTCCCATCCCCACCCGTCTCCCTTTTTTGGTACCGCACCTGTTTTATTTTGGCTCATTAAATTTAATTAAGAACAGGGTAGATGTTCCATATTTAAGTGGGGGTAGTGTGGAGGTGGGGATGGATAATCACCTCCAAGGAAGCTAAAAGAAAGGATCTTTATTCAAAAGTGGGCAGTCATAGTGAGCATTTGATTATTCTCACCCCCCATCTCTTTGCTGTCTCTTTTTAAAGTGCATCTGAGCGCGCAAACAGACACGTCTCGAAAACTATAAGGCATGCGTTCCAAAATTCTTCTCTCTCTCTGCATATCCCTGCAATAATTTTCCGCTTTCCCTCGATAAAATTGCCAAATAATAATGAATCATTTCATAAATAATGGGTTTAGGGGCTTATCAGGGCAGGCGGGCCAGTGCCAGAGGCTTATCTCGCTTGGCCACGTTGCTCCAGTGATCCGCTCTCCATACTAAATAGGAAACTGGACGTGATGTGGGAATGAGTTCCCGGCGCTGCGAAGCCGCCCAGCACTTCTCCTCCTCCTCCTCCTCCTCCTCTTTTTATATACTACAGGAGGAAGGGGGGCACATCCAGCCTCCATGAATAGGCCACAAAATGGCTCCAGTCATTTTCACCTACGAAAAACAAATGGTGAGTAAAGAGGTAGTTTTTCTTGCTTTTTGTTTGTTTGTTAAAGAAAGAAAATCGCTTCGTAGGTTAGGGCCCCCCAAACATCACATATAGCGAGAGTGGGCACACTCTCCTTTAAGTATTTTATTTCAAAAGAGGAGAGAGCAAACCATATCGGAAAGATGGAAGGAACAGTCCCCTTTCCTTCTCAAACCACCCATCTCCTTCTCTTTCTCTCACTCGCTCTCTGTGTATTTTTACACACAGATGCTCCATAGTAAAGAAGGGCAGGAGGAAGAAGGGAAGGAAAAGACGACCAAGTCCTGGGTTGAGTTGTTGATCTACTTCTTGCTTTGTGGGGAATCCTTCAAACTGAGCCAGGCCGACCTGGAAGAGAAACCGCTAGTGGACCTGGGCTCGCTGGAACCGGGGAAATGGTCATCGAGGGGGCAGCGCCTCAAGCGCCTTCCCTGGGCGCAGTGCCCATGAGGCTCACAAGCAGACTTCAGAGTAACCCCCACTTCCAACTTTGCACCAGACAAGCAAGCATTTGGGGGTGCCAGGAACAGCAGGCGGATGGGTCACCCATAAAACTCGGTGGCTTTGGGGAAGATTAAGACATTGGGAAATCCGATTCAGTGTCTTGACTCTCTCACTCTCCTCCTCCCCCACATCTTCTTCCCTGCCCCCCTCAATAATTCAGTGTGCAGGGATGGAAATGAAGCACGATTTTCAATTGTAAAGTTCAAGATATCAGCGGGGCAGGCAGGGAAGCACCAGGCAGGGAGGGAAGCACCGGGAAAGAGACGTGGCAAAATTTGGATGTGAGGCCGCTTGAGTTCTCCGTGGAAACCTAGCAGGCCTCAAAAAGAGGGCTTTGCTGGCTCTCTTTGTATGCTTCCTTGAAGGGCATTTCAAAGGAGGAGAGGAGAAGATAAGGAAAAAAAGGAAGAGTAGCTTGGCAAAAGGCATGGATTTCTTGTCAAATTACAAAAAATTGGGAACTGTGCAAAATATTATTTGTTGTGCTCTAAAAGGCAGTATGTTTGCTGATATAAAAGGACTAGATGAAATGGAAACATCTACCAGCACAGCAAAATTATATAAATTAGGACATCCTTATGTCTTAATTATATAAATTAGGACATCCATAACAAACTGGGTAAAGGAACTGGTAGTGGTGCTAGAAAACTGACTTCAAACAAATCTGTTTAATAATGATTATTGATAAAATTAAATAATACTATTGCCGCACTAGCCTATCCTCTTTGTCCATTATAACTTCAAATATAAAACAATTTTTTATATACTGGGTGGTCATTCCCTCTTCTTTTCTTCTAATTTGCATAACATAAACATTATTTATGTTGATAATTAAAAAAAAATCAGGGTAGTAAATGAAACCTGAAGTCTTTATCATCTATCTTGCAAATAGAAAAAAAAAATCATACTAGATTGATAGATAGATTGATAGGCAAAATTTAATTTCCTATAGCTATCACGCTAGTTCCCCAAAGTCTTCTAATTCTTAATTGTGGTAACTATCCATATCATGTAAATAAAATGTAAATAATCTGGCTATTAATCTAGAGAGTGGCATAGCTTAATTCCACAATAGGACAATATCGATATTAAATAGACACCCACACTGATATGTGTAATAAAAGCAATCACTTGGTGTCTGTGACTTTATGGGTTGAAAGAAGAACCTGAAAATTGCATAAATCAGTAAGATTCAGCATAAATAGTCCTCAGGGAATGGAGAGAGGTCTCAGGATTGAAATCCAAGCTTATTTCTATTTCAAGCAGACCGATTGCAATGAATGGGACTTGTCAGTCACAGCTAACTTGGGTCCCATTCATTTCAGTAGGACTACTTGGAGTATGGCTACTTCTGGACCCAGTGTTCCATTCTTGATGGGGAAACGCACACTCCATGGATGCCAAGATAAAGGCTGTGCTCTGCATTCCTGGTGCCTTTGTCTTTTTAAGTCACATTTTAAAACATAGGAACCACAGGCTCATTCTGTTCAACCTTCTCTCCCCAGGGGATCGCACAAGTAGCTTACGGTTGTCTTTAAAATGATTGTGTGGATGTCCATATTGTAAAGTCACTGTCGTTCTATGACATGCTTATTAAGCCTGAATCATTGTATTACACACCTTTTTAACCACCTTATTCTTTTTTTAAAAAATCCCGCTGCATATCAGTATAAAGTAAGCAAGGCAAAAAAGACTTTGTTTGGCTTTGGTGTCAAAGGCAGACCTCCTCTGAATGTGGAGGCATCATGACCAATGGCCTGGGTCAGTGGGATCTTCCTCCACCACTTCGCCTGCCACGAAAACGCTCAGCTCCACTAGCAGAATGAACTTCGTTACTTCTAGGCATAGAAGCCTGAAGTGCTGTTTTTCAAAGCCACAGTTGGCTTCATAAGCCACACATTGCACAGAAACATAGTTTGTTTAACTGATTTATTGAGTAAGCTGTACATTCTGGCTTAGTTCGATCTACGAAGCTGGGCCCTCCAATTGATAGAACATCCGTCACCTGGTCCTCCAGATGTGCTGGCCTATGTACCTCCCCCTGGGAACTCTGGGAGTTGTGGTACAATCTACCCCGGAGCGTCAGCTTGGAGAAGAATTCTTTCGTACAACCTCTCTTTTTCCAGCACGAATAAAGATCTCTGACTTGTTCTGCCCTTCTTCTGCCGCAGGCAGGCAGCCTCGTCATCCAGTTCCCCGCTGACGGAGTTCAGGATCCGAAAGATCCAGCAGTGGTTTCGGCAGCCCTTCGAGGATTGCGGCTGTCCTCTTTCTTAAAATCAAAACTCTTCCGAATGGGAAAAAGCCGTTAGCAGTACAAGAAAGGGCCTTCCTTTTGTACCGGTAAAGGATACGGAAATATTTTCGAGCTGCGCAGGAACCCTCCTCTAACGAGAAGTCTAGACTGTAGAAGACTCTGAGGCGTGCCTCATTCCTTGGCTAAGCCATGGTTCACATTACTGTGGTTTGCTGGATCAATCACAGTTGGAGAGGTTGGCGCTACACGCTAAGCCAACATCGCAAGCCAAAACTAAGCAACTCCCCTCCCACCATGGCTTAGAGTACTTCATGATCCCAGCCTACAAGGGGATGTGAGTGTTTCTATCATTAACCCCAAGCGGAGAGGGTTGGGGGGCGCTTCTCTAGGCTGCCTAAAACGAAACGGAATTCGCTTTCATCGGGTTGCTGAGATCGCGCAATCCTCTTCCGTGTGGTCTCCGGTTTCTTTGGCAGTGTTCGTTGTTTCTGCTTCCCAGCCCCCGAGCCGAATCGCTGTCCCTCGCCCCCGTTTCCTCGGTCCCACCGGCCGGCGGAGCTGTCCGGTCCAAGAGCTCCAGCGCTCCCCAGCTTGGCCGGGCTCTCGTTCAGCGTCTTACGGAGGTGGAAGAAAAGAAGGCGGCCTGGACAACGAGAAGCGCTTAGCTGAGCCGGCACCCGAGACTGCTGCTTCTTCAGCCTGACAGGTGTGAATTATGTTTCCCTGTGCTAGGTGGGAAGTTCTAATTAAAAAAAAAAAAAAAGCGGGGGGGGGGGAGCAGGTCACCGGAGACGCCCGACCAGGCAGAGACTGATGAGCGACGTCCTTTTTAAGAAGATGTTCTGATTCACCCCACTGCCAGCGAAATGCCTCGCCTTTCCGAGGCCAGAGAAATGAACGCAGTCGCTTCGGTCCTAAAGAAAGATCTTTAAAGAGACACCATGGGAGTCGAGAGCATGGGCAGATATACAAGTTAAAGGTGGGCGGAGGGGCGAGAAACATGTTTCCAGAGAGGAGGGAGTTGCGGCAGGTGAGCCTCCAAACCCTCTAAACTGGCTGGAAGTCGATTCGGTTCCGGTGACGTTTAAACGGCACGCTCCTAACATCGAACCATAGTTTTTGAATCTGGGGCTCCCAGATATCGGTTGCAAAATTCTGAATGACCCCTGGATGTTCGAGATTTCTCTGTCTTTGCTCCCTTCTAGCGGACATCTGCAGATTTGCTGCCCAGGATAGGGAAATCCTAAATGAATTATTCCAGAAGAATAATTCCAAAGAATTCAAACTAAGCCAGAAGGTGTATGCTTGGTTTGGACTTCATATTTTATGGATACCCAGCCACTGTAGTCTGCAAAACATGGGGTGTGTGAGCCCAGATATCTCTGATTTATTCAATAAACCATGGTCGAACAAAGAATGGCATAGTGCTAAACTCAGGCCCTAGCTAGCATGCTGCTGGCCTTCCATTTAAGCCTGAAGACTGCAGCTTCATAGATAGCCAAGTTACAGCACAATCATATATAGCAGTATATAGTAGCTTGGGCCATACAACCGGTGAAGCCTAATATAGTTTGTTTGGCTTTGGCTTACAATCTTCTGGGAACACAACATATGGCACTAAATATGATGGTTAAAGCTATGGTTTATTAGTCATAGTGGTGGACTCACAGAAAACAAAGCCAAAAAAAAGAAACACACTTTAATATTTGCATAAATGTACAAGGAGGGTATTTGCTTATCTTGGTTAAGTGTGAATTCTCACACTGGGTCAGTTTTTATTTATTTATGGAAACAATCTTTGTGTGCTGATAAAACCGACCAGGTCTTTGCTTCACCTTCAGTTCATCAGAAACCAAATTTTGTGTCCATTTTTTTTCCTACACAGGAGAGCGAGACGCCACTTGGATTTATATCTGAGGCGTGAAATTAACCCGACGCTCAGTAGAGAAAGTCGAATGAAAATAATTTGATTGCATTTAAGCAATTTCAAATTTGAGTTTCTTTAGGTCACATCAGTAGTCAGTTGGAATACAAATTTGTTTCAAATGCTCTTGTTTCCCCTCTGCAATAAGAATAAATGTAATCACAATATTAATATAGGAGCCTGATCTTCAGCTCTCTTAAACTGAAACACCAAGACGGAAGATTAAGGCTGCAATCCTAAATAAATTTTTAGAGAATGCTTACTATCAATTAAGTCCTACTGATTTCTTGCCCAGAAAATGTGTTTGGGATTTTAGCTATTAGGACAAAACCGGAGAAAGTGGTTTTGGGATTACGCTCATGGATTTGGTGTGAGGTTTGGCGTTTCTGGACAAACGCGGAAAAACCAATTTGATCTGATTTTCCAGAATCCCGGGCCTCAACATTTCCCATTTATCTCTCCTTTGAAACATTTATCTCTCTGCCTAGCCGGAAGCCGAGCATCCATCTGCCCTGGTGTCTAAGAAAAGTGTAGCCGAGAAGGGTTTGACGTTATTTTCTTCGGCCGTTCAGTCCCCGAGGGTAACCTTTCCTGGGGCTAACCTCGTTTCTGCACACGGGACAACTCGATTTATGTAGTGGGAACTGGTCGTAATAAAGATTTTGATTTGATTTGAAATTTAATAGATTCAGCACTTGATTCAGTCCGGGCCACAAATGGACACCGAGAGGGACGTTGGAGCACAAATGATTTCCGGACATAATTTGGCAAGGGAGGCGCGCGCGCGCGCGTGTGTAGGTGTATGTGTGAATTCACAGCCGAAAATCGGAAACGAAAGTACGGCGGCAGCTCACTGAGAACCTGGAGTCAAGCGCCGGCCTCCGGAAACGCTTTCGACCAAGGTGCGCCGCTTTCCACGTAGCGGTCGAGGCGAACTACCCCGCCGCTTATTTCGACGCCGCGTAAATTGGGAGGCTGAATGGCGCAGTTCTCCGCGGGGATCTCAGCGGGGCTCGTGGGCACTGATTCTTCAGGTTCTTCAACCTGAAGTCTCTGCGAGTATTTCTCGCCTTCGTTTTCCTTCCAGTGCCGGGAGAATAAATTAGAATTCAGTGGCGCCTCTGTATTTAGACTGGTCCAGCTATCCTACATTTGTTTGTTTGTTTGTTTGTTTGTTTCTCTTTCCTTCTGCCTTGATATGATTTCTGATCACATGTTCCCTCGCCTATAATTAATAGAAGTGAAGCTGAACTCGTTTCTGTTCCCCGAAGGGTTGAACGGAAAAACAAAAGCGCCCGGTTTCCATCACTCCCCTCCAACCTTCGGACTGAACTGTTCTGGGGCCACCTTGAAGGTTAACCCCATGAAGCGTTTTGATGCCAGGCAAGGCACCACCAGGCCGGGCCAAGGAAGGGCTGAGGAATTGGGGACCGAAAAGAAGAGTTCCCCATAAGGCTTCTCCCTCTTGTGGACGGGGGAGGGGGGTTCTCAAAGCCCCTGGAGGAAGGTCTCCTTGCGCCCTCCTTCGGGCCACGTGGGTATCCCCGGATTGGGGGCTCCGCCGAGCCAAGCGCAGCGCCGCTCTCCGGGTGTCCCGCGCTGCTGTCCAACCGCGAGCAGCGCCTGCCGCCCTGCCGCCGCCGCCGCCGCCGCCCATGACCAGCGGGCCCTGCTCCCCTCCGCCGAGGCTCTTTGGCGACTCGGGGCTTTTCCCTTCCGGGGTTTAACTTTCCTTCGGATGCCTCCCCCCATTTCCTTTTCGGCGTTTGTTGTTTGAGCTCCCAATCTTTTCCTTCCTCTCTGCCCCCCTCTTTACCTTTTCAGGCATTCCTGGGTTTTCCACTGCCCTCCTTCCTCCGCCTTCCCCTCCCTCCCCCCTCTCCTTTTCCCTTCCCTGCTCTTCTTCGCTCTTTGCGGCTTCTCCTCTTCTCCCCTGCCTTTCTTCTTTTCCCCCCACCCCGCTTTCCTTTTCTCCTTCTCTCGCTTCCCAATTTTCTCTCCTCCTTTTCCTCCGCTCCCCCCCGTCTTGCCGCGCCCCTCCTTCACCGCTCTCCTCTTCGCCTTTTTCCCCAGGATGCTGATGGAGAGGTCCCCCAGTGACCCGCCGCGGGATGCGGCGCACGGAACCGGAGCTGGAGCGGAAGGCGTCGGCGAGCCGGACTTGGGGCTGGGTTCCGGCAGCAGCAGCGGCGGCGGTGATCGGAGGCGCAGGGGAATGGCCCTCCCGGGGGAGCCGGCCTTGCTCGATGGGGTTGCCAAGGAAACGGGTCGGCCGCCCCCCTCCCCCGGCCCGGGGCCCCCTGCTGCGCCGGTGCCAGTGATCGAGCTGGTGCGCAACGGCCGCCCTATAAAAGCGTGGGACGCGCCGGCCGGGGCCCTGCAGAGCCAGAGAGAGCGAGACGCCAGCAGCACCAGCAGCAGCACCAGCAGCAGCGGCGGCGGCGGAGCGCCGCGCGCCGAGCCGGCCACCGCCACCGCCCTCGCCCTCGCCACCACCGCGGGCGCCGGAGTGGGCACGCCCCTGGCCGGTGGTGGCAGCGGCGGCAGCAGCGACGTCCGCATGGTGCACCTCAGTCCTACGGCAGCCCCCGCGCTCCCGCCGCCGGCCAGAGCCATGCTCTATAGCCTCGGGGCCCCGCTCAGCGCCGCCAGCAGGTCCGTTGCACAGCCCGGCGGGGCCTCGGCTCGGGAGCTTCGGGGGTGGGGTGAAGCCAGAGGGGTGGGAGCCGGTTCCCCGTTAGCTCCTGCTTCATTTTTTCCCCCAGAGGAAGGACTCTTTCACGCTCTCCGCCTGAGTTTTGCACTCAGCCGTTTTCTTCGCTTTTTCTTCTTTAAGACGCTGTTGTTGATTTCGCCGTTTTTCTGACCCTGCCTTTCCTGATTTTACGCGTTCTCTTTGTCCCCCGTGTTATCTTCCCCTGGTGGGAAGGCTGGGCTGTGAAGCAGCACACTTAGTGTCCCTCTTTCTCTTTTGCTGCCGTCTCTAAATCTACTTTTAATGGACTCTGTTAAATAGGTAGATGTGTGTGCCCACGCGCGTGTTTATGTGTTGGTGTGCAATGAAGTAAATACGATTTTCGTCTCTGGGCCAATGGTCAGAAAAAAGGACGGACCGTGGGAGCAAACCAGTCTTCTCTTCTTCGTGCTAGCAGTTTATATTAAAGGCACAACAACGTTTTCTGCTGAACGTGAGGCAGAGAAGACTAGGTTAGATGCCCGCACTAAGTGGACCTTTACTATCTCTATGCATCAGCCCGTAATCTGATGCCTTCTAGATGTGTGGGACTACTTTTCCAGTCACACCCAGCCATTGGGCACACTGGTTGGATGATAATGGGCATTGTAATCCATACAGCTTGGGGCATCATACAGTATTGGGAAAGATTGGTATAGGTCATTTATCAAAATGTGGCAGATTTGCAGCAAGATCTTTAAAAAGGTTGTCCCCATTTTAGGTTCTTCTTGAACAGTTAAACTCAAAGTAGTTACTTGTAAGAGATATAGTAGTTGTCGTAACATAAAGCATAAAAATATGGGGAAAAATGCCTGTGTTCTGAACTTAATTTTCCTAACTAAGTGTAATCGCAGACAGAACGTCAGAATCAACAGAAAAAAAATCGTTCTAGAAATTATGCTTAGTGTTAATGGATGTATGTTCACGTGTTGTCATTATTATTTAGGCAATTGTTCTTTTCCATTGGGCAGAAATGCAGTGCAGTTTAACATACACATGTTGGGAACAAACACTGAAAAAACAGCCAAGCTACCTTAAAGGGTTAAGAAAGGCTTGGACAATGTTTCTGGAAGCTAACTATTGTAATCCTAGTAATTATCTGATGGGCTAAAATTAAGGGCTACGAAATGTATTTTAATTCTTCTGTTCAAAATGCCTGACAAGTGCAGAAGTCAGACATGCTAGGCATCTGGATCTGAAAAGCATTTATTTAGATTTCTGTGGAATTTACAAAACAAATACATTTTATTTAAAATTGTTCCATGCTAAGAGTGTGACAAACATTGCCCATACATGGTGCACAAACTGCAACTCCGGGCAACATACTTATCATGGAAACTGTGCCTATTATGTGCATTCTCAGCTTTAGGAAATGATGCTCAGGCTGTAATCATATAATCCTTACTGGTGACTTACCACCACTGAATTCAGTAGGACTAACTTTTGAGTTTGGATTACAGTTGAATGACTGATTTCAGCAGATGTCTGCAGAGCTAACTCCTCCCCACCATTGCTTTTCTGTTTTTTCCTTTGCAGTGGGTTTTTTGGTGAACCCGAAAACTTTTCAATGTATAACAACAACCGAGTCAAAAGAAGACCATCCCCCTACGAAGTGGAGCTCTCTGATGGTGAGCTGATTTCCCCCTCAACACTGCCCCCCCCACGTGTTTCTTTGTGGGTAGTATGGCAGCTAAAGACCTGCAATTGCTATTTCATTCCTTGTATTGCTGGGTGGGGATGATGGGCATGGGGATATGGGTGGTACTACAAAATGTTGTAGTATTGTATGCTCTGGTTTGGATTTCTAGCCTTCTCCTTGGATGACCAGAAGCCAGAATTCCACGGTTAGTGAATAGTTATTGTTTTCCCTGAGCTGTTCTGAATTTTGGATGGATTGATGATAGATAGATAGATAGATAGATAGATAGATAGATAGATAGATAGATAGATATTTTCCCAAGCCTGGGGGTATTTTTTTGTGTTTGACTATCTTTACCTATTACCCCTAGGCTAGGAAGTAAAACAATAAATAGTGATGGCAGCAAGAAAAATAATGAGACCTTTCAGGTAGCTAAAGGAGGGAAAAGAAGATTATTTTATCTCTTTGTGGCTTTATGGCTCCTTCAGAACTGTTCCTGTAGTCCATAACAACTATGAACCAAGATGACCATTTTGAAATAAAAACAACATACCTGGTAATGATGAGTAGGGATTGAACGAAGGGCAGTGCTTTCAAGCTGCAGGTTGCAACTCAGATGTTTCTTATCTTCAAATCCGTTGCCTAATTGGGGTTAATTCTCTCTCCTGTCATCTATCCATGCCTCACTGGCCTGCTGTGTATGTGTGTGTATATGTATGTGTGGGTGGGATGGGATGGATTGCAATAATGCACCAGGTTTTGTGTTTGCCTTTTGCAATTTCCAGAACAGCCTAGCAATCTAGGAGAATCGAAGGGTAGATTAGCTAATGGTTCTGAATTGCACATGGGAAGAAAATAGAAGGAAAATGGACAACCTCATTTCGCAGTCCAAATAGCAGAAGGAATCAGGTAGCACCTTTTGAGATGAACAAATTGAATTAAAAGGCATAAAAGCTACAACTCACTTCATCAAATGCTTGGGGTGACTAAAATGATAGAGGGTGTCTTCCCCTCCCTTCCCTCCCCACCTCATAAATCCTACATCACTTTAGCTACCTCAGGCATCTGATGACGTGAGGTGTAGCTCACAAAAGCTTATTACCAAACTCCTGATTTTTTCACTGCCACAGACTAACAAAGTTCTCCTTGTTCATCCTCTCAGTTCAAATAAATAGCAAATAAAGGTAAAGACTGGGAAGAGGTGGCATCTGTGTTTTAAACTTTTTCTGCAACTTTCAGACAATGTATGTATCTAGCCTCTGTTTCTTAAAGTTTGTTTCTTAGTTCTGAAATTCACTGAAATGTAAACGCAAACACAAAATACATGACATTTTATGCTTTGCATTTACTTGATGATGTCAATTGCCTGGGGAGCCTTTGAAAGTGAAAAAGCAGAGGGAAATGGTTTGATAATGCATTATATTATACATTACCACGTAGAATGGCTTCCAGGGTTTCAAAAACAAAGCAAAAAGTGAAGTGGGGCCAAGGCCAATGAAAATTTAGTTTGACGACATTTTAGATTGTATGTAGATAGAGTTGTTACTGTTGCTCTTGTCTCATTTGCTGTCTTCAAATCTTAGGAATAGGTTAGGAACCGAAATAAATGCACATGACATCCACATAGTGTCACAAATTTCCTGACACCATCTTATGACTTTTCAAAATATGATCACGCAAGAAAATCCAGCTCCTGAACCATCCCAGTCCCAGGTGATAAAAATGAAGAGAGACAGATAGAGACAGAAAAGCTTTCTCTGCCCCCCTACCCTTGCTTTGCCTTTGTCTTCCACCAGGGGGCTTCTTCCATGCACCCTCACTTCAAGCTCATTTTGGAAGGATCTGTCAGCCAGCTGCTGGACTATGGTCCTTTGGCAGCCAATTAAGAGCAAGGGCAACTTGACAGCGATCAGTTAACAACTTTAGCTAGGGCTGACTATTCCCTTTGAATTTAGGACTGCAGGAATGCGCCTGAGCAAGAGTTAGAAGCACAGTGGAAAGATTTGTAAGTGTGATTTACCTGTCTTTGTGAGAGGTAGTCTCCCATTGCCCTGCTATGGTGCAACAGTAACATGATTTGCTTCCTGAAGAAGTTATCACCTCCAGCATATTGAATAGTTGCACAGGCACATAAACTTCCAGCTGTTAAATGTGCCAGAGAAGGCCTCAGAACTGGTACAAAACTTCATTTTGCTTTTTTAGAAGCAGAGGATGGGCTGTGTGGCTCTGCAAAGCGTTACACAGGCCTAGTTTTTGGGAGGTGTTGGCAACAGGAAGCACAATATATAGAGGTGCTTCTCTTGAGGATAGCTTGCTTATGTATCATACACCAATGGCCAACAGGAGTGGGAAGGCAAAGGAATTTTTATCTTGTTTTCAGAAGCTGTTATAAAGTTGCAGATATAAACTGGTTCTGCTTGTGTTGTTTATTCTGTTTAAGAAGGCTGCAATCCCACTTCTGTCTTACTTAGGGTTAAGCCCTACTGAACTTAGTTGGACTTTGACCTGAATAGGCACATATAAGATTGCATTGTGCAAATATCAACATTTCCAAACATTTTACAGAAAGAGTGCTTCTAAAGATGGTTTTGTACAGGTTAGAAAAAAGGAAGATTGTTGGGAGATCCTACCAGTGTTATTTATCTGGCAAGGTGATCGTCTGCAACCTCCATATAGAGGATTACTCTTATAAATGCTTTCCTAGTAATAAGCTACACCATAGGTGTGTGTATGGGGGAGGGGGGGCCAGTAACCCTTCCCAGAATTGGGCTGTAAAAGATCCTCTGCCCTTCATGTAAACCATAATGAAGTAAACATCATTTAAATGATACATGTGGGGGCTGGATCTAGAGGAAGACTAATATTTTAGAGTTTGAGAGACAGAATATGTGTAGGAAGGGTACAGAGCAAAAATGTACAATAGCAGATACACTGAAATAATTATGTATCTCTTTTTGGTACTGAAATATTGTCAGTTATCCTAGCATAGTAATCCATGAAATAAATTAAATAATTTTAACCCTGCTGTATTGTAAATGACTGATTGTAGGTTTGTTTTCACATCAGCTGTTTGAGATATCAGTGGTAGATATATGACCACAGGTTTCCTGGGGGGGGCAGTTAAGGGGGAGCAAATAATGAAAGCAATGTGCACCCTTGCCACACAAGCGTATGTGCGTCGTGACATTGCATGCACATATGAAAGAGACAGAGCTCGGGTTGTGATGGTGCAATGCTGCTTGCGCCCTTTCAATGAAAGCATTGGATCCTGCAAATGTGTCTATATATATATATAGCTAGTAATTGGTATTCATCTTAGTTATATATTAGGTCTACATGAACGTGTACTGCTCTGAATCAATTTGGATTGATTCACAGGATCAGACCAATGGATCCATTGGTTCAAATGGAGCCATGAGTGCCTGGAGAGGGTCAAAAAATTCAAGAAGGCAGCTACAATTGAAGCCCCACCCCTTTTTATGACACATGTAAAAATGGGGTGGGGCTTCAATCACATGGTTGTGGCTGTGAGCTTTACTTTTTTGACTCCCTCCCTACGGACACTTTTGAACTGAATACATTTGAATCAAATCAGACCAATGAGGTCATTTTCCATGCATGGACATACACATGGAATGGCCTAAATTAGTCCGGATTGAATCTAATTGGATTTAGCTCAGAGATTTGGTCTGAATGGATTCAGTGTTCATGTTTGTATACCCTTGTTCCGTGTACTCAAGATGTTAATATCAGACCACAAAGTCACAGCATCTCAGGTTCTGGAGAGGTTACATCTGTGCAATTAGGACCAACACAGACCACCCGAGATATATTCTGGACTGATAACTCTGTACTTGTGGTCTCAGTAAGGCAGCAACTTCAAGAGATGTAGATAGGCTCTGGGAGGCTATAAGGAAGGGTGGACAATGTTTGAGGTGTTGAGCTTGATGAGTCAGAAATCATACAGGTCTGGAGTAAACAAAGCCAAAATAAGGATGAGATTTTATGAATGTGGAGTAGTAACTTTGGTCACAGCTCTAGCAGCTGCTCTGAAGAAGCCCTGTCTGTCATATATTGCTCATTTGCTCAAGAGCTGCTAAGAAGAGATTCAATTATTATGATGAGGCAGACTTAGTTATCCCAGAGCAACCGTGCTGAACCTAGTGCTCTTCAGATATTGTGGATTCAACTCTCATAATTCCCTACAAAAATTGCCCTAGGATAATTAATTGGCTCAATGCCATACAATGGGCAGGACCCAGTATAAGATTATTTAAGAAGATGGGCAGGAATTTTAATAGATTTTAAAGCAGTACTAATGCCTAATTTATTTGCTCATGATTTTATTATTTTTCCATATATTATAATTGATGCTTATGTTGCAAGGTTAAACTTGAAAACCTCTAATTCAATTATATTCATTTTTCTAATTTTGATTTAGAAATTAGGTTTCAGATTTTGCTCATCTGATTTTTGGCATATATTGGCAGTGTTTTTCTTTTAACAAATATGCAAATACTTCATGTTTCCTTCATATTCATTTATTAACCATTGATACTTAAATTAATAGTACTTAACAGTTCAGCTACTAGATAGCTTTACATCTGTGCTGCAACATTTATTAATAAGCATAGCATTTAAATATTACATGACACTTTTTATTGGATTTTGCATGGATATTCCATTTAAAATAGCTACGTTCAGTGCTAAGCTATTGGAGATGACAATGTAGCAGAAATAATGTTTAATTGAGAACTTCTGCCATTTAATAATTGATCATAATTATTATAGATTATCAACGAGACTTTGTCTTTTATACAGGTATCATCAACAGGAATGGGAGACTTATATTTATATTACTCTAGACAGGCTCACTGAAAACAAATGCCCCCTGTCCTCTGTAGTCTCAGAAGTGAGGTCATGAGATAATGATTTTAAGAAACAGGAAAGCAGATTTTAATTGAACGTTAGAATTATTTAACAGTGGAACCAACTGTCAGTAAAGATGATGAGCTTTCCTTTGATGGGTAGACTTAGTAAAGGCTGGACAGACATCTCTTGGGGATGAATTAAATTTGATTCCTGCACCGAAGAGAGATGTGTGTTTGATAGTCTAAATGGCCTCTTCCAACTTTATTATTCTAACTGGAGGTGTATTGTAATGACAAAGTGCTTGGCCACATTTTTTTGAGAAAATGTATGAAGGGGAGACATATAGTTTAAAGCACTTGAGGATGGAGAGTTGCAATTTGTTGTTGCTTGCTAAAATACGCTTTCTGCGTGTTTCTGGATTTTATAATTTATCAGCACTATCTTTCAAAAACCAGTATGTAAAAAATTAAAAGGGCCTTTTGGTGGCAAAGCAGGAACTTGTCTTTCAGTACATTGCTGGGCAATCCAGAACTCCATTTTCTCTCTAATGTGGATGGAGTTTTTGTGAAAGTGCTTTTCCCCATTGCATAGCTTGTGCAAGGTGCCCATAAATGAGAGCAATCTGAAAATAATTCCATTGGAATGCTTAGGGAAGACCAAGCAATAGACGAAAGATGATAGATAGATAGATAGATAGATAGATAGATAGATAGATAGATAGATAGATAGATGTAGGTAGGTAGGTAGGTAGGTAGGTAGGTAGGTAGGTAGGTAGATAGATAGATATAGATGTAGGTAGGTAGGTAGGTAGGTAGATAGATATAGATAGATAGATAGATAGATAGATAGATAGATAGATAGATGGAGGTAGGTAGGTAGGTAGGTAGGTAGGTAGGTAGGTAGATAGATAGATAGATAGATAGATAGATAGATAGATGTAGGTAGGTAGGTAGGTAGGTAGGTAGGTAGGTAGATAGATAGATAGATAGATAGATAGATAGATAGAGATAGAGATGACTGATAGATAGATAAATAGATAGATAATGTGCCATCAAGTCAGTGTCAACTCCTAGCGACCACTTAGATATATTTTCTCCATGATGATCTAGCTCTGGCTGGTCTTTCAGGTCTCCTAATAGTGCACTCATCACCACTGTAACTGAGTCCATCCACTTTGTCGCTGGTCATCCTCTTCTCTTTCCTTCCACCTTTCCCAGCATTAGAGCCTTTTCCAGAGAGCAGGGTCTTCACATAACGTGTCCAAAGTAGGATAATTTGAGCCTGGTGATTTGTGCCTCTAATGAGGACTGTGGGTTGATTTGTTTGATGGTCCATTTATTTGTTTTCTTGGCTGTCCTTGGTATTCCTCCTCTCCATAAGGAGTGGATTTGCAGGAGGTTTATTGTAGTTTTAATAATAACTGTTTCATTTGCCTTCTAATATATTTCTGATCTGGTGCAGAAAACAACATTCATGGACTTGTCAGCTGGAAATAGAGAAATATCAGACTTCTGGTGTCTATTTTTTGTTTTCTCTAGTTCCTCAAGCATAACAAAAATGCACTTAGAATAATAATAATATATTTTTTAAAAAGTTGAGGGATTTGTTTTAAACTGAGTGCAGCAAACAATTATTTCAAATGAAAATCTATTCCTGGTTCTCACCTTCTATCCAATTCCCACCTTTCTTGATTTCAGCAGTAGAATTTAGAAGGCAGAAGACTAATTCTATTGTTGCTATAGTTAAAAAAGAAACAAAAAGAAAAATCCTTGCCCATCTATTGCTGATCACTACATCTCCTAGCAATAGTCCCAATCTACTTTCTGATCATCTGAAAATACCACTAAGATTTGTAATGTTGGGATTTATAGATAAAAGCCACAAGTGGAACCAACAATGGACTATGGCCATTTCATCACGAGTAACTTTCTAGCACCATTCAGCAACATCCAGACACTGTTGAGGTGAAATCAAGACCGTCCTCATTACTGTTATTCTGGCACAGACATAGTTAATGATGCTAGAAGACAGAATATACTATAAATTTATAGCATGTATAAATTAATAATAAGGAAATGGCCAAGGAATTGCAGGTGTGGCCAGTCATACCTTTAGGGCCCATGTCCACTGTAAGTTCCTTTTGCTTCTGACTGGCAACAGAATTAGGAACACGAGCGCCAGTATTCACATTGCCTATCTCACCATTGAATGCTGACATCAGAGAAACTTCTTTATAAAGCTTGAATACAAACACATTACATTTCAAATGGCCTAATTTACCTACTTTCTAGACTGCCAACCAGATATTTAGATGAAAAATGTAAAATATTGTCCAAGTTAGAAAATTTGTTAATTGTGCATTATTTAATGATAGCTTTTAAAAGCATCTCACTGTGGCATGGTGAGTATAAAAAAGAAGGCATACATCTGAACCACTTTAGGATTCAGGACTTCTCATAGCATTTTTTGGGAAGTATTTAGAGTGGGCTTTAAAATATGGAGTTTGAGAGGGATTGAGAGATATGTCATTTAGAAAAGAAAGAAACTCCTAACATCCAGTTAAAATGCTGGTAAAATAGTATATAAACTTTCAACACTGGCTCTTGGTGCAAACTTTTGGAACAGTGGATGATTTACTACTTTCTACTGTAAATGTCTATTCAATTAATCTAAGATTTTGGAACAATGGAATGGCCACAAGGACCGATCAAATGAAGGCAACATTAAGAGAGATTGTGAAATGTTAGTTTTGGAGAAGAGAAATGGGAGTTTCCTTCTGACCCTGCAGTGTCCCTCCTCCGCAAAATAAGCATGTCCATTTAACAGCCATCAAATGCTTAAATGAAGGTTCAGAACAAAGATTCTTCTGTCTCTGCCAATCAATACAGAATAGACAGTAGCACTGGAACCTCAAGAGGGAAGAAAATACAATACGTAATTATAGGAGAGGATGTAGGACATTGAGAAATCTAAACCAGAACTGGCTGTCATTGGCAGTGGTGATGCTCCCTCAGAAATGAAGTTACTCAGAAATGGAAGAAGCAAAGGCAACTAATATAGTGGACAACACTAACCTAAAAAGAAAAATGCTGATGCTTTACAGGAAACATAATTTTTAATTCTACTATTTATTCTCCTATGCAAGAATCTCTTCTGCTTAGACCCTATATCCTAGAAAGATGAGTGCTAAGCATCAAGAAGGGATGATGTGTGATATTGTTCTGTTAGAATAAATAGTGTGACAAAGTTAACCACAAAATCCTTATAAAACCAGAGGGATTAGTGAAAATCTATTGTAGAGTAGATAGAATAATCACATAAGAAACTGATGAGCAAATGAAGTAAAGATTGATTTTCTCAGTTCATTAAAAACCAGTGGACTACCTCCACATCAACTCAAGTGGATAAAGACTATGGTTATAGCACATTTAAGTTAAACACTAGATTAATGAAGAGAATATTATAGCATATTGAAGTACTGAACACACCACTATACAGAATAACATTCCAGATAATTATAGTTTCAATATTGGACTTAGGTTTCTTTTCCAAAATTCAAAGGCAATGATTTCTTATAAAGTTAGTATTTGAAATGGCAATTAATCAAATGAAGAACCAGCCCTAAATAGTATTTGATTTTGTCATATCTGCAAGAATCTGTTCTCTCATATGGGCAATTATACATAAAAGTGTCTAGACTTGGGTCATTTAAAAACTTAAAAATGCCAAGCTACATGAAAAATATTTACTGGAAAAGAAACAAAAGAAACAAAAACATCTGAAGAAATAGTGAACATACCAATATTTTCTGAAAATGTCTCTAACTCCTTTTTATTGACATTCCAATGCTTCAAAGCATCACCATTGGTCTATACTTATTTTTGGATAAATCCCTTACTGAACACTCTATGTCATATCTTCATGTTGCCCATTAATGTCCTGTTCTGTCCCTAATGCAGATTTGATGTCGCATTTTTTTTTGTTGCATGTGATTGATTCATAGGAATGATAAAACTGACCTTAAAAAGTCTTTGCAAGAAGTGTTGAGATAAAATAGCTTTCCTTAATATCAGACTTTTGCCCAGCAAAATACTTATTGCACAGCACTTACTTTACGGTTCTTGCATCCAGTGGTAGATTGATCTGAGATGGTCCTGCCTTTCTCAAGCAGTTTTTTGTTTCTGCCATCTGTGTAATCCCATTCAAAATTTTGATTCAAAGGCAACTTGATCAAATTAGTTCTTCAAATAAATTCTTTGAATTGAATCACTAATGGATGACAACAAATTAGATGCCTTTGAATTGATGTTAAGATTCAGTTGCACATGCACACACACTTTTAATAAATCAATCATTGGAATCAAATTAATTAGTTTTGTTAATCTGAATCATGAATTTGAATTGAAACAATCTGCCTTTCACACCAAACTACAATCTTTGCTGATTCCCAGATGCCTATAATCAAATTCCAAATTAGCAAATCAGTTGGGATAATAATATTTTAAAGTTTTGATTGAAATATATTGTATGAGTAACTTACTTCAGAGCGATACTCCAGTACAATTGAATTTTCATTTCCATACATCTGGGCAGTAAAAATATATTTCATTTAAGTTTTTGAATGGATTCAGGTATATTTTGTATTTTCTTAGTTATGATATAGTCTTAAGATAAGTGGTCGTCCTTTCTAAGATGTGCACAAATGATTCCATAAGGTAGCTACACTTTTCAGAAATGACTGTCATTCTAGTTATCATTGGACAGATGGAACTCCTTCTGTTAAATATCTAACAATGATGGATCCCTGATTTGGTATGTGCTCAGGTGTGCAATAATCTCAAACTCAGATAGTCCTAAAACTAAACTAAGCTTCAGCATCATTTTCCAGCACTAATAGCAACTCAAGATATGAGTATAATTTTGCTTCTGTTAATTATCTCTATTCCTGATAAGAATGGAATTTAGAATATGGAGGTGGTAGGAGCAGGATGTTTCTTCACCCAAACGTATTGGTTATTTGTTTTTTATCCTTAAAGTATATATACCCAGCCTTTCTAATGGCAGTGCACTAGCCAGAATGCATCTCACAACCATTTAAAGCCACAAAGAAATACAGTTAGTACTACAAAGATATCAAGGCGATAAATATACAGAGGCAAAGATAATAGATAAAACAGCTTTCAAGAAAAACAACTTATTAGGCAAAAGCCTGCCAGAACAGAAATATCCTTACCAGCCTGTGAAAAACATCTGGAGGGGCTGCCCATTCTTCAGAGGACAGAGAATTCCACCATGTTAGTGGAATCACCAAAGAAGGTCCTATTGCTTATCATCAACTATGCCTCCATCTTAAAGAAACCCTTCTGATATTGGAAAGCAAGCAGTTAGCATGGAAGAATGCAATTGCTCTTATATAGGTACTCCAAAGTATTCTAGTCTTAAAAGGTAGACAAATTATGAAACTTGCCTGAGAAGTCTGACATGATCCCACATGCTTGCTGAATCATTTTTGACCAATTCTGGTGAATGATTCTAAACCAACTTGAACTTTGAAAAGTTGTTCAATATCACCAAGAAGCCAGCTTTTGCCCTAACTTGCTAAGAATCTGTGAGTGTATGAGGAATTATTTTATTATATTTTAGTCTGTCTGTCTGTCTGTCTGTCCAGGCCCAGGCCCAGGCCCAGGCCCAATCCAGCTTCTGGCATAATTGGGAAGCTACTGGTATTCAAGGGGGTCCCACTGGCATTAATATCTAGAGCTGCCATTTTAAACTTTCACCAATGTCCCCATTTTCATTAAGGATCATTTAGGCTCATAATTTAACTTTCTTGAAGGGCCCCAGAACAGTGCAGTTTTGGGGCCTTTGAGTAAAATTCAAAATGGCAGCTTATTATTACTGCCACCACGTATGCCTGCAGCTGGAGGCTCACTGATGTAGCAGGGGGACCAGAGGATACTTTGGGAAAGCTAGAGTAGTCTTAGTTACTATTAGTGCCTACACATCTGAAAATAAGACTTCTAGAGAAGACACAAGAGTGTACAACAGGTGCAGATTGAAACCCAAGCTGAGTTTAAAGTTGTATTCTTTCTGCTTTCTTTTAAAGCATCATTCAATAGCTTTATATCAATTTTTTGCAACAGCTACAGAACAAATACAACAGTGTTTCTCAACCCTGGGAACTTTTAAGATGTGTGGACTTCAACTCTCAGAATTCCCCGGCCAGCCATGCTAGCCAGGGAATTCTAGGAATTGAAGTCCACACATCTTGGCTGGAGAATTCTGGGAGTTGAAGTCCACACATCTTAAAGTTCCCAAGGTTGAGAAACACTGCAACACAACCTAAATACTTCTTTACTATTACTGGTTTTGAAAAATGCCTGTCTCATGCTCAGAATGATTAAGCTAACTGTGTAGTCTCCTCAGTGTACCTAGTGTTAATATCAATTACAGGTAAATGTTGCTTATAGAAAAGGAAGGGGGAATGCCATTTACTTCTGCCTTCTTCTTTAACCTATAGTGATTCTTGCTCTTAAGCACAGGGTTGAACTGGTCGCCCAGGTTGGCTTCGGGAAGGAAACTTTCCCCACGGCACATTGGCAGACACCGGGGCTTTTTCGCCTTCCTCTGGAGCATTGGGCAGGATCATCTGTTAGGATCAGGTGGGCATATCCCACACGATCAACTTCCTGCTTTAATTTGAGGGTGGGCTAGCTGGTGGGCTAGTGGTTGATCTTAGGCCTTTACTTCCCTGTGTCTGACAGAGGGTGAGATAGCTGCATCCTTTAACTGTAGTCCACTCAACCTTCATATCTGCATCTGAATTTTACTAAAAGCAAATTACAATTTGTAAGTTATCATAACAGGCCTGTGTTTCATGGTTGGTTTTTGTTTTTTGTTTTGCAGTGGTGAGAAGCATGTGTGCTTCTTCAGGGTGAGATAGCGCCCCCCCCCCCGCCATTTTTACGTTCGTCTAACCTTGCAGTCTCCTAGGGCCCAAATGAATAGCTTCTGAAAGTTGGCGGGTGGCTTCCAGATTAGTTTGGCACTTTCAGACCACTCCCATTTTCATTCCCCAAACTTTCAGAAGCAGTCTGAAGGTGATCCATAGTTATCTTAGTTCTGTTGCTTGGAAATGTTGAGAATAAAGAGTATAAATCACTGCCTTACTGAACCTGGACTTCTGCTTCACACAAAATAATAAGAAAAAAACTGTAGTCTAGTATTTTGCAGGCAGTTTCTCCTGTTCTGAAGAAAAGGAGAAAACAGACAAAACAGCTGTCAATTTCATTCCTTCTTTTTTTTTCTCTATTGAGAAGAGCAGAGCAGTCAAGCTAATATTTCTTTTACAACACCTGAAACTCAGGTGCTTGGAACAGAGATGATGCAAGAGTTCCCTCCAGAAGGGGAGTGGAATCATAGCAAGCAGTAAATAAAAAAGGAAGGAAGGAAGGAAGGAAGGAAGGAAGGAAGGAAGGAAGGAAGGAAGGAAGGAAGGAAGGAAGGAAGGATAAAAGCCACTTAATAGCTAAACCAGATATGAATTAGCTCATTTCTCCAAAGCTGATGATATCCTGAGAAGACAGTAGTCTGGAGCTACCCTGGTGCAGGACCCTCATATGGAAGGGTGTATAAGTAGGAAATTTGCAAAAATCAAGTTTCCTACCTTTCACAAGTGGAAATGCTTTCCAGGACAACTAGCCCACCATTGGATAAACCTTGTAGTCTGCAAACAGCTTTCTTGTCCTGGGGCTCAGTTGTAGAAGTTTTTCACCTCAGGGACCCTGCCATTCAGAAGATACATGTTTTAGCAGAAACATCAGACTGTTCAGTTGGGTGATCCAAGTACCAAAAGATGGACTGATTCACAGTCTAAACAGTAAGCATATATTTTGGTTGGGATATAGGGATCTTAGTTATAAACGGGCAAAGTATATGTATTAGTATTCTGTTTTCCACTATTTAAACCTCTCCTTTCTGTGATACGCAGATTCCCTGGCTTCCCATGCTTTAATTACCTTAAGCAAAATCTCATGTAGGAACTCCTTTCTTGTAGTTACTTCAGATGAGAAAGTGAAGTTGCCAGGAGGGTAAAGACATTCAGTACCAGCAACCCTTTCTGCTGAATTGCAATGATGAAATAAACTTGGAAACACCACCAAAATAGATTTTAAATACGATGAAAAAAAAAACCAAATGATTTTCATACTGGGGTGGGGTTGGGGGAGAACAAAACTTTGGGAACATTGTGCAGATTTCAGCACAGTAAATGTTAATTTATCTTGGTGATCCTTAGAAGAGCTTTTAAAAATATATTATGTTCTAATGCTGTTTATAATAGTATATAATCCCTATTCCTTTTTGTTTAATAATGGGAATTTGTGGACTGTTTGGGCTATACAGTATAGCCTTCAATTCCAGTTCTTCCTTTTTTGCTTGATAATGTTGGGACCTCATTATCCCCCACATCCATATTTTTAAATGTAGTAGGAACTTTGAAATCAGATGATTGGTACATTAAGCCCCATATTTTGATCCAGCGTGACAAGGTATGTCCAGGATTTCAGTAGGAGTTTCTAGCCCTACTTGGAGATTCTGGAGACTGGACCTAGGGTCTCTGGCATGGAAAATGTATGCTTGATAATTTCACTAAATCCTTCCTCAATTTATGTCTACTGGCAAATATAGTATCCCAGCTCAGGTCCAGATGGATTAGACTAAACAAACAGCTGATTAAATAATTGGTTTCACAGGACATTGTCTCTAGTGTAGCCTCTAAATTATTTCTTCTTCTTCTTCTTCTTCTTCTTCTTCTTCTTCTTCTTCTTCTTCTTCTTCTTCTTCTTCTTCTTCTTCTTCTTCATCATCATCATCATCATCATCATCATCATCATCATCTAAAAATGCCACATCCAGTCTAAACATCTGGCTGACTGTGTGACCAACCAACACAACAGCAATCATAACAACAACAACAAGAAGCTATTTCAAACCTAATTCTGGGAGATGAATGGAGATTGGTCTACCAGGAACAATATAGCTTGCCAGGAACTCATTATGGATTAGATGAGGAGAAGCACAAGTAGAGTTTTGTTCACATGTCATAGCTTTCCTGCTTCATCTTCTCACTGTACCTCTCCTGAAAATCAGTACTAAGGTTGACGGGACCTTCTGAAATGGCACAGGAGTAGATGCTGTGGGAAGAAAGAAACAACAGAATTGGAAAGGGACATCTTATGTGAATGGAAATATTTTTTCTGGTTGCATTCGGCACTTTTTGGATTTAACCCAGTGTTTTAAAGGTTGATATCATCTCTTAAATGGCCCGAGAATAAAGGTATCTATTACTGCAAGGCAAAATCAAACATCTTTTTCATAGTTGGCAATCCTGCTAACACTCAAATGTCTTTGTTATTTTGTTTCTGCAAAGCTTTAACATTTAAATTATTTTTACAGAACAAAATAACTATGAAGCAGCTTTGTTTTCATATTTGTTTTCTGTATGTACCATATGCTCTGATTCCCCCAGCCATCTTCCACTTTGGGAGACCCTTGTGCTCATCAGAAGGGAAGGTCTAGAATTTGACTGCACATTAAACTAACTATAGTTTTCATCTACAACTTATGGGTAAAAAACAAAACAAAACCTGGTCCATTTATTTAACTTTAACTCCAATTTTGTTATTAATAGATGTATGTGTGCTAGTTGAAATGCAAGTTGTTTTTCTGTAACTAACCTTGTATTTCTTGTCTTCTTTAGGCCCTCACACAAAAGTGGTCCGTCGAATATTCACAAATAGCCGTGAGAGGTGGAGGCAGCAGAATGTCAATGGAGCTTTTGCTGAGCTTCGCAAGCTCATTCCAACTCACCCACCTGACAAAAAGCTCAGCAAGAATGAAATATTACGCCTGGCTATGAAATACATCAACTTCTTGGCCAAACTGCTCAATGACCAAGAAGAGGAAGGGAACCAGCGGGGTAAAGTAAACAAAGAGACTGGCATAGTGCAAGAAGATCTTCTTCAGGACATGTTGTCCCCGAATTCAAGCTGTGAAAGCTCATTAGATGGAGCAGGAAGCCCAGACAGTTTCACAGAGGAGCATGAAACATTAGATCCTAAACACACAAGAGGTCTCCATCATTCCCTTCTTCCCATCGAGAACAATGCCCAGCGATGATGAACCAGCACAGGGCATCCCAGAATACCTGGTATCTGGAATGTATGCATGTCCTCCCTTTCTTCTTCCTTCTTCTTTATTTAAGACAGAACAAATAATGGGTACTTCCCAAGTTTCTTTTCAACTTGAACAAGTTGATGAAGATAAAGAATGAGTAACCAGGTGTACAGAACAGTGCATCTTTCCTGCTTTTGTCACCAGTGAAGCATAGGCCTTGCTAGTTGTGTTTTTGAAAAGTTAAACACAGAAGGGCTGAAATATGCAGGCAGCTTATTCTGTGTTTGTTCAAGGTTTACAAAAGGATTGAACTGAGACTCCATCCTTCTGCTGATTACCTATGCTCTTGTTTTGCCTTGTCTCTCAGCTGTTTGGACCCAAGCATCTTCAGTTCTGTGTGGCTGTTGGCATTGAAAGTCCTTAGAAATTCTTCATGTTGTATGGTGGGTTTTTTCCCAGGTGACTTTGAGGAAATGTGTGCAACTTGTCTACATTCACACAAGAGTTTTGCTGAAGTACTATTTGTGAGCAACAAATAGCTTTGTGTTCTTGCTTTATTTTGTTTTTCCTTTCCTTTCCTTTCCTTTCCTTTCCTTTCCTTTCCTTTCCTTTCCTTTCCTTTCCTTTCCTTTCCTTTCCTTTCCTTTCCTTTCCTCTCCTCTCCTCTCCTCTCCTCTCCTCTCCTCTCCTCTCCTCTCCTCTCCTCTCCTCTCCTTTCCTTTCCTTTCCTTTCCTTTCCTTTCCTTTCCTTTCCTTTCCTTTCCTTTCCAAAAAGCACCTCCACACATTTCACCCAGGTCTGAATTGCTTGAGGTTTTGTATTTATGATGTGGACTTTAAAAAAAAATTCTGATATACAGTATTTGCTGAACTATAAAGGTACACCATCTAGGGTTTATTTCTCAACTTATGACACTTCATCAGAGGGATGTTTCCTTCAGGCATGGGTGAGCAACAGGCTCCTTGGAGTTGTCACCTTCAGTTTCCCTGGCTTTATTTTCTCTGAAAAAAGTGTGATGAGAAATGTTGTTTGCGTGTATTTATATATAAGGCTGGTATAAACAATGTTTCAGTAATGCACTTTGACTTGCTTAGATTTACATATATTGAGGTGATGAGGCACGATCCAACTGAAGCTTCTTCTTTACAAGTTCCATGGAAATAAATGAGAAATCTCCATGGAAAATCCATGGAAATTTGCATATTACATGGCTGTTCAGTAAATTTGGGTACATGCGGATTGCCCCAAACTGGCTAACTGTACTATGCTCCATATATAGGGGTTTTGCAGAAGAAGCTCCTAGAGGACAATGCTCAAGTGGTACTTTTTTTTCCCATACATTGCTTGGGTTCAAAACTAATTTGCATTCTGTTGTACATTGTAGTTCTGTGGCCAGTGGTATATGCAGCAAACCATGATGATGCCAAAACAACATGAACATGGTGATGCATCATGCAGATGTGTCTTATGTACTTGTGTCCCAATGGCTGATACAAGTATATAAGCTATGGCATTTGTGTGATGACATTGTCCCACTGTTTTGTCATTTTCCCTTCCTTGTTCCCCTGCAGATGCCTAAGTCTGTGACTGTTTTCTGTGCTATGCGCTCTCTCTCTCCAGCCATTCCCCCATGCTGGTGCAGCTAATCGATCTTAAGCACCTGATACATCTTGTTTTCCCCTTTTGACCACTAAAAAATTGCAGTCTACTTTATCAAGGAAGGGCTGCTGAAGATTGTGAGATTAGGTTGGGATTGGTTTTGATATAATCTTTGTGAATTACAGTCAACCTTTGTTTTTGTGGAGTTTGTGAAATCAAGGTTATTAATTCTCAGATAATTTTATGGAAACATTACATTTTTCAGATGTGTGCCTGAGATCTGTTAAATATATAAGCACATATTATAAAATGGAACATACATTTGCTAAACCGAGTGTTTGCAAATGCAGGTATGATTCAAATACACGCTCTGGGGAATTACATTTGGTTCAGGTTTCTAGGTGTGACTTTGTGTTATGTGGCGCTACAGCAGTTTTATAAATTCAAGGCACAATTCGGAAGTTTATATGTTCATCTATTGTTGACTATGAAGGATGTAGCATTGAAAATTCAAGGAAGACTTTCTCCTTCTCAGTTGTAGCGTTTGCCTTGTTAATAAAAAATCATAGTTGCTTGGGCAGTCAAACAGGTGTATACAAGGTTTTTTCCCCACCCTAGGTTGTTTATGAATTCTCTGATTATATGTATATGTGTTTGTTAAAGTATTTTTCTATTGAGCAAACAGTTTTGAAAAAAGAAATATGGTCTTTTGTTGCTTGTATGGGAGGGAGTGAAAGACACATTGCTTTACTTCACTAGCTGCATGTTGTCCCATAAAGATTCAAAGATATTCTGAATAATGTAAAGATTATTGCTGAGGAATAAATGGCTTGTTAACTGTTGCTTTAAAGCCTCTCCCTTCAAAATCTAGAAGCAACAACAATAATAGGAAGGAATCTGTAGACTGGAAACAGAACTTGAAAGTCAAATTAAAACAACTGGAAAGCATTTGACTGCGATTTTTAGGCTACAGATCAAATTTATTTATTAGGATAATATATATTAATTTATTAGGAAGGGCATGTCTAACCAGTGGTGTTCACTGGGATGTGTGTGTGCATGTGTTAAAAGAAGATGGCAGCTACAGCAGTGTGATCAAACTCCTGCCCTTTTCTATGTTGTAGACAGGTCAAAGGGGTGGGGCTTTGATTGTACTGCCATGGCTGCCATCTTGATTTTTTTTTTTTGACAGCTACCATGAACACCATTGAGTCTAGCCTACATGTACAAGCTCTGTCAATTTTCTTTTAAGTAAATGCACAAAGAATTACCCTGATAACATGTTTCATTCATGACCTTTTATAGCCTAGCCATCGCAGTTATGGTGAGCCTTTGATGTTTTCACCGAATTCGTGCTTTCTTTATTTTCTATATAATATTTCTATATTACTTTTTGCTTTATTTCAGTTTTTATAGCAGGGATAAGCAAATTACAGCCCCCTGGCTACATCCATCCCCCCATTGCAGTTCCTTGAGCCCCTCTAAATTTTGCCACTGAATTTTGGTGGCAAACTGCTAAGAAATATTGCCACAGTTTCTCAATCTTCATCCATAGGAAAATGAGAAACAATAATGGTTTTAGCCTTTATTTAGGCTTGACACACATATGCCAAAAAGCACTAACTCTCTGAAGTGGAATCACCTGGAAGTTCCAGATCCACCACATTGCTGGTACCAACTACGGTCTTGGCTAGTAACAGATTGCTCACCCACCTTTCAGGCTGATTTTTAGATGTTTATCAACATATGAAGGTAAATACAGCTTCTTCTGATCTTTTGGCAAAGGAAAATTGAAGGATAGATTGCCCATCCTAAACAAATGGCAGGATTGGGTTTTCTAGAATGGCTAATGCTGTGGGAAGAATTCCTGAAAAAAAAGTTTAAATTTTTTAAATATAATTTTTAATATAATTTTATATAATACTGAATGTCTGTTCTCCTTTACCTCCTCCTCTTCTTATTAATCTAGAAAACACTTCCTTAAGCAACTGCATACTTGACCAAGCTGTAGAATGTTTCTAGTGTACTACAGTTATTTGGGTTACAGTGCCAAAATACCACAGCTAAAGCTAGTCTAAAAAAGATTATTATGGAGGAAATGGTTCTCAGGTCAGAGATGGGCAGCCTAAGGCCCATGGCTGCATACAGGCAGGCCCCCAAACTTTTCTGTATCCCCTCCCCCAAACCTCCAGAAGTTAGGCCATTGAAAATTGGCAACCAACTACCAAAAATAGATGCACAATTTCCTCCTGATTTGGATGTAAAAAAAATAATAATACTGCATCAAAACAGTCCCCCCCACCCCCAGTATCCTCTCAGAAATGGAAATGCCTGGCTCATCCATAGGTGTGACATTATTACATTGCAGTTTCAATCAATCCCTCTCCTCAAATATATCAAATTAAGGAGTGCAACAAGGTGCCTGCCTGTGTTTTAGGTGCTATTGTCTGTGGAATGAATGATGTTTTAACTTGTCAACCATGAGAATAATTGTGATAAACTGTACAGAGCTGGGATGGGTAAACAGGGACCAATTTTGGCCTTCTATGGTTCAATAGATGCAAATCTCAATCCTGAATGCACCTCTCTCCCCCCATTCAGCTGCTACAATCTCTGGTTTTAAAATTTGTATTACAGATGTAGGCTATCATTTCATATGCAGATCTTCTCACTGAATTTTTGTGAAACGTGTGCAGTGCTGACTTGCCCTGGGCTATAATTTTGCTTTTGCCACACTTAGGAGAAACAAAATAAATCTTGTAATTCTGAAGTCTGCCTGTGCCTAAAAACTAGATTATTAACTTGGATGGCCACTGTCACTTTAATGATAATTAAAGGGCTATTTCACACATTCATTTTTGGGAAGTAGTAATGTTCACCCAACAGACCTTGGATGGTTACCTGAATGTATGTGGCTAGTGGCAGAACTGTCTGTTTATTTGCTGAAATCTCTGTCTGCTTTCTGTAACATCTTTTGTCAATTTAATTATGAGATGGGCAGGACTAGAATCCTGAAATTACCCAGTACATTTGAAGAAGCATGTGCAGGATCTTGCTGAAGATCCTGATCTTTTATGCTTCCCCTCATTTAGCCCAAAATAATTAATTATGCTTATAAGAAATAAAATGCATCCATGTTTTGATTATCTTGGGTCCACTCTTTTTTCTGAAAGCATTTTTTAAAACTAATACAGTAAATGAAATGGTGCCTGCTTCTAATGGATGCTTCCTAATAGGAAAATTATATGCAGATTTAGATGACAGTAAAAATTGAGTTGGCTCGTATGTGTGTAAATTATGCAAAGCTGATTTATTTGATGGATAATTTAATATTTCTCCCAATTAATTACCAGCAGACAACAAAAACCCTTACTTCAGTTTCTGTTTACTTACATATTAATTTATTATCCCAGATGGACCAGCTTGCAATAAACCCCATCTTCTAGTTTCTTCCAATATTTACTAATGGTCGTTAATGTCACCATTTCACAGTTTGGTGAATTTCTCATAAGACAGTAGTTGCTGTACAGTTGCAAAGCACTTTGAATGAGGTGTATGCATTTGCTAAATTGTTTTTTTAAATATGATCTGGAAAACAAGGATGGTATAGTTTAACTGACTGCTCTAACTGTGAACTCTAAGTCCTTGGGCTTTAACAGTGCAATCCTATGCTTTTTTACTTAGAAGAAAGGTCTAATAAAGCTCAGAGGAGGTTGGTCTGAAGCACAAATACTTCTTCTAAGATTGCAGCTTTAGTTGCCTTGCCAGCATCTCACCAGAGTTTCTGAACAGGAAAAAACATGCCAGGACTGAAATCTCAACAAGCGAAAACTAAGGCACCCTTATTTTTACTGTAGAAAGCAACATGTATGTTTGCCCTGTTAAAATCTCTGTATGCCTGTGGAGCAGGATGATATATAAACAGTATTTTTGCTAATGTATTGGCTTTCAAATGTTTTAGTTAGTATGATTTCCCTTTTAGAATTAACTTCCCTTATGCATGTTGTTATATCTTGGGAAAGATGAATCTAGGTTTAATGAAGTACACAAGACTCTTCCATCTCCAGTTTAGAATGAAATGCACCAATTGATAGTATCCCAGCCTTCAATTGCCTTCCAGATGCTCTGAGACTCCAAGCCCCAGAATTCATTAGCTAAAATTTTGATAGGCACCAAGGTAGAAAACACTGTATTATTCATAACCAGTGATATTCTGATCTTGCAAAATAGGATGATGATTTTTTGGGGACTAAAGGTGAATACTTTGGACGTGTCAGGAATTCTCTTAGGATCTCAGGCTGTTTCAATGCATTTTAAGATCAGCCTGTATTCTTGTCTAACAATGATCTGCTCCAGGCTATTTATCTGTTCTGAGCAAGATAAAAAAGCAAAATAACATGGCAGACATGATTCAAAGCAGTCTTCTAGAAAAACGTGAAACCATTCTCCAGAAATATTTAAATAGTCTATATTAAAAAGATGTGGAATGGAATTCTATACTTAAACTGATTATTTCTATATTATTGAAATAAATCTTAATTGATTCAGCAAGCCTGTCTCTGGTACATTGTATAGGATTGCAACTTTAGTACCCTAAAAATTGAAATTTGGAGCTTAACAGTCTTATAGTAGAGAAAGTTTTTCAATAATTCATATCATGTCAATGGGACATGTCATGATGTTGATTTCAATGGGAAGTAAATGTAGCTAATGTAGCCTAGGATCAAGCCCTATGTTTAATTTAGGCAATAGCTACCTTGAATTGCCATGTGTTGATAATAATTAAAGAAAACATCAGCATAATCTGCAAGAAATGACAAATTTAAGGGAGGAAAATAAGGGAAAACTCAAGAACAAAATATAAGTGCAACTTAAGTTACAAATATAGCTAATGAATGGGAGTGGAGAGCAGATGGCAGAAGAACCACAACTGTACCTCATTTTCAGTTTGCGAAGTTCAAGATGTTCCAGAACTCCAACCTGGAATTATGCAATGTAACTCTCATCTCTTGTGGCTTCTTTCTTTCCTCCCTACCCGTCGTCGCATTTCAGGATATTTGTACACCCCAGTTCAGTATGGAGGATTTCTATGGATCAATTTAAGCTTTCCATACTTTTGTGTATTCTAGATATATTAGGACTACGGGCTGGTAGGTCTGTGAGCTATCATTCCATCCCATCTGGAGGCCATCAGGTTGGCTAAGACTAATGTTTTTTATACTTATTTCTAGGTGGGAAGCAAGAAGAATTAGTTTTAAAAATGACCGCACACCATATACGTACATATTTTTCCATGAAATATTACATCTGCTTCTTTGTATTCTCCCTCACAGGAATATTGGGAATCTGTTGACATGTGTTTTAAACTGTTTGGATGGTACAGCTCTAGTTCTTCATGTCTCTCCTCCCTTGCCTGACCTGTGTCTTGTGTATATAACACTCTTTAACATTTTAGGTTCTGATTCTAAAGAAGCAGCACTTTTGGTCAGTGATGTACCATGTGATGGATTCCTTTTAGACCCATTTGGTCTTCTGCATTTTGCAGCAGAAGTTAAGTAACCAGAATTGGTACCTTTTATTCTTATTAACTTTGTACAGTCCACAAGATGATGAGGTATTTAGAAAACACATTGGTTGTAATGTGTATGTGTGTGTGTGTGTGTATATATATATATATATAAATAAATACATACATAAATAAATATATATATAAAATGACTATATTGAGGATATTTCTAAATAAAGGTTTGCAAATCAACATGGTCTGTATCACTTCTTTGGTCTAAGGTTACGGTACTTCCCATGCTATCTGGATTAGTTTGATGGGTCAACCTTTATCTGCTAAGAAATATAATGCATTTAGCAACATTGGGAACTGCCTTTTACTGAATTCAATAACTGTCCAACTATCCAGTACTAATAGTAATCGGCAGCCGAAATTATCAACTCCATGATTTGAAACAGGAGTTTTTCTAGCCCCACTTGAATGGGTTAAAAGCAACATAGGAATCAGATAAAAAGGCTCCCATACTTTTGACTTTGTGGTTATCTGACTGGCAAAGAAAATCACTGAAATCGATTTCAGTCAAAATTAGGGAAACTCAAAGTATTTTATGGACGGTACTTAATACCAAGGAAGCTCAGCATGATCAATTCTTGTATATGCTTCATATATTGGAGAAAATGTAAAGAAATAGTTCACATTATCTTATATAGTGGTCTTGAAAAAGTTGTTTTGGAGCTGATTTTTTTTTTAATTAAGAAGGGCTAATCACAACTTAGGCCATTATATTAGAGCCTAAGTTGGCCTTAGTAGGGCTTTTTGGTTATCTGAGCAACACTTTGAAATGCAAAGAACTATGGTCTTCTTACTGGTTCTTCATCTTCTTAAGTAACCGTAGTACATATGCAGAAAGTTGCCCCTCCTTAACATCTGTTCTCATCTCAGAAGTATGTGTTCAATACAGAGCTGGAGAATTATGCTAGTAGGAGCCCTGTGTGGGAAATGGGAAAGACATAATTTCTGGTTGATACTGAACAAAATGTGCTGGGTAAAAGATGGGGCTTATGCTTAGCATCATTGTTAAGTTTGCCTCCCCCACTTTTTAAACTCTTATGGCATCTGTCTCATGAGGACCTTCCCACCCTTTTTATGGCTACATTGAACTGCTGGGAAATGCCATCTAGGATTTTGAAGTGATGTATCCTCAAGTCGTCATCTGAACTATTATCTGAACCCAGATCAATTTCTCTTTTCCACCTGAACCACGTGCAGACTGTACAATGTATTTTGATCCAGATTAGGAAAGCAAATGAAAATCTTCCTTCAATATATTTTATTTTTAAAAACAATATATTGATGTAAAAGAGATGGATGAAAAGTAATCAGATCAGATGGTGTGACTTTTCCTTATCTGTTTCATTAATGGAGCTGCTATAGTCAATTAAGCATCTTGGCTCCAATCATTCCCAGTCACAGTGATGAAAAATGCTTCATCTCATTAGTATACAGAAACTGCAATGGGAACAAACTGTTGCTGCTTTCTGAGTCTGCTTAGTACTTTTCTCATGCCATATGCTAGACAGAGACCTGCCAGTCATGTGCTTGGCTTGGCTTATTCTCACAGCAGGACAAAAGCCCCAGTGAATTAGCAGCCCCTGGAGAGAACAGAGAAATGATTTCTTAGCTGAGTCTAGTAGAGATGAAGAAACTGGCATTTTATACTACTTTTAATAAATGGCATCTCAATTTCAAGATAAACACAACAGGATTTTCCAGTTAATAGATAAAGCAACCACATGGAAAGCACTAGCAACATTGTGGGAAAGATGGCTCATGCAAGAGGACATATTTGGGCATTCTGCTTACCTGGAGCACACGCAGAGAGGACAGATGGAAAATGATGTTCAGGATGGTCTAAATTGCTGCTGAAAAGCTTAAAGAGTTTTCTCACTATATTATCAGAACTTCTTGCTTTCTGTGGGTTTTCCTTGCCTTCTATGGGCTTTTCTTCATAGCCCTTAAAATGCATTCCTCCCATCCTTGAGTTGGCAGAAAAGTATAGCAACACAATTCAGCTGCCTTAACAGCCAAGCTCTCTTCTGCCAAACTGGTAAGGCTGGGTACTGATGCTGTCTGTACAGTTTTAATACCGGACGATTTAAGGGCAGCAACTGATAGATTCCCCTGGTTGTGTTTTACTTCCCACCCAGTGTCACCTGCTGGTAGGAATAACCACCAACAATCACTGCCCCTGCTGTATAATGGAGTGGGCTTGGGTGATTTGGGCAGGTCCCTGAGATGGAGGTTTTAACCATCTTCCAAGCTGCTCACACAACTCTTCATTGGCATTGAAGTTCTCTGCTGCAGTGGCCTGTCATTGGGGACTATTTCTAGCAATCTTCTAGAAGATACTAGAACTGTTTGTTTAAGCACATGTCTAGGAGTCTTCTGGAAGATACTAACTCAATGCCCCCCAAATAGCCTGGCTCAGGAATGGCCCATGCACAGAGAGAGACAGACTGAAGCATGAAGGAATTCTCTCTGGAGTTCTTGCCTCCTGCTGTACCTGAGACCTGTCAGTTAGGGGTGAAGCAGGAGGAAGTGGTCAATAAATTGGTCAGGACATGTAAGTGCTGGACACAAATGGTTGTGGCTAACAGCACCCAGTTCATCCCATGCCCTTGGCTGCACTTGTGGCCGATTACTCAGGTTAAAGGAGGAAACATACAAACCTCTTTTCATCACAATCCACATATATCCCAAGGACTTAATGTTACAAGGAAGTGGCAGTGGCTTGTAGCACCCTGAAGCAGCTCACAGAGTGTGCAAAATGGTATTGGACTCTTCAGAATGACACAACCACCTCTGAAAATAATAAAACCGGTAGAAAGTATGACCATGTATGAAACCACTTGCTGGCAGAAGCAAGGAGAAAACTTGTAGTGCTTTTGGAACAGAATCCAGCTCTCTTTCCCAAAGAGCACCTTTTTTAAAATTCAAAAGATAAGCATGTGTTTAAGAACAAGTCTAACACTCTTCCAGAAGAGTGCTAGATTCCAGTGTGCTTCTGTGAGATTCAGGTGTCCAGTCTTTTTGGCTGCCCAGACTAAAATGGCCATGGCGGGTGATGTCCAATGGCCAAAAGGGAGAATTGAAGACAATGTCACGAGAATGTTTTCTAAGTACAGCTAATGAGATGTCTTTATGCCATGGTTAGCAGAATATGAGAATAAGCCTTATGACAGATTTTAAGACTAGTCTGAAGAGCTGAAAACAGGAGGCAGAAAATATCAAGGATATCCATCAAGTGTACCTCTTTGGAGCTTCTGTTTTAAATAAAACAATCTTAATCAGATCTATCTATGTGAACCTATGAGTGGGCATTACTTGCCAATCACTCTATCGGCCTGGAGTTGAAGATGGCACTACCACCCAAGGCATTCCAATACAGTAGGCTGTTACAGCTGAATTCCTTCAGTCAACGGGACATTTGCCTTGGAAGTGGCAGACAATCTGAAAGGGATAATTTCTTATTCAAAGCACAGTACTCTATATGCATTTATGTACATATGGCATCTTAATGCCACCAACTTCATGAAGACTCCCAGCAGTTTACAAAAAGAAGTATAAAACCTATGAGCCCCCAAACAACTCCAGCTTCCAAAAGAAAAACCTTTGTGTCCAACAAGCAACATCCTTAAAACATAAACAGTTAAAAGCTCTGCAGAAGAGTTCAGTTTCAACTGTCCAGAAAACTTCAAGGGAGCTACTTGGATCTCCAAGATAAGGTATCCCACATTAAAGAGGCAGGTCCAGAATAGTAAGGTGCTATAGCTCTCCCTCCTCTGATCTCACATGGGGGGACTCTCTAAATGTTCACATATAGACCAAGCACACCAGATGGGTCAGTTCCTCCTGAAGTGGGTGGTCCTACAGATATCTAGGTGCCAAGCCAAAAAGGGCTTTAGGGTTTTACAGGTTAAGACAGATTAAGACCAGCATTTTGAATTATACTCAGAAGCCTACTGGGAGCCAGTGCAGTGCCTGAAGAACCAGTGTTATATGGCATTGGTGGCTCTCACCTGCAAGTAGGCAGGCTGCAGAAGGGAACTTCTCGCCTTTTACTAATGACATAATGCAAGATCAAGCTTTCAGGATTGTTGGTTGTTTGATCTGCCTACCTCATCATTCAAATAAACTTTTCTAGAATGGTCTACTGGGCTAACAATTAAGATAGAAGCACAATGCAATAAATGCAGCACACGTGATATAAGAGGAACAAGGAAAAAGAAGCAGCAACATGAAAATAAAACAGTTATATCAAAGATTAAAAGGTTCGTAACTGCCTGGGAGAATTAAGAAGGTGCTGACATGACATCAGTGTTGGTACCAAGTGAGCTTCCCACCAAGAGGCCAGCACTGCAATAATAATCCCCTTCACATTCAAAGCCAGCACTTCACCATGCTTGGGGGAGAAGACTGAAGATAGTAACAGAGTAGGATAGGCTTGTGTGGAAGTGGAATGCCACTAGCCCTTTCAGTGATACCCAATAGTCAGTTTACAGTGCGCCCCTATGATTCCTGGGACTACTTCTAAGGCTGGGGCTTCCTGAGGCTGTCCAGTCCCAGCCTCAGGGAACTCTTAAGACATGTGCATGAATGACTGGGGAGGAGATGCTCAACATCTGTCACTGAATTTGGGGTTTTCATAAGCTGTACGCCATAATCATCACAATTATACCAAAGTAAGGCTTGACATATCTCCCTTTTCATGTAATGCGTCTATCTCATATATTGGTTTCACCTTTTGAGTTGCCATACTGACATAAATGAACATTTGCACGATATTCTAATTTTTCGAGTTTCACCTGTATATCATAATTCCCTTCTTTCTATAATCTATTTTTTCTAATCATATAAGCCGTAAGTGACAAAATCATTTTCTTTTTTACACAAAAAGTCCATAAGGGGTTTCCAGTCATTGATGAATGTCAAGAATGACTTTTCTCTAATCAAAGAAGTCAGTTTCACCATCTCAGCAATAATCTCCCATGACTCTTTTCTAACTTTCTATCCATCAGTTCTAAAAGGAAAAGTTCTGGCCTCAATTGTATATTAATTTTTAAAATCCTCTGTATCAATGTGTGTATTTGAATCCACATATTTTTAGCTTTTTTACATGTCTAGCAAGCATGATAGAATGTCCCTTCATGTTTCCTCACATTTCCAACATACATTTGGAATGCCTTTATACATCCTAGATGATTTCTCTGGCATCATGTACCAACGATACATCATTTTATAAAAATTCTCTTAAAGATCATAACATAATGTAAAATTCAACCCTTCTGACCACGTATTTTCCCATTGATCCATCTGTATATTATAACCAAAATTCTTAGCCCACTTTATTATACATTCTTTAACCTGTTCTTCTATTTCAAATTTCAACAAAAGCGTATACATTTTAGCAATTACACGTTCATCATTGGTACAGAATTGCACTTCAAATTCTGTCTTACTTTGCTCCATACCATCTGTCTTTTTATCCATTTTAAATGTTTCTGATAAGTGTAAATGGGAAAACCTTTGACAACTATATCCTTCTGCCATTAGTTGCTCTCGATTTAATTTTATATTCCCCTTGGGGATTCTCCAATCATTCCTAGTACATTAGCCATTTGTCTTTGCCTGTTGTTTCTCTTTTGCAAAATGCCTCTTGTTCTGAGATCCATAGAGGTGTTTTCAGGCAGAGCCTTGGTTTATATCTATTCCATATTCTCAATATGGCATGTCTAATAAAATGGTTTTCAAAATCCACATCAACTTTAACTTTATTGTACCATAAATGTCCATGCATCCAAAGCTCAGGTCATGCCCTTCTAACTCTAAAAGACCTAACTAAATATTATTCTTAAGGAGCTCAAACACAATACAACACGACCCCTCATCTGAAGACTGAAGTAGTAGAATAACTATTGGTATGCACATTCAGAAAAAAATTGTGGGTATTGTATATGAATCAAACCCAGTCTCTGTATCTGTTTTCAAGAGGGCCAAATGGAATTATAAAATGTATACTTTAAGGATAGGTGTATATTTTCCCCTCATTCTGTGGTCCACTAATATGAAATCCTCCCTTTCTCTGCCTTGTCTTGTCCCTTCCTCTCTATACGACATGTTAGTTTGGGTGTGTGTGTGTGTGTATTGGAGACAATGTCTATGAGACAATTAAAATGGGGTGTTTATTTTGCTCACATTCTTCTTAAAAGGTAAAGGTCCTCTTGAGCTCACCTCCTGGTGATTGCATGCAGTTTTCTTAGCAACACAGGTGATTTTCTACTGTCTTCTTTTGGAATGTTTTTTGATGTCTTAGTCCAGCCCAGGGTTTCTCAACTTTAGCAACTTTAAGATGTGTGGACTTCAACTCCCAGAATTCCCCAGCCAGCATGGTTGGCTGGGGAATTCTGGGAGTTGAAGTCCACACATCATAAAGTTGCTAAGGTTGAGAAACCCTGAGCTAGCCTATAACCCTGGCATTTCTTATGGTTCCCCATCCAAGTATTAACTTGGCCTGTCCTTTCTTAGCTTTGAACCCATACAAGGTCAGCCAGATTTTGCACCTGGTGAGACTCAAATGCTTTTTAACTTATTTTAAACCTGGGAAATGTGGGTATAACAATGACAATAATGCGGGTGTAACAATGTCAATACTGTAAAATGCAACAGTACATTAGTTAAAAGTAATACTTATTGAACATGTCTACTTTAATGTTCATCTCCACACACTTTTTAAAACCATCCTGTTTGGCAATGTCTTTCCCAATATTCTCTTTAAGGCTAATGCATGCTCTGACCCAGTGAGAGTGTGCAGCTCTGCAGGAAGGACTTACTTCAGTTTTCTTCAGCGTATTGCCTCTGAATGTGCAAAACTAAAAGTTCCCTAGAAATGCCCAGGTAGAGGGGGAAATATGGAATTGTCAACTGACAGATCTGGTAGATGCCAGACTAGAGAAAGATATTTCATTTGCTTCTGACTGGGGACAGGGAATACATTTGACCTTAACAAACGTATGCTTTCTGATCCAATACATGAACTAGAACATTTACAGATTTTCAAGTAAAAGGTTCAGGGCACCAAAGGTTTCATCAATTCAACTTTTTAGGGTTGTTTTAAAATTAAAAAAAAAATCTTTAATTTTTTTAATCTATTTTTTTAATCTTTTTAATCTAAAATAAAAGATTAATCTAATTAATATTTTATTTTTACAGTTCTCCAAAATTTTGTAATAAGTTCCTCTGATTAAAAAAAAGGTGGAGTTTATTAGAAGACAAATAATTTCTATATGTATAAGAAACTGTCTAAAATGGTAAATGATTTTTTTTTTTAATTTTAAAACAACCCTAAAAGTTGAATTGATGAAACCTTTGGTGCCCTGAACCTTTTACCTGAAAATCTGTAAATGTTCTAGAAAGCAAGATGGAGAGTTTTCTACATTTCTAGCTCAGCCCCTTCTTGATCAGGGATCTTTTGATGAGTGTAAACATGGATTGAGGGGACGCGGTGGCGCAGCGGCTTAATGACGCTGAAAGTGCCGGCCAGAAATGGCTGAAAGGTTCAGCGGTTCGAGTCCAGCCTCGCGTTAACAAGGTGAGCTCTTGTTTCTATACCCGCAGCTTCTGCCAACTCAGCAGATCGAAAACATACGTGAGTAGATAAATGAGTACTCTCACTCCGGTGGAGGAAAAATGCTGACAGCGGCTCAACAGAGAGACGGGACAAGTTGCCGGTAAAAGCGCGAAAACCGCGCTCGTCCGAAAAAGAGGCGCGAAGCAACGGAAATCCCGCCTCCTGTGCTGCCAGCTGGGCTGACGCTCTAGGAATTAGGCTCTGGCAAAGTCTAATTCCGAAACTAGAAAGATGCAATTGCCTTGAAAACCGCTAGGGGGCGGTCACTGCAGGGTCAGTAATGACTGTTAAGCAGATTAAAAAAAAAAAAAAAAAAAAAACATGGATTACCAGGGAAGAATTCTTTGCTCTGCTTTTAAAAAGTGTGAAAAGCAATTATTAGAACTCAGGTGTGATGGCCACAGACATACTTATTTTGCTCTGTGTCCCATAGTAAAACCCAGCTGATCCCTAAAATGGTAATTGTAGCAAAACTGATATGGATGTAATCACACAATAGCAATTCATTTCTAAATTTTGGGACCCACTTTGCATGCAATGGGTCCCAACTTTAATCCATGAGAAAGAAATCTATCTGAGGCCTTGGCATACCATTGCTAGTCAGAATATATAATTCTGGGCTAGCTGGATAAAAAGCCTTATCTAGTGTAAGGCAACTTCCTATGTCCTCCTAGAAGACTTGAATACTGTATAAATCTCACCAAAAACAGATCATGGAATTCCCCCCCCCAAAATAATTTCACCTCAATTTGGACCCCCTTAGGCCATTAGCATACATATTGTATCTTGAACTCTTATTTCATTCACTGGCTTTCCATTTCAATCAGTTTTTACAATTTTACTCATCCATCCCCAAGACAAACAATAGGACATGACTGGACATCATTTAAGCTAAAAAAGTCATGACGACTTTGAAAAGCGGCCTGTACTACCGTGTTTTGTTTTTGCATGTCAGAGCATTACAAATGGTTGCTGGGATCTTGGAAAGGCTGACATTTCCACAGATCCCCAGGGACTGGCTTGCCATTTGTCAAAGGAGCTTCAACTATCTGCTTGTTCAATGCAGCCTGAGAATCTCTGAATAGCAGCAGGCCCACTTGTTCTCAGTGGGAATAGGAGCAGATTATGATTTTCCAATTAGGAGGTCTGGAAAATTGCCTTTCTCTTCACTCCCAGCCTCACTATTTCCCAGGCTTCACTGCCACGTAGAATCTGTTATTTTTTCCAATACACACCAAAATAAATGGTTGAAAATACACAAGAGACATAGGTAAATATTAATGAGCAACAGTGGAAGACAGACTGTTTGCAGGTTCCTGTTTCTCTGTGGGCTCATCCTCACATCCCCCTAATCATGTAGAAACATTTTTTTCTGCCATGCCTTCATGATGGTTGCCTTCATCTCATTCCCAGCCTTTAGATGATGTAGCTTTAAGTTGTCCTGAGGTATTACAGCTTCAAAATACTATTTTCTCTGCTATCCTGGCACAGCTTTTCATGTGGTTATAATTTGGCATGCTTTACTCATAATGTGGTCTCTGATGAGTCATGAGTTGGGATCTCCCTTAGCTTCTGCTGGTAACTGCCCTTCACGGCCATTTTGGCTTGGAGGTACTGGACAGCTGGCTTCAGCAAAAGCATCTGCTCATTTAATGCCTGACCATCACCTTCCATAGCACTTATGGGGTCTTATGCACCCACCTACACTGTACCAGCCTGCCCCATTCTATGTTAGGAAAATGGATTGGTCGTTGTGGTTTTGTTGGCTGGTGACACTGGAAAGAGGAGAGATGAAGCTGAAATCCCTCAATCCCTTTTTATCTTTTTTTTTTTTTTTTTTTAATTTAGTGCCTTTAAGTCAGTTTTTGACTCCTGATGGCTGCCTGGACAAGTCTGTGCAGTTTTCTTGGCAAGATTTCAGAAGTGGTTTGCCATTGCCTCCTTCCTAGGGCTGAGACAGAGTGACTGGCCCAAGGTCACCCAGCTGGCTTTGTGCCTAAGGTGGGACTAGAACTCATGGTCTTCCAGTTTCTAGCCTGATAACCACTACACCAAACTGGCTCTATTTTTTAAAACTTATCCCACGTTAAATCAATAAGGATGGTGCAATGGCCAGACTCCTTTCTGTGGCTGTGTTGAGGAGTACAGAAATGGCCTTGAAGGAGATATGTGGCAAGCGTTGGGAAAATATAAACTCACCCCTTCCTCACCTCAGAAGGGGTGAGGAAGAAACTCAAGATTGCCCCACCTTGACTCTCTTTGGTATAAGATGGAAGGAAGGGGAAATACTGTCAAGGTTTCAAGATTCTGTTATCATAATCTATAACAATAGAGTATTTCTTGTGTCTGTTTTCTGATCAGGTCTACTGCAAAGTGCTGACAGGCAGAACAGGGATTGGCAGCAAGGGCAGCTCAGTTTATAATGGTATGCTGGCATACTTTTCTGCTGGCTCAAGGACTGGAGGAAAGCACTGTGACATTTATCCTTCTCCCCTCTTACCTGCCATCCATCCATTTTTACTGCTGTCTGCTACTAGGTACTTGTATAGGGGAGAGAGTGTGTTCCCTCATGGCTGAGTGTAAGATTTTTCTTAACAAGTTATTATAGAAACTTTCAGCATATTAAGTATTTTCAGTTTAAAATTCTTGGAGATCAGCATAAACTTCTAGAGCCTGCCCTAAACGAATTAAAACTTTGCAGTATTATTTTGGAGGATTTCATGAGTGTGCCTGTCCACCATCCTACAATAAACACACTTCTTTATTCCAAAGGGATTATGCTCTTAAAGAACCAATTCATTGGAATCAATGCAAAGCCCACCCTAGAATTCTGGGTCCTTCTTAGCATTATGACCATTAGAGCGTCAGAGCACTTAGCTTCAGTCAGTATCTGCAGCCGTTCATTTGGTTGCCAGCCAGAGCAAAGGGACTAAAGCAATTCTCCTCTTTGCGTCTGATTTAAAATAAAATAAAATAAAATAAAATAAAATAAAATTCCCCCATCTGAACTAATCAGCCATCGCTTGTTATGGTTCTTGTGCCTGAGTAGCCAGGCAAACATTTCCTGCCAGTGTTATGGTAATGCAAGGGGTCTGTTGCCACTGCTAAGCAGATGCAGTCTGGTAAATAAAGACCTTGTTTAACAGACAGCAAAGAGGAGACGGAAGCTTTTGTTAAGGCACTTGCTGGGGTTTTGAGTGCACTTGTAAGGAAACAACAGCGTGTAACTGGAGCTCATGGAATGGAAGTAGAAGCGATTAGATGCATTTCATTTGCTTCTGATGGGTGCTCCTCCTCCCCTTTCAGCTTAATTATGGAAGTGACTTGGAAGTAAGCTCTGGCAATCAATTCCCCAGCCTTAAAGAAGATGCTTTTCAAGCAGTCCTTGGCTTGGGCGGCTGCTGGGTAGAGAACCCACCAGGATCCTTCTCAGGGAACGTATGAAGGAGAAGGCCTTGAGACCTGATGGCTGCAAGCTGAGAGAACAGCTGGATTTTTCTCCCTGATGGAAAAGTTGAGAGGCTCGGGAACTGTAGTGGTGTGCGAATGGGTCTTCCATGTGTGTGTGAGGCAGAGAAAGAAAAGGGAAGGCTGTGTTAATTCAGCACTCTTAACTTAATTACAAATTCACTTATTTTCAGGGTTTGCACAATATGCTGGATCATACTAATTAAATGGACTGAAGGCACCTGACCCCATAACAGCAAAAAAACAAAACAAAAAACCCCCCAAAACCACATCCTGGTTAATCCTAGCCAAGCTTAGTACACAGTGCAGATGTGTCTGCTAGGTCTATCTCTGCCCTGATCAATGCTGCTGGTGTGTATGTATGAATGGTGTGAGAGTGAAAGAGATGTATGAATGTGCTTCATATACAAAAATGAGAATGAGAGTTATCTACGAATGTGCATGCGCAGAGTGGATCTGAAAGTCAATGTGGTGTAATGGTGAAGGTGTTCAACTAGGACTGGAGAGGTGCAGGTTCAAATCCACCGTTGGCCACAGAAGCTCACTAGGGCACTTCAAACCAGTCCCTCTCACCTACCTCATATAGTTGTTGCGGGGGGAAAAGAGGAGGAGGAGGAGGAGGGATGGTTATGCATGTGCCTTGAGCTCTTTAAGGAAAGGCAGACATAAATCTAACCAACAGAGCATTAATTGTGAAATATTATTAGCTGCTGTTGTCCTGACCTTCAATAATTAAATTCGGGGAATTGATAGCACTGACACGGCAATTGATCTAAAAATAGATTAAGGGATATATTAGCTCATTACTGGAGACTTTTATTGAGAAGAGGAGGATAAAAGATTGCTTCTTCAAAATACCAAAAACGCCTGGCTATCTATGCTAACTAAAGAGGCAGAAAAATAAGGAGATAATCCTAACATGCCAAAGAACACCACATCCAGCTTTTCCAAAATTACTTGGGTTCTATAGGTTGCTTGCTCATCCTGTTCAACCAGTCTAGGGCACTGAGACCCAAGAGAAGCACATATTTTGCTGCATTTATATGACCAGGTCCTACAGCTCTTCTTCTGATCTACATGTAGGCATGATATATTTTGTTAAATTGAAGTACTATACAACAGATTAAAAGCTTAGGTCCTATTCCCCCAAACTATTCTTTATTTTAATTCCATGATCAGCAATTTAAATAAAAAATAAACTAGGGGCTAACGTGGAGGTGCAGGGGAATGACAGGGAGGAGAACATTAATTAAATATTCTACCAGCTATTTTCTTTTCCAGGCTCTGAGAAGAAATAAACTGGCTTTATGAATTTCTTTAATAACAGATCTGCTTCTCCTTTCTTCTTTTCTATCACAGGGTGGCACCATTGAGCAATAGAAAGTAAACTCTCTGATTTTCTTCTCCATTACAGAAATCCATCAAGGGCACTGCAGATGTATATGTGTGCATTGCTCTTTCAAATAGTAAAACAGAAAATTGGGCAATAAGGGAAAAATCCACACCCAATTTTAAAATGTAGTGAAATAAGGAAGAGACATATATGTATATGTCTCTCTGTATGTGGTTGTGTCTCTGTGTGTGTGTGTAGAATTTGGGAAGATGCTAAGAGGATTCTACAGTCCAAAAAGCAAAGACTTTGGATGGAAATAGTTGAGAGAATGCACCTGGAGATGGAGAAATAGTGACCTTTGGAAACTTGTGCTACATGCTGTTTTATTAGGGCTTCTGCTTGCCCAGTAAAAAAAATACTACACAAAAAAGTCAAAGAGTTTGTAGCTGCTTGCCAAACCTGCTATTAGACACTGATGACAGATAAAACATGATTAGAAATATAATCAGTGAAATGCAGTTTATCGATCAATGGACTATAGAATGGTCAAGGATTAGGAAACCATAATATGAATATAAAAGACATAATGAAGGAAGAATCTCACACTCTTCATCCCTAGAAGCTTTAGTCATGAGCAGGCAGTTACTTGTTTAGCTGTCTGTTCAATTTGGGTTTCCTGCATTGATCAGATATTTGTACAGCCTACTGTACAAGCCTCCATCCAGGCCTGTGTTTCTATGAATGCAAAAACAGACTTTCCCAAGGTTTCCAAGATGAATGACACTGAAAACCAAGTTGGAAGTGCTAGAAGAGCTTCATTTTCTTTGCTGAGGAGGAGAGGAAAATTAGCATCTCAACAATTAATGACAAACTACTAGTCATCCATGTGGTTGAGGACCAAACACATGTTATGGTACATTAAAATAATAACCTTCAGATCATATGTGGGAGAATAGTATTATATTTGATCATGCTGACATTCATGTGTTTCTTTCAAATGCAGCTCATTCTCTGGATGTGAAGTTCTGGAAGCTTTTATATAGAGTTCTGAGAAACAAAGGATGGTTCTTCCCAAAGATCTCAAATAAATGTTATTTGAAGACCAAAAAGACTTCCTTGTGAGTCATGGTCAGTCATAATAAATAGATTCATGAAGGCTTTCTCCTCTTTGACTGGAACTCTCCCACTCCTGGAAGCCAAGGATCTTGAATGGACTGGCAGAAAAACAGATAAGCAGCGAATCAGTCTCCCACCTCATTTTCACTCCAGTCTTGTTACAGTAAGTTTTTTGAGAAGGTAGTGATCCTACTGCTTCCCAGTCTTGTTGCTGTGGACCACTGCAGGATTAAATACAGCAATGTAATCTACAAACACATTAGAATGTGCAAAAACAATAATCCTGCAAAGGAACACATTATCTGTCCTTGTTACTTTGTGAGGTAATTTGAATTAATTTTTCCCTAGAGTGGTTAGGGACCACCGCTGCCTACCCTTGTCTTTTTTCTTTGGCTAATGAAGCTTTACCACTGGCTGTTAGTGAATTTCTATTAAGACCTCATTATGGAGGTTATTATGGGACAAAACAATTCCAGCTCCTGGGAAAGATGCCTATGAATTTGTAATTGTAAGTCTGTGTCTTTTATGGATTAGCATTTGAAAGGAATGGAATTTATATATGAACCTAGCTGGGTTAGCGGAAGGTAATTTCAGTTAGCAAAAAAAAAAAAAAAAAGGCTACATAATATTTGATTACAATGTATACATTTAATTTTCCCTTGCTTTCCTGGATGATTATTTTCACAGAACGTTGTTTCTCTTCCTTCTCTAACTCCAGCAAAGTGCAGTTTAAGTGAGAGATAAAATTACAGATCTTTGACCACTAGATTACATTCCGTTCACAAACATTGTCTCCGTGCATGTGTGTATGTGCATGTGTGTGTGAGAGAGAGAAAAAGAGAGAGAGGGAGAAAGAGCAAATGCCAGAGTCAGAGGGAGGATGGACAGTGTTAAGGCTTTTATTTTGTATCGAACTCACTGTTACAAAAAGGGGACATGTGCAAGTTTTAATGAGTGTAAATTTAATATTCTGGATAGGAAACAAAGATGGACACTGCTCACATTTTTTAAAATCATGCATTATTTCATAGCTACCTAAATCTGCATTTTCTTTTCCAGCTCAGATGGATTCATGTACAGAAGAACCACCTAGTTGCAATTTTATAGCCCAACTTCTACTAGCAGAAGAGCTTGTTGGATTTCTAGCAACTAGCAAAAACAGTCATTCTTGCCATGCCATGATTTGCTTGAAATATCAGTTATGTACAATGGAATATGGATTCTAACATACTGAACAAGGTCATTAGTTCATTTAGATGGTTGGAACTGAATGGCAACAACCCTTCAGAGTTTTGGACATAAGATTTTCCAGTCCTACCCACAGATGCTCATGATAGAAATAAACTGCCTGACTTAGGTTTGGTGGCATAGGAAACCAACCAACCAATAAATGAGTTTTCTGCATACAAGGTATAAGCACTGAGCTATAATCCATCCTATAAATTAAATCCGTTCAACAGGTTGGGTCACCGAGAACTTCAACATGCAGCCTTCAGCATGCAGCTTCATAGCCATCCTGGACTATAGAAGATAATTCTGTGGATTGGAATATAGCATACAAGAATGAACGAGGGCATACATGCTTACATAATGAATAAAATAAATAAATACAGAAGCAGTAACATCATGATTTTTATTCAACCATAAAGTCATATTTTGTAAGAATAAACAAACTACTCAGTTGACTCTTGTCATAAATGTAAGGTGTCTTGAACAAGTATTTCTGCAGTTCTGTATAGAAATGTTAGCTTTTTCACTTGACTGCTAGAAGTTATGACAAATATATCCCTGATGCTATAGAGATGTTTCCTGGAAAAAATCTATGTAGTTGCTGAGAGTCGACACTGACTTGATGGCACATAATCAATCAGTCAGTCAGTCAGTCAGTCAGTCAGTCAGTCAGTCAGTCACAGAGATGCTAGAATCACTGCATAAAAAGTGATATCCATTCATTTGTGTGAGTGTGAGTGTGTGTACACATACGATTTATCTGAAAGACATCCCCAATTTGGGATTTGGAGGGTGGAAAAGGCTAATTGCAGGTGGCCCCCTCTGGTACCCAGTGGACATCAAACAGAATGAATAATTGAGTATTTCATTGTCCCTAATCTTCACCCCGCTTCAAATTGGCGGCAAGATGGGAGCATATTTCTGACTGCAAGCTGCATTTGCTGATAAGTTGCAAGGCTGATAGCCTGGGAAGTCACATGAAAGTGATAATCTGTCATAGGAGCTAGCCACGGGAGCATTTTCTGCCCTTGTTCCACTATCTAGGGTAACCTCAGATGGAATGGGTGATCTCCCCTAATTGCAACTATATGCTTGGAAGGCCCCGCCGCCCTTGGTGGCATTTCTGCTCACGCATGCTGTTTGTAGATTTGTCAAGAAATGGCTAAAGCCTATCTCACAGAGAAAACAGTTTAACCACAGGCTACCTTTTGGAGCAACTATAATTTGATTCTTATTGAGTTGTCTGAGCCTGAAAGATTTTGAAGGCAAAAGTATGATTCTGAATTCTGAAACTGCTTCCCATCACTTTAGTGAAGTTTCAGTATGATTATCCATTGACATCATATTCTGGTTAACAGTATACTAGTGAGGATATTATTATACAAATGTGTGTTTTTATGGAATCACATTTTTAAAATTGAAGTATTAGTTTATAGGCATAAAATCATGGAATTCTGAAGTCAGGATGGAATTTGGAAATGATGTAGCCAAGAAGTAGATAATTTCTTTTTTAGCCTAAGGCCCGTTTCATAGGTTCCAAAATTGCCATTAAAATAGAGGTAGGTGAGATTCCATATGCAGACAGGGGAGGGCAAGAGATTAATATTGTTCTTAATCGAAGTCCACACATCTTAAAGTTGCTGAGTTTAAGAAACACTGGTCTGTATCAATCATATATTCAGCAACCTGAGTATATTAGTTCTATGTTAAGGCTACCTGATCTGGCTGCAAAAATGCAGAATATCACTAGATGGCAGCAAAGAAATCCTTGCTGTTATTTAGTCCTGGTTCACATTTTTACAGCCAGGATCTATTTTGGTTTTTCACCTGTGAACTAGAGGTGAGAAGGCTAAACTATCTGATATTAGAAGGAACTAAAAAGTGGAAGAGGCCTTTTTAAAAGGTGGGGGACAAAGACACATTATTATGGAATGTATTGTATAATCAAACCATACAGAGGGGTGAGATTTAATTTTAAGAGATAATATATTGATATTACAATTAATTATCACTCCCTTTCACAACTGGAAATATTTTTTAAAAATCACATATTTTACTGAGCTAATTTACGTTGGTCAGTTTAAATCAATTTTCCTGTAAGTACTGTTTCCATCAGCGACAACCAGATCATAAAGCCAGGCAATCTGAAGGAACACTTTGGATGTTTCAATTCAGTACATTTTAATTTAGTTTAATACCACGCTCATTCACATATGGCATAAAGGTTTATTTGCAATCACAGCCAGCCAGTTTGTATGTAAACTAACCTTTTTGCATTTAAAGATATAAAAGTTGAAGATTATTGCTATTAGAAAGTAAGGGCCAATTTGTTCAGAACTCAACATTGCACAATCATTTGTTAGCAATACAGTGGATGGTACCATGTTGTGCTGGTTCTCTTCCTTCCTCTGGGGCTGGTTCTTGTCAGTGTAGAAGGTGGTCAGGGAGAGGTCCATCTCCACCCAAGTGATACTGTGGAGGTTCTGTCTCAGTGTCTGGAGGCTGTGGAGGTTTGGATGGAGAGCCACAGGCTTCAACTCAACCCTAGCAAGAACTGAGTGGCCTTGGGTACCAGGGCCCCCTGGCTGCAGGGACTTTCCATCTTTCGTTCTGGACGGGATTGCACTATTCCAAACAGAATCAGAGCACAATCTGGGGGCCCTTGTGGCTCCTGTTTGAAATACTGGTGGCAGTGGTAGCCAGGAGGACCTTTGCACAACTTCATGTTGTGTGTCAACTGCAGCCATTCCTAGACAGTCATTCATGTCTTGGTCACCTCCTGAATGGACTACTTGTCTTGGTCACCTCTTGAATGGACTACTGCTTTACATGGGGCTGATTATTGGTTTCCATCCTGTTGGCCTTCTGCAAGGCCTTAAAGAAATGGTTATGACACCAAGCTTGGGGATTTGGATCTGTCGCAGAGCCTGTACAAGGCTGTCTTGATTTGTTGCTGGTTGTTTTGTTATTTTACCTTGGGTGCCAATTATGGATGTATTACTTCTATTGTTGGGTGTTTTATGGTGTTTTTAACTGTTGTTAGCTACCCAGAGTCATGAATTTGAGAAGGACATCCATATAAGTTGAATGAATGAATGCTCATGTGGAATGGGACCTTTAAGTGATTATTTGCTACTTTAAAAAAAATGGGAAAAAAATCAGTATCTTTGAAAAGATCAGATAGATTAATACTTTTCATTCTTTGCAGTAATGATAATCAGTAGTAAATATACTGTAAGATAGTAAAAATAATCACAAACGTTATTTAAATATGTTGATTTTGCCACACTTTCTAGTTCAGCACTCCAAAAAAAAAAAAAAAACCCAGAAAAATATTACACTGACAAAGGATGGAGTGAAAAGAAAATGTATCAGGGCTCTGGGGCTAAAGTGAACATTCTTCTCTTGGATGTCTCAGCTTTTTAGAATCCCCAGAACAGATGTCAATAACAACCATCCAAAGGGAGAGCAGAATAACCTGAAGTTGTCCCTCCAGAATTTGCATCTGGAAAACAGACTGAGTGGGCACACAACTCACCAGGCTTCTATTTTTCCACTATGACACAAGGTAATATATTTATAATTAAAATATTGTAGTGTCAACATTTTTACATTTGTATCCATACATAAAAGATCAGTTTGTGCCTTGTGTCCTTTTTCTTTTGGTTCACTATTGATTTTCAAACTCTCCTTTGGAATTAGTTTTTAATCAGTCATGTAAGTATTAAGGAAACAGAGAATATGATGGCACCTTAAACCAACAGATTTATTGCGGTATTATAGAATCCTGGAATCCTGGAGTTTGGGCCAGTTAGCAGGCATCTGATATCTGAGTTGCAAAATCTAGACCACTAGGTGGCAGCACATAACTCTGTCCCAACATCTAGGAGTTGTCTCAAGTTTTGTAGTGAAGATAGGTGTGCCTACAATTAGGTCATTGAGTTCAATCTTGTCTCAGTGTCAGATGGTTTTAAGTTTAATTGACTAGCTTACACGTAGCTGTCTCTGAAAACCGGCACTATAGACCAGTGTTCTCAACTTTGGCAGCTTGAAGATATGTGGACTTCAACTCCCAGAATTCCCCTGCCAGCATGCTGTCACCAACAGTTGAGGGAGATTTTGGACAAGCTGCCCCCCACCCCCACTCCATTCCTGGAGTACTGCCTTAGTAATCTGATGTGCCCATATATTTTCCTAGCAGGTTTAATTATGTATTTGTGTGGAGGCTGAAGTTTGGAGATTGGATCTTCAAAAGGAAAAAGAGAGCCTCAAATGTATGGGACTCCCCTATCAAAAATATGAAGTCTCATATCAGCTACATGGCCCCTTTCCCTGCTTCTTCTTATCCCATTTAGAGTCTAATATTATCTAACTGCAGGTCTTCCGACAAATTTGTTTTTCCTGACAGCAACATGCTGTGCCTTGAATGGAAAGAGAAAGAGATAACCTTTCAAGACAAGCATAACCTTGAGAAGATATCGGAATCCATCTAAAAAATATGAGCAATAACTGTCCATTTCATAATGACTGGGCCTCATATGCTGCGTTGTCATTTCAGATGGGAAAAAGGATTCTTACCCAGGATTTTAAGGTAATTCTTAGAGGAAATCAGAGTTATGGAAGACTCCTCTGTATCCTTTGTTGTGAGAAGGGATATTATGGGACCTGATATACAGATGTGTGCATTACCCAGTGCTCAAAATAAAAAAAAGAAAAAGGTTTTTTTGGATAATTTTATTAAAAATATTTTAAAAAGAAAATAAAAACTAATACAAACTAATATAAAGTGAGAAAAAGAAAAGAAGAAAGAAATCAAAGAGAAAGCTAAAAGTGCAAGAAAGGAAAAAAAGTAAAAGAAAAATAGAAAAGAAAAAAAAGATACAAAGTAGTTTCTGATCTTCTTTATAGCAATTATAAGTACAATTATAAATTTATCTCTTACTCTATGGTTACCATAGCTCTCTTCTTTCTATAATCTATTCTGTCTAATAATCAAAACCATAAGTCATAAGTTCATTTCTTTTCTATTTCACACAAAAAGTCTATAAGGGATTTCCAGTCAGCAATAAACGTAGATATTGTCTTTTCTCTGATCAAAGAAGTCAATATAGCCATCTCAGCAAGTTCCATCATCTTCACCAACCATTTCTCCATTGTGGGTAATGCCAAATCTTTCCATCTTTGTGCATACAATAATCTTGCTGCAGTTATGTATAAAAACAAAGTTCCATGACTTTTTTCCAACTGTTTATCCATCAATCCCAAAAGAAAAACCTCTGGGTTTCAATTGTATATTAATCTTTAAAATTCTCTGAATCAGTGTACGTATTTGAATCCAAAATTTTCTAGCTTTTTTACACATCCACCAAACATGATAAAATGTCCCTACTTGTTGTTCACATTTCCAACATACATTTGGAATGCCTTTCTAGATAATTTCTCTGGCATCATTTATCAATGATACATCCTGCTGAGTTGGCCAAACTGGAATGGAGTGATCTCCTCACAACTAGACAGAACTTCTGAGAAAAACATTAAAATCACTCAAGGCAAATTACCAAAAGTTTTATTTGATCTGATGGACAATTTAGGACTGGTTGATATATGGAGACAGAAAGATAGTAATTCAAGAGAGTACACCTACTTTTCTGAAAGACATAGATCCCTTTCAAGAATAGATGTGATTTGGATTTCAAAGAACTTGGCTACTATGGTTTCTAAAGTAGAGATATTACCAAAGACTGTTTTGGATCATAATCCTGTGAGTTGTCTTAAAAAAAAGAAAGAAAAGAAATTCTAATTCTTTTAGATGGAGACTGAATGAAATGTTGCTACAGAAAGAAGGAATAGTGGAGGACTGTAAAAAGAAATTAAAAGAATTTTTTGGAAATAATGTAGGTAAAGGCACTAATTTAAGAATGGTTTGAGATTCAGGTAAAGCTTTTATTAGAGGTTATTTTATACAACATAAGAGCGAACTTAGAAGAGTCAATAGAAAACATGTTCTTTTGGATGAAATAAGGAGAAAAGAAGAAATAGAAACATCCAGAGAAGATAAATATTTCTCAACAAATTAGGCTTTTACAACAACAATTATCTATGTTAACAGTAAGAGAAATGGAAATAGAAATGAATTATGTAAGGCAAAAACTTTTTGAGTATGCAAATAAACCAGGGAAGTGGCTAGCATATAAAATAAGGAAAGAAAAAGAAAAGAAAATGATATTGAAATTACAAGAGGGAGATACTGTATTAATGGACAAAGCAGCCATACAAAAAGCATTCCATCAATATTGTTCCAATTTATATAAAGGAAGTAATATCTTGCTAGAGAAAATAGATGAATATCTAAAGAAACAAAAATTTACTGAGGATTTCAGAGGGACAGAGGAGATTATGAATGGACCGGTAACAATAAGAGAAGTTTCTGAGGCTATAAAAAAGATTAAACTAGGAAAGGTGCCTGGTCCAGATAGAGTTGCAGGTTCTTATTACAAATGTTTTGAGGATGAACTTTTACAACCTTTATAAAACATAATGAATTCTATTCTACCGGTAGGAAAAATGCCAGAGAGTTGGAAAGAGGTCAATATAGCACTAATATTTTATTTATTTTTTATATATCAAATTTGTCACCACCCATCTCGTTGAAATGACTGAGTGGTTTACAAAACAGTTAAAATCAATTAAAATTACAATATACAATACTCTTAATAAATAGAAAATAAATAGATCCAACAATAGATGTCCTCCTCCTTGTCCTCATGTCCTCCATCCCAGAGGCATGCCTTAAAATCAAATATTGTCCAGCTTTTTGAATATCTAACAAGCTTATCTCTTCCAGAGCAGTTTTTCTGCCCAGTGGTTCCCTAATAAGTACTAACCCCAAGTTAAGAAGCTCAGCTTTGTGACCTTAATTAGTTGATTAGTACCTTCCCAGCTTGCAGTTGTTGCCTGAAATTGACAAGACCTTAATCCAGTGTTGTCCAAACTTGGCCACTTTAAGATGGGTGGACTTCAACTCCCAGAATTCCCCAGCCAGCAAGTTTGGACAACACTGCCTTAATCAATTACATGCTGAAAGTTTTTGCCTCCTTTACCACTCTAGCACATTCCTGTGATTGAAAAACCAGTTCTGCTGCTGGTAAAAGTAATTTCATATACATGTTGGCCTAAGTACTTTTTGAGTACTTGAGTATTTTATGAGCCCTTTATGTCCTGGGCTGCAACTCTGTGTTCCTTCACCATTGGCTATCTAGGTTAGAGCTGATAGAAGTTGGAGTTCAACATCTGGAGGAGCAAAGTTTGCTCAATGAGCCTCAGATTTAAATTTTTCAGTAAAGAAGATTGGGAAAGATGGCTTTCCTTGTCGCGGTTAAAATAAACTAAAGCATAATTCTGGCAAGTGGAATAATCCAACTCAGAACTGGCCTGGTATAGCTTCATTTGGTTGGCTCATTAGTAAGAGGAAAAACTAAGTTTTCCTCTGTTATTATGGCTGCCTTCCCAAACTCACATTCTCTAATCATGGTAAACTGTGGTCCTTTTCCTTCCCACCCAGCAGGAACATTGACTAGAATGAATGATATTTGTAGTCCATTTTGGAGAAATCTGCCTTGGAGAAAATTGCTCCTAGAGTATCAAACATCAAGTGGTCCAGCTGTGACACTGTGCTAATGGTCCCATTTTATGTCATCTTCAAATTTCATGCCACGTCCTCCTATACCAACATAGTTAAGACACATTGAACAAACTTTCTCCTAAGCAGACCCCTTTCCTGTTCTCTGAACAGAAAAGTAGTATCCTGCTTCTACTTTCCAAAATTGAAGGAAAATTCATGTCCTTCCTCAAAACAGATGGAAAAGGGTTTTATGTGTGTGTGTTCTGCTCTCTAGCTTTAGTGGCAAATCAAAAATCTGTTGGGCAGTTGCTGAATTTCTTGTTTGTGGGAGATATTTCCTCTTCCTCTTCAAAGATATATTTTAATTGGTTCTTTTGCCTGCCCTATATACCAAAGCCATTGCAACAGTTTGTAATTTTGGTTTCTCAGCCTTTCTATGCCAAATACTGAATCATACTTCCGCCTTTTTTCCCTGGACTCTCTCCAAGCCATGAATTAGCTGCCAAAAACTCACCTCACAGATCTCGGAATCATGCAGGAAAAAAGGAGAGGTAAAACCACTCTGCTCTCTCTTTAGGTGGCTAAAGCGTTCTGGAATGTTTTTGAGGGACAACCCTCCAGATAATGCGTTTGATAATCTACCAGGCTAATCTAGGCGGGGCCTGCACAGAGACACCTTCAATCTTGTGATTTCACAGGTTGTCTTCTTGCTTTTTTCAGGGAAGGAGTAACTTTACTTCTCTATCACCAGCAAAGAATACAAGCTATTGATCGGACAAGCAGCATCTTTGTGTCACTAAAATGAAAACTTTTCTGGCTGTTACTCTCTGCCTTTTCACTACTTTGGATCCTGTGAACTGCCAGCGAGGTAATATATTCTATTTTAGCTTTTTGGTTTGTGTTGATCCATCTCTGGTAGATTGTGTATGGCAGCTGATGTTTCCTTCTGTAGGTTTTTTTTAAAGTGCTTGTATTCTTCATGCCATCTATTCTCTTCATCTCAATTCTCTCTTGGTTTTTCTCTTGCATTTCTGCTTTTTAGTTATAAAAATTAGCACTTTACGGAGTTAATATTACCAGGATCTCCTATAATGCTTGAAATGGCTGCTTCAGCTTGGGTAAACATGTTACAGCACATTACAATGCCTGCTTTATTGTAACATGTTTAACCAAGCTCAAGCAGCCATTTATTCCTGCTTTATTACTTTCTCCATTGTTTTTGTATTTCAGCTGGCTTTTAAATCCAAGAGTACTAGAGTTGTCCTTCATGCTTTAAAAAAAACAAGAGAGGAAATAGATGATAAAAAAGACATGTAGTTGCATAACATTGGCATATGCTAAGTTGAATGTAGTGATACAAATTTTGAAATAATTTCAGTAGAAATTCAATATATAGCAGTCATAACTTCTGGGTAGGCAGGAGCTTAGGTGCATCTGTCCTGCAAATTCAAAGGAAAAAGTTTTCCATAATGTGAAAGGAAGGCAGCCTACTTTATACAGAAAATATAAATATTTGCTTCAGGGAATCAGCTGAGGCCACATGAAACTACTTGCTGAAGCTAAAGAGATCTATTTTCTGGCCCCAAGTGACCTGTGAGGCAAAAAAGACTGGCACAGTAAACTCACACATGTAAATGAAGAATGGGCACAAGATAAAAATGTCACAAGCCGGGAAAGTCTAGAGCAATCCTGCATGGTGACTTTCTGAAACGTCAGTGCTTTTCCATGTAATAATGATGGGACTTCCAGATGACACTGATGCTTGTGGAGAGATCCTATAACGAAAAGCCATTGCTTAAAGAAGGATGTGTCCAGACCAGTGTTTCTGAACCTTAGTAACTTTAAGATATGTGGATTTAAGTTCCCAGAATTTCTCACCCATGGCTGGCTGGGAAATTCTGAGAATTGAAAGCCACTCATCTTAAAGTAACTAAGGTTGAGAAACACTGGTTCAGACACTGGTTTCTTGTTCTACTTGGTGGTGCAATTTAGCATTAAACTGAAAAGACTGGCCATTTTGCTGCGACAAAAAATGACCAGATTTTAGTTCCCTAACCCTGCAACAATCTCCATCTGGATAGAGCAATGTCACCCGTATGTGCCTTAGAAGTGGTAAATGTTGCAGCCAGGACTGAGAGTATAGTAGGCAGAAAGGGGACATCATTCCTTCTTCCCACTAATCTTGTCCCGCTAGTTCCACTTATTGAAAAGAAGTAAAGGAGATTTCTTCTTTCCATATACTGTAAGCAGCAAATAAATAAATAAATAAATAAATAAGGGAGAGGAAATGGGACACACCTCCTGCTGCACCTACCCGCAAAGGAAAGTGCAGGTCCTTCATCCTGAATCGGTTTTTACACTTTTCACTCAATTGGTCATCTTCAGAAAGAAGCCATTGGGTCTTTTTTCCCAGTCAGCTTGGTAAAAGGAGGCAGTGGGAGGGAATGAAAAGCCTGTTTTTCTGTTTTTTAAATGTAAGTATTCCTTTTTTACCCACTGCATTTTACAGCAGGCATGTACAACTTCTGGTCTGAATGCTCCACTTTGCCACTACTTCTGAAAGGGCCTCCTTTCAGAAGTAGTGGGTAGAGTCAGAATCAAAACTGAATTTGATTTCATTCTCATCTCATTCAAGTTTTTTTTTTTTTTTTGGTCTGCGCTCAGTCATTACTGACCCTGCAGTGACTGCCTGGACGAATCCTTGCAGTTTTCAAGGCAATTGTTTTTCGGAAGTGGTTTGCCAGAGCCTCCTTCCTAGAGCATAGCCCAGCTGGCGAGCGCAGGAGGCGGGGTTTCCGTTGCTTCGCCCCCTTTTCGGGCGAGCGCGGTTTCACGCTTACCGGCAACTGGTCCCGTCTCTCTGTGCGAGGCACTGCCAGCATTTTTCCTCCCACCGGAGTGAGAGTACCCATTTATCTACTACCAAGTGTTAATTTTTAATGGAACAGAAGGGAAAACTCATTTAAGTGCTGGGCTGAAAGGCAGTTATATAGGTCGAAAACTTACGTGAGTAGATAAATGGGTACTCTCACTCCGGTGAGAGGAAAAATGCTGGCAGTGCCTCACACAGAGAGACGGGACCAGTTGCCGGTAAGCGTGAAACCGCGCTCGCCCGAAAAGGGCGCGAAGCAACGGAAATCCCGCCTCCTGCGTTCGCCAGCTGGGCTATGCTCTAGGAAGGAGGCTCTGGCAAACCACTTCCGAAAAACAATTGCCTTGAAAACTGCAAGGATTTGTCCAGGCAGTCACTGCAGGGTCAGTAATGACTGAGCGCAGACAAAAAAAAAAAAAAAAAGTAACTTTGGAAGACTGCACTCAAAGCTTATGGGGGACTCATGAGACCCTGGGGCTGGGCATCTTCATCCTTCTAGATGGGCAGCCTGAGGGAGGGACAATGATAGGCTCTGCAGTGTCCTTCCTTTTTCTTTATTTTAAAACTTCTGGCTGAATGGAAGAGCCAGGTCCCAAACATCCATACTTGTCATCTTTATTTCCCAAAGAGCTCCTAGACTCGAAGGCAACAGCAGTGACTGTCTGAACTTTGTTCTGAAGTAGTGCCCCTTTCTGGAAAACATAAACAACTCATTTGGAGGACATCAGTTTGGGAAAGGCTAACTTAAGTTTGTTTATCTGGTTTCCTAGATCTGTATTAGGGCGAGATGTTTATTAAATCAGTTCAAAGTTCACAAAAATGAGCATGATTTCCAGATTGCTTCATCAAGCAAGATTAAAAAAAAAAACTTATCTAGAAGGCATTCTAAATAATAATTTCTTGAGTATACCTTAATCTGCCTACTTCCTATGCAGGAGCTTCTGTAAGTCTTTCTAATGATACTTGAAAAACCAGAAGTTCTGATGTCATCTTTATGGTCCTTGTTCTGTAGACTAGACTGGGAAGTTACAAAACATAACAGAAGAAGGCAATGTCTAAGCCATTTGTGCACTTTTGCCAAGAAAGCTGCATGGTTGTATCCATGTACAGTAGTCACCAGCAGTTATGCTTGACTCAAGGGCATCTTTATTTTTTACACTTTAAACATATAATAGCCAGATACTAAACAAGAAGGGCTCCTGCACCTTTAACAGCTGAGTGAAAGAGTCCTGTCTTCTTTGGCACTTCACCACCCATGTAAACGTCTATATAGCTTCTGTATAAAATGCTGCATATCATACATGAATGGGTGCATTCCATCAACCTCATGTTCAGCAATTGGCTACAACAGGCAACTTGTGGAGCCTATAACTGACAGCATCAGACAATTTGATACTTCTCTTTTTGCAAAAGTTGCTAAAGTTAATGTTAGTTATGAACTTTCATGAAAGTGAATATAAGACAGTAACTGAATTCCCATTCCATACTAAGCCAGAAACCACAGGTTACAAACCAGAATAGATGAATTCGCACAACATGGTAAGCCAAAGCTGAAAATATATCAATACCATCTTATACCTTAGCTCAGTGAATAAAGTAGGTCATATACGTTCTCATTTCAAGACCTGTATGAAATTTTTATTTATATTACTGGGTTTTCATTTATTAAAAACAAATGTCCTCATTAATGCAAAAATAAAGCTGAAAACTAATAGAAGTTTCTGCTAGCACCTAGAAAGTGAGAAATCAGTTTTTAAGCTTATTGGAGAAAAAGAAAAGCAATTTGATTCTTAAAGCATAATCTTATGCATATTTACTCAAAAATAAGATTAATAGGATTTATTTCCTAATAAGTGTTGTTAAGACTCTGGTCTGGCAGCTCAATTGTATATGCAAATAAACTCTAAATAAGTCCCTTGAGATTTATTAGGGTTTCATCCCAGGAAGCTGGGTCTAATGTTATAGCCAAAACTCAACATGTAATAACCTGTTCTGCATGTAGGGACTCATAAGAAACAATACATTCAGTCAGACTTACTGAAAAATCAGATGACAGCTTTTAATTTTGTTTATTTACTACTGCTTAGCCCATTTATGCTCTTTGCATAACATAGCTTGCTCAAAAAGGAATAGAATGATGGGTACGTATGTATGGATGAGTCCTTCTTTTGCAAATCCAGAACAAATTTTTCTACAACTTATTTAATTTTATCTTATTGGAATGCTTTATCTCTCTTGTACCATCTCTCTTGCACTTGTCCTTTCAGTTTGAAATATGGTTGCATTAAATGATACATTCCTACAAAATGATTTGCATCACATTCTATAGGTTTACTTCCCACCATGCCATTTGCTAACTTGGTCATCAACAGATTCCCCAGAATATTTTCTTCATCCTCATTATTGGTGCATTCACTTTTGAACCTATATGGTAATGTGTAACTCTTTAACCAGGAGTTGAATGTGAAAAGGTAACTCGGCATTGTGGAAAAATCTAAGTAGCCTGACTCTGTGAGCCCCTAGGAATGTTTCAGAATGGATCTGTAATCCTATACATATTTACTCAGAAGTCGATCCCAGCTGGTTCAGTGAAATTCCTGCCTAAAGGAGTACAGGACTGCAGTCTTAATAATTAGATACAGCAGTCCTATGTTCTGAGTGTTACGAAACCTTATGTTCGTCAGTACGTATGAGTTTTTCTTTTCTTTTTTACTAACTGTGCTCTGTTATTTGATGTGTGGTATCTTAATTCAAAGCAATGCAATAGGTAAATTTCATTGGGGTTGTTTGCATTACCCTAGATATTGATTGATCCCTTTGATATGGAGGCAGCAGAATATTCTTGTTCATTATCTTACAGCTACCATATTTTGGCTACAAAAATCCAGATGACCATGAGATGGCAGCAAACAGATACAGAAAAGTCCTTTTCTTTGCTCCCATCTAATTTTCTTCTGGACTTTTGCAGCCCAGTTATGGCATTGTCCAGATATCATTATATGTCATAGCAAGAGGGAAGTCAGCCCTATTGTACACTGTTATTGCTCTTTTCTTGTTATTGCTCTGTCTTTATTAAGATAGTTAATTCTGAAAAACCATAATGAAAATTCACTATATATGCCCAGTAGATTATTCACTTCTGATAGATTATTCACTAAGTGGAGCACTGATTCAATTTCAGGACAAGTTAAAAAAGTTAACTAGGGTCACTCCTTGTGCTAAAGTATAGCTTGGTTTAACTACAAATAAATCACAATTGATTGCAACTCATGCTAAACTGTAAACTATGGTCCCACAAACTCATGGAGGGGTTCACATAACCTGCTCTAAATAAATAAATTAACAAACCCCAAGCGTAACATGAATCTAGCCACTGATTTCAGCTATTGTACTTTTGCGGAACATTTTTTCACCCCTCTGATTGCCTGTGGGCTTTCAATAGACACGGTATTAAATATGGGAACAAGTTGAAATATGGCAGCAGGTTTAATGGGTGTGGGGTTATTTCCTGTAGAAAGAACAGCCTTAGTAAGATCAGAACCACAGCAAGTTTTGAGGTTTCTTTTAATCCTTCCCTCTACATCATGGTCTGCCCTCAAATTGTACCCTATTCTCTCCAAAGGCTCTCAGAAAAAGAGGCCAAGGTTTATGCAGCTTTAATATTTTGGTATAAGAGAGGATTTCAGCAAGTATCCATTGAGTCAAATTATTCCTTCCTCATCCCTGTTTACGATGGATACTTTTTTTTTTTTCTGGGTATCTGACCATTTTAGCTCTCCGATTTAAATGCTAGAACTATCATAGCTGGTCTGCAGATCCCCAGATGCTCCTGGGAGGACAGACAATAGTTAAGAGTTTCTGTATCTCTTTGTTGCATGGTCCAGATATTTGCATCCTAGACATTGTAGCCTTAATAAACTTGTGTCAAGGAAAGAGGTTTTGGTAGGACTCTTGCAGGAAGAAAGGGTTTTCCCTTCTTACTTCTGCAATTATATTTCTTTCCCTCTTCACTTCCAGTAGCTGTTTCTTGTAAAAGAAACAACACATTTTATGGTGTTTAACACATTTGTCATGATGTCAGATTTGGCCACCGAATGCCACTTTTTCAACAATGGACATTGGTGCATTGCAACATCTACCAATATATTTCAGAGTTGTCCATTATTATTAAAGCAAAGCTTCGACACTACAAACAACTGCAGAAGATAAATAAATGCAGTAGATGAAACTTTATTATTGGATCACTGTGCTGAGCAAAATTTCATTCTTGTGCCTATCTTGTAGCTCTTGAAGGCGTAAGAGTAGCCTTATCACAAATTGGCAAAACCTATCTCCTGCTTCCTTTCGGGTGCATTTTATTAAAACAAATATTTTTGTTCTCCAATTGCCCCTAGTATGGAACACCTTTTCCGTATCTGTTCTTTGCTTGTTGTACATTACCTGGATGTTAATGAATAATCTGTTAGAACTGGTTGAGTTTGGATGCAGAATGAGTGATGGGGAATAAAGTAGATGGTTTTTCAATTTGTTTTATAATTTTACACACGGTGACTAGATTCAAGGTCACAGAGCTCCTTTTCCTTTTCTAGTTGTGCACAAGGATGACTTTTCAGAGCCACAAGCATGAAGAAAAAAACCTCCTTCAGCTGAAAATCCACTTATCTGAATAATTACTGATGGTACATTAAGTACTGACCTTTTTAGTACCTGGCTGTTCCATCGCTTTTACTTCTAGTTCTTGCCTTTGCTGAACTGGATCTCGTCAAATTGAACTAAAGTCTACCCCCTTTTTTTAACAATCTAAAAAAAAAGAAAGAAAATAAAAGATAGTTTTAATTTTTAAAATAAAAGCAAGATGCAAAATGGCAGGACAGAACTTTGGACTGTTTTCCATAGGTTATTCTAGTCCAGCATTAACCAAGACAGAACAATCTTCTCTTATATTAACTTAGAGCTTTTATTTGCTTTTAGAATTCCACCAAAGTTTCAGGGTTACTGAGGATTACAAAAAAAGAGACATTACTGATAGTAGAAAGGAGTTACTAGTTTGCACTTTTCTTCTTCAACTTCTGACAATTCACCTTTTCTCAAAACTACATGTTGACAAAGCTGATCCTGCTTTAGATCCTCAAAGATTCAACCAAAGTTCTGAAGAGAGCCTGAGTGAATTGCTCAGTATCCAAAGTTTAGACAGTCTGAGTGCTTAATCAAGTAAATATATTTAAAAGCTATAAAAAACACCTCCAAAATGCTAGAATGCAAAAAGGTTTATATTTTAGAAGCCTTAGTTAGGGCTTTACACAAAATGGGAACCTAGTCATAGAGGCTTCTAAATTGAAGAGGAGCAGGAAGCATATGTATATCTACCTTCCCACCCACTTTCAGCAATACTGAAAAAGAAAAATACTGAAAAAATACTGCACCTCAAGACACTGAAATTACTTTTTTTGAAAAAGGTGTGTATCGTTTTGTTTCAGAGAAGACAAAAATAAAGACTGAGAGCATTAGTGTCACTTTTGGTAAAACGGGTCTGTTTTCCAAAATACCACAACCTCTTTTGGAACTGCCTAATTATTTTGAGAGATTGCAGTATTGGGGAAGACAGATTTAGTTTAATTTCAGGGTGAGGCAAAAGTTGGGCATTTTTCCAAGAAAGAGATTGTTGAGAGGGCAGCAAAACGCAACTGGGCTGGGGCAATTAGTCATAATGTTGCAAAACAGTCTACCATTTTTTTCGGAAAGAGAAGGTTTGTCAAAATTTGCTGGATAGGTTTCAATATGCCATCTATAATAAAACAGTTGTTTCTGACAGGAAACTGAAGAGATTACTTTCCTGCCTCCCATTTCTTTACTGGTTTAGCTAGGGCTTATCCAAAGACAACTGGAAAAATGGCTATTTTATAGGTTTTTGACATTGTTGCTAGGGTTATAACATCTGAGCTGAAAAAATCTGGATGACCAGCAGATGGCAGAAGAAGGTTAGAATTTTCTGAATCTCTTTCCTGCCATCTAGTGGTTGTCTGGAGTTTTGCAGTGGATATATGGTAGTCCCAGTTGGTGTGGCCAGCTTCAGATATGATATAAACTACTGGAATGTCTCAGTGGATTGAGAAGAAATGTCTTCCCAAGTATTTAATAAATCAGCTTTCTCTGAATCTATCAAAGAAAATGCGTCTTTGACTGTATTGAAAGAGGCTTACATATAATTGCTTGTATGGGGTTGGAATAGATTTGGCTAGACAACATGGACGTGTCCATGTACACTCAAGGGAGTTTTCTCCCTTCCTCTCTCCACACACCTATACTTGCCACTACATGCTGACCCTGTATGTGCCGAATCTCTGAGTCCTGTGCTGAGTGAGCAGCTATATAAATCAATTAAACAAATGAACAAGTTAATATAATTTACATTTGGAATCAGAAAAATGTTGAGGGAAATAGCCGTTGATTTGTGATATAGCTGATCTTTACAACTTGGATAGATTCACATTCTGATGTAAAATTGATGGAGAAAAGTTCTTGACTCAAAACAATTAATTCCCAGTTAGTACTTTATCACAATAATCACTATGAAATGTAGCCATTTTTGATTGCTATGGCATTATTTCATGACTGTTCTTGCCTATTTGTGAGTGCGTATGGGTGCAATATTCCAGATTTATTTAGTTGTGAAATAACAAAGAGAATGAATGTCTATATGACAGAAGGCCTAGATTTTGTAATCTAGATGTATATAGCTATTTAGCTACCATTACTTCAATTTAACAACCAGGAATCTTAACACTTAACAAAAATAGGTTTGTGTGCATGGAAACAATAATGCATCATGCTGTAACTTCTAGCCTAATAAAATAAGTGCCTGCAATAATCTTGTTTTAACACCTTTTCTTCACAGTTGACAGGGAGTTTCAGCCATGGCTACAGGGTGCCATTGCTGTTATAGTCTTTTTGGTTTTGGCAATGATTGCCTTTATCATCAACAGATTATGGTGCCAGGATAAAGAGTAAGTACTGATTTTTCTTCCTCTGCATGAGATATGGCATTTTGCTTGGTTTTATGTTATATAAAGTCTGTTTGGTCCGAAGAACTGTGATTGGACTCCCCATTTTCCTAAAGTAAAGTGATTGCAGGGGCTATTAAAGTGGAATGGAAGTACTAAGGGAATAAAGATTAAAGATCCTTTTTAGAGTTTTCTCAAAGCAGTTCATCCCCAAACTTGTGTTTATATTTCTCTCTTCTGGAGAAAAAAAATGCAGATTTCTCAATATTTTCTCCTGTGTGATTGAAATTAGGAAAACAATTTCCAAATTATTTAGGAGTAGGAAAACTGGTTCCATGGTCCCAGCTGGATTCCTTTCTCCTTTTTCATAGTTCCCTCCTAATAGGGAGGGAGGGAAATCTCCCAATGTCACATCTGCTTTAGCTAGGGCTACAAGATCTAGCTGCAAAAAGTCCAGATGAATTTGTTCTCACATGGTAGCAAAGACTTAGATTTTATGTATTTCTAATAGTTGTTCTGAGTTTTGCGGTCCAGATCTGGTAGCTATAGTGTTGACCTCACAACATTAGGTTATAGAAGTGATCCCTTTCTTCTAGCGATCAGTTATATACAAGTTGCATACCAAATCTTGTGGAGACATGATGGCTCCACATATAAACTATAATACTTCTGTATGCAGATTAACAAATTAATGAACCAGGAAGATCTGAAGTGTGTGCTATCTTAGCAGATGTTGGCTCTCTTAACTTTAACCCAGGATGTCCCACAGTAATTAGACAGAATGGTGGACTACACACAGCAAATTCCTCAGCAGACAGTACAGACAACTTCTCTTTTAATCCAGACAGCTAAAGCCAGGGTTTCTCAACCTCAGCAATTTTAAGATGTGTGGACTTCAACTTCCAGAATTCCCCAGCCAGCATGGCTGGCTGGGGAATTCTGGGAGTTGAAGTCCACACATCTTAAAATTGATAAGGTTGAGAAACACTGGTTAAAGCATTCATGAAACAATGTGATTATATTGTATACCTACTGAAAGAAATGCTTTTCCAGGCCTGTAAGATGGAAAAGCATATATTCTGTGATTTTCAAATTTTCTCCTTTCAGGAAGTACTGTTCACATTATTTTCACTGCCAAAGTCCTTGTTGCAGAACTAAAAAGGCCATTAAGCCATCAATCCACTGCCCTTTTTTAAACAATTCAATCGGAATCTGCCTTCCTGCATCTTAAATCCATTATTCCATATCTTGCACTTTGGAATGACAAAAAATAGTTCTTGACCTTCCTCTCTGTGGCATTTTTTCAGGTATTTGCTCTCATATCCCTCATCAGTCTTCCCAAGGTTGAATATACTCTGCCCCTTCTATTTTTCTTCGTCATCCCCCTATTATTCTCATTGCTCTTCTCTAAATTAGTTTCAGGTTCTCTGAATCCTTCTTAAAGTGTATGCCCAGAAATGGATACAGTAGTTGACATGGAATCTGCCCAAAGCAGTATCTGATATTTCCCTTGTTGCTGCCATCCTTGGTGATTAAGTCATAGCAATTTTTCAGTAGTGATTCTATGGAATGCTCTTCCAAGAGAGGTTTTTTTAGTCACTGGGCACAACCTTCTCCTTTCCTCAGACTTTTAACCTTAATTAGCTGAGTTGCATCTTTATTGCTGATGATACCATTGTGCCTTCTACAGAGTTATCCTTGTTTTTTTTCATTCTGTTAATGTTGTTGGTGATGTAAGCTGCCACTCTTGGGCTCTGTCGTATAATATTCAGAAATAAAGAAATATGCATTTGATCTTCACATGAAAGAACTACATGTATGAATTGCTCATAAAATTCATCCTTCTGATCTCATTGGGCTCCTTCTAACTGCTTCTGCAGTGATTCCAAAGAAGAAGAAAAACATGTGTCCTTCATGGGCAGGAAAACTGAAGACCCCATCATTTCTAATAGCATGGAAGGAATATATTCAGCAACTGCAGCAGACTTCAGGTTAGGGTTGTTTTCTAACTATTAACAGTATAACTAACAGCACACTTCTAGAAATGCCTGTACAGAAGTAAATCCCATTATGTTCAATGGGGCTTATTCTAAGGTAAGTGTACATCAGATGTCAGCCTGTTTCTAACAGAAAGTGGATTTTTGGTTTTGCTTGTGACTACCTGTCCTTGATTTGTCATTTTTCTCTCTGTCTGTTTTACTGCCAATTAACAGTAGTATATCATAACAGGACCTGACAATGTGATTAATAATGACTGATAAATGAAAAGTTTCACATGTTTTGTTTTACTTAATTGTTTCTTTTAGCTGTTAATTTGGGTGTGTTGTCTAACCAGCAACCCTGAAATGCTTCACTTCTGAAACTGACAGGAAAAAGCAAATTGATTTATGGATATTTCAACCATCTGTGACCATTTGGGAATATTAACGAATCATTTAGAACATGTAGTTGGTTTTTTTTCTAAAGCAATATTTCTACTGTGGTTAACTATATACAGGTGTTAGCCCTGCGAGGTAGTCCAGACAAGAAGCACAACCAGGAGTACTAGATCAATCTTTATTGTAAGGTTGCATTAACCGAATCTTACAAGACTGAAAGCATTTCTCCCCTCCTTTCCTTTTATGCTCCAGAAAACTAGGGAGGATCCCTTCTGAAACATTTCTATGCTCTCCCTCCTTCTGTGGGCTGAGATACCTTTACATCGGGGCAGTAAATGGTTATATCAGTGACTAAAAAGAATGTATGAATTTTCCAGGATAATGGATTAAAGGGCCAAGTACTTTTTCACGCATCCCCATTCAGGAGAAGGGGCAATTTCAAGACTGAATACCAATTCTGTAGGAGACGATCTCCCCATCTTTTTCTTCCACCCAATCACTGCTGTTTCAGAGAAGGGAGGAATCATATGAACAGGACACTACCATGAATATTAGTGTAGCTGTCTCTCAAACTGGGACAAGAGATTGGAGGGAGACCTATACAAGGTATCCTTGAATATAGGATGGGAGCCAATACAATAAATAAATAATACGTATTCCTTTTTTTAATATTTCAGGTGTAAAGAAGGCCCTCATGTCTATGAAAACAAAGTTCACTTTGAGTGTGGTATCATAACTGGATGTCATGCTGAAAATCATGCAGGAGTTCTTACCACACATATGTAACATCATTTTGGAGTGTTATTTATTCTTACATTTTAAAATCTCCCTATCAAATAGATTCCTTACAAGATGAGTCCACAACATTTATTATATATGATTTAATCAATCTATTCAAAGACCAATGGCCAACTCTGTTTGGGAGGCAGTATTAACATTTTTACATTGGATTTATTTTTCTGTTACAAGTTCTGAGGTGAGCTGCACATGTCTAACAGGTATAATTAATTGACACATAGTATTCTCTCATACGTTTTTTCACCAAAGGGAGCTCACTAACAAACCTCATTCCATTTCACTTTCGTTGTTGCATATCTTTGCACTTTAGAACCTTTGCCAAGTTTATTGCTATAGATCAGTGTTTCTCAGCCTTGGGAACTCTAAGATGTGTGGACTTCAACTCCCAGAATTCCCCAGCCAGCCATTTCAGATCTTTTATAGCTCACTGTCATGTTCTAGTTCATTACCTGGGAATTTCTTGCTTGAAAATTATTTTTCTTCATGGTAAAAAGTGTCATATTTTCTTCAAAAACTTGTAGAAGCACATGAATAGTGTTATTAGCAAAGGTGAAGTCTTGGTGGTAGTCTTCCACTAATTGCTTCCATTTTATTTTTCATTATTGTTATAGAGTCACCCTAGAAGCATATCTTTTTGGATGAGGCTGGTCTGATTTCTGTACAAAATTCTTGCACATGAATTTTCAATTTTCCTTTCCATATTTGCATGAAACAAACTGAAAGACTTATTATATACAAGCATATCTTGTTGGTTGTTACTTTTCGAATAAATGTTTATACTTTTTAGAAACTGCTACCCCTAATTAATATAAGAACAACGATCAGGAAGTATAATTTGTCAACATAAAAATGGATCACTATGTAGTTTAAAAAAAATCAGAATTAATAAAAGTGTTTATTTTTATTTATAACATGGTTGCTTCTTTTATTGATTTCAATCTCTGGATGTTGAATGCCCAGATATAATAAGTGATGTACTTCTTATTCATAAGTGATGTACAAAGTCACAGGATTTCTTCTCACTTCTTACCTAGTGAATTCCCACTAAGGGTGTGCAGAGACCAAGTTATTTGATTTGAGGGCACGATCCAGAGCTCTGAGAATGGTCAGGTCCAAATCTGGTCACTCCAGGGATAGTTCGCTCTATTATTGCAGAGCAAAACAGGGGGGAAAAAATCCATTCTCTTAGTTCAGTATAAACTGATATACAGTACAATTAAATATAAAATTATCAAACACAGAGAAAAACAAATTTTGCTAATGGATAATCAACAAGGTTTGTACAAAGTTAAATTCTGTCTTATCTGCCAGCAATACCCCTGTGTTTTACAGAGGACAAAGGGCAAGGACATCCCATGGACAACAATGGCATGTATTGTCAAGGCCATGGTTTTCCTAGTTATAATATATGGCTGTGAAACCTGGGCCATCTGAACCATCTGAAAACCCAAACAAAGAAAAATTGATACCTTTGAATTGTGGTACTACCAAAAAAAAAAAAGAATACCTTAGACTACAAGAAGAATAAACCATTCAGTCTATAATGCAGTAAAACCAGATTGCTCATGGAAGCACTAATGATGGAGGTCAAATTTAAGTATTGGAAACACATCACGGGAAGGCAAAATTCACATGAGAAGATCACAGTGTGATGCTTGGAAAAAATTGAAGGTAATTAAAAAAGAGGCCAAGAGAAGAGAAGGTGACTGGATATTATTATTGACAACAAAGTGTGAGCTTATAGGAACTCAAAGAAGTAGTTACTGTCAGACAACCTTGGCAAAATGATTTCCATCAAGTGGGAAAGAGTTGGAGGTAATTGAAAACTGAACAATGAATTGGAAAGAGATTTTGACATTATGGCAAAGAGTTCCATGAAAACTTGGGCCAAGGACACAGCCATTGTGAAAAAATAGCTTCCATGATGCAGATCATTAAGGAAATAAGACTTTAATAATTTTACATAAATCTACAATGCAGCTTTAATAATGGTATATTGTATGTACTTCTGGTTATCATACATGAGAAAAGTTACTGTGGAACTGCATGTTTCTTTTTCAGTTGCCTTTGGTGTTGTTAGAACTGTTATCCTCTTCCTATTTCATTTATTAATTTTGCTTTCTGAAATGTTTTAATTTGATTGTATTATGTCATTATTTTTAACAACTTTGATACAAGTCTGGTACTGTCCAGTGCCCAATCTAAGAAAGTGTTGTCTCCTAAGGTAAAAATAATACTTCTCTTAAATCAAGCTGGACTAAGATTACATGTTACACAAAATGGACCCTGTTGTGGTTTGTGAAGATGTTACCTAGCTGGGTAATGAAACGTTTGCAAGAAAACAACCAAGCTCAGAGAACCCCAAGGACTTCACAGTTCAACCCTGAGCTACACATATTCACTTCTATTGGTACCTGTTGTGGTCCCCACCCTGGCAACAATACACACGCACACACTTCTCGGTGATCTATAGCCCATCCAAGAGCTGAGGTCACAAGAGCCTCATGAATTGATAGTTGTTGGGCTGACTCTAGAGAAGTGTTTAAATGTAACAGAACTCTAATCCTGGTGGATGAAGAAGACATAGGAGCGATCTTTGTCATTCTTCTTTCCCCCTGCAGTCTCTAGTGAAAAGCTGCTCTGAAGAGCTTGAGAATCCTCCTTGAGAAACCATAAGAAGCAACACAAGGAGCTTTAGAGAGGAGCAGAAATGTCATCTCTATCTCTATTTATTCCAATGGGTACCTGTTGCCAAGCAATGAAAATACAATTTTTATCATATTTCTATGGGCTTTTGGTAACTCAAGTGAACAGAATGGAAGGAGGTCCACATTTCATAAATTAAAATACAGGTAGTTCTTACTTAGCAGCCGTAACTGGGACTGGCAACTCTGTCACTAAGTGCCATGGTAGCTAAGCAGAAAATCACGTGACCATGATGGGCTTATAATGTTACTTCCCATTTGGTTGTTCTGATGTTCACAAAAACATGATGTGACTGCAACTTACGACTGTACTTCCACGTTCTTGATTAACTCTGCTTGTTGCAAGCTGATAGCAAAGCATGTGAATGGCAATCACGTGACCATGGGATGTTGTGATGGTCGTAAATGTGAGGACTGGTTGCAAAGCTTTTTTTTTAACACTGTTGTAATTTCAAATGGTCACTAAACAAGGCAGTTGGTAAGCAAGGACTACCAGTATAAGTAACATTGCAACCATCTAGCATTCAGCATGTTTAAAAGACTGGATGTGCCTTCCTCTAGAGGTCAGCAATGTGCATGAAATAACAATAGCTTAAATAAGAAACAGTTTGAAAAGGCATTAGTCTGAAATACAGACCGTGTCAATTACTGACTGAATTACTGAAATACAGACTGTGTCAATTACTGACTGCAATTACTTGATATGCAAAGAAGTCAGTTAGAAGGCAGATTTGTTTTTCAAATATGAGGCTATTTTTTTTTACATCAAGTGCATGCTTCCACAACTTAATTTGCCCGTACAAGTATTTCTGTCAATGAAACTGTTCCTCATCTCTTATGTTAGAAATGATATTTTGCATATTATAGGTGTGTAGTATTAAGAGAAAAGTATGACTTTGGGCCTTAAGCTAATTCCTCAGGATCAATCAAAATTTGGAGATTGGGCATACCTCCCTTCACTGCCAGAAGCTGTGTGCAGTCTGTGTCTGGGCGGGAAAGGGTAGAATTCTTTCTCTTGCAAAAGAAAAAAGAAAAAAGTTGCTTATCTAGATAGGCTTATTTGTTACTATCTAGAAAAGAGCCTTTCCATCTGTATAATGACTGAGAAAATTATGGCTGCCTCGGATTTGATCTATCTCATTCTAAGCAGCTTTTCTCTAGTGCAAGAAGAAAACAGCCCTATAAACTGGTGAGAAGAGTTATGGGGGAAAAAAACCCATTTATAGAAAGGAGGAATACATTTCCATGGAATGACAAATGCAATAGCTGGAAACAAAGGACGCTAACCCAAATATTGTTCAAGGATTTTCAGTGCTTAATAGTATCCTGTCCAATGCATTGTAAAAAACAAACTAAGGGACAGATAACGATTTTATATATGCAATCAATGTGAAAAGCAGGACGCAGTCAGGAAGAAACATCACAGGCAATCATGTCTCCAAATCTTGAAGTAAGATTTGTGTTCATTGCTCAAATGAACAGGGTACCACTTTGCTCTGCTTTTGCAAAATGCCTTTTGATGTGTGATTTTTTTTTAATTTGATCAGGTTATAAAAGGAGGAAAGAATTTAGATTTTATATCACCAGAAAGATTACTTTTTAGTAGTTGGTATGGATTATCTTCATTTTCCAGCTCAGTTCCTTCAGTTCATGAGATGCCTTTAAAACTATTTATAAATCTATTTCTGGAGGTAGCATTGATAAATCATACAAACCTGAAGCATAATTCCTAGGAAGATTGTGGCATATAACATTGCTCAAACCAAGAAGCAATAAAGCCACTATATTTTCTTCTTTCAGTATATAACAAATGGCATATGATTTCCTGTATATTGAAAATATATTTTCTTATTCAATTTTCAACTAAAATATAAAAGTACAAAATGTGAGTTGTCCCTCAATTTTCAGGTTTTGCAACCTAAAATTATAGATTCAAATATTTACCACTACATAATTTTAGTTGTAGAGTACCAGGGCTGAAATTAAGGTACAGAAACTTTCCAGATTCAAGGCCTGTGACCTTAAATCCAAATTAATTTCAAATTTACATAAATGTGTATAGATGAGCTTTAATACACCCAGATTCAGCATGCCTTCACTACTTCCTGCTGTCCCTGGTAGAAGGGTCTTAGGAAGTGATAGACCATATTTAGTGTTGTTGGTTTGGCAAGTGCTAGAGCTGAAATTTAATTCTCTGAATATATCTGGAGGGAATGAAAGAGCAATTCATATAGTCTCTTAGAATAAGTATGATATTCACAATGATCTTTGGGGGTCTGGAATCAATGGGAAAAATCAGTGTAAGAGTTTTATCTTCAGAAAAGCAAAGCAAAACAGCCTTGAATGTATGTTTGATTTTTTGACTAGAAGCCTCAGTGTGGTAGCTGTTTGAAATGCTACTTTTTACTGTTGGAAATCTCTCCATGTGGGCAAAAATCTGGGCAGCAGCAACAGTGGTGTGTGCAAGTGAACATACAACCGCACATGTGTGTGGGCAATACAAGATAGCACGAAAGTTTGCCTAGTCTTTGTTCACACAAATGAAAGAAATAAAAATGCCATCCTTTGTGGTCTGTACACCCAGAAGCACTCAAACAAACATCCCCTGAGCCTTTCCTTATCACTTTATTACACCTGCTAAAATGAATAGATTAAAAGGCAATGAAGGGAGGGAAGGCAGAAGAATCTTGCAGAAAGAGTGGGTTGGGGGATTGTTAATTATTCTCTGGGGTCTCTAATCTTTAACTGGCAAACAGCATCACTAACTGTCTTAAACCTTCTTCTGGAAGACACTGATAATAAACCATCTGCGTGAAGGAACCCAATTATCTAGCCCTCAGTAGCCGCCTCTGACATGGCTGTAGCAGGAGATAATAAATGCACAGTATGTAATAATGACACGTCATTTATGATTATCTCCCCGATACATGACCTTTTTAGCACTTCTAAAAAAAGAGAAAGAGAAAGCAAGGATCCTGGGTGCTTAGCATCTACGTACAGACACACACACACAGACCCCTGTCTTCTTCAGTCCTGTGATGTAACCTTATTGCGAGTGCAACTGGAACCTACCGAGCTGTTTAATTGGATTTATGGCCCATCCCATCAGACCTCTTTAATAAATGGCTGTGTGAGGTACAGCCATTGTTACCATGGCAACTTGAGGGAGAGAGATGGCTAAAAAGTACAGAAATAGTATGATGATAAGAGCAGCCCTTTGGGCTGAACACTCAAGTGATTAGATATCTATCACCAGAACCAGCTACCTCAATCTCCCACTCCATCCGATTCCGTAATGAGCAGATTCAATGGTTCCTTCAAGAGAGAAGTCAGCAATGCAGTATGGGTGTTTCTCTTGCTCTAACTCACGTCAGAAACAGTGATGTGTTTGCATATATACTGAAGTACTAACCAACCAACCACATTTCAGCCATAGATGTGAAACTAACCCCTGTGGTTGATATGTGGTTTAGTGTGTCATGAAAACCACAGGTAAGCTTATCATGTGAACACAACCAATGTTGTGGATGCTGTGCCAGCAGTTGTGTCAGCCAGAAATCAAGGGGAAATGTACTACTGACAGCTTTCCAGGACCCATTCCCCTAATAATTACCTCTTTCCTGAAGATAATAATGTTATTTTGCCAGGACTCATTACCAACAACCTGAATTTCAGGCCTCCCATGAAATGGGATTGAAATGACAAAAAAGGGAAGTCTACAGAGTATCCATTTCTATCATTGGGATTTTTATGGAAAACACAATATTCTTAAAATTTGATAACCTCCATATTAGTGGAGAACACCCTGTATGAGTCATTTTTGGTCCAACAGGACTTAGTGCATTCAGGATTAATTGAACTGTTTATATTCCACAAATCTTATATTGTTGAGTTTGACCACTTTCTTTGATACAGATTTGGGGGGGGGGGGGGATTCTGACTAAAAGCTCATCTTCTGGACTTCATCTCAAAACTTTCATCAACTTTGTATGAACTTTTTCTGCTTGAAAGTACATAAGAGGTATATTCTGAATGCTGCTCTATGATACCGTAGTCACTCCTCTCCAAGGTAGTAAATTTACTCAACTAGCAAGGTGAATGAGGTACTATTAAGGACAGACATATGTCTAATGATTATTATTTAATCAGGTTCTTCTCAATCGATTAGGAAATATATTGTCCAAGGATAATATATTGCCACAGAAACGACAGAATCACAAGTTACATTAAAGATGAATACATTTATTATGTTGGCTATTAAACACTATCATCAAGCCATCAGCTTGCTTTCAAAGAAATTTGGAAACTGATTATAATGTCTTATATACACCATAGAAGAATTATTACATAGCAGTGGTTCTTAAACTGGATGCAATTACCCCCAAGGGAGTATTTTGGTCATATCCTGAGGGTAATGGAGCAATTTGTAATTGCTCATTTGTGAGTCAAGGATCCAATTTGGGGCTGCCACTCCTGAAACACTTACATAGAACAGAGTCTGTATTTTTTGTGGGGGCAATGACATTATTCAAGACCAGGAAAAGGGGTAATTGGGTGAAACAGTTTAAGAACTACTGCTTGTAAACACTTTTTTATAGTGTAAAAAATGTCCCAAAATGGGATGCTCTATTGGACTGAGACAATATTAAGTTTGGATATCCAGTCTGAATAATTTGGTTCAATTACTCCTTTGCCACACAGAGGAAGACATAGAATTTGGAAATTAGTTTGTGATTTTTTTAAAAAAAGGACATGTATTCCAGCACTGGAAAAGAATCACGCAGCCTCACAGACACAAAAAAGATAATATGAAAATTGCTAGCATACAAATAAATGTCACTGTAGGAAGAAAAATTAGACATTTTGGTACATGCCAGGAATAATTTTAATTATAAATGTAAAAGGCTACATCAGCATTGGCTGTGAGAGCTGGACCATAAAGAAGGCTGAACGCCGAAGAATTGATGCCTTTGAACTGTGGTGCTGGAGACGACTCTTAAGAGTCCCCTGGACTGCTAGGAGGTCAAACCAGTCAATCTTAAAGGAAATCAACTCTGATTGCTCATTGGAAAGATTGATAATGAAGCTCAAGCTCAGATACTTTGGTCACCTAATGCAAAGAGAGGACTCTTTGGAAAAGACCCTGATGCTGGGAAAGATGGAAGGCAAAAGAAGAAGGGGACAGCAGAGGATGAGATGGTTAGATAGCATCACTGAAGCAATGAGCATGAAATTGAGCAAACTCAGGGAGGCAGTGAAAGATAGGAAGGCCTGGCGCAATATGGTTCATGGGGTCACGAAGAGTCGGACACGACTTAACGACTGAACAACAACAACAACAACATCAGCATTCTGCTTGAAATCTGACTTTCAGTATTGCCAGCTGTTCTGGCTAGACTATAAGAATTAGTAATGATATTATTTCTAATTACCATCTATCTATTTATTTGACTACTTGCTATTAATGTCTGATTCTATTATAAATCTGAATTTCTCTACATATGAAACAAAATAAACTCTTAATGCTTCTGTTATTATTATTGGATACTCACTGTGCAAACCACCCATTGTTAATAGAGAAGTGACATGAAATCTGTAGCCTACCCTGATGTTGCTCTTACCCAGGGAGATAGGACCTCTTTGATTGGTCTGCCCCAGGCACTTGATGAACCCTGTATGGTTTTAGGGGGAACTTGAGGCTGCTCATGAGGCTCTGTTGAACTCTGTTGGTTGCATACTGCAATCTCTGTAGCCTGTCTCTGCTTTTCAGAAAAGCTGCCAGAGATGAAACAGCAGAAGTGGCATCTAGAGCACTACTGGAAAAAAACAAAGAGTGAATCCAAATGAATGTGGGTAAAAGCCATTATTGAGGATTATCTTGTGGCAATAAGAGCAGAAATCTGTAATCATTTTTCTACTCTTATGGGGTCTGGCAAATAGCCATCTGTTGGTCCTGCTCAGGATGGCCCAGACCTTCCTGGAGAGGGAAGGCCTAGAGAACCATCTGCAGGGCCATCATGAGGAGTATTCAAGGCATCTGGTGGATACATTTTCCAACCTTCTCTGAGTTGGACTCTGGCTGTGCAGTTCCTGAGGCATGCTTTGGCTGTGTTCTCAGAGAGGAGTTGAGGCTGTTGATCCCAAACTGTAAATTTGGCCATTAGATACAAGTCCCTCCTGGGCTACTTAAGACTGCCTGGATGATGACATGTGGCTGGGTCCCAATCTGCACCTAAGGAGGTGGTAGTCCTCCCCTTACTCAAGAAACCATATAAATGTGATTAATAAATTAATAAATAATTTTTATCCAGTTTCCAACCTCCCCTTTCAGGGGGAGGGGAAAGGTTGTTGGACTGCAGCTTCAGAGAATTCTGGAGGAAACAAATTATCTATACCCTTTTCAATCAGGATTTAGGCCTGTGTATATTACTAAAATGGCAGTTGATCACACTTGTGAGTGACCTTTGGTTGGTGGTGATGGATCTATCCTGGCCCTCCTTGATCTCTCAAGCAGCTTTCAATACCTTCTGGACTGATTTAGGGGGATAGCAGTGGAAGGCATGGTGTTGTGGTGATCTTCTTCCTCCGAGGCTAGTTCCAGTCTGTACTGTGGGAGAGGTCAAGCCCTAGACTCCTGCTTTGTGGGTTCCTCATGGCTCTGCTTTCTCCCAATTCCTATTTAACAGCTATATGAAACTGCTGGGTGAGGTCATCTGTTGGCATGGAGTAAAGCAGTATCATGCTAGTGATACTCAGCTATACATATCTACCCATGGTCAACCAAGTATTTCTGCCAAGGCATTTTCTCAGTGTCTGGAGGCTATTGGAGTCTGGATTAGAAAGAACAAGCTTAGACCTAACCATAAAAAGTCTGAATGGCTGTGGGGACCTTCCATCTTTAGCTCTGGATAGGATGGCATTCCTCTAGGCAAAAATGATGCACATTTTGAGAGTCTTCCTGGAATCTTCCATGTAATGTGCTGTAAATGGGGCTGTCCCTGAAGGCCACTTGGAAACTATAACTGGTCCAGAATTCAGCAGTGCAGGTAGTTACGGGCATGCCTCAACATGGTCATGTTATACCTCTGCTCTGCAAACTGTACTGGTTTGCAATAGGCTTCCAAGTGCAATTCTGGTTGTCCATTATATAGCCCTGGGCTGGGTGATTTGTGGGACAGTCTATCTCCTATTAATTCTGTCTGCCCATACACAATATACTAATAACTAAAAACATATTTCCCATACTAATTGAAGCTATTCTTTTTATATATATTCATGCATCTTACACAATTGAATTATTAACATTTCAGACACTTTAAATAACAGGAGGTTAAAGGGGGGAACATTAAAATATATAGATTATTAGATGCAGGCCAAAGTTCTAAATAGTCCCCCAGTTGGTACTCTTGGAAGTAAAATATCCTGTTCAGATATCAAAAAAGTGGTGAACTATGGTATAATTGACGAAGAATGAGAATCTTTTCAATCAGATAATATCAATTACTTTGCAGTCATGAAAGTGGACAATATCGTTTCTGTTGTCTTCCATTAATTTCCAGATCTTTGGCATATATTTCAAAATAACACAGCTTCTACAAAATCCAATGCACCAGTGACATCTGGGAATTCATCAACATCTGGAAGGACACAGATTCCCATCTCTGATATGGAGCAACCCAAATTATAATATACCATGTGTAGAAAGTAAAAGGGATCTTTTAGTGTGCGCATGAAGAATTTGTGGAACATTATCAGATGCATGCCTAAACAGAATGGTATGTTTTGCACCCATAGTATTCAAAGCAGTTGGGAAAAAAATGTAACAGCATTCATTTATAGAAACGGTCCCCATACTCTGATGACCGAATCTTTGGAAAACCTATCCAATCTTATCAGCCATATTCTGCTCTGCTATGGGAGTTGGGCACCAAACAAATGATCAAGGATAAGAGCCCAGATTAGAATTGATCACTCAGTCACCAGGGAAACTATTAGCATTTTATCTAAGAGTGTAATATGTTGGAGTGTTCACACTTCTGTGACAAATCGAAAATGGGAGGGGGAGGTCAAAAAGAAGAGTTTCTCAAAACACTGGATACAAAGGAGAAAATATATTCAAGAGCTGAAGGGAAAAACTCTTCACACTTTGCACAATCCAAGAGCTGTAGACATCGAAGTGGTGATGAGAGGATGAAATTACAATTATGGCTAACCTTCGTACTGGAAAAGTTGAAGAGAGCCTTGAGAAAGAACAATGTATACATCATCTAACAGTTTCTTTATTAAAAAGATAATAATAAACAAAGAAAGTGGCTTCATTTTGAATTTTACATCTAACTATCATCTGATTTTACTATTTTAAGTAGTTTGAATCATCAGCTTTAGCTGCCAGATGTCTCTCCATTAAATATATTTGAAGTACATAAAATATGTTACATTTATTTTATATAACTATACAAATAAATATAAATATGTATAAAATAAATAAAGTACATTTATTCTCTTTTTCAGTTACAGATTGTGCAAAATAAATCCAGAAGAGGAAAACCTCTGGGCAGTCACATCGCTTCCTTTCACATATTGTTATATAGTGTGATTATTAAAGTAAAGTAAGAAAGGGAAAAAAATTAGTTCAAATCTCACCCCAGCTGTAAAATTGCTAGGAAGACCAAGATACAGAATAACAGGTTCCTTAGCTGAATGGTAAAACACATTCCTTGTGTACTGAAGGTTTCCCAAGTTCAGTTCCACACATCAATTTCTGAACTGGACATGCAGGCAGGGGTGAAAAATCTGAAGTGCTGCAGATGAACTACAACTCCCAGCATCCCTATATTGCTAGAAATGATGGGCATTAAAATTTAAGATTATTTGGAGTGTCGTAGGTTGCCTACCCAGGCACCAGAGACTCAATGTGGGAAATCTTCTAGAAGTAAGAAATGAGAAAGAGACTCACACTTCAGCTGATCTGATCTTTCAAGCCAATATATGGATTACTTTACTCCATGTCCAGCTGTAGTATAATAAACCAAGGACATGTGTCTGTAGTTTCTAAATCCTTTTGCTGCCATCCAGTGGTTTGATTCAATATAACATTAGTCCCCTCCCACCTTTTCCTTTCACTCACCCCTCCCACTCAATGGGAAATGCTTTATGAAATACAATGAATGAGTCTGAGACTGCATCCAAGACATTGTTTTCTGAAGAAATAAGAAATCATGTTTGCCACAGAAAGGAAGTAGGGGAAGAAAAAGAAAAACTAGCCATATATTAAAGCATCTGTAATCGATAGTCCTTGGTTCTGCTCCTTTATGTTGCCAGAGGCAGGTTGGTTTCCTACAGCTTGACACACATATTTTCCCTTTTTGTCATGGCCAAGAATTCCATATGCTTACTTATCCTACTAAAGCTCACCAAAACGATCTCAACTATAAATTGTCCTTCAGAGTCAGAAGGTTCACTTGCCCAGATTTGCTCTCTGATGCACAGCAGTAAACTGCAATTGGTAAAGTCAGTGGAAGAATTAGAGCATTGGCACAAGAACGACCATATCTAAGATACCAAATAGGGATGGCCACTAGACAACAGTGAAGACTAGAGTTTCCTGTGTTTCTTTACTACCTTCTAGTGGCCAACTGGACTTTTGCAGCCCAGATACGGTAGCTTACACTTTCTATCACTATGACTTAGCATTCAAGATCAAACTAGGTGTTTTTGCATGTATCTGTTTTTATCTTTTAAGCACGTGGTAGCCTACCTGCTAGCCAGGACTGAGAATCAAATTTTCATAGGAAGAGAGGATCAACTATCTTCTCCAAATTTGCATTTGTATAACACGCTTGCCCATGATTAACTTAGTCATGGTGCATTCAGCCAACCTGATTTTCTGGTTATGCACAATAACATGACCCAAAAACTAACCACATGGAAGAGTTCTCACAATTTCTTAGGCCAGTGTTTCTCAACCTTGGCAACTTTCAGATGTGTAGACTTCAACTTCCAGAATTCCTCAGTGTGTGCTCTAGTGTGTGATGAGAGCTTCACTGTTATGAAGTTGTAAGATGTATATAGGGCAGGGCTCGCCCAAATCATTCTGATTGTTTTATGATGCATTCACATAACTGGCCCTATATACCCCTTTATCTGTAATTTTATATTATTTTTTTATTTCTAGAAAATACATTTATTTTACATATTTCATAATCTTTAAATCTATTTAAGAAAAGGCAATGATTATTTAAGCTATTTTAAATACTAAAACCAGGAAAGGAATATCTCCGACCATGTCAGGCATGCTGGCTGGGAAATTCTGAGAGCTGAAGTCCACTCATCTTAAAGTTGCCAAGTTTGAAACACATTGCACTAGAGTTAAGCACAGCACAACCCTCTTAAAAGAAATTTCTGAAGCCCTTGTAAAAAGGTTATCAATGCCATCAGTCCAACAATCAAGGCCAAGGTCATGAAATGGAGAAGATTTAGGACAATTCCAAATATTCCCAAGAGTAGCTGTCCTGCACAGCATAAAAAAGGAAGCAGGAATGACAAAGAAACCCATAGCCACACCTGGTTGCTTTGACTAAAGTTAGCACTCATGACTGGAAAAGCACTGGCTAAAAAGGCGAGTCCTGAGATAGCAAAGTACAAGCCCTTGAACTTTGATGCTCATCTCAAGTTTGTAAAACAAAACAAAACACCTGAATGATTCTCCAGACTTCTGAAGGACTATTCTATCTGTAGATGAGTCAAAAGTGGATCTTTGGGGGCTAGATGGGTATTAGAAAGCTAGTAGAAGCCAATCTCTGCAGTTCTGCTCCAAGTGTAGAATATGTTCTGTATTCACTCCAGCCCTTTTAATCTTCCCTTGATTGCCTTATTCGTGATAATGGCTGTAAACATTCAATTCATAGACACTTAAATCCGAAAATCCTCTGGTGCTTGGACAAACCTGGTTGCAATTTCATCCAAAAGGATCACAGAATTCCCTGCAGGGGCCTGATGGACAAGGATTCCTCCATTAATAGATAGGGTCATCAGGAATAAGCAGCCAGTTAGAATGGCTGAACATCCCAACTCTTTTTATTTTACAGTTCTTTATCTTATCTTTTCCTTACCTTACCATTATATCCTTCACCATCTACATACCATTTCATCATTTCTCATCATTTTCAGCAGCCATCATCTGTTTCGAACCAAAAGAATCTTAATTTTCATTTCTGCTGTATGTGAATCAGTTCCTTTAGCTTGTCCTTACTAGGAAACAATAAACTTATTTTGGAATTTAAGAAAAACTGCCCAATAGAATATCAGGCCACCTGTCTGTTAGCTGAAATGGAAGTTCAAGGGGTCATTCAGCAAAGATCCAAAACGTATAAGCAATTATTAAAGCGAACAGATTAAAAAGAACTAATTCATTGTTTTGGAATGGTCAAGTCAAAGTCCAGACCCCATAGAAATATTGTGGCAGGACTTGAAATGAGTAGTTCAAGCTAGAAAACCATGAAATGTTACTGAATTGAAACATTTTACCATGGAGAAATGAGCCATAGAGACTGATCTAATTATGGAACAGCTGGACTGCAGTATTTACAGCTGGATTGCAGTATTTACAGCTAAAGTGCTGCAGCCTGTTGCCAAATCTGAAGGGATGATTAATTTTTTTCCTCTGGCACATCATGAGTCAACTGACTTATTCTGAAATAAGTGAAATAAATAAAACAAGCATCAGATGTTAAATAAATGAAACAAACACCAAACATTGGTGTTATCTGTTCAGACTCCCTTTATTTATCAGCAGGACCCACATGAAGTTCTGATAACTTTCAGTGGTGAAAATATGCCACAATTCAAAAAATTCAGAAGGGAGTAAATACAGTATTGTCTCTTAATACAGTAGGCATAGTACACTCTTGCTATCAAATCCCCAGAAATTGGTATTCAGTGACAAATCATTACTGGAAGTTCTGATATATCCCATAAGTGTTATATAAATTAGGCAACAATAATCCAACAACAATAATATTAATAGAATCAAAAAGAGGTCATTGTTATTATTGCCATGCTGATTGGGGATAATGGAAGCCATTGTCAAACCTATCTAGAGCCTCAGGCTGGGGAAAGTTGAGTCGTCTTGGCAATCAAGGCTGTTGCAAAGAATCCCGGTTGTTGCTTCTGAAGTGCCAATGGGGTGCATTTTGGGGTGGACCAGCTCAAGGGGATCCACTACAGATGACTTCTTCCATTTGAGAGCTGAGCATTGGGTATGGGCCTAGCAGAGGCTCCCTGCTGTGATCTGCCTGGCTTGGGACCTCCTGCTACAGTCCCTTTGGCTCAACACCCAGGGGCATGCATGGAAGGTCTCTGGGCAGAGTGGGGAATTTTCCTGCCACTGCTTTGGAACAGAAGCATCACCCACATCACACTGCTCTTTGCCCATCTTGCTAGCTGGCCTGCCCTTCCCCAACCAGCAAACAGGGTTTGACAGCTCTCATTGTAGCAACTGCAATTCTGTATCAGCCCAGGTGGTTACTCCTAGTTCACAGTGGTTGAGTGGAGAGAATAGCCATCCCTGGAATTCCTCTGGACTTCCTTGGTCCACCTAGTGAGAGCTTTAGACACACTGCAGAGAAGCACTTGTTGAAAGGAACTGCATGCACTATGGCTTCCTCCTCCCAGATCAGGAGAATGAGATGGCCAAGCACCCCAGCCTTTAGGAAACAAGAACTAGAGGTGTCTTCCTTTCTCAGACCCCCCAGTAGCTCAGACCCCCAGTCAGTGGTTGGCCCATGGACATTGCCTTTATAATACCCTAATAGCAGTAAAGATAATAATCCTGATATAGCCTTCATGACAAGCCATTGATCTACTTAGCCACTATGATATATTAAAACCCTTCTGTTCCAGCATACCCAGTCCAGAAACACTGCAATAAGAAAGCTGCTGTAAGCATGTATCAACATATCTCTCATGACCTTCTAGATGTCCTAATTTCTTGCACGTGTCTTTGTTTGAAGCCAGCTTCCATTCCTTTAGGGATTACTCATTAATTACTGGATTTGTTATGAGCATTTATGTTTCGAAACTAATTCTGTGCACCTTTTACTTTTTACCTAGTTGCTGAAGGACCCTGATCACTTACAAAGCATAAACTATGGCATATAACCAGTACTTCCATCACACCTTTGGTTCTTTAAACTTCTCGCCTCCCTCTTTTTGAGGATTTCATTGGCTCCATCCAATTACAAGTTTCTCACTTTTCCTTTTCCTTTGGACCCATTTTTGACCCTTCATACACTTGCTTCACAGTCTGATACTTGTTCAAGCAGGAATGACAAAGAAACCCATAGCCACACCTGGTTGCTTTGACTAAAGTTAGCACTCATGACTGGAAAAGCACTGGCTAAAAAGGCGAGTCCTGAGATAGCAAAGTACAAGCCCTTGAACTTTGATGCTCATCTCAAGTTTGTAAAACAAAACAAAACACCTGAATGATTCTCCAGACTTCTGAAGGACTATTCTATCTGTAGATGAGTCAAAAGTGGATCTTTGGGGGCTAGATGGGTATTAGAAAGCTAGTAGAAGCCAATCTCTGCAGTTCTGCTCCAAGTGTAGAATATGTTCTGTATTCAGTATTGGTTGCTCACTTTTGAATTGTATCCATATTCATTCAGCATCCATTCATTTTTTTACCCGGTCACTTCTTCTTGTTTTACTACAGGCACTACTTAAGTACCCTGTTCCCACTGCATTCCTCCATCCAGGAGTACAATACATACCAACTTTCACTTTTATATGGCTTACACACAGCCATTTTTTGCTTATTCCATGAACATGTACTCCTTATAACAGACCACTATCTTTTTACCAGCATTTGCACATTTTTTTAAAGAAAAATAAATAAAAACATATCTGCACATCAGCAGTGGTACACATCATAATACTTCAGTTTGTTTGTCTGCTTAGGTGAGGGCATCACTAAAACTGACAAGACATTTGCTTGGACATGTGAATTTCAAGTAACAGTGACAGAAAGGATGGTGGGGCAAACAGGGAGATAATGTGGAAAGATACACTGTCACCAACCACATCACTGAAGATTGTCTTCTGAGTTTTGACTCAGATTAGTATCTCCCCCCATTAACCAGAAGGATTACAGTGATTCTGAGATCTTTTAGAAAGGCTGTTCCTCTCTTGGCTTAATATTTGAGAAAGGTAAACTTTAAAAAAAGAAAACACTGTTTCTTTTTCAGCTGCCATGAAGTGGAGTAGTGTTTGCTCATGAGAATATATAATTACAGTAGTCATTCTGTTGTTCAGTGACAGTACATATCAGTAGCACTGATATGGAGAATGGATTTTTAAAAAACCAGATCCTACCATTTAATCTCAATTAAATATACGGTTTCTTGAAGATTACAGTTTGGAACTTATAAAGGAGCACCATCCTTGAATTTTCTTCCAGGGACTTAGCAGCATCATAAAGTTTGTGGAAGCAGAGAAACTAAAAATGGCTAATGGAAAGGGTACTCCACTTTCTATCTTTAGAAAGAATAATCCTCTTCAGTCCTTTTTAGACTTTACTCAGCATTCTGCCCATTCACAAAATGGACTTATAGAGCCACCCTTGTTTCGAAGGCCTAATGCTTGATTTTTCAACACCATACTGGGAACATTTGAGCAGAAGGAACCAGTATACCAACTAGTTTTGATTTCATCTCATTTATAATTTTAATATTAGATTAACATTTCATTTTACATTTATATTCAATTATTTAATGTTTCCCCCTTCCATCACATTATAATTTCAATTTGGTAACAAAATCTAGAGATGTCCATGGAATTTAGGTTGTCCTATTGCCTTCACCTCCATCGCCCCCTCTTTCTTTACTTGCTCCATAATGTCATAGTTTGCATGAGCATGCTATAATTTGCCAAAATGGCTTGCATTTATTGATTACAGCTAGTAAAGAACTTGAAGGAGGAGAGAATTAGAGGAACAGTCTTTCCCTGTGAATGCACCATGTTACCTTCATGGTGAAGAGTTCCTGTTCCTGGGCTCACCAATGCAAAAGGGTTGGGAAGAAGTGCTCAAACTCTGGAGGCTTTAACTTCCTGAATGGTTGGGAAGGGTATGAGTAGCAAAGGGCCCCCTTTTTGTTTGCTTATTGGACATCAGGTTTTGATAAGCATGGATTAGCACTCAAGAGATCCATTGCTTGGGACAAATTCAGTTGCTTTCACAAACAATACCTCCCTGCTTGATACCAAGCCTCCATTTGGATCTCAGAAAAAACAGAGTTAAAACATTTCCAAGCAATCACAGAACGTTAGGTAAATATCTTAACTGAAGGTTAGGTAAAACCATATACTGTACCTATGATCTCCTAGTGTGTGATTTGTCATATGAAATGTAATTTTATTTTGCTGATGAAAGAAAGAGAAATGTGCTGGCACATGCTGCCTTACTCATAATCACGTGTAAGGCAAAGGTTAGGTGAGATAAAAAGCTAACTGCGAACTTTATTTACAATTTATTCCCAAGCCGTTCATTAAGGGTTGGGAAAGTTTGGATAGAACTGGAAATCAAGTTGCAACAAAAGATCTGCCTGAGGAACACCCATTTTGCAGCTTATTTATTCCTCGATAAGCTTAAAAACCCAGCCCGTGAAGTAACACTATTGTAGAGGCTTCTGCATCATGGTATTCATGATGGAGGAAACAGCGAGGTTCTCCCAGCTCACGCTGATTTGTTCTGGGTTCTGTCTTGTTTATGTCCTGCTTAAAATCATCCAGCTGTATTACAAGAGACAAAAGCAGCTTAAAGCTTATGAGAATTTCCCAGGCCCTCCTTCTCACTGGCTGTATGGTAACATCCATCAGGTAAGAAGCAGTAAAATATATGGAGAGATAATGCGGCAGAAGAAGAATTTCAGACATAACGGGAGAGAGTTTAATTCCTAGCATATCTTGAAACTGCTTAAAGATTATAATTGGCCCTTTTACAATATTGAATCATTTTTAAATCATTGATTGTGGCTCTGTTTCTGTCAATTAAATAACTTCATTCTAATGTCTATGTTCCAGGAAGAAATCTTAGCAGTGGCTAATTTATTAACTTTATTTATCCATCAAATTTATATGGCCACCCATCTCACACAAGGTGACTAATACAGGAAATATACTATCTTTCTTAATTATGTGCACCTTACATTATGTGTGCCTTTTACATTCTTGCCTTTGTTTACATTACACAGGATGATTTAAATGGATGAATATTCTGAGTCTGATGAGTGCCAGGGTTTAAAGACAAAGCCTTACAACTAAACATGATTTTCTCATCTTTTCAGATACCCAGCCACAGAGAAGAACTAAAGTTGATGTTGGAGTGGGCTGAAACATATTCTTATGCTTTTCCCAGATGGTTTGGGGGGTTTATTTCTTCTATAGTTATCACTGACCCAGAGTATGCCAAAACTTTGTTTAACAGAGGAGGTAAGTACATCTAAGGACAGTAGATACCATGCAGTTATACATATATTGAGATTTTCACTAGAGAACATTCCCCAGGTTCTTTTGGGTGCTAATGGAAATATTTCTGTCATAGCCTCAGTTACCTTTCAACTTCTCTTATAAAGTTTATATTAATAGTAATATGTGATAATGCTACACATGACAAAAGTGAGTTGTGTTGCTTGTATATACTTGGCATTCACTTTATACACCTAATTAAATTGAGAACTCTTTTAAACCTCATGTTCGTTAAAGTATGCCTCTTCTCTACTGCAATTCGGACACAACTTCAGAAAGAGTAAAAATATTCTCAGATTTAATGATCTCCACTAAATTCCACTAAAGCCTTCCTTGTAAATATGTATAAACTTACACTGCACATCTGAATAATTTTTCTTTTGTTGTGATTCAGTGGTTAAGATGTTGGAATAGGATTTAGGAGACCCAGGTTCAAGTCCATCCTCAGCCATGGAAACTGATTGAGTGGTCTTCGGTCAGTCACTCTTTCTCAACCCAACTTATCTCAAAGAGTTGTAGTGGGGAAGACTGGAGGAAGGAGTTCTATGTATAGCAACTTGAATTCCTGGAGGACAAGTGGGGAATTAATCTAATTTAATAACATGAATGCATGAATAATGCACTCATAACTTCAGCAGAATGACAGAGAAATGGGGAAAATGCAGTGATAAAAAAAATATGCCAATTCTTTGATTCTATAGTTGGACTCAAGAAATGGCTAAGGATATCCCAATTGTATACTTACTTTTGTCAGGCCCAGCCCAAGAACAACGGTGAAACAGTCCAGTTGACTTCATTTCCTTTATTTATTTACACCATATAGACAGAATCTTGCCAGACTAAATCTATACTACTGCAACTAGTGGATATATACTGGGAGATTCTAGGGAGTGGATATCCTGAATCTCTTTCTCTTCTCACGCTCCCCCTGCAGACTGTGTTGTCTTTTGTCTCCTTTCCCTTCCTGGAATGTACCCCCTCCTTCCTGATAGCCTTGCTCTCTGTTGCTATCCATCACATCACCCCCCACCCCCCCAGTTCATAGATACATCCCATCACACTTTTAATATTTGGTATCTTTTTAAAAAATTACCTTTAATAAGGCTGTGCAATCCCTTTGAAAGAGTTGCTTCTCAACATGTAGGAAATACCTCTCTTTGACTCACCAAGCTACCACATTGACTATTCCTGGCAGTCCTTCTATATGTGTAGGCATCCAGGGCCACTTCACTTTCCCCCCAGCAAAGCATTGTGAAGCACTTCTTTTGAATTGCCCTAATCTTTAACAGGTTGAATGGATTTAATTTAAGAGCTGAACAGAAGTTGGTGCTGCTACTGTATGCGATAGAAATACTTCACAAAACACAGAATGATGGATTTAGGATTTTTGTAGCAACACCAGAAAAAGAACAGTCCGTTATTTTTGCCATGAATTTTGATAGCCACATGTTTTCATGTGAATTGCGTTTGTTGTCATAAGATATACATATTTCTGTGGCTCAGACTTATTAATTCTCTCTTATTTGTTCAATGAAAGAAAGATGCAGTAAGCTTCTAATGGGACCTCATCTCTGCCAAATACATTAATTGTTTCAGTATATCTGTAGCATTGAGTTGTAACTTTCTTTGTTCTGATGTTCTAGATCCAAAGCCTGAATTCATGTATGAACCTTTGATTCCTTGGATTGGTATGTGTAACAATTGAAATAAATTATACGCATTTTTCTCTGTTTTCTCTTTTTTTACAGACATAGTTAAATTGACAATTTCATTATGCTATTTGTTGAGGTGTAGGTCTCCAGTGTTAACTTGATCTTCTCCAGTCTTCAGGCTGGTGTTCTTTATATATACTGGAACTAAAATCTGGAACTATGTTCAGAACACACCTGAAAGGTACCTAGTTGAGGAAGCCTGATTTAATTTACAAGAATTTTAATTTGGCCTTAAAAGTCTGATTATCACATCTACATTTTAAGGAAGTAAAGGGTATAGAAGGGAAGGGACTTGTCCCCTTCTGTGCCTAATGGAGGACTAGAATCTGTCAAGTCACACCCTCTCAGCCCAAATCAGTATCAGGTTCTGCAATAAGCCAGCTGAAAAACAAAATTCCTTGTCATATCATGCACTGATAGCTTTGTTATAAGAATTGCACTGAGTGCAGTACAAAAGAAGTGGACCATGCAAGTGGGAACAACAATAAAGAGTGTAGATGGAAGAATGAATCATTAAAAATCATTTTCCTCTTTAGTTAGCATGAAGCCCTGTGGATGGAAGTCAACCCATAGGAATTTTAGAACCAACCATCAGTTTGTAATCCTATACAATTTTCCAGGGAGTAAACATTCTTGAACATCATATAATCTGCTGCACAGAAATTAAAGATAGGCTTATACTGCATGGATCTAGTGTCTTGATGAATTCTTGAATAAAAGCAGCAGGATATATTTCAATATCTGATTTCCCTAAACATTCAAAGAAAAGTTTTACCTACATTTTGGATGAATAAGTAAAAGTGAGGTAAATCTTTCTGGAAAAAGTCATATTCCCATCCAGAATTCTAAGATGACCTGAAATGATATGCAACAGTCCTTGAACTCTGTGGTTGAAATATGATCATCATTGTCAAAAGGATATCAAAAGAAACAACTCTGATCTGCACATGCCCATTTTTTTTAATCCTTCTCTCATTTCTGATGAGATTTCTTTCATGGGACTTTGAAAGAGGGTCCCGGACATTGCAGGTACGTTGGCTCTGTCTTAGCACTTTCAAATGTCTCAAGCCTGGGATAAACTGCCAATCTATTCTAAGCACAAACAAGCTCTTAGCGCTTTCAGAGCAGGGGTAGTAGTAGTGAAATCGTCGTCATCACCATCACCACCATCTGCACCTAATTCAATGTAATTCATCTTTTTTTTTCTTTGTACCAATAGGAAAAGGACTGCTTGTCTTAAATGGCTCAAAATGGCATCAGCACAGACGGTTGTTAACACCAGCTTTTCATTATAATATTTTGAAACCCTATGTGGCATTAATTGCAGATTCAACCAAAATTATGCTGGTAAGGAAAGTTTTTTTTTCAGGTTATACAAGCAGATGCACAAAGAACTCTGGAAGTCATTGTAAACTGAACAGGACCATTCCTAGCTAGCTGGGAGCTAGCTGGGAGACCACCAGAATTTCCAGGGTAGTAAACTAGGAAATTAGAAAACAAATCCAGAAAATAGGAATGGGAAATCTCTTCCATGTTATTGCTAAGTAAATAATATGGATATATCTAGGTAGTCACCTGAAGCTGAACTCAACTTAGTGGTATATTGTACGGCAGTTCATCAGTACCGTATATGGCATAGAAACCCTATAAATAGCTTACTCTGTTCCATCTCTATTTTCCACACCAGGATAAATGGGAGAAGCTGATTGCAAAGGAGCCCATGAAGTCTTTGGAGATGTTTGACCATGTTAGTTTAATGACTCTTGACAGCATCATGAAATGTGCATTCAGTTACCAGAGCAACTGCCAGATTGACAGGTCAGAACTGTTATAATAAAACATTCTAATAAGGTCAGAACTGTTATAATAAAACCCTAATAAGATGAATGTTGGGTGACATCGATCATATTTGTATAATACGCATTTTATTTTGTAAAAACAAATTCATTTTTTCCTCTATCAGAGACCTGGATTATTATGTCCGTGCTGTGACTGACTTAGGTCTTCTACTGTTTTTGAGAGTCACCTCTTCTATTCTTCAGAGTGATTTCCTATATTCATGTACCCCATCAGGACAGCAATTTAAAAAGGCCTGTAGATTGGCACATCATCATACAGGTAGCTCACAAAGTGGCATTTCTTTTTTCTCATGTTCTTTGGTAAGATAAAATCATTATAGGGGAATCTTCGTTTGCCAGGATAGCCAGCTAATGAAGATGGAAGAGGCGTGGTTGTAGCCGGGAGTCAACTTGTTTTGGACTGTTTCAGTAATCGAAAGCAAACATGCTAAAACCATTTAGAGTGAAACCTTTTCCTCTAATGCTATTATATAAGAGCTATTACATGACAGGTAGGAAGGTTTTCAAAACACTGTTTTATCTGGCAGAAAAGTAGTTCAATCTTCACACAAAGGCTAATGACAGCATATTTTATTTTTCCACTTATTTCACAGTGTTGTCCTCTGCAGGTCTTCTTAGAAGCAAGTCCTATTGAGTTCAGTGAGGCTTATTACTGTATAAGTAATGTTTTCTGATTCTACTAGTAATAGGGATGAGCTTTGTTAGGCCTTGAGATATGTCAGTGAAATCCTTGACCTGCCAACATACAATATCTTCTATTCGTCACTAGTAAAAATTGACTAGCATCAGAAAGACCCTGTTGAATTGTCTTGGACCCCTATTAAGGAATTTCAGTGTATACGTACTGATTTTATTCTGAATAGCTCTTAGCTTGCATATTGCAAATTTTATTTGTAATAAAAAAGACCAAATTAATCTCTCAGGACAATATTACAACCTTTTCTCTGAAGACAAGGGATAAAATGAGGCAAATATATAGAACTTCTCATTCCTGGTATTAACACATACTGTATTACTTCATAGAAAAAGTAATTGAAGAGAGAAAGAAATCACTACAGAATGAAAGAGAGCTTGAAAACATTCAGAAGAAGCGATATTTGGATTTTTTAGACATTCTTCTTTGTACCAAAGTAAGAAACTATAGGAAGTTTTTTAACAACCTCTTGTCTCACACTGTTATGATAGAAATTACAATACAAAATGAGATATTGTTTTTACAATGGTACAAAAGTCTTTATATTTCCACATACCTTGAACATAAATTTGATATGCTAACAAAAAACTGGATAGATCTGAATAGATATTATGATAAGCTAGGGGAAATTAATTTGAATCTCTGTCAATGGCTTACTTCCAATATGTCTGTAAAAGAAAAATTAAATGAGAAAGTCAACAATAGCACAGAAAAATAAAGTTAAAGCAACCTATATTTAACATAACAGCCAGTTTGGTGTAGTGGTTAAGACATCAGGCTAGAAACTGGGAGGCTGTGAGTTTTAATCCCGTCTACACACAAAACCAGCGGGGTGACCTTGGGCCAGTCACTTTCTTTCAGCCCTAGGAAGGAGGCAATGGCAAACCACTTCTGAAAAACCTTGCCAAGAAAACTGCAGAGACATGTCCAGGCAGTATCCAAGAATTGGACATGATTGAATATACTTATACATATACAGTACATATATATATAACATAGCTTGCAATTTTTATACTGCAGATATGAGTTTTCTGTATCAAACGGTTGCTGACTCAAAGCATTTGTGCCAATAAATTGTGGAACAAATAAGATAAATGTTATGTTTTAATGGGGCTGCCAGTTCAGGATTTGATGTTCTCCTTAAAAGTTGCACAGAAGAGAAAATTTCACCAGATCTGTTACTGCAGCACTTATGAAGTGCAAAGTCCATATGATAATTCTGGTCCTTCTATTATTAGACAAAATGTTAAAAGCTATAAAAGGGAAGGTTTCCCCGTTTTTCCTTTTATAATGTCCGTTCAAGCCATATGACATGCCGTTATGCAATGGGAAACAGAAATAATTCGCAGTTCCTATAATGAGGAACATTGAAAAGTTGCTAAACAGGGTAAAGGGCAATGATTATGGACTCATTCTCATGTTCTGCTCATCTTGTCATGAAGATGTCAACCATTTTTAAAGGACATGCTCATATGACTGTTGCCTCAGTCTTATCCCCAGGTTATTGCAGAGGCAGTTTAACATTTTTAGGAGGCAGTTTAAGGTTTAAAGCAATGTTTTCCTTCTCCCAGCATTTTGCTGAGGGTGTGATCTATGGCACTTTGTTGGCCTAGCTGAGGATAACAGAGTCTCTGAAGAAGAGTTCTAGTATACTTTTTTTTTTTTTAAACCTACATTGTTCACAATTGCAGAAGGGAGGGTAGAAGATAGGAAGAGGGTGGTGAAATCCCACAATTCCTTGCAAAATAGTGTTAAATGAATCAGATGTATTTGTGGTATCATTATGTATCATTATTTGGAGAGGGGAGGGGGAAAGGTGGCAAAATGAAGACTCAAAGGCAATTAATTTTAGAGCAGTCCCTCTTTCTTCCTCTCTCTCTGTTTATCTTTATGTTTCTCAGCACTCACTCCACCTTTTTTATTTTTTTTTGGTAGTCCCAAAACTTAGTTTGCAAGTAAAGATAACTAAATATCATGGTTGCTTGATGCAGTAGAAAATTCCATTTCACTTTGCAACCACCCCTTGCATCAATTACCTGTTTTCAGGCTACTTTTAAAGCTGATTGAAAGCACTATTTCAGAACAGTGCTAAAGTCACCTTCAAAAAGGAGTCTGACTATCAGGGCATATCAGCTGCCTTTGAATTCATGCATGCAAAAGACTTGTGTAGAGCCAGAGAAATTTTTCCCAGATGGTTAAACTTGATAGCCCAGACATCTGTCAAAATTTGCTTTTGCCCCATCCTTATCTTTGTTGTATGTTAAGGAAAGCCATTGTTGGATGTTTTTCCCAGCAGCTGATGATGCTTGGTGGGAGAGAAGACAAAACCAGAGGAATCCCCAGTTGCTTTCCTTTACTTGTCCTGCATTCAGTCTGTACAGGCAGAATAAGTCACTTGCCTAATCACTAAGGCAGAATAAACATTGGCAAAGAGGATATAGCTGTTTATTTCAACATGCCTTTTGCTAATTCAGAGACTGGAGCAAGGTACATTATTAACTCAGTCAAAAGGAAGAACCCTGTGTATCTTACTTCTTCAAATCATGGTAGAATAAATCCCAATAGTACCCATGCATCTGAATAATATCATACATTTAAAAACTTCGTTTTTTAACACTTTTGTCTTTGGTCTGATTTCATTTTGACTTTATCTTTTTATTTTTCTTTAAATGAATGCTCACTGAGGGTGGTCCTTGCTGATAGCTCTTCTCTGTTTATCAGTATGAAAATGGAACTGGACTATCTGATGAAGACCTTCGTGCCGAAGTGGACACTTTCATGTTTGCAGGCCATGACACAACAGCCAGTGGTCTCTCTTGGATACTATATGCCATGGCCAAGCATCCAGAACACCAGCAGAAATGCAGAGAGGAAATCAAGGAAATCCTGGGGGATCGAGAGGACATTCAGTGGTAAATGCAGTATTATTTGCTTTTGATTTCTTTCATTAGTGACTCGATTTAAGTATAACACTACATAATACCCATTAAAAAAGTATTGTTTAAGCAAACAAAGATCAGAACACTTGGAGGCTGTCAGAAGGACAAATTGGTGAGAGACGATGCTTAACCCTTTCACTTGATATCACCCATGTTCTGGCTTTTTGAATCAAGAGGATAGGATAACCACCACCATAGCTGCCTTTGTTGTGTTTAGCTCCATAGGACTGCCTATGGCATCACTGTCAGTGAGTAGTATCATTATCTATGGCAATGTGCTACAAGAGGCACTGTTATCTCCATTCCATTGTGCGATTAGGGAGGATACTGGTCACCAAGCAACTTCTTGCTGTATGTCTACTGCAAGAGACTTCTTCCTGTCATGTTTCTTTAAACCTACAGGTGGAAGAGTAGCTGGAGGTGGGGGTTGTAGGGAGGAAAATTGTCCATCCACTTGTCCATCCTCAATTAAAGTTGTCAGTTCTATTTGTTCTAATGAACAGTTCTAATGAAAGAAAGAAAGAAAGAAAGAAAGAAAGAAAGAAAGAAAGAAAGAAAGAAAGAAAGAAAGAAAGCTAACCAGAAGACTATTATTCTTGAAAGAGAATAAAAGGCCTGCTTTACATATTTCTGTCTTAAACATTAAGCAACAGCTTGATTCTCATACTGATTTTATACATTAAATCATTTATTTCTGATGTTATAAGAAAGATTTATAGAAAAGATGAGAACAATTAGATACAATATGTTGCCTAGGCACAAAGCATGACACAGTCATAACCATGTGATTATAATTCAGTGGGATGTACTTTCAGGCGAGCATATTAATAATTGGCCATTTAAAACTAAAAGCTGAAGTTATTGTTCAAGCATTAGAATTTTTACTTTCAAATGTCCTTTTTAATTATAAACTAAACAGCTAGGCCCATCTTAAAACCTTACTTCATAATAACCACAAGTGTGGTTATAATAATGAACTGTCTTTCATTACTCCTTTAACCAGTGGTTCTTATTTCATTATACAAAGTAGCAGAAATAAAAATCTTGGCCTTAGATTATTTGAAATAAAAAGTCTATTGTGAATGTGGACTCCTTGCCAGACATTCACAATACTGAAGGCCTATTTGCCAGACACAGAATACATATTCACATGAGGAGAGGTGTACTCTGTTCAATACACCGAAAGACGCTTCCCCTATTCTTTCCCTCTTCTGGAGACAGAAAAAAGTTTGTTTCTTTTAAAAGCAAAGTCAGAAGCTGGGAGCAGCAAGGAGAAAGCAGCAAGCAGACTAACATTATTCTTCACAGTCTGTGAGTTTGGGAATTTTCAAGACAGCTCAGGTAATTGAGGCAGATGGAACATCTATCTCAGATTTGTTTCCTTCCTGATGCTAACTCGTATCTCATTCTCCCATGTTCTTATTTCACTGTATAAGCTAGTTTATTGTGTGCAATTTTACCCCTCTTCAGGCTAGTCATAAATGTATTCATTTTAATTATGTTTTTGTAATCATGTGAATCCCATCCCAATCTCTTTTCAGCGAACTTTTTTTTTTTTTAACTTGTATCAGACCAGATCAATCCATCTTGTGGTATATACAGAGCATTATATTGTCATTAAATCATTTGGAAACGGTTGTTCTCCATGATCTGGACAGCTCAGTAATGTTTTTCAACTATGAAAATTTGCATTTTAATATTTTAAAGTTAAAATATTTAAAGTTTTAAGTTACCTTTTTAAAATAAAGTTTGATTTTGTTTATCTGTGGTGAGTGTCAGCCCCACTATGCATCATCCTTGAATCAGCAGAAAACGATGCTAGAACTAAAGCTACTGTCCCCACTGTCCCCATTGTCAATCCCTAGCTGGTCTCTGCTTCTACTTCATGCAATTACCTTCCCACCAAAGTAATGGGTGACAAAACCTAATACCTTTTATGCACCTTGAAGTTGCCCTTGGATGGTGTCAGAATGTGGGGGCATTGCAGTTAAGGATAAGTTAAGCTTGTCTTATTCATGTCCTGGGGATAAGATGAAAGCAGTGTCACAGGCAGAAGAAAAACAGTGTTGCCAGGTTATACTGGGGCCAGTGTTAAGTGCAAATAAGTAATAAATCTGAAAGACTGCTTGATTTAGTTCCAGATGATACACTGCTTTGGCACCTAGCAGTTAACTGGCAGAAAGATTAATTGTTTTTCTCTGTAACTTTCAGGGATGATCTTGGTAAGATGACTTATACCACAATGTGCATAAAAGAGAGTCTCCGTATATACTCTCCAGTTCCAATGGTGTCTCGAAAACTCAGCAAACCTATTACTTTCTTTGATGGACGCACTTTGCCTGAAGGTTTGCAGTTTCTTTATTGAAAACAAAATTCTTACTTTTATTCCATTTTGTGCTGCTCAGTGTTGGATGACATCTAAGCTCTGAATACAAATGATACAATTGAAAATGGTAAAATCATAGTAATAATGATCAAATGTTTGACACATTCTGGTTTGGGTGACATCACATCCTATAGAGAAAACTTCCCTTCAATCTTTCCCTTCCCGTTCTAGGAGATACAGATAACAACATTTTAATTCATTCATACTATATAGTAAAGTGCAAAGTAGCCCACAATAGTCAATATTTAGAATTCACTTGAAGCTATTCTTTGTCTGTTTAAACCCCACCCAAACAGTTCAGAATGTATCATAACACAAGGGAAGTCCATTGTTGCAGGTGCTCTGAACAGATCCATAAATTAATACAAATCTGAAAAGTTAGCTTAGTAGGGCCCATGAGCACTTTCCTTGTAAATGCCAAACTTCTCTGGCTGGATAGAACTGGCTGCAAAATTCTTCTCATCCTTTGATCTTGTTTCAACCACTGACCATGTTTTAATCACTGTCTTCTCTGGTTCTTTATTTTACAGGTATTATAGTTACAGTTGACATTTACTCTCTTCATAAAAACTCCAGAATATGGCAAGATCCTTTTGTAAGTATTTTTTTTTTTAATCAGATGACGACAGCGATAAAGGGGCTTAACCGTTGTAAATAAAATGTGTTACACTTTATCAAGACTTTTATATGTGAAGTTTCTCTACAGTGGAGGTAATCCCCATTTATCATCTTCAGGACATTGTACTGACTTACTATATTTCCAGAGCAAAGGGTAATGTTATTCTGAGATGCCCGAATAGCTTTATAATAGTGCAAGTAATTAGAAAAAGTGTGTGTGTGTGTGTGTGTAAATAAACTTTCCCACCACACTTCAAATAATGCCCTTGCTTCCTTGGTTGTTTAGCTTCTCTGTAAACAGAGCAGGTTAATTTTTTTCTTTTTCTGCAATTCATTGTTCTTCTTTTACTCCAGGAGTTTGATCCTATGAGGTTTTCAGCAGAGAACTCCAAAAGGCATTCTCATGGATTTATTCCTTTTGCAGCTGGATCAAGGTGAGCCTATAATCTATTTTTAGAGCATTGGTTTAAAAATGAATGTCTGTGTCCTATCCCAAGCATTGTTATTTGCTGTCTTTTTAGAGTCTTATGAAATATTGTTACAGCTAAGAATGACAGGCAGGCCTGTTAAATAAGCAAGATAGCAATCCCCAAAAGCTGTGCAATTGACACAGTTTTTTTAAAAAAATTAAATGTGAAAATGTTTTCCTAGTTAGAAGGACAGATCCTGCACCTATGGCTGTGTATTATAGCATCCGAAACTGTATTTACAAGCCTGTGCAAGATGGAAGACCCCAGCCAAGGGTTGACACCTGGGCATAATTCAAATATGATACTCAGTCCCTGATTATTATTTCTCACGGCACTTTCCCACTAAGTTACTTCACTTCAATGAAACCCCTGTAGACTATATGCTTCCACTGAAGAAGTGAAATATTTCATGCACTCACACCTTGATTTTATTGACTTAATACACTGTCCTCACCTGCTCAGTTTTCAAGGTAGCTATACATGTTTGCCCTTCTTATTACATGCTGTACTTAATTTGCAACGCTTACTAATTGGTAGGTAACTGAGTAGCAAAAAAAAAACAAAAAAGGCTTGTTCTGAATGCCAACTGGCCTCCTTTTATAATGAGTACAACATAAGGTGTGTTTCTCTTCCTTTCTCCTTAGGAATTGCATTGGACAGCAATTTGCCATGAATGAACTAAAAGTGGCGCTTGCTCTGACGCTGCTGCGCTTTGAAATAATGCCAGACCCAGAAAAAACTCCTATTCCAATCCCTAATGTTGTTCTTAAATCTGAAAATGGAATATACCTCATTGTAAAGAAGCTCAGCTCATCCTGAAAAATTATTGCAGCAGTTGGTACCAAGAAGGCTGTAAGATGAAGATGGGGCATTAGAGATTATACAAAAACATCAGGAGGACTCTAATGCATACTGCAGCTTATCTAGCATGATAAACCCCTTCTACTTCACTGATACTAAAAAACCTTTCTGTTTTATTTTTTTTACCTTAATTACTTGTAAATTCTGAAAAACTCATTCTTTATTATTTGTCAGGTGAATGTATCATAACCTAACCTTCATGGAATCATGGATTTCTCTATCTCAGAATATAAAATATTGCCTGGAAAACTCACGCCTTAATATTTGCATACACTAATTGTCCAACAGCCTTTAATCTCTAATTGTTCCATGCCTCCGATTTCCCCATGCATTCAGATGACTGCACTTTCTCCCTTCCATTGCTGTATCAAGTACAAACAACTGACCAAATGAGAAGGCGAGGGTTATTTTAAAGAGCACCATTGTGCCTTGCAATATTTTTTGTTTCATTTCTTTCTATAATTTTGTCTCAGCACAAAGTATAGTTGTTGAACATAAAAGAGTAACACACAGCAGTGAAAGTAACCATCTACAGCAATATAGCAACAGAACAAAACAAACTGAATATTTATCATAATAATAAATCACAAAATATAAAGAACTGCAAATAGAAGTAGAATGACTATGGCAAAAGAAAGCAAAGATAGTACCAATATTTACAGGTGCCTTAGGTGCGATTGCAAAACATCTGGTGCACCACTTGAACACCATCAGTATTGACAAAGTCACCATCAGTCAATTGCAAAAGGCAGCTTTACTTGGAACAGCTTGCATCCTGCGACGATACCTTTAACACCATCAAACAACATCTGCCTATCCCAGGTTTCTGGGAAGGACTTGATAGGTGGATAAAAATGCCAAATCCAGTCTAAACATCTGGCTGACTGTGCAGCCAACCATAACAATAATACAGCTGCCAGATGTATAAAATCTCCTATGCTTCACTGTCCATTAAACTTGATGGAAACTAGGTAACCAGTACATAGTAAGTGGGATAAGTGAGGCTCTGACTGACTTGTAGGCTGATATAAACCTTCCTCCCTCCACTCCCCTGGTCTCTTGTCTGCTACTGTTCCCTAAACAGCTAGAGGTAGTATTGTAATAAAAACTGCTTGTGGTGGCTTGAAATAGCATATCAGAGAAGTGGTGTGACCCTGAAATGATGGGAGCAATGCCCACCCTGCTTAGTGCATGGAGGAATTGGTGGCTGGCATTTGTTACCAGTAAAAGGAAAGACAGGTGCTGCTGGTGGGCCCAACTTCCATTGCAACTCTGATCTCTCTCTCTTTCATTCAGCTTGGGTTATGACAGAATAATGTCCTACATGAGGGACAGGACTGGAATGGGAGAGATTGCAAGGAGGCTGAGAAAGAAACCAGGGTATCACTAGACATAAACAATCAACAGATGGGAGAATTTATTAGTGGCTTATCTAGGCAATGGCAGCTCAGTCTAGGCTGCAGAAAACCTGGGAAGAAGAGATTAAAATGTTTAAAAAGACTTCATTTTAATGAACTTGCTAATAATAGAGGGCTGGAAGTTCCTATCCCTGTTTCCAAGATACAGTTTTCCCCTAATCCTTGTATTAAATCTCCTTATTGAAATCTGTGTGATTCTTGCTTCCTTGATTGTGCCTGCTCTCTCTCTGAAGTTAGGGGAGAGGAAGTCAGGCAAGGTGCTTCCTAGAAGATGGGCAGTGGCAATGAGAACTACCAAGCCACTACTCCAAAGGACAGAAGCTGGGGCCAGGATGTGAAGACCCAGAGGAGTTCTGGGAATGAATGTTAAAGACTACATACTTCCACCCTGTGGGCTCTGTCATGCTGCTTCATGCCTTCATGTGCTATAGAGCAGTGTTTCTCAACTTCAGCTACTTTCAGATGTGTGGACTTCAACTCCTAGAATTCCCCACCCAGCATGCTGCCTGCAGAATTCTGGGAGTTGAAGTCCAGACATCTTAAAATTGCTGAGGTTGAGAAACACTGCTATAGAGGAATACTGAGATAGCCTTGAAGAAGGTATGTGGCAGTCATTAGGAAAACATCAGCTTAACCCTGATAGAGAGGAGGGGGTGAAGAACAAACTCAATATTGCCCCACCTTGACTCTCTTTGGTATAAGGAGGAGGGAAAGAGAAACTCTTTAAGATTTTCAAAATTTGATTATGATACCCTATTACAACAGAGTTCCTATAATTCTTATGGTGTCTGTTTACTGACCTGACCTACCTCGAAGGACTGACACATGCATACATACTAGAGAGAAACCAAGGCTATCAGTCCAGGTTGCAAAAATCTGCAAAACAATTACTAAATGATGGTAGAAAAGAAGTACATAAAATCAAATTCTGTGTTGCCATCTAGTGCTTGCCTGGATGTTTGCAGCTAAGATCTGGTGGCCCTACATGAATTGATTAACAGTTGCTATTAAAGTCAGTGTGACTTGCTTCTAAGTAAAATGCCCATGACTAGAATCACTTTACTAACAGTGGAGTATCCCAGCTGAGAATGTTATGTAAGGAGGAAAAAATGAGACACACGTCACTAATGATTAAAGAAGCATCGTACACAGAAGCAGAACATAAGTCCTGTTAGAAGAAGACTGAGCCTGTAGCCTTATGCCTTTTTCTGTGCTTATGGGAATTATGATCCTGTTTCCCTAAGTTCTGTATCAAGGTATGGAGTTTCTCCCAGTAGGAACATCTGGAACAGAACTTTCACCTGTTGTTCTACACGATTTTTGGCAGGAATCGACTTACCATTAGTTCAAATGAGGCAGTTGTCCCAGACACCAAGTTTTGTCTGTCATGCAAATTATTTCCTATTTCCTGCAATGCATTGGGAAAGCAATTTTTGGGATTTTCTTCCTGACATGCTAAAATAACCTGTCAATTGGCTGATTTGGGATATGGTGATTCTTAATCTGGGTATCTGGGAATGCCATTTGCTGCTTATGGCAGTCAGAAAAATGCTTTGGCAAGATCTGAATGTTGGAAAACAGGTTTGTGTGCTGTCACCATATTTACAACCACATTTGTCATAAGTTGAATATTTCAGAGACACTTCAGAGTCCCTTATTCTAATTCTGCAAGGATGCAGAAATCAGCATTTATCTGATCACAGGTGCTATAATCTTACCCCCTTTTCCCCCCACCCCCCCCCCACCCCTGCCAGTCTGATAAAGGCTGGTGGCTTCTGGGAATACAATGACCAATCTAGCTTTTAGGAATTTCTCCATAAGCCTTACTCTTACAAACATGACTTTTGATAGATAGCTGTGCTTTTCCTTTAATAAGAGGGTATATGAGAAAAGAGGGGTGTAAAATGACTGTGAAGTCATGTTCATAGTCTTAGATATGGCTGATCAACACTTCCTGCTTGCCCGGGTGCAAGCATGGCCCACTAACCATCTCTCAAGGACAGGAACTCATGACATCATTCTTAACCTGCTCCCATCCCACAATGAAGGCAACTTCCACGTGTTTTTTCTCGGCCTGCATCATATACAGCATTTCCCAACTTGTGCTGCTATAAGCCATGTTGAGTAGTTAGTCTCCTTGCATCATCCTGGTGAAATGGTGAAAGGGTGAACTTTTGTTTTGTTCCTATTTTTTTTTACAAGTGCACTGATAAAGTGGTGAATTGAAAAAAAAACAACCAGGTGAAATTGCCAGATGTTCTGTGAATTCCCATTTCTAACCCAGTAAGAGGAGAAATAGTTAAAGTGTAGTGTTTTGTTTGTTTATCAGTTTTCTGATGGACATGCCAGATTGGAAGGTACTAAGTAGGGAGTCACCAGAAGTGGGCTCACGGAAAGATCCACCTGTGGAAACCACGTGGCCTCAAAGATCTACCCATAGAAAGGAAACAATTGCTTTCTCAGTGCAAGGGAGAGAAGCAAAGCAGCAGGGAAATCCACTAATCAGGGGTTGTGGTAATCACTGTCTGGATACAATACCTGACTAGCATCCTTGTCAAAGCTGAAGAATGACTGAAACCCAGACAGCAATTTCTTAAACAGGATTCACTTCCAGCTTGTTTCAGCCTGGGAGACAAGCAGCATAAGGCTGCCATGTAGGATTACCCATAGAGTACTCTCTATTTTACTCAGCAAGATAATCTTTATGGCTTGGTAGTAATCCCTTTTTGAACATAAACCTTATATATAATGCAAAATTATATTCACAAGAAGTCCAGGATACAAGTGTATTGACAAAGCAGAAGATTGGCCAGGAGTGGTGTGGAGTCCTGTTTCTCTTGGCACGTACAAGAAATACAGGTATGCTTATGGACCATCTGGGAGACTTCCCAAATGGATGTGCTCAGAATAATAGAGGAATGTGCCAACATGATTAAAGTCCTAATATTTTTGGAGAGCAAAGATGTTGTCAGAACCTCCAGCCATCAATCTATCAGCTCATTAGTTGCTTGCTTTGCTTCTGCCATTTTTCACTAAGGGGGAGGGGGATAAAAGGAAAGTGAAACTGTTAACACAGATAGACTATTATCTACGGCCAGGAATGTCCAAGGTCGTACCAACGTGAGACCCAAGAACTGGCTGAGGAGCAGGGGGGTTAAGAAGTGAGGGTAAAAGTAGATTGGGAATGCGCGGGCTTTTTAGTTTCAGCAATGCTTTGAAGCTGCATGTACGTCTCAATAAATGAATTTCTTTTTGAACTTGACTTGGGTTTCAAGAGATTTTTCTTCATTGGGATTTGAACATCGTAGCTCTGACAAATGTATTCTGGGAATTATAATCTCAAAACATTTACGGGGCATCTGGCTGGATGAGATAGCTCTATACCAGCCTCTCCCTGATGCCCACATAAATTATTTCCTCTGTTATTATAGGTTCACCCCAGTTTCTTCAAGCAAAGATGAATTCCAGTGTGAGAACGCAAGACAATCTGAGGGATTGGAACAGGCGGAGGCTTTGACAAATCAGGTGACAATTCAAACTGCAGCAAAGTCATAGCAAGTACCACTTTCATCTCATTCATGGCAAACTGTTGTCCAATGCAGTTCCTGAAAGGACAAGGAAAGTTGGTTACCAAAGGTACCTCTGCTTAGAAATTCATTTCCAAATTCCAAACCTTCTCTTTAGACCACAGTTCCCTAAACTGGTATCTTACAGTTGTCCTAGGGCTCCCAACTCCCAAAATTCTCTGACAGCTAATTTATTTTGCCCTGAGTGTCCTTTGAAAGATGCTAGTAAGTACAATAGCAACATTCCAAGCATGCTTCTGGGAAGATGTTGTGGTCTTCTACTAAGGATTACCTTTTCCTTTTTTTAAAGACCCAGAAACCACTTTGGACTGATATTCTGAGAAATTCTGCAAGTAATAAAAAGCGGAGTCCCCTGCAAAGAGTATTGCTTTTTCTACCACCACTTCTGCCACCAAAGGCAGTGAAAAGAACCAATAATTTTAAAAAGGGGAAGACACCTACTGCTACTGCCAAGGAAAAGAAAGGCCTCTACATTTTGTACCCACTTTTCTTTTTCCACTTTGAATAACGAAGATAAAATGCAGTTCTTTGGAACTAAAAGTCCTATCGAAAGAATGTTCATCTCAGCACTAGCTCATTTTGTTCACCTACCAAAGAAATCTATTCATAAGCATCAACAAGATGGCTTCATTTTGTGTAGCTCAGTTTTGGCAAGACACGGACAAAGACAATCTGGATCAATTCAGTATGCTTATATCTATCTCACCTTATATCCAACTCACCTTGGCCCAGCAGAGAAAGGAAGGAAAGCATGAGAATTTCTGCTGGTTATATTCTCAGGAGAAAATCTCAGTGGGTCAAACACCTAAAAACAAAAAAAAGTTGTTTCATTATTTTAAAAAAACTTCTTATTTTCAAAAGCTGGTTACAAAAGAAATATTCAGTCATTTTAATTGACCAAGTTGTTAGAGACATCAATCTCTATCAAGTGCCATAAAAAGAGAAAATTAGTATTACTTCAGTTGGTCTTTGGGACATATGAACACATACAAAGCTGTCTTAAACTGAGTCAGACCAGCAGTCCAATTTGTTCTGTACTGTCTACTGTACAATGAGGGGCAATTACTCTTTAGGCCTTCAAGCAAGAGACTTTCCAATCCACATCTGGAAATGCTTGGAATGGAATCTGGGAGCTTCTGCACACAAACATGAATTCTACCATTAAGTAGTTGCCCTGGGACAAATCTTAAAAATATTTTTGCGGGGAGTAATCCAGGGCTGAGTTGCTTTGTTAATACTAAATGCTTTGCAAAATCAGTATTTTGCATTATTTTTATAGATTATGTTTGCGTTAATCTTAAGTACCAACTAGTTGGACACAGAAGGGAACTGTGACTACTCCTGACTTTGCTCTAGTCAGCTGAAAGGACATTGCTGGCTTTTGGGGAAAATAGTTATAATGTCACGAAGTACTGTACCTCTGGATTATCCCATATACTGGGGTTCTTGTGGATAAGATGAATGCTTATCACAGCCCAAGAGCCTGTGAAACAATCAAGATAGAAAAGGAGTCAAGTTGGATTGCATGTAATGAGATGACAATAACAGCTCTGATGGACTCAGTGCTGGAGGTTTTGTGTCCATTTGTTGATGGACACATAACCCTATACAAAGATGGTAGGGACTTGAGACTCCGTGATGTTGCTGAACTAAAACAGTAGTTCCAGCTAGTGTATTCAAAGATGAAAGTAGAGCTGTAGGAGTTATAGTTTAACAACATCTTGAGAGAGACACATTTCCACCTCTGCTTATTTGTTTATTTATTTATATATAGCCCACCTTTCTCTGAAACAGGAATTGCCAATTTTTTGGGCACCAATGCCCTGTTTTGATTGCTTAGAAATCTACATACCTCCCCACGAGAATATCTGTTAAATCTAAACCATTTTGCATAAGCCTAAAAGTCTCTTTTCACACCTCATTTTCCAAGCAATTTGCCACTAATCCTCCCCAACTTCCCCAATCTTCATAACATCTTTCCTCTCTCCTTCCCATCAGTTGCCCAGTCTTCCAACCATATACCCACCAATCTTGCAACTCTTTCCATTCTATTAATCCACCCATCTACACCCACCTTTCCAGTTCATTATATCTTTGTTTGAAAATGACTAATTTTTAATACTATTTTTTTCTTAAAAAAACACATATCCTCACAACACTCCATCTGGAATGTCTTCATCCCCCCCACAAGAGGCTTGCTCTCAGGTATAAGTATTCCTTCTCCAAATGTTCAAAAGGCATGAGTAGGTTGTTCTCCAAAGATTGTTTTGTTGTTTTGTTCACCTCTGTACGTACACCCACAATAAAATTACAAAGCAGTGGAAGAGTATAATTTGTTCACAGCTTTATCTTGTAATCAGAGTTAACACTCCTATAGTGTTAACATGCAACATGATAGCTTTTTAAAAATGTTTAATTGATAATAAAAGTTTTCTCCTGCTTTCTGTATCACATTAACATTATCCAAAAATGACATGAAGATCTGGATGGATTATCCTGTACTTCTTCACTTGGAAATGAACTCTACTCTTTTCAGTGGCACTTTTAATCTTGTCTTCATTATAGTGGAACTTTAGCCATGGATGCACCATTTTCTGTTCCCTAAGTAATAAAAATACTGGCAATGCCTCAAAAATGGAAGAACTCCCAATGTAGCTTCTACACTAGCCCTACATGAAAATATTGCTTTATTGTTTTTTTTATTATTATTTAAAGTTTTAAGAATTCTTCTGACCTCTTGGTGGTTTTCAATACCTTCTAAAATCCTTCTGAATTTATTGTTTGAACTGGGGATCTTGAGAATGATTCCATAAAGGACTGATTCCAGAAAAAGAAGCACAGGTAGTCCTTGAGTTACGACTGCAACTGGGACTGGAATTGCCATCACTAAGTGATGTGGTCATAAAGCATGGTGTCATGTGACTGCATCACTTAGCAATGGCAATCCAGGCAGTCCCGGTTGTTGTATTGACTTTGTGGGAAGCCGGCAAGGAAGGTCACAAATGGCAATCACATGATGTAAACGTGAGCTGGTTGCCAAGTGCTCAATTTTTTTTTAACTTGATTGCAGGGGCTCTGCAATGGCCAGAACTTCAAGGACAAGTCGTAAGTCCCTTCGTTCAGCACCATCGTAACTTCGAATGGTTGCTGAATGAATGGTCATAATTTGAGGACTACCTGTATAAGAGAAACTACTGCTCAGCCTATTAGCATTTATACTATGGAATCCCATTTGGATGGCCTACATTTTATTAATTTACTTGGATATCTCATCAGCTTTCAGTACCCTCAGCCATACTATCTTTCTAGGTAAGGCTTCTCAACAAAAATAACATGCATTTTGTGCCAGGTTCTCTGGGATTGTTATTCCTAATTCAATTCCCAGTAGAAAAAGACATTTCACTCACTCCTAAAGTATGCCCAATTCTTATTCCACTCTTGCTACATACTAAAATATGTTCTGGACCTTTAGTCAGTGGAAGGAAAGGGAGTGGCAGGCTCAACTGTTTATATGTTGTTTTAATTCTGTTTAAGTTTTGTTAGTAAACTAGCCTGAGTATTATAGAACTGAAATAGATCCTTCTAGCTAAATAATAAATTAAACAACCAACTTAAAAACAAGATAATTTCTCTTTTAGGCAGAGGCAAATTGTAACAAAGATGACATGTGTTGCAACGATACAGCTAAAAAGAATCTATGGATATAAGAATAGAATAAAATGAACTGAACCTTCAGGTAAAGTTTTCCCATCAAAAAATGTAACAGGTTTGCTTAGTTCTCGGGACACTCCAGGTATTGGAGAGTAAAGACGGAGGCTCTCTTTAATGCATAAGGTGCAGTAAGTCATCTTGTTAAGATCATCCCTGGAATATGTTGAAACAAAGGAAGTCAACAGATCAATTATGAGCCCGATAAGTTATTTAAAGCCAATCCTATGGACCCTCTGTACTGGCAGCTGTCATGCTGGTGTCTATTTACCGATAACTTCGTTGAGATTCTCTGCCCTCTCAGTAACAAGAACACAATCACAGCAGCAGAACTGAGAGCGAACAGAATGCAATCAGTGGCCACCCTTATAACATCTATAACCACCCAATATTCACAATATTCACTGATATCCCAAACCTACTCACTGGATGAAAAACACTGATCAACGTGTAGTTATAAAAGAAACAGAAAACATTTTTAAAAAAAGGCTCTCACACAAATAAAATGCCAGGTAAATTAGAGGGCTGTGCACCATTTTGGAAATAATTTGAAAAAGGTACTTCAGAGTACACATGGACATGAACACAATACCTCTTTAAAGCAGCTGCATCATTTCCTGTAGTAACTGCAGAGAGCAACCATACAGTTCCAGGAAAAGATTTTACTACTTTAAAGGGTTGCAGACAGGTGCTGGGTTTGCATTCTTACATGTTTGAAAGTACTGTTTTCAAAGCATTTCTGAAGTGCTGTCCTAGCAGACTATACAGGTAGTCCTTGGCTTACAATGGCAATTGGGACTGGAATTTCTGTCGCTAAGTGATGCAGTCCTAAAGCACAATGTCACATGGCTGTGTCACTTTGTGACAGCAATTCCGGCAGTCTCGGTTGCTGTCGTTAAATGAGGACTGTGTGTGTCATTAAGCGAGGACCTCACATGACCGCGAATTCTGACTTTCTGCCGGCTTCCCCTTTGATTATGCTTGTGGAAACCTGGCAGGGAATGTCAGAAATCGTGATCACATGACCATGGGGATGCTGCAACAGCTGGAACTCCAAGGACCTGTTGTAAATACCATTCGTTCAGCGCTGTGGTAACTTTCAATGGTCACTGAATGAATGTTGTAATCCAAGGACTAACTGTATTCACCATTGGGCAGGGGTTCAAACAACCATGTAGATATGAACATACAATATATTTGGGTTTATAAAAATTTGTGTCAAAGTCCTGTAAATATCCTGAAATAAGAATACTGGTTTTATGAATTATAACTAGATAATATGGAGAAAGCGAAAAGAGAGAATAAAATTATAGTCCTTAAAATCTACCTAAGGAGTTAGCTATGTGATCCAATTTTGGATCATCTGTAAATTTCATAAGTACTCCCTCTGTCTTTTAATTATTAACAAAATGATTGAAGAGTCTATTTGATACCTCCCTTCAGTCTGATGAAGAACAATTGATTAATACTCTTAGTATAATTTTCAAGCCAGGACTGTACCCACTTAATTGTCATGCAATCCAACCCACACTTATTAGCTTATTTATTAGAATGTCATGAACCCTATACTCATGTCTTGCTGAAATCAAAGTGTATTATATCTACAGCATTCCCACAATCTATTAAGGAAATTATTTAGGAATGGAGAGAAGGAAGCAGGAATTCCAATAAGTAAGTTTTTAAATTTATAATATTTATTGACTATTTCAATCCTAAGGGACTCTTAGGTAGTGTATAAAATTTAAGTAATAATCATTTATTAGGTTTATATCCCACCTTTTGAAAAGGTGTTCAAGGCAGCATACCTGGTGCTCCCTCCTATTTTTCTTCACAGCAAAAATTGTATAAGGTTGGTTAGGCTGAGAGAGTGGGACTAGCCCAAACTCAACAGTGAGTTTTTGTGGCTAACGATGGACTAGAACCTGGGTTTCCCCACTTGTCATCAAACCCCTTAATTATTACATCACACTAGCTCTAATAATACACACAGTAAACAATAAGACCAACCATTCTGGTGCTAGTCACTAAACAATCTCAACCTCCAAAGGCCTTCTGAAAGAGTCAGGTTTTTACTAGCCCTTGAAGGCCATGTGAGTAGGAGCTATCCTTGTCTTGGGGTGATTGGGGAGGCAAGCTGTTCAAAAGAAAGACAGCCCTGACAAGGAGAACATATACCATCAAGCCCCCTCCCACTGCACCTTCAGTCGGGACTCCCCGGTTGTCCAGACTGGATGAGCAGAAGCTACCTGAGTAAGGCAATCTCTAAGCTACAGAAGACTTGGCAATATAGGACTTTACCACCATCTTGAATTCCATTTGGAAACACACCAATAACCATTGCAGATTCCACAGCAACAATGTAACACAGCAGTAATGAGACTTCCCTGTAAGCATGTGGGTTGCTGCAATCTGGACCAGCTGAATTGTGTTATGATTGTATTTTTTTATAAATGGTTTAGAGGTATGGGTAAGCAGTGAAGTGGCTGAAGCTGCAGATTATCTCAAATTACTTATACCACTGGCTGCTAAAACAGGGACTGAGTAACCCCTGAGAAAGCACAGAATCTAACAAACCTCTGTTCTTTCTTTGGTATTCTTCCACTTATCACTTTTCATTTTCTTTGCAATAATTGACTATCAATGTTAACAATATGCTAGCATAGTGACTCTGTCCTGCCCAGGGAACATTTGAAGATAAAACTCCTCTATTGGACATATACTGCAACATCCACATTACAACTGAACAGCAGTTTCTTTATCTTTCCGTCATGAAGATTTTAGGGTCTTCAAACTTTCACTAAGGAAATGAATGTAACATCTGAAACACAGTGAGAGATACCACATCTCAACATTTTAGCTTGTCTTCTAAATTCTAAAATTCTAAACCTTTTGGGCTCAGCATGTCAAACATTTGGAAAGTGCATAACTTGACTCTGCTGTCATGTTATCCCCCCGAACAAAAGAGAAACAATTCTTGACGTATTCATTTATTTAAAAAAAAGACAGTCCAATCATGTGTAGTGCTATGTATTATATAAAGAAATGTTAAATAACTACAAAAATGAAATACGAGTAAAACAAACTCAGTTTCTTTGGTAACTCAAACAGGGAGAATAGTTGCTGTCGGGCATTGGTGACCATTGATGTGCCACCCAAATGTTGTGGCATGTCACTTTTGACACAGATGTCATAGGTTCACCATTACTGCTATAGGCTGTAGTGTTTGCAAAGGAGTTATCAAAACAAGCAAGATGGCAGTTGTAACATCATAATTAAAGGCCCATCCCTTTTGTACATGTGTCAATGTCACATGCAAGTACAAAGGGGTGGGATTTCAATCATAATACCTATAGGAAAACTATCCAATAAAATATGGAAACTCACCACTCAATGGTGTCACGATCTCCCAGAATGGCCTTTATCTCCTCCCTACATCTCTGCTGATGCTCTGGATTCTGTGCAAGGCAATACAACAGCCAAGAGATCCCACTGGCTATGGTATCATGACCTTCAAACATGAAAGTGTCCACTTCAGCACGTATCTCTTCATCAGATAATCCAATGCCATTTTCATCCTAAAGATTGAGAAACTTCTAGTAGTAACATGTTATCCAGGAATTCATTTTTTGACTAGGTTCATATAAGACTCTAGTAGTAAATATACTTTGTTTCATTTTGGCTTAAGAGTATTTTGGGACCCAGACTTCCGGGTGAGGATCTATGGTGGGCTAGACATCCCTGAAGGAGTAGGGACAGCATTGTGGCGAAGATCAGTGTCCAGACAACGAATTCTGGCCAGTGCTCTCTTTCCAGATAAAGGAGAGATCATGAGATCACCCACTTGCACTCCAGACAGCTACTCCTATGAGTAGACTGAAGGAACTGAGGTTTCTGCGGTTGACTTGTGGGTTGAGCAGCTGGGACTTGAGGGATTTCAATCAAGCTGACAGACATGATGCAGCCTATATGGACACAAGTTCGCACAAGCCTAATTTTCTTAACCACTTCTGGATGTAATTAATTTACAGCTAAAGAGAGATTTTCTGAGTGGCAGGATAAGAGAATTCCACTTGGTGAGTCAACATTTTTTCTGGACTAAAAAGGGGGAAAAAAGGGTTTTAAAGGTTTAAAAACTTTTGGCAAAAAGCTTAACAAGGAGTAAATATAAGAAAGTTTAAAACAGATAAAGAGGATAGTTTTTTTGAAAGATTTTTTTTTTGTGAAAGTGCTTTTGAATAAATTGGAATTAAAATAGACAAACTGGACCTTCGTGGCAATGTTTTTTGTTTACTATGAAAGAGGGAAGACAATTGGTGGATTTTACAAAACAAAAGATGAAGGTAATATAAGCCAGACTGTGATGCTAACTATAACTATGGAGTGCCATCTGAGATAAAACTATTAATGACATAGGAAGACAAAACAGAAAAAAAAAGGCGGGGGGAAGCTTGCCTTTTACTCTTTCCCTTGAAATTGAGACACTTTCACTTTTGGATTACAATATTATAACGGCAACCACCAGAAAAGTGGCCAAAATAGCAGAGGGGAGGAAAGGATCACTAAAGCAACCTGCAGAGAGAGGAATTACACCAGATTTACTTTGAAAATTTTTGAGGAATTGAGCAACAAGTTAGCTGAATCACTTGATACTAAATTGACTAAATGATGGATACTAAATTGACAGCTTTTGAAAAAAGAATGGATCAAAGACTTGTAAAGATGAAAGAAGAAGTCAAGAAGATGGAAAGCTCTGTAAAACAAGTGTCTGGAGATGTAAAACAAATTAATGACAAAGTGGAGAGTAAGACAGAAGTTATGAACAGAGAGCTGGAAAGAGAATTATATAATCTGGCACTACTGGAACTGACAGAGAAGGGACTTTATTTGAGATTTAGAGCAATTCCAGAGGATTCTGGTGAAGTTATTAGAGAAAAGGTTATTAAAGTTTTAGCAATTCTTTTGGATTGGGACGAGAAGCATACAGAGGCAGAAATTGATAAGGTATATAGAATAAATACAAGATTTGGGAGAATAATACATGTTCCAAGGGATGTCTTGGTGCACTTTGTCAGGAAGAAAAGAGATCAAGTTTTGTAGCAGCATTTTAATACAAGACTGAAGATGGACAATACAGATGTAATTGTTCTTTGTGAGATAAAAAAAGAAACAAGACAGGGATGCCCACTAACTCCTCTCTTGTTTATTTTGGTTCTTGAGTACTGAATAAAGATATAAGACAAGATGAAAGGATTGTGAGAGTAAAGATTAAAAAAGAAACTTATAAGTTAAGGGCCTTTGCAGATGTCTTTGTGTTGGTTCTGGAAGATCCTTTAAAGGGAATTGAAACATTAATGGAAAAACTAAAAGAATTTGGTGCATTAGCAGGTTTTAAGATGAACAAGTAGAAGATGAAGATGCTAACAAAAAACATGAAAGTAGAAGACAAAACAGAATTGATGAATAAAATGGGTTTTAAGATTAAGAAGACAATAAAATACCTGAGTATCATATGACAAATATGAATTCTACGTTATTTCAGAATAATTATGTTAAGACATGGAATGAAGTTTAAAAAAATATGTTAAGATGGGAGAACCTACAATTGTCATTGTTGGTGAAAATTTCTGTAATAGATATGAATGTGCTGCCTAGAATGATGTTTTTTGTTCCAAACAATACCTGTTTTGACAATTGGTATACCATTTAAACAGTGACAAAAGGATATATCTAAATTTGTGTGGCAGGGGGAAAAAACCACGAATTAAATATAAGGTGTCACAGGATGCAAAGGAAAGAGGAGGATTGGGTTTACCTGACTTGAAAGTGTATTTTGCAGCTTGCTGTTTGGTTTGAACAAAAGGGTGGGTACTGCTGAGAAATAGAAGGCTTTTGGAGTTAGAAGGACATGACCTGAGATTTGGGTAGCATGGATATTTGTGGTGCAATAAAGTCAACGTTAATGTGGACTTTAAAAATCATTATGTTAGACATGCCATATTGAGTATATGTAATAGATACAAGCCCAGGTTGTGCTAAAAAACACCTTTGTGGCTCTCAGCACAAGAAACATTTTATAGACGAGAAATAATAAGCAAGCACAAATGGCTAACTTATTGTGAGATACTAGAATTTTGTCAAAGGGAATGTAAAATAAAATCAAGAGAAGAACTGGTGGCAGAGGGATATAGTTGTCAATGGTTCTCTTATTTACAAGTTTTAGAAAGATTTAAAGTAGACAAAAGAATTTATGGTTTTGAACATTGTAAGACTGAGTTTGAAATAGAATTGTGTACAAATGATGAACACATAATTGCTAAAATGTATAAACTTTTATTGCAATTTGAAACAGAAGAAGAACAAGTGAAAGAATGTATGATAAACTGGGCTAAAAATGTTGATTATAATCTACAGATGGAACAATGGGAAAATATGTGGTTGAAAGGACTGAATTTACACTATGTTATAATCTTAAAGAGAATTTTTACAAAATGATGTATCATTGGTATAGTAACCAGAGAAATTGTCTAGAAAGTATAAAGGCATTTCAAATACATGTTGGCAATGTGAACAACAAGAAGGGACATTTCATTATGCTTGATGGATGTGTAAAAAAAGCTAGAAAAGTTTGGATTCAGATACATACATTGATTCAGAGGCTTTTAAAGATTGATATACAGTTGAGAACAGAAGGCTTTCTTTTCAGACTGATGGAAAAACAGTTGGAAAAAAGTCATGGAACTTTGTTTTTTTATATGATAACTGCAGCAAGATTATTGTATGCACAAAGATGGAAAGACTCAGCAAATCCTACAATGGAGGAATGGTTGGTGAAGATGATGGAACTCACTGAGATGGCCAAACTGACTTCTTTGGTTACAGAAAAGACAGTATCTAATTTTATTGCTGATTAAGTCCTTATGGACTTTTTGTGGAAAACAGAAAAAAATGAACTTATGATTTATGGTTTTGATGATTAGACAGGATAGATTATAGAAAGAAGAGAGCTGGGGTAACCATAGAGTAAGAGATAAATGTATAATTGTACTTATAATTGCTGTAAAGAAGATTGGAAGCCACTTCTTTGTATCTTTTTTCTTTCTTTTCTATTTTTCTTTTACTTTCTTGCACTTTTAGCTCTTTGATTTTTTCTTTCTTACTTTATATTAGTTTGTATTAGTTTTTATCTTTTTAAAAACTTTTAATAAAATTACTTTAAAAAAGTATTTTGTGACCCCAGCTAATTGCATTTACCATAGCATAATGTGTGAACAAAGTCTATCTGTCTCTCACTGCTGCTGCATATAATCCTAGTGCAGCAAATACGTCCAACACTCCATGATTTGCACATTCTGAGAAAGCAAGTTCTCTGGCAAAGAATGTAGAACTGGCAACCTGAATAGAAAGCATCTTTGGTGCCAGACAGTAGGATGGAGACAGACAGATAAACAAATATGTCTCCTAAAGTTCAAAGGAAACCAGTAGATCTTAGGAGTGGGTGCAATCTTTTCCAGTAACGTTATTATCTCCCTTTCTAAAAAGTTAAGAGGGCAACAACTTTTGTTTCTTGCATCACCTGAAGTTTCCAAACTCTCAAAGATAGCTATATATCTATATCTATATCATCTATATCTAGTTACCTTTGAGAGTTTGAAAACTTCATACGTACTGTAATATATATTTCAATATATTAGTCTCCAAAGAACAATGACATGAATGACAGTTGCAGGGTTCTTATCTGATTATATAAGTCTACTAGTACTAAAATCATTTGGAAATCACAGTCATACCTAGTATAATTAACTGACTGGTGTTTTCCTCGTTGCAATACTTACTCTGGCACAGAGAAGAATGTCAAGAAAATCCAAGTACCTCTTCTTCTGGATCTTCTGAAGTTCTTCCTCAACCTTCAAAGATTTCTTTCTTTCTTTGATTACCTTATCTGTGTTGGAAAACATTTGATGTTAATAGCTCATGGATTGGAAATGTACCCACACTAGTTTTAAAGATCTCTGGAGGCTGTACATATATATGTACATGGCTGAATGTTGATTGCACGTGAATCATAAGCGCTGCTGAGGTAAAGTATTGTCCACCCATCCTTGGGTTGGTGGAGAATTATACTGGCATGAAATTTGCTGCTGCAACTGTTGACTCCTTCCTGCCTTTGTGGCCTTTGTTCTGATCTACTGCTGAATAGAACTGTACTGATTATGCATGTGTACACCTTGATAGGTATAGCAATTGATTAAAACCTCCCTCTGGCTCTGTTGTCCTCTCTCTTGTGCACATTACCAGCCAGTATGAAAAACATCTGCTAATCAGAACACTATAGCAGGACACCAGGACTGTGTCATCTCTAAGTTCCTTCTTTCCTATGTCCTTCTTCCTTTAATTCATTTGTTGATATAAGATAAAGGTGGTTTAAAAAAAAAACAACATATTGGTATCATGAAGGCTGAGTCATTTTCATTTAGGATTTATCTCCCCTTCCTTTCCTTTCTTTATATAGACAATAAATGTATAAGATAATTGTAGTGGGGATTTGGTTCTATCATTTCAGCATTCACTATTTCAGCCTGTTATATGCTATTTCATTGTTACACCATTTCAAGCCCCAGCAAATAGTGTTCTTCACGTTTATTGATATTTCAGACACCACTGTCTACAGTTTTTAGGTAGATAACAGCAGAAGGGCAGCCAATAAGGCTGAACAGGGATTTAAAAGACTCCTCATCCACAAATGATTACCTAATTTAGCCTCTGATGTAATGGGTAGTGAAGTATAATAGATTTTACATGCCTTCCAGATGTTACTGGATGTTGTTGGCCTCTACCATGGTAAAGTGAAACAAATCATGTACAAATTTGATAGGCATTCCTCCTACCTCTGCATTCAAGTCATTCATACAAATGTGCAGTATACAGCTGAGGACTGATTTTTGTGGCAGCCCATTCAACATGTCACTTCTGTTTGATAAGGAATATTTGATAAACTATTCTTTCAGGAAGATTTTCATGCCAGATGCATAACCATTTAATTGTTATGTCATTCAGTCCACAGGCTTGCCAATTAAAATGTCATGGGCCCTGATATAACATTCCTACAATCTATTAAAGAAATTACATGTTCAAAAATATGAAAAAAATTAATCTGGCAAAATTTTTCTCCAGAACTCCATGCTGACTTCTGGTAATTACAAATCTGTTTTCAAGGTCTTTTCATACTGACCTTTTTATGAACTGCTCTACAGTATAACTTTCCTAGATACCAATGTCAGACTGATTCCGCAATTCTTTGGATCCCTTTAGTATTTACTTTTTTTAGGAACTTCCACCCCTTTTCTACTACCTCCTGCTATGGAATTCTACTGTGATTACTTTGAATTTATTAAACTCAAGATATGAACTATACTCAACTTTAATTACAGGTAGTCACTGAGTCAAGAACACCCAGTTTACGGCGACCTATAGTTAAGAACAGAGCCTACTGTAGCAAAAATTGAGTTAAATACACAATGATTCAAGTTAAATACACAATGGTTTGAGTTAATTACACCATACTACTTATATAGTATTATACAATAATAGTGTTCCGGTTACATAAAAATTCAATTTAAGGGAATGGAACTTGTTCTTAAACTGGGGACTACTTGTATTCATAAAATCAAAATTAATTATTCATAAAATCCTACATGATAACTTTCTATGCAATGGAAATGTCTTGCTGTTTCTACTTCTTTCAGCCACTATGCTATCTATTAGCCATTATGCGATTATTTTAATTTCAAAGATCTTTAAGGATATTCTGAATATTAAACTGAAAGACACCTTTGAAACCCATCTGTGTAAATTTATACAGAAAACAATGAAAACTATAAGCCAGAGATAGAAAAAGCAAACTAACTCCTATGTTTAAGCTTGCTTATGGTAACTACTTATAGAGTCAGAAAATGCAGTAATAGTACATCATGTTAACCTTTTTAATTAGAATCACTTTTTTTTTGTTTTATAATATTGTAGCAATTGCATGATTTCCTTGGTCTATGATTTGAAACTAAGTTTACAACAATGCTATAATGCATTATCTCTTCATCTGCAGAAAGGCCACAAGCTGTTCTGCTGTAGTTAGATGTCAGTATTCTGTTTGAGTTTATTATATTAAAAAATATGAATGAAGCAAAACTGATATCTAGAATTGGTATAAATTAAATTTTATTTGGTAACATCAGTAAATCAGAGATGCTAAACCTTGATGTTGGGAGTGGGGAGAGCACTGCAATCTGAACTAGAATTTCTGAAATTGGCTTAAGAAACAAACAGCTTAGGCAGCAGTATAGAACTGCCCTTAGAATGAATACTCCTACAGAGTTCTAAAACCACCATGTAATTGAATTAGCATTGGAATGAAATAACTTCACAAAGGCTGCTAACTTGTTCAAATAATGAACTGGAAAAACATTGCTTCAGCCCCAGTGTCCAACTTAAACTTTATAGGAACAACTTCTACCCCAGGGGATGACTTTAAAAAAAGAGAGAGAGAGGGACTCTTGCCTTTACATCTTAATATTTCCATGGGATTTCTAAGCATCGCCTTCCCAGCATGGATGGGAAGGAAAGAAGGAGGGGAATGACCAGTTAGGTCTTGCAGTGGCCATAGTCCTGACTCAGCACCAGCCAAGCCCAGTTGACAGTTAATCATTCTTTAAAATCAAATAGCAATAAACACACAAATACGTACTGACAAATTATTAAAAAGATGAACAGATTCTTACACATTTATAAGTCTGTTCCCCTCCATTTTCTGCTTTTTAAAAAAATAGCCAAAAGTTCATACTGAAATGGACTTTATTTCCCTCCCAAAGCACAACTGTTGTGTTCATTTTTCCATACAATTTTAGTATATTTTTTCACTGAAGTGCACTGCAAAATTGGAAGAATTGCACAGATTGAGACAGCAACATTCTAAATTACAAATGAAATGTAAATTATGCAGAAGCACTTAAAATGATGGATTGAACAAAATTCCTACTTTGTATAAATTCTTCTCTACACATTTGTTTAAAATTTGCTTCTTTTTTGTTCTTTAGACATTTTTATTATTACCTTCCTCTGGGTCTGATAGCAGGCTAGCATAGCCCAAACGGAACTCCCAAAATCAAGAGCCAAAGAATTGGAAAAATACCTGTATGAAGGTGAGCAATTTGGCAGGCTTTCCGAAACCGATATCCATCAGAACTGAACCAATATAGAAAATCAGAATGGCCTACAATGTGGTATATCCTGGTGTATAGCAAGAATGAAAGCTCAAAGACAGCTTGGACATAAGAATTTTCTCTAAAAGGCAATAGGAAAATCAAAGAATAGATTCAGGACTTTAAATATGAACATTGTTACTACTCTATAGTCTTCAATCAGTAGTATCGAAACAACCTGTTCTTTCTTACCTGGAAAGAGTTCTGCTGAACTCAATGAAGTTTTCTTCTGATTAGAAGAAATTACATAGAATTACATCACAAACCATCAAATTTACTTTATGTCATTTCAGCTTTCTGGACAATAGTTAGTGGTGTGCTGATAAATGTTTAACAACCAGCTCTGTCAACTCCATTGCTGCCACCTTGCCACTAGTCGCTGCACAGCTGACGAGCACGCTAGGTGTCGTGACACAGCTCAGCTCACAACCACTCATAACCAAGTTAGCAACTGGCTCTCGCAAGCCGGTACAAGCTGGGTCTAGCACACCACTGGTAATAAGGTTATGATATATTATAGACAATATAAGATAAACCTATTAATATTTCAGGAATGCTATTTAAAAGGAACTCTGACTGTTCATTAACTAATACAATATAGCCTCCCAGGGCATTTTATTGCCATCCAGCCATCCTAAACCAGGGGTGGGCAGTCTGTACCACAGGCTGCAAGAAGATGTCAAATCTTGGTTTGGGGAGACCTTAAGTCCATTGCCAAAATCTGACAGCAAATCACTGAACCATGGAGGCATAATTTTCCATTGATTTCTGGGAGGTGGAAGTGGGATAGAAAAGAAATAAGGTTTGTGAAGCCTCTTAGTGTGCTTAGTGCATCATACACAGCCACCTCACACTCCTTTTTGGAAATCCCCCCAAAGACAAGTATTGGAAAAATAGCTGTGACCACTAGCATGCCATTATTGTCCTGCCCCCTTTCAGTCTCATCAGCCCAAAATAATAGGGGAACAAGAATAGTCCCTGGATGCAAAACACTTGATTATGTGTGTGTGTGCCTTCAAGTCTGTGTTGACTCCTGGTGACTGCCTGGACAAACCTCTGCAGTCTTCCTAGCAAGATTTTTTGGAAGTGGTTTACCATTGCCTGCTTTCTAGGGTTGAGAGAATGACTGGCCCCAGGTTACCCAGCTGGCTTTGTGCCAAAGACAGGACTACAACTCACAATCTCCTAGTTTGTAGCCTTAACCACTATACCAAACTGACTCTCTAAACCTTGATTTCTCAGTGCTAGACTACATTGACATGAGGCATAATGTATAAGAGCAATGAGGCAAATACTGGTTCTTTGGGGGACTTACTGCAATTTTTATCTGATTCTAAAAGAAAAGTAACTTATGTCATATTAGATAAAAAGGACAGTCATGAAAAGTGTAAATGGCACCATTGTGATTCTGCACATTACAGAATACAAAGATGGTATATTTTATAACAGGGAGCATTTATATGGAAGGGACCACTTGGGTGCTGCCAGTCAATAAAAGGAGTTTTTACCCAAAGTTAAAAGAAAAGCAATACCAACTTGTACATTTGACAGTTGCTGTTATAACTGAAGGCACATTTCATGATGCTATCAAGTGTCATCAAGCTCACATGTTCAAAGAGTTCCACTGATTTCTCCTGCATGATCAGCTGTTCCCATTTATCCTAAATCAACAGAAGGAAAATGAGGCATTGCTGTTATATTGTGTTGGAAGCACTCAAAGAATGCAAAATTAATTCTGCCTATTTGTGACAAATGAAGAACACATCCTGCACAAATCAGTCCTGTAAGAGGGTGACCTGGAGAGTTCTTAGGGCTTCTAAGGCAACTGACTACAGAGCCTAACATTCAAAGTACTTGAGAAATTGCTGGGTGTTTTTTACAGAATAGATACCATAACTATGGCCACTTAGATCTACTTCCTCTCATTTATTGATATAATCCAGAATATATCTGATATGAAATTTTCCTCAAAAGTTTCATTTAGAATTCTACCACCACACTTGCCCAGAAGCAAGATCCTCCAATTACTAGGGATATATTCATTGTTATCTATTTTGGATCTTTGAAGGATCTACCTCCAATTACTAGGGATATATTCATTGTTATCTATTTTGGATCTTTGAAGGATCTACCTCCCTAAGATGGCTGGCAAGAACAATTATATAGTGGATTCTAGAAATCTTTCTACTCTTATGTATAGGAGTATGACCTCTCAGTAATTTTCTCAAGTAATTGGGAAATCCATTACTTTTCATTTCTCTGATTTTCTAGTACAATCTTTCTCAACCTTGGCAACTTTAAGGTGGGCAGACTTCAACTCCCAGAATTCCCCAACCAGCACGCTGGCTGGGGAATTCTGGAAGGTGAAGTCCACACACCTTGAAATGACTAAGATTGAGAAACGCTGTTCTAGTGGAAGCCAAATACTTGCAAGTGCACACTCCCCCCCCCCCCCCACTTCAGCTGCTGGTAAACCATTCACTGAAAAACTTTTAATAAATCAATTATTAACACTTACCAACATCACTTTTGCAGAGTCTGCAATCAGGGACACATATGGCTTTAACACACTAAAGTGGAAACCTGGAGTTAGCAGCTTTCGATGCTGTGCCCATTTTGGTCCATGCAGGACCAATAAACCTTTCCCTGAAGGAACACAGACACTTCACATCAAACAGCTCTGTACAAATCTTGTTACATTTAGATAGAATCATCTCCCATAGTTTTCAGCAGCAACGAAGCTTCATTTCCATAACTATTTCATTATTTTCAAAACCAGGTAAATGGTGTTCTAAGCACCTGATGTATGTACAAAGAAATGAGAGAGAACTGAGATTTCAAACTCCATTTCAACTGAGGCTATAGCAGAACATTTACTGTAACCATAAACTGAGATACATTATGTAATGTGGGGATCAGAAGTTCTTACTCTCTGTGCCTTTCTGTGACTCATGTTTGCATTTCTAGGTTATCTGGTAGCTGACTGGCTAATCTGAGCATTCTCGATGGGCATTTTCCTCAGACGTATTCCTTGCCTTACAAATGTTTTCTCCTTTGCCTGTTTCTTTATGGGAGGTTTTCAAACAAGGGATGGGTTGACATGTGTCCAGTATGGTTTAATGGGTTCCTACACTGAGCAGGGAGTTGGGCTGGATGGCCGATAAGATTCCTCTTAACGCATACATTCTATGATTGCTATACATCAGTTGATCAGCATCAGAAATATTGTACTGCATATTAGTTAAAACTTGAGAGACAGAATTGTGCTCTAATGGCTCATCCAGGCAGCCTTGTTGATGGATTTCCCTTCCATCCTTGAGAGGAGGAAAGCTGCCCTCAGAGAATGGGCAGCAAATTTGCAGGTGTTGTTTTTGCAGAGGGGCTCCTCAAGAGAGGCTGAGGATCACAGAGGGGAAAGGTATTTGAAGAAGATTCTTTTGCAAAAGCCAGTACTTAAAATCATCATCATCAGAATCATGGAGGCCCATTGGTGAGTATTAAATACACTGATGGAAGGAAGGAGAAGAGGCAGGGAAGGCAGGGATTAGAACTAAACCATTGGACGTTTCTCCCACAATCAATATGTCTTTATGCTAAGAGGCCCAGAGCCCAGTGACCACATGGTAGGGGGTGGCACGGCAGTGGAAAATTGGAGCTTAGCAAGTCACTGACCTCCGAAGATTCCTCCTCCTTGAACATCTGCATGAGATGCTTTTTTCTGCTTTCCCAGGGAAAACCGTACTTTTAGAATGGAACACCTTGGACTAGCTGCAGCCTGTCTCACCAGTGGGTACCTATGACTAGAGCATCTTCAAGGTAGGACAAGGAGACTGACAACGAGCACTTAGGAAAAACTTCCTGATGGTTAGATCTGTACAACAGTGGAACAGTCTACCTACGGAGGTTGTGAGTTCTCCATCTCTGGAGGTTTTTAAGATGAGGCTGGACAGTCACCTCTCGGGGATGGTTTAATTGGTTTCCTGCATATTGCAGGGGGTTGGACTAGATGATCCATGTGGTCCCTTCCAACTCCGAAATTCTATGATTCTATGATTCTAGTGTATTATCGAGTTTCATTCCTGGGCTTAAGTAGTCAATAGAGGAATGCATTACACACAAACTATCAGGATAAATAAATTTGAAGGTGTAGTTTCACTCAGCCAATCAGTGGCACCCACAAGGGTGTGTGTGTTAGAATTGGCACAATGGATGGACTGGAGTATTGGAATGCAAGCATTGCCCCTTCTGAAGGTGTATACAATTCTCTGTCCACCAACTTGCTGATTCTGACTTCCTTTAGATGCAAGTTTTGATTGTTATGGACAAGGCAAGTTAATACATTGTCCATAACAATCAACTGAAAATAACCTACCAAAACAGTTTTTTTTTCACCCACAAATGAAAGACTTGCTAAAATCAAGACCTCTATGCAGAATCTCAATTTCTAATATAATACTGAAATACATGCTTATACAACCTATTTGGAATTTTATTACTGGAGAACACCCATCAGATTTCATGTATATTTTTCAGAAATAATAAGTACTATATTAAATAGCATATGGATTCAGTTCTCCATCATAATGTATTTTGTTACATTTTATATTCTAAAATATATATCAATACAAATTCCCAGGGAAGTTGAAGCAAATGGAAATTAAAGTAAATAAACAAAATACAGGTAAAGATTGTCCTTCTTTAGTTATAAAGTAGCTATGCCAAACATTTTAGGCTATAGACCTCTACTGTTTTATCTATCCAACTGACAAATTGTTCTTCATCATGGAAACCTGGAATATACATACCAATCCATGGAATTATGTTCCGATAAGCAAAATTATCTTTTGGTTCTAAAACAAGAGAAAAAGGGAGGGAAATCCTCTAGATTAATTAATTACACTAGGCTGTGATTAGAGAAAAATACATAAAGCTGTGACAAAAGTATCTACTAACATAAGGAAATAATAACTAGATGATTCATGGCTATGCTTATGTATAAAGGACTCATAAAGAATATTATAAGTTAAAATATGGGCATATACATAGATACCTTTATTTCGCATTTCTAATGCTGACACATAACTGAATGATTTCCCTTTTCCCCTCTATCCCCATAATTTTCAGGGTGCTCCCCAGATCAAAATAGTTACTTCTCAAAATATACTCCATCCTCTTCTAGAGAATTCCAAATGGAGCTTGTGCTGTCTTGTGACCTAAAAACAACTGAAACAACTACAAACTACCCCTTTCTTTGCGAAAAGCTTTGACTCTGTTTTCTGCCACATAAATTAAGAATTATTCAACAGAATAATTACTTTTTATAAATATACACTCCAGCTGGCTAATAAAACTTTAGGAATTTATTACTTGTTACACAGGCAACATGAGCCCAAATTCCCATATTTCTGAGTATAGGAATCACTATAGAAACACTCATGTACCTCTAGTGGAGACTCCTAGCAGACCCTCTCCAGATGTTTGGACCTGGAACACAGATTCAATCTTGGGAAGGCAGTGCCTTGTATAGCTCAGTGCTATGCCTTATTGGGCTTTATACATGATAACCAGAATTTCTAATGTCGGAAGCCTATCAATAGCCAAAGCACCAACCTTACGATAGATCTAGATCCAGAGTGGCCTATCAATAGCCTTGATTATTTTGTACCAGCTGCAACTTCTGACACATCTCCAATAACTGTCCAATACAGAATATGTTACAATAGTCCAAGCAAGTGGTGATCAAGCTATGAGTTACATCACCCAGAATGCTCATACAGAAACAGCTAGACCACACCAAATCTTCCTTCAAGTGTTCTTCAGCCAGTTCATACCAGTTACAGGAAGAATCTGACAATGTGAGAGTAAACCAAGTGCCAGGTCCAAGACCACTGTTACAGCCACCCAAAAACCACAGCATGCACTGAAAATTAGCAGACTGTCAGGTGGAACATCTGGTCAGTGAGATGGAATTGTATAGCTCACAACCACTCTACCTTCCACTCTCACACCTGTGCACCCACACTGTAACCTGGCAGATAAAATTGGAAGGGAACTCCCTCTCTTCTGTCAGCTAGTTCTACCTAGTACATGTCTGTTTAGACTTTTCTTCCAGAAAAATGTACAGGTTGGAGGAACCGCCACTGCCATCACTTTTACTTCTCTGCTTAATCAGTAGCCTGAAAGAAAGGAAGGCCAGCCCCTGATCTACCCTTCTTTCCCTGTAACAGCCTGGTTGCAACCTCCCATTTAATATCCTCTTGCCAGTTACTAGTTCAGTGTTGGCCAGGCCATTGGTATATATAACTCAAAACCATTACAATATAAAACCATTTGTCAAATAAGAGAGTAAGTTATTTATGTATTTATGAGATTTTATGGAACTCTGTGCATAATACCAAATTTGTGGTTTTTCTTTTTCTTACAGGTGGATAATTGGAAATTACCTTTTGTGTATGTAATTTGCAACTGTACCAGAATTATTAAAGGGTTGGGGAATTCTGAATCATAAATGTGTTTTGGAACATACTTCCCTTGCTACTGATCAGTTAATCTACATCTGCACTGAAGTATCAATTACAACAACTAATGAATCAAGACTGTTTTGTCTCTTACCCATTCGAGCAAGTATTGATTTTGCATAATCAGGATGTGTGATATTCAGACATGCAGTGAACCTGCCAAACCATATAGGAAAGGCAAATGGATACAGACAACTCCATCTCTGCACCTTTGAGTAAACTGTAGAAATAGGTGAAAGCTGCATTGTGCAAAATAAAGAAGAGAACAAGGAAAGGTCATATTTGGTAAAATATTTTAATGAACTATTTGGGGTTTCTAATTATTTTTGTCAGGCCAAAGGCCTTCCTTAGCCTTTAAGTGGCATATCAGGAGCTCCTCTTTCAAAAGCCAGGACAAAAACTGGGTGCAGCCAGAGTAAAACAAAATTTGATTTACATTTCATTAACATAACATGAAATTAATGAAATACAGTTAATATTATTGTTTTACTGTGTGCCACATAACTTCCCCTTCTATCACATTAAACATTAAATTCAGTTGCAACTTCTGGAGGAGCTCTGGGACCTCAACTGAGCCTTTTAAGGTCTCATGTATCTTGGAAACTTAGGTCTGCTCTTGCTGGCTACTTTTTGGCTGATAATGTCAGATGTTACTATATGTCAATCCAGCATAATGCAGGATCTGAAACAAAGCTGACATTTGAAAAATCTTGTTCCACTCTGAAAATACTTGGAGATCTGTGCAATTGGCAGCGATTGGGCTGAACAAACATACAAATTGGCTCTGCATATCAGACTAACCCAAAATCAAAGTAAATAATGTTAAGGCATAGTGCAATGTGTGAATCCAGCCAGAGAGGAGGCACCCCAGCCTTTTGCTGCTAATCAGAGTAAGGAGAAAGTTTCAGAGTACAGATATAGCGATAGAGATTACAGCTTCTCTTGTCTGCACTTGAGGCTTTGCTGACCACAAATGGGATGCAAGGGGACATGGATAATCCTTCTTAATTTTTTTTTAAAAACCAGGCAACCAGAATACCAGGAGGAGAAAAACAGGTTTTACAGTCATTCACCTTGTATGGGGAAACCAGGCCGTGCTAATTACTTTCTGTAGAGATTGTGGGGAGGCTGGGAAATAAATGAAGAGAGGGCAGACATAAACAATCATAGACATTACCTTAGCCCAAGTGAAAAGAAATCTAGGAAGAAGCCTTTCAAATCAAAGAGACTCTGTCTTAATTAAGTCCCTATAAATGAAGCTGAGAAATTTCTATTAGTTTCCAAGATTCTATAATCACCCCATTAAGATATCCTAGTGAAATATGTCTCGTTCATGCTTCCTTGATTCTGCCCACCTTGGCACATTTGACATAATGAGGTTTGTTTGATTTTGGCTTTTTGCATTGAATGAAAATTTTGCTTATGAACTATGGTTTAGAGTTTAATACAATGTACGAATCTAGCCACAGCTGTTTAAATAACAAAACATTTGTTTGTGTGTTTGTGCGTGTGTGTATGTGTATATATACTTCAAAACTCAGCATCATCTGTCCCTTTCTTCATTCCTGACTACAATTGATTGATTATGTGCCATCAAGTTGGTGCTGACTCTTAGTGAACACATAAATTGATTCTCTCCATTTCTTGCTTACAAAGTAAGTGCAGACAAGATTTAGGTCGCTGATAGGTGGGAGCTAGATAGGTGGGACACTAGGTGGGAGCAGCATAGAAGTTTAATAAACCATTTTCTTGTTAGAAAATCTGAAGTAAAGTCTCAAATATCTAAACTGCAGCCCCTCGAAGACCAGGGGTCTCCACTGGAATTGGCCAAGAGGCTCTGACCTGCTCCGACGGAGGCTGGACGAAATATTGGGGCATAAGAGAGAAGTACTACACGTTTTCACTGCTGTCGGTGCTCCTGAGATGCTCCGGTTTCTTGCCTTTGCGTCTCTCCTGTTTGTACCTTCGTCTCATTTAAAAGGAAACAAAACCTTTGCCGGCCTTCGGCTCAACCCCCTTACCTCAAATATATGACCGACGAGCCAATGGGGAGCGGGACCGGGAAAACTGTTCAAAGCTTTCAGTAGCACCTGCCTGCGCCGATGCAGCTGGATGATTTTGATCAGGACGTAGGTCAAGCAAAACACGGCAGCCAGGTGCCAAACCCGCGAAAGATCCATTCTTTCGGAAGGGAGGGCTACCCACCTGGGTGACAAAATGGCTTTTTCGAGGAGAGGAAGCTCCGGGGCGCGGTGCACGTCTTAGACCTCGGCCTCCGTGAAGCGCGGGCGAAGGAGGCAACGGCAATGGCCGCGCCTCTGACAGGGCGGCGACGGCTGCTTCCCCGCGGCTCAGCTCGGTGGAAGTGCAATGTGCGGAGATGCCAGTTTCCGCGGGGAAAGCCTCACGAAAGAATAGGTCGGGGCGCCTCTTCCGTGCGAAGGGGAGTCTTTGCGAGAGCAGCTGGGCGAGAGGGGACGCCTCAGAGGGAATTACGTCATTTTCAATCTGTTTCGAAGGTGGACCAGGAGAGGATAGCGATAAATAATGAAAAGTGAAACTGGCTGGATCGGGAGAGGAACGGGTCCATTTACTCCCGCATTGGTCTGCCAGGACTATGACACAAAGACCAAAGTCCCTAGTCCAGAAATGCTTCGTAGTACAGTGCTCTCAAGTTTTGGTGACATGTATTAATCATAATGACGAGACAAGGACTCTTAGTCCCTTTTTGTCCACCCAAAAGTTTTTGCCTGCTAGTGCATTTCACTGTCCAATCGATTATATCCACTTATTTAGCAGTTTCATGCTTCCCACCCGCCACCCATCACATGGGTTAAGGTTAGGATTAAGGTTAGGGTTAAGGCTGATAATTAACTCTGCAAATTTATGTGCCCATGTCATAATCAAACAAGGATATTGCACCAATCGATTATATCCATGGCAGGAAAACTGTTTTGGACATGAGATTTTAACAGTAATGGCGGACAAACAAGAAACAAGAACTGTGACAACAGTGAACAGCATTAACAAGGGAGCAGAATTTATTTGCTTTCTTGGAGGTTATCTCTGAGGTGCCTGCTAAGAATAGAGGAATAAGATACATTGTGTTGTGTCTGGTAGTTAAAATAAGTATAATTAATTTTTACACCAATTTAAATAAAAGAGGCAACAGCGATGGATGTGTGCTATAGGCTCAATTTCCTCCAAAAGTCATGGACATGAATGATCTATATAGGTGTGCCATTGAATCTCCCTTCAGAAGTCTGGCTAATGTAAAAGCACATCTGTGTGTTGGGCATAGGGATTCTCTGGGCAGTGGCAGTCACAAAGATTAAGATGGTGGTTGTGAACACACAATCAAATCCTTGCCCCTTTTGTATGTGCCTCATCCCACACGCTTACAAAGGGGCAAGGATTCAACTGCGCAGTTGTATTCACCATCTTGACTGTTTTTTACATCCCCCTCATGGTGCTGGATGGGCATAAATATTGGTGAGCATGCCTAAACTTTTAAAAGTATAAACTTAAATGTTTTTGTAAAGCTAGGACTGTTACCTGGAATTTTAGGCTTCATTTTTAGCATTTTAAACTAGCATTTTTAACATGGCAGTCTAGGCTTCTTTTCTAACTTTAGGAAAGCATGTTTTCCTTCTGGGCCAAGGCCATTTCTTTTGGTATACAAGAACTTGCTTTTTCAGCAACTAAACAATGGAGAGAGTATTCTGAAAGTCCTTGAATACACTTGCAAGTTTTAAAGATACAAACCTGGCTGGGAAAAGGTGTGACATAACCCAAAAATTTGCCACTTGTGGAGTGTTATCTGGAATCAGTGTTTTCCTATTGTCCAATTTTCACGTGTAATCAATGTCCTTTATTGTTTGATTACCTGCTTTCAGACATATCACATATGCCGAATGTATGTATCATTTGTTTCTGTACCCTATAAAAAGACTTGATCTCTCCCCCCCCCGCCCCCCCGCTTAATAAACGGTTTTTGCTTTGCCTGAATTACTGGGTGATTCGTATTTTCATGTAGGCTAAGAAGCCACCTTTGCAAAGATAAAATTGTTTTCTCTCCCAGATTCAGGGGAAAGGTCTTCAGCTCCATGCCACCTGGGGTACCTGAGTTTTAAAGGCAACAATTTGGGGGCTCATCCGGGATAGCAGCATGGCACCCCTCAGAGCTCAGATCGGCCTGCCTGTCACAGAACATACTTGCCAGGCCAGGGTGAGTTCACCCACGCATCTTTGGAGTAGTCAGTTAACTGAGGAGCCAGGAAGGGATTAGAGCTAGCAGGTAGTCCCTTGGGAGAGAACACAAGGTAAGGAAATGGGACAGGGGAGGGGCACACTCCTGAGGAGCCGGTTGGGGCTCGTGGTCCAGTTGTGGGACCAGGTAACCCTGTTGGTCCAGGAGGGGTGGCCAAAGGAGAGTGGTCATACTGTGCACATGGAAGTGGACAAATACACTGGACACCTTTCACGGGAGGAGAGGTGGTCACAGTGGGGCTCCTTTTGACTTGAGTCTGCTGGGGGCAGTCTGAGTGCAAATTGAGTGGAACCATCCCTGCCAAATGGACTTTTGGGTCCAGTGGGCTGATGTGGCTGAGCGACGAGTTGCCCAGATGATGGTTCAAAAGACTATGCCCTCCACCCCTCCCTATGATCTGCCACTCCCATCCTACTTCCAAAGGGACGAGGATGACCTGACTCCAGTCTTGTGTCCCCCAGAAAGGAGCCGTGGGGAGCAGAGTGGGACCTGCAATCATGCAGGCACTTTTACCTGTAAAACCTTCGCCCATTGGAGAAAGAGCTATAATCAGCTCTGATGGAGCAGATCAGGTATTCGAGGAGGAGTGTATGGTTACGGGGGTAAAGCCTCTCAGGCTACCCACTTTGTGAGTAAATCAACTAGACTGCAAATAATGGAATTACAAAAACAACATGAAAAGCTAGCACAACTGAAAACAACTGAGAACCATCACAGGAGCAGCTAGACTGTTCCCTCTCAGAATCGTACAACAAGCTTACTTAAGAAAATTCCTGCAGGCTTGGGATGCCAGAAAGCTCCCTATTCAACTTGGAATGAGTAAGAAACAAGCTAATTTTTTTTTCTAAATAGAAATTGCCAGAGATTTTTGGAAAATTATGGTAAAATTGGCTAATTTTAATCGATGTCAGCTGAAACTTTTGAAACCCTTCCTTCCTTCCTTCCTTCCTTCCTTCCTTCCTTCCTTCCTTCCTTCCTTCCTTCCTTCCTTCGAAAATAGAATAAAAATGGGCTACAGGTATTGTTGGGCACAACTTTCAGATGAAATTTGTCCCTGCAATCCAGAAGCCAATTGTAACACTGTTTCGAGACTTTCTCCTTGTAATTCGGCCAAGAAGCAAAATTAACCCTATTAAGAGTATTCAATGAAATACCAGGAAACCAACTGTTCAGAGCTCTGATGTAACTCATGATGCATTTTAAAACAGGACAAGGATCTGTTGTGTTTCTGACAGAGTTTCCTCATAGCCAGTCGGGATCAGTTATTGCATGGAAAATCTGCAGTCTTAAATCAGACTTTATTTCAGTTACTCATGATGGAGTAAATTTATTTTGCAAAGTTAAAGAAACTTGAGGGCTTTCCAAGAAGAATCATTTGAGCCAGTATCTCAGATGCAGAGCTGGATATGGCTCTTTAATGAAGTCAAGCTTGTTTCTGGTCTTAATTTGGTCAGTGACTGAAATAAATATGATGATGATGGTCTTAATAACAACACAGCCACGTACTTCTTAGCAACAAGGTGGAAGTGGTTTGCCAGGCTTTTCTTCTTGGTGTTTTTTCAAGTTCCTTGTCTAGCCTATGATCCTGGGATTTCCTTGAGTATTAAACAGGTCCACTTAGACTTTTGAGATCAACCATAGAAGCAACAGCATTATTAAGGCAATACAAATTTTCCAGATATAAAACTTCATCTGACAAGCTGTAGAAAGAGGAGTGGGGAAAGGAAGGGGCAAAATGTGGCTGATTTTTGAACTACATTCCTCTACCAGTTTACATGCTTAGGTAGTAATTTAATCAGCCACATTATTTTCACTCACTCCCCCTCCCCCTTGCTGGATTTCTAACCATCTAGACTAGGGAGTTTTTGGGAATTCAAAAGCTTGCAACTATATTCTAAGCCCCTTTTTTTCGCCTATTTAAGATACTGTCTCTATGGCGTTTGACTTTTTTCCCTCTATAAGTCAATATGTATCCTTTTCCATCCTACTTAATTAATGACATTTGAGGCAGAGTGGTTGACCAACAGCACTTCTTCATGAATAAGATATGTTCAATAGTCATTGCAGGCTATCTATCATTCTACGCTATTCTATTTATCTCTCCATTAGTCCTGGCCACTTAATTGGTTAATTTATTTGTAGTCCTCGCTGTGGACCGGGTATTAACTGGTTCCCCGGATGTAGAAATCACTAGCCAATGAGAAAAGGCTAATATAGTCCAATCGGGAAGGAGACAGAAAGAAGAAAAACAGCTCTTTTATCCAATAGGAGTGGGTGACACTGGTAGGTTGTCGTAAATGAGCAAAGCCCTCCAATCGGTGTCTTCGGTGCTAGCAAGTAATGGTTCCGGCCCGTGTTGGTCGGTGAGGAGCAGGGGGAAGCGATGGTCTTCCTGCTGCCATGGCTCAGCCTCCTGCGGGGACAGCTACAGCCGGTGGAAAGGAGAATCGGCCACAACGGCATCACCGACGCCTGAGAGATCCGCGCCGGCCCTCTTGAGACTCCCGTGTGGGCGGTGAGCGTCCGAAACGCTGAAGCTGGCGAGCCGGGGCCCCGAGTTAGACGCCCCTCCTGGGTTGCGGAGCGCGGCTCCCCAGAGCCTTGCCCCGGCTCAGCAGAAGAGGATGAAGAAGCGCAAGGAGCTGAACGCGCTCATAGGCCTTGGCGGTGCAAACGGCGACCGCGGAAGCGGAAGCGGCGGGGGCGGCCGGCGCAAAAAGAAGCACCCCAGGAAAGGCTCTGCCTCGGGTCATCGACTGCTCCGCACCGAGTCTGCCGAAAGTAGCACCAGCAGCTCCTCAGATCCGGATTACGGGGACGGATTCGGGCTACCAGGCGCCCGCGCCCGCTTTTCTAAGTGAGGAGAAAGGAGGGACATGGCTGGGAAGCAGGGGGGACACAGGGAATGGGAACCGAGGGCTGTCCGTGGGGTCAGGAGGAACTGAAGGCCGTGGATTTAGGTTGGCTGAGAAGCGGAAATGTCACGGCTTAGGAATGGAACGGGATGTGGGGCTTTAGGACGAGGGAGGGAACACCGAGTGGATTTCAGCTTATAGACGACTCCGAACTTTGAAGAGACCAAGCGAACAGGTGTCGAGGCATAAGGCTGGATTTGGAATGAGTCTGATTCAGAAAATGTAGTGGCTGGAATAGCAGTATATTTACAACCCTCAATCTGCTGCTCTAGATTTGTGTTGGACTGTAGTTCCATTACTTCAGCCAATAGCTGCTTTGGATTGATGGTTATTATCATCTTAACACATTTGGAGAACATCAAATTGCTGAGCCCAGCTGGAACTGAAAACGAATTGCTGCTGGGGAATGACTAGAGTCACAGCAAGATAGTTTGGAGAATTAGCCTTCCCTTACATAGTAACTTGGGTGTGTTACTTGTGTAACCTGTCCTGGTGTTGATCTTGTACTAGGCCTAATGATGCAGGTATGGGAAAGAGTGATACTGTCATTCTTTCTGTTTGAGTATTGTCAGGCTGCAGGAATTGTACTGTTAACTTGATTACTAAATGTGATTTTGGTTGCAGTGGTACATAAACATGCATCAAAGCATAATCTGGTTTTATTGGCATTTGTGATACATTTGTCTGCACCTCTGTAGTATTTCTGCTTAATGGCTTTGTGGGATAAGATACTTTTCTACTTTTGTTTAACATGTTCTGTAGTGCTTAATAAAAGTATTTGTTCTCTAAAATTTCAAATATAGTTAACTGAAGTTGCATTAATGCAATTAGTTTATATACATATTATGTATGGCTTCTTTGTGGTGAATTGTTGTAAACCAATACCAAATACAAGGGATTACTGTAAGAATTCTTCACTAAGCATACTCTGATGGGCATAAAATGTTGATACTGTGACATGAGCACATCACACCAACGCTGATAAATGCAGTCTTAGGAATGCTTCGTGCTATGTACTGAGTCACAGTGTTAGTGTTGGTTTGCTTTAAAGTGTTGTGTTACCTGATGACTTGTAATTTACTTGGAGATGGTTTATTATTTAAATATATGAGCTGTGGGTTAAGAACAATACTGATTGGATTAAGTTTTTAATCAAAGATATAAAAATGAAGCAGTTTCAGTGTTAACCCTTTAATACACTATATTAAAAATATAACTATTGCAAATGCTACTGATTGAAATAGGTTTATTAATGATTATATCCTTGTAAAATTATTTTATTATACATGGACTAGAAGAAAAAGGACAGTGAAAAGAATGTGTGAAAACATAAACAACAGAAGATTTGATATCTTAATTTTCTTACTTTTATTCATCTATGTTGAATCCTAAAAATGGCTTTAATGCAGAAGTACCTTTTAAGAATTTTCCTGACATTTTCCATTTGGTTAAAATAAGAGAGTTTGAATTCTTATGTAGAACATATAGTACTCATTTATTTTTTATTTTTTTAAATAACTGGTTTAAGAACTGTGAAGGCATCCTGAGTCTTGTGATTTTTTTAAGCAGGGGTTGGCAACCTGCCACCCAAAATCATCCAGTCTTGTAGCCCCAAAAAGAAATATATCCATCCAGCTCACAGTGGTCCTAAAAAAGAATTAAAGTTTGTAATTCTATCTCAGGCCTGATGTAGAACGACACTATTTTAATGAATTGAAGAAGCTTGTTCCCGCTCTCAGTGCTGTGCATAATTTTATATGCTTCAGTCATGTCTTCTGATCACCCTTTTTTATGCTAAGAATCCCAAATATTCTAGCTTTTTCTTATATAGATGCTTAATCTTCCTGATCATTTTGGTTGCCCTATTCTGCTCTTTTTCCAGCTATGTTATATTTTTCAAGTACAGTGACCAGAACTACACTGAGTATTCCAGATGCAGACATGCCATATATTTATACAAGGACAATGCAGTATTGGCAGTTTTATTTTTAATCCCCTTCCTAATTTTTCATAGCATGGAATTTGCCTTTTTCATATTTACTACACTATGAAAGTACCGTATTTTTCCGACTATAAGACGATACTTTTTTCTAAAATCCTTACCCTAAAAATTGAAGGGCGTCTTATTCAAGGAAGTCAGCCGAGGAGAGAACCGCGCAGTGGCAAAACTGCCCATACTTTGTCTCTGCAGGCAGGCTTCCTCCTATTGCTAGCCTCCAATCACGAGCCTTATGAGTGAAATAGCTTGTCTCCCAAACAGACTTCCTCCAATCACGAGCCTTATGTAACTGACGTCAGCTGATGCTGAACAAACCAATTAGAGAAGGCTGTTTGCAGAAAGAAGCTATTGGCAGTTTCACTCATGCTTGAATGTAATCAGTTATGCAAAAGAGCATGGAAACAGAGCTGCAGAGAGACGGTTTGGACCTCCTCCCACCGAGTGTATCAGGTCAATGTTAACTAATTACTAAATAAAAATGTGTTCTGCACTATCTTTAAAATATTGATTTCTTAATTTTGGGTTGGAAAAATGGGGGTTGTCTTGTACATGGGGGCGTCTTATTGACGGAAAAATACAGTATAGTACAAGTACACATTAGAGTTAAAAAAAAACCATTGCTTCCAATATTGAATTTAGTTGGGTGTCAGTGTGATATTTAGCTCTATAAATAAATAACCATTTAAAACATTTTTAATCTAGGGGTGACTACCTGCGATGCTGCAAACTCTGCTACCCATTATGTGCTTTTGTCATCTTGGCTGCTTGTGTGGTGGCATGTGTTGGATTGGTGTGGATGCAAGTTGCTCTCAAAGAAGATCTGGATGGATTAAAGGAAAGATTTCGAACCAGTAAGTTCTAATCTCTAATATTTGCCACCTCTGTAATGCTTAAGGGGAAGAAATTAGCATATAGCTTGCCTTTAGTTAGCAGGAGTTATTGTGCAAATCATATATTTTCACTTAAAAATATTTCACCAAAAGCAAAAACAAACATGTCCTCAAAAAGAAATTTCAAATGCATGGAAGGTAATACATTTAGGCAAACATACCCCTTCATCAGATAGAATGCTATATAGCAAATAAAGAATGAATGAATGCAGATTTCAGAGAGCAATTATATTTTATATTTTCAAAATTGGGATCAGCACTATTTATCTCAGAAATACCTGCAGTCTTGGTTATAACCCGAGACAATCACTGCACCAGGGAGAGCCTAATTTGAAAGATTGCTTTCCTCTCCTACATTCTATCTTAGATGTGGACTTTGCCGATTTTATATCTTCAATATTGTCAACCTTTTCCCACTTCACCCTCCACCTCCATGTTTTTAATATCTTGCCTGATGAAGACATTGAAAGCTTGTGTTGTTTTTGATCTGTCGGTTTATGTAATTAAGATATTTTCTGATGTGGATTTTGAAATTAAGAATCAAAGAATGGGAGGGACCTTAAGGATCAGGTAGTCCACCTCCCTGCCCAGTGAAGGAATATAATATTACAGCATCCCTGATTGATGGCCATCCAGCTTCTGTTTAAGCATCTCCGGTAGATGAGAATCATCTACCCCCTAAGGCAGTTTGTTCAATTGTTGAACTACTATTGGAATCTTAGTAATGTCATTTGTAGTTGAGAAAAACAATTTTTCTCTATTCAGGGGGTTGGTGAGTTATATCATACTTAATCATAAGAACTTAATAGCATGAACATAAATGTTTTTATTTATTAGTGCTAGTTCTTCCTGATCAGTGGCATGGTTAACAGACTTTACATTTGTGGCTTCCTTATTATTACGTGCATCTTCTAAATATAAAACAAAAGATACTTTTTGCAAAACTAACCAGAAAATAGAGTCATAAGCAAATAGAAAAACATGTTTACTAAATATAACCAAGTATCTCTTAGTCATCAATTGTAAGGCGTACTTAGAACAATTTGACTGCAATATATAATAAAACTTAAATTTATTGATCCTAAATGCTTATCAGTTTGTTATAAAAACCCGCTTCTATTATCAATGTGTTGGGCTTCAACTTCCATTATTACTAGCAAATACCAAGTAATCAGTTACGGGTTAGGAAAGCATAAGCATACTGGCACATTTTGTTTGTTGTTTATTTGAATTATACCCTGTTTTTCTGCTCTAGCAAGTGCATAAGGCAAAGCAAAACAAAACCCCTCTGGAGTCTAACATATTAAAGATTTACTACAATTAATTAGAAATGGTTCTTTATAAATTTCTAAGTGCAAGACAGTGGAGGCCAAATGCAACTCCCATAGCTTGGGAGCAATGCAAAGAATGGGCATTTCTGCATACTATGATAATGGGCTTCTGAGACGGGGAATATCTTCAAAGGGACTTTTGCAGATTCATAATGGGAACCATGGCCTCTTAGATATTCAGAGCCATTTAGGGCTTTAAAGCAGCTATTCAAATATTTTCAGATTTGTTAACTATTAAATTAATTTTTTTTATTTTAGTGGAATCTAATCAAAAAACTTCATTCCAAGAAATTCCCAGAATGACCGAAGACCTCCTTAACAAAGAAAAGGAATTGGAAAAGATTAAGAATGGAGATTTGGGGATAAACAAAATATGGGTAAACATCACTGAAATAAGCAAACAGGTAAAGTGAGTGAGCATTTGTTCAAGGAAAGTTGTACCAAAAATAGTTTTAAATATGCACTATTAATCACTCAATTTAGTCAGTTAATATTAAATTCATATAAATGCTGTTGAAAATTTTCTGTATTTTCTGTATTATCGCTTAGCAAAATGTGTGAAGTTTTCATCTGAATTCAACATTAACACATTCTTAACATTGTCTAAGGATGAATTCCTTTCTTCTTAATGTTTAGATTTATCTGTAACCTTTACAAGAGAAAGGATGAAACTTGTACTGTAAAATCATTCTTTCATTTGTGGTTGCAGATATCTTTGTTGATGTTGGCAGTAAATCATCTTAAAACAAATATTAAATCTGCTTCTGATTTGATTAATCTTCCTGTGACAGTGGAAGAGCTTCAGAAAGTATGTATTATATTTAATACTTTTATATTAATCTATACTTAGAATTCTTTGTGCTATATATATGTATTTGACAAATACAGAGCTGTATTTTCATTGAATCCTTCCTGGTAGCAAACTATATTTATTTTATCGTTTTTTTATTCCTCTATTTACCGTATTTTTCCGACAATAAGATGCCCCCATTTACAAGACGACCCCCATTTTTCCAACCCAAAATTAAGAAATCAATATTTTAAAGATAGTGCAGAACACATTTTTATTTAGTAATTAGTTAACATTGACCTGATACACTCGGTGGGAGGAGGTCCAAACCGTCTCTCTGCAGCTCTATTTCCAGGCTCTTTTGCATAACTGATTACATTCAAGCACGAATGAAACTGCCGATAGCTTGTCTCTGCAGACAGCCTTCCTCTAATTGGTTTGTTCAGCATCAGCTGACGTCAGTTACATAAGGCTTGTGATTGGAGGAAGTCTGTTTGGGAGACAAGCTATTTCACTCGTGATTGGAGGCTAGCAATAGGAGGAAGCCTCTCTGCAGAAACAAAGTATGGGCAGTTTTGCCACCGCGCGGTTCTCTCCTCGGCTGACTTCCTTGAATAAGACACCCTTCAATTTTTAGGGTAAGGATTTTAGAAAAAAGTATCGTCTTATAGTTGGAAAAATATGGTATTTGAAAATGTATTAAGCCCATAAAAACATTTGTAAAACTATTGAAATACTGCTTTCCAGTTAATGTGACTAGAACATGAAAAATGGTATCTTTCCCCAATGATACAAATCACTTGTAGGGAGAATATGGGTGGCAATTAGTAATGGTGATTTCAGTGTCATTGCAGTGTTGAGGCCTAATAGTAAAACTGGACATAACGAATGTATTCACAATAGTTCGTCCCTATAAGATTACAGCCAACATTATGCTGGCTTGCCTGGAAGTAAGCTCCTTTCTCCATATGCAATTTAAGTGCATTACTACTGATAGGTTGTATTTCCAGCACTTTTTATATCATTCCTGTAATTCAGAAAGGTAGTTTTCAGCATATGTTGTGATCTTTTCATTGGGTAAAATTGCTATAAATGTTAATACCCTGTAGCATGCTTTTCTGGGGGGAGTACAGTGGTACCTTGGGTTACGAACGCCCCTCCTTACGAAAATTTCACGATACGACCAGCTCCGGTCGCAAAAATTTGCCTCGCCGTGCGACCTCCGCCTCGTGCTACGAACCGGATCCGCGGCCATTTGCCCTGCTGCCATGCGGTCGCGGCTTCCTGTGGGCGAGATCGCGGTAGCAAGGAGACGTTCGATGAGGCTTGTGGTGTGTTTTGTGGCGTTTGGAAGGTTTTTGGTATGCTTGTCAGCATGACTCCAAAGAAAATGCAGAGCGGGCTTGGCAAGAATAAGGGTTTGAAGAAGAAAGTGATGATCGAATTGAAGAAGGAGATTATAGAAAAGCACGATCGTGGTGTTCGTGTGACTGATCTGACCGCGGAGTACAAGATGGCGAAGTCGACCATCTCGACTATTTTGAAGAATAAAGATGCCATCAGAGAAGCTGATGTGGCAAAAGGAGTAACGATGTTAACGAGGAGGAGAACACAAGTGCTGGAAGAGGTGTAAAAGCTGTTGTTAGTGTGGCTGAATGAGAAACAGCTGGCAGGTGATAGCATGAGTGAAGCTATCATCTGTGAAAAAGCCAGGAAACTGCACAGTGATTTACTGCAGAAAAACCCCTCTACCAGCGCAGCAAGTGAGGAATTTAAAGCCAGCAGAGGCTGGTTTGAGAAATTCCGCAGGAGAAGTGGCATCCACAATGTGGCAAGACATGGAGAAGCTTCCAGTTCTGACAAGGCTGCTGCAGAAGCCTACAAGGAAGAATTTGAGGGCTTCGTGAAGGCAGAAGGATACGTCCCTCAGCAAGTGTTCAACTGCGATGAGACAGGGTTCTTCTGGAAGAAGATGCCAAACAGAACCTACATCACGGAGGAGGAAAAGGCACTGCCAGGGCACAAGCCCATGAAGGACAGACTGACCCTTTTGCTGTTTGCGAATGCAAGCGGCGACCTGAAGATTAAGCCGCTACTGGTGTACCATTCCCAGACCCCTCGTGTGTTCAGGGAACACAATGTGAACAAGGCCAGACTGCCTGTCATGTGGAGGGCCAATGCGAGAGCGTGGGTCACGAGGCAGTTGTTCATGGAATGGCTGCACGAGGTGTTCGCACCCAGCGTTAAAAAATATCTTTCCGACAACCAGCTGCCTGAAAGGTGCCTTCTTCTGATGGACAATGCCCCGGCACACCCTCCATCCTTGATGGATGATATGGACGCTGAGTATGACTTTATAAAGGTCAAGTTCCTCCCCCCCAACACGACACCTCTCCTGCAGCCCATGGACCAGCAAGTGATCTGCAATTTTAAGAAGCTCTACACAAAGGCGCTCTTCACCAGGTGTTTCAATGTCACTGAGGAAACATCCTTGACTCTGGCAGAGTTTTGGAAGAAACATTTCAGTGTCCTCCACTGCATCAGCCTCATTGACAAAGCCTGGGAAGATGTCACCTGCCGGACCTTAAACTCAGCCTGGAGGAAACTATGGCCAGAATGTGTCGCTGAACGTGACCGTGAAGGGTCTGATGCAGAGGTAGTGGAGGAGATTGTGTCCATGGGCAAGAGCATGGGTCTGGTTGTCGATGGTGCAGACGTAGAGGAGCTTGTTGAGGACCATGAGGAGGAGCTGACCACGGAAGAACTTGCTGAGCTCCAGAGTGAGCAACAGAAAGCGCTTGGTGAGGAGCATTCCACTGAGGAAGAGGAAGACAGGGAGGAGGTGAGCAGTGCCGAGATTAAATCCATTATGAAACAATGGAATGCGTGCCAGGACTTCTTTGAGAAGCACCACCGCAACATAACTGTAACGAACAGAGCGTTGAACATGATGAACGATAACATGGTCTCTCATTTCCGGAGGGTTATGCAGCGCAGGAAAAAACAACTGACTTTAGACAGGTTTTTCCCCAGAACTGAGCCTGCAGCTAAGAGGCAAAGAAGAGAGGAAACTCCTGAAGGAGATTTCCCTTTGGAGGGGGACTCTCCCTCCAAACAATAACTGCCTCCTCACCCCATTCTCCCTCTTCATACTGTGCTGTATGTACTTTTTTTCATGTTTTTGTGGTTTAAAAATAAAATGCATATGTTTCAGAACTGTTTGTATTTACATTGAACCTTATGGGGAAATTTGCTTCAGGATGCGACCAAATTCGGAGGACGGAATGGATTAACCGAATTTACATTGAACCTTATGGGAAAATTTGCCTCGCGTTGCGACCAAATTGAGTTGCAATCAGAGTCACGGAACGGATTAAATTCGTAACCCGAGGTACCACTGTACATTTCTAATTAGATTTGTGGGAAATGATGCCAATTCTAAAGATGACTTATAAACTAATCTTCAGAGCATTTACATGTTTCCAGTAGAACTGGTAATACAAGGGGGTTGTATTTCTAAACACTTTTTCAAATATCTATTTGCATGTTTTTCTCCAGATAGGAAACCTGTTTATCCTAGGGTGTATCTTTTCTTGCATATGCATCTAGAATGCTGATGCGATTGTCAGCCTTTCTCAGTGTGTATTGCAGTATAAATGATGATTTTTGGTTGTGTGTATACACTACCACATACACTGTATGCATGTTTTAATGTGGAAGTGATTTCACTGGAGCGGTACAAAGTGGCTTATTGCATCCCCAGATCTGATTCCATATTCTTCAAATGTGATAGAAATTCTCATTTAGTTATAACCAAGAAAATAAAGTGTTATTTATACTGCAATAAGTAAGATTTGTTAGCAAACTTTCTTTGGGTTTACTGTAACAAATTAAAATAATCCCTCACTGGAATAAACACATTTGAATTTCAATTAATTATCAATGAATGTCTGACGCTGAAAGATTTACTGTTGATTTTTTTCTAGAGTGTTGCTACTATAGGTAGCACAGTAACTAGTGTTCACCATGATGTTGAGACCATGCAAGCAGCGATTGAAGAGCACAAGAAAACTCTAGAAACTCTCCAAAAAGAAATAGTAAGGATGTATACAGATTTCACAAGAGTACATTGTATAGCAAATCCTGTAAGAACTGCATATTTGGTATGCAATTTGAAAATAAAAGTGACCTAAGCTTTTTTATATCATTAAAAAAAAACCCTAAATGTCTGGTTTTATTAAGAAAATTGATATTTATAGTTTATTATTTTAAGTGCAACCTGTTTCATGTTCTTTTAACTTTGTTAAACTTTATTAAGTCAAATTTGTAAACTCTATAATCAGATTTTCAGATATTGGCTGGTCATGCAGATGGAGACATTTTAATGTTAACATCACATTTTTAGGCAGTTGATTATCCAGACACTTCAAGTTTCTGGCTATAACTCTGCTTCATATGCTCCCTGCATAAAAGCATTAAGTGCAAATTTAATATTGAGTAAAACGAATGCCAGTATTTTATGGCTGCTCTCAAAAGGTTTACTGTCTTCTTACTGCTTTCTTTTCCTTCAATTACTTGCAGAATATAAATAGCTTGATATGGAGAAGTGTTATGCTGTTGGGTTATGAGTATTCAAATAATAACTGGTTTGAACATATATTTTAATGTATTTCAGAATGAACACACAGAAGATGTTAGACAAAAGCATTTACCTTCCTTTTCCTCCTCTTCTGTCCCCCAGATAAATGAAAAAAATATGACGGACAGTTGTAAACAGGTGCTGCTTTTTTGCTTTTAAGGCTTTGGAAATCAGTATTTCGAAATTGTTATGTAAAAATAAAGTTAGGAAAGCTCTGCATTGTTATACTGCTTAGTATTGCTGTTGGAGCATAAATGCTGATGTTGCTGGTGCATCTAGAATGCAGAGAATAACAAGTTCAACTGTGGCTGTTGCTTCTAATGCGTTTGTCCTGTAATCTTTTAGAGTAGTTGCAACAAGAAAACGACTTAGGCATCACATCCACAATTTAAATAGAAAAAAGATGCAGTTTCTATAAAATAATTATTGAATGTTGAAACACCCAAGTACCTGACAGTAACTGAATTAGTCTTCCTATATTCCTATTAGCTACCTGGCACAAGTTGAGTAATAATTAATTTAAATAATAAGAAAAATGTGTTCATAAAGCTACAGTGGTATTCTAACAGTTTAATGATTGTGCAAAATCCATAGCAGCCACTGAAGATAGCCTGCATCAGAAAAGGGGTGCATTCTTTGTGATGGAAGATAATTCTACTTCCACATCTCAAGAGATTTTTTAGCAGATTGTACACCTTTGATACAGGGTTTGTTCTGCTGAATTTGAAAGGGTTATGTGGAACAGTTTACAGTGTTTTGGATTAATTAAGATTATGTTCTGTTTATTTTCAGTAATGACGTTGCACTGCTTTCATATTCGAGTAATAAAATTGTTTTTGTGTTAAACAGGATAACCAATATCTACATATCTCTATAGAGGAGATAAACTCTACTCTAATGTTACATCAGAAATTGAATGATTTAAAATTTTTCAATCTGGATTCCACAGTCACCAATCTAAGCTGGAGAGTTACTTCATTAGAAAATCATATGTTCGTTGTGAATAAACTGGAAAATAGAAAGAACCTTACCTTTGGTATGGTAAGTATCTAGCAATTTTGAGAATTAAACACTTGCAATATGTCAGTTGTGCAATATAGTAAGTGAATTGACATAAGGAAGAGCAATGAATGTCTGTATTAGGTAAAAATAAAGCTGGATATATTGTTGCTTGAGTGTAATATTTCATGGTATATAGACTTTTAACCCTTAGAAGAATTTCTTGATTGAAATGTTCTACTTCATTGTTGACATTACTACTGTTTGCTGGAATAACTGTTGTGGCCTGTGATAACAATAAAGACTGTCATGTTTTTACCATTCACAAAAATTATGCTTCAGTTTTAATAATTCAATTGCAAGATTATATGGTAACAGGAGTGTCTCTTGCAATAAAAGCTCTTCCTTGAATCAGTGTTTGCTGAAGAATTTTGAATGGTCTCTTGTAATGACTGTCAGTTAAAATCCTATACTATACTAAAATAATATTAAACTAAAATGGGGGCTGGGATTTCCACAAGGTTAGCTCCAACCTTCTTCCATCTTTTATCATCTGGATATGTCCTTCCTGATAATTTCTGCAATATTTGGGCATGGGATTTGGGAGGTATTATTTGAAAATTAAAAATAATGAGCTGATGGAATTTTTGTCTGTATAGCAAGTTGGCTGGCCAGTAGAGAGAAGAGTAATGAATTTATCCCTGTTTTAAAACTGAAATACTGGAGAAGAAAGACTACAGTAATGTATCCCAGCCTGATGTCCTTAAGATATATTTCACCACAGGCAGTCCTTGCTTAATGTCCAGTTGTTCAGTGACCATTTGAAGTTACGATGGTGCTGGAAAAAAAGGACTTGAGACCTGTCCTTGAACTTATGACCATCACAACGCCCCCACAGTCACATAAAAATTCAGGCCCACCCGCATTTATGACAGCCCCCCTGCCGCTGCCCCCCCCGCCGCCCCCAGCTGACCTTTCTACCTGTCCTTCTTGGGGCGATCATCCTGTTCTTGCCACACTGGGGTGGCTGGGGCTTCGCAGTGCTGGGGCTGGGGCTTCATTCTGCAGTGCTGGGGCAGCTGCATCTGGGTTGCAGATACCCATATGACCACTAAGTAACAAGCAAAAGAGAAAGGTACCTGTAAGCCTATTCTGCCATCTAGTAGTTGAAAAGTTGATGATCTTTTGGTGAAAAATTAAAAAGAACTTTGGTTGAATAGAGCACCTAAGGTGCACAGGATGGTGTATCTGTGAGTGAGCAACATTTTAAGATTTTGGATGATCAGTCTGCAGTTGTAATAGGGTTTATGTCATCTTTGACATACTAAATTATATTTTAGAAGTCACAAGCAAACACATGCATTATATGATCTCTTGCAGGTGGGTAACCTAACTACCTCGGTAAATATGGAAGGTGAACCAAGAAATGAAACTACTGCTGAAAAAGTACAAAATATGGAGGTAAGTTTTGGAGAACCATAATGAAGGTGATTTTTTAAAGCCCCCTTGAAATATGCTGTGTTTTAATTACTGCATTGAAGGTTCTGTCATAATTTTTATATTGTCTTCCTGGCTTTGGGGATAAGAGGAGCAGGGTAACAAACTCAACTTTAATGATAGAACAGTTGAGCTTCATATCCCTAATGCATAAATTTTCCTCCATCTGCAAAAATCCATTTGCAAAAATTCTATGTGAACTGAAATGCTGAAAAGATTATATTGGTTTGGTCTTGAAAATAAAATACTTTCATCTTAGAAAACCATAGTTAATGAAAATGATCTGTTAAAGATACTATGAGGATAGAAGGCATACATATTCTTGATAAAAGGCAGTGACGTTTTAAAAAATCCTGCCACAAAATACTTTTTATTCCAACTTTTTGCATTCAAATATAATCTTTTCACAAGTTTTGATTGAGACATCATACACTGCATTGAACAATTATGCTGTTTGAACATTTTTATATTCATGTGTTGCTGCAGACATTTGAACTGGCTATGGATATTTTAATTAAGTTATTAGGAATTATAGAAAACTTTTTTTGTCAAGGTTAATGATTAGGATATAAAAATATTTATAATCCTTTAGTTCTTACCAGATCATCTGGTGAAAATTAACAGATTCTCCTTAATATAAAGGCTCTTAAGGATAAACTATATTGCAGTGAATTTACAGTGCTGTGTGTGTACAAAATTTATACACACACTTTTTTGTTTCTTCTTTATAAATCTACCCACAGAGAAGAAATTCCATTGCTGCATTAGAAATAAAATGGAAGAAAGTGAAATGATATATTGGAGTTTTTACAGTAGTTGATATTAAATATATACCTTCCCCAGTGGTGACAAAACACGATATGTAGTTTTGTTTATTCACCCATGTTGTTTAACCTATTTAGAAGTGTAAAGGACTCTTGAGAATAGGTTCTTGTATCCTCTCTTTTACTTTGGGAAAATAAAGCATGTTTTCAAACATTTCAAAACTTTAATTATATGTTTGGCAATTGATTGAACTGAATTTGGCTGTTATTATTTAAAGCTGAAAGTCTATAACTCATACTTTTTTTAAAAATATAATAAAATATTAATCTATGGGACATTAGAACATCAACTTTAATCTTAGTTCAAAAGCCTTAGATAAAATCTCTTGTTTCAAAGGAAAACATGCCTTTAAAGGAGATACATTCACAAGGCAAAATATTCTCAAAAAACTTTCTCAAAAAATCAGCTTTCTGTTCCTAAGGAACATAATTCTTGTGCTGTAAAACTACTCAGATTATTTTATGCTGTAACTAATTACTAATTAAAATAATTAATGAAACCAGGATTCATCATAATTGTTTAGAAGATTATGAGAAACTACTTGTAGAGTAACATTACAGCTTATTACCAGAATCAATGAATAACACTTTAGTTTTAAGATTCGAGGAGAAAATGCCAATTCCTTTGTCAGCAAATCAGGCATTATGATGTATTTATGTGAATCATGGATTGATAAATTCAGTATAGAATCATGTGTAAGAGAAGTACTACAGGGAATCATTTTAATTCAGTCTATTCAACTCCTAGATAGAATTGCAACTTGGTAGTTATGATACTTGAAATTAGTTATGCTTCTTAGGAATTAAGAGAAAATTAAGTTGTGGTGGGTTTTGACATTGCCAGTTCCCTTTTCAGTGTAGATAGTTCTGAAACCATCATAATAAATTATAGTTTTGCAGTCACAGTATTCTCATAGGAAAAGAATTACATGAATATACCTGCTAGAAACATCTAAACTGTGTAGTGTAATTTGTATTAACTACAGATTGGAGTAGAACAAACAGGGTTTCACTGGGATTTTTTTCCTACTGGTAATCTACAGAAAATAGAAAATGGAGAATCTCAGGTATCCAAACTAAGAGAGAAGCTGCAGTTGATTAATGCTCTCTCAAGCAAGTCAGATAGTGACCGATCTGAAGCACTTAAAGGTAAACTCATATAAATGTCATATTGCATATTGTGTTAGAATATCAGGCTAATTTCATTTTATTATGCTTTAACTACTAACATACTTTAATGAATTGTTACATGTCTGTACCTGAAAGCATGGGGATCTATTTATTGGCTAGCATTTGGATTCAAGCTTCTGAACTAAATCTTTTAGTTGTCATATTTCATAGAACTGAACATAATTTTCAGAATTTATATATGTCAGTTCCTACTTGGGACCGCCCTTGATGACCATCTGGAACTGGAGCAGAATGCAGCGACTTGCATGCTGACCGGTACTGCCTGGTATAGTCACATAACACATGGCAGCCAATGCAGGATCTGCATTGGCTGCCACTTGGTTTCCAGATGCAATTCAAGGCGCTGGTTATCGCCTTTAAAATCCAATATGGTTTGGAGCTTGATTTTCTGCAAGAATACCTACTCCAGATGGAGTCTGGGTCACCTATGATGGGCCTGCTGAGAGTCCCATCTGTCATGAGCTACAACAGGAGGGAACTTATTTATGATATTTGTTGATTTTTGCTGTAATATGCATATTGTCTGATGATGTTGTACACTGGTTACTGCTGCATGATTGAAGTAGTATAAAATAATTTGAAATAAAACTGCTTTATACATTCATAGAAGCATTTATATCTCTCTTACTCTGATAATATGATTTAAAAAAAAAAGTAATAGTTCTGGTCTTCAAATCTCCAGAAGGCAGTCAGTCTACATGTTTATTATTTACTTTTGTATTGGTTAAAGTGGAATATACTTGAAATCTGTTAAGATTTCTTGTTTGTGACTGCTGTATACCATCTAAATATAGTCCCCCTCCGCCATCTTGAGGCATAATATTTATTATTATCAAATAAGAAAAAATATAACTACTGTAAAATTACTTGACAGTAGGAAATTCACAGAGCATCACATCAGAGCCTACAAAACTTCCAAGAATTTCTTCAAGATCACTTGGCAATAATTTTGAGGGAAGTCGACACCCAAGGGGTTTGTCCTTACCTGGAATATCCAACATGGAAGGTAAAGTTTCAGTTTTTGGACATGAAAAAAACATGTTTTGTGTGCAACAAACAATAACAGGATCCTGGAAACTAATATATTTGGATAAATAGATGTCAAAGAGTTGTCTTTACAAATTTAAGTAGGGAGTCTACATTTAGAAATGATGAAATAAACGAACACTTAAGGATTGATCTATGATGGTAAATATTCACTTGATTGTGTATAAATATTTCAGAAGGGACAAATAGCTGCTAGTTTCAGGTGGGATGAGCAGGGTTGGGATTACAGAGATATACTTAATCTCATTGTCAATGCATCTCTCTCTTTGAAGTTACTGTTAATCGTAATAGCTTCGAAAAATAAGATTCTTATTTAGATCATCAAGTTGGCAAAAAGGGTTAATCCCTGCTTTTGCAGGAACTCCATGTCCTGATTATCCCTTGGTTTTCTTAAATATTTTGTATTGTGTTATTGCCACAGGTCATTCAATTGAAAATGTTAAAGTAACAAAAGAAATATTCTGAACATGTCTAAAATGTCTAAAATAATATAAAATGGGCTATTATACTACAGTCTACTCTGAATACTTGAAGCAAACAATAAGCTGTATTGAGTCAATCAGTTGACACACATTAATTAACATTTAGCAATAACTATTTCCAAATGTTTAATGCTGCTTTTGCTAGTTTAATGCATACATATGACATATGGTTATTGTTTTTGGGTCAGCTCAGACATGATTTTCTATAGTTTAGTAAACTGAAAATGAGGTTGCACCCTGATCTCACACCATTTCTTTTTCCATTACAAAGCAACATTGGTGTTTCTTTCATGGTTTGTTAATCAACCATGATTAACTGAACTGGGATACTGTAGTTTTATACTTTCTAGACATACTATGAAAGTAACTTTTCTTTAGTAAACCAGTGTTAAACCATATTTTCTGAATTACAGATGAATTAGAAAATCTAGTTAAATAATCCTTGATAGAGGTATCAGTGCTGACAGTAAGGAGACTGAGTTTGGGGGATATGGCACTATTATTGGCATAATAAAGTAATTTCTTAAGCTAACCACATTGCAACTGAATTGTGCAGATCATAAGTGTTTCGGGTGATTGAATTCAGTAGAGAGCATGAATGCTTTTTTATAATTATTTTTTTGTCCTTGCAGATCTTCAGAATTTATTCAGGACTTCTAGCCAAGGCACTAATGGCAAGCTATCATATGAGAACCTGGAAAACTTGGTTGGATCTACAGTGCATGATCCACAGAGTTTTAAGGAATTTGATGAAGATGGAGATGAAAAATACTCTATATCAGAACTGAAAGTGGCACTGGGTCTATAGTATCTTTACTTACAAACACAGTATTGAAGGACTACAGTGGCTATTAAAAAACCCAATTGGATAAGTAAAAGCTACTTCTAGCACTTTTCCCAATGATATACTAATCTTTGAAATTAATTTAGTGTATCAATTGACACCTTTTAAATTTTCTGTTCTTTGAAAAATAGTGAAAAGCTTTTATATTTTTATCTGTTGTAACATAAGAGATGTTGACCCCTGAAAGTTTTTCCAGCTCTGAGGCCCTGATCCAGGGGTAAATAGCCATGCCTAAATCTGTTTATGCAAATGGGGCCTATTAATAGCAAATACATTATTGCATTGGTTTCGATTCCCACAGAACTAGGTACATTTTATTTTTTCTGGATCATGGCCCAAGGATTGCATTGCATTGAATTGTTGTAATGAAAATGGTAATTGCACCTTATGACTATACTAAGAATTTTAGCTCAGAGTTTTTATTTCCCTTATAAGGGAAGCTCGTCTTCAAGTTAAAATGTCTGTATATATTGACAAATACGACTTTTATATTTCAAATTTGCCTTAAATTAGCTGCACTTTAGAATAAAACATAAAAATGATTTGCAGGATGGGATTCTTCCGTTTATAAATATTTAAAGTAGAATAACATATACACATTTGGGTCAACTTGGCATTGAAAGTAATCAATATTCCAGTTTGTATTAAGTAAAAGTTGGCAACAGAAAACATTTCTTCCTCCTAGGAATTACACTTGTATGGCACTCCTTTCCCATAGTTGCCTGTGAATCACTGGAGAGTTTTCTGCTATTCAAGGACTAATACTCATGCCAGACTCTAAAGAAGACTTCAGTTCTTTAAATTGAAATAAAAGACCTTCTGAGAAACAGGTTGTAAGAATAATGATTTCTTCTGCTTTTAAATTGAGCATAGATTCAGTTGTTGTTATTTTCAGTTACAATAATTTTAGGAAGAGGGATTCTTACTGGAAACACTGCAGTGTAGACTAAATATTTACTTCAGCTTTTTCCCATTATATTGGTTGATATTTTATTTAATTAATCTTCCCCAATTTAACATTTTAGAGGATTAAAAGTGGTGTTAACAGTTATCGTAGTTAATATTATCAGTAATTCTGATACTCCCAGCAGAATGAAATGAACAGGACCAAATTACATGTTGTATTAAGTACCTCTTTGCATTTTCACTCTGTAGTTTGCTGTTTTGTTTTAAGATTAATTCCAGTGTGAGGTTCAAATGGATTGGAAATGTGGCATGGACATGTGGTGGGTGGGGTGTTACTGTTTCTCCATACTATAGTTAAATCTCCTGCCTCTTAAGTTGCAGTTTGGGAAGGCAAATAGCATTTAAGAAAGATTTCCATTGGGAGCACAACATCTTCCTCCCTATGTACTGTGGTCTATCAAGTTTAATAAGCTTTTGCCTTATTCAAAAACATAGCGTTGTGAATGTGAAGTCACTTTTGGTGATGTGGCTTGAGCTGTAAACTTGGAATTAAGCATTTTAAGCTACTGTATTTTTTTGTTATTGAAAAAAAAAACCCAGGTGTTGACAGGCAGACAAATGGTAGGATTTCATTTAGTAAATAACAGCAAATAAACATTCTGTATGTACAAACTACTGAACAAAAAACAGCAAGGTCTTCTAATGTGCCATTATTAATGTAAATCTAATTTTAAAATGACATGTTGCTTAGAACATTATCAGAATTGTTAACTTTTTTAAAATAGCTTTTAGTTTAATAAATTTAAGTACTCAGGAACCGTCATTGCCCAGAGCAAAATTCAGGCTTCTTGGGGAAGATAATGGCAGTGGTTTCTATCCAAGCACGGAAATCTAGTGTACTAGAATATGATGTAAATGGACTTCTTCCAAAAATTTAATGAATAGTTTTTGAAAAACCAGATTCCCTTATCTAGATTATCTAGAATTTAACTTGTTTCCTTAATTTTGTATGTTAGCTATGCCCATTAAAATTAAAAATTCATAATAACTGAAAACCAGTATTCTTTCGGATAAAGTTAATTAGTTTTATATGTTTTCTGTATAAAAACCATTGACCAAATAAAGCAATAACAAATATAGCAGTATTTGTTTGTATGTATGTAATATAATTGTATAGCAAAATATTGAAGGTATTTTTAAAGGTGGCTTGTTATGATCAATATGAAAGGAATGACTTCTAATCTTAGTATTAAGCTAATTATCATGAGCACTTTTAGGGATTGTTTTCAGATACATTTTTGTCATAACAGAAAATCTCATTCCAAAATTTCTGATCTAATTTAAATGCTGAAGTCATAGTCCTCAATATCTCAGTAAGGGAAATATTTGTTTGAAAACTACCCTACGCTAAAGGAATGCTTCCATTGGAGAAAATGTATCTAAGATTAATTCATACTGTATGTTACGGAGCAAAAAGGAAGGTGTAAGGTATCCCTTGGGCTGACTGATTAGGGTTCTTACTATACCAGCATTTCCCCATTCCTCAAGTGTTTATGTCACTCTTGAGAAAGAAACCATTCATATTAGGCAGATTGAGGAACACGAACTGATCAAATGTCTTAACTCTGAAGTGGTATACTTTTCCTATTTGCAAGCTTTTCAGAAAGGTAATTCCCCATGTATAATCTTGATGTTATGCTATCTTACTGTTTTTGAATGTAATTAGAGCCTTCAGAGTACTTCGTTTCTCTTATGAGGTGTTTCTTCTAAGTTGCACATATCTTTGTGCATTTAGAAGTGAACGTATGTATATTACTAGGAAAACAAAATAAATGTGGCAATCGGACTACTATGAATATATAAACTGGCCTAAATAGCACATTCTTAGAAATTTTTTAAAGATTAATTAACAGCGTGTGCAATAGCTGTACAGTGAGAACTGATTTGGAGTTGAATATACAGCGCTGTTCCCAAAGCCAGAACCTGCTACTTTAGGGATAGTTATTTATGGAAGAGCAACATGGGAACTGGCTAAACCACTGGTCGAAGTCCTAGCATTTCCCCCATTTTAGCTTCATCAACATAATGATATTTCATTCTGCCATCAAGAAAGCATGAAAACTACTCTTCTGAACTGATGCCACAAGTCAAATCTTGTCTGTCTATCAGCCATGCTGGGTGGGATTGCTGGAAGCTGTAACATACTTTAGAAGAGCACCAGATTTGGGAAAGCTCCATCGGACATTAAGCTACAGCTCATTTTTTTTCAGCATTCATCTTCACAGGTGCCCATGAAATGGAGTGGTCTCTTTAGCACTGTAGTAATAGAAGGCTTCAAATGAATGTTGGATTTATTGCAATGCTTCCAATGAATATATTATAAAAAATGAGATTATTCAGGTATTTCACAACAATAGAATTCCCTGATAAGATTAGGGATATTCAGAGTAGATAGAATAGGGACAGGGTAACATGCAATAGTGGAATGTATTGCATCTTTTGTGATTGCACAAGAAAATCTAGTGGCACTTAAAAAGCAAAAATTACTTGATTGCAGATTTTTTTTGGTTCAGGATAATCAGATGAAAAAGAATAAAATTTAAATTTATAGAAAAGGGTATCTTATTTCTTTGTATGGAGAACCATAAAATTGTAAAGGAAAAAATGCTTAAGGGTTTTAAAAGATCTAAACCTGTTTTTCTTGTATGGGAGCATTGGCTGTACTTCCAGTGGTACTGCTTTTTATGCCACAGAAATGTGGGAAAAAAATTCTGTTAGAAAAGTCAAGTGACTCTGATTTGATATCTCCAGAGTGAAAATTATGTTCTTTGAATATGAATAACTAGTCAGATCTTTAACATGTGAAAACATAATTTTCTGCCATGAATCATAGTGTTCACCTATGGAACTTGTTCTTTAGGATTTGTGTTGGAATCCACTGCACTGAAAGTTCACCGATTTTACATTGTATAAAAGTAATTGATTTGCATTGTCCTCCTACTTAAAATAATTGAAATGCTTTATAAAATTGGGCCTTGAAGATGTGCAAAAGCTCTTATGGAGTGAATTAAAGCTGGATTTAGCTGTTGCATTTTGCACCTATTATGCATTGTGAATGTCAAATCTAAATAAAATAGTTTGTTTTGGGTGTAATGGCTATTTTATTTCAAGATGCATTTTTTCAGCTAGAAAAATATATTGTAGGATAAACTAAAATGCTGAGCTTTCTCTTACTTTTGCTTAAAATGCAGTTCACTTTTAAAAAATCCTATTGTGTTCATGGGAGTAGTATAGTACATGATAAGCTGATTTGCAACAACAGCTGCTATTCCCAAATTTCCTCCTACAGTAGAAAAAGTAAGTTGGTCCAAAATATTCACTGATAAGAAATGGGCCCTAATTTTACTTTCATTTTAAAAAAGGCTGCACTATGAACACCATTTTTTAGCCATGGCTAATTTTAAAATGAGGCAGGTGTCAGAATCAATAGTAATTCAATCTAGTTCAACAGAAAACAGAGAAGAATGGTCACTGTAGAGAGAATGATTACCTGCTAATTTATCATATTAAAAGTTATTTGCAACAAACCCCCACCGCCAAATGGTGGCAATGGGGATGTTCATTGCAGCCCTATTCATTCTGCAGATGTACATTGCAACCCTAGTAATTTATCTAACATTTTCACTAACGTTTTCATGTTAATGGGGGAAGGCTTATAGACATGATTTAGGTGATAAATGATCTATCCTGCCCTCTATGGGGAAAATGTAGTTGCCTAGATGCAACACCTGACTTGTTTCCATTGGTTTTAGCTGATGGATGTCCCATTACAGAAGTTTAAATGTATGCATTGCATTCCAGAATTAGAGAAGTAGTATATGCATTTTTTTCAATGTTTCTTATAAAATCTGGACATTACTGGTAAGTCTTAGGCTATTGTAGAGCAAATAATGAGACCGGGTATATGATGAAAAGTGAGACACAGGACTATGCAATGTCTGCTGATTTTAATTGTAAACACTTCCATACAGTTCATTTCTTGATGCAGCCTGGATACTGCTGATATATGTCAAAATATTTGTTACTAAGGTTAAAAATAGAAGCATGGCCATGTAACATTCAGATCTTTGGCCAATTAGGATGAAATGCAAATTTAGAAATCTTGGAGAAAACGTATACTTTAGTTACATGATATATGAAAGTAGGATTGTGAACACAATTTCTAAAGAAGGTTACACTAGCTGTAGAAGGCACAATGTCTTCCCAGTATTAAAACAGTGCTTGAATGAACACTGAGGAATAGTTTGAAACTGGTCTTTAATTGAGGCATAATTAAACCACTTAAGAATATTCCCATCCATGGCATTTACTGCTAAGCAGAAATCCTGCTACCAATACCATATGGATCATTTTTCAATATGGTTGGATGTAATGGTGAGCTGAATAGCGAACTTCCAGCTGGAATGGTAGAGCAAGGGTAAGAAGCTGAATGAGCAAGCAGCGGCGGCAAGTGGGAGAGTGCACAAGCACATACAACTTCCTGAAATATCGGTTTGTATGGAGCTGAATCTGGAAGCGAAGGGACAGAATTGTCATTGCTCTCCACAATATTCTCACTGGACAGGAAAGTGCTTTGTGGTTCTGGGATGCTATCAGGATTGCAGATAGCTGCCTTTGTTTTAGGCTGGGCTTCCTCATCAGCCCTGTGAGCCAATGCATGCTGAAAGTAAGACTCCGCTTTCAACTGTTTCACCCAGACTTTTGTGCGGCGCTTCTGAAGGATCCGTTTTCGCCATTGAAGGAACAGCATACAACTGAACACCAAGATGTAGCAAAAAGCTAGACTTCCAAAATACACGGGCAGCAAACCTGTAATTAGGCCATAAAGTAAACTTCAGAAGGGAATTTGGTTACACATTTCATTTGAGTGTTACTATTATTGCATGAGGAGGAAGTTGTGAAAGTATGTTTCAAGCTTTCACAAAATCCCCAAAACTTTTATGGAATTCTGCCTTGGTTAAAGGATTCATCCACATTTTAACTTGGAATGTGTTAGCATGTTAAAAGAATCAGGGCTCCCTTTGTCTCTTCTGTGAAGCATTTTCACAAAGGTAAGAATTTGATATGGGGGCTGGATTGCTGGAATTAAATGATTCAAGCTTTGTGATTTGGAAGAATAGCTTAAAAATGTCTGCTTACAGCTTTTAGAGTTTTGTAGTATGTAGGTGCTACATTCCAAATCTTCCAGTTCAGACATGGTGGTAAGAACTTTGTAATATTTAATAAAAAGTTGTCTTCTGACCCAAAGAATCTAAAAGCAATTTATAATACAATACTTTAAAAATAAATTATTCTAACAATTTGAGAACTGAAGACTTTAAAATAGTGGAATTAATTCCACCAAAATCATTAAAAATCTATAAAGAGCAAAAGTTTTAATCTACTGCCCTGAATGTCCCAGAAATAAACCTTTGTTAGAGGACTTGTGCATGAGAGTGCTCACAGTGCACACTTGGAAGCAATCCAATTGCCCTATTTTGTACTAACTGGACATCCAAACACACATCAGGGAAACTTCATGTAATATGCACTGTGGTAATCTGAAGAAAAGGTAATTAAGCCATGGGTTGTTGGCCTTTATATCAGGAAGAGAGAGGGTTCTTCCACCAGCCAAAGCTGCAGAACATGCTGCAGGCCAAAATAGCCACCTGATTCTCCAGAGGCCAGCTTCCAGTCTCATCTAAAGAAAAATGTCCCCATTCCCCACCCCCAGTCCAATATTAGCTTATATCTTGACCAACTACTTCTCTGAGTTCACATATTGTACAAACACACACACACATGTACGTACATACATATATATATATTTATTTGATTTTGGCTGAGTATGTTCTGCAGACCCAACCACTGTATAGTTTATAGTTGTAGTTTGTAAACTGTATTTTAATTGAACCACTGTACCTTAGTTAAGAGACCAGAGTTAAAATAAATCAGGCACAGCATTGTAGGTGCACCCTATTCCAATTGCCTGCTGCTGGGTCATTACACCTACCTTTCTAGTAATAAAAAATAAACTTGCTATCAATTCAGAAAAAATACTGTGCTACTTACCACTAGGGATAATCATTATTTACTGTACATTTGGATTTTATCATGCTTTCATGCTTAGAAGACTAAGCCACTCTCTTTCCAGCTCCAGAAGAAAAGCAAATGAGTAGTTGAAATGAATTCCATTGGAAAGGAGTGGCAGAGAGTGTAACATTCCAAACCTTATGATGAGACAATGGCCACCAGGACACCATACTGAGAGCCCAAGAACATACATTCTTCTCTCACATCCAGTGCTCTCAACACCCAACTGAAATTTCTGTTCTTCAGGAACACAGGTGAAAGGACTTTTTAAGTCAACAAAACGATACCGTACAGGAAAGGGGGTCTTTCTAGAAACCTTTGCCTTCCTTTTCAAGATAAGGAAAGGCCTGATTGCCCATACTTCTCTCTTATGCAATCAAAAAAACCAAACCAAACCTACAAGCTGACTTCTCTCTGTATGCCTTTTATTTTTTATGTAAAAAAAAGCTGTTTGTGATGCCTTTCTCCAGACTGTTGTCTATAAAAAATATTATACCCTTTAACTGGAAACTCTGATGGTTGAGTACGAAATCTCCCAAACAGCTCAGATGATTGTTTTAGGTCGGGGGTCCTTTTGGGGCTGAGGGCACATCTGGAATTTAGAGAACAGGTTTGAGGCACCTTTGGAAAAGACCGGCTGGCGAAGATTTACAATTCAGGAGAAGCTAGCCATTGGGACACAACTATTTACAAAGTGCATACTACTACCTAGGTCCCCCTCATAGGATGCCTACTTCTTTTTCTTTTTCTTTTTGTGAGTAAATGGGCATATTTCTGAACAAATCATCACTATATCTTTAAGAAAGCTTATGAGATCTATGTGGTGCCCAGGGGCATTTTTTTGAAAAGAAGATGCTGGAAACCAGGGTTTTGTTTTGCAGCACATGAGCTTCACCTGTTAGTTAAAAGAATTGTAGAAAAATGTAATTATCAGACAGAGAGTTTCTAGATGATATGCTGAGGACTCTATATTTAGACTTGTAAATTAGAAATTACAAAAATAATTATAAGTTAATGTTATAGCCCCCTCCCCCCCCCCCGACAGAAATCCACGACCTTCTAGGAAGTATATATATCTAAAAAGAAACTGAAAATTTCACCATTGGTAGGAAGTTTGCCCCTCTAAATCAGTTAAAGGAAACCTGTCCTAACCATATGTAATCTGAACAGAATCTTGTGACTCCTGGTTTGGAGGAAAGTGTCTTAGGAAAATATTCTGCTTGCAACCACAGTGATAGAAGGTTTCAGTTGCAAAAGCAACACCTGCTTTGTGGGAGGCCCAGCATGGAAAATAACTGCTGTGCTCACCATTCATTATACTTATGCAAGTACTTGAGGCAGAGGAATCTGTAGTCAAAAATCTCTGCAGTGCTGTTCATCAAAGTAACTGCTAAGAAAAATATGCATTCAGCAGCGTGGCAAATATGTTTGTGAAAGCAATTCCTCACGGAAGTGAATTAAGGGCAGCGACTAATGGTACATTTGTTTACCATGTTGTAATGCACAACCACAGCTTTCAATTAACAGATTGTTTTAACTAAAACCCTGTATGTCAAACTACTGTGCACATAACAAAGACAGATGCTCTGGTTACTAATGTAGTTGCAATCTTTTATCATGAAAGATTTGAAAAGCAACATGATTTCATATCTCTGTTCCTGTTTCCAACAGAAAAAATGTTAAGTTGATAGCTATAATAATTCCCTACTTTAAATTCTGTGAGGGAGTGAAAATAAAAATGTTGTTCACCTTTGTGTCAGGTAAAACTTCTATTACACTGTGTGGAGAAACATGGAAGCCCCCTGGCAAATACAGTTTATAGCAAGAAGTGAATGGATTTTGTGCTAAGTACTTGTAAACTAAAAACAGGGGGGGAAAACAGTATTTTTTTGCAGAAAAATAATCCCCAAAAATGGGGTTTTAACCGAAGTGAGGTGTGCAACCCATAGTGTTCAATCTGTAGTGCAACCAATTGGTAACAGACATCTCCAGACAACTCCTTCATTATCCAAGCATACATATATCTCAATATTTATGCTGTCAGAGCCGTGTAATTTAAATCATTTTGTCTGATTTTTGTTATCATGAATATCAGCACTTTCTCAACATAAAATTCACCACAAGTAATATTCAAGGGCTTTCTTGGATTCCAGTAGCAGACGAGGTGCTGAAGCTTTTTCCAGCTCTCAAATTTTACCACTCACAAGAATTGGCCCCAATAGCAATTGTATTCTTTGATTATCCCTTTGATGAAATCTGGCACTGTTTCTGCACAGTTCTCTCTGTACAACTATACCATAAAACCTACAGAAAACCAAAACATCAACACGAAAGGCTTTTTATGAAATTCAGAGACCTGAAGAAACAACCAATTCATTTTCAGAAATACATCCACTCTTTCTATGATAATTGTATTGCTTACCATGAAAATGTAAGACACATTTCATTGAACTGCATATATTATATTCACCTTGGTAGACAAGATCCCTGCTTGGAAAGAAGTAGCAAATTGCAAACTCAATGAAACAGTGTTATTTTATGAACTGATATGAGTAATGAAATGTTCTGTGCAGCACAGGATAGCAGAAGGCAAAAAGGGGAAAAACCTCAGCAGCTGAATGATGGATAGAAATTTGGAAATAGGGTCATTACTTTCAAAACATTTTCCTTCTAGTACAATTTACCATGCGCCTAACAGAGCAAATGCAGATTTGTTTTCTCATGATGCCTGGACAGATGAGAGAAACTAAGTGGAATTGGCAACTCTAAAACATATCTTATCAAGATCAACTGTAATCACAGATGTGCTAAATTCTACAATATGCTCTTTAAAATAATAGAATATTTTTCAAAAGTATCTTTCTTCAGGAAAGTACCTGTCAGCTGACTAGTCTAGAGCGGTTCTCAACTATTTTGTAATGTTTTGGGGGAGTGACTCTATACTCAAATGAAAGTAAAATCTGACTATCTCAGTTTGTAGTAGTTGTTTTGTAATTTTTGCCGAGAACTCTGGGGAAATTGGACTACAGATGAATATTCGTCAATATGTAAGTTTGTGCAAGTTAATTCGCCCCCATTTTTACTCCGGGAAATCAAGCCATCCAATACTGCTTCCAAAATGAATAGCCCAAGGCTACTAATATCCAGCTAAACAGAAATCAAGGGAGCCAGTTTGGTGTAACGGTTAAGGAAGCCGGCTAGAAACCTGGAGACCATGAGTTCTAGTTCCGCCTTACGCAGGAAGCCAGGTGACCTTAGGCCAATCACTTTCTTTCAGCCCTAGGAAGGAGGCAATGGCAAAATACTTCTGAGGAACCTTGCCAAGAAAAGTGCAGAGATTTGTTCAGGCAGTCTCCAGGAGTCAAAAGCTGACTCGAAGGCACAATAAATAAAACAGATCAACCCGTGTTCAACCAGATTTAGTCCTAAATCCCAAATATAGTCTGAACGGGTGTAGATGTACAGCCTCATTGGGAGAGTTCTCTTTAACGGGCTCGGCCTGCGCTTTGCCTCGTCTAACATTAAGAGCCTTTGCTGCTCCTTGTTCTCCCTCTTTCCTGGCAGGAACCTTTGCGCTGGGTTACGTAAACGGGCGGAGGGTGTTACGCGTTGCTCGTGGCCAACGCAGACGGGCAGGGGCAGCATGGCAGCGGGGCATCTGCAGCAGTTCTGGGGGGCGGCGGGGCTGAGCCTGTCCCGCGGAGTGCTGATGAGCCGCTTTGCGGCTCTTCGGCCTCTTGGCCTTTTGGTCCCACCGCGGCCTCGGCCGCTAGTGATCGGGGTCCGTGGGCTTGCAGACGACGGTGGCCTGGGAACGAACCCTTTCTTCGAGAAATACCGAACTAAGATCCAGGAACTTCGCAGGTATAAGACCGCGCCAAGGAGCGGGCCGCTTTTTCTCTCGCTTAATCCTTTTTGGGAAGAACGGGGATCTGAGAGTAACCTTGAAGTGGCAACCCTAGGAACGCCCTTAGCCAGCCTCTCTCTGCCCGCCTTTCCGTGCACGCCTCCAAGAAAGGGTCTGGGGAGCTCGCATTCGGGTAAACGGGCCTGGGATCCAGCTGTCCCACACCCGGTTTTGCCACAGCTTCCTTTAAGGGTTCACCTCAAGCCTTATTTGCATGCACTCAAGTTCTACTGGTTTGGGAGCTGCTAAAAATACGAAGTAGTTTTGCTTTCACGAGTCTTCTCCAATTGGAGCTGTTCGCTCACGGATATTCAGGGTAAACATGTCCAGGTTGCTCTCCTCCTGCCCTGCCTTAATGAGTTACCAAGCTAAAGAATAACGAGGTCATACACTTTTGGTTTGAGGTGGGACTAAAGTATAATATGTGTTTAGTAGTTATAAACTGTTCTAACTTTGATTCAGATCCAATCCAGATCTTTTTGAATCTCGCATGGAGCAAAAGAATGATTTGAAAAAGCAACCAGTGGGATTCTCAAAACAGGCAGAGTTTGTCAGATGCATGGAGGAACAGGCAAGGCTAATATCAAATATTTAATGTTTAGTATCTAATCCAATAAATATTTTATTAACTGTCAGAAATCAGGATTAGAAAATACTTTTGATATATGAAAAGAATCCTGACTGTTGTTTCCACTCCTGTGTGTGCCTGTGTATTTATGATTATGCATGTGTTTCAACTTTACAAAGATAGATTAATGTCTTTTTACTAAATTGTACTAAATATTCCTTTGCATTGAATAGAAGCCTTTATGGTCACAGCTAGATCTTTTGTCCCATATTTGTTAAAAGAGTGGTTCTAAAAAGGAGCCTTTCTTTTGCCAAGAGGACCATTAATTAACCTGAAATTTGTTTGGACATTCAGGGGTAAGATATATCTTATCCTTTAGCTTTTTGTATGCATATTTAATATGTACATATAAACACACACACACACACACATAAATGTAATTTATTTTGATTGGTTGCTTCTGGCCTTGTGTACCAGTCTCCATTAAACTTAGATCCCTGTACAAGGCATAATTTTTTTTAAAAAAACCCTTTTCTGGACAAAAAAGGTATACTTTTTTGTGTTTTCAGATTTACTGTAATCATATATACTAAAAGGAAGCACAGAATTGTAGAAGATATGTTAATATCAGCAGCATAACCTCTCCCCCATGCTTTCTGATGGATTGGAATGCAAGGTTATTTCAAAAGTCTTAGTGCAGTTTTAAGCTTCTAAAGCTTAAAACTGCACTAAGATTTTGGGACACCATGTATTATATTAAAGTTTAAAAATACCCTCCAAAAGTAACTATGTCAGCTAATAGGTTTCATCTCAAAATTAAGTCATGCCTTCTACTGATACAAAACTAACTTCTAATTTAAAAACAGTTGCATTTTACCCAATCCCTTGGCTCTGCACTTCAACCAGTTATGTGTCTCCTTGATTTGTTCTCTCTGAGTTCGAAGACAAATTGCTTAACAGTAGGAAGATTATTACAACTTTCATTGTGGTAACTCTAAACTAGTTTTTTAACATTTAATTTTAGACTGCAAAAGCAAAACAAACAAAATCAGGATTTACAAAAAATAAGGTAAGATTATATTTTCATTAAGCCTATTTTCTACTCATATTTCCTTTTATTTATCCTGTTTTGCTAATGGTGTGCTGGATTAGTAGAGCACTTGGACTAGATCTGTCTGAGGGATTTTTCATAAGATCTATTATAGAAAGTTCTGTCATTGGCATAGTTTAGCTGCTTCTGATAAGCTATGACTGATTTGCTTTCTTCCATCCTCAGAACAGGCCATTGGATTTGATGGATATGTTATAAAGGTATTTGCCATTAAGCCAGCATAGCAGAGTGATTAGGGTGTTGGACTTCTCATATTGGAAAATGGGAAATGTGATGCTATTCCAGTTGTTAAGAAATGGTTGTTGGAAGTTTGTGATCTGTTTGTTTTGGAAAAGGCAATATTTTCTACTAATCAAAGGATGCAAAAGTATATATTACTATGGCAGAGATTTTGTGATATTTTACAGTAACTTTTTGTACTCATTATATTATAGTATTTTTTTTTTTTTTCCTCTGCGCTCAGTCATTACTGACCCTGCAGTGACTGCCTGGACAAGTCCTTGCAGTTTTCAAGGCAATTGTTTTTCGGAAGTGGTTTGCCAGAGCCTCCTTCCTAGAGCATAGCACAGTTGGCGAGCGCAGGAGGCGGGATTTCCGTTGCTTTGCGCCCTTTTCGGGCGAGCGCGGTTTCACGCTTACCGGCAATTGGTCCCGTCTCTCTGTGCAAGGCACTGCCAGCATTTTTCCTCCCACCAGAGTGAGAGTACCCATTTATCTACTCACGTAAGTTTTCGACCTGTTGGGTTGACAGGAGCTGGGGAGGAAACAGGAGCTCACCCTGTTAACGCGAAGGCTGGACTCGAACCGCCGAAGCGTCAGCCATTTCTGGCCGGCAACTTTCAGCGTCATTAAGCCGCTGCGCCACCGCGTCCCCACTATATTATAGTATATTTATTAGTAAACCCAGACTATTGATAACTATGAAACATAAAGTAGATGTTTTTCATTCTTTCTTTCTAAGTTTGTATTTTTAGTTTGTTTGGGGATGTCTTATTTCTATTTTTTGTTTTGGTTTCTATTAATTTTTTATTTAACTTTAAAGATTATTTTGTTAATTGTGTACAGTGGTACCTCGGTTCACGAACTTAATTTGTTCCGTTCTAGTCGCGAACCGAATTGGCCGTGAACTGAATCAAATTTTCCCATAAGGTTCAATGCAAATACGGTTAATCCGTTCTGACCCCTACGAATTTGGTCGCCAACCGATTTTTGATCGCGTCCCGAATCAAATTTCCCTATAAGGTTCAATGTAATTACGGTTAATCTGTTCTGAACCATATATATTTTTTTTTTAAACCACAAAAATATGACACAAAGTACAGTACGAAGAGAGAGAAAGCTAACCTTGCTTGACGCGACTTCTGGCATGGAGGACAGGAAGGTGGGTGGGGAGGCGGTTACTGCTTGGAGGGAGAGTCCCCCTCCCTACAGGAAGCCGCGACCACGTGTCACGGGAGAGAAAATGGCCACGGATCCTGTTCATAACCTGATGTGGAGTTCGCGAACGGAGGCAAAATTTTGCGACCAGAGCTGTTCGTGAACCGAATTGTTCGTGAACAGAAGCGTTCGTGAACTGAGGTACCACCGTATTTTAAGAATGCTAAATAAAATTTTAAAAAGATGTTGGATTTAGACTGATATGACCCAGTATCAGGTCCCTTTTCAACCATGAATCTCAGTGGTTGATTTTGAGCTAGACATTTTCTTTCAGCTCTCCTTTCCTCCAGATTGTTGTTGTTGTGGGATAAATTTATGGGACAACCCAGTGCATGCCACATTGAACTCCCAGATGAAAGGTAGGATATAAATGCTATAAATTAAAATAGATCACTATTATTAGAAGTTGATAAATTTCTTCCCAGTTACTTTGTATGTGTGTTGGCCTATAAAGACAATGTTTTGTTTAATTTCTTCTTACATTGATGACTGTAAACTCTATTGTTTATAATTTATTTCAGACACTTGATTCTATACTTAATGTTGAGATGATGAAACGGAAGAAGCCTGAAGAAATAAAGCAGGTGACAAAAATGGGAACTCTTAAAAGTACATTTTGTATAACTTTTATACACTTTTAAGTTAATGGAACCTGTTGTTCTCTGTTAACTTTTGAAAACCAAAACTTTATAACATTCAGAACCTATACTCAGGGCTGTTGCACATAGTTACTGTTTCTTGCACAGAGATACTTGAATAACAATACCACAATTTCTCCTGGGTGTGAATTACCTTTTTGTATTAAAAGTCTGTAGATCAGGCTGCTGTCCCGCACTTTCCCTAACATATATAGTGTTAAAAAGACACACATATATACACACAAATACAGTCCTTCTTGTATCATATAATCAAATCTTTCAATTGCGACAGGATAGAAACAGGAACAATGAATAAATTAAATAAATAAATATTTGTGGTTTTTAAGCCCAGAGCTTATTTCCGTGCAAGATAATGGGCAGAAATCGATTCCCAAATATTTCTTCCTGGGTACTGAGGCCCTCTTTAAAGAATATTTGGGTTTCTGTGTATGGTGAAATGAGGAGTTACAGGTGAAACTCGAAAAATTAGAATATCGTGCAAATGTTCATTTATGTCAGTATGGCAACTCAAAAGGTGACACTAATATATGAGATAGACACATTACATGCAAAGCGAGATATGTCAAGCCTTACTTTGGTATAATTGTGATGATTATGGCATACAGCTTATGAAAACCCCAAATTCACAATCTCAGAAAATTAGAATAGTGTGAAAAGGTTCAATATTCTAGGCTCAAAGTGTCCCACTCTAATCAGCTAATGAATCCGTAACACCTGCAAAGGGTTCCTGAGCCTTTAAGTGGTCTCTCAGGCTGGTTCAGTAGGAATCACAAGCATGGGAAAGACTGCTGACCTGACAGTTGTGCAGAAAACCATCATTGACACCCTCCATAAGGAGGGAAAGCCCCAAAAGCTAATTGCAAAAGAAGTGGGATGTTCCCAAAGTGCTGTATCAAAGCACATCAATAGAAGGTTATGTGGAAGGGAAAAGTGTGGTAGAAAAAGGTGCACAAGCAGCAGGGATGACCGCAGCCTGGAGAGGATTGTCAGGAAAAGGCCATTCCAAAGTGTTGGGGACTTTCACAAGGAGTGGACTGAGGCTGGAGTTAGTGCATCAAGAGCCACCACACACAGACGGATCCTGGACATGGGCTTCAAATGTCGTATTCCTCTTGTCAAGCTGCTCCTGAACAACAAACAACGTCAGAAGCGTCTTACCTGGGCTACAGAAAAAAAGAACTGGTCTGTTGCCCAGTGGTCCAAAGTCCTCTTTTCTGATGAGAGCAACTTTTGCATCTCATTTGGGAACCAAGGACCAAGAGTCTGGAGGAAGAATGGAGAGGCACACAATGCATGATGCTTGAAGTCCAGTGTGAAGTTTCCACAGTCTGTGTTGATTTGGTCCACTGTGCTTCATTAAGTCCAGGGTCAACGCAGCCGTCAACCAGGAGATTTTGGAGCACTTCATGCTTCCTTCCGCAGACGAGCTTTATGGGGATGCTGACTTCATTTTCCAGCAGGACTTGGCACCGGCCCACACTGCCAAAAGTACCAAAACCTGGTTCAATGACCATGGGATTACTGTGCTTGATTGGCCAGCAAACTCGCCTGACTGAACCCCATAGAGAATCTATGGGGCATTGCCAAGAGAAAGATGAGGGACATGAGACCGAACAATGCAGCGGAGCTGAAGGCCGCTATTGAAGCATCCTGGTCTTCCATAACACCTCAGCAGTGCCACAGGCTGATAGCATCCATGCCACGCCGCATTGCGGCAGTCATTGCTGCAAAAGGGGCCCAAACCAAGTACTGAGTACATATGCATGCTTCTACTTTGCAGAGGTCCAATATTGTTCTATTTCCAATCCTTGTGTTATTGATGTCATGTAATATTCTAATTTTCTGAGATTGTGAATTTGGGGTTTTCATAAGCTGTACGCCATAATCATCACAATTATACCAAAGTAAGGCTTGACATATCTCGCTTTGCATGTAATGCATCTATCTCATATATTGTTTTCACCTTTTGAGTTGCCATACTGACATAAATGAACATTTGCACGATATTCTAATTTTTCGAGTTTCACCTGTAGATGATGAAGAACTTTTTGGAAGTGGCACCCACACTGCAGAGGTTTTTCCCTAAGCCAGTTCCCTAGAGTTCATCCTGATGCCTTTTTGAAACTGAGTAAAAATCTTTTCAGAAGAATGAAAATCCCAGTGAAGGCAGCTGGAATTCTGCTTTGGCAGGTTATCCTTCTACAGAGCTCTTTAGTTTGTTTTGTTATGTGTTTCATTTAGTAAGTTTTGGTTTTATTTTTATTGCTATTTTTGACTCTTTGGACCTTAAATAAAAACAGGGGTAAAAAAAGCTGGACAGCTCTCCAGTTTGGCCATTAGACTGGAAACAGCACTAGTAAAGACCAGGATCAAGTATCCCTGTTGACTGATATATTGGTAATATTGTGCAACTACAGTTATTGTATAGGTAGTCCCCAGTTTAAGAATGAGTTCCATTCCCAAGGTCTGTCCTTAATCGAATTTGTATGTAAGCCGGAACAGTATTAATGTATAATACTGTATAAGTAGTACTGTGTAATTAACTCAAATCATTGTGTATGTAACTCAAATTTTGCTACAGTAGGCTCTGTTCTTAACTATGGGTGGTCTGTAAACCAGGCATTCTTAACCCAGGGATTACCTGTACTGAACTGAGATTCTTTTCATTTCCATTCATTGTCTGTGAAGTAACTCGCATAATCTCTTATCCAGATATGGAAGCAATACTTTTCTGGAGAAGACACAGTTTATGCTGTTATTCCTGTAAGTACAACAGTAATTTCTCCCCCACCCTAACATCTGCTCTGTTTAACTTGGTGGGGTCTTCAGAAATTAAAATTAGATGTTTATTACTGGCTCTGCTGAAATGGTTTTGTAGTTAACATTCAGGAGTTTTACCATTTTCTCAATTGTGAGAACTACATAAGCATGTTTCCCCATTTCTTTCCAAAGGGAAAGACTTTTGATGTGATGTGGAAGCGGGTTCAAAATTGTCCATCTGTAAGTATGATGCATGCATTTGGAAAGGTTTCTTGTGGCCAGAGGCTGTTTATGTTGTTTCATTCTTTTCAACGTAAAATTTTATTACTGATAGTTTAGTGTTCAAATTGTGATGGGGTTTGGATGACCTGCTCATAATAGATTATAGCTGCAATGGAATAATATACAGCTGCTATATTAACTAGTCAGTTCTTGTAAAAGTACTTTAGTCCAAAAAATGAACAACTCCAGAGAAAAGTTGTCCAGATTTGTGCATACTGAATTGTTGCGAATAACAATGTGGGAGAAGATCATCAGAAGCAGATAAAGTTTCTCATAGGCTCAACACTGTGAGGAAATGAACATCTAGGAAGTGTCACTTTCCAGAAATAGTCTGGAATGACTGCTCATTTGTCTTCCTGAATCCTGTGTTTTTCTCATTTTGACCTGGATCTCAATAAACCAATTTTAATTCCCACCCCATCTTCAATCCAGTTTCTTTATGCACTGCCAAGGAAGGAAGGGTATGAATTTTTTGTTGGACTGTGGTCAGGAACAGAACTCCACTTCACTTCTCTGATAAACATTCAGGTAGGTGATCTTTTCTAAAATTTATTTCCAGGGATAGTTTTGGGAATTCAGAAAGGAGGTAGGAATTTTTCCAAATTCTGTGTATGTGACTGCCTTTTAAAACCATTCCTTAAAACAAGTATTATTTCATGTGGGCATTGATAGTAATGTCTGGGCTTGTAAGGGAAATGGAGTTGTTTTTGAACTTTTTGCTACAAATCTCTAATTCAGGATTGCTAAATCACAGAAGATGAATTTTATTCAAGACTTGGGTCATTTATTTGGCCTTACTGTGAGATGCATAAAACAGATAGTCCTTCAGTGCTTCAAAAGGGCACTGTGCTCCAAATCAATTAAGCCTTGACAATTCTCTTCATAGTAAAATTATTTAGTGGAAGCTGCTGTGTTAATCATTCCAGACACAACCTACGCAAATCAAAACCGGCTTATTAGGTGGCGATTATGTCTGGACAATTAATAAGCTGTGAAATGAGCAGACTTTCTTGCTGGATGCATCATAGTAGCAAATAAAAGGTAGCAAATAAAAGGAATATTCACTTTACTGTAGCTTCCTGTTTTGACTACAACACCTGGAAACTATGATTCCAGCTTTGGAAGAATCCAGGATATTAAACTGTGGTTTGAAGCTGGATAATGATTTTTGTTTGTTTTGAGAGCCCTAGGTTAGGTGGCTTGGAAATTGCATAGCTTAGAAGCTTGATTGCTCTTGCCTCAAAGTAAAAGCAAAGTGGCTGCTTGAATAGCCAGCAGGTTCCTTCATAACTCAGCTTATTAAGACAATACATGTTTGTCTGGACGCTTCCAGTATGGAGGTAGCTCAGGGCTTGAGTTGAATAATAAGTATTTTTCATTGCGCTCATACAGTGTCCTGTGATAACATATGCCTTGGCCTAGGTATAAAAATGAGAAATTGTAAGGTTGACCAGAGCAAGCCTGTTCCCCTAGGCCAGTCTTTCTCAACCTATTGCTTAGACTACTACAGTCAATGAACATGCTAGATGGGAACTAGGAGAGTTGTAATTGAACTTTGTGCTTGGAATGACATCTTGATCTAGTCAAAAATCAAAATGTACAATTTCCCCCCAAAATATTCCTCCATCTGAGTTGACTTCCTAATATTAGAATATCAGAAGGTTTTAGATATACATACATATACACACATTTTTGTATATACCATATATGAAACACTGGAAGAAGGAAAGGATCCTGAACAGAAAGTGCTCAACAGTGCAATGTTTTCTCCTTAAGCTTACGGTGCCTCTGTATCTCTGTCCTGACTGAAGTCTTGAAATGCTTGATTCATTAATTAAAGTGTGTTCGTTGAATACCTCTATCTTTATATAATAAAGAACATTTTACTTGCTGCAGACTCAAGGTGATACTTCTCCCAGCCAGTTGATTTTGTATCATTATCCTGAGCTTCGGGAGGAAAAAGGAATTGTACTGATGACTGCAGAAATGAACTCTAAATTCTTGGTAAGTGAAGCTCAGCAATGCTCAGGTTCTTGTGACAGAAAGACAGTTCCTTGTTTTTTAAAACAAATAGTACCAATGGAATTATTCTTGTATCATTTTGTTAAGTCTTGCTTACTGAAAGCACAGAATGGATGAACATTTCTAAGTACGCTTTGCAAATATTTTCATATGTATTCCACCCTCATGTTGATATCAATAGAAGAGACTTCCAGATGGCTAGCAAGCAGTTTACAAAACAATATGTAAACTTGTGAATTTTCAGTAATAGCTTGCACTCTTTAGTAATGTTATGGATTGAGAAAACCATAATAGGAACTGGCCCACACTTTTGGTTTTTACATTCCAGTTGGCTCTCAATTTTTTTTTGTCTGACTAGCATTGTGTTAGTTGAAGCCATACCAACTGTTGCTGTTAGGCATTTTCTCCATTTGCTTTCCTTCAAAGACTTAAGGCCTTTAGACAATATTCAGGAGAATATTGAGAGGAAATTCTGAGGCATTTCTCAATAGCTTGAGAAATGCCTCAGAATTCATAAAAAGCCATTGACCACATCAGCGTAATGTTCCTGGCATGAAAGAAATCTCTTAAGAACAACACTCTCAAATACTAAAATATTGTTGATCTGTACCACTTTTATAGCAGGTTTTCTTGTTCTTTACTGCTACAGCAGTTACTGGTTCATGCAACTGCCGTTGGTATTTATAACTGTCCTGGCATTAGAACACAGTGATAAAAGGAAATTGAATTGTTGGTACAGGGTGCAAGGCTTAATGCTCCTTGTCTTTCAACTGATGAAGCCCTGTAACTCTTCTAAAAGTATATGTTGTGTGTTAATTTTCACAGAAGGTGCAGGAAGCCCAATGTCTGGCCAGCCAGGTTCAGCTCTTCTATGCCACAGAGCGTCAAGAGACCTATTGGTTAGTGGAAGCATTTAACCACCAGCCAAATGAATTTAAATACATGTCTGTAATAAGTGAGCTTGAACAGAACAGAATTGGGCAAGAACTGAGGCCTCAGGAGGATCTGCCATCACCAACCGCTTGAGAGGTGTAGCGGCTTTAACCAAAGACTACTGGCATGGCAAGAGATACCACCATGGGACAGAGTTGCTGTTCCTTCCAGAAACAGTGTCATTAAAAAGGATGTCCTTGGCACCCAATGGGGAAAAGAACCTCTTATAAAAGAGACTATTAATACTGTGAGAATGTAGAGGCACTTGTGCAGCCCCATCTATATCTGAATGTTAGAAGAATGGATAAGCATTTATGATCACTATGAAGTATTTGAAATTTCCTGCTCTCAGTTGCACACAGGTGGTTGGGTGTTAGCGTTTATGAAGTTTCCATATATCTCTTGTTCAGCAAAAAATGAGACTGAAAAAAAAAGAAGGGCCAAGAGGGGCTTCTGTTGATGGTGTGATACATTCCTGGATATGGTAAAAAGTGCTTACTATCAGTGACATGCTATCATTTATAACCTGAATGAGAAAAAGTTCCCACCTCGTGGAGCAGAACAGATAAAGAAGTTCAGAGCAGGACTAAAGCCTGTGCTAGAGTCACGTTGAATATTCTTAAGCATATCCAAAAATGTCTCAAGCCAAAAATGGGAGGTGATTTTTTAAAAAATGTGAGGGAGTGGAGTCTTCCATGAAGGACTGTTGAGTATTTACTGAAGTGTTTCTGGCAATCTTCTGTGTAATTCTAAGTAAAAGGATGATGTTGGGATAATGAAGTTGTGGGAGAAAAAAATATCGAGGCCTTTAATCACATAAAGTGGAAATATCAATTTTTCCATCTTAGAAATAGACCCTGCATATGGTTAAACTGGATCTAATGTGACCTTTGCTCCTCCTCCATGAAACTAAAGCATACTTTCTATTATCTTACTTTCTCTGTCCTTTCCTGCTTTTGTAATGAGTCACTTCACTGATAATGTGAGCAGGAAAAGAGGCAGAAATCAGGGGAGGAGCCAGATTGACTCCTTTTCTTGGGCTTGCTTCAAAAATAAATATCGGTAAAAGGATATTGCCAGCTATTTTAGTTAAATAGGAAGATCAGGGAAAACACTTGGAGATTGTGAGAGTTATTTCCTAAAGATTTCTTGTGAGTTTTAATTAAGTACTCCTTGTGCAACTTGTGTTCACCTGCTGAGCAATACATGCTATCAAGAAAATCATAAATTGATTGCTCCGGCAAATTATTCAGAACATGATAGGGGATTCTCATTCTCTGAAAACCAAAGTATTGCAAAGACTTCAATAAAAAGTAGAGTGGAGAGTGAGCAAGAAAGTAGGGGAGGCATGTAGGTTGCTTCCTGAATTATAGAAATTAGTAATCATGTGTGTTGATTAATTTATATATTTGCTTCTGAATAAAACTACTTCTGCAGACGAACTATGTACTTTCTTTGTGTTCAGCTGATGAGGCTTCAAGTCATAACAGGCACAACTTAGAGGCTTTCCCTTCTAAATGGAGAGGAGGAGATGCTTTTTCTCACTGGGATATCAAAACAAATATTTAGACATAACCTTTTTATTTTATTTTCATATATTGAAAAGAATTAAACTAAATGAGTAAGCATTATAGTTCTAGAGACAAGTGTTGGATTCTGAGAGGCCCTTGTGACTTACTACACGAATGCAAGAGCTTCCATTTTACCTGGGCCTGCTGTGAAACAAAAAGACAAGTTTCGCCTTCCTCCTGCAGCCTCAGAGACACACCCACACCCATGCTTGGTTCCAGAGAGACACTCAGATTTTGGAGTGCCAGAAGGTGTCATGGAAAAGGGAAATTAACAAAAATATCCCTGTAAGTCCTTTTGTCAACAGGAGCCTCCCACTAGCACCAGAGGAAGTGAAGACTCAAGGGAAGGTCCTAAGGTGTCCTGTTTCTAAGCCTCCATTGGTATACACTTTCAGGGTACTGTACTTAGATTGTAAGAGCTGAAATTTCTGCCATACACATAGACATAGAATTCAAATCTCATGGTGCCGTGTGCTCTAACAGATAAGGCATTGGGCTGTCATTGTTTAGAATTATGTGCACATAGATCAGAATGTGTTTCTATTTCTTTCCTGGTTTTAATTTTATTGGAGGAGTGAGAAGATCAGGGACTTGTGAGGACAAGTGTTAGAGCTTCTGTTTTAGACACCCATTTCTCTTTCCCCATCTTGTTGATCTACTTGTCATCATAGGAGCAATGAATCAAAGTTCTTCAGAGACAAAGTAGATCATGGGTCAGCATCTATTCACAAAGAGTTGTGTTGGGTAGATTATGAGAAGTGCAACTCTTATAACTTGTTCGTCAAACAGCCTTGGTCATTCTTGCAGTATTTAAAAACAGTCAATCTTAAATTTAAAGGGCGCTTTATGTAGTTTTGTAGAAACTCACCAGTGATGATACCACTTTGATTTCCATCTTTTAAAGATCACCATATTCAAGATATAAAAAGGTCATTGTGTACACTGATTAGGGCTCAGTAAACTTTAGATTCATTCCTACATAGTAGGCATATAGTTCAAACTAAAAATTGGACTGAGTTCATGACTGATTTGAAAAAGATCATGTTCTTTGCCACTACATAATAGTATTTTTTAGTATTTGTGCTCCTGAATTGTTTTCTGAGTTATGGTCTTCCAGGTGGGCCTGGCAATTATACTGATGTCTTCTTCTAATATTCTCTGACTCTTACTACCTTCAAAGGTGAGATGAGTGATGATCAAAAAGAAAACCTGACTGGTTTTAGAATTCTCAAGAAGTTCATCCTAAGTCTGACATCTTTTTGGTGCCAATTGAAACCCTCTTTCTTCCAAGATGCTTGCTTTTTTTAAAAATTTTTTTAGAAAAATGCTATATGAACTTTCTTGTACTCACTTTGTCTTAGTAGTCTGAGTTGTTAAAATATATATAATATAAACTATTTTGAGAATTCTGTTACAGTGAAGAAGCAAACTACTAAAATCAGAAATAAAAATACTCTTTCTCCTTGGGCCATGCTAGCTAGTTATTCTAGTTATGAAATCTCCAAAAAGCAAGTGGCTAAGAATATATAACTTGCACTCTACTTAAGATTTAAATTCTTTAAAGCACTGATTTGCATTTGTTTGTTTAACATTATATTTATCCTGATCAGCTTTAAAAAGATATTCCTGAGGGACAAAATTTTAGAAAATAAGGGACAGGATCCTCCATTTCTGCTTGCATAATGATTTAGCTGCACTCGTGACTTGTTTAAAGTCCGAAGTCAACAGTTTTTCACAGTAGTTATTAGTTAAAGAATAAGGAACTCATCGTCTCAAGCACTTGTTCAGCTTCTATTAGATCAGTGTTGTCCAAACTTGGCCACTTTAACATGAGTGGACTTTAAGATGAATGGACTTCATCTCCCAGGATTCCCCAGCCAGCCATGAGTTGAAGTCCACTCATCTTAAAGTGGCCAAGTTTGGACAACACTGTATTAGATTGTACAAGGTATGTGCTATTTGACTCTGCAAGCAGAATAAAAGCATAGCATGGAAACAGCCACTAGAGGACAGTCTTGCCCATTGCCTATTGCGTGTATGAGTGCACACACCATCCCATATTTTATTCTATTACTGTTGGTTTTACTCTGGAAATGTACAAGTGTCAACACCGTAATGAAAAGAGACAGATGCAATGAAGGGTGCAGCATGTAGGTCCTTTCTTTGCAAGACCTGAAAAAGATACTGCCTTGCCTGCTACCTGCCATCACAAGAAGCACTATGGGGCAATTAATGCCTTTCTACAAAATGATATTTTTGCCCTCTTCTGAGATGTGCCTACTAAGTAACCATGTAGAAAACACACACCTCAGGGCAGGGGAATGGACTTAAAAGTGAGGGGATGATCCACTGTGTAATCAGTTTAAATAGTATCATCATCTTTGTCCTATAGCATATTTTCTCTCTTCTTTTAAAAAATGGTGCAGTTACATTCTTTCTGTAATTCATGTAGCTATCTCTATAAATAGATCTTTAGTTGCCCAAGTTAGGAAATAAATTAGCTTTTTTCTTTGGGACATGACAATTACAGGAAAGGAAGAACGATTGAATGGGGTTTGATCAGCCACAGGAAGAGCAGGAGTCGCAAATAAGACTCCAAATAAAGACGATAAATGCAGCTCACCCATTTAATCCTTTGGGAGCATTAAGTACACCTCTTGTACTCCATAAAGCATCACATAAATACACATTTACTCTATCCAGCTTAATAGTTTTCATTGTGATCTTGCGCTAACTACAGTAGTAAATTCAGCTTTAGTAATTCTCCTCAATTTCCCTTTTCAGGAAAAAAAAAGTCTCAGAATTGCTCTCATTTATTTGGCACGAGCACACGCAGCCATTTTCGCCTAAGCCTTTTAGCTACCTTTTTTGTTGTATTTAGTAAATGGATATTGTATACTAATTGACCCTACAAGCTACTTGGAACAGGATATCCTTATTATATGAAGTATAATTAGCTGCCCATTACTATTGTACTTTGCTAAAAGAAGCAAAATCAATCTAATAATTGGGGGGTGGGATCCAGTGCGGCGTTATTGTTTTTTCTCAGTGATGAAATGTCTTTGTTCAGTGGATTTCACGCATACCTGGCTGCTACATCATCCCCCTGCATATTTTCAGAATATTCTCCAGACAATGGAATGACTCTCCGGAACAGGTTTTGGGGAGGAATCAAAGTCCAGAAGAGGAAAGAACATAAACCTACAGCCACACCACCAGACTTGATGTTGCATTTCATCTATTGTCTCCCAGGTTAAGAAGCACTTCTAGATACTGTACATATTTGCTTTTTTTTTTTTTAAATACATTTTATTCCTGCTATTTTAGCCCTTGAAAACCTGGGCTACTGTTCTCACAATTTTTGCCAGCTTGCTATGCCTTGTTGATTGTAATCAGTGTTGCAACCTGCTCAAATGTTCACATTGTGGGGTACAGCCTTAGGAACCTGTTTATAGCAATTTCCAAGGCTGCTGTTAAACAGTGGTTTACTTTCAGGCACAAACATGGTGCATGTGTCGTTAGTTGTTCATGAAAGCTTACATCATAATAACGTCTTTAAGGTGATGCAAAATTCTTAGGTTCACTGGTTCATTCATTTATTTTTTTTTCCTTTGCTGCAACCAAATATATTATGCTGCTTCAAACTTACATTCTTGTATTAATCATTATTCCCTCTAATAGTGAATTTCATTATGGAAGCAGCAGATCTATCCTACAGCATTGGTGGAATATTTTATCGGTACATGTGTGTAATAATTTGGAATGTCTTTACACAAATCCCCTAAGTGGCATGAAAGTGATTTATGAGCTTCAGGTTGCTTGGAATATTGACTTTTGAAACATAAGTAAAAAGGGGGTGGGATAGAGATGAGCTAATTGTCTTCCTCAAGTTTCTAAACCTTTTAGTAAATATTGGGACAGGTTGAGGGGAAATATACTACACCCTCTGACCTCTTACCCTTCTCCCACTTTGATTTTATAAAATTGCACTGTCTCTTTACACTTTTGTGGTATTGTGTACAGTTGGGTAGACAAGTTGTACTGTCACTAAGAGAACCTATTTGTCCCCAAATAAATCTCATTCCTTACATAGATGGAATGTTCAGTACAGTCTTGGCATATTCTATGGCAGTGGAGTGGCACATTGGCTTGACAACTGCATTTTTTTTCGTAGGCATCCATAGGAAGGAATAACTAGCAGTGCTGAAGTGACACGGGAAGGAACACACAATTCTTAACTCAGTTGCTGTTTTTCATCAGAAGCTACTCATTGAGTATGTTCACATAACACGCCCGTGATTAATTTAGCTGGGTTCACAAGGCACATTGACTTTCAAACTAACCACATAGGCTCAAATGGGGTTGGCTACTTGATGGTTCAGGGTGTTGTACAAATAGAGTGACACTATGCTTTGCTATTCTCTTGTAAAATTCCACAGTGGTATGTGAGATATGCTTGAGTGTAGAGACTTCAGAACTGTAGAGATGACTGTGGACGAATTATTTTAAAGGAATCCTTTAAAAACATGGAAGCCTAATGTGTAATGAACATGCAGCAGGGAAACAGTTGTTGCTGTAACATTGTATATGGCTACATTGGAGCACTGTAACACTGAATAATTGAGCCCATTAAGTGGGATTTGTTTTCTTCCCTACCAGCCCTCATGAAACATTTACTTCTGCCTCATTGTTTCCCCCTTCTTACTTTTTATGTTCCTGCTTCCAAAAGAAAGAGTAAGTGCGATGGACTGAGGAAAGAAAAAGGTGTTCCTGGCAAATAAACAGGATTTTGGCTTTGGGGTTTTGTAGAAGAAAAAGTTGAATTCTAGCTGGCTCAGATCTGACTGAATACATCCATGACTTCTTGTAGCTGCCAGAAGAACAGTGGCATTCTTCATTAGTGCCTAATTCACTTACAAGATCAGCCCTTCACAAAAATACATCATAATAATCCCAGAATTTACAAAGTCATAGATAATTGAAAAGAGACTGTATAATGCATTTTACATCTGGGTGTCCCAAAGAATGGAAACTGCCCAACTAGTGCTGCTTTAGAGTCAAGTATTAATTCCAGGTAAATGTTTTTGGACTTTGCTGTCAGATCTTATTTACATTTTATTTCTCCTTGTCCTTGGGTTTACCATTACTATCTTGTTAACAGAATTATGAGTAATACTTCACACAACTTGTTCTATCCTTGCTAAATGTGAGATTAACATAAGCCACTAAGTTTGAGTGACTTCCTTATCTTGCTCCTTGAAACTGCATAGTAAATGCTGTGTGCAGAAATCTTATGGACAAAGTTAAGACACAGTTTGTTTCGCTGACCTTCCACCTCTGTACAGGTCAAAGTTATAAGTCTTGCAGAATCATTAGGGGGACTATTGAACAAACAGAGCATGAGTCCAACACTGAAGCTTGATACAACTCAGTTTCATTAAAGAGTTCAGTAATGCTCCCTGCTGATAATTACATATGATCACTCACATTATCAGTTACATATGATAATTACATATGGTCACTTCACAGAGGAAACGTTCCTTCAAAAGTTGGTGGACTTCTTCAGAGCTTTGGTGGTATACACGTAGCCTCTAAAGTCTTTCTGATATTGGCCAGGAGACTCTCAGGATTTGTTACACTGGTGCTTATATCAACATATTTTGAAAACTTTCTTTTGCTTATAGACAATCAGCCATTCTTCTAGAAGTCACTGTGAACCTCTTATCACTGTCCTAGCAGCTCTGAGCCTTCCCATCAGTGTCCAGCTGACTTCATTTTTCCATAGTGCCTTCCTTTACAACTTTATAACCTCTTACTTTTGCCCATTGTCCCGCAAATTTTCCCACCCATTTTCCATTCATACTCTAGAATGTTTTCATTGCACTTAAGTTGTCCTAGAAATAATGCATAATCCATTAATATAGAGGTTACATTAATAATAAGTGATGCACATCTGCATTTAGATGAATTAGAATAAATCATATAGCTAAAAAGTACCATATGGTTGATTCTCTACATGAACAGAAATGGTGTCAGGTACTTTTGATGCAGGTTGTTGCTGATCCAGCAAATATGTTGGAGACAGTATGACTGGAGCTTTACTGTTGAGGTCCTTCAGTGGGCATGCCCAAGCAGTAGAAGCAGAATTGTTTTGATTTCACAGAAGAAGCAACTCAGTCCCAAGAAACAGACTTATTGGAATCAGTTCTGCCTCTGACAAATATGCCTCATCAGTAGCGCTACAAGTCCCCACACTGGGGGAAATACGCGATTGGCTGGATGACAACTCATGACAGCTTAAGTGGGGGCAGAAATCAAGTTTTGGAAAGCTGCTGGAGAATATTAATTGGTGAACTCTAATGGGATTCAGAATTAATGCTTGGTAGTGTAAGTATTGTTTGTGAACTGCACTAACATGTATCAATTAAGGTTGTTTCACTCAAAAAGAGACCTTTTGGAGGGAAGGAACAAATCAGTGGAGAAACAATAAAGTAGGAAAGCAAGAAACCAGTCATTGCCTAAAGACACTAAAATGAGACTTTCCTCCATTCTCCTAAATTGCATGGCCTGCAGATCAGCAGCTGGAGGTAGTCAGCCTTTACCTATTGCAACACGGGGTGTGGGTTTCAGTCTCTTCTGTTTTGGTTGTTTTGCTTTTAATGCTGCGCTTGATTTTTTATCTCTTTTTGCCTTGTGTAGATTAAATAAGGGAAATTTGCAGTGGGTTAGTTTGCCTTCTGTCTGAAGAGAAGAGGACCCTTTTTCACTCTATTGTAGTTTTGTCAATCACAGGGAGGGAAGAGGGGCCACATCTTCCATTTTAGGTTGCCTCCATGATCCCTTGGCTAAAATCAACATCTGCATTTATGACTAATGCTGAACCAAATTCTTCCTTCCAGTTGCCCAAATGTTTTATTCTCCTGCAGAAGAGGCTCTGCTTTTGTACTTCATTCTCAGGGTTGTCACATTTCTGTGGGTGGGGTTAGTTTGCTGGCAAAGGGTGCTGTTGGTTTCTTGGTTTTTTTTTTTTTTTTTTGCTGTTGTGAGATTCTAGATGCTGTTTTTCTCCCTATTAAATTTCTCTCCATCACTCTGCTCCCTCCCTGGTCATCCTCCTTCCTGATCTGCTTTCCCTTGGAATTTATCTGAAGCAGAGGAAACCAGTGCTGCAAAGCACCGAAGAAGCTGTTTTATAATGAGAGACTACGCCCTTACTTCCTTCAACTTTAAAACTCAGGAAGGTAGTATCAGGATGGAAAAAAAAAGTTGATCTGTATCTTCTCCCTCTCTCCCCCTCTCCCTTTGCTGTTTCTCCCCTCCCACCCAAAAAAAAGCATTAGAATGCCAGGCCTGGAATTCAAAAGCAGAGGTTCTCAAACATTGCAATATTCCAGACCCCTAAATGATGAATTACGTTGCATGATTACCCGATGTTATTGGGGCTAGGGATGGGCAAGAAATAAATATACCACTTCCCTTTGATAATTAAAGCTTAAGTTCTGTGTTACAGAGGTTGTCAAACTTTGTGGTACTGCAGCTGCCCACTGGGCCTTGCACAGGGAAAGTGAGCAAAGTCCAGAGCAATGGTTGACGGTGCTCCCACGGTGCTCCGTGCAAGGCTGATCAAGCTTTTCAAAAAAACATGACCCTATTGATAGATCCTAACTCATAGTTTGAGAACTTTTGTTTAATGTAACAGGTAGCCTGGCCCTTTCCTTTGTTGGAAATGTAAAAAATGGAAGTTTTACTGACCCATATGATTTGGTCTTGTGAATCACTTGCATCTTTTTGGAATAATGTTTTATATATATACAGTATACAGTATACTCTGTGTGTGTGTGTGTGTGTGTGTGTGTGTGTGTAGTTTTATGGGGACATCCTTAAATGCTAAAGATGTCAATGTTATGCTAATTATACCTCAAAACTCTGAAATCTGATGGTCTATGGAGAGTTATGGTTATACTAGGAATGGAAAGTTACCAAAAGAATTATTCTAAGTAACTGGAAAAGTGACATTATTCCAGATATTAAAAATAGGCTTTTGGAAATGTGTAATTTATCTGTTTTGGAAAATACCATTTTTTCCACTAATCAGAAGATGAAGCAATATATTTTTCTTTGGTAGATATATCATGGTATTTTACAACAATAGAGTAGTACTACCAAGTTATTCTTTTCTCTGTTTGATAATAATACAGTATTATAGTGTGTTTTTTAAACCAGCAATTTCTATACAATGTCTAATATTTATTTATTTTATTTTATTTATTTATTTAATTTGTCCCCGCCCATCTCCCCTACAATGGGGGACTCTGGGTGGCTTACAACCACTAAAATCACAATTAAATTTAAAAAGTTTTAAAATTAGACACTATAAAACTAGAAATTTACAGAAATAAAAAGCTAAAAACTCCAAGAGGGCAATAGGGCCCCACCAGGCCGCTAAGGGGCCAGCCAGCCCCATTTCTGATATCCTCCCTCCCCGCCCCAGGCCAGATGGCAGAGCCAGGTCTTCAACTCCCTCCGAAAGGCCTGGAGTGAGGGGGCCTGTCTCACCCCCGGGGGCAAGATGTTCCAAAGGGCGGGGGCTACAGCAGAGAAGGCCCGCCTTCTGGACCCCGCTAGTCGGAGTTCTTTTACCGCGGGGATCCGGAGCATGCCCTCTCTGAGAGATTGGGTGGGACGGGTTGAAATCGTGGGGGCGAGGCGGTCCTTCAGGTAGCCTGGCCCCATGCCATGTAGGGCTTTAAAGGTGATAACCAACACCTTGAATTGGACCTGGAAGCAAACCGGTACCCAACGCAGCTCACGGAACAAAGGTGTTATATGGGTCCTTCTTCGGGCCCCAAAAATCGCCCGCGCGGCCGCATTCTGGACCAGCTGAAGCTTCCGGATACTCTTCAAGGGTAGCCCCATGTAGACCGCATTGCAGTAGTCTATCTGGGAGATAACAAGGGCATGAGTGACTGTCCGTAGGGCACTAATATGTATAAGTGATGTATTTAGATGCCTAGGATTATTTTTTAAATTTGTTTTTTTTAATATGTTATTCTATTTAGGGTTTTGGGGAAAGGTTATTAGTTGTTTTTCATATTTCCTTGTTTGCTTACCTTTTGTATTTTGGTTTATTTTTTTGTAATCTTGTAATAAAATACAATGAACGGGGGCGGGGGGGGAGGAACAGGCAGTATGGCCCTAAGGAAAATACTAGCTTTTTTTTTTTTAAACCCTCTTTTTCATCTTACAATACAATATCTTCTGTTCACTCTATATGGGTTTCCATCAGTGCTCCTTCCTTAAGCATTTTGCTGGGCAAGAGAAGAAAAATTCACTGCATGTCCACATGTAACACATATTACAAGGAGAAGATACAATAGACAAGGGCCAATTCCATCTTCCTTCACAGAGGCAAGTCTCTATACAGTGTAGTAGTAATCACATGTGGAACATTTGTGAACCAGGATATGATTTTTTAGAGTAAACCTTTTTTGTTTCCCACAATGGGAAGGCTGTAACTCAGTGGAAGAGCAGGTTTTACAGGAAAACAATCCAATATTCAGTATATAGTATCTCCTTGTAGAGCAGGTAGGGATTCTATCTTAGGATCTGGATTATTATATTTTAGGACCTGGATTATTATGTTTTAGGATCTGGATTACCAAATTATTCAGACTCTAGACCCCACACAATGATACACACTGGTATCCTTCAGATTTAGGAGACAACTCTTATCATCCACAGGTAGCATGGCATGCTATTTGGGGCTGATAGGAGTTGCCCAATTTATCTGCGAAGAATCAGGTTGGGGAACCCTGATGTACCCAATACTTACACATACCTCAAATCTGACTTCTCTTTGTGACAATTTCTGACGTTTCTACAGTAACAACATATGCATGTATGTAGAACCAGGAAAAGCACTAAGATAATTTTAGGAGGGAGACTTAACAGCAATTCCCATTAAACCCCTGTTAAACTCATTGGTGCTTATTTTTGAGTAGATAGGTCTATGACTGCGCAGTGCATTAAAATAGCCTAAATTCACTCAGAACCATCCATTTTTAAAAGAATTCAGGAATGGTGTCAAGGTTGGCATCACAGTAGTTTCCAAAGCCAACAATCCAGCAGGGGTACCTCTGCCATTTAACAAGCCATGAGCCACTAATGTCTTTGCTGATCTGCCCTGCCCATGTGTATGTGACGACAGAAGGTCAGCCAAATGAGCAAGGAGCCTCCATCTTCAGCTTGCAAAATCAAGACTTGGCAGTGATTAGCTAATTGTTGTACTTTCTGCCTATTTTCCCACATGCTTTTTCCTACCTGTTCTTGTGCTCTTTAGGCAAACCTCTTCTCTCCCAACATGGCAGAAAAAGTTGGGGGTGTGATCTATCTTATTATCTGGTTTCGTTTGCTTAGTAGAGAAAACTTCCTCCTGGCACTTTGCAGTTGAAAAGCTACCTTCTTATCTGTAACTCATGAAGAGTGGGAAGTGGCGTGGTGCGGCAGAATTTCGGTTTCCTTGCTGATCTTCATAATAATATGGCCTTAAACTTCCTTTTAATCTGGAGCCAAGAAAAACAAAACAAAACAAAAGCTGAGTCTGGGTGTTGCGAGTGTTATGTGTGTGTGAGAGAGAGAGCACTTCCCAAGGAGCTTTCCTAGTGCTGGGGGTTCTGCACTAGAGTGTAAGAGGCATAGCTGGGGGAGGGTGAAAGAACTGATGTGTTGCAGCAAGGACAGCTGTAGTCCTCTAGACACAATCAGGATATGACATCACCGAGGGGGAGGCCAAAAAAAGAAAGCAGAGTGTATTTAATGAAAAGCCCAGCAAGGATTTTGTAAGTGAAAATACTTTGTGTCCAAGCTTTCAACACACTAGCAGTTTTAGAAGAATTAAAGGAATCTCTTTTGGACATTTTGAGCATTACATACAGAAGGAGCACATTTTCTTTGGATCATCTGTAGAGTTGTGGGTGAGTGTTTTCTGTAAATAGTTGGTTTTACAAAGAACTTTGATCAAAGCAGGACAAGCTAACTCCTACAAGGAATCTTTCTCTTGACTTGATGCTGTTTGTGGCACATTTGCAGCTTTGTGGTCCAGCTTCAAATCTACACAAGGCTAGATTTCTGAACTAGAAAAGCTGAACTTTTAAGCTTTTAGCAATGCATAAGCTATCTGCTATGGATTTGGACAACTTCTACCTTGGGGTAGGGGGAAACTATAGAAAAGTGACTGGATCGTATTCAAATCTTTCCAAATCTTTGCAGTGGCCATGCCCTAATAGAACCTCCTATGGTCAGATTAGCAAGTTTGAGTGGAGCTGTTTTTGGGAGCACAAAATATTGACAGCATGTTTTTCAGATCAGTTAGGTGCTTCTTGGTTGCCACTTGGCAAAAATGCAAGGGAGCTACAAGCACTGTTTCCAATAAACTTTCTAGACAGACTGAATCATCATAGAACTGAGAAAATTGAAAATGGGCATCTGTATATTTGAGACAGAGAATAGCTGGGCTAGAATAATGCCATGTGTGTTTCTGGGTGTGTAAAGAGAATGTTCAGTTTACAGTTCCCTGGGGAATCACTTGGGGAAATCTTTTAATCTGCTGATATTGTTACAGAGTCTGTCAGTCTAAAGATTTAGAGTGTTTCTAGTCAGGCTTTTATTGTGCAATTCTCCTTATGAGTGGTCCAAGATAGTCAGTGTCATCCTCCATTTTGATCCTCCCATCTTTCCCCTCCCTTTCTTTCAATATTTTCCTTTCTGGAGAAAATCTGTTACGGTAGAAAAGTTGGAATAGAAGCATAATCTCTCGGTTGCTAATACTAAGAACTAGTGCTATCAGTACCACCAGGTTGGAACTCTGCTTATTTGGAAGTAAACTCAATTGCTATAAAGGGAGTTTCTTCTGAACAGATATGCAGAGACTATTTTGCAAAGGGATTCTTATTCTCTATAGCGGGGAGTGCATTATATGCCTCTGTTCCCCCTACACTTTGCCCCATAATTGGGTAACCATTACAGGTGGCAAAATCAGTCCAGTTGAAGAGAGATATTTCAGTTGATACTGTTAGTTTTTCATTTTGATGCTTCTGGAGAAACCAGCATTCCTTCCTACCAGAGTCCACCCATTTCCAAAGGCCTATAGTATATAATCCAAAAACACGCTACTAGGCACACAGTAGAGTGAGATGCATGATGCCTATGGAATCACAACCACAATTACACACACACACACATAAACACACACATATATTTAGGTTTAAGGGGGGAAAGTCCTTAATAGTAACAAAAGTCACGCTTTATGGAACAAAGTGGTATAAAACTTTTTCATAGGTTTTGAGTGAATCTGACAGCACACATACATCCCCATTATGCAAATCCCTTTTGGGGTAAGCAGTGTTAGGCAAAGTGTAGAAAATTTTAAGAAATAGCAAGTCAACAACATTCAAGTACAGTGGTACCTCGGTTCACGAACTTAATTCGTTCCGCGACTCTGGTTGCGAATCGAATTGGTCGTGAACCGAATCAAATTTTCCCATAAGGTTCAGTGTAAATACAGTTAATCCGTTCTGACCCCTATGAATTGGTCGCCAACCGATTTTTGATCGCGTCCCGAATCAAATTTCCCTATAAGGTTCAATGTAATTACGGTTAATCTGTTCTGAACCATATGCTTTTTTTTTTTTAAACCGCAAAAATATGACACAAAATACAGTACGAAGAGAGAGAAAGCTAACCTTGCTCGACGCGACTTCTGGCGTGGAGGACAGGAAGGCGGGTGGGGAGGCGGTTACTGCTTGGAGTGAGAGTCCCCCTCCCTACAGGAAGCTGTGACCATGTGTCACGGGAGGGAAAATGGCCGCGGATCCTGTTCGTAACCTAATGCGGAGTTCGCGAACGGAGGCAAAATTTTGCGACCGGAGCTGTTCGTGAACCGAATTGTTTGTGAACAGAAGCGTTCGTGAACCGAGGTACCACTGTAATGAAGTAAGAAAAAGAAAATATACATTTGCAAAAACTACTTTACACCAAGATTAGTCATTATACTGTTCCATAGTTTTTTATTTTTGATAACAATTCTGGTTTCTACCATGTCTACATACCACTTCATACACTGTCTTTTGGTCTTTAAACCTCTCGTCTCTCTCTTTTTGAGAACCACATCAGCTCCATCCAACTAAGACTTCTTGATATTATATTTTAAGTTCAACTAGAGCTGAAATGTCAACTAGGATGTGAAATATCAATATCCAAAACAGTACAAGGTTAGTATAAACTTTGGCACAGATTTTGAAGGGAAATCTTATTTTGAGTTGCTCAGCAAGAGTTCCTCCATTCAGAAAGCTATTAGAATTAAGACTGAGTATATTTTAAGCTGACAGTGATTTCAAGTGATAATTTTCTAAAGGGCACACACTTTAATATTTAATAATGAGGATGCTTAGCTCAAGGAGGGTGATTGAGAAAATTATGTGAGCTATAAAGTTATATGTGCTTAGAGTTCAACTGACTTCCAAATCAGCATGCATTTGCTTATGTTCATGAAAGTCTGCACATCAACCTGTGTTTATCTAAAACAGACTGTATAGTCTGACTTTCTGAAACCACATATTTTAGAGTTATATTGCACAGAAAATGGATTAATAGACATTAGGCACAAACATGGATCTTTTTTCTTCTAGAAGTCCTTTTTTTTTTCTTTTTCTTTTCCTCTATGCCTGCTTTTGCACTACCTTGTTTAAAATTAAGTCCTACACAAAGTCCATTAAAAATGAATATGCATTTATTCAAGACCAGCTTCTGACCAAGAAATGTATGCTTCTGAGTCATGGGACCATAACTGCAGGAAGGAGCAATAATTTCCAAAGAACTGTTCCTTCAGGGTAATTTCACATTACATGGGACAGATCTATGATGAACACGTTAGATGGTTAATCATTTCCACAATACTTATTGAGCATAGAAAGTTTGTTACTACTCTTGATTTCTTTTCCGCAACCATTCCAATGAGGTATAGCACGGCAGACTGTACATTTTTTATTATCTATTATAGGCATCTACCAACCTGTTGCACATTGTTATGAAATATATAGCACAATCTTCTGCATGTCTTTTGTACATTTAATCAAAAATTTAAATTAATTTAATTAGATCATTTTTGCTCCTAATAAGAATTTGGCTTGAGACTTTCATCTCCAGGTGCAACTGGATTGTAACTGTTCCTGAGAATGGTCAGTTCATATCTAACACCTTCATACCTTCTCCACCAGAAAAGATTTCCATGGGTGGAAGCAGTAGGACTGTGCTGCTTAAGTACGCAAGATTCCAGACACAGCTGAAAGAGCAGAGACTTCTCCTAAGCAGATATATTCATGCCGAGTGCATGGATCTTGAGGGATAGAGAGCTATGCAGTAGCACAGTGACATAGGTCCAGTACTATAACCCTCCTAATTTTTTCACTTGCAGAAAGCATAACAGAGCTGTACTGTCTTTTTTCCCAGTTCAAAGCACACTGCTCAGTCTACAGTGGTCACAAACACTTGGTTCAGGCATTGAGGAACCAAAGTCAGTGTGAAGTAGAACATGTTCACCCGGTATGTAAGGAGGCTGCAGGGCCTTATCTCCTGGTCTCAAAGTGCAAGGTTGATATGCTAACTGAGCACGCCCTCATTGACGGTTTATTTATTTATTTATTACATTTATATGCTGCCCATCTTTCCCAGAGGGCGAGTGTGCAGCAAGTGTGCCAAATGGCACTGTGTGTCGGCTGGCATAACTGCAAATAGTACCTCAACGTGATGAACATTCTAGACCAGGGGTCCTCAAACTTTTTAAACAGGGGGCCAGTTCACGGTCCCTCAGAATGTTGGGGGGCCAGACTATAGTTTGAGGAGGGGAGGAGAGCCGCCGGACCCGGCATACCTGTCATGTAGAATAGTCTGGCTCTGCGATCTCCCTCCTCGTGCATTGCCTGCAGCTCCTGACACAGCCCCGACACTTCCGCTTCTGACAGACAGCAGTGGTGGCCAATCAGCCCGCGGGCCATACTTTGAGAACCCCTGTTCTAGACCAACCATAATTCCTTTTCAACCAGAGGTATTCTCCTGCAGATGTTACTACACTTCTACTTTAATCATTGGTATGGTATTGTTAGGTCATATAACTTGTCCTCTACTCATACCAATGATGAAAGCTGTAGTTCAATATTTTGGAGAGGATTAGATTAGGAACTCTCAACCTTCTACACCCAGCGTTTCAATAATAAATAAGCACAAAATGCACTGATAGTAGCTACAAATATAAGATTAAAAAAAAAATCAGTGCTATTAACTCAATTTAAAACATCTCTCAAACTTTCCTACAACCTTTTGGTTTTTACCAGAAGTCCTATTCTTAAAAAAAAAAAAAAGAAAGATCAAATCAAAATTCTCAGCCCATGCTACTCACATTTGTTTGAAGGTAAACTCAAGAAAATATATAATTTTTGTAGCCTGGAATCAATAGTGCAGAGACTCTATTCCATCACCAGCAGTGCTTCTGTTCTTTTCCAGCAACACTCCAGTGGGAGAAGCTAGGGAAAATCTTCCAAACAGATTTTTAAAGGTGTTCAAATGTATTTAGTCCAAGTATGACTAAGTTTGGAGAGTCAGACAATACCGAATTAATGTATTTCTTAATATATTGGATTTCAATATTGCCCTGGGCTTGTGTTGACTTGTGTAATATAGAAACATTGCCTTGGGTTCCAGATTGGCCAGACTTTTAAAATAGTTTGTACTAGCAAAAACAACTTTCTAGTTTTTTTGCCTTTAGGGTTCAATTCTGTCTTGGCTTTTTTTTTTCAAGACTCAGTTCCTGCCAGGCAAATGTAGTTGGCTTCCTTTCTTCTCCAACCTTTCTCTCTCCCCCTCTCTTTCCCTCTCTCTCTCTCTCTCTCACTCACACACACACATAAGCTAATGACCTCTTCTTTGACAGCCATTTTCTTGGAACAAGCTATGGAATTTTCCACTGTATTTAGAGAGCTGAATAAGTGGTCTCTGGAAAGCAAATGCATGAAAGCAAATTCTGCATTCAAATTGCAGTATGATCAAAGGGGTAAAAGGTCAGCAAGCCCTTTCAGAAAAAGAACTGTAAATGGATACGATCAACAGACAAAAGATTTCTTTCAGCCTTATGATAAGCTTCCAGGTGTAGGCTGCAAAACGTTAGACGACCACTAGTTAGCAGCAAAAAGTTACAGGTTGCCTAGATTTTTGTAGCCCAGGTCTGGTAGCCCTAGGCTTTTTTTTTTTTTTTGGTGGCCTTCAAGTCAGTGTTGATTCCTAGCAACTGCCTAGACTAGTCCCTGCAGTTTTCTTGGCAAGGTTTTTTTGGAAGTGGTTTGCCATTGCCTCCTTCCTAGGGCTGAGAGAGAGTGATTGGCTCGAGGTCATCTGGCTTTGTGCCTAAAGTGGGACTAGAATTCAGGGTCTCCTGGTTTCTAACCTGATGCCTTAACCACTGCACTAAACTGGCTTTATGCCATACATTGTTGTAAGTAAACCAAATTCTGTCCCAGCCCTGATGTTCCTCTAAATCTTCATATCTGCCTATATTTACCATAATAGTCAGTTTCAACATTTCATTAATATGTAATTGACAATTCATATTTAATAGCAGAATGGTTATTGATAGCTGATATATAAGAGCCTTCATATCTCTCTAGATCAGTGTTTCTTAACCTTGGCAACTTTAAGTTGTATGGACTTCAACTCCCAGAATTCTCCAGCCACTGCTCTAGAGGATTTAACTACTGATCTGAAAGGTATTTAGTACTGGAAACTGGGGAATTCTGTTAGTATTTGTTAGTCAACAGTTTATCTAATTTAATTTTTTAATTTGATAGTCAACATTATTTGAGATTAGACTTTTGAGTATCGTCTTCCACTTCATTTATTGTCCTGATTATAAATTTCTTGAATTGTTATATGTAATATTAAACCCTCCAGCCAAGATTTGGCATTAGCAGCACAGAATGATATGTACAATATGTGTATCTGAAAAATGCTGTTTAATTTCTGTTTTGCTGTTTCTTAATACATATTCATACATTTTCAACCAAGTAATTATGCATTTTTTTTTTCAAAATCTAAATCCAAGAAGACTTTCTTTGTTCAGGTATAGCTCGAATTCACATCTATTAGCCTTAAAAATGCTTTCAAACAGAGCTTTTCTAATGGATTTAATTGACGTTTTCAGTCTTTAGTAATGTGCCCATCTTAATACCTCTCTTTTTAATTTCATTTTTTTCTTTTCATGGCAATCATTGTTCAGCCAGAGTTCTTGGAAGGAGAAGCAGAGTTCTCCAAAGGTACAGATGTTTCATACCAGGCTTTGTAGATAATACCAGCACTTTGCGTTTGGCTTGGAAACCTATTGGTAACTGGTGAAGTGACTTCAAGAAAAATGTTCTCTTGCAAGGGTGTGATGGACCTGCCAGTGGTCAAGCTGCCACATTCTGGACTAGTTGAATCTTCTGGGTTATTTCCAAAGGCTGCCCCACATAGAGCATATTATACAGAGAGAGATGAAGAGAAAGAGAGACTATCGGTGTGCAAACCCACACAACAATAAGTTGTATATACTTATACTAACCATTGCATAAACATCCCAGGGCAAGATCTTTTTTCAGCTGTGTCCCACGACACTGCTTTCACCTTGTCCCCAGCCCATGACTATGAAAGCTGGGGAGGGGCTAAATAGCATTTCCCCCTTATTCTGATACAGCTCAAGAATGGCCTTAAAATGTATAATATTGAATACTCATTACTTTGTGACCCATTATCTTGGAGTGAAGCAAATGGGGTTACTGTAGTGACATGGAACAGAGGTATTATAGGTAAGAGAGGGAACAGCAGTGGTACAGTTTTGCCACTATAGTTTTTTGCTGATTCAAGGAGGGATAGAGAATTGTGGAGAAAATCTCCAGATTGTCATTTTGCAAGGCACAAGAAAGACTTGTGTCTGGAAAGAAATGATTCTTAGGATCTATAACAAACGTTGATTTGCAAGGAACAATTTGAAATTGCGATAGATTTTTTTTTTTTAATCTAGTTGGTGATGTTATTTCTTAGTCACTGCTATGAACAGCCACTATAAATTCCTCCCCCACGATCTTGGGGATTTTTAAATAAGATGTGACAGGAATGTCTATAACATGAAATGAAAACGAAAGTGAGAAACCCACAAAGAACAGAGATTCACAAATGAGGTAATGATACGATACCTCTAGCCATGAGATTCTTGCTTTATTGCTTTCAGAGGAGGAACACTTCTTCTGACCTCTTCAGGCATTAGCAGTCAAGTGATATGCTTATCATTGATATACCTCTATTTATGGAAACTCATTTAAGCTCCCAGTTTTAATTATTCTGTCACATGAGAATTGTTGTAATATGAAAAAAGGATGTTTTTATGAATTCTACCCTAAGTCAATTTATGTGGACTCTAGAAAACTGGGAAATACCATCAAGTCAGCCCTTTCTTTTTAGCAGGGGGTCTGTACATACATTGTGAACTTACTTCAGTGAATTTCTTAACAAATTTTGTAGGGGAAGTGGATATACACAGCAGTGAGAAGAGGATAGCAAAGCGATTGGCAAGAAGGTGGTTTCTTATGTTCACATAAAGGAATTAACATGAAGTAATATGGCAGGGATTTAGTGAATAGCAGTTTGCTATGGAAACAGAGGTATTGCTTTCATTCTTGGGAGAGTGATCTGAGTATATATACATATTTAAGTACCAGTTAAGGTCAACAGGGATCATGAGCTGGAAATCACTAGCTTTGCCTCCATAAGCTATGGAAACTCATTTATGTTGTCAGCCTTAATCACTTTGTCACATTAAAGCTATTACTTTATTTCAAGTTTCTGATCCAGAAAAGTTTCTCTAATTTCTAAGGATACAGGTAGTCCTTGTTTAGTGACTGCCTCATTTAGTGACCATTCGCAGTTTCGATGGTGATGAAAAAGTAACTTCTCAACCAATGTGCACATTTACAACCTTTGCAGGTCTGTAAAGCAAAGGAAAGCTGAAGGAAGATCATAAGTACAGTTGTGGTTTCACTTAGCGACCACTTCACTTAACGTCCAAGTTGCTGGTTCCAGTTTTGGTTGCTAAACAAGGACTATCTGTATGTTTAAGGAACTTTTCATAGACCTGCTCTTGTGCTATTGGGACAAAAGTTGTCAGAAATCTCTGTAGGTTATAAGAAGCTCACATCTGCTGGTGCTTCCAATCCTGTTTACCACAATCTGCAAAGATGAGGGAGGAATGGAATGAGAAGCGTCCAGTCAATTCAAAATGGTTCAGGTACATGTGGGGCCCTCTGCCTCTGCTAATATCTGCTAATATGATTATTAATATCCTGCACACTTTTAAAAAGCGTGTGTATTAGGGCTGTGCAGAAACCTGGTTTTAAAAAGGAAACTCTGATTCAGAGAGTGTGTGTGGACATGAAAGTCACACCTGTCAGCAGCTTCTTAATGAAGCTCTTTCTTTTTCTGAACTCACTTGGCAGCAACGGCTTGATCCCAGGAAAATATGTATTTAAGGAGGTGCTGACAGGAGTATTGTGCCTATGCCCACGTGTATACTGAATCACTATATGTCTTGTCACACAAACATGCAATTAAATACAAGTAGGTTGTATAGCAAATTGTTGTAGGAATGGGAGGTGGAGTGGAAAGAGTGACTTTTGCCCAATTGTTTATCCCATGGAATTTGGTGAGGGCTTAGCAGAGATGGAGAAATCACTGCTGTCTATCTGTTTGACTTTTCCAGCATCAATTTCTGAAGTTTGGAAGTAAATCTGTATCTGTGTGTGCACTATGCTTGATGTACTTTGGGAAAAGTAATCATGAAATTCCACACTAGAACTGGAGAGGTGGTGGATGAATGTCTTCTTCTTCACTTGAGTCTGTTTATTTCAATATAGGCATGGCAATGAATACTGTTTTCAGCAAGGAGGGATTATTAGTAGCAACTGAGCTCTGGTCCAATGGCATATATAAAGCAGAGGACATATTTGCACATCCTTCTTTTCCTAACTTTGATAAAGGAAGATATGAATATGAGCAAAACTCCCCCCACCAATTTGTTTGAATCTTTTTTCTGTGTTGGTTACTCTACTCTAACCCATAAAGCATTTGGCATAATGGTGGGAAATATATATATGTAGCGGCTGGATAGTGTAGTGGTTAGAACACCACCTTTGATGCAGGAGACCGGGGTTCAAATCCCGGCTGGCACCTACCTTACCAGTAGGGGTCCTTGACGCTTCACCTGCCTACCTCAAATATGAGAGTGACACGAACTAAGAGAGTCATGCTGGCTCGGACGTCGCCCGGATTAACAAGGTCCGCGTCAGATGTTGGGGAACCAGGACAATCTGATGTTAACTGGAACAAACCATACATGGACGAGACAAGAAAACTTGGAATTGATGGAATACTACTACAACAGCAGACCTAATGAGAGGGGATATATGAAACGTATGAGGGAACTATGGATAGGCAGAAGGCCTACATCCACACTAACTGAGAAACAACTAGTTACCCAGCGCTTCAACATAGTAAAGAGGAAGCTGCTCTCACAACTCGAGATAGACCAACTCTACATTACAACCCGGACTCAAGCAGACCTGGAAGAACAAGCAGTTGTGCAGCCAACACCTGAAGCTGGAATGTCACTGCCACCCCTTCCATTACAGAGCACAGCAGCTGATATGAGGCATAAGATCATGGATAAACTAGCTACAGTCAACCCTCGAGTCCGATTACCAAGGCTCAGTGGAGAAGTACCATCAGATAGTATGCTAGAAGATGCCAACAGAGCCCTCCAGACAATCCCTACTACCACCATAACTGAAACCAATGAATTGGCTCAAAACACCAGTTACTCATAGATAGAGCAGTCACCCGAGATTCAAGGTCTAGGCAGACCAATCTGAGCACAGCCTGGATTGACTACAGGAAAGCCTATGACTCAATGCCGCACACATGGATCTGTGAATGCCTGGCACTATACAAAGTCAACAGGACACTAAGGACCTTCCTCAAGCACTCAATGGGACTGTGGAAGACAACACTGGAAGTGAACTCAAGACAGCTCGCACAAGTGGCCATCAAGTGCGGCATATACCAAGGTGATGCACTGTCCCCACTGCTGTTCTGCATAGGCTTAAACCCCCTCAGCCAGATAATCACAAGGTCTGGATATGGGTACAAGTTCAAGAGTGGAATCACCATCAGCCACCTCCTCTACATGGATGACATCAAGCTGTATGCTAAGAGTGAACGAGACATCGACTCACTGATCCACCTGACACGGATCTACAGCGAGGACACTGGGATGTCATTTGGACTGGAGAAGTGTGGCAGGATGATAGTAAAGAGAGGGAAGATGGTTAAGACCGATGGAGTGCAACTACCAGTGGGCCGTATAGCAGACATGGAAACCAGCTATAAATACCTTGGTGTTCCACAGTCACGCGGGAACCATGAGGAGGAGGCAAGGAAGACAGCAACATCCAAGTACCACCAAAGGATAAGACAGGTCCTGAAGAGCCTGCTTAATGGGAAGAACAAGATCCATGCCATCAACATGTATGCCCTGCCAGTCATCAGATACCCTACCGGTATAGTGAGCTGGCCAAAGGAAGACATGGAGGCTGCCGATGTGAAGACCCAGAAGCTCCTCACAATGTACGGAGGTTTCCACCCCAAGTCCAACACCCAGAGACTGTACACCAGCCGCAAAGAGGGCAGGCGGGGTCTGATGAGTGTCAAAGCCACTGTCCTGGATGAAACCTGGAGTATCCAGGAGTACATCAGTAAGATGGCACCCAAAGATGAGCTGCTGAGAGAATGCTTCAGGCAGCAGCAGACATGGGAGGAAGTTCAAGCAGAGGAAATACCATGGCAAGACAAGCCCCTGCATGGGATGTACCATCGACAGATTGCTGAGGTGGCTGACATTGGGAAATCCTATCAGTGGCTGGAAAGGGCCGGACTAAAAGACAGCACTGAGGCACTGATCATAGCAGCACAAGAATAGGCACTAAGCACCAGATCCATAGAAGCAGGGGTCTACCACGCTAGACAGGACCCAAGGTGCAGATTGTGCAAAGAGGCCTCAGAGACAGTCCAACACATAGTGGCAGGGTGTAAGATGCAGGCAGGAACAGCGTACACTGAACGGCACAACCAAGTAGCTGGCATTGTGTACAGGAACATCTGCACAGCATATGAGCTAGACCCCCCCAAGTCCAGATGGGAGATTCCACAGAAGGTCGTGGAGAATAACAGGGCTAAGATCCTGTGGGACTTCCAGATCCAGACGGACAGGCAGGTACTGGCCAATCAACCAGACATCGTGGTAGTAGACAAAGACCAGAAGACAGCGGTAGTGATAGATGTAGCAGTGCCAAGTGACAGCAACATCAGGAAGAAGGAGCATGAGAAGTTGGAGAAGTACCAGGGCCTGAAGGAGGAAATGGAGAGGATGTGGAAAGTCAAGGCCAAAGTGGTCCCAGTGGTGGTAGGAGCACTCGGGGCCGTGACTCCTAAGCTGGGAGAATGGCTCCAACAGATCCCAGGAACAACCTCAGAGCTCTCTGTACAGAATAGTGCAGTGTTAGGAACAGCTAAGATACTGCGCAGAACCCTCAAACTCCCAGGCCTCTGGTAGAGGACCCGAGATTGAGGAAGTACCACCCATAGGGGTGAGAAGGGAATTTTTTTTTATATATCAGTTAGTGCAAAACCATCCATTTGCTCAGAGGAAGGAGGAAAGCAGGTGGTTTCCAGAAACTCTGCCTCTTCCATTTCACTTTGTTGGGCAAAATTGCTTGAAAGAAACCAGTTACCTGCATGGGGGCTGTTAGGAGAGGGAAAGCGTTGCTGCCATTGTACAGATCTTTCCCCATTGGTGAGTTGATTGAGCATAGTGACACAGTGGAATGAAATTCATTGCCAATCCCAGGCCTGCTCTACTGTTTGTTTTCAAGTTACTGTAGTCGCTTGACTTCCTTCCAAGGAATAAATAAGAAAACCTAACAGATTTTACACACTTTGAAGCTGCCAGAGGAAAAGGTCAGAATAAAATACTACTAATTTCCTTACTAGCAACATCTAGCATCATCTAGAGCAGGGCTTCTCAACCTTGGGAACTTGAAGTTTGGCTGGGTGAGGAATTCTGGGAGTTGAAGTCCACACACCTTAAAGTTCCCAAGGTTGAGAAACACTGCTCTAGAGTCATCCAAACATGTTGTAATGACAAAATAACATGAATGAGATGATTTCTGTTACTTCAGTGATGGCTGGTGATGCTATGAACCCCCTGAAAGTCAGTAGTGAGGAAATGACCTAACAGGTACAGCTAATGACTTAAGCTTAGCTGTACCTGTTAGGTCATTTAGGTTGGCACTGAGGTGTTAGGTCACTTGGTTGGTACTGAGATGAAGGCAATGTCATGGGGACATAGCAGAAAAAAAGATATTGCCAGACCATGTTTATGCAATGGTTAGGTGCAAATGAGGAAAGACCCTATGGTTGTAACTGTACTTACGTTATCTTGAAAATCTTGGGAATTATTTGTGAGTAATTACTCACAAGATTATGCTTAATCCCAAATTACAGATTTGGGGAGTTGGGTGTCACCAAGAATCCCTTGATTGGAGCAATCAGCTGATTCTCAGTTGATTTTATTGTAAATCAAATAAAATATAAATAAATGACACACTTTTACTTATTGTAAATCTTGGAATATATGGTGAAGACTTGAAAATATGAATTGATAGCATAGCCAAGGAAGCAGACATTTGTCATATCCAAAAACTACTGTGGGGTTGAGTACTATGTATGGAAAGGAAATGAATCATAACTGTTGTGTTCTCAGTCTGCTGTGCAGTCAGAGAGATGAGTGTCTTTCTAGCTAGGAAGTCTGGGCTTAGACAACTACTAGGTTACTGCCACACCACAACCCAGGGCATTGCAAATCCATGGAGTGCTTGCCTCTGCAGATTCCACTTACATTTGCTTTGTACTCTTCAGGGAGGGAACAGCCCCATTCTTCTCACAGCTCTGTGGAATTTTGTATTTCTTCAAGCGTCTTACTTGGAGCAGCTCTGTATTTCCCAAAAGCAGAAAGAAAAGGACAATTAATATGGATCCCTCACTTTCTGTCACATCAAAATGCAATTGCGTGGCAGCTTTTGGAGGGTTACAGAGGTAAAAAAGGACAAAATTAAAAACAAATTAAAAAAGATTAATATTATTTCATGAACCTCAGCCTCAGTACACCAGAATCCAGACCTAAGGTTTGCACATAGAGGATGACAACCCTCCTTTCTAGAGTTTTCCTTTAATCTATTTCAGGATCATATAAACATGTATATGATTGCATGTATATAAACATAGCCAGCAATCTGGTGCATGCTTATGACCAGATAGGCAAAAAGTAAATGGCATCATGTACATACCCTCTTTGCCCCAGGGCTGAGATGGTCTGCTGTTGGTTGAGGACAAATCCTTTTAATGGAACCTCTACCTTGATGTTAGCTTGCTGCCAAAGGCAGATCAAAGAGTTTCAGTAGGAAAATGGTATTTCCCATAGGAAAACACAGTACAACCTCCTTTAAAAAATTTTTTTTATTAATTTTCAAGATAGAGTAAAATATAGAAGAGTAGATAAAAGGAAAAAAAAGAAAAGATTAAAAAAAGAAAGAAAACACAGTACAACCTCCTAAGCAAACATTCTGATTTGCCTGGAGGAGGATCCAGACAGGGTTCCAATCGGCCTGTTGCAGGACCGTCCCTCCCATCTGGCCACAGGACTCTGTGCCTCCGTGGTTGTTTCTGCTTTGACTGCTGGAGGCAACAGAACTTCCCTGGCAATGAAGGGGTTTTTTTTAAGGCTCAGGTAGGAATATTGACTTGGGAGGAGATTGCACAAGGTTGCTATTCCTACCAGTCACTTCAGCTGCTTGGTTCTTTTCTCCTGCAAGCCTTTGACAATTGCATCCGCATCTTCAGGTGAAGGTAGCCAATTTGTTGGCCTTGTTTGTGAGGTACAACAAAAAGAATGCTGTGGGAGCAACAGTTTTTGAAATGATATCCATCCCTCCTGTCTTGAGGATGGGAGGAAAGCATATCCCAGGAGATGTGGAGAAAAGCCCTAAATCAATTCCGGTTTCCAATTCAGTAGTTTGATCAAAGGACCAAGAAGAGAGAAGTCAGAAATAATCAGCTGCTTTTCAAACCACAAAATAAACCAAGATTTCAGTGCCTAGCCTTTGATGACATAGAGAACTTTAATATGGTCTGACCATTACTCTTCACCAACTTCTAACTTAAATCTTCTTTGAGGCAGTCTTAACAGCTGAAGATTTCATGCACGTGTGCATGTAGTTTTCTTCGTAGCAATATGAAAATGGTTTGTCATTGCTTTTCTCCAGCATGCTTTTTTTTTGCAACTCACCCCCCTCCCCCAATCCTACAGCCCTGATGATTTCCTGGGTCTTCAATTCAAGTACAGTGGTACCTCGAGTTACGAACGCCCCTCCTTACGAATTTTTCGAGATACGACCAGCTCCGGCCCCAAAAATTTACCTTGACATGCGAACTCCGCCTCGAGCTACGAACCGGATCCGCGGCCATTTGCCCTGCTGCCACGCGGTCACGGCTTCCTGTGGGCGAGATCGCGGTAGCAAGGAGACGTTCAGTGAGGCTTGTGGTGTGTTTTGTGGCATTTGGAAGGTTTTTGGTGTGCTTGTCAGCATGGCTCCAAAGAAAATGCAGAGCAGGCTTGGCAAGAATGTATTTACATTGAACCTTATGGGGAAATTTGCCTCGTGGTGCGACCAAATTCGGAGGGCGGATTAGCCGTATTTACATTGAACCTTATGGGGAAATTTGCCTCGTGGTGCGACCAAATTCGGAGGGCGGAACGGATTAACCGTATTTACATTGAACCTTATGGGAAAATTTACCTCGAGTTGCAACCAACTTGAGTTGCGATCAGAGTCACGGAACGGATTAAGTTCATAACTCGAGGTACCACTGTAATTACATTGGCCAGGTCTTTTTGAGATCTTCTGGGTCTTGCCCTCAACCTGAAGATATAATTCAACAGGGCTTTTTCGTTTGTTTTGTTTGTTTTTGTGTTTTTTGAGGAAGAGGGAGTAGCTTAACATAAAGTCATTTAAACTGACCAGGAAGTACTTTGAATGACTTGATCAAGTGTATTCCACTTGACACCTACAATACCTGCTGAATATAGGATAGAGCACTGTTTCTCAACCTTGGTAACTTTAAGATGTGTGGACATGCTGGCTGGGGAATTCTGGGAGTTGAAGTCCACACATCTTAAAGTTGTCATGGTTGAAAAATACTGGGATAGACTCACAGGGGAAGTTAACCTGGAATGTGGATTCCTGGAGATTATTCATCTGGCCATGTCAATCCTTCGTTTGAAGGAAGTATCTGGCAAAGTTATAAAATAAAGACCCTTCCCCCCTCCCCATGATTGTAGTTTTCCTTATTTGTTGCTGCAAGAGAACAGAATATGGTGCAGCGTGTAAGCCTTCAAAGGTAATACCTTAGCCAAATTTACATGTATAGTTTGAATTTAATACTCTTAATAATCTCAAAGTGATGTTGGTTAGGCTGCTTGCTTAGTTTTTTTTAAAAAATAAATAAATAAACAGCTGACACCGTTGCAGAAAGGGGAGGAGACCCAAATTTGAAATGTGGCTTTGCCCCCCCGCCGCCCAAGTGCTGCTGTTGTTGAAATCTTATAATCCCACACCCATTATTCACAAGGGGAGGAATGTGTATTGTCTTGAATGTGCTCTGTGCCTGAAGGGTAGTGGAATCACGCCTCATCATAGTGAATTCACTGACTGGCTATCATACGTAAGCAACGTGTCACCAGCAGGATTGCCAGTGTTTCCAGAGACACCATGGAGTGCGCCCATGATTCTGATATCATTCTGATAATTACTGCCAATGTGTGTTTTCCTCTTTATCTTTGATTCATTTTAATAAATGTCTTAGGGTGTTTTCATTTAATTGTTTATTTAACAGGTGTTTTAAAAACTTCTGTTATTTTCATCTGCCTTGAAGATCCTTTCAGGGACTAATAATTAGGATGTTCTAAAAATAAACTGCCTGATGTAGTCCTGGCTGCAGTGGAAGTGTTTCCTACTAGCTTTATGCATAGCTTGTAGCCTAAACATTCAGAAATAATTTCCCCCCAGAAAGTCGATTTAAATAAAGGGTATAATAATGGATCAACAGCCCTATGCAGGAAATAACCAAATAATAGAACTTTGCTCTAACATGCAGAAATGTCAGATTCAGCAAAGTCTGAAAAGCACTACTTCCTCATGATTCCCCTTGCTTCCTCTTGTCTACAACCAGATTTAGTTAGTAGCAATGCAATGTAATGGCCCTATGAAGTGGTAAACTGAGCTCCAATATAGGTTCAGGGGTTGGCTGATTACTCTCTCTCTCTCTCTCTCTCTAATATCATTCAACTCCTGAACCTATGTTGCAGCTCATTTTAATAAAAATAACAATTTATTAAAGTTGTATGCCACCTGATTCTCAATGACTCTGGGCAGTTTACAACAATCAAACAAAGTAATTACAATAAAATTAATAAAACCACTTCATAGGTATACCAATGAGCGTGTTTGTGTGTGTGTGTGTGTGTGTGTGTGTGTGTGAATTATTTATATATATATATATATATATATATATATATATATATATATATATATATATAAATCTATTATGACAAAATGTCACACTTGCCAATTTATTCTCAGCCTTAGTTCTCAATTCTGCCAAATTCTAATGCTAATGCTAATAATATCATCTGCCCTGTAACAGGTTAGAGGAGGCCTGTGTTATAGTTCAGTGTGTCTAGTGATTCATTTCACTTTGTAGCAGCAATTTGTAGACCTTTCCCAGTGTGATTACAAAGGATATAGCACTTTCAAGACTTCAGAACCAAATACATGTAGAAGAAAAAATCCCACTGTGGCTATCTGGCTTTCTGGGAGGAAGAGTGACATAACAATAATTGAAAACTGGGAGGTAAATGAGTTTCATATATAAAAACTAACGTCTCTTTCAAGTCGAGTGAGGCTCCTAGTGACTTTCATGGACACACCCAAGCTATTTTCTTGACACAGTATGGAATGTTGGAAAATTTACCTTGGGTAATTTCCAGTTAGGTTTGCCCCCACCACACTCCCAGCCAATTCCAATATCCATTCCATATCAGAGCAAGCACACATGACTCTCAGTACAGCAATAAAAAATGTAGCTTGATGTTTATTTATCAAACATCAGCAAAAATCAAAAATAGTTAAGGGGACAAAAGGCAGGCAAAAGCAGAGGGAGAGAGAGGAGAGAGAGAGGTAGGTGAGGCAAGAAGTAAAAAAGCAGAGGACTTACTAACAACAATCTACAGTCTCAATATCTATATATCTACAGGGACAGAATTTTCCAAACCCCTGGAAACAATGCTATGGATAATTAGCATGGACGGTCCCAAAAGGAGTGGCTTTTGGTTATTCAGCTTTCAACCTTTTATGTACATAACAGCTGCAGAATAGAGATGGAAAGTACAAGACCAGTTGACCCTTCCTCTATTCTGCACCATGAAGGAAACAATTTGGTAGACAGGTACGACACATCCAACATGGAATTGGTTGGTCATTATCTTCTTTTCAGACTAGCCTACAGCTCTGGACTTCCTAGATGCCATCCCCCATTCATGTACTAGCCAGAGGCAACCTTGCTTAGCTTTCTGGATTGGCCAAGGTTGCATAGATGCTGCCACCTGCTGTGATGGAAAATTCATATATACAGTAAGGGGGAAAACATATATTTACTAAGAAATGGCACCTTCCCTAGACTGATATGCAGTACTGCCAGAGGTAGATGCCACACTTGATCTTAGCCCAAAAGCTGAAAAGTGAAGTAGACAGATATTATGCAGCGCTCTCACAATTTGAATGTGGCATTCCTATTCAAAATGCATCAAGTCTTCCTCCTTCATGTCCCTGTTCATTCAACACATGGCATTTGGGAGAGAACAGTGCTTGGCATTTCTGCCTCAAGACTTCCCAGGGTTAAAAACATACTGCTTTTCTCTATTGGGACATTGTTGAATTACAGCTGGAAGCCCGAGAGGCCTGTAAATGTGAACTGAGTCACAAAACTATGTGAACTGCCAAACATCTGCATTCCCAGGAGACGTCAAGGGAATGGCCAAACCAGTGACAAAGCAATGAAAATGTTTTCTTCTTGGGTTAAAGACACTACAGCTGTTGAGGAAACCTCTCCGCTTCCCACCAGAAATGTAAACTTATTTTTAGAAATGCCTTGAGATATTACTTTGATCTGACCCTCCGTTTTAAAACAGCTTCTGTGCAATGATGAACAGATACAAGTGTTCTCTGTTTTCATTCTGTCCTCATCTTAGAGTACTGATGAGACGAAATGAGTGATTCTGCTTTGCTACCGGGGGGATGGGGAGAGGACCCTCCAGTTTTCACAAGCAATTCTGGGGGTTGTAGAAAATGAGCAGAAGGGGTGCTTTGTTTTAACTGAGGCTTCATCAGAGTGCCTCTTGGTGCCTTGCATGCACAGAAGTCATTTCCACTGAAATAAAGCAATGGGACCCAGCACAGTGTCAAGTCGTGAGGTATTAGAGCCAATGAGGTAGAATGTCTTTCTTTTCTGCCTTGGGGAGCTGCCTCAAAGCAGACTGAAGCACTGACTGGAAACCCCTTATGGACTTTTTGCTGAAAAAAGAAAAAAAAAGAACTTGTGATTTATGGGTTTGACAATTAGAAAGGGTAGCTTATAGAAGAAGGAAATTATAGAAGAACAAAATGATCGAAGCCCCTTTAAAATATAAATGCATTTATAACTTCTGTCAAAAAGAGTGGAAGCCTCGTCTCTATCATCTTTTTTTTTTCTATTTTCTTTCTTACTTATTCACTATTTTTCTTTATTTTCTTTGTTTCTTTTCTAATATTTGTATTGCTTTCATCTTGTTAAAAAATTTCTTTAATAAAAGTAATATTAAAAAGCAGGCTGCTTCAGCAACTGGTGTCAAAGTAGGTCTACAAAGCAAAATGGTGTCACTTTGCATAGTTTGATGCAATTTGGCACAACTAAGAGGAATCTGATTCTTACAAGAAATATATGTTAACATGAGAGCATCTTGGATACCTTGGTTGCAAGTTGTCTGGTCACCTCACATATCCCTCCCTCCCTCCCTCCCTCCCTCCCTCCCTCTCTTCTTTCTTTCTTTCTTTCTTTCTTTCTTTCTTTCTTTCTTTCTTTCTTTCTTTCTTTCTTTCTTTCTTTCTTTCTTTCTTTCTTTCCATTTTGACACAATTTTGGAGACTTTTACTAAAACAGCACAGTACCTGGATTTCAGATGTAGTATGTTTATTAAAGTTATATGTCCTTAACTGAATGAGATGATGAGTTAGGATGTGTATAAGTTGCTCTGCCACATGCAAAAAGTCCCCAATATGTGTTTTTTCCCCTTTTACTTGGATTCCTAGTTATGGTAACATATTCCTACAAAGTACTGCACATCTGTCTACTTACTGCAATGCTGGTTTTACATTTCTTTATAAAATATAAAAAAGTGCCCGAGTTGAGCAACATGGGGTGAAAAGTCTCATGTGGGCCCCAAAACTCTTTGGTAGTAACCTCTGGTGTGACTGCCAATAATGCTTGCTGAAAATTAGTAGTTCTGTTTCACACTATCTTGAGACAGGAAACTAACAAAAGCTGTAGGGTAAAATGTGAAATAGGGTTAACATAATCTAAAAAGCAAAGACCCTCCCCCAAATTACCACCAAATGTCCCCACAAATTAAAACAAAGACAGGCTCATCCATACATGGCATATACCCCCAACTGAGCCTCCGTTTGGCTGGAGCATCTATGGTGTTGAGGATAATGTGCTCATCTGATACATAGAAATTCTGCCTCAAATCCCTCACAGCCTTAACATTCACTTGTGGTCTGGGGCTTCTGTCTAACTCAGGAGAAGCTGAAGCAAAAGTATTGGTCCGAAGTCATACTCTGAAGGTGTTTGAATTGCCTCATGGAACTGATGTGAGGATGTTGGGGGAACAGAAACATTTATACCACTAAGAACTCCTATGAAGAAAGAAGAATTAAGTATGTAATAAAGAAAAAGAAACAAATATCTACTTCTCAGTAACAGAAATTGCAGAGCTGGAAAAAGTGTGGCAGGGGGAGGAAACAAAAATGAAAAGTGGCAGAAGCAATTTCTCTGTGAGGAAAATTGATCATGTGTTAGTCTTTTTGTGCATAAAATAAGGGAGAGTCGTGATAGAGGTATATATAATTATGCATGGTATGGGTAGGGAGTTTTCTCTCTTTCAGTGTACTAAAATTCAGGATCATCTGATGAAGCTCAATAGGGGTAGACTTGGGAGATAAAATTAATTCTTCACTGAGCAGCTTCTGAAGCACTTCAGTGAGATGCTTCAACTCATGGATCACACTGTCTTAAAGCAATGGAGCATCTCACTTTGCTCTCTATCTTCATCAGCCTCAGTCTGGCAAATTTCCTTACAAGAAGTGGTTTTGTGGAGATGCTTTGACAAAGCATCTCTTCAAAGCCATATTCTTCACACAGCACATTTTACCTATTAAATTCCAGTAACAGAAACTGTAGGCTTCTTGGTACCTGTTCTGAGAAGCATGAACAGAAGAATATGAAGGTCAAGTCTCCACACAGAGCTTGACTCCTGGTGATTTCATGAACACTTCCAGATTGTTTTCTAGGGAACAATACGGAATTGTTTTGCCACTGTTTCCTTCTGTAATTTTTTTTTCCAACTTCCCAATCCAGCTTAAGTACAGAGGTTTTCTGGTGGTTACTCTTCAAAATGTGCTTCCCAACCAAGGCATCTGCTTGGCCACCATGGGAACAAAGTGCTGGATAAGATAGGCCTCCAGTCTGATACAGTGGTCTTCTTTTACACTGTTAGGTACATGTCCATTGCTTGACACAAGCTACTATACTGAATCCTTCTTTCTCAGTTCTTTTTTGGGGATTTCATTTCAGGTTAGACCATTGCTGCCTACCATATTTCCAGACTGATGGAAACCAGGAAAGAGATAAGAAGATAGTTCAGCTTCAAGTTAAATATATGCATGGATACTGCACTTCACTTGAAATGTGGTTGATGTTTGTACCCTCTGCTGGACAGTTGAGCTAACAAGAAGGACTTTGAAAAAGATTGAAAAAGAACTGCCTGTTAAAATACTGTGTATTTATTTCTCAGAAATTACTTTTATTTTTTTTTTCTGCTTGGAAGTTTTGCCCTTGAAAAAAATAATTGTCACCCTGGCTAATCCCAGATCAGAATGGCTCTATGCCTTAAGCAAGTTTTTAACAAAGACAAAACATTTCGCCCCCGTAAGAAATTCGAGCCAGGCACCCAGCGGTTTGAACTATACAAGAAAGCCCAAGCTTCCCTCAAATCAGGACTAGACTTAAAGACTGTAGTCCAGTTGCCCCCAGGGGAGAACATCAATGACTGGATTGCAGTGCACCTTGTGGACTTCTTCAACAGGATAAATCTCATCTACGGGACCATATCTGAATTCTGCACTGAGAAGAGTTGCCCCATTATGTCTGGTGGTCTGAAGTATGAGTACCGATGGCAGGATGATTATCGATTCAAGAGACCCACCAAGCTTTCAGCACCTCATTATATGTGCATGCTGATGGACTGGATTGAGACACTAATCAACAATGAGGACATCTTTCCTACTAGAATAGGTAAGTAAGCTTTGATTGCTACCTGGGAAGTTGATTCTTTGTCCTTATAGCTCAGTGCATTATTTATTTTGGCTTCAGTTGCTCCCCAGGTTCTTCTATAGGTACTCTGAGCTGAGTACCTCCCTTCTACTCACTCCAGAGGAAAAACTGGAAAAGAACCTGGCATCAGTTCCTGTGAGAGGAGACAGTTCCTTTCCCCATGCCAGTCCTTCCTTGCTCCTTAAAGCATGTCCACCCATGAGCCTTTCCAAAACTAACTAACTCAATCAATCACAGATCTTCACTTTTTTTGTACTTCATTTGTTTTTCTTCATTTTTGCCTTCCTTGTTAAAATGGCCAGCAGCTCACTGTGAGGGGATACCTTGGAGGATCTTTTTAAGTACTGAGTAAGGCTTTGATCTCTAGCAATATGCACCCTCACTTCCACAGTGATTATCACCTCCCCACTACTAGGAGGACACAATACCACAAGCCTCTCATAGCTGTCAGAGGGTTCACTGCTGTTCCTTGTGGGAGCCAGATGGCCCACAGAAAATGGATGGTGGTAATGCTGCCTTAACCCACTATCCTTCACTAATGAAACAGTAGCATTTGAAATATTAAACTGGCTGACAGGTAATATCCCCTCATGAAGGCCCAGTAACTCCCCAGAGACCCCCTAGGGAAAGTACCTAGGTGGGCTGCAGCCTTAGACTCCACCTTTACCCCAGGAGAAACAGGAAGGGTGAGAAATCTCATCTTGTTGCGTCTAACAGGAACAAGCCTCAAGGGGACAAGAAGTAGAAGAAGCAGGATCAGTCTCTATATCCTTCTCCTCCTCAGAGAAGGATCCCTCTCCTAACTCCCATTGCAGGGAGCAAAGACCAGACCACCTTTGCAGGTAGAAGAGGGTTAGGGTTTTGAACTGACCAAGTGGGGAGAGACATGCAGGTTCTCCCTTATACCATGTCTCTCTTTTGAGCCAGTCAGGGAAAAGAAAAGGGAAAGTTGCCCTAGATGGAGAAGACTGTGGCAAGTCTGAGTCCACCCGATTGTTCCACAACTACTCAGAAAAAATCAGATTATTCAGATTTTTTTTTTATTGTGGATAATTCTGAATTTATTTATTTATTTATTTAAATGATTTATAGAGCCACCTCTCTCACAGCAGTGACTGTGGAACTGTTGGTTTAGCCTCTAAAAGAACCTTTTTAATACACTCAAAGCCTTAAGACTTATTTCAATGAGCTGACTCACACATGTACAGCAGTGTTCTGCTCATTATTAAAGCAGCTACATCTTTTTTTCTAGGCTTCCAGGCAAACTTGAAAAAAAGATGTTCCTCCTTTAAAGAACTGGATCATTGCAGCAGCATGTCTTTAATACTTCTCTTAATGTAGCAATGTCTCTTCTCGGGCCGGCACAAATTGCAGACAAGCCAGTTTTGCTTTTTTTTTTTTTTAAATGCAACAATACTTCCACAAATACAAAAGGAGGGTGTGAGGGATATGTATTGAATTTTTCTTCTATTGTGAAGGAATACCATTTTGACACAGCATGTTCCTTTTTGTTTTCACAGCTGGCCAGCTTCATAAATGCTTACTTGTGTCATCTCTAACTTTTCCCCTCCCATCTCCTTTCAAAATTAATACTGTGTAAAACGTTGCAGCTGTTTTTGTGTCTTTCTCATTGGTTTAAAACACAGATTGAGGCTTATTTATGGAAAGAGGCAAATAATAATATTTTATGTGTAGTGGGATTTAAAAATCCATGACAAAATACAGTTGTTCTGAATGAGTCGTTCTTCCCAGACTTAACACTGTAATGGCTGAAACTAAAAAATCCAACCGACAGGTTTCATTTGACTGTGTCAGAGAAATGTTAGCTTGGAAAGATGAATCGTTTGACATTCTCTTATGTAATATATTTGTGCTTATTGTTCCCCATTTATAATGCATTAATATATCAGTTAACAATATTTCCATATTGGAATAAATGGCACTTTGAAATCATCCATTCCTTACCATGATGACACCAAAATGACAAAATGTGCATTGTGATGTCATAATGCAACCTTTCCCCTTTCATACTTGTGTCACACTGTTGTATATAAATATGTAAGGGGCATGGTTTGCGTGATGATGTCATAACAGGCATTTAGTCCCTTCCCCCTACTCCATCAATGCCCTTGGACACTGGACAAGGTGGTAGTCAGGATTTAGAAATCCTACAAGATGTCATTCTTCAGTTCTGCCCCCTGTACTCATAGGATTGTAGTCAAACAACAGTCTCTCTTTGAGGATGATACAACTGAGTTCCATTTATATGTACACTCATCCAGTTATAATCTTTGTTCACAGGTTTTGAGATATTCCTAGTTTTTAAATTAAAAAAAAAACTTTACAAAAACCATTTGTCAGTGAGACAGAAATGTCATATGACATTCAACTCACTTTAAAATGATTGGCTCTGGCTCCTGATAGCAAGAATTGAACATTGATGCATTTGAGTTCCCCTGCTCATAAAACTAGACTCAAAACATATTTCATAAATTACCTTTTCAGTATTGTTTCAGGTAGTAGCTAATACAATAAGGCAGCATGCATTTCTCTGATGTGTATCATTATCTGTGAATATCCTGCCACTTAGCAGAGCTGGATAGAGATTGTGGCAATCCATTTCCACATTCCAAAGATGATTTGCAAGAACTAAAAACACATGATTCTTAGTGAAGAAGAAAACAAAACAGAATCTCAATAAAAATGTCCTGACTGTGGTCTCTGAGGTCAAGAATACAGTACATAAGCTGCAGTTCACTTTTAATATAGCAAGTGAGATTAGCTATGGAAAAAGAACTTCAGGAGAAAATTGTGCAAATATGAGTGATAAGTCCAGGGAGGATTTGGCATACTCTCCCTCATCATACTTTTGTTCTTCAGATCAAATTACCACTCTCAGTTTTTAAAGATTATTGGGGAAGAAACACATTAAAAAAAAAGGGGGGGGGGGAAGAATCGTCACCATTAGGCTTAGTTTGGCATTCATGGACTTTCACAACGAGAAACTGGGAGATGATGGCCATTACTCCATCAGTGGCACAGTCTTCATAGTATCACCCAGTCATTACTGACATGGTATAAAGCCACTCCTCATTACTGTGTTTTGAAACAACAATGGTGGGATGACTCTAAAAGATGCTTTAAGTCACTAGAAGGGAAATGACTAATGTCAGTGATATGGCACTGAGCTTCAGTAAAACTTCTTTTGGATGCCAGTGAATAGATATTGCAATTTCCTAGGATCCAGAAATAACCCCACCATCAATTATATTTTGTTTGTTGTCACCTTCTCAGCAGTGTGTGCTTGGCTAAATTGCTATGTACTTGAACAACTGCTAGCTCTAGAAGCACTTCTGTTTAGAATGCATTGTGATCTCTGTGGCATAGGAGAAATTTTGGGCTGGGATTAGGGCTAGACCAGGAGCCCTTAAACCTTTCCAGGGTTGATTCAGTCATCATGGTAACTGTTATCAAAGGTTGGAGGAAAGTCTAATGAGATCAGTAAGGTGAAATTTTCCTCTACATTACATTTTCTCTCAGCTAAAGCCACTCAGAAGAGCCTTTTGCCAAACACATGGCAAGATCAAGAAAATAGATGGGGTCCAAACTGAGACTGGAGCTGCTGTGCACCAGTTGTTCGATAAGGTTTCCTGGGCAAATGGCCTTAAACAGTTCAAAAGTTTAATGTGCTTTTCTTAGTTTCAATTCCAATATATTAGAGGATCCTGTGTTGTGGAAAGCTGACCTTAGATATCTTAGTGTTACATGAAACGAGCATATCTTACTTATCAGATTTCTACCACACTTCCTGACTGGAGGAAGGTTGTGATCTCCTTTTAGGCAATCAGAGTATGCAGTTCCTGCTTGTGAATGTACTGACGACAGCCTAGTTTGCTGCTTTTACAATATACAGCAAAATTGGCTTTCAGATTTCCACATAAAACAGAATAGGAAAATAATAGAATTGCATGCCAAAGCTCATTCAAATTTCCTTCCTTTCATAAACTTGATGAACCATGCATGGTTATTCAATTGCAGTTGGGAAAAAAATCCAGAACTCAGCATAGATATTATTATTAACTTAATGCTTTTCAGACCGAATTTGGTATGGCAGGAGAAGCCAACAAGTGAAAGACTGAATTTGAAAATGGTCTACATCTGCCTTGGGGCTACAGAGGGGCTACGATGAAGAAAAAAAAAATCCCCAATATGTCCCTATTTGTTGTTCAGTCGTTAAGCCGTGTCCGACTCTTTGTGACCCCATGAACCATATTGCGCCAGGCCTTTGTGTCCTTTACTGCCTCCCTGAGTTTGCTCAGTTTCATGCTCATTGCTTCAGTGATGCTATCTAGCCATCTCATCCTCTGCCGTCCTCTTCTCCTTTGGCCTCAGTCTTTCCCAGCATCAGGGTCTTTTCCAAAGAGTCCTCTCTTCACATTAGATGACCAAAGTATCTGAGCTTGAGCTTCATTATCAATCCTTCCAATGAGCAGTCAGGGTTGGTTTCCTTAATATGTCCCTATAGGAGAGGCAATTCAGCAGTGGCTTGGAATGTTCGTGACTGCTCCATTCTAAGCATTTTCCATTCTTCTCAGTCACATGACCCAGAGCAGAGTATGTACAGCCAAACACATCTCCTGCTTCCCAATGCATGTATGACACAAACATGTTACTTCACTGACCAGAAGGAAATACAAATGATTTCTATGATCATTGCTGGTAAACAGGTTGGAAGAATTTCAGAAGCCACACTCTGCAGGCTTTCCCTACTTTGTTTCATCTTTTAGCTGTGCAAGTAGTTAGGCAGAAATGTGTACTAGATGTATCTTTAATCATTGCATTAGGGTTTTAAAGAGGATTTTCACCGGAACAATAACATGTAAGAAGCAAAGTTTTTCACTGATCTTTTTTCTTCAGCTGCCCTGACTCCAAAAAAACCCCACGCCTCAATTAGCTGTAAGATGAAGGCAAGCTAATGGGAGCTTTCCTTTTAGGGTTGTGGCAGCTGTAAGAAGGGGGAAAGGAGAACAGATTGTTGTCTCTATGTTGCTATCCTAATGAATCCATCCCCATGCTTCCTTTTAATTAAAACAAACGAACAAACCTGAATGTTCACGCTTGAGTAAGATTGAACGGCATTGCCAAATCTTAAAGCACTCTGTCCAAAACACACCATGTTGATTTAAGCTTGCACACAGTTAACTTTTGAACTGGGCATGGTGAATGGGGGCTGCTGCTTACCAAAGTACCATGGAAAAAGTAGGTATAGATGCCATGGCCTCTTTGTCTCTGCTTCCTTGGTTATTTTATTGCAATCTGACAGCCTGTAAATACAAGCAGACACTATAAACTATCCTAAAAGTAAATTAGGGATGCCAGAAGCTTAATAGAACATGTAAGCAATGGCATATGTATTTGGCTTGCTTGTGTGTTTAAAAAAGGATGTTTCTCAGCTACAAACCCAGGAGTGGAGCTACAAGGAGGGAGAATCTCTAGAAAGGTGTAATGGCTACACAGACCACAATTGTATACCCAAGAGCAGTGCAGAGCAGTATCTATACATGCTTGTTTTTGTATATGCTAAAATTTGCTGGAAGGCAACATAGTTTTGACTTTTCCATGGTTACATGTGGTTGAGTTGTTTGTGCAAACAATGCTTCAGAACAAGTACTTTACAACTCTCCCGTGCTATTTTAGTACTTTAACTTTCTAGCTATGCTACATTTCATTTTTAGAGAACAGCATTTTAAACTTCTACTCTCAAGAGAAAAACTCTTTCTGGAACTATTTTTATAAGCCAGAGAATCTAGGATTTGCCTTTCCAAGGTATTTGTAGTCTTGAAATCCTTCTTGACTGGATTCACTTAACATACTGAGTCACAAACTAGCCAACCATATTTTAGCCTAGGATGTTGTACAAACAAAATTGGTATGGTTAATGTATGGTTGGAAGTCATGAAAACCAGAAAATTGGGTTAATTAGTAAATCATCGTTTACCATAAATGTGCAATACAGATATATGTATAACCATTTTCAGAACTCAAAACTTAGACAGCAATTAAACCCCAAATAACATGGCAATAGCATCTGAGAACTTCTTGGAATTTACACATCTGATTCTCGTGAGTTCTCTTTCTGTGCCAGCACGGCTGGCTGCCAGGAAGCAAGTTAGCAAGCTATAAATCTGCCACAGGCCAGAGATAAGGAAGTTCAGGCTCTATTGCAGTTAACTAGAATAAAACAGCTTTTGAAAAAGTGTTTTTACAGTACCTTTGTGGACAGATTGTACTGTCATGGTCAAACAGGCATTGAGACCGGTAAGCTATCAGTTAGGTAACAAATCTGCTGGAGAAGCAAGAGAAGAGATCAGAAGAAATCTAACGTCTAAAACAAAGCAATGCAGGATATTCACAGGCAAGAGCTGGGTTTTTGATAAGTTGTTCTCAACATTGTTTGAAAGGAGTTTGTATGATAAATAAGCCATGCTGAACCCCCACCCATCAAACAGTAGCTGCAGAGTCTACTCTCCTGTTAGCACTCGCATGGCTAGCCTCCCAGATCTGCAAAGTCCAGCCTTCTCATTCTAGGTCTTCATTAAATGCCTCTGCCTAGGACTAACTTCCGAGTCTAAGAGATTATTGTGATGTGGATGAGGGGTCCTGTGGACTTGCTGGGTCAGTCCAAGTCAGAGTGGAATCACTGGCTCCAGTATTGCTAGAATCTCCAGTAACAGGACTGCTGCCACTTGATGCTTCTTTCATAGATTAGATGTAGCCTAATAATCCAACTGTATATATATGCGCATGTGTGTGTATGTATGTATGTGTGTGTGTCTACACATACAGGTAGCCCTCGACTTACGACCACAATTGGGACCAGAACTAAGCGATGCGGTCCTTAAGTGAGTTGCGCCCAATTTTACAACCTTTTTTGCTGCAGTCATTAAGGAATTACTGTGGTCATTAAGCGAATCATGTGGTTGTTAAGCAAATCCAGCTTCCCCAATTGACTTTGCTTGCCAGAAGCCCCTGGGAAGGTTGCAAATGGTGATCACATGACCCCGGGATGCTGCAACCATTGTAAATACATGCCGGTTGCCAAGCGCCCAAATTTTGATCATGTGACTGCAGGGATGCTGCGATGGTCATAAGTGCAAGGACCAGTTGTAAGTCACTTTTTCAGTGCCATTGTAACTTCAAATGGTTGTTAAACAAATGGTCATAAGTCAAAGACTACCTGTGTGTATATGTATATGTATATGTATATGTATATGTATATGTATATGTATATGTATATGTATATATTCAGTTTTTTACTCCTAGCAACTGCCTGGACTAGTCCCTGCAGTTTTCTTGGCAAGATTTCAGAAGTGGTTTGCCATTGCCTCCTTCCTTAGGCTGAGCAAGCATGACTGGCTGAAGGTCACCTAGCTGGCTTCATGCCTAAGGCAGGTCTAGAACTCATGGTATCCTGGTTTCTAGCCTGATGCCTTAACCACTACACCAAAATGGCTCTCAACTGTATCTATAGTCTTCATATAAGAGGACATTTTAACTGACAGAGCAGTACAAAGCACTAAAAAATGCTTTGTTGTGTGTTAATGTATTCTGAAATAGAATGATCAGATCAGGGCTGCAAAAGTCCAGAACAACACTAGATGTCAATAAAGAGCTACAGAAAGTTCTAGCTGTACTGCCATCTGGTGGGCATCTTGTGCTTGATAGCTCTATTTTGAAAGTATGTGTTTGCCTATTTCATTGATTAATCATTTCATGAAAGTCCATAAAATGCTAAAGGTATCTTTTATATTCTGCAGGTATAAAAATGTACTCTATTGTGGAAACACCAACCCCCCCCCCCCAAAAAAAAACCCTGCTGTTTTCAAAATAATTATCTGGTGCTAGATGAATCACTCTGATCACTCTGATCACTAAATTATTTTTAATCCCTCCAGTTCATAAACTTTACAGTTACAGTAAAAGAAATAGGATGATAGTTGAAGTGTAAGCTCCAGGCCCTGTAATCTCCAGGTATCACGGTGCTAGGAGTGCAAAATTCTTCTGCATGAGACCATAACCATTGTGGGCCACCATGAGCTATATGGGCAAATGGTATGATTACATATAAGGACAGCTTCACGTATTCTTGAAGTGGTGGGAGGCAGCTGTCCAATGCAGAGGGAGACTCATCTATATATCAACTTCCTACGGTTACATAATTATGACAGTAGTAAGGTTTATGATGTCAAGGCACATGTCTATTCTGATAGCCCAAACAATTGCTACAATAGAAGCAGACCTTTCTCAAGGCATCCACTTTGCTACTGATGATGCTGAAGCTTTAGCACTTGGATTGTGAAGGAGGTACAAATGGAATGCCATAACTGGTAGCTCACCACAGCTTATTCCTGAACACATTTGTTGGGTTTTGAGATGCTACAAGACTCTGTTGTTTTTCTTCTGTCTTGCAGGTGTTCCTTTCCCCAAGAATTTCCAGCAGGTCTGCACAAAGATCCTCACACGCCTCTTCAGGGTTTTTGTCCATGTTTATATCCACCACTTTGACAGCATCATCAGCATGGGTGCTGAAGCTCATGTCAACACTTGCTACAAACATTTTTACTATTTCATCAGTGAATTCAGTTTGGTTGACCAAAGGGAATTAGAGCCTCTGGTAAGAAATGTGGACATCCTATCATGCTTCTCACTTCTAAACAGTAAGGGTTTCCTTTGGATGAAAGAGTGCTGGAGAGAGCAGTTGTGCAGAAATAACATGGGGATCCTTTGGGATACCAAAGTGAGCATTATTGCTTTACATGTTCCTAGCAATTAAGCCACAGACCATCTGCATAGGCACATGGTTTTTATCTTGCACAGAAAGGGAGGCCTACTGTGAATTAAAGAGATGTTTGGAGGGTTTTTTTGGATAAGAAGGTACCTTTTGAAGACAGGCAAAGCAGAAATCTGCACCTATACAACAACAACCTGCAACTGTAATTCTTAAGCACTACTAAGACATCTGTATTCCCATATTTTTTGGAGTCATGAACAGGGATTTTATGCATTTCTCTTCACTTTAGAATTATATGGAGGTAATTCAAGAGCTGCACTAAAACTTCCAGTTGTGTATTACCTAGATGGCTTAAGTAATACATGTGTGATATTCACAGGAGTGCAAAATTCATCCCCATGAAGGTTCCAGTGCAGACTGGCTTCACTTATTATTTGTTGATTAGTAGATTTATATGCTGTCTTTTCTCAAAAGCTCAAGGTGGCTTACATAGGGATCTCCCTTAATTTTATCCCCGCAACAGCAACCCTGTGAAATAGATTGGTTTGAGAGGGAGCGATCCAGCAACTTCCCATGGCTATGCTTAACCGTGCTTTTTAAAACATAGTTTGTTGACTAAACCACAGTTGGTTGGCTTCACACAGTACATAAGCCCAAAGCCATATCTTATGAACCACAATTGCTGGGTTCACTTATTGCACTAAGCTGAAATGTGATTGGTTAGGTTTTGGTTTAGCAAGATGTCTGAGCCCAGCTGCATCAAAATGGATTGCTCCACCTGAAATCCAATTTTTCCAATGAGGCATTTACTGTTTGGGTACAGTTTTCTAACTTAGATGAGGACATGTGTGCAGTGCTTCACATACATCAGAGCAACTGTACTTCTGCTGATCCTAAAAGGCAATTAAAACACAGGAAGCCAATGAAGGTGGGAAGAAGGAAAAAAAACCCTGTAATAATTTACTTCCCTCCTTCCTGTTGCTTCCCTTAAGGCATAATACGGGGAAGTTTCTCCACAAATATCCTTGTAAAATAGCAGTAACGTGTGCTCAGTATTGTTGGCTGGCTGTGTTTCCAAGTGGGAATTTAGTTTCTTTGTACCACATTGTTCAATCAATTGATTTTAAACAATTCTCTAAAAATATGAATTTGTCTTTTTAGAGCTAGGATACACACAGCTGCATGGCCTTACTCCTCCTGCTGCCAGATTCAAAGTGGCATGTGATTAATAAATATTCTTTAACACATCCATTGGCAACCATTCCTAAACCCAGGGATGCCAACATGATGAAATGTTTGTCATGAGATTATGGCACAGGCGTGGCCCTTTTGTAGTTGCAACCTGATCACATTAAGAATGCCAAGGACAGAGTTGGCTCATACCATTGCAATGCACGTTGTATGGCTTGCTGTAGAGGAATGCTTACGTAACCTTGATGAAGCTACGCAGGAATAGCGAAGGTGAAATAAAAGAGAACTCATCCTGGGAAAGAGGAAGGCATGAGAAAGAAACTCAAAATAATCCTGCCTTGATTCTGATTGGTATAAGACATGCTGGTTGGGGAATTCTAGAAGTTGAAGTCCACACATCTTAAAGATGCCAAGGTTGAGAAACACTGGTATAAGACAAGGCACAAAGTCTGGCATGCTTTCTGTTCGTACACCCTACATGAATTAAGTAGCATTTGTGTAATCTTTGGACTGTCTGTTTCCTGGCCTGGCTTATCTCAGTGGGTTGACATTTGCCCCCCTCTTGCAGATGCTGATGAGCGTATCTGCTGTAAAACTGACAGCTGCACTGCTTTCATAGTACAGTTACAAAACTCATTCCTCCTCTAAAATTGTGGGGTGCAAGTTTATTGAAATGTCCATAGCTAACATTAGCTTAAATGCTTTGACAAGAATCCTTCTACAGAGATGAGCAAGGAACAAAGCAAATTCAACTACTGCCACCAAATTAATTCTAGTTGCCAACAGAAACTAATACAGGGAAGAGTCTATGTCCTCCACTCAAAACTCTGTACAAGTTCATATTTTTTATTTGTTTGTTTGTTTGTTTGTTTGTTTATTTATTAAACTAATTTATATAGCCGCCCATCTCACCACAGGCGATTCCAGGTGGTGTATGGCAAAGCTAAAAACAGTCAATAAATACATTAAAAATATAAAAATCAAAACAAAACAGAGAATAAAAGGACGTTAAAAGTAAGGGAGCCACCTCACTAATTCCCCCATCCCCTGAGGTCCCCAGGCCTGCTGGCATAACCAAGTCTTAAGGGACCTCCGGAAGCTCAACAATGAAGAGGCCAACCTCACCTCAGGGGGGAGAAGATTCCACAGCATGGGTGCCACAGCAGAAAAGGCCTGCCACCTAAGGCCCACCAAATGTAGCTTCCTAGGTGATGGAACCCGTAACATGCCCTCTCTGCTGGATCTGGTAGGATGGGCAGATGAAATCGAGGAGAAGCGGTCCCTCAGATCGCCCGGCCCTATGCCATGAAGGGCTTTAAATATTTTCTTATTATGAAAGAGAAAACAGTAGAAAAAAATAGTTCCTAAATAGCATCCCTACTTTACATGTTTGAAAAAGCAGGAAAAGAAGTCCACCCTGCATAAGCAGAGAAGGAGGAGGGAAAGAAGATTTCATTTCTGTATAATGGGTACAGCTTATGTATAACTATTCTAGTACACCGCTGTTAAAGCTACTTGAGCCCAGTTATCTTTTGCATCTGCCCATTCTCTCTAGTCATGCCCTCTTCACCTATTTTCTTGCACCAGTAATTGGAAGAATTAGGTTGCAGTCATAATTCTGTACTAAATTAGTTATTAGGAAGGAAATGTCTTGGACACACTAGACCTACTTCCAAGTAAACATAGAACTGTGCTGCAAATGTTTCCTTTGGGAACTTGGTTTCAGGTTTGAATAGTAATTTAGAAAGAAGAATAGATTCTTCTTTTCTGATTCTAGTAGTTTCCATTATGGAGCTTATGTAGAATAAAGAGTATCAGCATACACAGCACTTCCAGAAAGGTATGCAGATCCAGTGATGACCTCTCTTTTCACATATCAGATGACGTTGTAGCTGGAGGCTTGTGTAAGTGAGGAATGCTAATTTCCCCCTCTATTTTCTATTGATTAGGGAACGGGTGTTCACTGCAGTGAAAACAATTGTTAAAATAGCTTGGTTTCATTTCCTTGTGCTTGAAGGGAAAAATCCAAATTTCTTAACCCCCTTCTAATCACTCTCATGGTCATGGGACTACACTGGATGATGGAGCCCACACACAGTCATTCTAGCATGTTATCAGTAGTCTTGAAGAGAATGGAGACATTGAGAGATGAAACAGAAGTGAGCAGTGCACATGTATTTTATTTTACTTCTTTGAAAGGAGTTTTGAGGCAAACTTTGCAGGGGAGGGATGGAGAACAATACAGTTACTGGTTGGAAACAGAATTTTGATTGGCTGCTAACCAAATCAAAGCAACACATGTAGAGGCATGGGTGGGATTCTAGGGTAAAAGTCTAGAGCAGTGTTGGCCAAACTTGGCCACTTTAAGATGAGTGGACTTCAAAGTGGACAACACTGCTCTAGAGGTTTGAACATTCTTCCCAGAAGCCCACTGGGTCAATACATCCTGGACCCACCTGCCCTGGTAGGAGATAGTTACTGCTGCCACCACCTGTCTTCCAGGGGACACTTCAACTAGTGTCTGCCATCTACCCAATCTGTGAAAGCTAAAGCTCCCACAATTTGTTCTGCCCTTCTGTTTATTAAGAGGTAAAACTAGGAAAAACAAAGACATTTGTAATACAACCTCCTGGTCTTGTAGCATAAAGGTGTGTAGCTAGAGGTTTCAGCTCTTCCTTCCTCTACTGGAAGATAAATCCATCTCGTAGGAGATAAACAAAATCAAATGTTATTTTTTAAAAGAAACTCAAAATATAGTACCTGGGCCCTGATTTACGCAAAATGCATGCAATAGTCTCGACAGACCACAAGACAGTGATTGTCTGCTATAATTCAGGATGTAGATTTTCAGCTCATAGAAAGAAGAGAAATCTTCTGGAAGACAGTCTTAAATTATACAGAATGTCTTACTTGCTCAGAAAAATAGGAATAAGAGAACATAAAGCTTAATGGAAAGCCTAACTCACAGTTTTTACCTATTTCTTAGAGACAACTTAATCCTAAAGCAAAGTCATCTTTTTTTTTTTAATCCTAGACCTCCTCTGACTTATTAGTGTAATGCCATTCATTGATCAGAGGTGCTGGGGGTACACCAGTTCAGGCACAACAACTTCTTTTTCCATTTCCCTGGAGTTTTTCCTTTCTCCGTAAAATATTGAAATCTAAATCTAGCAAAAAGGGTTGGTTTGGGGAATCGGCATTTGTGAATATGGTAGAAAAAGCACCTCTTCCTCTGAATACTGATCAAAATGCAAATGAAGACCAGCATTTAGACTGGCAGGGAAGTTGCAGTATTGTGACTGCAGGCTGGCTATTTTGCAACAACACATATATTTTCCTCCTCCTCCTCCTCCTCCTCCTCCTCCAGATGAAATGCAATAACCTAATGAAATAGGCCACTGTTCTATTTTATAGATGGGAAAAGTAGGACTGACACACATAAACCTCGTCAAACATCTGCAGATGTGCTAAATGTGTTTATTTCATACCTGAAATAAAATATGGCACTTTATCCAATATGCCTGCCAGCACTATGCAAAAGTTCATACTTTTGCAGAAATGCTTGATTTTTCTTGCTCTTTGCATTTGCAGCTTTGTGATATTTTACTGAATCCTTCCAGACCTCTTGCTCACACTTCAGTTGCTCAGAATTTCTCTCTTTGCACTTGACAATATAAAATGAAAACTTAATTCTCTCCACATAGGACTAATTTTAGAGATGTACCTCCTAGAAAAGCAATACTTTGTTTTACTGGGATAAAGCAGATTTTAGTTACAATAACAACAAATACAGTAATCCGGGAAATACAGAGGTTGCTGTGGGGATTGTTCCCCCCATAATCAAAGTTGTCTGACACAGAGATGTGTCACTGTTTGTGTCAAGAAGAAACAATGAAGAAAATAACCCTATGTGATATGGAAGGGATATCGAGAGGCTATCAAGAGAGAGAGAGAGAGAGAGAGAGAGAGAGAGAGAAGGAAGAATTCTATTTATGACAATAAATAGAATTTTTGACATGAGCATAACATTGTTCTCGGAAGTAGCTGAATTCCCAGGTTCATCTTTATTTAAACTTCCATATCTACTCTTTAAATACATGAATACTCATTTCCCCAATTTAATAAATCAAATTAAAGGTTCAGTTGCTTAGTTGCAGCAGCATAGGTCACTTTAGACCTATTGAAGAAAAAATAGATGAGCATTAAAAAAGTGGAAGAGAGGAAATGCACTTATATTTTTCCTAAAATAAGTGGAGATTAATGGGATGAGAAGAGAATCAGCCAATTTTGTGAGTGCCTTTCCTTCCTTGGGCTTTCACAGAAACCTGATAGTACAGTTGCCATCAGTTTGGCAAGAAGTCTATGTAGAAAGTCCATATACTTTCAAATGACTTGGGCTGGAAGGATAGCAAGAATGAACTGGAGGCATGGAAATCTACAAGGATGGTACAGGGGAGGCAGATGACACCATATACAGCACATCAGGACATAATTGTGTGAATGATGCATATTACATAATTCTTGTGTGTGATGGTATCATGACACCAGTGATGTCACTGTGGCTTTGATTGGAGGGTTCCTATATCAGTCAGAAAGATGAGTATCTGTAGAGTAAAATGTCTTCCTGTGATAGTTTGTATATGTCTGGAAAGAACACAGGGAATGGAAATGCTAATTTATGGTGCCTATGATCCTTCATATATCCATATACACCAGTATTTGTGTGGACTTCAACTCCCAGAATGCTGGCTGGGGAATTCTGGGGATTGAAGTCCACACATCTTAAAGTTGCCAAGTTTGAAATACATTAGCAACCACCGAGCTACCTAATAGGCCGAACTTTAATTTTGTTTAGATTCTTTTTAATAATAATAATGAGACATGTGGTTAAGCAAAGGGCCAACATCATCCTTTAATTATGCCTGTGGGTGACATCTAGGATTCATAGTGGATGACTGCATGAGACCCAATGCATGAGATGCTCTCAACATTCTAAACACACCATCCAAACACATTTGTTTTTTCCTGTCCTAGCTGATTCAGGTGAGATAAAATATTCTTAGATAGCATGTATTTGTATCAACCGAATTGTGAACCCCCTTGATCAACCTGTATGAGGTTTTTCATAATTGGGGATGATAAAAGAATACGCCTCTTTGTGTTTATAGATCTAAATATTCTGCATAAATATTGTTAAGAGATGCCCTTGGTGGATTTCAGCCTTCATCATGGGAAAATGTAATCTCTAGGAGCCGTTTTCTACGAAGTTATCAAGCTCAAGCATTTTTAGACTTTCTACTGATGATGGCGTGTGGCTCTCAGCCTAATTTCATGTGACAAGGCTCAGAAAGAAAGAGCAAGAAGGCTGTACAGTGCTGCAAATTCCACTTACTTCGGGCTCTAACTCCAGCTGTTTGTGATTCCCCACCTTCCCCTTCCCCTGATTCTTTGTAGGACCAACATATCCAAGCAAGTGATCTTCTGTGTAAGTTCTGGGACTGTTCTGTAGAGTTTGTGACTGTAGGCGGCATGATTACATGCAATCTGACTAGAAAGCCTAAGATGATTTGAGCTTTAACATCCCTCCCCAAATAGCAGTTAGCTCTGACATTTGCCTTCACTTTGGAATAATCTTGATGTGTGTGATACTTCTGACAACTACAGATGGCAGGCATAATAATCCACACTGACTGAATGCAAGACACAATACAAAACTGACAGCATTTAAGGAGCTAATATACTGAACAGACCTTAAACATTCCTGAAGTCAGGAGTTTCTTCATCACCAGTCTGTTACTCTAGTTTTCTCATACATATGCTTGCCCACATACAGTCATGCAAGTACCTTTACTAAAAAAATTAGCAAGAAATAATTTCATTCTCCCACTTGCTTATTTATCATTTTAATATATGTATGGAAAGACAGAGGGCCAGTGTGTTTCAATATAAGCTTTGAGAAATCTTGCTGGGAAAGGCAGAAACTGTATTCCATATTCTGGCATGGTTTTACTCATTAAATCATGCAAATGGCCCCAAATGTTTGAACTGTAATCAGCTGATCCTACCTACAGAATAAGTCCAGTAACTAGAATTATTGGGTTGTGTGCTTTTATGTATGGGGAAAAAAAAAACCTTTTGAATGTTAAACAAATAACACCAACAAACCCCAACAACAACCCACAACAGCCCCAACCCTGCAGTTATTACTACATCCATCTGTGGCATCCTTGTCACTACAGACTAGGACACTCTGTGTTAGGGTTGAGTATATACCACTCTATATTTCTTGATGATTAAGCATCAAACCAATACATTTCTAGATAGCCCTCTCTTCTTCTGCTGAGACTCCTTTTGGATTCTATTGCAGTGTTGTACAATGGTGTGATAAAGAATTGAGGACTGACTTATTTAGGTAGATATGAAAAACTACTTGAACATAGGCTACCATAATGTAATCATAATGGCAACTGCAAAACTTTTCACTTATTTGAAGTAGTTTCACATGACTTGTTTGCATGTCAGTTATTAGATGATAAAGTTCATTATACAAGCTTCCCTCTTCAAGCCGTATATTCTTTATGCTGTTTGAATGTCATGAAAGGGCTTTTGCCATAATCATTCATCGGTGATGGAAACTTTACTTGCTGTTTCCTGCAGCTATGTCTTTTCTTGTTGTCACAGAGAAATTTGATAGAATGATGATTTTATCCTCCTTTCCCTTACATATATTCTCTCTTATGTCTCTGGTTCTTTGTGATAGCAAAAGAAAATAGTAAAAAAGTAGAAATTGGATTTTTAAACACAACACAAGCTTTTGTGGGCATCTGCTTTTTTTGAGCCTTTTGGTTATCACCACGGCAACTCAAAGAGTCATTGCAAATCTTTCCTATGTTTACTGCCCATATCTCACTTCAGCATTTTAGTCCTTTCATCTGAAAGGTCTTTAGGTTAGTTTAAGCTGAAATCAATCTAGAAATTAATGATATTTATCAGGGAAATAATAATAGATTCAGATGCCTTACAAATAACCAGCATTTTATCCCTGAATCTATTTTTTTTAAGTAACAATACACTTACCAATAGTTTTGGATTATTTTTTACCAGGTATAAACTGATATATTCAGCTGAATTTTGATAAAGCTGATTTTAATTGATGGAAGAAGGTTTGGGAGCCAGATATCCTTGGATCAAATCTCACAACAGTAATGAACCTATTTAGGTGACTGAAGGCAAGTCACTTTGCTTCAGTCTCCTGACCTTCAATATGATGATGAAAATATTGGGCTAGATCCCAACATTGTGGTTTTGAGGGGTGAGAGGCAGGAATTTTTCTATCAGCAAAAGAATCTTTCCTTAGAGAAAGATTATTAGAAGAAGGGAACCTTGGAATCTATCCATTGGTTCTAACTTAACTTTTTGGTAGTATTGTTTATGGAAATATATCGGTATGCTCTGAATATTCCAAAACACTAGAGTATCCCTTAATTGGTAGAATATGGACAACAGGATGTTGGTCTGCAAAATACTATCTAGATTAGAGATCCTAGATTGCATAGAAGAGCATAAGCATGTTTGGGATAAAGCTGGGCTTCAATTATACTTGGCATATATTGGCAACGATGTGCAAAACTGACCAGCATGTGGCATAAGTATCCTAGTTTATTCCTTTCTTATGTTACTAAAAAGCACTGTATGAAAGCCTTAATTGATCAAAACATGATGGTTAGCAGAGATCGGTATCTATGGGCACATCTTGTGATGATTATGGCATATGGGAGATTGCAATTTGGAATATAAGAAAAACCAGTAATAACAAACAAAATTAATGAATGATATATATGTTGTGTGCTTGGGGAACTAATTGAAATGGGAAGGATGCAGTAGATCTGAACAAGGTGCTTTGATCTTGTGGAATAAAATGGATGAATATATAGAAAAGTGAAACAGAAAAGTGGATAGAAGTGAAAGTGAAATAGATTTAATTATGAATGAGATAAATATACAGTATGTCAGAAAATATGAAAAGGTGGGTGCATATGAAAGTAGGAAATCATAGATTGGTGATAATTACATTTTACATTTTATGAATGGTGAAAATGAAAGAACTAGAGATGACCTTTGGAAAAACTGAACAATATTCTGAATATGTTCTGGGAGAAGAGTTATTGTTAGGTGACATAAATGGATGTATGGGAATGAGAAAAAGAATCCAGAAAAATGTTTGAGCCATTGGAGGTCCAGGAATTGGTGACTATCTGCTTTAAAAAAGGTCTGTTTCAAAAATGTGATTTAAGCGTAAGTCTGTTCATGCATGCAAACAAAAATGTTATTGATAATGTGCCTCACCAGGGTGTGATTCAATCAAAATAATAGGTTAAATAAAAGTAAACAGCAGTTAAAATTACACAAAAGGAATAAAATCAATATACACGATAATATATTTACAGTCACAATGAAATAATATTATACAATGATAAAAGCTTAAACTTACCTGCCATCTAACTTTACCAATAAGATTTACAATAAAACATCTGTATACATTGCAAAGGAATATAAATTGAAGAGCTTGATTGATTCAATTGTTTAGGATGAAAGATTAAGAGAATTAATGAAGGATACTAAGATGATGATTAGTTCTGAAGGTGAGACAATCCATGTTTTGTAGCCAAGAATGGATATTAAAGAAAAATGAACATTGAAGGAAAGAATTGAAAGAAATAGGAGTGAAAGTAGAATGACTACAGGAAGTACAAGTCCTATATGAAAAAGTATTAGAAAATAAATTAATCTCCCAATCGAATGAATGGAAGTAAGGAAAAACGACATGGAAACTGGTTGGAACAGAGTGAAAAAAATGTTATAAAGTACAACAGAACTAAATGGAGTTATACTGAGTGGATAGTATGAAAAGGGATAATTGGTGAAATGATGAAGTGAAAGGCTATGGAAGAGCAAAAAAATGCTTATTACAGAATGATTTGCTGCAAAAGAATCAGAATGAGAGGAAAATATTGTATAATGTTTACAGAAAGAAGATAGCTGCAAAGAATGCAAAAGAGAACAAGGAAAAATTAAAATTAAAAGTGGCAAAACAAATGGAAAGTGACTTTTATGGAAATAAAACATGTTTTGAAATCATGTACTGTTTGGAAAATTATGGATCAAGAGGAAGTTTTTTTTGTCTCTCACACAGTGTTAGCATTCACAGATCGATATTAAAACTAAGTGGGAGAAGATTCAGGATTAATAAAAAAGAACTTTACAGAGCATGTGATGAGTTTACTGCCATTAGATACTGAAAGCCACCCATTTAGACACATGAAGGGGGATTGGGCAAATTTATTGTGAGTTGAAAGATCAATGGCTATTAGCCTTAGCTGTTGATTAACTCCTGAGTCAAAGGCAGTGTGTCTTAAATACCAGCTGCTGAAGAGCAAAATTGGAAGTAAGCTATTGCTTTATTGCATTTCTCCCTTAGGCATGAAAGCTGGCTGGGTGACTTTGGGCCAGTCACTCTCTCTCATCCCAACCCACCTCACAGGTTTGTTGTTGTGGAGGAAAGAGGAGGCAGGAGGTATGTTCACTGCCTTGAGGTGACCAAATTAAAAAAAGCAGGATAAAAATATGATGATGATGATGATGATGATGATGATGATGATGATGGTAGTAGTAGTAGTAGTAGTAGTAGTAGTAGTAGTAGTAGTGCTCTGGGACTTTAGAATTCAAGCAGACAAGCACTTGCCACATAACACCCCAGACTTAACACCTGTTGATAAGAAAGACAAAAAAGTCTGGATAGCGGACATTGCAACACCTGGAGACAGCAGAATAGGAGAGAAAGAACTGGAGAAGATCACAAAATATAAAGCCCTGCAAATAGAAGTAGAACGACTATGGCAAAAGAAAGCAAAGAGAGTACCAATAGTAACAGGCACCTTGGGTGCAATCCCAAAACATCTGGAGCACCACGTGAGCACCATCAGCATTGACAAAATCACCATTAGTTGCAAAAGGCAGCTTTACTTGGAACAGCTTATATCCTGTGCCAATATCTTTAACACCATCAAACAACAACGTCCTTGGGTAGGACTCAATAGGTGGATAAAAATGCCAAATCCGGTCTGGATGACTGTGCAACCAACCATAATAATAATAATTCAGTGAATGAATCTGCTTTGTGATTATGATGTAGAATGCTGCACAAAATGGTTCATTAGTCTGATCAAGTAGGTTCTTCTTACGGTCTTATTATTGTAATACTGCCCTTCAGGACTGGGAACTTTAGCTTTGGTATCTACAAGCCAATCTGGTCACAGGGAATACAGCATCCCTAAAGGCAGTATTTGTCTTGAGCCAACTGAAGTTTACCCAATTGTTGCAAGTTTTCAAGTTCCAATAATTTTTTAACAGGCAATATCATTAGTTGGGTGGCTCTTCATTTCTTGCTGTGCTAAATATGACATTGGTTTCCTAAAGATTTGTAAGTGGTTGGATTTTGCATGACAAAATTAGCAGAGGGTTCCAATATTTCAGCTGGCTATCAAATGAGAATGCAAATAATACTGTTAATTTTTGCCTGTATGAAATTTTGCCTTCAGTTTATGCTCTGAAAGGTGAGTAAAGAGAAACAAGGAGCTCCAGCAGAGCAAATGGAATTCAGAATAAGAGTGATGAGATGATTTAGGGTGAAGGTGAAGTGGGAGAATGTTGGAAGAAGTGTTTGAGAGACTTGAATGGGAATTATAGTGATATGTCAGAGTGGAATTGAAACAAATCCTATAAATGTTAATGTCAAAGAAAAAGCTGATGAAAAAGAAATCTTAATACATTGTGAATGTTGAAAAATTGTAAGTTTGCAGGTGTTGATGAGATAACAGAGACGTTAAAATTTGGATGTGGTTTGTTCAAGGAATGGCTGTGCAACTAATTAAATGTATGGAAGACTTCATCTATAGCTGACAACTGAAAGCTTGCATTATTGTTCCTTTATATAAACAAACCACCATGTAGTGTTTGCATACATGAGACTATTTTCCTAAAGGTTATGTTGACTCAGGTTTCTTTCAAATAAATGGAATGTATTCATTCATTCATTCATTCATTCATTCATTCATTCATTCATTCATTTTCTTTCAGAAGGAAATGACAGAAAGGATTTGCCACTAAAGATAATTTAGACAATGTTGCAAGATCAACATTTATATGGACAAGTCGTTTTGATGATGCTCCAATGGACAACTGCTAAGAATGTGAGCTACCTTGGGTCTTGGAGTAAGCTTCCAATACATTTGAAAAGAATTCCTCTGGACTTCAGTAATTTTATTTTCCTTTCTCTCACTCTATGCCCTGGTGACTCTTGCTATCTATAACATTCTATTTGAATGAAAATATTCCAAGCAGAAGAATGTCACATCCAACATCCAACATTGTCTGTCAAAGAACAAAAGAGTCGCCAGTAACTCTATCTTGTACTTCAAGGAAGCATGTGAATCACTTCAAAAATGTGAATAAATCTTTCTATATAAATAACTAAAATGGTTTCATTTAGAAAGGCAGAGATATTTTGAAAAATATTTTACCATTGAGATTATTTGATTGAAAAAAACATTTTTCCTATTAAGACACAAGTGAATAGGAAATAAGAGAAATAAACAAGGAAGCATTAAGCGTCTATTTGGTCCAGTTTTCCCCTAACTTGAACTGCCTTGCATATATTGACCTCTGACATCTAGTATATGTTGAAAAAAGAGTAGATGCATTCCAGTAAAATCACCACCATAGTCTTCATTTTAGGTTACTCAGGTCAGTGAGTCAAGCCACACTGGGGAAATACAAGTGCCACCAATGCTGAATCCATGCTCAGCAAGATAATCAGCACCAGAAAACTATCAATAGTTTCTTAACAGAATGCATCTCTGGGTCATGAAACATACACATGCTTTGTTTAATGAATTCTAGTGTATTTATTTGGTATAAGCCATTAATTATTAAAAACTGAGCTGGAAAGTCAGATCAATGGTCCATCTAGCCCAGTCTTCTCAATGATGGCAAACCGCAGACTGTAATCCAGACAAATCTTTCAAGTCTTGGAATGTCTGAGGCTGAATCTGAGCCAGGACCTTTCCCTAATTTTAAACTCCTGTTTTTCCTTTGGTTTTGCTTGGCTTCTACTCTCTTCTTCTGATCTAGATGTAGTGGTTTTACTTCCTTTAAATAGATAGCAATCCAAGCTTCATTTAGTCAAAACTCTCTTACTTTTTGCATCAGTATTTATAATTTGTGTTGCCTTCTCATTTTTCTTTCTATGAAAGTTTAATTTAAAATTGCAAGGGTTGTGGGCTGACCATACTGATCTGCGGCATGAACAAGGCATAGGTTCACATTGTCTTCAAGCAAAGATGTTAAAGAAACATCACAGAGAAAATAACTTCTACAAATAAATAAAATACTAAGGCGTTTTATATTTTTATTATTTTTTCCTGTTTACATTTGTCCCCAAATGACCCTCTACATTCTCTCTTCCACCCACCCCTTTTGTCAATTGGATGTAATCAAGTGCAATTTCTGTTCTTCAGTACCAATTCTGTGGTGTTTTAAAATACTTGGGAAAGCCAGTTTGGTGTAGTGGTTAAGGCATCAGGCTAGAAACCAGGAGACCGTGAGTTCTAGACCTGCCTTAGGCACAAAGCTGGCTGGATGACTTTGGGCCAGTCACTTTCACTCAGCCCTAGGAAGCAGGCAATGGCAAACCACTTCTGAAAAACCTTGCCAAGAAAACTCCAGGGACTAGTCCAGGTAGTCACCAGGAACCAACATTGACTTGAAGACACACACACACACACACACACACACACACACAAAATACTTGGGGCCAAGTTCACTTTATCAGATAGGTTTATTAAGAATATGGTTTGAATCTCAGTCAGTCAATCGCTTTTATTTATTAGGCCTTCAGCCAGCAAAGAAAATTAAAAAAGAGAGTAAACATGGATAAACCTGAATAAGGATATATAGCAATCCATCTTAAATCTTACCATGGATCCCCTGCCGAAGCCTGATGCTAGATCACAAAACTTTCCAACACTGTGAGTTGTGCAAGTCGCAGTCATTCATCTAATGCCTAATTATTACATCATCCACTAACCCAGGGTTTTTCAAATGGTGTTTTGCAGAGCCCTAGGATTCCATGAGAATTTGATGGGGTCCATGAGAGACTAAGGTTCGCTTGAATGCAGCTAAATTTCTGCCCCTGGAGCTTTGCCTTTTGATCAAGTATTCTGGGGATTTTAATTTTTTTTTTTTTAAAACTAACAGCCTGAAAAAGTCTGAAAACCACTACTCTGGCCCACGTATTTGTTTGTGCACTAATCTGTATCATACTGAGTAATCAATTATGTGAATGTCCACATAAAGCTGCTGCACCAGTCTGAAAGCAGCACTGGGTTTCGGTGATACCATGATGTCAGCTATGTTTGAAAGCTGAGCTGATTTATTTCTGTCTCAGCTGAAGCACATTTGAAACCATTGTGGAACTTCTTTGAATTTCTTTGAAATGTTATGACAGGGTAGCACCCATTCTCCATCTTCAGAAATTCTAGCTTCACTGTGACTCCCGATCTCTGGTCTTCACAGGATTTGGAAGCAGAAAGAGAGTTTGGTGGCTTTTCTGTTCTCCTAGTAGGAACTGTCAGACAAAAGCAAGTAAATGAAGTAAAGATCTGTGCTAGCTGAACATCTTAACCACTGTATCATGCTGGCTCTTTAAGATATGTATCTTTTTTTCTCTTATACAGGAAGAAAAACTATATAATATCCTGTTAGTAACCAGAAAAAAATATACTCTGAACCTAATGAAAATGGAAAGAATAGAGTTTTAATGTTGCCTGCAGGTTTTATTTTAGAGGCTCTTCTTCTCCTTCTTCTTCTTCTTCTTCTTCTTCTTCTTCTTCTTCTTCTTCTTCTTCTTCTTCTTCTTCTTCTTCTTCTTCTTCTTCTTCTTCTTCAACTGTAAATGGATTTAGCAGACCATTATATCTGTTCCTGGTAGTTAGTGAGCTCAGTAAATATGTAGACAAAAGACTTCAGGGATATGAGGTCTAATTAGATCAGCAGTTAGAGGGCACAGAAATCTTCCCATAATAACTAGGACATTGTATCGTACTATGATGGTATAAATGCTAAATTAGAGTTACTAGTGTTCCATACTGCAGCATGGTTCTAAAATTATTTTGTTTTCTATGCCAATTAGACTGTTTATTGGATTAAAGGCTTTGGGTTTGGCTTAGATAATGTTTTTCTCTTAAAGGAAGATGATGGTTGTTCACATTTAGATGGACTTGAAGAATTAAACATTAAGCAGACTGTTTGAACTGTAGGATGTACTGTATCTAGTTCCTCATCCAAGACATCCATATCAAACAGTTTGGCTAACCCACTAAGATTATAACTGGATTACGATATTCTAAACCTAGTTCTTTCACCAAGACAAAAAATAAAATGTTAGAGCTAGGCCCAGCCAGCTGTAGGTTAGCACCTATATGACTCAATAAGTAAACTATGTGGGCTGGAGGTGGGGCAGAAATGACCTTGATGCAAATTTTTAAACAGACTCATCAGTTCACACCATATACCTTTGTTCTGAAACATCCACTGCTTCAGAATTTGCTAACCAGAATTATGGTTAGCAAAACAATGCACACGTTAAAGGAAAATATATGAAAACATTTTATAAGGGAAAATTGCTTGCAAAAAGTACACCCATGAAAGGTAGATACAAAAATGCATCTACCTGGAGAAATCGAATTTGAAATGCATGGCAATTTTTTGTGCATTTTTCCTGAGAAATACATTTTCTAATGGAAAAATAGGCTGAAAAAAAATTACAGTTAGGAATATTAAAAACCGGAATGAAATTGACCAAACTGACAGAATTAAGTGTCCATATCTGCTGTACATTTAGGAAGAAAACCAATGGACCTTAAATGCTACAATTTCTTTTTCAATCTCATTTTAGAGTATCTCTAATTGTAAGGAAGAGAAAAAGTTAATATTTTAGACCACATAAGCAAGTATTACTACTGTTACTGATTTATCACTTAGTATTTGATCATGCATATGGATATTAAGATGGTAATATAACAACAACAACAACAATTTGTTCAATGATCCATTTGCTTATTTTTTGAGGGGGTGGAGGTGGGGGGCCTATCCATGGTATTTTGAGGAGTCTACTCTAACACCAAAGTTCAAGTGTCAATATGCTTTCTATCCTGCTTCTTCAAACTCAACTTTCACTTTTACAGAGTGTCACAGGGAAACCATTGCTTACATGATTCTGATCCCAGCATCTGATTATCTTTTCTAAAGCCTTCATGGCTGCTCTACCAAGTCCTGTCAGTTCCTTTAGTGTTCACAGTTCATCCTAAAAGGTAGAAGCTATTCACCTTTTTGAATACAGGCAGTCCCTGGGTTAAGAACGTCTGACTTATGGACAACTTGTACTTATGGAACAGACTATTTCTACAAATGACGGACAGTGTTTTCCTTCCTCGAGCTGATGAACCACTGAAGCTGCGCAATGTTTTCATGAACCACTGAAGTTGTGGTTTTTAATATACAGCCTGTCTTCACTTCACTCCTCTGTAGTGTGCAGAGTGTGGAAGAGTCTTCTGCATGATCAATTTTCATGTCCTCTTGTGGGATTTTCTGGCAGGCAGAGTTGGAACACAGATCTTTCAGTCCTTTGCAACAGCTTTCAAGCATCTCACTGTGATGCAGAATTAATCCATATAGTGCTAGAGAGATTGCACAAATTGTTTCAGAAAATACAAGGGTTATACATAGCTTCCTTTTTGAGCATCTTTTCATTGATCTTGAGGTCTGATGGTGCTTTTAACATATTTTATTTATTGTTTCCAAGCCAAGTTTGGGATTTTGTCCTCAGATGGCACTCCGTACAGGAAATTTCTCTCCAGCTTTGTATTTTGGGCATTTTTAGCCTATTCAGGATCATTCTGCTTTTGTTTCAAGGAGGGTAGTAGGGAAATGTTAGAGAACATTAGAAAAATAATATCTTCTTCTAAAGAGGACCAACCTAGATTAGGCTAATAACAGTAAATGAATTTTTGGTTTTAGATTCTTTGACATTATCTTTAGTATCTTTTAATTAAAATATGATTAATTAATGAAAATATGATTAAACACCAGGCTCTAATGCTGTTTTCATACATTAAAATCTCCTGGACACCACACTGGTCCTGTAGGCACATATAGAAAATGAAAGTTTGGTGGCTGCAGTCCAGCACTAAGTTTGGTAAGTTGTCACCTGTGTGGAAAAAGAGAAAAGAAACTTGGGATGATAATCTGAGTACCTGGAGACCAATGGGGGACAGTGTAGAACTACAGTTTGGGGGTTCAAACAAGCAGCTGCCCAGAGCCCCACTCTTTAGTGCCCCCTCTGTTGCACTAAAGCTACTGGTGAAGATTTAGCAAGGGCTTGAATTACCTCTAAAAAAATGTGTTTGGATTTTATTTCTTACAATTTGCTTTGCGTTCTTAAAGGATACATTTCATTTCTGAAACAGAAGATAAAATATCCTGCTATTAATCATACATGAAATTTTGCTCAAATCTTTTCCCAAGCAGACATGCAAGGAAAAGGTATTCCTGTGGCCATAGTTTTCAGGCAGTATGGGAATTAACTAGATAATGTTCAGCCATCAACTTCTAGCTTTAGCTAGTTTTTAAAATTGTAACTTTTTAGAAAAAGAATAAGAAGCTATTCTTTAAAAAATTAAATCCAGTTCAGCCTACAACCATTCTAAAAGTTGGGAGAGGTACTAAAAAGTAAGGGAGGAGGTCTTGCCACCTTAACTGCACTCTCTTACATTATAAAATTAGAACATTACAATTACAACATTACAAAATCATTTACAGTGGCGATGTGTGCACCCTTGGGAGATTTGAAAGAACAGGTTAGAGATAGATCGTCATGGAGAAAATCTATCTATGTGGTTGCTAGGAGGTGAAAATGACTTGATGGCACATATCAATCAATCAAGCATTACAAAATAGCAGCTTTAACGTTATTTCTTTGTAAAACGATGGGGATGAAATTTAGGAAAGAGAGATAGAAAGAGGGAGCAGGTGGGTCTCTTAACCTGAAAACTACAAATCCCAGAGTTCTTTAATTTATGCTGGTCTTTTCTGTACAGCTAAGAATTCAGTAAGGTGGCTGGCAATTTGACTGCAGGAAAGGAATATGCTCAAGCATCCAGGGTAGAAGCCAGTTGTGGCGGCTGCTACAGTATAGCTCTAGATTTTAGTAAGTACGTAAATAAGATGCCTTATTATCCTGTCAATTAAGGCTTTCAGAGGTTTTTGCCCAATAGGAACTTTTGCTTAAAAAGCATAATGAGCGCTTCTAAATGAACGCTAAGTGTTCTTAAGAACATAAGCATGGCCATGCTGAATCCTGTCTAAAGCCAATCTAGCCCAACACCCCTGGATGCCTCTCTGTTGGTATATGGTGATGGCCACCAGTTTGCATGGCTTTAAATTCATGAAAGACAAATCAATCCGTGCTGCTAGTCTGGGTGGCAGTGGACTTCATCCAGGCTCAAAGGCAGGATCCTTCTCAACAACAGGTGTAGGGGAGAAACAGCGGAGGAGGGAGTGTGCCTTTTCATGGGGGCTTTCCAGAAAGCATCTCATAAGCTACTGTGTTTCTGTGTGAGACAAGATGCTGGACTAGGTAGGCCTTATTGATCCAACAGGCTGCTCTTAATGTTCTTAGATCCCCATATGACTGCCTGAGCTCAGTCATAGACACACAGAAGTGCATCATCAAAAACTTCATCTTTGCTCTCGCTTTTTCTGCCTTGCTGTAGGGAAGGGGCAAAGATAACTTTTGGCAAATGAAACATCAAAAGTACATAACAGGGCATTCTGGAGACAGGAAGGTCTAGAAGTGATCCTTCCTCTTGAGAACAGGTGATACATGGCTGTTTCCTGTGTCCATAATATTGCTAACTGCTGAAAATTTGCAAATCGTGTTGTATACACCAATGAATCAACCCAACAAAACATGTCCTAGAAGAACACATTTCACTGAGAAAATGGGTGTTTTGCAAGTCAGCAACTATGGGAGGTGGAGTTTACAAATATACCCTTAATCAAATATATTTGAACCCAGCAAATTTTTTTAACCACAGAAACCAAACCACTTTATGCTAACAGGCTTCTATTTTCAGGGCTTGCTTAATGTGGTGTCAATGACAATGCCCTAAATGGACAAAATTTTACAATTAAGAAGCAACAATTAATGTTTCTTTTCAATCTCCTGGGGTATAAAAATAATTCCTGAGTGCCAGTGAAGGTATGACCACTTTGCATAGGAAAAAAGACATTGCAATGCTAATGGTAAATTGTGTTAATGGATTAATACTGTTAAAATAAAATACTGCTAAAATACTTACATGAGATTTAGATCCCCATTTAGAGATCCCCATTGATTCACATGCTTAATCAATATTTATTAGTGAACTGGTTATCAGCAACCTACCAAATGATGATTGAATGATTGATTGATTGATTTGATTGATTTGATTTAGGCACCTGACTCTGGGCAGCTCACAGATTAAGAACATGACAGAAATGTATAGTTTATTGTACACATAAAACAATAAGCAAGATGGCAAATCTGGCCAAAAACACAGAAAAGTATATCATACATCCAGCAAGGGGCTCCAGACACCCTAGTCTAGAACTCCAGATATCAAAATTTTTTTAAAAGAATTGTTCTCAATTTCTTTCTAACAGTATCTTATGTGAAGACAACAACATGGTTACTTTTGTTAACAACTCATATTCCTGTATTGTCAATGCAGCATTAATATAATGCACTATTTTCCCACTCCAGTTGCATTAAAAATAACAGTGAAGGTACAATATTGTGATAAGTTCCTCTATCCTTTCATTACAGCTTATGTATAGTGTTTTGTTTTTTTTTTAAATGCCTGATATCCTTTAATACCTTTAAGGGCTCCAAATGACTCACTTGCTCAGGGCCTCAAAATCCTGGGGCAATCTTTTGCTTTTCTTGTAAATTGAGTTTTCTGACCGGGTCCGTCATCTCTATTTTGTAAATAGGCAAATCCTCAATGCAAGCATTTTGAGAGAGCGCCTACAAATCGTGTTCTCCAAAATCTAAATAGCCCATCCATTTACTTAGTCCTGTGCTAGTTCAATGGACTTTGATAGATTCTTAGAAATAAGTGCTGTGCACTTACACTCCCTCTGTACGAACTTCAGCTTGAACCCAGCCACGAATCCAGACAAGAGAATTCGAAATATATCTCACTATATAAATTGGCTTTTTACTGTTCTACAAAGGCCTGAGGTGGAGAATTTCTATGCCAAGAAGCTTCATTTCTAGACGACATGAGGTGTCTGAATAACCAACATAGGTGAAAAGTGGTCCTCAGCTTTCAGATGTTGTTTTAGAAAGTTAGTTGTTTTCTGGAGTTCAATTGGTTGTGAATGGCCCTAAAAGGTATTACCATATTGCATTGCTATTAGCATTTCCTAAGCTAAATCAGCATGTAATAGCCAGGATAAGAGCAGGCAGGGACATTTTATTTCATGCCCCCACCCTTTACAAAATAATTCTCTCCCACTGATATTAATTAGAGGAAAAATGTGAGAAAATAATAGTAATAGCTTCTAGGACCTACCACTGGCTGTTCTTCTCCACACATTGATGTTTTCTCTGAGCATACAGAGAGAGAGAAGGAAATACCAATTCAGTTTAGCTATTTCCACTTGGTTTCTTTTGTTCTAAACTTCAGTAATTCTAAAATTAGATGTATTAGAAGAAAGAGAAAAGCAGAAGGTTGTAGGGTTTCATTAAAAATAGTGACATTTTTTATGCTTATGCAAAAAAAGAAAAAGAAAAAAAGAAACATGCTTTTCCTGAAATGCTTTGTTAGCCAGCCTATTTCTGCAATACATCTTTAATATGTACCCTAGTCAAGAGATTTTTTTTAAAAGCTGTCAATGAAAAAAATATATTAGCAAAATCATGTGGAAAATTAGTTATTTTATGTCATGGGTAGATAATACAGTGCCAGCTTGTTGCGATTTTTGGTGGGTTGCTCTTTTGCTAGAAAATTAGTATAATTATTTCCTAAAAGCAGTATCCCCACTCTACAAATTAATGTGTGCCTTGAAGGAGAAGTGAAATAAAGTACAAAGAAGATTCTCATTTTCTTTTTTGTAAAAAGAACTAGGAAATTATTTTTGTGAAAATGGTGGTGAGTTAGCACCACTTTAGATTCTATGGTCCAAAAATTCAGACGAATGTTTCTGAGTGGCTGCTTATAGTGTAGCCAACTGGGAAACATTTTGCTTCTCATTTCTGTTATCCTCACGAATCCTCTCCTTATGACTGTGTGAAGAGATTTCATTGAGTTATATATGGTTTTTATAGAGACAGTAGCACCTTTTGGTCTACCTTTGTAGGGCTGATATCAGTCTTGCAAGTCTGAATGTGCTTCCCCCTCCCTCCCTATGCCCTCAACAATGCTGGAGACTGCACAATCTCTTTACGCTTGTGGACTGTTTTGACCACTAGGGCATCTGGAAAGAAATAGGTGAGTGGAAGGGTCTTCAAACATGGTCCCCATGTATGCTTTTTCTCACCTGTTAGTTAAACAAGTCTGTTTTTAAGAGACAAATGGGAACTTCCTCTCTCTCATACTTCCTTATCTTCAAAATGTACTTTAGATAGAAGCAAGGCTCTTCAGTCCCTCATGTATCTCTTAATATATTTACCTTTTATTCAATTATAATCAATGTCTGTTAGCATTCCTTGATAGCCCATATTCTGCATCCAAGGCAACCATATTATGTTAAAACCATTTTACTGTTTTACTGTTTTCAGTAGGATGTTCTGCTACTTAATTACTCAGTATTCTTTCAGTACTCTGTTTAAATTCAGCAGTACGATTGAGTGCGGATAAAAAAAAAAGTATATCTTCTAACAAGATGAACTGAAATCTCCAGCACTAAGGATCAGTACTAGTACCAGTCCTAGTACTGATCCTTAGTGCTGGAGATTTCAGTTCATCTTGTTACTTTTTAACAGGAATAAGCAGTGAGGTATCCAAGTTTGCAGATGAGAGTAAATTGTTCAAAAGCAACAGCGATGTTGTAGTATGGATGGTTTCACCTTAGTGTTCCAGCTAGGCAGCCACACCATCTTTCAATTTTAATTTTTAATTTAATTTTTAATTTTTAATTTTTCTCCCTTTCTCTGTCACCCACAGTATTCTGTGGCTACTAAGTATGTCAAGTCCTTATTTGGCTGTTTTGGACTTTGAATCTCCCACACATATTCTGTGTTTTATTCTGAAAGATTATCTTTCTACATACCTTGGAGTATCTGCAAATGTGGGAACTCTTTCAGAAATAAATAAATAAATAAAAAACAAAGAAACAAACTCACTGAAGTTTGCAATGCAAGTATTTGATAGGGTAACTTTCTCTAGCATCACAGATAACAAGCATTTCTGATTAAACACTTGCCACTCTCTAGAAGTAGTATGTTGCTGAGATGTACAATGGCCTATTCATACAACTACTGTGAATAATCACAACTGGCATCAGAAGGCTGAAAGGAACAATTCAAACCATCCATCTGTCACATGCACAGAGCAATCTGTGTTTAAAAGAGAGAGAGCGTGCACATCCAGCAAGATGCACAGTGTATAAACCAGATGGGCCTTTCTAATATTTAAGCATTACAGCATAAATATTCGTACGCAAAAGGTGGCTGTCAGGAAAACATACTGCTGACATCTGATAGTAATGTTATTTTTGTCCTACTTTTTGCTAAAAAGATTTCTCACATATTTGTCTCCAACCTACTAAGTTTTTATTTTGTATTTATTTACTTTCAAGATTATGAATTGAAATGCAGTGCAAAACAATGGTTTTTGGAGAGGCCAGCTTACAGAGATATAAAACTTTTATAATGTCCCTGATCTTTGACTATCTGTGCTAGCCCTCAAACATCTGTCTGAAATGACTTAATCCATTGCCAGGCCCTCTCTGGAAAATTCTTTGTAGAGGATGAAGATGAGTTAAAGTCCTACTTGTCTTCAGATCAGAAGTGGAGAGTTTGGAGATGCTCAGGACCAGGCTTGGTCCCTTGTGAAAGCAAGGGTCCCAAACTCCACCAAACTGAGGGGAATGCAGGCCAAAAAAGTGCCGCATACCTGAATAACAGATTATCTATAGAGAAATTATTGCTCTATGAAGCCCTAAAACACTTAGTAATTGTCAGCCTGAAGGAGTGCCTCTTCTCATAAACTCTTGTCTGGTTATTAAGATTATCTTGGGAAACTCTTCTACAAGTGCCAACACACTTGGCATGATGGATGGTTTCAAGAACTCTCTCTAAAGTGGTCCCCACATCTGTGAAATGTCTTCTTGAGGTGATTTGTCTGGCTGGCTGGGGAATTCTGGGAGTTGAAGTCCACTCAATCTTAAAGTTGCTAAGGTTGAGAAACACTGCACTAGACTAAGACCTTCCTTTTGTAGTAAGTATTTTGTCTTTAATATGTTTAACTGCTGACTTTTTAATATTTATATCAGTTTTAATATTTATATCATTGTTTCTGTTTTCATATTTATAAACTACTCTGACAGTATTTGCTATGTAGATGGTATATGCATTTCCATGTTCATATTTTTAAGTTATTTCAAGCAGATTGATAAATTACCATGAAGATTTTTATGGGAAGGACAAATCCCTAGATATCTAAATGATGGCAATCACATGATGAAGGGGCTCTTAACTTTCCTGACTTTCAGTTTTATCATTGGACATCCATTCTGACTTCTATTTTTCTGTGGAATCATATTCAGTAATCATTATAGGCACTACTGGAAAATTATTATGTGAGCCTGCTGACATCACAGCAGGGGCTCGGTTCCTTTTTCATTCTCTCCAACCCTACAGAATTTGGAAAGAACTTATGCAGAGAGACCCAGTCTTTCAGCTGGAACACTCTCTGCAAACTGAAAAGAACTAGACCAAATGTGATGTGGGCAAGGAAACCAGCAAAAGAAGGATCTGAGTTTGAAAATGGGTTGCATCTGGCTGGGGGCTTCAGAGAACGAAATCCCAGAACATTTCACCAGTGCATCCAACGGGAGGAAAAGCTGGGCAGCAGCTCGGATGATTACTGACTTCTCTATTCTAAGCCCTGCCTTCTCCCCAGTCATGTGACCTAGAGCAGAACTATTATTAAGGAGTTGGAAAGAAAGCTCTACACGCCTTCTCTACTTTGTTTAGTTAATATATGTAAAGGTTGCAAGGCATATTTAGATTATGTTGGGATGGAAGTAGACTCTTTATGACTCTTATTCACATGAGCAGTTTAACTATAAACCCAGTCTGAAAACTGGAGATAAATCTTTTTTTAAAAAATAATTCCTTAGCCAACACAACACTTTAGATCAGCTAATTACCAATCAGGGTTTTACATCATTTGAGTTATTAAAAGAGGAATTTGGATTTTGATTGTCTAAAATTGAAGAATATCAGCATATTCAATTAAAATATATTTCGGATTTCATAATTTGGCCCAAATGCATTCGCAGCATCTATAGCACCCCAGTTACATATTTCAGCCTGAAATACATCCTGGGCAATTCCAAATCTGCCATTTTTTAAAGAAAATTAAAGAGTATCATTAAGGAGAGTATTAATTATTTGTAAGAACTTTGGAACAAAGAATTGGAATGCCACATATTAACAAATCAATGGTTATGGGGCTTAAAGAATATTAAGTATGTTTTATCATCTTAAAGTGAGTTTTATTCCTGTATTTATCATCAGTGTTGTAGGCCATCCACTCAAAAGGTTCTGGATGGCATACAATGGAACAATAATCAATAATTAAAAGTTTAATGCTTGTTTAAAAATGGAGCTGTTTTTCTGTATGTATAACAGTATGGGGTAGGGTTTTTTCCCCCTTTTTTTCTCTGTTTTTAGTTTGTTTTTTTTCTTTTAGAATCCTTTTTTATTTCTGTATATCAAAGCAAATAAATCAATAACATATAAAAATATGGTTCATAAATTAAATATTTCTTTGTGACCAACCTCAGGCAGAGGGGTACTGTTTCTCTTAGCTTAAAAAATACACATGCCAAGAGCCACGCTCCAAATGTGCATAAAACCAGGAGCCCCGTTTTCATGGTTCATTATAGCCCCTGTAAAGCTTAAAGCACACATTTTTCCTGTAAACTCAGTCCAAACTCCCTCCTCTCAAAACTTGCTGGAAGATTCCCCCTCTTTCTCTGAATGAGACCTGTCTTAGTTATATTCCCAGAATGATTCAAGGGAGCTGGCTTCAGATCATCCCTAGAAGTAGTTAAGAGGAAAGCTATACTGGTCAGGAATTGTTACAGAGTTGGAGAAACAGTAGAACAGACTACTTTCTAAGTTAAAGAAAGTGTTTATATATTAATACCAATCAAGCTCTGTGTTTCCTATGTAGGAAAAGCACACATTGATATATTCTAGGTCTTTGGCATATTCCAAACCTCCCTGCATGATCACTGAAAGGTTTTGTAAATGATGATCTAAGCAAACTATTTTAAATGCACATTCTCTTCAGAGATATACAGTCCATTCTGGATATCCTCATTCTAACAATTTAATGTGCAAAGAAACATAAATTCATAGGGATGTAGTACAAAATATGGCCCTAATTAAATTCAAATACTGTTATAGTACAATAGGATATCTGTGAAGCCAACTATATTTAAAATAATATTACACTGAATATGATGCACAAGCAGTACACAAGATTATAAATTATTTTTTCCTCCCAATACTCACATGAACTACCCAGGCAGCTGGCAGCATCTAGCTGACTTTGACTGATCTTGGTAAGTGCTTGGCTGGAAATTAAAGGGGAGACCACCAGGAAATTCCCAGAGAAAGGTTAACCAGGAATTCCTCTTACATTCCAGAAGAAGTCAATGACAAACCACTTCTGATTACTGCCAACAAAACTACACTGATATTCCTATACAGTCACCAGAAGTCAAGCTTTACTCAAGGGAATCTTTCCTTTTCTACCCTCATGAACCATCAGTGATCTAAGCACTACAGGTTTAGAGTTATGATTAACATTAAGTACACACTCACAGAAAAGAGATACAGTCTCTTAAGATAATAAATCTATCAAATCCCAAATAGAGGTGTAGGAGTCATAGTCCTTGGTTACTTATCTTCACTGTCTATACACTTTTCATACTATTAGCTAATGTCTGTCAGAAACAACATGGATCCAACTACAATCTCTTGATGCTGTTTTAATCTGATACAAATCAGTGTACAAGATTCTCTGAAATCCTCAGGTAAGATATTTTTTAAAAAGAAAACTGAAAAAAGAAGGAAGGGGGACTGACTTTTGTAAATGTGCTACATAAAGAATGACTTCCTTTTATCAGTCCTGAATATCCCTTATCCTTAGTTTTAATGTATAACCCTGAGTTGGGTTGGGCTATAAATATGATTCTATATTATTTAATACTTAACTGGGTTGGGTTGGGCTATAAATATTATTTATTTCAAACATTGTTTGAAACACTGTAGAATTGTAAAGGAACTGCTCTATTTCCCTATTGATTTTGACTGCCTTTTGTTCTGTTCACAATGTACAGAAATGTATACAACAGTTGTACATTGTTCCTTTCCAGCTGATGCTTCCTGATTCTATGGTAATGTTCATGGAAAAGAATCCCAACTTGATGGTCAAAGATTAGTCTGTTGCATTAGTCTGTTGCAGAAAAACAAAACCAAATCAAGACTTGCAGTACTTTATAGCAGTATTTCTCAACCTTATCAACTTTAAGATGCCTGGACTTCAACTCCCAGAATTGCAGCCTCGCCCCACCTGCAACTCTCCAAGTATAAAGATGGTCTTTAGTCAAACTCATCCCTTGTACTTACATGAATATATTCATGTACTTTCCTTGGCAACAATTTGGAAGTGATTTGCCTTCTCCTGGATTTTTTTCCCCTTAATTTCTGAGTTTAGCATACAGCCCTGGTATTGTCTAACTAGGCAGTTTTAAGATGCTGGCTGGGGAATTCTAGGAATTGATGTCCATACATCTTAAAGTTGCCAAGTTTGAAAAACACTGCTCTAATGCAATCCCATCCATTGATTAGACCTGATCCTGCTTAGCTTTCAACCCAGTTCAGGTCCTGACCACCAGGAACTCCTAGGCCTTCTCTCCAACTACATCGATGTAGAAGCCCTATCTGGCTAGGGATAATGGGACCTCGTAGAACAACACATCTGGAGGGCACACCTCCAAAGGAGAAAGCAGCCTTAAAGACCAGCAAACACATTTCTACATATACTTTTGTGCATGGAATCTGTGTGCAATGAACACAATGGCAAAAGTCCTGCTTTAGCATACTTAGCACACCCGTATGACTTTTTGTATGCGAGAGTCACTCTTGACTCCTGGAAACTACACAGCTAGGTCCACGCAGTTTTCTTGGCGTTTTCGGGAGTTGTTTGCCTTCTGGCTAGAGCTGAGAGAGAGAGAGTGAGCGGTGTGAGGTGTATGACTAGGTGGTTAAAAAAAGGAGATCTCTAATACTAATACGGTCGCTGTACTCATCCTTTCACTCCTTCCGTCACGCGATCTCTTTAACACCCTAAAATTGGAGAAGATCGTCAGCGTATGAGTGTCCCATGCCATTTCCCATTCTTAAAGCGCTAGCAGGGAAGGGAGGAATCTACAGATCTTCTGTTCTGCTACCCGCAAACTTTTTGGCGCAGCCGGTTTTCTCACACCTCTAAACTACCCGGGTTGTAAGAAAACGGAGAGCGGGGGACACTTCTCCCTACTTTCGTGTGCTCCGCGCATGAGCACTCTCAGGACCCAAACTAGCCTCCCCGGAACGGTTTGCAAACCGCTCTTGCTACGAAACCCTGACTCCCGTGCCCGGGCAAGCGTGCGCTCTGTGAGCATGCGCATACTTTTCCTTTTTTCCTCCTTGCTTGAAAAGCTCTAAGGGGACTGGGTAATTGCTCATAGCTCCTCCTTTGTAGAGAGCGCGGCGGCCTGTGGCTGGTAGGAGCCGGCTGTGAGTAGGGAGGTATGCAGTTTGGCAACCGCAGAGGTGGCTGAAGTGGGAGAGCGCTGGGGAGGAACGGGCGCACAACTGATCGGAGGCAGGAGTAGTTAGTGCCAGGGGCGCGGGTGTTGGGGAGTCTTGGCTGGGACTGGGAGATGTCGAAGGAGGGGTTCGAGTGCCGGATGGAGCCTTCTCTCTCCTGGAGTAGGGAGTGGCCATAGTTTGTCCTGTAACAGAGGGTTGGTTGAGCCAGTTTGTGGGGGGAGGAAATGGGGTGCCCCGTGTTGGAAAATGAGGCATTTATTTGCGAGCTCTCCTCGGCCCCGATTTCTCAAGAGGTCAGGTTCTTGTGCGTCCAGTGTGATTTTTGTGTATGCGAGATGAAAGGAAGGAACCGTTGTGAGCCCCTAGTTGCAATATTATTGTGCAATTTACAAGATTGAGTTAGGTTTTTGTAAGGACACTCGCTGTCTCTTTCTAAAGGGGCTCGGCTGTATTCGTCTCTTTATATTCAGACACGGTTTGTATCCAACGTATGTATTTTTATAGAGAGGAATTTGTCTCTTGGTGTCTGAACCTGGCTATATTTCCAAGTAATTTGGCCAAGGCCCTTTCACAAAACATTTTACAATGGTAGATGGAAATTGGCTGTGGTAGTCTACTGCAATAAAAGCAACAGAGACTCTTGGTATCTTAAAAAAAAACACATTTATTATATTATAAATATTTGCACTTACATTCTTAGTCTTCATCTTATTTGGGTGAAAAAGTAGTCTTCTCAATTCAAACTTCACTCCTGCTGATGAAATGACCACATATGTGTACATCACTTGGCCAAAATATGGAAGTGGTTTGTTGTTGCCTTCTGGGACTTTTTTTTAAAAATTTCCCAATCTAGTCTATAAACTGGGCTTTCTGGTGGTCTCCCATCAGGGGTCTCCCATTTAACCAGGTTTAATCATGCTTATTTTTTTTTTTCTGAGCTGAGGTCAGCCAAAATCAGCTAGGTGTTGGCTAGACACTTTAGATGGGGGAATATTTAAATGTGAATTCTGGTCACCTCACGGTTTGCCTGTGTTATGCTGTTGTTGTACAAGCTGCACTGGTTTCCATTTGCTTTCTTGGTGCAATTCAAGGCCCCGGTTATCACCCTTAAAGATCTATATGGCACAGGACCAGGTTATTTGCAGGACTGCCTCTCCCTGTGGGAATCTACCTGTCCCACCAGGTTAGATAGGTGGATGCTCCAGGTCCCTTCCCTCAAATGCTGTCATCTGGTGGGACGTCCGAGGCATACCTTCTCTGTAGCTACTCTGACTCTTTGGAATCGGTTTCCACTGAGATCTGCACCTCCCCCCTGCCCCCCCCAGTCTTTTTAGCCTTCCAGGAGGCTTTGAAGACCAGGCTGTTCCCCGAAGCACTGGGCTAAGATGGGGATGAGCCAGTGAGTATGAAGTATAGGTTATCATGGTGCCTTGGTAGGAAGGATATGAAGTGTTTTCATGTGGTTTTAATTATTTTGTTGTGAGCCGCCTAGTGTTATTGTATAAGAAAGGCGGTCATATGTCTCATAAATACGTTTTAATTCCACATAATCTATTACAGATCTCAGGATATTGAGCAAAATATTTTAAGTGCAAAATATTTAAACAGAAGCAAGCTGAGTTAAATTTATTATGAAAGTTAATCCTATTTTCAGTGAGTTAAATAGAGACCAGTTTCTTACCATGCTACATATGTTAATCAATTCACAATGCAAAGATATCTATATTACATCAAATGGCAGTTTTGTGAATGGCCACTGTCTATTGGCAGTTATTATTTGCATCTTTTTCATTTTATTTCCCTCTGATCTCCTTTTACAATTCACTTTCCCACAACCATCAAAGTAGATGAACTCCCCAAAGAGTACTCCATGTATGTAGAAGCGTAAGTTGTAGTCTACAAAAATGTAGAGTATGATAAATGTGTTGCTCTTTAACGCATCTATGAAACAATAAAAATATTTGAAAAGCAATTCAGGAATAAAGTAGCTCCTTGCGAAAGTAGTTTGTGTATATGCATGCATTTTGTGCTGTAAGGCCATCAGTTATATAGTTGGATTGTTTTATTTTGTTTTTTTTTAATTTTTGAGGCTCCACACTAGAGCGTTCATTTTTGGGCAGCCTTTGTTTTGGGAAGGTATTTTTATTAGGTATTAAAGAAGGTATATAAACAACCATAAAAGGAAACAAGAAGAAGGTATAAAGAAGTAAACTATAGATGAATGAACAAGGGATTTAAAAATTTCATGGAGGTTATAGTTTTCCAGTGTATCTTTAATTAATTATAAATAACTGCTTTAAAAGACTAAAAATCACTGTTAAACTCTAAGCTAAGAATGAATAATATAACACAATATAAATCACCAAGTAAAATTTTGCTTTGGCCATGTGTTTAGGTAATGGAATAAAACTAGCTTTGATTTTCTTTATGGTATCTTGCAAATCCTGTAGTTTCCATATAAGGAGATAGCATGCTGAGAATTTCAGCTATATTAAAAGTATTCTAAAGCTTGGGGCTAATTCTGCTGTTTTCATTGTTTCCAGATGTCTACCTTGATGAGGCCCAATAATATTTCGGACCTGAAGAGTTTCCCTTGTCCCATTACGGTAAAATGCAAAGAACATCCAATTGTTTGTGTTTAGAACTATTCAGGATCATTTGGATGTTTTGATGTATTCCTGTTCCATGTTATTTTTTTAAAAAAGTTACAGTTGAGCTTTGGAGAAAAAATCTGGTAAATATTTGCTGCTGTTTCTTTCTATTCTTAGAGAAGAGTTCTCCAGAGAATACTAAAGTTGGAAGGATGTTTATGATGCATAGAAATAGAAATCCTAACAAAAACTGTTTCCCTCCCTTCACACACACACACACATACACACACCTGGGGGCGGGGGGATGGACTGTTAAGTTACATGTTCAGGAACAGACCACCTCCCATCCTACCAGAAGACATTGTTTAGTATTCCTGGAATGCCACAACACTGAATATCCCTTAGTCTGGCCAACAAAATATTGAACCTAGTTTAAACATCAAGAGAGGAGGAAGACTTGTCATATTATCATAGTTATAATTTGTCTAGGGAGACATTGTAAGTAAAAGGCAATCTATAAATACAATAAATACAGGGTTCAGCTTGGTTATATTCTTAAATTATTCCTAATATTCTACCTAGATTTGGGCTTGCTTTAGCCAATAAAAGAGTTTCCTATAACCTTCAAGGTAACCATGCTTCAGAAAACTGTTTTCAAATCTTTATTTCATTGTTTTTCTTTGAGTGGCATGCACTCAGTCTAGCTTTGTATGTCTCATTTATCAGACATATTTGTTATCCTTTCCAGCTGCTTCATGTCTAGTTTTTAAGTGTGTCCAGAACTGAATGTACTATTCCAGCAGAGGTTTTCCTAGTGCAAAGTAAAGTGGGAGAAGCAATTTCTGTGTCATACTTGCATAATACCTAACCATTAGTGTACTGTGTTTTAAATGTGTTTGGACAGCATTAAGGCTATAAACCTCAGGCTATTTAGTATGATTAATTATTATCATCTTATACCATCTTTTAGATGGCACTGCACCTTATTTATACCTTCCATTAATTTCATAACTGTGCAGAAATCCTCAAGCAGGTTTTAATGAACTGCATCTCATAACACAAATATTTCAGTAGAGTAACAGAGATTATGGCTTGGAGGTGGATGGCAGAGGCCTGGCTTTTTCTGCTCAACAGTTGTTTCTGGAATCAATGATGTGTGTTTTTTGGAGCAAGTACAGGTATCCCTAGGGCTAGCTTGCAATATACCATGTAGGATGGGAATTGTAGTCTAAATCTGGAGGGCTGTGGATTGGAAAAAGCTGGTATACATGTACTTTCTTTTGTTTTTCTCACCAGTTGGCTAGGAAGTTTTAATGGGTGGACTTGAAAAACTCAGTCTGACTGAGGCAGCAATCCTTTCTATACTTACTGAAACAAAACTTACAATATTGAATTTAATGGGACTTATTTCTCAGAACTGAATTCTCTCCCCCTAATCTCTAAGGTATCATTGAATTCCAGGGCATAGAAAATTTGTTCTTATAATAATTCTACACATTTTCCAATAAAATATATAGAAGCGGGAAAATGATCAGCCCAAATAAATGGGTTTCCCATGTCGGATTATTATGATAAAACTTAATAAACACAATATTTCATTATTTTAAATAGGAATAAGAACTTTTAGTTAAAAATTTCCAGTTTAAATCAACAAAGCTGGCACATTTTGTAATATTTATCATTTCTGAAAAATCAAAAATATAATGGGATGTATTTGATTAATAATAATTCAGTAATCAGAGTGGCTGAGGGAAGTGCATTAGGTCTCTGACTAGCTATAAGAAATGATAGCTGACTGTCAAGCCCAGACAGAAATTGTCCATATTGGGCTATTATTTTATCTTTTTTCTATCTCGGTAAGTGTGGTTCTCTTTTTATAACTTTTAGTTGTGTATTTATGATTTTAATTTGATGTAAACTGCCCAGAGTCCCCCATTGTGGGGAGATGGGTGGGGACAAGTCCACTAAATAAAAATAAAAATAAATTAAGATAACAGTATTCTTACTGCTTACCAGTGTGCCAGTTTTTTGAGGGAGGGGTTTGTTTTTACTACACAGTTCATTGACTTTCCTCTGGCCTGTACACATACATGTGTGTATGTTTTGTTTAGTTTATAATAATAAAGACTCTTTTCTATACACTGAAGAGTTGCACTAATTTGCTCTCCTCTGCAAATACCATCTGCTGAAACGTCGTATATGTGGGAGGAAATTTCTGGTAGGCATTATCTGTGAAGCTAGTTTAGAATGTCATGCCTAGAAATAAGTTGCTGGGAGATAGATGTATCTCAACACCAGTGGTTTTCTCTAAACATTTAGGAAAGATTATATATGAGGAAAAATGAGTTTTAAAGTACTTTTGTTTAAAAAAAAGAAAGAATGGATATACGTTCCCCTTGCTGGAGAGGAGGTTAGAATGTATAACAAGTCCCAGCACATGTATTCTTAAGACTGATGATTAATTTGTGAGAACTCTTAAGAACAGAAAACACATGCATGTAATATTTTTTTTTCTGGAAAAAGCTAAGCAAGAGGAAATATCTCAGGGTTTTAGATTAAATAGGAAAGGTTAATGCTGAACTGTAAGAGCTTTATGCAAGAAGTGGAGGAAAATTGTATAAAATTTAATGTTTGAACTAGCTTGTTAAAAAGATTGAAACCTACCCAGTTCAGGTATTAGTTTTGAAATATTCTTCTACTATGTGAAAATGGAGGGCATATATAATAATAATAATAATAATAATAATAATAATAATAATAATAATAATAATATAAAAAATTAAAAAAATGCTGCCCAACTCCCAGCGACTCTGGATGGTTGATAGTTGTTAAAAACATTTAAGAACAGAAATCAATACCAAAAAAACCTAAAACACGTACACACACATACAAGAGAGAACAACGATGGTGAAGAAAACAAAGGGACACCCAAAAGAAGAAAGGGGCATCAATCATCCTCACCAAAGGCCTGAGTGAAGAGCCAGCTCTTTAAGGCTCTTCGGAATAGCAGTAGGGTGGGAGCCATTCAAATTTTGAGGGGGAATCTCATTCCAGAGGGCAGGTGGTGCTACAGAGAAGGCGTGCTCCCAGGGTCCTGACAGACGGCATCGGTTCATCAATGGAACCTGGAGCATGCCAACCCTGCTAGATCGAACCAACTGGGCAGATACTGTGGGAGATAGGTGGTCCCTCAAGTGACCATGCCCTCTGCCATGTAGGGCTTTATAGGTGGCAACTCATACCTTGAATTGCACTCAGAAGTAGAAGTATTTGTGTTAATAGAATAGGAATGTATAGGACATGTTATGGTGTAGCATTAATATCTCAGTAATGTATAATATGTTGACAATGCATATTTGATATATATTGAGCAGTTCAGGAAACAAGTATTGGGATGTGGGAGTTAATTTAAAATATTTTGGCTCTCTTCTGGAATTACTAAACTCTGAAAGTATGAAAATTGTGGTTCCAAATGGTTGTCGCTGCTATCATAGAGTCATGGCATAACTAATATAAATTGTGTTGTCACTGAATATGGTTAGCAAAATTAGGGAGATATCTATCCCTAAGGAACATATAACTTGAGATAGGCAGAGAAAAAATGAATAGGGAGGGAGCAGAGACTTTGTGAATCTACTTATATGTGCATACATGGTAATTCTGCATCAACAAACAAGGCATAATATTTTGTATAGATTAATAAATAATAGATTGTCATTTGTTATATCTCCTCTTATAGGCCACAGTGGGCACAGGGAGAACTAACTGGGAGAACTAAATAGAGACTTTTTTGTTTACTTTCAGTCACAAAGTAATCCTTCATCAAGTTCATTTATGAATGAAACGTGTTGCCAGGCTCCACCAGCCTTCTATTCAGTGAAACCCACCCAGCATAAATCAGGTATCTGCTTTGAATATTGAATCACTATGCTGAGATCTATTTATGGGAATACTCTTGCCCTTAAAGTAGTCAACAGGATTAAATTAGTGTAGAGTCCTTGGTGCTCTCTGAGCTCAGTTGTTTGCTTGCAGACATTTCATTACCTGACTAGGTAACATCATCAGTGCTAGTGAGTGTAGGGTTTGCTCCCTGTTTATATATAGTAGCTTGCCCTGCCAGTGTTGATGGAGGTGTGCTTTTCTTCTTGGCAGTTCCTTGATTAGGGTATTGTTTTCTGCTTGATTGTCTGGTGTTAATCCCTGCTTAACAACATAGGTAAAAAACTTACAAAAAAGCTTGGTCATCTCACAGAGGGGAGCAAATATTCTATCATCTCCCCACTACAGTGCATCCAGAAAATCAAAGACTAAAAATAGAAGAAGATGAAATTATGGTTTCATTCAATGTCACAGCACTCTTTATGTCCATATATCCAGAACTAGCAAAAGAATCTATGGCAGCAGTACTACAAAACACACCCGACCTAGCCAGATATACTAAGATCAAAATAACCAGAATCATGGACCTCATCATCCTCTGCCTCACTACAACTTTCAGTTTGATGGACAACCAAAAGTATGGATCTGGTATGTAAATGACACCTTTGTCATAATAAAAAAGGAACAACTAGAGAAGACACATGAAACAACTAACAACATCTTCAAAGGAATAAAATTCACAAGGGGAAAAAACAACAACATACTACCCTTCCTGGATATCCTCGTCAGCAGAGGAAACAACAGAAAATTAGAAACGCAAGTCTATCAAAAAACAACCCATGCTGACCACTCAATCCACTACAGCACAAAACCAACACAAGCTATGAAAAGGATAACACTACCTTACCCAGTAGCCCAAGAAGGAAAAACACGAGTCATCTACAACATACAGTGTAAGGACTGTAATAGCCACTATGTAGGACAGACAAGGAGAAGACTAGCAGAGCACATCCATAAACACCAGCTAGCAGTCAGAAGACATGATGAAAACTCCTTAATCTCACAACACATGGACAGACTCAACCATAGTTTCAACTGGAAAACTCTGAACTTCCTAGACTGAGCTAAATCCAAAAATGCTAGGGCATTCCTGGAAGCTTGGTATTCAGACAAATCAGCCATCAATAGACACATAGAGATAAACTACATTTACACATCACTCAAAAGAGACAGTAATAATAATAATAAAAGTTAAGAAAGAAACAAAAAGACTAGAACACATCCTCTCCAGCAGCCAACACCCAGATGAGCAGGGATTAATACCAGACAAGCAGAAAACAATACCCTAATCAATGAACAACCAAGGAGAAAACCACACCCCCTCCAACACTGGCAGGGCAACCTACTGTTTATAAAAAGGGAGCAAACACACACTCACTAGCACTGATGATGTTACCTAGTCGGGTTATGAAACATCTGCAAGCAAACAACCAAGCTTAGAGAGCACCAAAGATTCCACAGTTCAACCCTGAGCTACATATATTCTCTTCTATTGGATTAAATTAGTATTATCTATGGTTTCCTGCCAGCAGATGAATGATATCCTTTGCCTTAACAAGTACATCCAGGTCAAGGCTATTAAGTAATTACGGTGAAATCTCAATTTAGTGAACCAATTAGTGGGAGGGAGTGTCTGTTATTACTGAGTATGTTAAATTGAAGAGTCCATCTGCTCATTGCAATTTTTTGCAAATGATTTAGAACAGCATAAAACAATGGGAATTTCATCCATTGCATCAAGGTCTGCTAAATCAGGCTTTCATTCTTGATTCATGCAGTTTTTCTTTTCAGTAAGCATTAGTAAATTAGCAGGGCATATGAGGTAGCCAATGATGGACAAGCAGATGGCTATGCTTGGCAAGATTGAGGGACACAGAAGAAGACGACAATAGGTGAATGGGATGGAGAGCAGTGCAGCGTGGGAAGCTGCTGCACACAGGTCAAAGTGGTGAGCAGTTGTCCAGAGAGTTGCCAAAGGTCAGCCCCAATGCAATAGAACTTAGCTAATTAACCAAGCAAAAAATAATTGCATTTCCAAGTTCATATTATGAAGAATTTGATATATGATATTCTTAAATGAAGAGAACTGCTTCTGTAGGTATATCATTGTATCTTTAATAAATCTACTACTTTCCAAATAGGACATAAAACATTCACTTTCAGTTTAAAATAAAATGGATAAGTCCTGTGACCTTTTAGTGTTACAGAAGCTCACATTTAAAAGAGGCATTATCACTGATTTCAGCTGTCATCTGATATCTGTGTTACTTTCATAAAGAGTCCCCCAAGTGATGAGCAAAAACAGTTGAACAAATAATGTTTGGTAATATTCTGTGTATGAATACAAATCTACCAGTTTCCAGTACTGATTTTAGAGGGAGTTAATCATGGTTTGCTTATATTTCCATGAAAGCAAAAGGTGATGATACGTTAATGACACATTTATTGGAAATTCAGCTTTTTGGTTTGTGATGGGTTCTTCCTTCTCATTTCAGTCTCAAGCTTTCATGACTTTTCCTAACTAATCAGAGCTTACACATATATAGATTTTGTTTTATAAAGAGTATCTTCTCAAATGAAGTATCCTGATGTGATTGAACAAGACATCTATTCTTAAAAGAATTATTTTTTTTATTTGTATATGCCAGTGATGGTGACATATCATTGGGTTCAGTGTGTCAAAAATTCAGAAAATGCCTAACTTGACTCTGCTGGCATGTCACACATGAACAAAAGAGAAACAATTCTTTACTTATTCATTTATTTTAAAAAATACAGTCCAGTCATGTGTGGTGCTATGTATTATATTAAGAAACGTCAAATAATTACAAAAATGAAATATGAGTAAAACAAACTCAGTTTCTTTGGTAACTCAGGCAGAGAGAATAGTTGTTGAGTGTTGGTGAACACTGGTGTGTCACCCAAACTTGTGGCGTGTCACCTTTGACACGCGTGTCATAGGTTCGCCATCACTGGTATATGCACTACTTTGTAAACTTCAGGGTGTCTCATTGATCATCACACATAACCTCACTCGTCATTCTTTATACAAATACATATTTTTATCCTTGGTCATTTTTTAAAAAAGGTGTCATTGAGAAGATACGTGATACTAAATACTGTTGAGTGTGGAAAATGATGAGATCAACTCCTCTAAAATAGATGAACATTATAGCTTTAACTGTAGTGAGTTTACAAAAGTAGTTATTAGAGACTGTGGAAACTTATTCTGTGAAAGTCTTTGTTTCTGTTGGAATAGATTGATATAATTATGCTTAAAAGTAGTTTACTCAGAGGTATAAATGTAGTGAATGTGGGGGAAGCAAGGCTTCTCTTTGCCACCCACACCTTGCCCAATGCTTTCAAGAATACAGATTGCACAAAGTAGACTGCAAAAGTGTAGATGACCACTAGATGGCAGCAAAGAGAATCAGATGATTCTTACCCTTTGCTACAAACTCTAGTGGTCAAGGTCTGCTGAATCAAGGCTTCATTGAATTCTATGGTTGTCTTTTTCAGTAAGCATTAGCTAAATCAGTGGGGCATGTAATGCAGCAAATGATGGAGTAGCAAAAATAACTGTGCTTGATAAGATTGAGGGGCGTAGAAGAAGGGGAAGATGATGGATAAGATGAATGAACGTATTCAGTATCAGTGGGATGTTGGAAGCATCATGGGTTGCTGCTAGGGACTGGTCAAAGTGGTGGGCGGTTGTCCATACAGTTGCCAAGGGTCAGCTCCAATGCAGCCCAGGTGAGACTCTACTAATGCCCTTGAGTTTTCTTAGAAATTTTGTGAAAATGAAATGAGAAGTGCTCCCAGACCCATTTAATACCATTTTTAAGCAAATCTGCTACAAGATAAGTTAGGAGGGAGGGTGCTAGAACAATTATATTGTGGTAGAACAATTGATTGCCATCTTACATATTGAAAAACTGGCAAGGTCATTCTGGTTCATTCTAGCAGAGAAAGTATCGTAGGAAATTATAGGTCATACAAGGATATGTCTTGCATTTCTGATTACAAACCACAGGCAGAATAAATATCAAAAATAACACTTCTTTTATGCCTGTCTGAGCACAACTTGGAGATGGCAATGAGTCAAGTTTTTTTTCTGGTGTGAAAGAAAGCTCTTTAACCTTTGATGTGTCAGACGGGGGAAAAACTGATTGAAATAGTTTTATGCTGGCTGGCCCACAATAGATACTGTAGAGAAGAAATATATTTCTTGGACCAAGATTGTTCAGAACCTTTAAGTTAATTTCCTGAGTGGGACAAAGTCTTAACTTGGCATGGGGGTTATTATACTTTTTTAATTGGCTTAATAAAAAACAATTCTTTAATAATGCATTTGATAAAAGCTCCTTTCTTTTCTGCAAATAAAACCTCAAAATACTATTACACCTCTGCAGCTCAGTAAGCTTTCTAATTATAAGTTCAGTAGTCATTCAACAAATACAACATTTATCTTTTAGAAATAAAAATATCCAGGAACTGTAAAAACTCAAATCTGGATTTATTTTGAAGGCTAATCAGTGCTATAGAAAGACTAGAATGAAATCAAAATTGTTGCATCTGGATCTCATAAACTGGGTTTATATTTTGTACCAAACCATGCTTTATTTTAATTTGGTTTACTGAATAAACTACAGTTGTCTAGATTAACAGAACACATTATGCCCAAACCAACCAAATAATAGTAAGTCTTTGTACAGCGTGTTGAGCCACTCATAATCTGTTTTCTAGTTTCTGATAAATTTGTTCACGTGCTGTTTTTTGTTCTGCATTTGATAAGCAAATAAGTGATACTTAATCCCTCCTATTTGTCTACAAAGACATGAAGATAAAAGTTTGTCAATACTTGTAGAGATGATGGAAAATAATCTTAAATCAGTATGATGGAAACTATTTGTGTTTATATGAAGGAGAAATCATTCTCTTAAGAGCTTTATGGTATTCCTGTGAGCATCAGTAATTATATTAATTTATTAAAGCTTTAATAATAAATCAAAAAGCATATTGAGTTATCACTGTAAACTACTAGATTGCAGAACTAATTGCTGTCTTGCTTCAAAATACCCCAGTGAAGCAAAAAATTATCATGCACAGACTAAAATCTGAGTGTTACAGCTTCATTCTTATTTTCAGTAAAACTTAACTGTCTTGATATCATAACAAAACCTCAACTCTTGTCAAACCCAATGGGTCTGAAGAATGAAACAGAAAAGCTGACGTGTTCTCAACTTCAGATATTTTTATAAAATACAAAACATAAAAAGCCACAAGTATAATTAGCTTTCTTCTAATCTAAACCATAGGTTTTTGTTTTCTCTCGTATGCATATACTAAACAATGGTTGAAACTGAAAACAGAAGGATGGTAGAAGTCCTGTACCACTCCCACTTTTTTATCTGCGTTGAACTGCTCAGAAATGTTGAGTTTGTTGAAGTAGGCTAAAGTTTACCCTTCATCAGTTTCAGAAAGCATCATGTCAAGGTATTAAACTCTGTTTCTGAATTCATAAGGAGCATGTAAATAACTGTAGAGCGTGTGTAAAGATGGAGTTAATGAACAAAAGTAATTTGAGTATGTTGGAAGGATGGAAGAATGTCCATGAAATCCAACATTTGGGGAGGAGACATAGTCTTCCCTTCCATAATTTTTTTAAAAATATCCTTATCACAGTGAAACATAGAAAATATAACTTAACAACTACAGAATGCTCAAATGACACTTCTAAACAAGGACGTGCAAAGTGCATTACTTTTGGGCTGGACCACATCCCAACTACTTCCTGTTCCAGGACATTTGCTTCTGGAAGATGGCTGGATCACTGTTGAAACAGCTGGATCAGCACAGTTCAGAAGAAAAATGAAATGTTCCGCAGAAGTTCTGTCTCCAAAATGGTCATGGCTACAAAGGAGGAAATAAAAATCACTCAGTATCCCTACAAAAAAGGAGAGACTAAGCAAAAGCTATCTATATCATAAAAACCATATACAGTAGAGTCTCGTTTAACCGACCTTCGCTTATCCGACATTCCGTCTTATCTGACGCCCCTAAAAAAAAACACAACACACACAAATCGGCGACGAGAAAAGTGTGCCGCTTGTTTGAGAGGGTGAGTGTACTCTTTCTTGTTGCTCCTGACAGTGCAGCGCTGCAATGCAAAAATCAATTGCAACAGGCACAGCGGATCGTTTTTTTTTTTTTTTTTACCACACTCAATCGTTACTGTGTGTTATCCGACATTTTCGCTTATCCAACGTTCTGCCAGCCCGTTTATGTTGGATAAGCGAGATTCTACTGTAGCAAATTTGTCAACAAATGAACTATTGTGTTCCATCCATAACAACACAGATGTTTAAAAAAATGCATTTAAATGTACATTCAGATAATGGACTGCTGGAGTGCTGTTTCAAGTACTGAACATCTCAGAACAATGTGAAATATTGCAATATTATAAATATTAGGACTGCACAAAGCTTGGAAGTAGAGCACTCTTTTGAAGCTGTTTCATGAAGTAATACAAGCATCTGCTTCAACTGAGTGTTCTTTGGGGGTTTCCTTTGGCACTTTAGTGAGCTCCTGTAATTGCCATAGGAGGCCCCAGAAGTGACAGGAAGCACATTGATGAGGTGAGTAGTAATGCTTCTTTGGTGAAAAGCACCTCAACATGGTGGAATGTGGCCACCTCACCCATATATACTTAATAGAGGAAAATCATCTGAGACTCAGATATTGAATTCAGTATTAGATTTAATGCATTTCAGAATGTGAAGACATTTGCAGTGCGAATTAATAAAGAAAAGACAAATAGTGAATAACATAGGATTATATCTGCAAGAACTAGTGATAGGATATGGATAATTAAATGTGGAAATATCTGGGAGCACTTAAATGAAAACCAGGTTGTCAAACAATTGTACAGTAAACATTCATTGGAGAAGAATCAAGGATTGACCAAAACAAAACCACTGAGATGCCCTGAAAAGGCCATTTAACTTTTCTGCTGCTCATCATGCCTCTTTCTGTCCCTTCTTCACCAGTGTAACACATGAGAATTTGGATCTGATGGACCATCATCATTACTAGCACCGCTTCACTTGCATTGTTGGTAAATTTAATTAAATCAAGTAAGCAATTGGAATTAAAGCCATACAGTTAATTGAAGAAAAGATTTTTAGATGAGAGTTACGCATGTTTATGATTAAAAGGGCCAGTACAAAAGGAAAAAGATGTAATGATACCACAAAGTCCAATTGAAACTTCACAAATGCAGTGGAAAAGTTCTGTATGCAGATAAATTGAAGACCAATATATAAAAAGTACAGTAAATTTAAAATAAACTATAATGGTTGCGAAAACTAACCAAGTCAAACCGTTTATAGAAATAATAAATTATGACCAGAACATTTTGCAAGGCTGTCCTTTTAGTGATACCCATACACCACTCAGCAATTCATTCAAGTTGGATTCAGTATCTTTAAAATCAGGACAGGTCTTCAGAATACAGAAATCCATTCAAATGGATGTGCAGCAAAAATTGCATTTCACTCTGAGGATGAAAGTCTCAATATACAATATACTCTTAACTTGAAAAGTTTAGAATCAGGTGGAAAAAATCCCCAGACATTTTTCCTGCTATCCTTCTGGGCTTTTATGAGACTTCTTTTTCCTGTATAAAGTGATGTTTCTGCTGAATGCCTTTTTGCATTCTAAGTATCTTTTTTAGTGTCCTGCTGATGTTTCACACTGTAACTCGCACAGTTTCTTTTCTTTGGCTCCACTGCCTGGAGTTGATACACTTGATAAAAAGCCATCTCACTTCCCCCAGGCATTATTTTGCAGTGTCTGAAGAAGATGGTCCTGTTCTTGGCTTTAACAGTTGACATGATGAAAAATAATGGTAAAGTATTCCAACTGGGCCTACAGTGTGCTATGTAGGAATTCCATGTTTTTGTAACTGATGCCCTTTGGTAGTTCTGCTACCAAAGCTTTAATGTGGCTATAATGCAGAAGTACATTGTGTCATATTGTTACTTTTTCCTGTGCAGAGTATACCTTGAAAATAGTATTCCTTAGATACAGCCAAAAATATTACCTTTCTGTTTACACTGGGAATGAAAATAAATCCTAGACTGAAAAAGAGAACATCAGGGTTTAAGAGCATGAAGTCATATTACTTTCTCTCATATTTGCTGTAAATGAAACAGTGATCTGCTGTACCTTTTCTGCTGTATAGAGACAGTCAGCAGCCAGCCTCTTCCCATATCAGACAATGGCAAAAGGAAAAAGAAAAAGAGAACAAGAGCTACAGATCATTTCCCTGGAAGGTTTGAAGGTTGGATTTATAACTGTTTGGATTTTGTTTGGGTTTAGTTTTGGTCTTGGATTTGTTTGCTTGTCCTTAATCCTCTATGGTAGCCTCAGTTGAGGAACACTGCAAGAGTGTTGCAATTTGATATGTAGTGGAAATCTGTTTTGGCTAAAACTGTTTCTCAACTTCAGCAACATGGCTGGCTGAGGAATTCTGGGAATTGAAGTCCACGCATCTTAAAGTTGCTGAGGTTGAGAAACACTGAGCTAAAAGAACAACTTCTTACATTTTTCTACTCATTGTGCATTATCCTTGTTAGGCTTTGCTGCAGAAGATCAAAATACAGGTAGTCCTTGGTTAATGACTGCCCTGTTTAGTGACCGTTCAAAGTTATGACGGCACTGAGAAAGTAACTTTACAACTGGTCCTTGAACTTACAACCATTACAGTGTCCCTGTGGTCACATAATCCCCATTCGGGTGCTTTACAACTAGCACGCATTTAGGACTGTCGCAGCATCCCATGGTTACATGATTGTCATTTGTGAGCTTCACAACCAGCTTCCAACAAGCAGAATCAATGGAGAAGCCAGCAGTAAAATCGCAAATTGCAGTCACGTGATGTCTCACTTAACAACTGTGGGTGATTCGCTTAATGACCATGACTTAACTGACATAAGTCCATTGTGGTCACATGATGTTTCACTTAATGACCATGTCACTTAGTGACAGAGTTGCTGGACCCAGTTGTGGTCATTGAGGACTACTTGTAGTTGAAATTCACATTGTATGATTTCATATTTCACTGGTATTATTCCAAGATAATTGAAAAGGAATAACCACTAGCAATTAAGATTTACAAGATATAGAGATGATCACAACCTTTCTGTAGTGACATTTTCCACTTGAAAAAAAGGCTAACTTTTCTCCCATGTTGTTGTCTTTAATTTCTTGATGAACTTCTTCCTGTTTGTTAGCAAGTATGTTTTTGTTTTATTATCAGGACTAAGTTTACTGAACTGCCCACTGTTAATTTCTTCAATATACTAGATTATTATGGTTGTTGCATAGTCAGCCAGATGTTTAGACTGGATGTGGCATTTTTATCCACCTATCAAGTCCTTCCCAAGGACCTGGGATAGGTAGATGTTGTTGTTTGATGGTGTTAGAGGTATTGTTGCAGAATGTTCTAAGTAAAGCTGCCTATTATTATTATTATTATTATTATTATTATTATTATTATTATTATTGGCAGATCTGTATAAGCTCACTGCAGAGATGCTTGGTGAGGGCTCCTATGCCAAGGTACAGGGAGCAGTTAGCTTGCAAACTGGAAAGGAATATGCAGTTAAGGTGAGTAAAGCATCAAAATTTTCTTTTTGATTATTTAAGAGCATTACTGCTTGAAAATGTGATTTCCCCTGTGAGAACCTACTAGAAGCTAATAATTAACTACACTAATAACTGCCCCTAACCATTTTTTCCTTCAATATATTAAAGTTAAAAGATGGTACCAGTGGCAACACTCAGCATCACGCAAATAGATTTCTGCTCATCTACAGGAATTTCCCTCACTCTTGAACCGAATACTTCATGAAGGCCTTATCCTGGAGGGCATAGGGTTGCGTGGATATGCTACATGGTGCAAGAAGTGAGATTGATGTGCCAATAAAGCCCAGTCTTGGCAGACAGACAGACAAAATTGGATATAATGTAATAAGCATTCTGCAGGAAGTTTTTCATTAAAAAAAATTCCATTTTTGTAACAGATAATTGAAAAAAATGCTGGCCATAGTCGGAGTCGGGTATTTCGAGAAGTGGAAACATTATATCAGTGTCAGGGCAATAAGTAAGTATCTATTACAGCATTAATTTCTCCCTGCACAAAATAAGATCTACAGCAGTCGTTTATTTTTGGTGTATGTATAGGAACCAAAGCTAAAATAATATCCACTGGGCAAATTATGTTCATAAAGTACATGGAGGGACCAGGGTTGAAATGGCTGCTTCTACCAAAATTCTTCAAGTCCTCTTAATTCCCTACTTATTTATTTAATAATGCATGCTTGGGGATGGGGGAGGGAAGCAAGACAAGTGAATTATTCTCTGTATTTATGAAAGAGACTGATTAATTTTAGAAATGTATTCATACTGATGATTCTAGGATTAGACCAGTGTGATTATGTTATTGTTTATCTGGAAACTTCAAAATATTTGAACATCTCCAAATAACTTTTTTGGGATACTTGTGCCTTTTGATGTACTAAGAAAAATTAGGTTTAGCATGATCATCTCTGTCTGTTTTTTAGGAACATTTTGGAATTAATTGAGTTTTTTGAAGATAATGTAAGGTACTACCTTGTGTTTGAAAAACTGCGAGGGGGTAAGTATGTATTCCCCACGTAATTTTGTAATGACATTGACCCTGCATTAGTTTAATAATTCAGAACTTTCACAGAAATATGCAGTTTTACCTTATATTGCATGACTTTGGGTTTTTCATTCATAGCCCATTTTAAAGATTGTTATTGTACTCACGTATGAAGCTGAAATATTATCCAGATAATATTGGGGTGGTTCTTAAAAGAATTGAAACCACTTAGAAGAATTACATTATAGTAAAATGCTGAAGATTTGTGTCCTTTAGTTTTGAGGATTGGTCACAGATACAAAAATTAGGTTAAGAAACAGTTTGTGTCCCCCTTGCAATGACAAAGAGTCATATACAATTTCACAGAAAAATTCCCAAATATGCTACATCTACATAGGATAACTTGTTCAAAATTAGTCTTTGATGGGGGTTCCCAAAATGTGAACACTCTTGATTAAATGTTTGGCCTTTCATTCCCGACTAAAATAGTAATCCTATATAAACAACTTTGGAGTAAATGTCATAGAATTTGTATCTGAAAAAAACAGACCAGTCTTCATGGTCTCTGACCTGTTGAGCTATGATGTGGGTTTCTGTTAAAGCAATGTATCTTCAGTAATTACCTTTGCCCCTATTTTTGTTGAGATATGAACCTGGGCTATTCAGTTGTCATTAATACGTCTGTTCTTGTTACCGAGTTTGGTGTCTTCAGATGTTGTGCCTAAATGTACTGCTGCCTTTTTAAAAAGCATCTGCCTGCCCCCTTTTCTCTGTAGGCTCTATCCTGACCCATATACAGAAGCAAAAGCACTTCAATGAGAGAGAGGCCAGCAGGGTGGTGAGGGACATTGCCTGTGCTCTGGATTTCTTGCACACAAAAGGTGAACACGCGCCCTCCCTTTTTTAAGCTTATTAGCCATCAGCTTTCAGGCCAAGGAAGACCTGCAGTTATCTTAAAAGGCCAGCATGAAATTAGGCATACTTCTGTGATGAAGCATTTTGGATGCCTTTTTCATAGGAAGTAGCGTAAATAGCATGAGGGTTTTGACACTGGTTGCTGGCTTTGAGGTACAGTGGTTATGAACATAGTCCTTGTTAAGTTATTTCACAGGTGTGATGATTCAATATAAATGACACGTATAGCAGGCCAAGGGGATTTGGAGAAGATAAATAATACTCATATTACTAACTGCGCACTTGAAGGTGGCCCACATGCCTTGTAAGCAGATATATTGCACTGTGCGAAGGAGGCTGGGCATCAGAACAAACTTCTGGGTTATGAAGTAGCCTGGGTCAATTTTTTAAAAAATACAGAATTGTGCATCTAGCCCAACCTGCTTACAGTAAGGTTGTAAAGTTTTTTTAAGTTTCCAGTTTCCAATCCATTATTACAAACAGTCTTCAGACAAGATATCTGGAATTTAAATACAAGTGCTGATTATACACATTTGTTTTGGAATGATAGAAGTACTGCTACACTTTTCATTAACATTGAAAATTTAAGGCCAACATAATGAGCATAGGTGAGGGCAGCAGGAATGGTTGGGGAATTAAAAATCAAGTATAATAAAGAGAGACTGGATGAAATGAGAATTGATTGAATGAATCGAGAAGAGAAGATTATGGTAGTGTTTTTCAAATAGCTGAAAGACTGTCACCCAGAAAGTCAAGACCTGTCCTCTTTTGTGTCAGCATACAGGATATGGAACAATGGATTTAAGGTACAGGAAGGCAGAAATCCAGCTGTATATTAGAAACAAACTTCATAAGAATATGAGCAGTTTGAAAATTGATCCAGTTATGAAGAGAGGTGGTGGGTTCTCCTCCACTAGAAGTGTTTAAGTGCAAGCTAGACAGCCATCTGTTGGGGAGTCTTCTAATGATATACATCTAAATAATGTAAGCTTGCTTTATTTGTTTACCACTTCACCTTAACAGTGACACTTAATGGTACAGGTGATAAATTCAAAATTAAAAAATTGTTTTGATATGCAGATTCTTCCTGTGTAGTTTGTGGCCAGTAAAAAAAAAAAACTTTATAATTTTTTTAAAAATTTGGAATGAGTAAAAAGTCCTGTCCCCCCCCCCCCCCCCGGTAATATTTGCATGAAGAGGTCAGTGCAATTATGGGGACACTGCAGTTACAACGTAATTACAAGGTACTTTGAAGCTGGCTGGTCCTCTAGTGTCACAGCTTTCTCTTACCAATGCACTGAGGTCTGTAGGGGAAATGCCAGTGTACTAGGCCTATGTAGATCAGCCCCAGTTTGCTTATATGAGATCCTTTGTCTCTAAATAAATCATTGTGCCTCACTTGATCAGCCACTTCGCTTCACTTACACAGGCTGCTATGTGTGCACAGAAGCTACTGTTAACGGGTAGACATTATAGTGCAGAGTTCCTCAACCTCAGCAACTTTAAGATGGGTGGACTTCAACTCCCAGAATTCCCCAGCCAGCCAGCCATCTTAAAGTTGCTGAGGTTGAGGAACCCTGATGTAGTGCAATCAACCCATTGTCTTCTGGTTAGAAGCAGGGCCCCTTTCGTCCCAGCTCCTCGTCGGAAGAGTGCTTTGGTCAAAATTCTGAAAAAGGGAACTGTCCTTTTGAAGATCTGCCCATCCTTACACATTTCTAGTTCCCTTGGAAACTTAAATGCATAGACTTTCTTTTCCCAGACATGAATACTCAACATGTGGGGGGAAGAGCGAGGCAAACAGTGACTTTAGAAGTTCATTCCTCAGGACTCTTAGTTCTTAATTCTTAATTCTAGTTTAGTTTGTGAAGGGAGCCAGTGACTGCAGGTATCCATGTATTGTCAAACCTGAAGAGTTTAAGGTAACATGTTTTGTTGTTTGTTCTTTTAAAAAGGTACCAGTGTTACAAGTATACCCACATCTCTTATCAAGGGTTATAAAAAAAATAATTTAGTCCACTAGACAGTATATTTCATTTTGTGTGTTAGAAATGCTTCTTAAATGCCTGGATCGTACTACGTAATGTGTAGGAGATCAAGAGTCCATGTGAAGAGCTAAAGCCTCCCACTGAACCCTTTTTTATATTATTTCTAATGCCATTATTATAATGCATATTATTTTTTCTGTGTAACTATTTGGGAAAATATCCAGGAATATTTCATAAATTTTGAGTAACCTTAAGACATGATTTAAGTGCAATGGAGTTAGTGGCTAATGCAAACACTAAGAAGCAAATAGTTCTCTATGTTTGGTATAGCTGTCTTGGACATGACTCATTGTCTTTCTGTGTTACTTCTTAGGTATTGCACATCGAGATCTCAAACCTGAAAATATACTCTGTGAATCTCCCAGTAAGGTGCACCAACACTTTGTAATTCCACCTGTTTAATTGTCTTTGGGCTTAATTTATTTCCTCAGTGATTTGACTTACGTGTGTTTTTCCTTCTTTCTCCATTTCAGGTGTCACCTGTAAGAATTTGTGACTTTGATCTTGGAAGTGGGGTAAAACTCAACAGTGCATGTACTCCAGTCACTACTCCTGAATTGACTACTCCGGTATGTAGGCTGCTGTATTGTGAGGAATTGGCTATGATGTAAGAATGCAGGGCAGCTTATCAACATTTTGTGCTCCAGAGTTGCTTGGAGTTGCTCAACTTAGCCCTGCTGGAGTTTAGTTCAATTGCAAAAGGTGAAACATCAAGCATGTCAGTTTAGCACGTTCCACACAGTTTGTATCTTGCTAATTGTTTGTTTACAATTACAGATAAATACCGTATTTTTCCAACAATAAGACGCCCCCATGTACAAGACGACCCCCATTTTTCCAACCCCAAATTAAGAAATCAATATTTTAAAGATAGTGCAGAACACATTTTTATTTAGTAATTAGTTAACATTTACCTGATACACTCGGTGGGAGGAGGTCCAAACCGTCTCTCTGCAGCTCTGTTTCCAGGCTCTTTTGCATAACTGATTACATACAAGCACAAGTGAAACTGCAAAATAGCTTCTCTCTGCAAAAGCCTTCCTCTAATTGGTTTGTTCAGCATCAGCTGACATCAGTTACATAAGGCTCGTGATTGGAGGAAGTCTGTTTGGGAGACAAGCTATTTCACTCGTGATTGGAGGCTAGCAATAGGAGGAAGCTGCCTGCAGAGACAAAGTATGGGCAGTTTTGCCTCGGCTGACTTCCTTAAATAAGACGCCCTTCAATTTTTAGGGTAAGGATTTTAGAAAAAAGTATTGTCTTATAGTCGGAAAAATACGGTACTCAGAGTAAATTGCAAGTTTGCAAATAATTGTTCTAATAGTAAACTGTCAGCCCTCATCCATTCTTGTAGCTGTATTTCTCAAGGTTGAAGTTATAACTTCAAACACATAGTTTTTGGAATTGGTTTCTTTTTTATGCTTTCTTGCTACAGCAGTATTCTCACAGCAGGTAGAGTGAATGCTCTTAGTATAATATGATTTGACTATATTTTTAGAAAATACTGATTTAAAAAAAACCAGACTATATTTGCTTGCTCTGAAAGAGATATCTTTATTGGTGCTAAATATGATGCATATTCATACGGTATGCAGGATGCTTGGAGTAAAATACAGAAAGGCCTTGCAGAGCTTGTAATCTAAGATCTGATGCAGGAGGCCCTGACTGGATGATAGGGAGATTGAAGCAGAAGTAAATGTGGTGTGAGCTGGATAAGCGTTCAGTTATACCTACTTCAGTGTCAGGAAAAAGTTGTTCCAAAAGATTCCTTGAACGGATATAAAGTTTGACAGAAAAGGGAATTGTTGTGGGCAATTCTATCCAGTAAGGGGCAGCATAAGAGAACGAGTAGAGTTGTACAAGGAAACTTGAAGATTGTTGAAAATGGTAGTATGGAAGAGCAGAATTACATATACCTCAAGTCACTATGAGTGTACACAAGAGAGTGCAAATAAATAAGAAAAAATAAAATAAGTGGACTGGTTCATTTTCCTAGATCTTGTTTATCCTCTCGTGACCAAAAAGAATTGCATCTTTAATTCTGTATAATAGGACAGATTGTGCAGTCCTTTTGCAATGATTTTCAGAGATTTTAACACTGAAACCACTTGTGTGATTAATAACAGTTAACCATTAACAGCCTTATAGTAACACACCAAACTCCAAGATTATGATTGACACACACTAAGGATAAACCCTCTTGAATTTTATTAAAATCAGGTAAACAGGTAGTCTGCAGAAGGACACGTGGAAAAAACCATTCTCCAGGCTAGGTAATCAAATTATTAGAAAATTAAGAAGAGAGGAAGTGATCAGTTATTTTTAAAAACAAAATATAATATCAGTTGAGTTTATTAAGTACCTTAATATCTGAATAATTCCTTACCAACACAGATTGGAGAGATTGGATCTTGCTTTTACTTGTTTTCTTTCTTGTCATTTAGACCAGTGTTTCTCAACCTCAGCAACTTTAAGATGTATGGACTTCAACTCCCAGAATTCCCCAGCCAGCATGGCTGGCTGGGGAATTCTGGGAGTTGAAGTCCACAGATTTTAAAGTTGCTGAGGTTGAGAAATGCTGGTTTAGACTGTCGCAGCACCAGCGGGAGGAATCCTGGGCATAAGGATCCTGGAAACGTAGTTTATAAGTTTTTCCAGAACTCTGAACTGATGATGTAACATTAAACATTAAAGGTGCAGAGGAGATGAAACTTTGGGGATGGTGGGTGAATCCCAATATGAAACAGTAGTAGAATAGATCATTTCATACTGGGCAACGCATTTCAAAGAGAGTTAGAAGAATTTTAAACTATATGCTTCAAAGAGCCTCAGGCATTGCCTGGCCCAACCCATCCTAGAGCTTGACTCGCAGAGGCTTTGGATGAGGATGGGTATATTTGCATTTAATAAGCATCTGCAAGGTTAAGTTGTGTCACCAAGCCAACTGTTTGTTACTATGCAAAAAACGTTTTAAAACTCTGTGTATATTCAAGTACTCTATACGGAGAGATCTACAAATTAACATTCTCGATTTCATTTTTGCTTCTTCATAATTCTTGCTGTTGCCCAGCAACTGTGCTGTAGTTTATTGCCAGGATTGTGGGAGGCAGACCAGCAGTCTTATGCTTATTTCCATAAAGTGTGAAATGTTGCCCTCACTTAAAAAAAAAAAAATCTTGGCTTCAAAAATGTTCAGTTTGTATTGTGTTACAAATATGAATTAGATTTACGCTACAGTGTGCCTGGGTTTGGGAATCTTTTATCTGCCAGGTTTAGACTGAATGAGTTGCATAGGCTAAATTTCCAGGGAGAGAACTGCACTGCATCTATGAGAAAACAGGGATAATAGGCATAATATCTCATATAGAACTGATTAGATTCTTCCCTCCTTCCTCCCATCCTCCTGGACTTCTTTAGCCTCTGCCAGTGTCTGGCTACTATACTGACACTGACTTAAAAGTAACAGCGGCAGGATTTCCTGTATTGGATTTAATACTCTGTCAGCTTTGTGTGGAAAGGATAGTTACTCCAAATGGCTATGAGAAGTTTATAATCGTATAATTTGGAGTAGTAAGATTGACTTAACCAACGTGTACTGCACACAGGGTTTTTTTGGTGGATCCACCTTTCCAAAAAGAGTTCTGTGTTAGCTGTACAGATAGTCCTTAAAGACCACAATTGGAACTGGCAACTCCATCACTAAGCGCTGCAGTTGCTAAGCAGAAAATCATGTGACCACATCAGGCGTACATCACCACTTCCCATTTGGTTGTTAAGTGAATTGCCACGGGCGTTAAGTGGGACACCACATGACCGCGACTTGCAATTTTACTTCATATTCTCCATTAACTCTGCTTGTCGGAAACCAGTTGTGAAGCATGCGAATGGCAATCACGTGACCGCAGGATCCTGCAACAGTTGTAAATGCGAGGATTGGTTGAAAAGCTTTTTTTTACACAATTGAAACTTTAAACAGTCACTAAATGAGGCAGTCAGTAAGCAAGGACTACCTGTATTGTGAATACTTCCTTTGTGCAATCCTTTTGATATTGGTTCTCTATCTTGCTAGTGTGGGTCTGCAGAGTACATGGCTCCAGAGGTGGTGGAGGTCTTTACAGAAGAAGCCACATTCTATGACAAGCGATGCGATCTGTGGAGCCTGGGTGTGATTTTGTATATCATGCTAAGTGGTTACCCTCCTTTTGTGGGTAATTGTGGTACAGACTGTGGCTGGGACAGGGGAGAAGTCTGCAAAGTTTGTCAGGTAATCAATATGCTTTTGACCAGATGTGTAATACTGTGTGATAGGTTTGATTGAGTTTCTTTAAAAATATTCAGTTATCCTCTGAGACATCTATAGACTAGAAGAGTGAAGGCAATGTAAGCTATTTTCACAACTGTACTAAATTTGAATTTATAAGCTCATAATGAATGTGAAGGTTTCATATCCAGACCACGTTTACCAATTTTGTGTTCTCAAGATGTACTAGAACTGTATCTCCTAGGATTCCCAGACAGTTTGGCCTCTGTTGCATGTAGAGGGGAATGTTTTTTTAAACCCTAGCCCATTTTAAAAAAGTTTTCTGAGAAACAGTGAAATGCAGTTTCCCTTAAAACCTAAGGAATTTAAATGCAAAGAATATTTCCAAAATTTCATCTGCATAATGTGGGGGGGGGGGGGGAGGGAGAGAGCTGTAGAGATTTTAAGTAAGTAAGATCATTCTCTGAACCAGAAGAAATTGAAATTTTAATTCTGAACTTGCAGCTTCTGAAGTAAATCAATATACTTTTTTTTCCCTAGAATAAGCTTTTTGAGAGTATCCAGGAAGGTAAATATGAGTTTCCTGACAAGGATTGGTCTTGTATCTCCAGTGAAGCCAAAGATCTCATCTCGAAGCTCCTGGTTCGTGATGCCAAACTGAGGCTTGGGGCTGCTCAGGTTCTAGAACATCCATGGGTACAAGGTGTAAGTGGTGCCCTGTATTTCTGTACACCATTAGTGCACATGAACTGTGTCTTACAAAATAATGTAATTGGAAAACAGCCTTCACCAAAGCCATATTTGTGGTCAGGAAGAAGATCCATCTTGGCTAGAAATGTGAAAACAGTGATGCTGTCTTATACCACATGAGTCAAGTTCAATAATGGCTTGTGATGGTACAAACTATCTCCTAGTACAGAGATGCTCAACCTCTCTTATTCTAGCCAAGTAAAACACATAGATCTGGAGCTGGTTACCTATATGTAGAAGTATTCTTTATTACTGAGCACTTAAACCAAGCATTTTCCCTTGAGCAGCAAAAGGTTGTTTCTACTGAATGTTTGGTACAAGAATCAATTTCTATTAATATAAATATGTTGTTGTTCAATGAACATTTCTTTGAACATTATAATTGCCAATATCTAGCCAGCCTACATCTGGCTGTGGAAAGGTGATTTATTCAGAAAAGTTTTCAAAATAATAAACTGTGAAGATTAAGTATCCTTTGATTAGTAAAGGTTTTCTCCAGGGATGCTTCACTTAACACTGCAACATTTCTGTTGCTTACAGCATGCTTCTGAAAGAGGATTGCCTACACCCCAGGTTCTTCAAAGGTATGCTTTTCTGGAAGTCTGTCATAATGAGTTGAAAAAGTGACAGTGTTTCTCAACCTTAGTGACTTTTAAGATGTATGGACTTCAACTTCCAGAATCCCCAGCCAGCCATACTGGCTGGGGAATTCTGAGAGTTGAAATCCACACATCTTAAGTTGCCTGAGGTTGAGAAACACTGGATTAGAAGATGGATCCATTGCAATCAGAGGAATTTGGGGAGAAAGCAGAGGGCTGCATTAATTGGTAAAGCTTTCCCAGAAAATAATGTTTCTTGTGTCTGAAGGGCTATTAATTGTTCCCATCACTTCTTGTTTGGAAATGAATCACAGAACTAACTTGGTTATAAGAAAGGTAATGAAGAGACACCTTATATGCTGGTCTATGACTGTAATAAAGATCTGATTTGATTTGAGACAACTTGTGCCTTTCTGATGGGCTTCACAATTAGATTTTTAGTTTCTCTGGTATAAACTAATTTTCTTCTCTCAACTTTCCTGCAGGAACAGCAGCACAAAAGAGTTGACTCTTTTCGCCGCTGAGGCTATTGCTCTGAACCGCCAGCTCTCCCAGCATGAAAATCAGCTCAGTGAAGAGCAGGAGAGTCTCACGCAGGCCATATGCTCCATGAAGCTTTCTCCTCCCTCTAAATCGCGCCTTGCCAAACGCAGAGCCATGTCCCAGGCTACCAAATCCACGGACTTCCAGCCAGCTCCTCAGGCAGCTCTTTAATGTGCATTTTATGTTTGTTAGTTCAAGGTCAGCTGTGGTTATAATTGTTGTAAAATACTCATCAGTATATTAGTGTCTTCTTTACAACAAAAAACCTTAGAACAAACCTTGTAGGGGAATGATGTAAAGGACAGTTTCTTTGGAAATGCTTTTTTAAACATTGATAAATGCATTGAATTCTGTGAAGTTCTTAGATTAAATTGCTGCTCTGTTAAATATAACAAACCACTTAGGCAACATTTGCACACCATCCTCCAAAACCAGAGGATACATCTGTGTCACCAAGCCTTGTGACTAGTAGAAGTAGAACTCTGAATTTAAAGGGTCTTGAAGGAGCTTTCAGTACTTTTACAACTCCAAGTCCCTACTTGCAGGCACAAAAAAAATTATGATGGGTTTCCTTTAAAGAAGCTTCAATGTTCTGCATTTTTAGCTTTCTCTGTCAATTAAGAGTTTGAGTTAAACTTCAAAGTACATGAATAATAATTCCTCTTTATTGTTGGGCTTGCTTCTTATGTTATTCTTTATAATATTACAGGGATGTCTATTTAAGAATGAACGTTATTTAATCTGGAGTTTCCTCCTTTCCTTCCTTTCATCTGAAAGAGTGCAGTACATGAAAGTGCAATGATAGTATGAAGCCCTGCATTTGTTTAGAAACTGTCTACAATAAAAAGCAGTGATGACAGATCTTCTAATTGAAGAGCTAGTAACAAATGGGCTCCTTGCTATACTTCGGCAGAGAACGAAGTATGAACCTCCATATCAGTATGTTTAAACCAAGGAATTAAGGCATTTAAAAAATACCTCCTTGGTGTGTTCCCGCACTGTAAACATGGAACCAAGAGAGGGGTTTGATGCCAGTCTGTGATCCTTGGTCTTTTGAATCATCATTTGAATCATTATTCTGCATCTGCTATTGGAGAGTTTCACTGTATTCAGTTAAATATAATCACAGCTCCTGTTCAACTTGAGAATAGAGGAAGTAGTTGGTGCACATGCACCCGTGTGGCCTTTCCTAAGGCGTTGTAATTCCTAAACTGGGCTCTGGTCACCTTGAATACTTGAGAAGAGGAGTCAGAGGAGCACTTAATTGATAACTGTGAAATATTTAAGTATGTGCCATTTTGAACAATTTTTCTATCTCTGTAGGCAAAAAGATGGATCCATAGAGCTGGATAAACCAGCATGGGGTTGTTTTAGACTTGGAGTGGTTCTTGCTGTTGAGACATATATCTTCATAGTCTACCTTATGTAAGGACAATAAAGGTGAAAGTAGCGAGATAAACATTTTCTCATTATCAGTTGCAATTAATTGCTCATCTGTTGTGTTAGGCCTCTCATACACATATTCAGAGAGACAGACATGCACATACATACATACATACACAAACTGAGCAATCTTACCTCTTGAACCTTGGAGGACCTAGGAGAACAGTGCAATTTTGGGTGGCAAGACAAGTTAGGAGCACAAAGTCAGAGTTTTTATTTTAAAATAGAGCATACTATTGTGGTTGAAGTTCCCTTGAAATGGTGTGATTACCCATGATTACAGTAGTCATTTTAAACTTACATTTAGGAACTGAACATCTTGCAAATCCATGGAAAGCTATTCATCTCATGGAAATTCATTAAAAAAACAAAAAGTTGAAAATTTAGGCCAGTGCATTATATGAAGCAGGAATTTACATAATTTTTGAATATCAGTATTAACATCGAAGGAGTAGGAAAGTAAAATAAATCAAATAACTTTAGAAGGATATATATTTTCCACATTTTGCCTTTAGAAACAGTTTATATATTCTATACACTTTTAAATTGGTACTGATGATAAAACTTATAGAATGGGTGCTGCGCTTAAGGTTTTTTATATATTGGACATTTAATGTTTTTAAGTACCATTCAATTACTGTTACATTTGTAATGTAGTCCATGGTTAACTGTAAAAGCATTGGATAAACTCAGGAAATAATATCTCCACATGACACATTGATACAGTGTAATGAAAATTAAATTTGTCTAATTTCTAAACTATTTTGCTTCCTTATTGATTTGTATAGTAAAAGAAACATCCCCCTTTCACAATCTGGAATTCAAAGATTGCATTATAATGGACACTGACCTTTCTTTGTACAGCATTCTGCATCATGTCATAGAAAAAGTTTTCACAATTCTGGCCAATGATTTATGCCAGAGTTGTTTCTAATATTAGGAGCAGAAGATCTGTGTGTGTGTGTGTGTGTGTGTGTGTGAGAGAGAGAGAGAGAGAGAGAGAGAGAAATTCAGCTAAGAGATTTTTTTTTTTGATGGTGCTAATCCTATATCAAAGTGTGCCATTTTGAAAAAAGTGCAAATACAAGTGAAGTGGAGTAAAATGTAGTTAGTTGTACCCTTAATGTGCTCCTAATGGCATTCATTGTCTCTCAAGAGGCTTTCAAAACCATCAAGCTTACTTGGGTTTCTTCTCAGAACTGGGATGTGACAACGTGAATATGCTGCAGTGTTCCCACCCTGATTTAGATATTATAGAATGAGTTGGAAAGATAGTAAAAAATATCTAGTCCAACTAGTCCAATCTAGTTCAGTATTGGATTCACTAGAGCAGTGTTTTTCAAACTTGGATACTTTAAGATGTGTGGATTTCAACTCCCAGAATTCCCCAGCCAGCATGGGGAATTCTGGGAGTTGAAGTCCACACATCTTAAAGTTGCTGAGGTGGATAAACACTGCACTAGAACATCTCTGACATGATCATTCAGCTTTTGTTTGAAGACCTCCAGCAAAGAAATCAACACTTCATGTGGCAGCTTGTTTTGCTGGCTAGCAGCTCATACAGTCTGGAAGTTTGCATCTAGCCTGAATCTACTTCCTTGAAATTTTAACTTTTTGGTGCTCTCTGGAGCAGTCTACCCCTTCTATGTATCAGTCGTTCAAATATTTAACTGACTGTTGTCATATCTCAGGCCTCTTGTATGCCTAGAATCTTGAACTGTTCTTGATAGTGTTTAGGTTTCTAGATCCCTCAATATCTTGGTATTCTGGCACTGGGTTTTTTGAGCTGAAAGAGAACGATTGGTCTAGAGGTCTCCAAGCAAACCTTGTGCCCTAGGGAGGACTAGAACCTGGTTCTCCCTACTTCTAGTCCAGCACCTGAAATCTACATCAAACTGGCACTCTAGCATTGCAAATTATTATATATATTTTAATCTACTTTTATACTGCGTAGTTCTAAGCCACAAGTCTGAGTAGGGCTCTTGAAGTAACTTGTAAGTCCTTTCAAAATAAGTACTGGACACAATGAATTAGGAGCAGACTTGCAGGCTGGGGTTACTGAGGAAATGAATAGGAAGAAAACCCAACTTTGTAACACCTTCATGTATCAAATAGGCTCTAAAACCCATATGAGCCTGCTTTCCACATTGATCTGTTGCAACCGCATAGCTTCAGTTTTCTTCAGTGAGGGGGCATCCAAATTCAGTAAGATAGTCTTTTCAAAAGTGATAAGCAAATGTGATAAATCACAGTGGCAACCAGTGAAAACAAGATGCCCCCTAGCATTCATAACACTTGAAATAAACATGGTTCGCTTTTAAAATATGGGTAGTCCTTGTTTAGCAACTGTCTCGGACAGCAACCGTTCAGTTACAACAGTGATGAAAAAGTTACTTTGTGACCAGTGCCCACATTTACGACTTCCACAGCATCTCTCAGTCACGTGTTTGCCAGTACAGTCAGTCAGTACAGTATTGTGTTGTCCTGTGCCTGTTTTTTTCCTCCCCACCTTCCCCCACAGAACAAAGAGATTGCTTAAATGAGCTCTCTCTTCTTGAGCTGCTTCTCTCAGGAGCACAGCATGTCCCTAAAAAGTGCTAACCACAAGTTAACAAGCTCAGCTCTGTGACCTTAATTAATTGATTAGAACCTGCCAGCTGACAGCTGCTGCCTGAAATTGACAAGACCCTAAACAGTTTCACACTAAAGCTTTCGTTTGCCTCCTAAGCTCCTGGTGGCTTAAGGCAAACGGGCTAGTGTATTCCTTTCCATGTGTATTCCCCACTGTGTGCCTGCTTACTCTCTTGTAACCCTTTCTTCGATGAATGTAAATACAAACATTAATTCCCTTCTTGCTAATTATCCCAGTGCTGGGGTGAGCATTCCAAAGGGTGGAGGAGTGGGAAAAAGGGGATGTAAGATTTGCCCTTTTACCTGGCTTCCTTATGATTTGAGTTCCGGAAACCTTCCCCATATTTGGGCTCACCTGGCTGTTTGGGGTCATATCCTGACGCTGTAAAGCAAAGGAAAGCTGAAGTAAAATTGTAAGCACAGTCATGGTCATGTGACTTTTCACTTAGTGACTGCTTCGCTTAATGACTAATTTGCTGGTCTCAGTTGCAGTCTCTAAACAAGAGCTACCTGTACATATGCTAAGCTAATTAACAGAAGAATTTTACAGATATGTACAATAGTACTAATATACTTCAAAATTAATAATTGGTTAGCAGCCCTGATGTCCCCCAAATGAAAATTTCTTGATGTCTTGATATATTCCAAATACTGGAAATATAGCAATGAAGAATATATGCATCTTCAGATATTAACACTCCTGTACAAATCAGCCCCAAACAATAATAAAATAATAATAAAAATAATACGGCAAGACAAAGCCAGTTCCTGAGCTGCACTTCCAACAACAAGGTAAATATAACAACCTTTATTAGACATTATCTGACATGTCCAATATATATGAAATACATTTTTGCTACACTAACCTTATTTTAAACCAATTTCATATACTTTCAAGTGACCCACCACTGATTTACCAAAACAAGACATTCGTTCATTATTACAGAAATCTCATAAATGATACCAATTTCATCAACTTATTTCAACTTCAAATAGTATTACTGGATGGGAAACCACAGTTAATGCCTCCAAAATTACTAAGTATTGTAGAATTTTGGAAGCAGCAATAGTTTCTGGAAAAAATAATCAGAATAACAGATGTTTAAATTGAGTAAACTGACAATAAACCCTCTGAGGTAAATAAAACATTTTATTCCACAAAAGTTTAGAAACAGCTTCCTTAGAACTGAGATGTTCAAAAGTAATAATGTTAAGACTGACCCAGTTGATTCCAAACCAGGTTTAGCTGCTTTTAAACTTGGGCTATCCCATAAGATAAGCTTTTTTTGTAGGTAAATAGATCAAGATCATATCTGCAAGCCATTATTTTCCATACATGTCATGCAGAATTAAGAGCAAGTATAAAACAGTCCCTTACAAAATCAGGGATACCAATACATGATATCAGTGCAGTCAGTTAATTCTTGAATTCAATCCAAGAGAAGCTGAATTCTGATATTCTTATTTCCATATATATAACTGAAGCTAAGATAAATGACTGGTGATGAACCTGAATGCATAGAAAGATAAATCCATTGTATATACTGTAATTTTTATGCATAATTTCATTGAGTAAGCATTTGAAAGGCCAAGATGATTTAAGAACTGATTGACCTCTTTCTTTCTTTCTTTCTTTCTTTCTTTCTTTCTTTCTTTCTTTCTTTCTTTCTTTCTTTCTTTTTTTCAAGTCAGTGTTGACTCCTGGTGATTGCTTGGACTAGTCCCTGCAGTTTTCTTGGCAACATTTTCAGAAGTGGTTTGCCATTGCCTCCTTCTTAGGGCTGAGAGAAAGTGACTGGCCCAAAGTCACCCAACTGGCTTTGTGCCTAAGGCAGGACTAAAACTCCTGGTTTCTAGCCTGCTGACTTAACCACTACACCAAACTGGCTCTTTGCTGACCATTTAAAAAATTATAAATCAACCTTGGAGTTAAATTCTTCTGGATCATCTCTCTGTAGATCCTTTTTATATAACTATCATGTTTTTTTTTAACTGACTGTATTTCGTATAAATGAGCCCCATATTTCATTATACTTGTCCATACAAAGTCTATGTCTATAGGCAATCCAGTCATAAGTGGTAAATGCAATCAGGTCTTTGATCCTCTTTCATTTCTATTAAAACAAGAATTGAGAAGGGTTCCTAGAAGTTTCTATACCAAGGTAAACCAAAGAGTAAGAACATAACCTAAAGCTTCAATCCTTACATCCTTTTTTCTAGATTATTACTATAATCAAATTGTATCAAGTCTGAATATTCCTATTTATGGAATAACCAGACAAGAACCCAAATTCATGATTTAATTGAATGAGATTAGGAGTGAAGATTTCTGGCCTATTTATAACGCGTATCATCAGCATATACCTAATTATCTGCCCCCCATGTAATTCCATTTATGTTTTCATAATTTCTAAAAGAGGTTCTAAGATCAAATTAAAAAGAAAAGGGAAAAAACAGGCATCAGTGGCATGTAATTCTACATAAATGTAACCAAAGAGATGATATAACATTCATAATCACCCATGATTTACAAGCTGAATAATTCATAAAAATAAAAAAATAGAAAACTTTAGGAAAACCCAAAATAAGTAAAACCCACCTGAAAGATGTCCAAGGAATTCCAAAAGCCTTCTCAATATCTTTAGAGCTTATAGTTGAATTTATAGTTTGTTTATTTTGAGTTCAAACAAGAACAGCAGTTACAAATCTGATATTGTTGGAAGTCTGACAGCCCTATATAAATCCATCCTAAGCTGAATGCATAATAAGCTGTTAAAATCTTAGCATCCACATTTATCAAAGAAATAGGTCTACAGTTAGAATACGTAGTAGAATGCTTGCCCAGTTTAAGAATAACTAAGATATTTGCCTTATTAAAACTAAAACAGATTTATTTTATGAAAAAGCTTAACCATATCCTTCTACTAAAATACAAACCCCCAGCTTTTATACCAATCTATTGGAAAACTGTCGGCCAGGAGTCTTCCCTGATTTTATAGATTTAATTATACTGACAATATCTTGAAGCACAAGAGGTGCAATAAAATTAATAATCTTGTTCTATGATAAAAAAAAGTTAGATGCACTCTCTGTAAAAAAAATCCATACTCTTCTGTTGATGAAGAATTAGCATGATACAGTCGAGGCTAACACAGAGCATAATATTAGAATAAACTATAGAATAGAATTAGAGTAAAATGCAAACAATTGTAGATTATTGGATCTAGAATATAGATTCCTTTTGTACCCAAAATAGATGGTACTGTATTATGTTCCTTAATTTGTTTATGTATTTGTTCTGGGGAATCTGTGGTTGAATCATGTAAATTCAGGAAATATTAAATGGTGACAATCATTTCAACATTCAGCTTAGGAAAGTCTACTAATTAAAATGGCAACATTTAGAATTTCAAAAAGAATTTCAAAAATGGAATGGATTGCTTACAGAAAAAGCATTGTGAACCCTTTCAAACATTCGTTTTCGCTTTTTCTTTAAACATGCCTAACTAATGTCAGACCATGAAGGTGAAATAGTGAACCTGGTTTGTTGCTTTCTTCTGACCCAGTTCACCTAAACACCTTGTTCACCACTGAGGTGAGAGAGGGAAGCCAGTAGATACTGCAGTTCACACACACACACACACACACACACACACACACACTGTTGTGATACAAAAATTCTGCAGAGTGTTCCCGAATGGATGCTTTTATCAGTATCCTTAGGTGGATAATTCATCCTTTAGTATAAATCAAAAACTGTTTCCTGCTCCTGGTACTAGTGTGAAAATAATCCTTCTTAGACCTATGCTGGCATTATGTTTTCAAGGCATCTAATTATGTGTATGATATGTAAAAAGGAAGTTACTTTACAGTTTAGGAAAAGAATCCTTCCTGCTTAATTCTTAGGGCTTATGCTTATCTTGTGGACCATTCCCATGGTAAGGCATAAACATCTAGTTTAGTTTCTTTAGGAACATGCTACCATGGCAACCAAAGGTTTGACAATTCTGAAGAAGCGTATGTTGGTGCCCACTCAGAAAGCTTCCCTTTCATGTCTTGCTCTATCATTTATTTCTTACTAGTTGTTACTAGCATAATATTGGGGACATTGTATGATTATTTCTCTTTAAGGGAAAGGCGCAGACTTGGAAACTCACAGGCTTTTTTCTCTGAAAGGCATTGTTCAAGAGAGAATAGGAACAGTAAAAGAAAAATACATGGTTCACAATTCACTTATCTTGAATGGCATTGTGTCAATAGGTTGCCTTGTGCAGAGAATACAACTTAACTGATGAGCATGGTGTGTGTGTGTGTGTGTGTGTGTGAGAGAGAGAGAGAGAGAGAGAGAGAGAGAGAATAGAACTTCCTGATTCCACATATTTTTTTCTGCCAAGTTTGTTTTCTTTTTTACATTGTTGGTTTCATCCTTCAGTATCAAATATGGACTGTGGAATATACTGAGCTAGCATGTGTTCAATAGAATATGGGATGCAGAACTGGAATAATTAATTAATAAAATGTTGCTGCATATTATGTCCACAGATTTTGAGTTCCCAATGCACACCTCATTTGATCTCATCAGTAGTAGCTATACCATCTGGTACGTATTTGGAGCTGGCCTAGTACAGAAGCAATAAAAGCACATTCTGGTACTCGCAGCATACCTTCTTCTCTCTTTTAAAGAATTAAAGGTCACTTTTGTTCAGGAGAAAGACAAAATTGGGCCCACAGCCTTTTTTTATCTGTGTGTATCTCTCTGTGTGTTCATACATGAACATGGAGCATTGGTCATTAAAAAATATTTATTGCTTCACAAAGAGATCTTCATCTTTTCTTTTAATCCCCCTCTGCTAAATTAACATCAACAGGTTACAATACAATAAAATATTGTAAAAAATAGGTTAAGATTGCTCCATCAAATCAAATTGTTGTTATTACACTCAAATACAATTAACACGTGTGCGTACATACACACACACGACTCTATAAAGATAGAATTAAAAGTAGTAATAAAGTAAAGCAAAAAGTGGAAGGTAAAAATTATTACAATTCTTCAGTAACAATGAAAGATAGAGTCACGTATAGTCACAAAACTGATCAACCCTGCAGGATGTACCCAAATCCTGGTCAGATAGAGGGAGAGATAGATAACAGTCATGCTCTCTACTTGGGAATTTCACCAAGATGGGATGGATGAAAATAATCTGGGATTCCCTGTAAAGAGAGCTCAAAAGAAGCATGTGGCTCAAAAAGCCATCCCCGCAAGGACATATGTGTTGATATAACAGGATGTTTTTGAAACATCCCAGCAAAACAGGCGAGGGCAATGCATGCCACCTGGCCAAAGTAAAGGCTTGTTGAAGCTTTGAAATAGCAATAGAAGAAAGCTTGACTTAAAAAGGTTTTGAGGAACCAGTGGGGGCTAAATCACACTGATGATGTTACCTAGTTCAGTAATGGAACGTCTGCAAGCAAACAACCAAGCTCAGAGAGTCCCAAGAAGTCCACAAACAAGAAAGTTACATGTCTATTATCTTCTGTTGAGCTAAACCCATTCCAGAGGGCGTGAGGACAGATTGGTACAGAGTTAAAAATAATGGATCATTATTTAAAGGAAATCTATTCTTTATGAATAAAAAGAACACCTAGACATCTTTGAGGAATAAACAACCTCTCTTCTTTCTTTGAAAAACTCTGAAAACCTTCTGTTTTTTGCTTTTAGGAGCAAGTATACATCTAACAGAGCCCTGAACATCCTCCTACTTTTGTGGCACTAAAACTCTATTATAAAGTTTTCTTCAAGTTTTACAGTTCAAGCTTGTCCTCACAGTACTTGTTTCTACAGCTGAGGATTCTGGTGTATATAACATTTCTATGTAGAATTCTGCCTCCATTAACTTCAACACAGCTTCTTTTTTGCACTCCATCTTTTTCATTTCTATTGATGTTTCTCTTTAACTGCTGCACCACTGAAATAAAGCAATCCACATGGAAAAAATAGACTTTGAAAGCTACCCAGTCAAATTCTAATTTTTGCCCTTTTTGTTTAGAACAAATACCATGCCTGCCTTGGTTTTGCTTAGGAGTCAGCTTTAGGCTTGGGGAATCCTATGTCCAAACGCCCAGTGACCTTGAAACTCCTTGGCTAACATTCTTTTATTCTTTTGTGTGCTTTCAAGTCAGTGTTGACTCCTGGCAACTGCCTGGATACATCCCTGCAATTTTCTTGGCAAGATTTCGGGAGTGGCTTGCCATTGCCTCCTTCCTAGGCCTGAGAGAGAGTGATTGGCTCAAAGTCACCCACCTGGCCTCATGCCTAAGGCAGGGCTAGAACTCACGGTCTCCCAGTTCCTAGCCTAGTGCTTTAACCACTACACCAAACAGGCTTTCCTGGCTGGGCTAGTCAAAATAGAGATGGGCCAGAGACCAAAACATGGTGTCTTGAGCTGCCTATAGAAAAGACAGAATAAAAAGGTATTAACACAAGTTTTGAGAGAGTCATTTGAGGCATGTGCCATAGTCCCATCCTTAGTCTCTATCATATATAATAGTGAAAATTTATTGAGCTTAATACATGATATTATATTATATTATATTATATTATATTATATTATATTATATTATATTATATTATATTATATTATACTGTATTATATATTATTGCATTGCTGCTGCATCACCCATCAGTGGAACTTAGTTCTCCCTATTCTGTATCTCCTTCCTTCCTTCCTTCCTTCCTTCCATCCATCCATTTTTGTTTTATGTGACCATAACCAGGGAGTAAGAATATATATCCATGTGGAAGCCTGATAGAATGATCCAAGTGATCTTGCCTGACTTATTGTTATGTAAGAAGAATGGCAGGAGTGCTGCTTTAGAGTCCCAGCAACCTATTTTTAGATGCCTGAAGACCTATTGTATGACTTCATTAAAGACTTGATTAAAGAAACAGTATGATCTGCAGGAGCTTAGTTTATTATATGGATTACTGTCCTATTCCTTAATATTCTTGCATTATGACAAACATCTGCACTCAGTCCCTCTGCTTATGACTACCAATACAGGTCCCTAGGTTAAGAATGCCCTGGTTACAGACAACCCATAGTTAAGAACGGAGCCTATTGTAGCAAAATTTGAGTTAAATACAGAATGATTTGAGTTAAATACACAATGGTTCTAGTACATTATACAGTACTATGTATACAGTATTATACAGTAATACTGTTCCAGCTTACATACAAATTTGACTTAAGGACAGACCTTGGGAATAGAACTCATTCTTAAACTGGGGACTACCTGTAATCTAACCACCCTTTACTCCGCAGGTAAAACTTGTACTCAGATTATATATTTTCCTCTAAGCCTGAAATTCATTAGCACATTAACGTTAGGGAAATTACTAAATTTTCTGCACTTTTTCAGAAGTTTTCCTTTCTCATCAACAACTTTATTCTGAAACACCAGCTTTTAATATCAACAGCAGATATTAAAAGGTCAGGAAAGCAGAACCCTCCTCTTCTTTACTTCCCCACAATCTACTGCAGGCATATCCTCACAGATGTGTAAGGTGAGTGAGGAAGCAAGAAATGCACCCATGACTACCCCTTTGCACCCTACTCCATCCACCTTACGTGTTTACTTGACATGGGCTTGGGGACTGTCTCTGTAGGATTCTAGTCTTGTTAGCTTCTGACATTTGAGCCAAACTGGTGGGGGAGGTTAAAGTTTCCTGCACATACAATGTAAAATGTAGGTTCCCATCTCTTAAAAAGAAATGGAGTTGATCTGTGAAGAATAAGCGCAACCATCAGTATCTTTTAACCTCCTTTTCTTGTGTCACCTGATTTTCCTTCTCCTTCTCCATTATCCATACTGTATTGTATCGGCATCTCAATTAATGTATTGCTTTCTTGGGAGAAAAACTCTTAAAGCTTTTATGTCTTCTCTGTAGCTAAATATCCAATTTCACTAATGTTCAGAAAGACAGAGAGAGTATTGGCTGGGGGTGTAAAAACAAAATCCATTCCAGACAAAACAGTATGTGCATAAAGAACACAAAGCAAAACAAGGAAATATTGACAACATGCCTATATTTGTGCTTCTGTATAAGTTCAGCAGGGTCTACCTGGGCAGAATAACACAGTGCTAGAATAAAGTGACTTAAAGTTTTTAAAAAACTCTTTTTCTTGAATGCAACAGAGATTAGAAAAGAAGGATGTAAGGGAAGTGTGCTTTCTTGCTAAACTGGGTGGCCACTGGGAGTTTTTAACATAAGGGAACAGCAGTGTCCACAGGGGTCCTGGAATGCTGAAAGCAAAATTAGGCTGTCATACCACAAGCCCCACCCCAGATTAACTGTTGCCTTAAACTGATGCCTTTTCATAATCTACTTTAGCAAAGCCAAGTCAGCATCCATAAGAAGTTCCAGTTATGGTTGCTCATACTCCTAATCCAGGACCAATTGCCCATCTCACCTTTTCCTGCTCATTAGTCCCTTGGTGTGTTCCACACCCACAACAGATACACACTTTCAGCTCTAATCAAAATATTATTTTTTCAGATTCCATGTGATTTTCCAGATTCCATTCTTTAGAAAAAGAATCCCATTGTTTTCAGCAAGACTTACTAGCAGGTCAGAAGGAAGTGACTCTTCCTTTGTAAATTAGAACTAGAACCAACATTGGCTTTCCACACTTTTGGGGGCAGGGGGATACTGTGCTGTCCATATATCTTCCTACTTTGTTCCATCCATGTTACTGAATGTCAAAAAGCTGCTGTGGATGAAGCCACATTTATTTATTTATTCAATTTGTATGGCTGCCCATCTCAACAAATGACTCTGGACAGGAAACAATCTTAAAACACATTAAAAACAATTCCCAACACAAATGGAACAATCAAAACACACAGTAGCTGAGGAAGATATCACAATCAACTGTTGCTAGCACAGCCATAAGATGGGACCTTTCACACACACTTGGGGCCTGGGCACAGAACCAGGTCTTTAGGGCATTACAAAAGGCCTGCAGGATTGGGGCCATCCTGAGACCTGGAGGGAGAATATTCCATAGGGTGGGCACTACAGCAGAAAAGGCAAGCCTCCTGGACCCTGCCAACCAGCATTCCTTGCTTCGCAGGATCCAAAGCATGCCCATCCTGCCGATTCAGACTGGATAGGTAGAAACAACTGGAGAAAGATGGTCCCTCAGATAACCTAGTCCCAAGCCATGAAGAGTTTTAAAGGTGACAACCAGCACATTGAATAGCACCCAGAAGCACACTGGCAACCAATGCGGCTCATGGAGTAGTGGTGTTACATGTGCTGAGTAACTGGCACTATTTCCTACCCATGCTGCCACATTCTACACTAGTTGAAGCTTCTGAATGCTCTTCAAGGGCAGCCCCATGTAGAGCGCATTGCAATATTCCAAACAGGAGGTCATGAAGGCATGAGTGACATGGAGTATGGCCTCCTGGTCCAGTAATGGGCACAACTGATGCACAACCTGAAAATGTGCAAAGGCCCTCCTAGCCACAGCTGCCACCTGCTCTTCCAGCAGGAGCCGTGAGTTCAGGAGGACCCCCAACTTGTGCACTGGGTCCGTCTGAGGCAGGGCCAACCCAGACAGAACTGAAGTACCAATAAGGCTACCATATCTGGGTGACAAAATTTGGGTGACCACTTGATAGTGGCAAAGAAATTCAGAAAAGTTTGTATCTTTGCTGCCATTTAATGGTTGTCTGAACTTTTGCAGCCCAGATCTGGTAGTTCTAATACATCCATCGCAATGGGTGCCATTTTATGTCCAAGTTAAAATAGATTCTAGCCAAAAGTATTTGGGCTCAGAAGCTAAACAGGGTTGGCCCTGATTGGCACTTAGGTGGTAGACTTCAAGGGAATGCCTGGCCTGAAGGCCGGTTGAAAAAACACCCTGTTAGAAGCAGTGGCAAACTACTTTAACATTTCTGCTAAGAAAATTACATGCATATGGCCATGAAGTCAGCAGGAGCTAAGCTCTTTTTGAAAATTTGACCTTTTCATTTTTTAAAAATATATTGTTAAACAATTGCAATATTGCAATTATTGCTAAAGCAAAATGTTATCATGTATTTGTGTGCAATTCTTGTTCTACCTGAGGTAGCGAAATGTCTCTAACTGGTCCTGGATGTTTCATTTTGTTGGGTGTGAAAAAGTTGTTTTGGAGGGGTAGACACAATTGCTCTTGCTGGGGGTATGTGTTTGTCAAAAAAGTCAAGATGGTAGCTGCAACTGTGTGATCAAATCCCCATTTTTGTGTGTGTGTCACATGCCTGGGGAATGTAAAAAAGGCTTGTGATTTCAGTAGCAGTCACAGCTGCCATCTTGAATTTTTGACTCTCTCCCCCAGATGCACCTACAGTAAGTGGAAAAAATGTTAAGGAGAGCAATATCTTTTCCTCCCATTCAAAACATATCAGTTTTTATGTTGATTCTTGAACCCAGAGGACATTTTAGTTTATAAAAAGAATTTGTACCAGTTCTCTTACTTGGGTAAGACATAAGACAGACATCCTCAAGTATAGCTGAATTCTCTATACACTGTGGATCAAACACCACAATTGTAGCTGCATGTAAATTAACTTGAACTTTCTAGGGGGCAATCTTTTAAATTGCATTCTTAACATGAAGACAAAAATTAACAAAGCTGCAACTCTTCCTCACTTTTCATCCCAATAGATTGTAGTCTCAATAATGAGTTTCTGACTACACTGTTTTCCACTCAGTGGACTGAGAATTGTTGTCTGGAATACATGCAGCACCTTAACATAATCTTTAAACTGTAAATAGAGTGATCAATATTGTGAACTAGGTATGGTAACTTTGTAGAATAGATTTGGATTTTCATTGCAATAAGTATAGCCTGGTTAAAAACTTATGGAAAAGGCTAAATTGAAGGTCAGTTATTCTGTGAATAGAATTTCAAACACTCAATTTTGCTTCCACTAGATGCGCCACTGATTTGGAAGGTAGGGACTGCAACACTAGGAACAACCACTAGATGGCAGCACAATTAGGTTGGGGATATCTCTTTGCTGACATCTGGTGAACATCTGGACATCTAGCATTTTTAAGTACAGCACCATATTCTCCCAGTTTCTATTGTTTCCACAAAATTATCTATTCTTGCTTCAGGAGAGAAAGTTAGCAAAGATACCTGGAATAGCCATGTGATATTTGTCTTTAATATGCTCATGAGGTCATAAGTAGCTGAGATCCAGGTTACATTAGGACACAATCTGAACTTCCACATAGGGTTATTTTGTGTTTGGACTCAGGGGACAAGGGAATCTCCTGCTGATTGTATCTTGGTTTGCAGATACTAATTCAGCACTGATGCAGAGAGTGATTCTCACCCTGTAGAATAAGCTTTTGCAAGTCCCCATTATAGTGGGCTTTTATTCCCGCCTTCCTTGATTTTACCAACGGCCCTCATTATTTTTTGTTGATTTTTAAACTCTGAGTTTTGGCATTTTTACTTGTTATAAGTACAAGCATTTTGGTCTATTTCAAAATGAAAACAAGTATTATAAAACTGTAAATAAATAATACAGTAGGAAAGTCCTAACAGAACTATTTTCTGTGATTAAAAGCTAGAGCTGTATTTCAGAAAATGAACTTTGGAAAAATGTAGCATTTTTTGCAGCAGTCTGCATCCCTCTGAATCACATTGGGAAGGTTCAGGTTTTGTTTCATCTTGTGATGCTTCCTGATTCTATTTTGGATCTGAAATTGGCAGATCCAAGCATTGACCCTAGGTGAAATTTTTATGAAGCAGATAAAAATTTCCTTCTAAATTACTCCCTTAATTTGGATCTCAGTGTTAGTTCTTTGCTATGTGTCTTTCTATATGGTACAAAACACAAATACTATGTACATATTTATAACTCTGAAATCTACATTTATAAATTGTTAAAGGCATTTTGGTGCCAGAGCTGTTTCAAAAATAACTTCCTGGAAGGAAGGCCAAATCTTTACAATCAATTTAAGTTTTGATTATTTTTTTCACTAATCCTGATTCTTTTGTGTTGCTCTCCCCTTTTTGGGTTCAGCCCTGCCAATGAAACTTCAACACCTTGTTAGCTGCCATCACTAAGACATTCACAAAGAAGCACACTTAACAAGAGAAGCTATTTCCCAGCTCCAGATTCTGCAGAAGCTTGATTGTAAATGAGTATTATTACAACCCCACTCTAGTATAACATTGGACGCTTGGCAGAAAATCTCAAGATTTCTGTAGAAAGAAAAGGATTGTTTAAGTGTCTGGGTCATCATTCTTGAGAATAGCTGAAAAAAAATGTAATTTGTCTCACATTTTAGAAGATATTGTAAAATGAGAGTAGTCTGCATGTAGATAAGGTTTAGATTTCTTGAAGAATGATAGTATGAATAACCGAATGATCTAGAGCTGGGATTCCTAAAAATGCAAGCACCAAAATGAACACAAATGTACAAAAACAATGCAATTAAAATTTGGGAAAGGTGGATTTATTGTAACAATGTACAACTAAAGAGTTCTTCACACCTTCCCCTGGATTCTGTCTGCACCTTTCCAAGGGAGGTGCACCTCGCAGTTTGGGAAACCCTGATCTAGACCTTTGTTCTGCTGAGCCAAGCAACAGCATCTGCAGTGGGGGAAAGGTGCAGCAGGTGAACGCCTAAAGTGGTGTTGTGACAACGCAAGGCAAGTTCTGCCCCTTCCGTATGTGCATCATGGCATTGCATGCACCTATGGAAGTGGTGAAGCCTGTGTTGCAATGGCACCATACAATACTGCTTTCATTATTTTGAGAACCGCCATGAATTCTGCAGATACCTATGGAGCCAAGCATTCACACAAAGATGTCTATCTGCTAGGAAGAAACAGCCAATCTCTGTAGCCTCCCATCTCCATCTCTTTTTTCCATCTTCCTGGCTTAGAGAAGCCCAGGGTCATAAATGTACTGATGTGAAGGCTTTCCCTTCCTTTTGTCATCCTTGATCTTGAGCCTTTTCCATTTCTGAGCTTTGACATACTCCACTGATGAACAACCTGATGATCTATCTAGATTGTGCACTAAGAAAACCTGGAATATTTCTTTCATTGTGATTACGTTAAATCAAGCTATAAATTGGGCAATAGGAATTTGCCTGCTTGAATAGCCCATGTATCTGCCCACTGCATGCTAAGCTGTTCTTTCATACCTAACAAGAACATTTCATTACATTGTTGCAGAACAGAAGACATATCCCTACAGTTATGACATCATTTAAATGAGTATGCTTTAAAAAAAAAGTGAAAGGTTTTAGTCCCTACATTTAATTAGTCTTTGATTATTTGCTCTGTATAATTACTGTAAGTGTTTTTAAAAAGTTCCTTACTATTTTCCAGGCAATGACCCTGAATTATGCCTAAGTGATAACTTTCAAATTAAAAAATAAATTAAAAAGTGGTGGGGGAGTATAATTACTTGCAACACAGTCCACCCACTCTCTGTCAGGATTGGGAGAAATAAGAATATTGCAATAATAATCCCTGATGGTCTGAATTAGAATGGATTCTGCTCTTTTCTCTTTCCTCTGCTTTTTGTTTGTGTTTCCTGCCTGAAATGAAATAATATATACCTCACGCTACCAAGTGGATATGTACCTTTGATCCTTAGAGAGGTGTTGTTAGAAGAGAGGAACTAAAATGGGTCAAGTGAGAGAGCTGTTTCTTTTATTTATTGTATTATTTGACTCTGCAAACTAAATTAAAATTTGATTAGATGTGTTGCCACAGCAACATAGACCCCTACATCATGTGGTACACAGAGAAAACATAGCTGGATCAGACCATCCAGTCCACTGTCATCTTGTTTCTTATAAAAGGTAGGCAAATGCTCCCAAATCTTACATGCAAATAAGGCATGTAAGAAAGAAAAGTTTCATTATTTTAATCCCTAAGTTGTACTACTTGGAGAAGATGCCCCTAGTGTTATGACAGGGAGGAATCTCTCTCCGCAAAACATTTGTAATTTAAAAGATTCTCTGTTAGACCCTGTCTTTTTAGTTTAGTTGCTTCCTCTGAAAGCCCCCCTGTTTGGGATTTATAATCAAGCAATGTACAAGACTACTTTGAAGTTTAGAAACCACTTTTATTACCAAAGATTATTTCCAAAATGAATTTTGTTGTTTAACTTAAGCAGCATTTTCAATTCTTATTTGCAGTACTTTATTTCTTTAATAGCTCTTACGTTTACAAGCTTCTTAGGTGTTTTAATTACAATTTCTATTGCTTTCAGCCATCATGCCTCATCCTTTTATAATTTCCCAGTAAACTTCTAACAAGGAGCTCTGTTTACTTTCCATCTCCCTTCTCTGTCTTACCTGGCATTGGAAGACCTTCAGAACCGTGGCTTGATCTCTAAGCCAGCTTTGACAGCATGCTGTCCTCCTCCTCTTCCTCCTCCCTTTCACCTTCATCTTCACCTTACTTGTACCTTTATTCAGTTAGTTTCCTCACAGACACATATGCATTTAAGAGCTTGCCATTGCTTTCCCGTTGTATCTTTTATCATGGACTGTCTCTCTGGATTCTTCTTCCCTGTAATTCATCATCATCTTCTGTCTGGATTCTTCAGAACTTGAGCACCTCCCTCAGTCTCAGCCACTGTCCCATCCATCAGCCACCACCCTTTCTCTGGCTTCTTCGGCTTTTCAAACACCCTGAAACTTCTGTCCTCTTCCTTTGGAGCCCAGCTTCCTTCTGTGTCACCTCTGATGGCAGTTGTTGGTGATCTGATGGTAACTGTGCACCGTGGGAGATGGAGAGAAGAGTCCTTTGGAGTAGGCTTCTGTGGTGGTCTTTGACAACTTGCTTCTCTCTGTTCAGGATTCCTTCTTTTCCATCACTATTTTATACCTTGGCAGAAGACATTTACATTTGTTCTGTCCAGGATGGACCTGCTTTTACTTGTATACCAATAATACATTCATAGAGGATTGAGGTGGTCAATTAATGCTGTCTCTATTTTCTGTTTTCCTCTCCTCATTCCCTCATAAATATATCTCCTCCATACATATATTTCACCATGACAAGGTAGAAATGAATGCTGGCTGAAGAAAAGCCATGGAGAAATGCAAAAACCATGTGCCCCTTTCCTGAGGTCCCACAAACGTATGGATATTTTAAATGAGGCCAGTGTATGAGATCACACTGTTTCCTCCCAAATTAAGAGAACTTCCAAACTAATAAGATAAAGAACAACTAAAAGACGTTTGCACCCATATTCTGATGTTTAATATTTAATACTTTCTATTTTTTTTAGGGCAGATGAAGTGGGAAAACATAGTGAGTTGCAAATGGCAAATATATTGTCTGGATCCTTGGTAAAAATGTTGTTAAAAACTTCACCTGAAAATAGTAATGGGATAGAAATTCATTTAGTTTACATTTCAAGATATTTAATCCCTAGTTTTCCATTCTCAGATAAGTACATGAATTGAAATTAGTTATCCTTTGAAAATCATACAACTATGAATTTTGCACACAGATGCTCAATCAAAATATAACATATATTAAAGAAAAGAAATGGACAAAATGTGCATATTGATGAAAATAATGTGCATATATGCATTGCATCATTCATATGTATATACCTTATACCTATCCTCTTGGGGGATAAGCCCCATTATGCAAAACAGAGAAAGGAAGTTAAGAAATAGTAATCCAAAGAAATTAAAGACTTGAAATAAGGAAAAGAAATATACCTAAATCTAGTTTATACCAACACCATTCAATATACCTCTTCATACCTCTCTGTCTTTCCAGACCATCCTTGCTTCCACTATGTCTACAGTATACATTGATTCACACATTGCCATTGATCTTTAAACTTCTCCCGTCTCTCTTTCTGAGGATCTTCTCAACACTATCCATGATTTCCTTGGTCTTCCCCTTCCTCTTGACCTTCATATATTGGTTTTGTGAGTTGATCCTCATTCATTCTTTTTGGCCAAACCAGCATGCATTCCTTCTTACCCTACTGCTTCTTCTTTTACCACTTTATTTTAAGTACCCTATTCCCACTATCCTCAACTTTAATGTTTTTCCTGACATAGCCAAACTTTCACTTCTATGTAAGAAAGTAAGCAGAAACATACTATTATACACAACCATGTTTGCTTCTTTCTGCAAATATTCATTCTTCATAACAGACTACATACTATACAATACTTTTCTACTAGTGTTTTCATATCCTAACATTTTCCCATCCATTTTCCATCTTAACAATCTATCAAGGTACCCAAATTCATCTACATGTCTAATTGTTCTCCATTTATATTTATATCCATTGCATTTTCCCCCACTCCATTCTTCCTGTCAACCAATGCTACCTTGGTCTTTGATACAATAATTTTCAGATCCATTATCTTCATTGCATCATACAATCTACCTGACATTTGCTGCAAATCATTTGGGTTCTCACCCAACAACATGGCATCATCTGCATACTGAAGTACATGTACAGTAACATCCCAAACCAATATACGTCTAACTTCATGCATTCCTTACACATTAATCAAACAAGAGGTCACTGCACATTCTTGTCTAACACAGTTGCTCAGTGCTGAACTATTCACTAAGTATTTCATTTATTCTTATACTTGCTCTTCTACTTCCATCATATAAAGTTCTTATAGCAATCAATTTTCATCTCTATATTTACACAAAACATTCTGTAATTCAAGCCTATTCACTTTATCATCTGCTTTCTTTAAATCAACAAATATACTTCCTCACATCCAGATATTTCCATTTTACATGCTAGAGAGCAAACGTCTGATCTGCATACACCTCTGCATATAGCCGTACTGCACTTCTAAATGGGTACTCACTGGCACTTTTGATCAGAGGTCACACACACAGAGGCTGAACTGTCCATCTGTTCCTCATTTATCACATTTTGAACAAGTCCCTTTTCCCCCCAGATTCCAAGAATACCCTTACAAATGGTACTATCAGCCATGCATTGAAGTCTTCATATGTTAAACAGATTGCACAGCCATTCCATAAGCAAACTACATCCATTTTTAACACACAGTTCTACCATCTACACCTCCATGCTCACCAGTTTTCAACATCCCCACAGCATTTATAACTTCCTTTTCATCATTTTTTCTTAAATATTTAACAATTACAGCAGTCATTTCCATTCACTATTGGATGTATCACTAACATTCCCATACAAATCTTGAAAATACTTCTTCCAGAATTCTCTCATTCAGTTTCATCTGAAATGATTTCATGACTTTATTTTTAATCCCAGTAGCTCTGTGGGAAGTAACTTCTTTAGCTTTTTTACACATTTCCTATTTACCTGTTTTAAATTATTTTCTTAAAAAATAAATGCATTTGCTCTGCCTCTTTTAATCTTGATTGCTCCTGTGTCTCTTTGACAGCATATTTGTAACTGTCTTTTTCTTCCTATATGTAACCCATGGGGTTGCAGTAAAATTGGAGCTGCTGAAAACTGGTAGGGGTTTGCCATAAGAAGTAAGAAAATAATTTGAGTACTAGAAATCTGGATGCTCAGGGTTTGTAATTAGCTGGAGGCAGAGCGTGCAGGAAACCTGAACTGGGGCTTTCTAATGGGAAGGGATGGTCACCCATAAAACTGAGAGGAAGAAAGGAAACATAGAATTTAGAAAGGATATTAAAAGGTGTGGCGTTGTGGGTGCAGAGCCATACACACATGCAGACCTAGGGGTCTATTTGACATAATCAAGTTTTGACCCAGAGAGACAAAGTCTTAAAAAAACGATGAGGAAAAAGAAAACGAAGTTAGGGAGGCTATAATAAATAGGAGTCAGAGATTTAAAGAGAGTGAGAACAATTACTTGAGTGTAATAGAGAAAGTATGTAAAGCTTTACTCATGAATCAAGCAGTTTAAGAAGACAAAAGCTAGATCAAAGACAAAGTATTTCTGTTAGGAGATCAAGTGAGGTCTAATGGTTAAGGCACCAGGCTAGAAACCAGGAGGCTGTGAGTTCTAATGCTGTCTTAGGCATGAAAGCCATCTGGATGACTTTGGGCCACTCACTCTCTCTCAGCCCAACTCACCTCACAGGGCTGTTGTTGTGGGGAAAATAGCAGGAGGAAGAAGTATTAGGTATGTTTGCCACCTTGAGTTATTTATAAAAATAATAAAGGCGGGATAAAAAAATCTAAAAAAAAAATGAATAAGAGTTAAAGGGAGAACACACAGGACCTGTTGGGGTGCCTGCTACTGCTTGCATCCAAAGGAGGTGGATCAGCAGGCAACTTTCACCAATGAAAGGAATCAACTCAATTTGTCAGCTGGAGAAAGGATTGAGGCAAAGAAAATTAGAACACTCCAGTGTATGACAGCTGGGAGAGAACTGATAAGCATCCAGACTGGATTTGAATTGGCACCAGTGAGCAGGAAATTTTGATCCAAACCATTTACCCTGTTATTCCAAGATATCCAAAGCTGCATTCATGGTATGCTCAGTGAGGGTTGAAAATGATGTCTTTGAATTGTGTCCTTGATAAACCATCAGTGAGTTGTCTATGTGCTAGCAAGCAAGGCCTTCAGATGAGCCTTTAGTTTTGCAGACAAACAACTTTTCTTTTTTCTTTTCATTAATTCTACTCTTTACTCCCCTTACATGCCAACTCACAATCTTCTGTGTGCCATGGTCATCACCACCAGATGGGCCCATTGATATTAACCTCTGCTACTCATCATGTATTTGGTCAATGGAGGGTTTACATGATGGTTTTTGGCTGAGTAAATAAGGTATAGGATAGATAAGTATCATACTAATGCTGCAGAATTCCATGGTAATCTTAAGGAGAATATCAGTCAGTTTTGTGTGTAACCAAAGTCCAGTTTTACCCAAGCATGCTCACACTATTCTCTGCAAACTACAATCACTGAGTACAAGCCAACATATTATTACATGCATCCTACCTCTTTGAAGGCACATCCAGTGTACTGACATACACATTGGGTAAAACTATTTTCAAGACCCTTGGCAAAATTGCAAAAGCAAACGTTATTTGTTAAAAAAAAATATGTTGCTTTTCTAAAAAATTGGTTTGGGAAAAAGAGGGCTCTTACTTTTTCAATTTATGAATGGAAAAATAAGAAACAAAGAGAAACCAAAACAGACAGATTCACTAAAATGAAAGCAGGCATCTACACAGGAAAGTCAATGTGCTTTCCTTCCATCCTTGAGGTAGGAGGAAAGTATGCTGGTGCAAAAAGTCTTTTCCCACAGCCTACCCTTATGACACCTCATCAGCGAGGCCAGTCAGTGCTGGCCCGGCACATATCAGTGATTCTCTCTACATTTCTAGTTGGTCAAGATCCCCCTCTTCTTCCAGTCCCTGGACAACTTTCGGCAAAGGAGGAAAATGTATGGTGCAATGGTAGAGAGAAGAAGGGGAATTTGACCAGGCTACATGGAGTGTCTTGCTCTACTACACAAAAGAGGTGAAGGCTATCCAAATGGAATATCAGCCTGATGGAGAACCATAGTCAATATTCAAAGAAAGCCAAAGCACAATGGGCACAGAGCTCAGAAGATCTGATAGGAGAGGGTGGTCCTGAATTTCCTTTTCAGAGGAAAATGCCCCTGAAGTCTCCTCTTCTATGTGATCTAGTATGGTGAAGGGAAAACACCAGCCTTCTAGTGAGTAAGCCACAGTACCAGACTATGAGTACTTGTAGACTCAGTGCTTGTTAAGCATAAAGGCTGCCTGGAAGAAAGGGCAGGTGTGGGGGGTTGGAGAAGAAGGTTGAGGGAGATGGCAGATGCCAGACGATGACAAAGAGAAGCCTACAGAGAAAGCATTTGCTGGAATACCCTTATCAGGCCTGCATAAACAAACTTCCTCATTGCCCAGGTCGAGAAGATAGCTGGTTCCTCACTCTGGAAAGTCTTACTAGGAAGGAAGGAAGGAAGGAAGGGACCAGAGACTATTCAACTAAGGAGTTGCTTATATGCTCACAGTGGAAGCTGGAAGCTTTATTGAGACATGTGAGTGCAGGAAGACGAGCCTCAAACTGCTGCTGCCTGATCTATTTACTTCCTTGGCTAGATATTTTATTTTGAACATTACTTTGATTTCTTGGTTTGGACTGCTGAGGCTCCAAAGAGTCTGTTTTTGCTGTCAACCCCTGTCCCTGAATGCTCAAGGGACTAGGAAGAAGAAGGGTTCAGCAGGTTCTCCACATCTTGGAGAGTCTAGTGTTTGCTTTTTTTACTTGTTAAGTCATCTCTCTGTCTACAAGGGTTTCTGCCACTCCTGCATGTCCATTATCCCAGTAACACTACTTTCAAACTGGACTTCCTTGGACTACCTTCATGCTACCTCAGCAGCGGGCTGACTACAAGATGGAGACTTTGTTGTGAGAACATATCTCTGCCAAAATGTAAGTGGGCCATCTCCCAGACATGGAAAGGAGGCAGTGAGCATGAGTGCTGAAAGAAACAAAATTGACAACCTCACCTGTCCTTATCTGGAAGCACTCTAAATCTATACATGAATGCTTGAATGAAAGTAAACTGAATACAAATTCCCTTTTTTCTCATACTTTCTTACACTTGTCTCTTTCAATCAGACTTGTTCATGATTAGCTTGCTAAGATTTTTATAATATAGTTTTTAATTAAAGTGTTCATTATTTTATTAGTTATTTGAGTATTTCTATTTTAACTGGGCTTGTTGGATTTTGTGAGCCACTTTGGGTATCTCCATTGAGAAGGGGAAAAGGGTGATAAAATATTAATTATACATAAATGCATCCACGCTGATAGAGAAGATGAAACACATCTCGCCGATACAGAGCTGGGTCAAGATTTCTCACTGCCTGCAGGAGAGCAGGAAATGGCTATTCATCATGATACTGAGTATCTTGGGCAGGTCAAATCATTTTAGCACCTCATATAGAAAAAGCTGGATGTGCTTTTTCCTCTATTGGCAGAAAAAAAAAAAAAAATAACTGCCAGGTTTCATTGAAAGAAAAACCCTCACTTCGCTTTTTAGCTCCTGTAGGACTATATTTCAATCACTGCTGGAAAAAAAAAATAATTCACAGGAACAGAAAAATGTCCATTGTCCTGAATGGTTGAACAGTCATGTTTCTAAGACAAACAGCCAAATTAATAATCGCAGTTTCAGATAAGAGAATTGTGATTCTGCAGAAAGTAGCATTTCTGAATCCTTTTGAACTCAGAGTTTCAAAAAGTTTGAGAGATCCTACTTTTTGCTTGGCCTACTGCCCTCCTCTAGATGTATATATTCATTTGCTCATTGAATAAGGACCCATAAATCCTTGTCCCCATCTTTTTGCAGCTAAGGATTGGTGGATAAGGGTGAAGGGAGAAGGCTATACTTCCCTCTTGATACTCTCACATGGCTTTACTCTTAACCAGCATATTTATCTACTGATCCTAGCTACGCGTAGAGGAACCGGTGATGCCTGGGATTGAAATGTATGCCAAGTGAGGTTAGTGAAGTAGTATCATCTGCCATAAAGTTTCAACGAAGCATGCCCTACAAGTTGACACCAAGGTGCTAATTAATAGCAGAACCACCCAGATGAATAAATTCAACTCAGCATGTACAGTACAGAATCATAATTTTAATTCTTAGCTGCTTGCTTATTACAGCTCCAGGAATAAGTCAAAAAGGGAAAGGGAGAACCATATTACAGTACTAATTCTATTAATCACAGGTATATTCTCATGGTGCTAGTAGCAGTCGTAAAGAACACAGGGTTCTGTAATAAATGGCCTCTCTTAATAAAGAAAATGGGAGAGTGTTAAACGTTATTAAAATAAAATTCTTTCATCTGAAATGTCATGCTATGCCACCCTTAAGAGAATAAGTGAAAATTAAGATGGTATGTATTTTTTGTTGCATTAACAGGGTTGGATCCAGACAAGATTTTGACATAATTAATATTCACAATAAAATTAGTAAAAACACAGTTACTCTTCTAGTCAAGTGCTAATGTGACTGTTGAAAAGAAAATAGATTTATCTGAATTCTCTAGAGGATTCCTTTTATACAGTATATATGCATTGTTCTGACTGCTCAAATGAACAAGGTAGCACATATCACACATTACCAGTGAATTTCCATGTTATCTCAGACCATTGTCATATTCTTCAGAATTCTTTCCTAATGCGTTGTTCTACCACATGTTTGGCAAGATGCAGGGAAACTATTATTTCATTTTTAATTACTTGCTCCAGGTAAGTAATTTGTCATCTCAATTAGTTATTGTATAAGGGAGTAAAATTAAGACACCCCACAGGTTGCTAGGCTTTCAAAAATTATAGAACTCTGATTTCCCTTATCAAAAGAAATTGAGACCTGAGGCTGAGGGCTCAGGGTTTTCAAAAGAGGCAAATTCTCTTTATGCTCTCTGAGCTTGGTTGTTTTATTACCCAACTAGGTAGCACTGATGATGCTCAGAGAGCACCAAGAACTCCACAGCTCAACCCTGAGTTACAGATATTCTTTCTACTGAAATTCTCTTTATTCAGGCCTAGAGGAGAGGTACTTAAATTGCATGTGAACTTTCAATCCAACCCTTTTAAAATATCCTTAATTTCAAAGAGATGCTGCTTGCTATTATTATGAACAGTTTTGGGGACAAGCAAATGTCAATGATTTACATCTGCATGCTGGGATTGAAAGTACATCATTGTAGCTTTCTTGACATAGGAAAGGGTTTGGTGATCAGTGGGTAAGCCAGAGAGAGCAGTTCTAGTAGGGTTTTTCATGGCAGGAACAATAAACCTCTGTCAGATCAATAGTTGCTTCTGTATAAACTTCAGATCCAGCACATGACCAAGTAGGTTACATTCGGATAGTAACAGATTCTGAATCAGGAATAGAAACTCAAATCTTCCCAGAATTATGAGCATGCAGGAGCACAGACCTACAGATGTATCTATACTTACTTGCTAACAAACCAGTATAATTGCCTGAAGGCATGGAGTCTTTTAAAGTGGGTGATATCTATGGAGACTATCACTGTGATCTCCTGCACTTCATAATTTGCCATGACATCACTGATTGGTGAAGTCCTTTAAAATCCTTAATTCTTTAAGGATTAAAGAATTATATAATAACTGATCCAGCTATACCCCCACTGGAAACAGCTGCAGAGCACAAAGGCTTGGCTATCATCCTGCAGGCAGAGCTTGCCAGCAGCTTTGCAAAAACACTGTGCAAACAAGAAGATCAGAGTGCTGTCTCTGAGAACCCTATCACCCTGAAGAGCCAGGCCACAAGGGCGAGAGAAGCAGCACAAAAGACAACAAGCAGAAGAGGCATGGAAAAGGAAAAGAGGCAGGACTGGAGGGCTGACACGGAAAAGGAAGGACAGCAGAAAAAAGGCACACAAAACAGGATAATCAAGCTTCCAGAAATGACATTGCTCCATAAATCTGATCTCTGCTGCTAATTAAGATCAGCTTTTGGTTATCAAGTTTCCAGTCAATTTCTTTTTGGTTTTGGAGTCTCTCTTCCTCCCCCTTTGTTCTGGATACTTCATTGCAACCTAAAGGTAGAGATAATTAGAAATATATAAACCTTTATTTAAAGCCACCTACCCCAGCCCAGGACTCTCCAAATGAATTTGGACTATGATTCCCAGAATCCCAGCTACTTTATATCTAGAGTTATAATAAGAGTTAATAAGTTAGAGTAAGCTAGGGGGAAAGTTTCCCATAGTTTTGCATGTATTTTCTACAGATCTGTGTCGGTGCTTTTCTGTACTGTATTCAATGCAACAGGTCATGAATGTGTTAGAATAACACACATGTCAATAACCTAACAGTCTTGTTTTGCTGCCAGATCGCTGAACAGGATGTTATCAGAGATGCCCAAACTGGGAAGAGTAAATGGAAATTTGTGTCATTTGGAGCTTGCATATACAGTATGCAAGGTGCTGGTTTTGACCTTTAAGGCCCTGCATGGCATGGGGCCGGGTCATCTGAAGGACCGCCTCTCCCCAATTACATCTGCCTGCCCCATCAGGTCTAGCAGAGAAGGGATGCTGTGGGTCCCGTCTGCCAGGGAACTACATTTGGTGGGTCCCAGGAGGTGGGCCTTCTCTGCCGTGGTGCCCACCTTGTGGAATCTTCTTCCCCTGGAAGTGAGGTTAGTGCCATCCCTCTCAACATTCCACAAGTCCCTCAAGACCTGGCTATGTGATCAGCCCTGGGGGTCCCAGGGGACCAGGGAGATTTTGCGATGGCTCCCTTATTAATATTATCCCCTCCTGTTTGTGTGCTTTTATGGTTATTTTTACTTGAATTTTTTCTTATGTATTTATTCTTTTTAATTGTTGAATGCTGCCCAGAGTCACTTTTATGTCAGATGGGCGGCTATATAAATATGATAAATAAAATACTCATAGTAGCATGTTTAAAAAAATACAACAGAAACTATTCTTTTAAGTTCCTTAAATTGTAACTGGAGGTACATTCATATAAGCATTATTATCCTATTGAAAACATAGGTATGTAAAATGCTGAATTTTGGCTGAATTAAGCTTTCAGTAGCAAATATTAAGGATAGGGATAATTTCTCCTGCATTTTAGCTAATTTTAATATGTTCAGTTTCAAAGATGCACAGATAGTATACATGATTCGATTTAGAGAAACACATCCATAATGGCTTCTGTATTTGCTACAATTGATCAGAGCCTCTTCATTTGGCATCATTTTATGAACGTTCTCCAGACAAACAGAGGAATCTAACGTGAACATAGTGCCATAATTGCTCTTATCAATCTCCACTCTTGAAAGGTAATCACTGTGGAGACTTTTCTTCATGATTGAGACTTCTGGAAAATTAGTAGTTTCTCACTCATGCTTCTTTTCCTTGCATACAGAGCCAATATAAAAATGCAGTGACTGAAGGGGGCTTAAGTGTCCACCTTCATTGCTGGAATATCTACTAATTTCTCTGTTGCCCCACGTAGAGAAGATGAGGGATATAGAAAGGCCCAAGCTGAAAATACTTTCTGACAGCTCATTTCCTGCATGCTCAGTGCTGGAAAAAATATAGCCTTTGGTATTACAAACAAAGTTGTTCACTTTAATATAACATATCATGGATTTCCTCATAACCACCATCATCAGTCAACAGGGAATTGTTTTTCTGGAGCCTGTATTCTTTCTTTTTGACTTCTGCAGGTAATACAGTATGGCACTTTATTAGTGTTTTGGACCAACCTGCCTTTGTTTTTGCTTCTTATCCTTTTCTTGTGTTTATTTTGACCTTTCAGATTAGGTCCAAATGTCTCCAGCTCTTCTGTTAGAAGCAAATGCAAACAGATTGTGCGCGTGTGTATTTTTCCCTAGTATTTATTTGTGATGTTTGTGTATCATCAAATTATAAAACTCTTTAGATATCAAATGTCAAAACATTCTGTCATCTTGCTTCTGTAGAGAGAGGAAAGCACCGTGGTTCAGTGGTGATGCATTTAAGGTAATTACCATTCTGAGTACAGTACATAAATCTTTTGAATAACACTTATTACAAACTGCCATTTTAGGTCAAAAGGGAAGTTGGAATGTATGACATCATGCCTATCTTAGTCAAACTCCTTCACAACAAACAAAAATTCGTATCTGTGTAAGCCAAGGAGACTCCTGATTTGACAGATGCACACTTTACTTGAAGAGAATGTTTCATAAAAGAGGAACATAAATGTGGAGGCACATTTAAAACTGTGTTTGCATGTTAAAATGATTAAGTTACCTGGACTGGATCAACATAGTTCCACAGCTAAGTGAGAGTCCAATCTGAATAAGATGGATGGCTGCATGCAGGAGGCCACAACCTTCCCAATCTGATGCCCTCCATGTTGTACTACAATTTCTATAATTTTCAGCACAAAATTAAATAAGCTCTAGTCCAACACATCTGAAAGATATTGGAGTTGAGAAAGCAGAACTAGGATAATGATTGTAGTAGTTATTATTCCAGAATAATTCCATTGCAAACTGTTCATTCCCTGACCCTCTGAGAAAGTAGCAAGTCTTATAATTCTATGCTGGGTTTTTTGCAACTGAATTGGCAACCTTACTAGGTCTCATACTAGGATAATGCATCTGGTGGAACTTCAGTGGAACATCAATGCAACATGCCAGTGTTGACACCTCCCCAGAGTGCTCTTCCCAAAAGGGCTTTATCTAAATCTTACAGGTTATCCTGCTCTCTACATTATGCAAAGAGTGAAACTCCCAGGACATAAAATATTCATCGCTGTTTGAGAAATGAATGTTACAAAACAGCAATGAATTCGTAAATTCTTTGGTGGCAGAATCAGAGAGCCCTCTTGGGTAGCATTATGGACTTTATTAACACCATCTAGCAAAACGCTTTAAAGGGAGAAAAAGGCCTCTGTCTGCAACGTGACTGAAAATCAAACTGCACTGAAATGAGCTTTATTACATGAGCACAGACACACACACTCAAACCAGCTGTCTTCCCCTTTAATTGGATTGCTCAAGATAGACGAAATTGATGGTAGTGACCCTGAAGGATTTAAACTGACCCAGACCCATCATAGGCAATGCATTTATCTGGCTGTGTGGCTGAGTCATCTGGCATGACTCTCAGCAATCTACAGCTACAGCCTTTAGGTAGTTTTCCCAACTGAAAAAATGCAGAGGCTCTGCTTATTTAAGCTTAATTTCCAGAAGTAGTTTTGGCACTATAATTGTTTATCACATATCAGACTAAGCCCTAGTAGGGCTTGTTTAGTTTGGGGTTGAACTGTTGTGTGAACCCACCCACTGTAGCTTGTAAACCATGGTTTATGGTTTAACACAATGTGTGTACTCAGCCACTGTTGCTTCAACAAATTATAATTGAAACAGACCATGAATTAGTGTGAATCCAGCTGCTGTTTTTACTCTTTCCTGACTGGTACTATAGCCCATGAAGATAATCATATGCTTAATGGCAGAATGTGTAAGCACTCAGTATACTTCATAGAATTAGAGTGAAAAGTACACAGAGTATCACTAATATATGGCCAGTCAGATTCTTGCTAACTTCTGAGATTGTCTGTTTCATTGTTGAATATTTCCTTCTCTCTCTCTCTCTGTTTGCAATTTCTATGCATTGGTTCTAGTTCTACTTTGTTCTGTGCCTTCCTCTGAGATTTCAGCTCTGCTGCAACATGATTGCTTCAGGTTTTACTGTTTACATATTAGCAATAGAGGTTTTGCTTAGAGAACAATGTGGGAGGATAGCTAAAGCTATGCCGTGAAATCCACCACTTCATACAGCTTAACATCTAACTGTGCGCCAGCATTGGGAAATGCAAACATAGAAACCCTAATGGCCACATGAAAACATTAAAGATGGGCAAACTGTCCAAATATAATCCATAGCCTGCTCACCAAATTATGGACCTAGTATTCTATATACATGGATGAAAGTTTTTTGACACTACAGTATTTCAGTGTATAACCAGAGGTGAAGGTAACCTCTTATGTGGGTTGCCAAAATCCCAATGAGCTCAAGTTTTCTGCATCTCTTTGCAGCCATCTAATTGTTGTCTGGATTTTTACAATCCAGAAGTGGTATGCTTATTCTCTCTTGTCTCAAGGCGATCAAGAACTTCTGAGGGCTCTACTTCCAGGACATGCTGCTGCTGAGGTGATGACTGACTTGGGAGTGACAGCAAAGGAGAAGGTGATAACAGCAGCAATGGTGGTAAGTGGCAGTCCTTCCTTCCTTCCTTCCTTCCTTTGAGGTCTCACACTTAAGCTGCCATGTTAGCACTGCAAAATTCCAGATAAGCATGAGATATAGCAGGAAAGAGATGTATAACACTCTCTTTGCTGACACCTACTGATCATCTGAATTTTTGCATTTCAGATATTGTACCCTTCATTATGCAACCAGATCTTCTGAAAGCTCAGTGCCTTTGGCCTCACGGCAACTGTCATCTCTATATTTATGCTATTGAATGTACACCAAATGCTAACTAAGGAATGAATGAATAATGAATTTCTTCAAATGTGACTGGTTGTTGAGTGGAGTCAGATCCAAATTTTTAAATGATGGTTCCCATGGGAAAGAGTAAACAGAAGTTTAAAATAAAAATGTGTGCATGTGTGAGACATATGCCACATTGTCATTTTTTTTCTGAAACAAAAAGGTTGTGGAAAACAATTCAGCATGCAACAAAATGCTGAGATATACCAACTACATAGAGAATTCAAGTTAAGGACAATCTTGTAATCAATCTTGGTATGAGTTAATAAAAGAAGTCCAATATGTTGGATTAAATTCAAAAATTGTTAACACATCTGAGAATTACAGAAACTACTGATTTAAAATTCCAGTAAGAAATTTATCCCTTTTCAGGTCTTTGACATTGCATGTATGGCAGTCATCTGGAGCATGTGAAGTAGTCCTTCCAATTGCAACCACTTCCTTCCCGCGTGTGGGAATGGTTAGAGTTGTTTGCCCAGAAGATCTAGAGTAGAAGTGCCTGTAATGAAGCTACCACTGCTGGCAGACTTACTCCTTATTCAAAGCGTGGATTAAGTATTTGAGAGACTTTGTCTCTTTGAGACTAGAAAATGGCTCCAAATTAGTTGTATGTTATTATTTCTTGCTAGAGCTGCTGTCTTCAGGGATAGATTTTCATTCTCTGCTCAACAAAACACATCTAAGCTTTTGCTCCCCAGCTGTTCTTTGTCATTTCTTTCTCACCTGGCCAATGTTCTAACTTGCCAATAGGTGTATGACAAGCTATCAGGCAGAATTATGTATCCATAAAACAAGCACATATTTGTGATTTCCACCCCCACCCCCCCACTGAGATATTGGATATTCACCATTTTGCTTCTGTAAAACTAGGATATTTGATTTGTTTTTGTGGCTGTATTCCAATCCTCTAAGCAGAGTTGGTCTTTTGAGTAAACATGCACAAGTTTGCTGTGTAATTGAATAAGTAAGCCACTTTGTACATTTTTTGTATATTTTACGTGATAAATTACACCCTTGTGTCAAAGCAGTAAAATATGTTTAGATATGAGTATTGTATATATTTACATTTGTCTAAAACTTCTGATATTTTTTATAACAGCTTAGATAAAATACAGTGTTCCCTTTGGCTTCACCACTTCCATATAATCAGATGCCCAAGGACTAATTTATTGAGGCAGAGTCTTGCGGCCAAATTAAGAAGCTCCCCCCCACCTCTTTCAGACTTTTAACAGACTTCTTTATCTATTTTAATCCATGTATTTATCTAACTGAGAACATGCATTCATTTGAAAACATTCCATTCAATCTCTACCAAATTAATTGCTATGTTATGATTGACTTTTTGTTTTGTTTGTTTATTTTTCATAATCAAGAACTACATGTTGCTCATGTGGCAGGCAGAAGACTGTCATCCGTGTTTTAATTGAATTTATTGTTTTCTGCACTTTTCTACAATGATACTTGGGTTGCAATGCCCAAATAATTAACACTCCTCATCCAATCCTGTTAGTTGATCTTATGCAACCCATTTCTGTGCAGATGCTCCAGGAAAAAAAAAACAAAAGATTGCCTTACTATGTGCAAGAATAGATTCACTTGTTAACTTAGCTCAATGATATGAATCAAACAGAGTAGAGACACTATTGGTGCCTTAAAATTTGTGAACCATCTTAGAATTCTGCGATGAAGGATAGCATAGTAAGTTTCTTCCTAAACAACTAAATATTTTAGAGCTATAGCCATCAGGTTATTTCTTGGCTGACCTACAACATTTGCGGTCAGAGAGAAAGTAGAAGATGATTTTGGCAATTGATGTTTCCTTTAATATTTGTGAGTGAAGGACATTCTTCTCACTTGAGGGAAACAGGTTAAAAGGAATGATTTAGAACAGTGTTTTTCAAACTTGGCAACTTTAAGATGTGTGAGCTTCAACTCCCAGAAGTCCCCAGCCAGAAAATGTAAATTATTGTTATCTACTGGAGGTTTCAATTCAGCAAGAGCCCTTGTTAGAGGATGTGCTTCTGAGCATAGGCAGAATGCTGAAAAAATACTGGATGATTAAATAGCTGAAGAGCCTATTAAAAAGACAAGTTTCTTAGATGTAGAGTATGGGCTTAGCTTATTTAGTCATTAATGCTCAGCAACTTTATTCTATTTGAAGTAAAACATGGATTTTTTAAAAGAAATTCAGAGGATAGAAAAGCCTCGCTTGTCTCTTAACTGCATCTTAAAGAGAGGGAAGCAAAGGGAGAGAGAAAGAAAGTTCCCTTTTGTCTTTTAAACACAGAGATTCATTTAACTTACATGGAGCCAGATCAAAAGCAGACACAGAGACAGTGTGTAAAGACCTTTCCATAGAGGCATCTCTCGCCATTTGACCTAGCAGTCAAACCAGTTTATGGGGTCCATCTTACCAACAGCTTTGTGAGTTGAAAAATTGTGCGTCAGGAAAATGGTGTGTGTGTCAGATGGAAGGCTGTTTATTCTAATACTGTTTCTTCAACCAGTTTTGCCTCTATAGATGCACACTACTGCTGTACTCAAGTTTAGAAAAAGGAAAGTTGAAATCTTTAAAATGCTATTCTTAATTTGCAGACCATACTTCAGTCTTCCCCATCCTAGTATTGGAGCACACGTACTGCAAGCATAGAATGGCCACATTAGATTTATATGGTAACAGCTGTAGCCCAATGCAGAGAGAAGAAACCAGATTGTTCACTTGGAGGACCCCCCGATGGGGAAGTCTTGCCAGAATAATAATTTAATAACTTATTAAATTTATGTGCCACCAGATTCCCACCAACTCTGGGCAGTTAACGAATTGTTAAAACATTTAAAAACAAGGAACAATACAAAAAACATGAAACAACACAAGACAGAGGAACAGGGATGGCAGAGAAAACAAACCTGGATGGATTAGGGGAAAAAAGGATAATAGAAAAAAGTGAGCTTTTTTTTTTGTAATCACAGAGTAAGAGATAATTTTGCAACTGTACTTACATTTGCTGCAAAGGAAATCAGAACCTTCTTTCTATTTTTTCTATTTTTCTGCACTTTTACTTTTTCTCTCTCTTCTTTCCTTTCCTTTCCTTTCCTTTCTTCTTTCCTGCTTCTACTTTTTGTTAATTTCTACTCATTATTAGGTTGTGTTAGTTTATATATTATATAAAAAAAGGAAACAAACCTGGATGAAAACAAGGAAAAGGAAGAAAAGGGGCATCAATCATCCTCATCAAAGGCCTGGGCAAAGAGACACATCTTCAGGGCCCTTCCAAACACCAGTAGGGTGGGGGCTTTTCAAATCTTGGGGAGAACCTCGTCCCAGAGGTCTGGTGCTGCTAGGGTCCTGATAGGTGGCATTGTTTAATGGAAGGAACTCAGAGTGCACCAACCCTGCCAGATCAAATCAGCTGAGCAGAAACTATGAGAGATGGGCTGTCCCTCAAGTAACCAGGCTATGTAGGACTTTATAGGTAGTGACAGCACCTTGAATCACACTCAGAAGCAAACTGGCAACCAGCGCAGCTTGCAAAGCAGAAGTGTTATATAGGCATACTGAGGCATGCCCATCACTGCCGACACTGCTGCATTCTGAACCAGCTGAAGCTTCCAGGTAGTGTTCATGGGCATGTAGAGGGCATGAAGTGCATGAATAACTATCTGAAGCCCCCCCCCCCCATCTAGGAAAGGGCACAACTAGCACATCAGATGATGTTGGAATATCCCCAGATCTGGGCACTCCAAACACCCACAGGCACTGGGTCTTGGTAGGACTGAGTCAGAGACAGTTATTCCCCATCCAAACTCACACACCCTCCAGGCATTGGGACACAACCTCGACAGCTTCACTTGGCTGGTCCAAAGTCAAACGATATAATTGGGTATCATCAGCCTACCGATGATACAGAACCCCAAACTGGCAGATGACCTCATCCAGTGATTTCATGTAGATGTTGAAAAGGACAGGAGCAGTACCCCACAAAGGTGGGGCTTAGGGAACAATCACTTCCTGCCAACCAACACCAACTGGAACTGGCCCCAGAGAAAGGAAGAGAACTACGTTGTCCCCAATCCCCAACCCACAGAGCCAGCTCAGAAGGATACTGTGGAAAACAATATCAAAAGCCACTTAGAGATCAAGGAGCACAAGGATGGATGCATGAGTGCCATCCTGGCTCTGCCACAGGTCATCGGCAAGTGGGGCAAAGGCTGTCTCAGTACTAAATCCAGCTCTGAAATCTGACTGAAACTGGTCTAGATAAACCCTTTCCTCCAGGGTTTTCATCAGCTGCAGACCGTCTCAACAACCTTCTCCAGAAAGGGAAGGTTAGAGACTGGTCAATGGTTATTGAAGACTGTTGGGTCCAAGGATGGCCTCTTGCAGAGGGGGTGCACCACTGCCTCATTCAAAGCTGGGAGCACCATCCCCTCTGTCAAAGTGGCTGACACTACAGCATGGACTCAATTGTGGGTCACCTCCCTGATTGCTTTCATGACCCAGGAGGGACCTGGATCCAGTAAATAGGTGGCTGAGTTGACAGCACAGAGAGCTCTGTCTATGTCCTCAGAAGTCACTGGCTCAAACTCATCCTAGATCACACCACTAGATTGTGCCCCAGGCACCTCAGGCCAGTCAGAATCCAAGTAGGAGCGAATCTGAGCAGCAGCAACAACAACAGCAATTTTTCATGAATATTCCTCACGACAGCCCAGCAGATGTTCTGGGGGGGGGGGTGCTCCTTATACAAGAGGAACCAGGTCACTCTAAACAAGGCTACTGGATGACTATCAGTGGACGCAGTAAGGGCAGAGAAATATTGAGATTTCATTTCCTTTAATGCCACGAGATGAGCCCTAATATAGGCTCTTACGTCCAGTCAGACATGATTTGAGTCTTCCTCCAGTGGTGCTCCAGCATCTCTTCTACTGCTTCATCTCCCAGAGCTGCTTAATAAACCAAGGTGTACCCCCAGATTGGTGCACAGGAAGAGGCTGCATAGGAGCAATATGATCCATTGCAGGCAGTGTCTCAGCTGAACCACTCACCAGATCCTCAGGGAAGACCCCAAGCTCTCTCTGGAACCCCATTGGGTCTATCATTCACCTGGGGCAGGCTGATCTAACAGGCCCTGTCTCCCTGCAGAGAGGGGGGTTACACCAGAAGAGTTGGAAGGAGCCTATGCTGTTCTATAAAGAGCTGTACAACTGGACTATTGAAGGAAATTCATTCTAGGGCTCAAATTTATGTTCTGCTTGCCTTCATACCAAGGTATGAAGATGCTTTATTAACCATTTTTGAGGAATATGTCATCCCTCCATCTCAACTCCAGCCCACTGCTGAGGTAGCCTAGAGCCATCTTTAGCTGTTTCCATTTGGAAGTGGTACTTTCCTTTTCCCTGCACAAAACTTCCCTTGTTGACATTCTAAGGTGATTCAGAGATGAGCCTGGGGTTGATGTGATAAGAGACTGGGATCTGCTTAATTCCAATATGCCCAGCAAGTCTGCTGGGAAATATACAGTCTCTATCCAGTCATTGGGTACTATGCTCCCATTGCTATTCTAGCATTAGCTGAAAGAAAAACTGCAGGCACTTGATCATTTCCTCTTTACACTGGAATACTGAACTCCCAAGAGATTGATAAATATGTCAGCCAGAAATCCTGCAGTTTGATGTGTGACTTTGTTGTGTGCGTTTGTGTGCCTGTGTGTGTTAATGCTGAAAAAATAATAAAGTAGGGAAAGTGTATGTCACATACACATGCACATGAATGAGGAGTGGGAAAGAGATAAGAGGCTTTTTGCTTGCCCAGAAATAGGAGGGAGAAAAGGAAGAAAGACCCAGTGGCATATAAGTACTGAGAGCTTTCTGCTTTGGGCGTTCTCTGATTTGTCTTTCAAATCAAGTTACTCAAACAGACTTCTTTGGAGCAGGGACGTTTGACATAGGTATATTACTCTTCTCTTTCTGTGCCATGGCTATGAACTCCTAGGAGATCACTAGTCCTATGTATTGACTTCATAGGATTTACCTCCTGGGGTCCTGGAAAAAGTCCTGGTAGAACAAACACCTAGTATGTAATAGGAATTAAGGCTAACCCCGACCTGGCACCTTTTCAGAAAAGTGCTTAGTAGTTGATTTCCCCACAAATAGAGGGCACTGAGTGGAGGGGAAAGGACAGCAGGGAGTGGACCAATCACTGCCCTAAAACAGCCCCACAGCAAATTAGGTAAGGGCAGCCACACAGCTTGGCCTCCTTGCTGAGATTCAGAAGGCAGGCTGTAGAGGAAATGCAATTTATGTTGATATATTTTCCTTCTGAAAAGTCAAAGGCAGGAAGAAAGCACACGTGGCTCCAGAGGAAGAGCTCTGGAGAGCAAAATTATCTCTCCACTAACCTTGGGAGGATAATTCTGAATAGACATGCATCAGATTACTCTATTAATGCTTCTGGGTAGCTCAAGTCCAAGGCATATTTCCATGGAAGTAAGCCCTGTTGATTTCCACGTGATTTACTCCCACATCAACATCCCAGAACTGTAGCCAGATAAATGCTTCTCCAAAGCTTTGCACTTTCCCTTTCTGCTATTCCGGTCAACTGGTGAGAAGGGTTCATTTTCCCCCCTGCCTGGTACATAGGCATCTGGCATTATTTTCTTTAACAACAGCTAACTGTAATAGAAAATAAATGGATTACTGGCAATTGTGGAGACTACACAAAAAAGAAACGCATACGTTCTTATCCATCACCAATTGGTATTTTATAGTATTAGCTGACAAGAGGTCAAACCAGTCAATCTTAAAGGAAATCAACCCTGACTGCTCATTGGAAGGATTGATAATGAAGTTCAAGCTCTGATACTTTGGTCACCTAATGTGAAGAGAGGACTCTTTGGAAAAGACCCTGATGCTGGGAAAGATTGAAGGCAAAAGGAGAAGGGGACGGCAGAGGACAAGATGGTTAGATAGCATCACTGAAGCAATGAGCATGAAACTGAGCAAACTCAGGGAGGCAGTGAAGGACAGGAAGGCCTGGCATGATATGGTTCATGGGGTCATGAAGAATCGGACATGACTTAATGACTGAACAACAACAACAACAACAACAACAACAGCAAAGCTGTGGGAATGGACAGAATCTTCATTGTTATTTGACAGTTTTCCTTTGAAAGTTGCCTTTTCTATTAAATATATTATTTCTTTTTGTTCTAACATAGTTTAATGCTCATTATCCTTTATCTGCCTTCAATTATTATAAATTTAAAGGCAACACTTCCTATATCTCTTTTACATTGTTTTGACTTTTCCCATGGTATGGCATTGGCAGCTAATTTTATCAAACACAGTGGCATTTCTGGCTGAGTAAATATGCAGAGCATTATAATACTAAAGTATTTAAATTTCCGTCTGCCCATCTTCCATAAATATCTTGGAGGAAATGAGTCAAGCTACTCTAACTCTGCATTATTCATTCAATGAAATTATTTGTGCATATGTGTTTTTCTTAGCTACTCTACTTTTTCCATTATTAAGGTTAAATTTATGGATTAAACCTGTTATTTCTCACCTATTGATTATAACTATGCTTTCTTTTGGTGCTAAGCACTTGATCATCTCCATTCAGTCTGAAGGCATCTTTCTGAGTATGTAATCATCAACTGTATACTATAACTTTCTCCAAATTGGTATCATGAGAAGCTCTAGATTTGAGCTCTGTAAGCACAAGAAGAAGACCAAGCAAATGAAGCAGATCAGCTTCAAAGATAAATCACCAAGAGAAACAATGAAGTAGTCTGTAAAGTTAAGCAGCAATGGAAGTTAAACAATGTGAAGTAGCAAGGACTGTTGATTATTCTCTGTTATGCCTCTGTAGATCCAATCAGAGGCTTTGAATAAGCTGAACAAACCAATCAAATAAATAAGGAACATGGAAAATTAGTCAGGAAATGGGACCATTTCATATACTATATAGACTATTACATAGACAGCAGTGTCCCTGCTGGATAGAAAATTGGGTCCTCAGTTTGGTTCCCAAGATGGCAAAATAACTGAATTGGGAAGCTGCAAAAAATAAATAAGTTTATGGATGACATTTTCAGAGGCATCAGCCCACTTCTGCTGTCACAGAGAATAAAGGTCTTAAAGAAGGAAGACATCCAGTAGCACAGCATATATATATATATATAGCTCAGAGCTGAACTGTTCTTGGGGGTTCTTGGTGTTCTCTGAGTTTGGTTGTTTTCTTACAGATTATTTATTACTATGCTAAGTAACATCATTAGTGCATCACCAGTTGCACTGATTGATGTTACCTAGCCTGACAATGAAATGTCTGCAATAAAACAACCAAGCTCAGAGAACACCAAGAACTCAAGGAAAACATCATTCTGGGACAAACAGAAAAATCTGTTAGAACAGATTTTCCAACATTCTGCCATCCAGATGTATTGGGACTGCAATTCCTAGAATCCTACATAGCTGTAGTCGGTGTTAGCTGGGAATTCTGTATGTTTGTATTCCAGCACCTCTGGAGAGTATCAGGTTGGGGATATTGTGTTAGAGGAACTGATTACTTTGGCAATTATCTCTCATACACAGGCTCTGGGAAGTGGCAAATAGTGGGTGTTTTGATTGTTAGGAGCACAGAGAGATTAGTTTGTGAAAGGCATAATCCTATATGGTTACTTGCTACTTGGTGCAAATGCTCTGAATGTCATATTTCACATGGATCTCCTGGTGGATTCTGCTAGGAAGCATCCTTGATTATGTCGCTTATTATCAATATCCTGAGAAAATGTAATTATGCAGTCCTGGGGACAAAATATCTTTTTTTAAAAAACAAAAATCCAGTTGCAGAACTTGCAATGTTAATCTTCACCAAACACATAGAGGCATCCAGTTCACAACATATGATGACAGCCACCATCTCCACTTAGATGATCTAAACCACTAACCCCACCATTGATAATGAATGCTGGCAGCCAGTTGCATCATGGCTGAAATGATGTCTTTTGTTCTTTCCTACAGGATCAGGCTACTCCCCAAAGTTTACTTATTTGTTTTTCACTTTGTTCTTTGGCTGGAAAGAGACTTACACAGTCAACCATCAACACATTTCTGCTTGCTATCTTACAATCTAGGGACTACTGTAACCTAGATATGACATTACTTATGCAGTTGCACAGTTGATTCATCTTAAATAAATTAGTACCTCACAGGTATTTGTGACAATATGAATTTATTTTCATGTATGTATGTATGTATGTATGTTTGAATGATATGTTATAGATGGAGTCTAGGATCTACCAGACATTAAAATTAGTTGAAGCTTTGATTATGAGAGATGCATTTATTTCAGTAAAAAAGCAACCCACTGTCTTTAATAGGTTGCTCTTGACTCAGTGTTCTCTGAGAGAGTGCAGTGCAAATCTGCTAGCAAAAGAAGAACAGCTTTGGAGTAAATATAAATTATTAAGGCCCAGTACACATGCAACATTGTCATTACAATCTAAGTTGAGCAAATGTGTCTTTCTTGTTTCCTACTGACATAAATCTAAGAAATTTGGACCAGTGAGAAACAGATTAATAGACAGTTTTTGTTAGACTGGAATTGATTCAGAAAATATCTCACAGAATTAGGAAATATCTAATTGTGTTTTAAATTCTGTAATTTTAAAAATTTGTGGATAGATTCTAGCACTTTTATTTCTAATTCTAAACTAATCACTCTAGTTTATTTTTTCCAGTTCTGCTTAGACAATGCACGTTACTAATGTTATTATAGTTACTATTCTGCTGATGTATCTTTATGATGAAGCTTCTGCCTCAGCTCAAGTTAGTGTCTGCTCCTGCTGGCATCCTCAGATAGTTGTTGAAGGCCTGGTTCTAGCTAACCCTAACCCTAACCCTAACCAGTGATGCAACCGGTTGGCAGTGGACACTACAGGTTCTCCCTGAGTGGGACTTTCAATGGAACAGGTTGATGGGTATGGGTTGCTTTTGTTTGGAGGGTGTTGTGCTTTTAACATATATGGCTACTGGTTGCTACACTTAGAGCACTGGTGGTTGTTGTAGGAGGCTTTTAATTTCAATAAAAAATTGTCTGATTTCCTAAAAAAAAAAATTGTCTGATTTCCTAACCCTAACCCTAACCCTAACTGTATGAAAATTTGGCACTCTGGGAAAACTAAAGCGTCAACTACACTTAGCTACCTCGAGTAATTTGGAGTGTTATAGTTGTTCTTGATCACAGTCACCTATTAATCCCGCCTTATAAGAGGGAGCCTATCATAGTCCACCAGGCATTTCAGCTTGGACTGAAGGGAGGCAATTAAACCAGATCATCAGAGAAGTCTCTGGATTTATAATAGACCACTCCCCTTCCTTTCCTCCTCTTTAACTCATATATTTTATGATATACAGTATATACACACACACACACGTGTGTATGTATGTGTATGTTGGTCAAAGACTGTAATAAAGCTTTACCTACCTACCTTCTGATCAAGAGTTACAACCCAATGCCAAGGAAACATTGGGGTGTAGCTTGTTTTTCCTTATCTGAGCAACAAGGAGTTGTGTTATCTTCCTTGTCTTTGTTTCTAATTATTTGCACCACTGTAACAATGCCTTGCCTTGTCCTGAAGTTCAGCAACCCTGCCATCTAATTTGATGGGAACTAGTTTTGAAGTTTTATATGTCAGAGGAGCAAAAGCACTGATCTGTTCTGCTCTTTCATGCTTGTGGGCCAATTAAAGCATTCACAGAATTTTCACTCAAGAAGCCATTGCAGTCCAGTGGTACCTCCCATGGTATGCAGGGCAAGGACCCCTCTGAGGAAGAGAAGAGGAAAAACTATTAGGAATAGGGAGATGTAAAGAGCATTAAAAATAGGAAGTAGAGAGATAAAAGGATGAGGAAGGAACAGATTGTAGAGAGAAGCAAAATACAAAGATATGGAGTAGAGAGGGTTTTTTTTTAAGGGGTGGTTGTAGGGACCCATTGCAGTTAGATAACAACAACAATTCCAGACCACATCATTAAGAGGATGACTAGATTAGTGCTTATAACATTGGCACTACTCAGCTGCTCTGTTGAGCTTTTCCTTTTGTTCTTACCAAGCAAGAATTGTTCTTACCAATTCTTTAAATGGCCCTGCCAAAGTTACCATTTTAGGTAGTGAAGGTACAGTAAATAGGTATATGGGGCTTAAACAGCAGAATTTCCAAATGTAGTAGCTGTCATAAACAAGCAGGATTTATTGTCTTAACCAGCACAAGCAATTAAAAGAGAAAGCAGGGTTTTTTTCCTCTTTTTGGATTCATATAGAAGTTCTTGTACCAACAGCTATAATGTATTTTTGTGAGTTACAAACATTGCAAAATGTTTGCAGTGCTGTTCACCAGGCCCCTCTTTGGAAGCGGGGGTGGGGGGGTGGGGGGGGGGAGAAGTTTGAAAAAAAGCAACATCCATCTTCAATTAGTTTGGAGAATATTTGGATGCTCCTCCCTTCCTCCCCAGAATGACTGAACTTTAAAGGTGATATATTTTTTAATTTCCAGTTCTATGTAGTTTATATTAGATGGGTAGCAGACCAGTTTTGAGGTGAGAGAGAACTCAAAGTGTTCTTTGATGGAAAGATGTTTCTTTACTCTCCCCTTGTACATAAGCTGTGGACTTTCCTTTCCATTCCACCCATTAAGTGCTCCATCATGGAGTCCTGGCAAGTCAAAGTATTATCACACTGAAATCAGTAGAATTGTGGCAGAAGCAGGTCTGAGATGTACTGGATTATGACTCACTTCCATGTTCTACTGAGAGATAGCAATATTGATACATCTCTATGCATTCAACATGTTGTATTCAGTTGCTATAATGGAACTAACGTAATAGGATAGCATGATCATTGTTTTCTATGATCCTACATGTCACAGAATGCATATGCTTGGTGTAGAGCTAAACTGATTTCTATATCCAGTATTTGGATATAGAAGGAACTAATAAAGGATAGAACAAATACAGACGATTCAAGCGTCTGTCAGTCAAGAAAGAAATTAACTTCTGTCTGAAATCTCTCAACACCTGTTCCTGTTAGAGTAGGCAATGCTGAGGTAGATGTACTAATGATCTTAATGGATACAAATCAATTGCCTATATTCCTAACATCAAATAAACATACATTTTAAAGATTGAGGATATCTCATGTTGTCAACTGGTATAAAAAAATAACATTTAAAGAATCACTGGCCACCTTCCAAATACCTTAGTGAAATGTACTGATAATTTAGCAACATGAATGTGTCAGATGGAGTATTTGCTGGCACTCTTACATGATTGTCTTATTAGGTGATATTCTTTATTAACAGAAGAAGTTGACATTAGAAATTAGCTCCTACAATGGTTTTTAGAAATAATGACTCTTAAAATGTAGCATATTTACTTCTACTGTCCTTACAAGCTGGCAGAGGAAAGCCTGAGATAATTGGTTCATTAAGCATTTAGGAACACTTTCTGAACGTTCAGATGGGTTCACATATACATTATCCCAGGGATCTTGAGAACTACTTTGTGAATAAATCAGCTTAATTTAACAAATGGGGACATTAAAGACTCTGTCAGCAAGAAATGTACAGTTGTTCAGGAAACAATAGTAAACCCAAACAAACAGCTAAGACTTGTTGCAGTTTATGGCATATTATGCTAACATACTGAATGGTGTGAATGAGGGTACATTACCATAACTGCTACTAGTTTTCTATAGCGGCTTATTTTACTTTTGTTTTTATTTTTCCTCTAGCTACTGAATCAGTCCCTCCTAAAATAATAAAATAGTGGCAATCATTGGCCAGCTAATCAAACAATTTGGGGAACATCTCTCTCAAGGGTACGGCTGAATAACCGGAATTCAGCTGCTTTGCTAATTGGTTTGCAAATGTGAATGTCTGAGAGTTAAACATGGCTGGCACAGAACTCTCCACAAGGTAATTAAAAATATTTGCCTCTTGCTGATAAACGACCCAACAACATTCTTTTTCTGAAGACAGCTTTATGGGCTATTTATGTCTCTCTTGCAGCAAATGACAGCACACAGACTGTCAAAGAACAGGGGATGTTTAGGCAGTGCTGTGAAAACCACAGAACTGTGGAAAATCCATCATCTGCTTTACCTGCCCTCCTACTGCTGATGCTTCCAACTATGGTAATGAGATGGCTACCCTAAACTGGTGCTATTCAGTTTTTAGCGTGATTGAAAGCTTTTTCTGGTAGTGTCATAAGACTCCAGAAAGATAACTCCAAAGAACTCAGTTTGGCAGATGATGATAATATGAGTCTGAAAGTAAGTTTGTTCTTGTGGGGAGACCCTTGGGAGCCATAATGCTGAATTTGGCATTATTGTCATAAGCAAATGGCAAAACTAAATGAGCACTCAGTTTTACTAAGTAATCATGGAAAGATCCATGGACCTGTTAATTCTGTGATTCATCAAACTGAAGATAAAAATGGGGTCAGGGAAGAAACCATATTTATTGCTAATGGAATTGAATAAAGAAACTTTGGGGGGAGGGGAACAAGTGAAAATACAGCAGGATATATTTCCACCAATAATCTTCTGAAAATCATGTTTTTACAAGTATATAAAAATACAAGTAAGATATTGGTTATAAATATGTTGAGTAGAAATGGAAGAGAGGATAGTTTGGGAAAAGTTTTGCCAGTGCCAAAAACTGAAAGCAAAAAGTATCTGAGAACCAAGGAAAGAGAGTGTCCCATCTTTCACAGTGATATGAATGGATAGTGTTACAATAACTGGATTTCTACATAAATGAGAGTCCTGTTGATAAAGTGCTATAGTTCCATGGGCATATGCTTCACTGCAATGTCTAGATATTCTGGAGTTTTGGAAAGAAAATGCTATTCAGTTAGGAAGCGCTTTAAAAAACTCTCAGCCTTTAGTCTCATACAGAAATATTGGAAGTTAATCTCATTGGAATCTGTGGGACTTTTTGCTGAGTAGAGAGCTCATAGGACTGAGCTGTAAATTGCATTTCTAATATGGTTGAATGATGTAAGTCTGTATATTAGTAAATAATACATGTGCAGAAAGATCTGACTTTCCAACTAAAGGGAAAAGCATAAATATAATATGCTGTCCTTCAATGATTTTTCCTCAGGTATATGACAAGTTCACTGACCTATGTTACACTGCTTTCCACTTAAATAGTTTCAGAAGAATTTTGTTCATAATCAAGCAGGCAATGTCTATCAAATTAAATCAGTTTAAGTATCAGCCTTTGGCAAACAATGTTAGTGGCAAACATTTTTACTGCAAAGAACAGTGGAAAGAAGGAAAATTGATGTTGTAGAAAACTCAGAGCTAATAGGCCTCCCAAGGTTTCTCAGTAAATATCTAAATGGCTAGGAGAGAGGGTAAAACTGAACACAATCATTACATCATCAGAATGCTGGTGTTATGTGGAATGCTAGGTGAATAGGTGTGATTGATGTCTGTCTGCACAGGTAAGGAACTTGTGGCCATCTGGATGTTGCTGAAATGCCCCTCCTCACATCCCTCACCATTGGCCATGCTGACCTGGACCACCAGGAGTTGCAATTCAGCAGTAACTGGAAGGTCATGTTTCCTACCTCTGTGATGCAGTTCATTCAATGGCTGTATAGTAGCAAAGCCTGGGACATTACTTTGTTTTGCTGTGTTCCTCAGTCTCTTTGAGACTTTAATTATATGTATTGCTGTGCCCCAGGCTGACCAATTAGCAATTGAAAAAAAAAAAGCTGTCTGTAAAAACAAAGAAATTCTTGAACACTTTTCAATTTTTTTCTAAAGGAAAGAAATTTGGATCCAAAGATTGGGCAGAAATTATTTTCTGTCATAGAGTCACTGTGTTTAGTAGTTAAGGTGTTGGACTAGGAGTAGAGAGACCCAGGATCCAGTCTAACCTCAGCCATAGAAGCTCATTGAGTGATGTTGAGGCAATCACTTCCACTTGTAAAGGAAAGCCCAACTTATCACACAGGATTTTAGTGGAGAAAAATAGGAGGAGGGAGGGCCACGTTCATTGCCTTGAGCTCCTGAATGAAAGGCAGGTTATAAATGTAATAAATATGACTACTATTACTATTAATGTGCCACTGGATTTCTCTTGTTTAGTGACAGTTCAAAGCAGCACCTCTAGTAACGTATTTTTATAGCTGATCTCTAGAAAGAAAAATGGCTTGCTATATACAAGCAGTTAAATAAGATGGTAAAGTGGTGGTGGAGTGCTGGGGCTGAGAATGAGGATGTTCAGATTGCAGGCAGGGTACCTCACTGCCTATAAGCACACAAATATGTATTAGGGCAGTGCAGAGCACAGAATGTTTTTTTTAGCTTTTATGAAAGTTGTGACAAAAAGAATCTTTCAAAGTTCCCTCACCTGCTTCTTTGATTGTCCCTTCAATCAACGAAAGTGGTTTCTGCACAGGCATGTCCTGAAGGCCTTCTTCTTGAAGTGAAGCAGCTGGTCAAGGGAGATCAGCCCTCCCCCCCAGACTTCTAAAGGAAAGCCCTGAGGTGAAATAGGCCACCTTTGCTGCATCAAGTGATGAATGAAGGCAGAGTATGCTGTCTTTTCATAGTGCATGTATGCTTTACTTGAATGGAGACCTTCAGGGAGTAGTATCAGGGCTACATGAGGGACTGGGAAGCTGAAAGCAGGTGATGGCAAAGTATTAGTGAAAGTAGTATGCTATGGGCCACATAGATGTGTCCACAAAATCACCAGGAATTGAGCTTGATATGAAGGAGGCTTGATTTCTACACACACACACATGAACAGCACCTAATTAAAATCAGGAGTCAGCACCCAAAGAAGTAGCTTCAACTTTTTCATAAGATGGGTTTTTTAAAGTAAGTTTTAATAGCATTCCATCTTATCTTTACTCTGAAGCAGTGTATATCTTCTATCATTTCCAAATTCAGCTATCTCAATATATGACATGTAAACCTGACTAGTCGTCAGTTAAAGAAAAAGATTTCAGAGGTGTAGCCGTGTTGGTCTCTTGCAGAAAAAACAATAGAATCTTATGACACCTTAAAGACTAACAACTTCATTACTGCAAAAGTGCTGATGGATTACAATTCTTTTGATCCATAGAACCTTATACAGTATAATAAGTTTATATAATAAGTTGATTGGTCTTTAAGACTGTATAAGATGTTTTGCTGTTTGGCATTAATAAATGTCCAAAATGGAGAAGTCCGAAGAGTTGACTAATGAATAATTAGTTTCATTTTGTCATCCCCTTTATCTGCTGTTTCTTAAACAATACAAAGCTTTTGTCTGAATCTACCACCTTCCTTTTACAAGCACCTTCTACGTATATCTCATTCCTGTTATTTCCCTCTAACGTTTACAGCTACAGAAAGGTTCCTTTGAAACCAAAGGTGAGAGAGGTCTTCAATGAATGCCATTCTGTCTCCATTCTTGCTTCTGATTTCTTAACATTGAACGAAAGGAGGGTGTTGCTTTCTGTGAATGGCCTTTCTATCAAGGAACAAAGAAATGAGAAAGGGGTAGATAGCAAGCAATGATCTCTATTTCCCCTTGCCCCCTCTGCCTATTAGAAGGCTTTTTTGTGCTTCTCTCCTTGCAAGTGTCAGACAAGCTGTATTATTCAAAGACGTCCCCTGCCATTTGAAGGATTGTGGGGTTTCCCCATGGGCACTGCCTGATTAATTGATAATTTTGCTAGGTAGAAAAAGAGAGTAGAGAGGAGGGGCAGAGTGCGGGAAGAGTTATGTTTGATTGAAAAATCAGATCCACACTGCCCCTGGTGTTGATGGTCCAGAAAACAGCTACAATGGGAATCGTGGCTATTTTCAGCACCATAGCTGTGAACGGTGATAGGGAATATGGAAAAAAGCTCCTACGGGGTCGATACAGGCAACCCTACGTATTAGGGAAGAGATAACCCTGCCTCCTTGCAGAGCTGTAGCGATTTGGCTTCCTCTCAAGTTCTGGTGAGAGGCGAGCTCATTGCTGTGTTGCGTGGATGCAGAGGCTGAGAGAGAGAGCAAATATGTTGCACGTGAGTCTGTCTCTTCATAGGAAAAGACATGACATCCTCCTAGGAGAGGTGGGAGGAGACTTTCTGAAGCTGCAGATTCCATCCAAGCTTCAGTCTGGACCAGCTGATGCTTCAGAAAATTGGTGTAGGCAGCGTCAAGGAGATGCTCCTCCCAGAGAGCTCAACACCTCAACGATGCTGCAGCTCAGTCCAAGTTTCTCACAGTTGTCATGCCCAGTTGAAGTCCACAGATCCCAGGGCACTTTCTATCTTTCTGGGATTCCTGTGTCCAGATTTCCCGGTCCTTCTTCCCCTTTTTCTTGTGGTGGTTAATGTGATGGTTAAATGTGAAAAAGAATTCTGCTTAAGGATACAGATCTTCTCCTGCTACTTCTGAAGTGTGGCTCAAATGCAGGTAATTAATTCATTAAAAAAAACTACTTTAGTGTTTGTGTATGTGTGTGTGTGTGTAATCTAACTAATGGAGTTTCAATTATTTGAGAGATTGTCAGTAATATCATTTACCTTGCAGAAAATTTTGCTTTATCAATGAATGGTTTTCAAAATGAGAGCAGAGGCTGGCATTTAATTCTGTGTAAAGTACTTGGTTTAATTGAGATGCAGTATAGATTGTGGTGGCATTAAGGAAGAGGAGGAGAGAAAATTGGCTGATCACCAGTTCTCAGAAAATCAAGCACTTTCTTTAGATCTGATACTTCCACTTCAGTGATCGCTGCAAAAGTATTGTCCACAGATTTAAATATCAATGAAGAATAATTTATCTCCTCTCCATTTAGACTAAAATGGAGAAGTTTCCCCTAAGATCAAGGATAGGCAGCCCATGACCACATGCAGTTTCAGAACTACTTTTTTGGCTCCCAGAAACCTTAGGAACTGCACAGTTGAATTTTGAGGACAAACTGTCAGGAGTTAGTGGCATGATTTCATAGCACTTTTGGTAAAAGAAGAAGTGTATCCTTTTTTAAGGCTTAAAATGTACATGCAGGCACATAGAAGAAGAAAAAAACCTTACACATCCCACCACAAAGCCCCTGGAAATCTATGTCCTGCCCATTTTGGTGATACCTTCACATGACTTCCATAAACATGGTATCTCTTGGCTGCCATTTTTTTTAAATGTGGCACATGGCTATGTATGCTGTGCTTTATATGTGTAACTTCTTAAATGTTTGTATGTATTAATTCAGTGTTTTTTCTCCAACCTTAAGAATGTTAGATGAGTTCTTAGTCTGAACTTCCATTGGAATGACTGGACCTGGAACAGCAAATGGGAACATATTTTAATATCATTTAGGGGTGCGTTGGACTCTTTAAAAGTGTAATATTTGTTAATTCTTTGGCCAATGTCCATGTTTATTTCCACAAATTTTCCCTTTTGATACGTGCAGTTGAATTGCTTTTGGGTAAATACAAACCAACCCCTCTCAGATTTAACATGAACTCAAGGGACTTGCTGATGAGTAAATTCTTTGAGCTGAAATCCCCCATTCCCATACCAAATATCATCTTGAGAAAAATATGAATTGGAACACTGTGCTCTAGAGATGTCTGCTTATTGATGCATTCATAAAATATAGTCTGTAAATAACTGATCATATTTCCCATCTTGCTGATCCCATGGATCCCTTTGCCCAGAAAGAATTATGTGGAATAGGACTTAGTTTAAAAATGGGGTGTTCTTAGAGGTTTTTAACAACAGCCATGGCTGCCGCCATCACCACTGCAACATACACCCACACTTGATCCTGAAAAGTCCGTATTTCCATAATCTAGAAGCTTTTAAGAATCAACAAATTGATATATAATCCCTGTTTTATTTTAAAACAAAGTAAACACAACCAATAAAACCAGATGTTTCAGTCTTTGAGGTTTGCCTGAATCTCTTGGTAACATGAAGTGCTGTAATGTAAATCCTTTAGAGCAGTGTTTCTCAACCTTGGCAACTTTAAGATGTGTGGACTTTAACTCCCAGAATTCCCCAGCTGGCTCTCCCACACATCTTAAAGTTGCCAAGGTTGAGAAACACTGCTTTAGAGTGTAACAATATATAGGTTTACTCAGAAGTAACATCGACTGAATATGATTTGGCTTACTTCTAGGCAAGTGGGAGTGTTGGCACTAACAGTAACTTTAAATATGAATCAGCACAGAATGAACAGAGATCTGATGAGTTCTTCATATATTCACATGAGCTTAATTAGGCAATATTCCTAGTGTCGAGAAGCACCATCTATCTGCCTTGCTTTCTACTATACTGTATATAATGCTTTGTGTTCTTAGATTTCCATCATGGTATGCTGCATTACAAATACTTTATCTGACTCTAAATACTTTTAATTAAGACCTATAGCAGCCACTAAGAGTGAAATGTTTGTGGAAGGAACATTTAATAGAGTATTTAAACTTTCCCCCTATTCTATAAACTAACACAGGACAGCTCTGTAGAGAAAGCTGAAATGTGCTCAGTAGTAATTATAGTTCCCTAGCAAATGCAAACTTTAGATCATCCTTAATATTTCCCCTACATGTACACTGGTGTCCAGGAAGAGAAAAAGTTGTGTAGCACTGTATGTGTATTTTTGTTCTCTGAAGGCATACAGGCAGCACACAGCAGTGTCTTGTCTCCCATACTTTGGTATAAAAAAACCTTATGAATATTTTATAAGTGACAATGTGCTTGTTTGCTTGCTCCTATGTAAACACTATTTTACTGTGGGAAAAAAATCTTGATACCTTGATAGATTCTATCCTAATAATAGCTACAAATAATACATAGCACATTTTGTATAACGTACCATGAAGTCTTTTGGTAGATCATGCCTCAAGGAGATGAGGCATTGAGTAAAAATAATGTGAAGTATTCTATGAAAGTTAAAATAATGTAATTAAGTTTAATGAACTTTCTCATTCCTACTTCTTGAATTTAACAATAAGTCTTCTTCCATCTGAACATGGATCTCACTGAGATACAATATATCCATGTACATACATATTCCCTTATGATATCCTTCTATTTGCCATATTCCAAACATGTACAGATCAATAAAGCTGCTGTTCTGGATATAGGTGTCGGAAGGTCATATTATCCAAGGAGAAAGTAGACTGTAGTCAGAAGAATGACTCTATTAAACTGAAAAATTGGCTTTGGCTTAGCCAGTTTGTATAGATTGTAATACACAGTTTTAGAAACAAGACTCCAGGCTATATTATGAAGAATTTTTTTCAGAAGATCTAACTAGTTACCTATATTATTAAATTTCAGTGTGTCAAATAAAGCCTATTTCCAAGTAAATGTATCTTTCGGACATTTACTGAAATTAAGTGAGCATCATTATATATGCATATTCAGAAATAAGCTTCATTGAAAAATTAATATAAAAAAATGAGCAGTTTTGGAAAAGAATTATATGTGAAACATAGGTAGAAACTATCCCATTGGAGGGAAAAACAGAACATTAAAATTGTAAAGGAAATGTGTTTTTTAAATTATTTTATTAATGACTAAGTCATCCTCAGAGAAATCTAATATTGAAAGAAACAAAAACAAATCCCACTAACCTAAAACCCCCAATTCAGTAGAAGGAAGACAGCTTTAATTAAAATATCTGGGGACATCAAAAGCTCTTACGATATCACCTGTCATATAGAAGATAGTAACGTAGTGCTGGAAGTAAGTGAGGATTCCCACTCAAGCCAGTCCCCTGACCTCAGATAGCAAGATTATCGTAAGGAAAGGTTGTGAAGCTGATCTTCATGCTCAGGCTGCTTGAAGTGAGAGAAGGCAACGTATTTAACTGACCTTGGGCAGGTGAAGAATAGGTGGAGTAAAATGTATTGAATACCAGTTTGTGGATGAGCAGATTGAGAATGGGCAAGTGTCTCTAGGCTCCTTAGACAAGCATCCTGTTTCCAATGGCAGCAGGCCAGACAACCTTTGGCTGTTCTGCATAGAAGGGCAGCTGGAAAGCGACGACTTTTCTGTGGCTTGAAATGTTTTATTTAGAGATTGATTCTCTGTTCAGAGGTTCTATATGGATAGCCCCCACCCTAATCATCTATTTTCTCTATTCCTTAGGATCACCCTATATCTCCAAATAACTCACTAAATGCATACTGACTTATTACTCTAATAAACAATTACACAGAGCTATTGAAGATGCTAAGATAACATGTCACTTTATTTTATTAATTTGTTTTAGTTTAAATTTGTTTATTTCATTTTCGGCCCTGAGAGCATTGCTATTGCTGTTATGCTGATGAGCAGGGTCTGATCAAGAGATTTTGCTGCCTGGCATATAAATCCAAGTGACAGCCCTATTCACACCAGTAAACAGAGGATGCTTTTCACAAATGCTCATTCTTTAATTGGGGTCTGCGCAGAAGAATGTATAAATCTTGTATATTCCTTCTCCAGTGACACTTTGCCCAAAGAGAGGTTGTCCTAGAGAGAAGCAGACAGATAGAAGTAAGACCAACAATCCTCAAGCATTCCCACAAAAAACATTCACACACATTTCTAGCAGCCTGGCATTCCTAATGTCACATCAGAAGAGAAATCTGCATTAGCATTTCCACAACAGTGTCTATTCTAATGCAATACCTTTACAATCAGTTGGCAGAAAGCTCAGCTGAAAAGAATGCTTTAATGCCCAAACTATATGCCAACACCTGCAGTGACACCAGTGTTCTGCTCTTTTTTCCCCATTCCCTTGAAAACTGGTAGGAAGTAGGTTATAGCACTTCAAGCTTCAGGTTCGATCTCCAAAAGGCTGTTGCATGTTCCTAAAGGGGAAAAATATCTGCTTGAAAGAAGTGCAAACAGCTGCTATGGTTGCACCCTTTCACAAGCTGAAGCACCTTTTTGGAATCAAATCATCTAATGGAAATAAGAGGAACTGTATCATCAAGACAAAATGGCAAACGAAAACACTTAATTGGCTTAACCTCCTGTGTACTGATGCATATGCAGAAATGCAGCATTAAAAATAATGATTTAAACTGAAAAAAAAAAGTACCTCACCAGAGTGGGTAGATCATAGTCTGATGAACTGCTTCCTCAATCATTCTGTTGTGCAGGTATTAAGAACTATGTGCAGTTAAATACCACTGCTAGACCTTGTTATTTATCTTCTAGCTGTTTAACAGCCTGGCATTTAAAAAGAGGATCAGATTTGAATTTAGTAGGTTGGTGGAGGTTAGGGAAGATTATGCCCAAAATACACCCATCTTGGTATGAACAACTTCTAAAAATAAGAAAGGGAAGAAGGCTGAAACAATGCCTGATAAGTAGAGCTGTAAGAGGGTATCACATTGTTCCAGGTACATCTTAAGAGTTTCTTTGAATATAAGTATTCTTAGTTTCCATTTGATTTTTTAGTAGGGCAGGGGGTTGTTTGCTACTAATCTAAAAATCAAAAGGAATCTGGTAGCACCTTCTGAGCTTAACACATTTTATTAAGCTTCTGTCAGCTACAGCTCACTTCATCAAATGCATGGAGCAGCTGGACTGAAGCAGAGTGAACTGATATAGGATTTACATTGGGATGAGGCTGGGAGGCTGGGGGGAAGAGAAGGAAAGACAGGCAGATTCAGGTTACGTGTGAGGCAGATTACCTTCTGCATAACCACCCTACTTCAGTTCAGCCACTCCGTGCATCTCACAAAGTGAGCTGTAGCTCACAAAAGCTGATGCCTTTCCAAAAAAGTTGTTCGTCTGGAAAGATGCTACCAGACTTGGTTTAATTTTCGGCTGCCGTAGACTAACACAGCTCCCCTCCTACAGTTGCTGCTAACCTAACTGTCACAGAGTCCAATTTGTAACAAGGGGTGGGGGTGGGGTGGGGATTGCTTCCAACTAAACAAGGCAAAATTCAGTTAAAAATCATAGTACCTGGAAGTAATGGATGAGCTACTCTACAGCACTGGAATTTTGAGAACCAAAGTACAGCGTGCAGACACAGAGTCTTATACCTCCCCCTGCTGGGCTGTGCTAATCTGTTGACTGAAGTCTTTCTGATGAAAGGGCTCAAATGGCTTAAATGGGCTACTGGGATCCTGTGGGACATAAGGGATGCTGGAGTGAATGGCTTTTCTTCTGATGCACCTGGCTGGGCTTCTTGGGCCTTTCTCCACTAGCATTTCATTGTGGAACAAACACATCTGGCCACATCTTTTTTTCTGCTGTGCCCCCATGATATAGCATGATATAACATTCATCTCACCCCCAGCCCATGAGTGAGACAGGTTTAAGGCAGGGTTCCTCAACCTCAGCAACCTTAAGATGGGTGGACTTCAACTCCCAGAATTCCCCAGCCAGCCAGCCAGCCAATTCCATTCTGGGAATTGAAGTCCACCCATCTTTAAGTTAATTAAGGATTGATAATGAAGCTCAAGCTCAGATACTTTGGTCACCTAATGCGAAGAGAGGACTCTTTGGAAAAGATCCTGATGCTGGGAAAGATGGAAGGCAAAAGGAGAAGAGGATGGCAGAGGATGAGATGGCTAGATAGCATTACTGAAGCAATGAGCATGAAATTGAGCAAACTCAGGGAGGCAGTGAAAGATAGGAAGGCCTGGCGCAATATGGTTCATGGGGTCACGAAGAGTCGGACACGACTTAACGACTGAACAACAACAACAACATCTTTAGGTTGCTGAGGCTGAGGAATCCTGGTTTAAGGCATCCTTAGTTATACCAGTGTTAAGGGAATGTTTTCTCCCTTGTTCTGATCACATCCAAGGCAGGGGTCTCAAAGTCAAATCATCATGAGTGTGTGTCATATAAAGAAAATGTTCATTAGTTCAAAGGCCACAGCTCTGAAGGCCTTTCATACATTGAGACAAAAATCACTAATGAGTATTGCAGAAAAGGAAGAGCATCATGGTATGTCATTAAACTGAAATGCATGATTCAGCTGACCAAACCCTGCCATTGCTGAGAGACCAACAGATCGGGCTCAGATGAGGTGGCTGGCCATCACCAGGTTGCTCCTCTTCCTGGAGCACTGAGCCCAGCCTGGGCATCTATGTAGTGTTCAGTACCTTGGCCTTGCTAGTGAGCATCCTCAGCTTCTGCAAACAATTGTTAAGTCTAAGAAACTGACTTGAAGGGCTACATGCAGTTTGCAAGCTGCAAGTTTGAGACTCCTGATCCAAAGGCAGCCTTAATTTCAGTAAAATCTGCTAGGCATTACCTTGGAGGGATGTCAGGTGGCTGGCTGTGGCTGGCAAGAGAAGCAGGGATTGTACATTTCATGCTGGTACAATTTTGTGCTAACTCAAAGATGACCCTTCACCTGAGCAGCAGGGGAAGGTCCATGGGCTTCATGGAGAGAAGACCATATTTATTTATTAAACAGGGTTGCCTGCTTCCTCTATGACCATAACACTAATAACCAGTAAAATCCTCTTTTGTTAGCCCTCCATGTTGACATGTTCCATAGAGTGGTGGAGAAAGTAGAATAGGACTATTCATACAGTTCATGTCCCCAACATTGTATGCCTCCACTGAACTATATCCCAGATGTCAGTGTTTTTAACATGATATTCAGCAAGGACATTTTATGAACTTGAAGCCAAATGTATATGATTCTTAGTTTTTAGTTTGCACACACTTGTCACTTGCAATATCTAGAGTACTTCATCAGAGAAAAGCCTATATTTATTTGATCTTGGATGCAAATACTCCTCTTGTTTTGAGTACTGTGGTCAATGTGGCTGTGCCTAGGACCAAGCCAGTAGAAAGCAGAACATGGAGGCCCATAGGCACAGCCTCCCTCCCTTTCTATGCCTAGGCATGGAAATAATTATTTGAAATGACCTCCCTGTGATCTTGTATACAAAGATATATTGCAAACCTCCATGGGTTTCTTGGCTGAGAATGATGAGCTACTGCATCAGGCCCTCATTAGATCAGAATCTGTAGTTCAGTGCTTGACTCCTTCCCTTGATACAGCCATTATGTGATCCTGCCACATTTTCCTGCTCTACTCCATCTTCCTGGGTTCTGGCTCTTGATTGTTATTGAATGTGACAGAAAAGAGGGACAGTAGTGGGAACTGGTTTTAAGCTGGGGATACTAGCATTTATGCTAGTTAAAAAGTCATTTGTGTTCTGAAAGAGCTAACCCAACTCTAAGCTAATGAGAACCCTGGGGACCTGTTAACACACTGTCTTTTCCTCATCAGGGTGCATTTTGCAATTCAATTTAATGCAAAAGGAATCCGAATTCATCCAAATTCTTCAAGGAGAAAAACTGAATGTGCATATATGATGGAATTTAGGTGGACTAGTTAAACTGCCTAGAATTGCTTCCACTCATGATGAGGAAGGAGATGCAAGTCATCCATGTCCTTCTCCTTGACCATTGGAAATATCGCTCAGCTCTCCTGAGCAACCTTTAAGATCAAGCATAGCATTTTACCCTTAAGCACTAGACATGTATTCTGATTATGCTGCAGTGTTCTGGATAATTGGATTTTAGGCTTAATACTAGAGGTGTGCAACTCAGGTGCAATTGGTTTCAATGAGGTGCTTCACTTTGAGGAGGGGCACAGCTGCTTTTATGGCTAGTTGACACATGCAGAAACCATTGTTACAGAGTGAAGCAGAACTAGTTAGAAGTGGAGTGACACTTGATTTTATGGCATTAGTATAAAGGAGTGCTTCATTGATAACCCCAAAGCAATGCACTCTTTTAAAGATCCACACAGCCAGAGTTAATATTAATTCCTGTACTTCATTTTTACAGAAAGGAATTCAGAACATCCCAACTTTGCCTCACCTGAGAAATCCCTCACTGCCTCAATGAAACTCTTATTTGTAGGATTGTTCAATCAGGAACATATCTCCCCCTCTCCCCCCAAACCTTGAGTGTATCTGCCCAGAGCCCATACATGTCTGTTTCTAACCATGAAGATGTCAAAATGCCATGTCATCACAGTGCCACTTTGAGGAATTGCACGCAAATGCTGAAGGGGAGAATTTGCATCATGACATCACAATGAGCATTTTGTCACTTCTTTTCTCTTGTCTCTAAAGCTCTTATAACCAATGCCAAGTGACTGGAGAGGAAATTATAAAATACTTCGGAAGTTATTGTGCTAATTTTAATGTTCATTAAATAACATTTAGGTTTTTTGTTCTGCACTTACTTGTTGGAATGGGCCCATAGTATATTGTTCAATAGGCAAATGGGATTTGCTGCTTCCCTGCCTTAAGAACTAACACACATCTGTGGAATTGTGATCCAGAACACAGGTTGTGTTTCTGTCACTGTTGCAAGATGGGCAGCTAGATAAATCACAGCAACAAACGAACACACACCTGTATGTATATTTAGGAGCTCATCCTTGCAAAATAGCCATTAAAATGTCCCAAGTTTTCCTATTCTGAGGGTGGGCAGAAAGACCTTGACTGATGTAATTGATGATTTGGGAATAAAACTTTCTGGATAAATTGTAAGTTTTTTATTTGGGAAATCTCCTCTCCCAAGTTCTTGGGCATGTAACATTCATGGTAGCACTGCCAATGTCAAAAGAGAACAATGACAGAAGAAAAACAGATGGTATATGTATAAGTGACTTTGATGCAGAAAATAAAATAAAAACTTATTATTGATTTCTATGAAATATAGATAAATAAGTGTCATGGAATTCTCTTATATAGTTGCTGTAGGAAGTGATGCAAGTATGTTAATTCTTGATTTCAAATACTTAAAATGCATGATAGAAATGATAAATTACTAAATATATTGCATGTACTATAATATAGTAGCAAAATCTATTTGCCAAATTAAAACAATTGACAGAGAAATCAGAGCTTTGCTGTAGCATCACACCAATAAATAACATCTGTTCATTTAGAATATTAATGCAAAGACATGATTTGGCTCTCATTGAAGTGACACTTGTGGAAAGTAGTCAGAATTTGGATGAAGCAATAAATAGACAGGTGGGAAATGTATTGTTTATTGCCAAATTTTGGCCAACCAGTTGCAATTATAGATTGTCATATATTGCACTGTACTATGGTTCTCATTGTTGTGTTCTGTGCATCTCACTTATGGAACATTTTAGGATTTTTTTTTTTCTTTCTCAGAACAATTTTCCCCAACCTTGTCGTCTTCAGATGTGTTGTGATTGCAATTCTGAAGCATCATGAGTTTGGACTTGCACTCCTTACACTTCTAGAAGGCACTGATTGATTATGTGCCATCAAGTCAGTGTTGTCTCTTAGAGATCACATAGATAAATGTTCTCCATGATGATTTGTCCTTAACTTGGTCCTTTAGGTCTTCCAATAGTGCGCCCATCACAACTGTAACTGAGTCCCTTCATGTTGCTGCTGATTGTCCTCTTCTTTTCTTTCCTTCCACCTTTCCCAGCATTAGAGCCTTCTTTAGAGAACTAGGTCTTCGTATAATTTGAGCCTGGTCATTTGTGCCTCGAGTGAAACTCTGGGTTGATTTGTTTGATGATCCATTTGTTTGCTTTCTTGGCTGTCTAGAAGTCACTATAATAGGGAAATATTGAATATCACAAGTGTTCTGACTTTGATTTTCTCCACACCAAATCCTTTAAAAATCATAAGAAGAAAAATCCTAATACAATATGATGAAATCCACTCACAGAAGATGCCACTGAGTGGCAGATTTTATCCCAACTTCTCAAGGTTAAATGCTGCTTTAACCATAAAGCTGACTCTAAGAGGCATAAATGTTGGTTAGAGTGGACAACACCAGTACAATCTGAGCCAGCTCAAGACAATGTCCTTGAATATCTCCCATGCAGGGATGCAACAGCTTCCTCCTCTCCAGACTGTTAGTGCTTAAAGAAATACTTTATCTTTGCAATTATTTTATGGTTCAGGAAACCTGTTATAGGCTTTTCCCACTCTTTCAGCTCTAAAGCATAAACAAGACATCTTCTCCATTCAGAACATGGCTTGAGGCTATTCTATCATCTTGGCAGGATTCAGACAATCTTTCATTTGGAACATAGAAGTAGAGGGCTTTTCCCCAAGTGATTATTTGAGTTTAACTATCTTTAGCTGGAAATGAAGGATAATGGCGCAAATAAGGTAAGGGTAGAAGTAACTGTAAGATAAGTTGCTAGAATGGGTTATGAAAAATTGTCAAGGATATCCATGGTACCAACAGAAGAGAATATGTGTAGCTCAGGGTTGCACTGTGGAGTCCGTGGGGTTCTCTGAGCTTGGTTGTTTTCTTGCAAATGTTTTGTTACCTGGCTAGGTAACATCTTTAGTGCTAGAATGGGATGGGGTTTGCAAACCTCATTCTATTCTAGTACTGAAGATGTTACCTAGCCAGGTAACAAAATGTTTGCAAGAAAACAACCAAGCTCAGAGAACCTCAAGGACTCTGCATATCCATGGTACTACCTATTAAAAAACAAAATATTGACTTACTTTGAATGTGTACAAAATGTCTTAGATGCTCCAGCTCCAAGTTTGATATAGCTGATGGGCTGATCTCAAGTCCATTAAGGTAAATTATATCTTTGGATATAATGCATCCAAAGCCAATTCTTTCATCCCAATTAGGGTTAGGTAAGATTAGGTAAACTGGATCTACTAGGTAAGACTCAGTTTAAGGTGTCTAGTCTTCTCTCTCCTCTGCAACAGTCATTTGGAGCAGCTTTTTGCCCATTTGATCCTCTGTTTTGTTGGAAACTTCCAGTGATGCCAACTTTTCTGGTAACAGAGACCATCAGAGAGGCATTAACATATCAAGTCAAATCTGACAGATTTTTATATTAATTACATCACTGCTTAGATTCCTTACATCATAGTGTGCAACCATCCAGATGGCCACTAGATGGCAGCAAGGAACTAGAGTTTCTGTATCTCTTCATTGCTATCTAGTGGTCTTCTGATTTTTTGCAGTCCACATCTAGTAGCCTAATATCATACCTACATTGCAAGATTCACAGTTGTTACCAATTGCTTTCAGGCTGCAATTCAAGTGTTGGTTTGAGCCTAATATCCTGAACAGTTTAGATTTTGACTACCTGAGGAGCTAACTGTCTCAGTCTGAATCTGCCCAGACATCAAAATCAGCAAAAGAGGCCCTCTTAAAAAGTCTTCCCTTCTCTGGTCTTATAGGCCCTATTTTCAGCTATGTAGGATGGGAAGGAATATGTACCTCTCTGTTCCCTCCCTCTCTCCCTCCCTCTCTCCCTCTCCAGTAGTATCTATAGAAACATGCACATTGTTTATTTACTTAAATTCTATTGATTTTAATGGATTCTTGAAAGCATGATAACATTCAGTATCATAAAGTGCTGCATTTAAAAAAAAAACCCAAACCTTATTTTCTTTTGCATATTTAACAACATAATGATAACTACAAGTTATACTATATTGCACTGGTTCATTTCCTACCTTTGAGGCCGGTTCCAGTTGGTGTTGATTGGGAACAAGAGGTCTGGCTCTCAGCCCCTACTATGTAGGCTGGTACTCTCTCTGCTTCTATTTAACATCTACATGAAGCTTCTGGGTGAGATCATCCGTCACTATGAGGTGAGGTACCATCAGTATGCTGATGATACCCAGCTATACATATCCACCCCTGGTGAGCTAAGTGATGCTATTGATGTCTTCTCTCAGTGCCTGGAGGCTGTAGGGATCTGAGTGGCGAACAACAGGCTTCAACTTAACTCTGACAAGACTGAGTGCCTTTGGGTTTGGGGACCTTCTGTATCCAGGGATTTACCATATTTGGTGCTGGATTGGGTTGCACTGTCCCAAACAGACACAGTGTGCAATCTGGGGGTCCTTCTGGATTCATGACTGGAATATCTGCAACATCATTCCCCCTGAGGTGAAACTGGCCGCAACCTTGCTGCCCTTCCAGAAGGCACTCAAAACTTGGATGCGCCATCAGGCTTGGAGATCCCAAGGAAGTGTGGAGCCTGTTAAATGGTTACACTGTATATAGTTAGACTGCACTCCCCTGTCTTTTTGTTATTGTAGTCTTTTAAATGTAGCTTTTAACTGTTTTTAATTGGTTTTAATGGTGGAAGGCTGTGATTATTAGTTGTATTTTAACTGTGTATGCTGCCCAGAGTCACATGCAAGTGAGATGGGAAGCCATATAAATTTAATAAATAAATAAATGCAAGAGAAGTTTAACAATAAAGAAATATGACAAGTGTAAATGTTAATCAAGTACTATTAATGTAATTTTACAGCATTCGGTGAAAAATGGCCAATGACTTATACAGTCATCACTTCCATTGAATCTTTTGTCTCTATGCGCAGATGATGGGACTACATATCTCAGCCTTTAAAGCCATGCTAGATTATGAGAGGGTATATGATACATCTGGAGGATGTGGAGGGCTACCATAGATTCATAGCCAGAATATTGAGTGACTTCCTAATAAAGCCAGGGTTTAGCAAGGCTGTGCAAGGCTTCAGGCCTTTGAATTTGAAGCACTGCATGGCCTTTCTGCCGATTTCTAGACTAGCATCATTCTTCATAATCCAGTTCAATCAATCACAATTCTTTAATGAAGTGTTTGCGGCTATATCTGATGGCAGAGATTGGGGGGGGGGGGGGGGAAAGAGGAAAGGAATGGTATAAATCAATTGAGTTAGCACATCAATTGAATTTAGTATCTAGGATGAGACAGGTACTGGGAACAGAACTCCTGTAGCTTTAAAAAGATACATTGCCAGGAGCAGAGGACAGAATAACCACTCTTTCAAACGTGACTGCTCAACCAAGGCAATTAAGATTGACCAAAGTTTCAAGCCAGGGCTGGCTTACCCCATGGGCATGGCACACAGCAGGCCCTCTAACCTGGAAGGGGCAGATGATGCTAACTCAGAATTCTCCTTATCTGTCTCTTGATGTCTGGGGATAGCTTGAGACAAGTAGAAACTGTAGTATTATTAATTCAATTATCCCCATTCTGATTTTAGATCTCTAGTAAATGCACAGATTTGCTTCCTTGTAGACCCAGTCCTAATGCAAACGCTCACTTGCAGAGGTGAATAAGTGAACTAGAATGTTTTTCCTCAGTATGAATCTTTGTAAATAGCATAGATGATGTATGTATACTTATCTGCCTTTCTTGCTTTTAATTTTTTACAGCAATTCAGAAGAGTGGCCATCTTGTAGGTCCCATGCATGTTCTGCAGTAAAGTCCAAGGGCATTTCTGAGACACTTGCCACCATGTTCATGGACAAGAACAGTACTCCTTTGTCCCAGAAACCAAACAAGAAAAAAACCAGGCCCCAGGGTTTGCCTTCTCCAGCGCTTTGCTGTGCCTGTGGGCTCTGCATCATGCTAGCAGGTATTAACATCACCCTGGTAGGAGCATTTGCTTTTGGGACCTTCCTGCCTGTCAACAATCCTCCCATTGTCATTGGTCCCATCCTTCTGGTGGTGGCATTCACTTTCTTTGGAGCATGTTGTATTTGCAGCCGAAGGCCACCTGCTCACGGCACAAGAAAATCCAAGCCAGGAGCCAATATTGGACTCATCAAACCTGGAAACACAGCCTTTGAAATTGAAACAAGTGAGCATACTGTGCAAGACACAACAGCTGTGCAGTTGAGCCCAACCAACTCTCCAATGTCTTCTAAAAAGTCCACTCCAATCCATGAGAATTCTAAGACCTGCACGCTTTTTACAATGGACAGCAATGGTCCAGCTGCAAAATATACAGCAGGGGGAGAATCCATACAGCTGAATTTGCCCAGAGACATTGCCATGTCGTAAACCAAACTGGAGAATATTTATAAGTAGGTGGGTAGGAGTCACTTCAACACACAACCAGATGGTTAGATGAGTTTCCAACACAGCAAGCATCTGGAATCCAATTTAGATTTGGCCAGCACATGCATTAGAATATATTGAGAAATTTAAGGAAAGGCATAATAAGGTGGCAATTAGTAATCAATACACAGCTATGATGGAAAGTGCCAGACACTGGTGGGGAAAGTCTGAATTTTCACAGTGACATTAAAATGAAAGATGGAATACATAAATCAATAGCATGCAGCTACTGAAAACCACATATCCTGTGGATTTAATTCATTATATTAATGGGTTGGTGAATGATAATGTGATGATCAGGATTTGATGATGCAGAGCAGTGGAAAATTACAGATTCTTGGAAGGATGTTAGAAAGAAGAGTGGATTATACAGAATATTGGTTACAAGAGAAAGAGGGTTAATATTCTGATTTAAGTGGTCACTTTGCTTCTTTCGAGGCTATTTGATATACTACTTTAATGCTATCAAAATCAATTTTCCTCTTGATTTTGTCACATTCTCATTGCATTTGCCAGATGAAGTTACTGAAACTAACGTACATCAGATAACATATTTATTATCATTTCTTCATCCTTGCTTTCCAGAATCAGATATTATATGTGTAGTTGGCAGGTTAGTCAGCCACATTGGGTTGGATATGAACAACCCATATATATCATGGGAAACTAAAAATGTGAGAAAATGTGCAGAATATAGAAGATATGGAAGAACGTCATGTAACAGGGCACAATACATATCCTAAGGTGATTTACATTTACTGTAGTTTGGGATCTATAGACTTGTCTTATCCTAAATTGGTCCTTTAAGATGTACACTATGGAGACATGCAGAGATGTACATATTATATACCATTTGGAGAAGAGGCCCCAATGTTCATAATAGAAACTTGGGCATCTTTGTATCTTAGAAGAGCTTTTCACATGGGGAAAATAGTAATCAAGTATTTTCTTATGCAACACATTGTGTGCTCTATGTATTGTCTGTCAATGAAAAGAATCAGTGTGTTGTTCTTTCTACTTACTTCAGATCAATCTACTTTTCAGTTACCTTAACGGAGGTTGGTGCTTGTTTGCAGACAAAGCAGACTCTATTTTTGGATAATTACTGTGAGCAGTATCTTCAGGGTATGGTAAAAAAAAGTCAACATGGCAGTTGCAAGAGCGCAATCGATGCTCTACCCCCTTTTGTCTCTGTGTTGCGAATGCAACAAACATAAAAAACAGGCAGAGCTTTGACTGCACCACGGTAGCCACCATCTCGACTGTTTTGGCTCCACCCTACAGACGCCACTCATTAGGGTCAATAAATATAAGAATATACAGGCTGGAATTTTCTAAGGTGCAAGAAGAAATGGTAAGCGTTACTAATCCAATCCAAGGCCTTTATCCAACTCCAGGGTTACTCACTGTTTACTTTCAGATATTGTTTGTCCCCGATGTATCATATTTAGGTGGGTGGCTTGTCTGCTTTTGCTTTCCTTGGCAGAAATTCAGTGATTATTTATGTGCTTAGTTCTGAAATGGATGCTCCAGTTGGAATGTCCAAGAGCTCCTTATCATCTAAATTCCCCCCCCCTTTTCTATATTTCATATTTCATAAAGTTATGCTGACCTATATTGATTCTTCCATTTCATAATTCTGACAGAGATTAGAATTGTCCGATTCATCTTGTTTTCTGCTTAAATGTTAGTAGTACCCAAAAATACATGTGGAAAGGAAAGGACTTTACTACATATTGCTTTCTTCTAAACTGTAAAATATGGGATGAATTCAAAAGAGAGGCATAGCTTATGACAGGAAATCAAAGAGAAATGAAGGAAGATGCTGACAGTAGTGGTATCCTCTTTATAGAAAGTGTTAAATTCCAGCTGATGAAGGGTATTTGATGTCATTTTTTTAAAGCTCTGGAAATTACATGTTAATTTTCTGCTTTTATAATTATTTCACTGTTTATTATTTTGACTTATGAAAGAATATTAAATAATATTTATAAATATCTATACCTTGAGAGACTGATTACCAGTATTCCTTTGATTGCATCTACAACCAAAACGTGATGCTCTACAACAATAGGAAAAATTGAGGCAGTTCATGGGATTGACTCAAGTTTCCTTTTTGCTCATTGTTTCAGTCACTGTACATGCTTGGGTGCACTGGCCATTTGTAAAGCGGAGAAGAAGATATACTAAATGCTGCAACAAAATGTTTGACTAGGCTAGTTTTTGACTTGATGCTGCAAGTTCTCTTAGGTCAGTTGACAGTCTATCAGAATGAAATGAGGGCAGAACTTAATTGGGCGTGCCAGATTATCCCTAATAAAATTGAGTTTGAAAGCATATATAAAAAGACTGCAGGGCTGTGTGACAGTTTCCTGTGCAAGTCTTAGGTTAGTTCTTTGCATGTGCCTATGAATCCCCTACATCACAACCTCTTATGTAAAGGGATTGCATTACAGGGCTGTGTGAAGGGTTCCTTCTGATGAACATGTCAGAGCATGCGGGTAACAGAATGTCTGACCAAGGAGAGTGTTAGTGGCAGAGCTATCCTGCACACAGCATACATTTAATCCATGAGATGGTCTAACTGAATCATGCAGCTTCCACGGGACAAACAGTCTAAAATGAATTTGAACTGGAAGGAGACCCTTCAAAGATGTCTTTCTGAGACTGCATCTGCAGTTCTATACCACATTACCTGGTAGTATGTGTAATTTAATTCAGTGGGTCTTACTTCTAAGTTGAAAAGTGTAGGATTGCACATTAAGAGCAATGGATGCAACATGAATGAAGAGAATTGTTTTCAACAAGTACAATCATTCCAATCTTCTTACTTAAGAAATTATTTGTCGTTTATCTTGTAATAAGTTCCAAGAGCTAATTACGTTTCCATTGTGCTGGAACCTAATTGTTATTGAAATGTTTCATGGTAAATTAACTCCAATTGCAGGTTTAAAAAAAGCCACAACCACTTGCATGTGACAGTGTGTCTTTTTGCTAGCAAGATATTAAGACCTGAGGATTCTCTCAATGCATCATCAAAACACACTATCTAATATTTAAGAGAGATTCTCGTGTATCTCTCATGTAAGGTCAATTTCACCTATCTTTCCAGCAAAACTATTTCATTCAGTTTTGTTAAGAGTGGGAGAAAGCGTCTTACCATCAAAAGACAAGTGGGTGTGAGTTATTGTTCAATGTTTTTTGTCTTCAAAATGAACATTTGGGAAAACAAGGTAGTTTTGCATACTAAGGAAGTTCTTGGTTTTGTTTGGTGTTTTTGGTTTGTTTAAAAACAAACACCTGACAGAATTCATGAAGAGTTAAGAGTGTTGGAAAAAGGGAGGAGATGGGGAATTTTGTTTTGCTCTGTTTGGTTCCAGTCTGGATATATGAGGAATCATGTTGATTTCATTGTGTGATTCACCTGTGGCAAGTTCTGTACAGAAAACCAATCTTTGAAATTTAACATGTGGTCATGTTCTGGTATCAGTATCCATGTTTACAAAAGCAATTGGTTGTTTAACACATGTTCAGTGCTCTCCATGTGTTCAATAAAATATATTCAGATACTACCTTGGTCTTCTGCAGCTGATCTGGGCAGCCTCCTTTTTATCAGTGGAATCATGCTGTTACCTTAAGAAAATGACATATACATTGGACCTGTTAAAAAAGGTCAACAACTTTCCAATGGTTTGTGGGTCATCATAGAACTGGAGATGAGACAGATTACCTACACTTACAGACTTTTAGACTATATGTGACAACCCCTTCAGAACTATTTAGCCTTGATTCCACTGCGCTCTGACAGTCTGTTTCTCTTCTAACACACCATTAGACCAGTGAGTCACTGGAAAACACAAGAGTTACTCAGAACAATTCAGGCAAGTTCTGAAAAGAAGGAAATGTTTGATCACATAAAGTCATGAATTCTTTTGGATCTGCTGGATGATTTGATGGGTCTAAATTATAGTCTTAACTTTTGATGTAGGACTTTGAAAACTAAATCATGTAAAGTCATAGAATGCTTTGCTGGCTAACAGTTTCAGTGTTTAGATCTAGCACTAATATGAGCTGCATGACTAAAAATAAGAACAAAGAGCATCTTGGTGCCATAGAAGAAAATATATGATGACGTAGACTATAATGTCTTCAGCAGTGCATTGACGGGCAAAGCAAGCCAAGGTGAATCTGTATTGGAGCCACTTCTTTGGGTGGGGCATGACAGGGACAATGATGATCCAACCTAGAATTGCTTTTTATAACAAACAGCACAGCACAATCTTCATTGTCTTTCTAATATGAGCAAGAAGCACACACTTCATAACTGCAGAAGTACACAAAGTGTCACAAATGCTGCATGGTGTTAGTAGTGCCAGACAGAGAGAACTCCACATTTCTCCCCTTGCAAGTTTTCCCGTAACATTTCTTTCAAAGAAGAAGAGAACTTCAGAGAATCCTTGCACTTACTGGTTATGAGCTAGCCAAGTTGTGCATATAAAAGTCCTGCCTTTTCTTATATAATCCTCTCTCCCAAGCCTCCTTGGCTTTGAATGCCTCCATGAAAGCCCAAGAGAAGATATCAGAAGGAAACTCCTCCCCACTGGCTACTCTCAACACAGAAGGAGAATCTTGTGATTGATGGAAAATGTCTCCTTCCCCTGGATTCTCAATCCAATTTCTCTCCCTTCAAATCAAGCAAAGAACTTGGAAAGGTCACTCGTGTTTAGCTCTAGTCTTTGGCAACAAATGTCACGGCAGTTGCAGGCTATAGTAGCTGCTGCATTCAGTTTTGAGTTTAATTTTCTGTCATGAAAGGCTTTTTTGGGGAAGCAGAGTGTCAGAGTCTGCATGCTCAATTCCCAATTCCAGTAAATCTCCTGGAGCCGGTTTGTTTCCAGTAAAGATTTCTTTATTGAGAAGCAGCGTACAGCATTCCATAGATTGCTGAGACTAACCCACCCCGGCCAGGGCTCTCCTGTTAACCCCCCTCTATTCTAATTTCCCACTTGATTCCTTCGCGCCTTCTTTGGTCCCACGGTCATCTGGCTTTGCTGGCGCCTTGCGGCGAGATAACGCTGCACCTGGCCTCCGTTGTTTATTGTCCATCCTCCCTCTTAACTTTTATGGCAGGAACAAGCAAGCGCGTATACAAGTTATGGCTCTTGTCTAAACTAACATTTGCACCTATTAGCTAATTAGCAGGCATTTGTCTACATTATAAATTTTCTAATGAATTTCTAATAGCCTTTCGATAGTTGCTTGCGTAGATCCTGACACAGAGATACAGGGGCTCTTATCTCCCCTTTGGTGAAGTGTTACTTTCTAAGCCATTTCACAAATCAATCTTTCCTGTGAATTTGATCTTAAACTTTTCTAGTCAATTTCTATCCTTTCTAGTCAGTTTCCCATTGTTTATAGGGAACTGCCATCCTTGACTTCCCTGCTTGTATCAGTAGACTGCACCTTCCTGAAGCAGTATGCCATCAGTGTCAAACAAACAAACAAACAAACAAAGAAGTGGGACATCCCTTGTGCTCAGCAGAGCAGAGCCACAATTGCCCAAATGAATCATTATAAAAGGATTTTCAAGAGAAAAGGTGGGTGCATGCATGATGATTAGATATTAGGACTGTTAATCAAAGCATGGTAGTACAGAGTACCTCCTCTCATGTTATATTTCAGATGGAATTGAAGAGAGAAAGATATAGTCATATTGCCTCCGACATACATAAAGAAACAGAGGAAAAAATGAAAGAATTTCCAAATCAAGGGGTTTGGTAATGTCAGCAAAACTAATAGAGCCTTTAGAGATATCTCTGAGTTAATGGGATTATGCTTTAATTTTGAAGAAAAAGAGAAAAAGAAAAAGAAAAGGACCACACAATAGAGAGAGTATGCAGCAGCATGCAAAGCAGTTAATGTATTCTAAATAATGATTGTGTAAATCTATCCCAGACTTTCTGCAGTGCACATTGTGAAAAAATTGAACGAGAGCCTTGTGGTTAGTTCACTGCTGTAGGTACGGGTGCCAAACAGCTACTAGGAAGAAGGGAAATTGGATCTACAAGAGTAGGCAACCCCCACTGTTTTTCTCTACATGTAGTGTATGGGCTTCTACCTTCCCCAATGACCAGCCAGCATGATGGACTCATCATAATGGAATCTAGCTGGGAAGCCTTTTCTATATATTTGGTAAGTTACTTGGGATTGTGCTGAAATGTGTTTAACAGCTGTTCTGGAATTTAAACCTTGTTTATCTCCTATGTGGTGGTGACAGAATGCTATGCCTATTCCACTACAACAATTACTGCTTCACTCATGTTGGAAGGTTTGGTTAGGCAATCTCTGCTAACACTGTTTTCCCCAGGAAGCGGTCTTGGTACTTCTTATGACTTAGGACTTGCTCACAAAACAATATCCTCAGGTATGAACATCTGTGCTCAAACACACTAGCAAACCAGTCAAGTTCTTTTATCCTGTTTTTTTTCAGATCGATTGCTCACTGCCTAGAGTTCTGTATTTAAGCTGGGTGGCCAAATACATTTTCTAAACAAATAAATAAATAAATAAGGCCTGGGACCATTTAGCTCACACAAATGCATTCATGTAAAAGAGGGATAAAAAGGAGGAAGATTACTTTGGAGTTGCCTATAACTGAGTGGGTGGATTTCTGTCCTGGATGCACATAATTGACATTCAGCATCTTAGAAACGGTGGGCATCAGATTATGTCCAGCTTTGCCTTTGTATTCATTTCCTGTCTTGAAAACCAGAAAAAAGGAATGTTAAACAGAACTTGCCCTTAAAAAAAAATAAACTAACAGAATTTGCTGAACTTTAAATTGTACTTAGAACTTCCTTAACTTATATTAAATTTAGACGTTTGGGTAAAACTAGATACAATATTCTAAACTTCAGGCAAAGGCTGGCTTTAGGTTTAAAGGGATTTGGAACAAAATGCTCTTGGGCAAAATAGCATTTAGACTCAATCCTGGTACTCCATTGATATTGAATTCCCAAGGTGCCACCCAAAAATAATGGCGATTGATGGTGGCTTGCTTTGAGACACAAAAACCAGAGCAGATAAAAAGTTTGGGGGTAGATTTTCTTGAGACTCTGGAATAGGAGAGTTTCACAAATGTAGGATAGCATGAAGAACATAATTTCCCCCCCCCTGCCCCCTGAATCTAGTACACTGATGACACAGTTAACCAAGCACATTTTTTAGAGCATAAAATCAACTGGATGTAGTGAAAATTACTGGTGGGTAAACATAGCACTACATTGTTAATTTGGCAGAAAAAGATTCTGAGTTTGGACAAGTTCTTTCAAGAAGCATTAACTGCTGCCTCCTTTTCTCTGCTGGTGAATTTTTTACACATGGAATGGCTGACAGACATGTTTATCACTGAAGCTTTCCCAATCCCTGCATCACCATGCATGGCCCAGACTGTTTTCACAAGATATGCTGAACCACAAACTACATGTTAGCCTAACGTATTATGTGAATGTTGACTAAAATCATGGTAGCTGTCATGCAAAAGTGTTTTAAGCACAGGGACCCTGCTACTGAAGGGGAAAGACTGGGACCACTACTGTGAAAGGTTCAACACTTTGATTTTCTGTAACAAAGTGGTACCTACAGCCACCACTTATGATTAGCATAGCTTTTTCTTTCTTTCTTGCTAGCAGGATTAATTTTGAGAGAAAACTTGCCTCCAGGCTAATGCTAGAATTGTCTTTGATTTCATGGCTGGGATGATTCGTGTGGTCTGATATCCAAGAGTAATGAGATTAAGGAGACTATGAAAGACAGAGAGAGAGACTTTTGCTCAAGATTAAAATGTAACAGAGTAATTTTAAAGGCCTAATTATTCAAAGTGCTGGCTAATTAAATGGCACCAAGGAATCTTCAGTCTTAAAACAAGTTAGCCACCAAACCTACAGGTACTGTATTAATTGGTACCTGCAGAGAGGCCAGAATATAACCTGGTGTGCTCTTTAGCTTATCATTGACAAGAATAAGTATGCAAGTTGCATATCAAAAGTGTAATGCTTGCAGTGTGGTAGATGTTGCACATGCATTGTAAATACATCTTGAGCATCTCAGCTTTCACTGAATGAATAACATCCTGAAAGGACTTGTTCTGTATCTTTAGAAATTCCACAGTAAGGACACTTTTAACCTATACCACTATGCTCTGTTGAGGACTGCACTAAAAGAAAAGGAAGAACTTTATCAGCATTATTGCTCCTTTCTATTCAAAGCCCTTACAGACTGTAAGATATCCAAGGGTAAATTCAGTGTAGCTGAGAGCATGACCATTGAGAAGAACCATGGGAATGCATGGATGGTCAATGGCAGAAGACAAGACTTGTGCATATAGTAAGCTAGGCACTATTATTTTATTGACTACAATTTCTGCAGAGTGACCAAGAAGGGAGAACGGTAATATCTGATGCACAAACCTTGAGTAAACTAGTGTTACATGGACACAATCTATTGTCATTACTATGATTGTAGCAGCATTAAAAAGAGCTATGATAGAAAGAACAATGATAGAAAGAACAATGCATTGTAGCAACTTTTCACCTTGTACTTCGTCCATTGCATTTCTCCATGTGATCTAGTACTCTGAGTCAAACAGAATAGCAAAACACAGAGAAACAAAGCAGGGTTTTTTTTGTGTGTGTGCATACTAGGCCAGCCTTACCATTACACAGAATAAGACAGCTGCCATAGAAAGCAGATGCTTAGGACACTAGTTGATAGAATATCTGTGCGACTGCTTAAATGTTGCTTGAATGAGTGTGTGTACTCCATGCCATTATTTGCAATTTTCAGTTTGTAATTATTATGTTAATATTGCTTGTGTGCAACTGATTTGTTTGACATTTTTTAAAAAAAACCATTTTCTATAATCAGAACTACTAAATCTGGCTACAAAACTCCAGTGGACCACTAGATGGCAGCAAAGAAATACAGAAAAAACTAACTCTTCCACCCCCTAGTGGCTATCCAGATTTTTGAGCCCAGATCTGGTAGCTGTACTATAGTTAGCCTCTCCATCTAAACACAAGTTTTGGTAGAAAGTTGGAACCTAGATCTAACAAATAAATATAGTATTTTTTTCTTTTTACAGATATTTGGCACAGTCATTTATGGAAGCGGCTGATGTGCCATGAAGTTTAGAAAGCTTCTCTTGCGGTCCCAAGGCTTTTTGCTGTCTGACGTGGCCTCTCCCTCCAGATACTTGCAACCAATCAAAGGACACTGTATTTGAGGCCAAATGCTGACAGTAAATCTCACAGTCTTTTTTCTTCCTGGCGGTAAAAACACTACAATAATAAATGGAGAGGATTTACACTAATAGGTGGAGAGATGCAGACTTATGTATACTGCCATGAGCGCCTTTGGGGAAGGGATACAGATGCAACAAATAAATAAACATGATTGACAGAAGTTACACAAACAGAATAAAGGATGTATATTAAGCCATTTGCTCCCCAATGTTAAACAAAGCAAATTTGTTTCTTGGCCAAAATATCTGGAGTCAGAATAAACCCTAGTGAGTTTATACAGACAGGTCCTAATTAGTTGGTCCAGTATAGATGTGGATTCACACAACATATTGAACCACAAACTTGGTAACCCACAATTTAACCAAGTAGCTTGTATGAATCCATGTAACTGGCTGGTTGACATAGTTTACTTATTTATTTATTTATTTTATTTATATATCAAATTTATATCACCGCCCAACTTCACCACAAGGAGGGACTCTGGGCGGTTCACAACAAAACAATTTAAAATCAGTAAAAACATAAATAATACAAATATAAAATACAATTATTAAATACAATAAAATCCAAGAGATGGTGATATTATTTCAGCCTGTGACCAGATAACATCAGTCAAAGGTAAGACTAGGGAACCAGCCAACCCCAAAACTGACTATTCCCATCCCCACCCCATGCGTGATGACAAAACCAGGTCTTCAGTTTTTTTCTGAAGTCTAACAGGGGGGGGCCAACCTCACTTTTGGGGGAAGAGTGTTCCAAAGGGCAGGGGCTGCTGCAGAGAAGACTCACCTCCTGGACCTTGTTAGATGAAATTCTCTCGCAGATGGGGTCCATAGCATGCTCTCTCTGCATGACTGGGTGGGACGGGTTGATGTGACGGGGATGAGACGGTCCTTAAGGTACCCTGGACCCATGCCATGTAGGGCTTTAAAGGTGATAACCAACACCTTGAATTGGACCCAGAAGCAAACTGGCACCCAATGCAGCTCACAGAGCAAAGGTGTTATATGTGCTGATCTTGAAGTACCTAAAATCACCCGTGTGGCTGCATTCTGGACCAGTTGAAGCTTCTGGATACTCTTCAAGGGTAGCCCCATGTAGAACACATTACAATAGTCTATATGGGAGATGACCAGGGCATGAGTGACTGTTCAAAGGGCCTCTCGGTCCAGGAAAGGGCGTAACTGGTGGACAGCATGAAGTTGTGCAAAGGCCCTCCTGGCCACGACTGCCACCTGCTCTTCGAGCAGGAGTCGTGAGTTCAAGAAGGCCCCCAAGTTACACACCAGGTCTGTCTGGGGCAGTGCAACCCCATCCAGAATCAAAGATGGCAAATTCCTAGGGACCGAGGGGCCATTAACCCATAGCCACTCTGTCTTGCCAGGGTTCAGCTGAAGCCTGTTGTTCCCCATCCAGACCCCCACAGCCTCCAGGTACCTGGAAAGGGCAGCCACAGCATCACTTACTTTCCCTGGGATGGAGATGTATATCTGAGTATCATCGGCATATTGATGATACCTCATCCCATGGAGATGGATGACCTCACCCAGTGGTTTCATGTAGATGTTAAAAAGGAGAGGAGAGAGTACCAAACCCTGCAGCACCCCATAAAGGAGGGGCCGCGGGCTCTATCTCTCCTCCCCTGTCAACACCGACTGGGACCAGCCCTGGAGGAAGGAGGCGAACCAATGCAAAACTACGCCACCCACCCCCAACTCCCTGAGTTGGCCCAGAAGGATACCATGCTTGATGGTATCAAAAGCTGCTGAGAGGTCAAGGAGAGCCAGGATGGATGCACCACCTCCATCCCGCCCCTGCCAGAGATCATCCATAAGTGTGACCAATGCTGTTTCTGTTCCATATCCGGGCCTGAAACCTGACTGAAAGGGGTCCAGATAATCCGTATCATCCAGAATCCTCTGGAGCTGCAATGCTACCACCTTCTCAGCCACCTTCCCCATAAAGGGGAGGTGGGAGACTGGACAAAAATTGTCCAGAACAATAGGGTCCAACGATGGTTTCTTGAGGAGGGGGCACACCAGCACCTCCTTAAAGGTCGCCAGGAACACCACCTGTCTCAAGGATGTATTAATCATTGCCAGGACCCAACCACATGTCCCCTCCCTGGCTGCCCTCAGCAGCCAGGAGGGACATGGATCTAAAGGGCATGTGGTGGCATTTACAGTCTGGAGGATCCTGTCCATTTCCTCAGGACCAACAGGATCAAACTGGTCCCAGATAACTCAGGAAAGATGTTCCCTGGGCATCTCACCAGACCGTGCCTCATGCTTGGCATCCAACTTAGAATGGATCCGAGTGACTTTATCTTGCAGATGCTCAGAAAATTCCTCAGCACTGCCCTGTAGATGGTATTCTGAACCCTCTCTCCCCAACAGGGACTGGGTGATTCTAAACAGGGCTACTGGGCGGCATTCTGCGGATGCAATAAGAGCAGAGAAATACTGATGTTTTGCTGCTCTTACCACCACAAGTTATACTTATGGTTCTCTGTGCCATTCAAACTCAGAAAATTGGGTTAATTGAGTAAGCCACGGTTCCATTAACCATAAGTAAATACATTATACACACTTTTTAAAACAGCCTTTATTTATTTATTTAGATATCACATTTATATAGCTGCTCATCTCATGTGGGTATGATACTGGGTGGTGTACAATAAAAACACATCATAAAAAAATAATAATTAAAAAAGCATTCTACAATTAGTTTCCTAACCTGTTAGTACTGCAGGTCCCAGATTTCTCAACTAGCTGTGCTTGCTGGGGATTCAAGGACTTGTAGGCCCAATATATTTGTGAAGTGACATGTTGCAGGAGGCTAAGGTGAAATGCCAGGCTGGAAGAATCACAAGCTGGAATTAAGATTGCAGGGAGAAACATCAACAACCTCAGATATGCAGATGATACCACCCTAATGGCAGAAAGTGAAGAAGAACTAAAGAGCCTCTTGATGAGGGTGAAAGAGGAGAGTGCAAAACTGGCTTGAAACTCAACATTAAAAAAACTAAGATCATGGCATCTGGACCCATCAGTTTCTGGCAAATAGAAGGGGTAGAAATGGAAGCAGTAACAGACTTCATTTATTTGGGCTCCGAGATCACCGCAGATGGAGACTGCAGCCATGAAGTTAAAAGACGCTTGCTCCTTGGGAGGAAAGCTATGGCAAACCCAGACAGCATATTAAAAAGCAGAGACATCACCTTGCCAACAAAGATCCACATAATCAAAGCTATGGTTTTCCCAGTAGTAATGTATGGCTGTGAGAGCTGGGCCATAAAGAAGGCTGAGCGCCGAAGAATTGATGCCTTTGAACTGTGGTGCTGGAGAAGACTCTTAAGAGTCCCCTGGACTGCTAGGAGGTCAAACCAGTCAATCTTAAAGGAAATCAACTCTGATTGCTCATTGGAAGGATTGATAATGAAGCTCAAGCTCAGATACTTTGGTCACCTAATGCGAAGAGAGGACTCTTTGGAAAAGACCCAGATGCTGGGAAAGATGGAAGGCAAAAGAAGAAGGGGACGGCAGAGGTTGAGATGGTTAGATAGCATCACTGAAGCAATGAGCATGAAATTGAGCAAACTCAGGGAGGCAGTGAAAGATAGGAAGGCCTGGCACAATATGGTTCATGGGGTCATGAAGAGTCGGACACGACTTAATGACTGAACAACAACAACAACAACAACAAAAAGTTGAAATATTTGAATTCAAAGCATCCTTACTAGGAAGTAAATCTTACAAACACCAGAATAGGCTTTGAGAGATACTAGGTTTGGTAAACAAAGATAGTAAGTGTATGTAACATGAACTTCTCTTTGTGTACAGTATGTAATAAGAGAGCGAGTATGAGAGAAGGCAATCAGAATTGCAGTCCTAATTTTCATTTGTACATTTGATTTGATACTATTTAAACAACCAACTGATTGATGTGACATTTTACAGTTGCCAAGGGCACATTTCCAATGTGTACAAGGTACTGGAAGAAGTCCTTTGGAGTGAGAACAAAATGTACATTTAGCTGGGAGAAGGGAGGGAATGTTAATTAGCAACATAGCAGTAAATTTTTGTGTTTATAAGCCCAACCTTAGAAATGAACCTGTTCAGCATTAATTTTGCTGGCCTGGAAGTTCAGTGTATATTGGATAACATGAAGCAGGCTGTAAGGGAGTCTTGAATCTCCACTGTTTGCACCCTCTGCAAAATCATTCTGAATGAAGTTGAACTGTAGGGAAATTATGATGAATGATTGGGGAAAAGAACTGGGGTGATGAAACCCTACCTATTTTCTGTAAGCAATTCAGCAAAGATCCTCGGTGCCTCTTCAAATAATTATTTCTGGCTCTGCTGCTCTGGAGCTATTTTGAAAGGTTTGGGAATGGAATTATACAGAACTGTCTTGGATCTTTTCCACTGTCTTTATTGTCTGTAGAAAGGGATATTGCAGTTCTACCAAAGTAAGATTTGGCATTTACCATCATTATGTCCTAACAGAACATTTTCTCATCTCTCTTCCCCCATTTCCCTACTTCTCAGATATACTGCCATAAAATTGCAAAAAGAACATCTTGACCAATGTGTGAATTCAAAACACTCAAGAAGCAGGATTGTAGTGAAGCTCAGCAAGTGGTTTCAGGTAAGTCGCACCACGCCAGTCCATCTTACTTTACAGTTATGCGACTCCAATGTCATTTTTCTATGACAGATGCAAATTTGATAGCAAGAAAATTTAATGAAGTAATTCAGGTCCTCCCATGTGTGATATGTTTAAAATAGCAAATTTCTGGGTATTTAAAATACTGTATTTGTGAAACCATCCTGATTTTTAGCCTCCTCCAAAAGGGAACCAAGAACTAGTATGGCTTGGGTGGGATATGGAGGGGGGATTTGCATGATTGCTTTTATCTTCTAATTAGAGGTATGGCTTCTGCAGTATTAAGTGAGCCATTGAGCCATGGTGGGATGGCTTGCAGATACTCTTTCAAACCTTCTAATGAAATCACCAATCATACTTATTAGATTACCCTGTAACAGAGAAGAGTTGAGCAAGACTTCTTGCACGTAGTAGCCCAGAGCAGAAAGATGGGATCTTCCCATTAGAGTTTTCCCATTTTGTCCTGACATGGAAATTAGCATCATTGATCTGAATGAAATAGATCTGGAGCAGTTTCCAACATGTACGCCAACTATTGCAGTTCTATAGCATGCCTTTGAGACATCATATTCTTGAAACTATAAATGTATCTCTTATTTCTCCCCCTCTTTTTGTGGTAGCCCCCCCAATCTTAGTTTCCATGGATGGATTAGCTGATCAAAATCACCCTTTGCTTGCTATGTGATAATACAATAAAAATTATATATGCTATTATTGCACAGTATATATTACATGATTATATACCCTGGGATAATAAAAAAGAAAACTGTAAACTGATCTTCCCCAACCTGGTATCCTCCACAAGCATTTGTCATGCTGAATAGGGATGGTGAACACTGAGGTCCAGCACACCTGGAGGGCATTAATTTGGGGAAAGGCTTGACTAGAAGACTACAGACACCAAAATCCCACTGGGAAGTAAAACTCTAAGCACTGAGGTTTGGTTAGCTAAGCACTGGGTTTGAGATGAACTTAAAAATCTATGAGAATAAGGAAGAAAAGGCAAAGTATGAAGTGGGTAGAGTTGGTGGAGTCGAGGATGATTTGCAAGGATAGAAAACTATAGAGGAACAGTGCAGGGGTAAATTAGATTTACATATATTTCCTTTCTTATGTTTTCTTTACCTCCCACTTACTTAATTTGGCTTACTATTTGTTACTTCTATTCTTTGCTTGGCATAATGTTGCTGACCCTAAATGCAGTGGCATCCATGGGGAAGGGAGACGAGAGGGTCTGGCTGATGAAAGCAGCATTGTAGCATTATGATGCAAGCCCCACCTCTTTTCTACATGTGTGATGTCACACATGTGCCCCCGAAGGGCAGACTTATGCTGCTTTTGTCATTTGGACAAAAGTAACAAGATCCTACAGATATCACTATCCCAAAAGGACTACAGGTAGGCCTCAACTTAATGACTATTCGAAGTTACGATGGTGCTGAAAAAAGTGACTTATGACCAGTCGATCACACTTAAGACAGTTGCAGCATCCCCACAGTCACGTGATCAAAATTCAGGCACTTGGCAACTGGCAGGTATTTATGACAGTTGCAACATCCTGGGGTCACATGATTGCCATTTGCAACCTTCCCAAGGGACTTCTGACAAGCAAAGTCAGTGGGGGAAGCTGGATTCAGTTAACAACCATGTGATTTGCTTAACGACCACAGCAAAAAAGGTTATAAAATCACTCACCTAATGACTGCTTAGTGATGGAGGTTCCAGTCCCAATTGTGGTCATAAGTCAAGGACTACCTGTAATGTCACGTATAAGTATCTATATCTATACTGCCAAAAAAAAACATCAAGTGCAGCATTTCACTTGGCAGTTGTACTGTGTTCTTATTTAAGTTTACATTGAAGTCATTTCCATGTTGTTATCCATGTAGTTCTAGTTTTTGTTTTCCGATTATATGATGAAATATGGGAAAGATAAAGTGGAAGGATCCCTAACAGATCACTACCTTTATAGTAGTGGAATTGCAAGAGGCATTGCCCTCTGGTGGCCTATTTTAATACTGCACCCACAAATTCCCTTTCACCACCTTGCTACAGAGGTGAATTTTCTACTAGGCTGTGCAAAGATTGCCTGTCTCACTATTTAGCTGGATCCTCAGTTCAGAAAGACTCTGACTTGTTTTGTGTAGGTCCAGGGAATAACTTGTCCCATCTCATTCTAAATCCTGGAGAGTTATTCAGAAAGCCTGAACTGAACTTCTGTTATCCACCATGGGGAAAAAAAATATATAAAATACATCTATAGTTTTTAAAAATTATTTTTTCATCTGAATAGGGTAGAATTTGCAGAAAATGTAGATATTTACATCTACAGCTTTGAAGTCTATCAAACATTACAAAAATCAATTTAGAAGATTTTGAGCTATGCTCCTTTACTGCCTCCAGTTCTGTATTTCTGTTTGACTTCTCTTAAACAAGAAGAAATTCTTCTTGGACAGGACGGACTAAAATCTAAATATAGAGCTTTGGACATGATGGCCAAATCCAGATGGCCAAAAGGTTTCTGGAATATTGAACTAGGTGAAAATCCATGGCTTGTTTTGTGTTTTACTGCATAGGCCTCACTGAGCTTGAGCAAGTGAGGCCCACCAAACACCCACAGCACAAGATTCTGTATGTTGACTTGGAAGTCGTTCCTCCAGGTCCAATGGCTCTTTCCTCCTTGTCAATGATGGTTGGCAGTTGTCTGGATGGCTGTTACCATGGCCCCAGATGGGTGAATTCCCCTACTTTTTTACTCCTCCCACCAAGGAAAGCACCCAGTTTTCCTTTCCACGAACAAGTCTTTGAGGAGATGTGATTCCCATTGTTAGATCTTGTTCATTGGCTCATCTTTGTTGAGACCTCCTTCAGTTTCCATCTGGCATATCCACTGGTGGACCTAAGGAAAGGAAAGGAAAGGAAAGGAAAGGTTTATCAGTGAATTTATAAAAGAGAAAGAAGATCCAAAGTTTCACTGGTTTACTCTGTGAAGGTCCTTTCTGAAAGGGGCAGGCAGCCCAGTATGAAATGGCCATGGTGGGCAGCAACCAGCAACTGGAGGGGAACATAGGCCTCAAAGGATGACAGTGATGATGATAGTATTAATAGTAATAGTAATAGTAATAGTAGTAGTAATAGTAATAGTAATAGTAATAATAATAATAATAATAATAATAATAATAATAATAATAATAATAATAATAATAATTTAAATCCTTGCCCTGGGGCAAGTAGGACAATTGGATGAGCCCTAAGAAGAGTGAAACTCTCATTGCACACAAAAAAGTTAGACAGCTTGGAATTCTTAAAAGGGTTAGAATTAGGGACCGCTGGCCAGGGAAGGAGTGATTTCAAGAATGAAATGAAACTCAAGAGTTAGAAAAGGTATAAAAATGGTGGAGCTATGGATATAGGAAAAACACATAGGGAAAAAAGAAGAGGTCCATCCAGGCTCAGAGGAAAAAAGAAGGGTCTTCCTTCTCAGCATCTACAGAGAAAGACTACTTATGAGTAAGCAAGAAATAAAAGAGAGAAAGCACAAGGCCAGCTAGAACTTCCAGTTCCTACAGCTAAGAGGAAAGAGGTGCAAAGGAATAAGGAGTTTTGACTGGCAACATCCAACCAATAAGAGAAAGGTTAATAAACTTCAGCAGGTGCAATGGCATGTGGGAGAGACCTTGGGAGATGGGGGGAAGAGATGCTGTCTAGGGAATGGTCAGATAAGAGAAAGCATAGTCTGCAGCTGCAAAAAGTGAGAGGCTCAGAAGGGACCCTCCCTAGTTTTTCGGGCTGTAAAGGAGACAGCAGGAGAATTGTACTTTTAAACTTGCAAGATTGATGTCAGCCTTACCAGGTAGACCAGACAGGAGACACAACCAAATAAGCTAATTCTACTTTATTGTAAAGCTACATTAACAGAATCTTGCAAGTGTGAAAGTACAATTCTCCTGCTGTCTCCTTTACAGCCCAAAAAACTAGGAAGGGTCCCTTCTGAGCCTCTTGCTGTGCCCATTTTGCAGCTACAGGCTATGCTATCTCTTATCTGATTGTTCCCTAGGCAGCATCTCTTCCCCCCATATCCCAAGGTCTTTCCCACATACCATTACAGCAGTAGAAGAATCACCCCGTAATTCAACTGAGGAAGGATCAAGGCTTGTAAGAGAGGCAGCAAGGGAGAGAGAGAAACCAATGGACTGGATCACATGGACAGAAGAGATCCAACCCAAGAGGAGGAAGAGGAAAGTGAGAAGACTGCTACGTGCCCCAGCTGTTGTCAGCTATTGTCTTGGGACATTTTCAAGAGGGGAAGAGTTGGTTCATTTAAATATGTGCTATGTCTTTAAGATACACTGTGTGGAAGACACTGCTCAGTCTGTTGTGTATGAGTGAACAAATCAAGAAAGAGAGACTGGACTGCTAGTTTTTCAGCAAGCCTCTCTGTAGGATACCCAGTGTGTTCAATCCTGTTGTTTAAAGTTATTCTTGTCTCTCTGATATTGTTGATCCATGGCATATGTGTATAGTTGCTGTTTCTTTGTTGCACATAGTAAATCTACTTCAAAAAAAAAAATGGTCGTGCAAAGTAATGAGGGGAGGGAAATAACCCATTAGTGCTTCCACCTGCTAGATGGAGCTTCAGTACCAGGCCTCTTTAAAGTAAATCAAAAAGGAGCTGGCTGGAAGGACCTCTCCAATGTTTCTTAGGGAAAGCCAGCTTCTAGGATCCAGGACTGCCTCCACTATGGCTACCTATGAATGTATTTCCATGTTTACCTCCTATCTGCCAAGCTTTTCCAAACTGGTACTGGAAATGGTGATGCTTCCAAATGTTGAGATCTTTCTGGCTGGGGAATAAGATTATCCTGCCCAAATTTTAAACTGAATATTTAAAATTTAGTCAGAATTTAACTTAAGAGAACTTATGTCATTCAGACAGGTATGCAGTCATTTTTCCTTTGTCTTTGGTACTTTTGTCCTCATGAAATGTTTGTATTTTTAAAAGATACTCATTTGTGTTTAATTTCGTAAACAATTGGCCTTCTCCTTCATGGTTCCGCAATCAGTTAGGGCCCAGAATCAACCCAATGATAGTGCTTGCATTTGAAGAAGAACTCAGATACTTCAAAGAAATGACATGAAACTCAACCGTGCATTTCCCAGTATGATAGAAATTAAGGCTATAATTCTATGCTGCCTAAGTAAACAGTTCTGAACTCAGTGGGACTTAATGCAATTAGTGTCATGCATGTAAAGATACAGTTATAGCTTATCCCCTCGAAACAAAACACAGTCTAGTCATTCATTGAGCCCATATATTATTTCAGTATCAATAGACTGATTCTGAACATTGAAACCCAGCAATCCCAACTCAGGAAAGATGAAGAACATCATGAAGTCATATGAAATGGTTCTTGTGGGAGGCCAAACCTAGAAAGCTCCTGCTTTTCCATATTCATCAAAATATCCGTTGCAAAGGGAAAGCATCGCAGTCTTTGTTTTCGTTTTCCTTTGCTGGCTTCAGATACAGACAAAAGAAGAAAAGACCAATTGGGTTTTTTTGCACTAGGTTTTAGATTCTTCTTATGGAAACAGAGGAAGAATTTTTTTGTACGGCTGATAAAGTTATACAGCTTCTGATATTGATAGTAGTTCATAGGGAGTGATTTCAAGTTTTGTTTCAGTCATGCTGCACACACACAGGACTTGTCAGCAGATGGAGCTGGTTCACAGAAAAAAAAACCTCTCGCATTTGACAACAAGAACCATAAAGATTTCTACTAAATATTGCTGTCAGGCCCAGCTCAAGAACCACGGTGAAACAGTCCAGTTGAGTTAAGTTCCTTTATTTGCTTACACCATAGACAGAATCTTGCCAGACTAAATCTATACTACTGCAACTAGTGGATATACCCTGGGAGATTCTAGGGAATGGCTGAATCTCTTTTCTCATGGTCCCCTTGCAGACTATGCTGCCTCTTGCCTCCTCCCCCTTCCTGGAATGCACCCCCTCCCCTCCTTCCTGATAGCCTTGCTCTCTGTTGCTAGTCACCAACCACGAAAAAGAATTTTATCTATGCAATTCAAGATATGCTACACTGCCCCACCCTCATCCAGTTATAGGGTAATTTGTGAAAGTGGGCTAAAAGTGTCCTTGTTCCTTATAAGATCTGAATTGCAGTGCTACATCTTTCCACCAAGCAGAATTATCTCTTGTTTCCTCTCCTGCCAATGTGTAGATTAATGTGTAAGCCTACAGACCTCACCTCTAATCAGCAATGACTTGGGAAATCACCCAATTGGGTGAGGATCTCAGCCAAGATGCAGTTTTAATGCTCTGATGTGTAGGGCCAATTATGAAATGTTCAAGCAAATTTAGTACAGTATATTAATTTGCTTAAAGAGTAGTTGGGACTCTTAAGTTAGTCTTGTTCTGGTTTGATACTATGACAGGTTCCTGGGAGGGACAGAGAGGACATTGGTTGCTGCCCACTCCATCAGATCCTCATTATTTATTTATTTTATTATTATTACACACACACACACACACACACATACATACAGTGCCTGTATTTTGAACAACTCAAGGCAGTGTACATAATGTTCCTGCCTATTTTATCCACAACAACAACCCTGGGAGAATTAGAACTCATGGTCTCCTAGTTTCTAGTCCAGCACTTTACCTGCTATATCAAACTGGCTCTCAGTACCACTGACCATACAGAACTGTCTTATTTAAGGCCAGAACAACATATGACATTGAGGAAGATTCATTCTCCACCTAGATGTACCAAAAGCAAGCTTTCAGAAACTTCCTCTAAAGCCTGCTGCTTACTCCAGTCAGAAGTTATCAGGTTGATCAATGGACAAGAATGCCTGGTGCCCCTCTGCCTCATGTGGGAGATAAAGTTCTTCAGTGCAGGCTGTCTGAGGCCTGAGTAAAGAGTAATGTGGTGAAGAGAAAACATTGATAAACCTTATCAGTGGAGATAGACTATTTTCAGCTAAAGGCTGCACTGAAGAAGGAAGAAGGTTGAGAAGGATGAATGTATCAACAGACTCAAGCTGACAGCCAGAGAACCCTAAAGATATCAGGAACTGCTGGTGGATCTCTCTATTCAGACCTGTACAGACTCCCTCATCCTTCAGTCATGCCTGGCCTCCAACCAGTTCACCAGCCCAGGCTGAGAACTGAGTTGCTCCCTCAGGCAGAAACACCAGGAGGGAGGAAGGATGTACCGTAAAGAGAAGGGGCTGCCTGAAAACTCTTAGCTGAACTGGCCAACCTAGTGTGTTTGTAGGGGAGAATGCCATAAATAGCTACTACTAAGACCACTTAATTCCTTAGTTGGACATTGTAGTTTGAGTTAATAATTTGAATGACTGAAGTTTCAAAAAAGTGTTTTGGTTTTAAAGCCATCTTCCTGAGAGCTTAAGGGGTTGGACTGAATACATTTAATCAAATCCCTGACACTTCTGGTGCGTCCAGTGTTTGCTTTCTAGCAACTGTTATTCAGCTCCCACCTCTCTGCCTAAAGGGGTTGCGAGTATATTAATTCATGAAAAAAAAAGGTTAAGTGTGAAAATAGACTGAGTGAAAATGCAGCAGGGAAAAATAAACAGCAGCAACCAGTTAAAGTCTACTTTAATCAGTTTTAAAATCAGAAAGATTGTCTGAATAAGATCTTTTGGGCTTCAGTTTAAAGGATGTAGAACTGGAGTTAGTTCTGGCTGGTTTAGCCAATGTTCCCTTGGCCCCGAGTTCCAAATTCTGGAAGCTGCCACTAAGAAGAACTTCTGGGGATGATGGGAATATGAAAAAGCTTTTTCCTGTAATATCTGGTGATATCCAAATAATTCGTCAATAGCAATCTTCTTTTTATACTACAGTGCAGTAAAGAATCGCTAGGTGGCAATAGTGGCATTTCAATTGATCAGTGATGCTGGAAGTTGTGAACAGATATCTTTAGACTGGACAGATATCAGTCATCTGCCTTGAACTTTTTTTTGGTATAAGCCAAACAGCAAGTTTTCTTTCTTGCATTGATGTATTTTTTGTTTACTTACTTATTTTATTAATACCTTGCCTTTTCATCTAACAAGATGAGCTCCATGGTTAACAGAAGTCAAATAAAACAAACCATTATAACACAATTAAAAGAATACAGAGGTATCAAAAACAGATTTGCTTTTTATAAGATGAGCCTTAATTCTTTTTTTTTTTTTTTGATGGATGTGAAGTCAAATGAATCTTTCAAAGGAGTAAATTCCATAATTTGGGAGCAGCGCAAAGCAGAGTTTTCTCTGATGCCCAGCTAATAGCAAAATGTTCCAAAGACATTTCCTGCAGATCTTAATGTCTGGACAGGCCCATCAGATAATGAAGCCTTAAGCTATAGTTTTTTGAATCTGGATCTCTAATTTGAAATGTTTATCCTGCTGTTGCTTTTTTTCTGTTCTAAAGTAGTTTATCCATGAGGGAGTGTTTAATATTCTAGCCTACCTTCAAGTAAAGGGGCACTCTGAAATTAATTTAAATGAATCAGTGATGCATGTTTGATGAGATATAATCAAATTGCTGGTTGTCCAAACATTGTCAAGCATCAATCACATTTTAATATAAAGTCATTTAATTAGAAATAAAATCTCGTACATTTGGGGGATCCGTGTATTTCTTTTTAGAAATACTGAACAGACTGTACAAGGGACATCTTCAGAAGCAGTTTTACATGCTCAAGTGAACTTGGTTGCATTTCTTGGAACTTCTATTTCCCCGCAGTCATATGCAGCTCTCTGTGGGGTACCATTTATTTACTTATCCATTTATTTAATGCCCAGCCACAATCCTACAGGACTTCTGGCAAGATTCATAATACTTAAACCACTAAAACATTCATGATCAGATTAAAATAATAAAACTTTAGAACATAGCCAACCCCCCCCCCCCCAAAAAAAAATTCAATCCAGGCATCAAAACCCAAATGCTGTCCGGAAGAATTCCATTGTTAGCTGCTTCTGGAAGGTAACTAAGGTTGGAGGTATTGTAAGCTCCAAAGGGAGGCCGTTCTGGAGGGCTGGCACTACTGCAGAAAAGTAGCATCTCTGAGCCTTGGGCCCCTACACCTCCCCAAAGTGGGAACACATTAGCTGCTTTTCCCAGCAAGATTGAATCAGTTGCGCCAATTCGATCAGGTGTACATGGTCCTGAAGGTAACTTGGTGGCAAGCCATAAATGGCTTTATAGGTTAACACCAGCATTTTAAATTGCAGCCATAAATCTATAGAAAGCCAGTGCAAGAGCCATAACACATGTATCATATGTTCCCAACAGCAAGTGCCCGATAGTACATGGACCATTGCATTTTGAACCAACTGAAGCTTCTGAGTGATCTTTAAAGGCAGTCTCATGTGGAGCGCACTGCAGTAGTCTAAATGAGTTGTGACAAGGCCAAGAGTCACTCTAGCTAGTTCTTATTGCCCCAGATAGGGCCAAGATGAATAAAAGCTTCCACATGTTGTTCCAGCTGGAGCTGTGAGTCCAGGAAGACCTTACTTGTTGTCAAGGACCTGCTCCTTCATGCTTCCCCATCTAGGGACACTGTTGGTTCTGCCTGACAATCCTGATGGACACACAATAATTCTATCATGCTAGGATTCAACTTTAATCTGTTCTTTCCCATCTAAACCCTCACAGCCTCAAGACACTGGGACAAGACCTTAACAGCATCACCAGCATGACCTGGGGTAGAGATGCAAAGCTACAGTAAGTATCATCAGCATACTGTATTGATAGTACTGAACCCTGAACTGACAGATTACCTTGCCCAGTAGTTTAAATGTAAATGTTCAACAGGAGGGGGGAGTGAATTGAGCTTGTGGCACCACAAAAGGGAATAGCCACCAAGCTGATCTCCCTTGTCCAGCTACCACTGACTGGAACCATCCACTGAGGAAAGATCGGAAACACTGTAAAAAATGTCTCCAATCCCCAACCTCCAAAGTTGGTCCAGAAGGATGCCATCGTCAATGGTACTGAAAGATGCTGAGAGATCTAATAGGACCAGGACAGTCATGTTACCCCCACCCAAGTCCCAACAGAGATCATCCACTAGTGCATTCAAAGCTCTCTTCATCCCATGCCCAATCCTGAACCCTGAATGAAGTCATCATCATCCAAGATACTCTCTCACCACCACCTTGACAATCTTAGCTAAAAAAGGAAAGTTGGAGACTGAGTGATAGTTGTATAAGACCTCTGGATCCAGAGAGGATTCTTAAGGAACCTCCTTCAAGACTCCTGGCAACATTTCCTCCTGTAAAGAGGCATTAGGAGTCTTCCAGATCCAGGTAACTACTTCCCCCTGGCTGCTCAAAGGAGCAGCAAGGATGATGGCAGAGGACATTCTAGAGAGCACCCTATCCAGTTCTTCTGAGGTCATAGGGCCAAAAAAATCCCAGATAACCTGACAAAATATTGTCCTGGTTACCACTCTAGGCTCTGCCTTAATAGAATCAAGACTTGAGCAAATCTGAGTGACTTTATCAGCAAAATGCTGTGCTAACTGGTCATAGCAGCCAGGGGAAGCTTTTCCAAAAGGGAATTAGCCACCCTAAATAAGACAATGGGATGACAGTCCACTGATGCAATAAGATACTTTGCTTCTTTTATTGCCATGGAATAGGCCTGAATCTGGGCATGTTTCTCTTTTCCATCAGATTCACTGTTCATCCATCTATGCTGTAGGCATTGCTTCTGCTGCTTCATCTCCCTCAAGCCCTTCAAAAACCAGGAAGACACTGGGAATTGGCTAATAGAGAAAGTAACTTAGGAGTTATTTTGTCACGGACCTAAGAATCACCTGTTGCCAGCAGCAAACCATGTCCTCAATGGACATGCCTGTCAGATTATTAGAAAAATCCCAAAGTACTCACTGAAAACTATCTGGATCCATGAGGCACCATCTAATTTGGTCCAGCCCTGGGAGGTCACAGGTGGCTGTCACTTGCAACTGGACCAGGAAAAGATCTAGCCAAGATAAAGGAATCATAATAGTTTCCATATCCAGATCACTTAACAACTGCTCCAAAGTGAAAACATGGTCCAATACACGACTACCTATGTGTGTTGGGTTTGAAATTACTTGGGAAAAGTAATGTGATGGTTATCACAGAGGCCATGAACCCTTGAGTTCTACTAGATCTACATCCCACCATATAGAAGTCAAAGTCCCCTAACACTAATAGGAAGGGGGACTCAACTCTGATCCAAGAGACCAGGTTCAGAAGCCCAGGAAATAATTAGGAAGGGTACTAGGGTGACCAAGAGGATCTCAAGCTTGTTCCTATAGCCCAAACTAACACAGAAGCAGTAACACCCTGCCACTTCAGTAACAGTAACCATGGTCACAGAGGTGGTCTCATAATAGATCAATGCCACATTCTTTCCCTGGCCTGGGCATTGGGACTAGTGCAGGACCCCAAATCCAGCCAGGCAGATTTAAAAAATAGTGATATCCCGACCCTCACTCAACCAAGTTTTGTTAATATACACAAAGTCTGCCTGTTTGTCTACCACCAAATCATGAATGGACTGAGCTTTATTACAGATAGATCTGGCCTTTACCAGCAACACCATGGGGCCAAGCATTCTGACTGTCTGACCAGCAGGTTACAGGGTTGGAAGAACAGATTGCCATCAAACTGGAGATCACACTTCTACCAGAACAGCCTACTCAGTAGTCCTTGTTATATCTCTCCTGACCTGACACCACCACAATGTAATAGCAGTGTTCCTTAGCCCCTCTCCTTCCCCCATTCCAAGTGCCCTGATCACCCAATAGGAGCACTGAGATCCTCCTAATTACCTCCCTAGAACATATCAGCCTATAGGTGGGATCAGCAACATCTGGTGAACATCTCCCTGTCTCCAGCTAAACATCATAAACACCCTACTCAACACATCCTAATTTCCAATGTATTTCAAAACCTTCCAATCTCCCCCCTGCCCCAAATGGGAGTGGGAGTGAGTATAATGCCACAGCCTCTCCCCTAGTCCTGGACATTGTCTCCCCTGCCCCCTGACCTGCACTCTCACTATGGGTCAGGGCATATTCTTATCCTAGGGATTGCTCACCTTCTGTTACAGGAGAGTCCAGCCCCTACAGCAGCAGTAGGAAATTACCAGCAGGCATATACAAGCACTAGCATCACAGGAGGTTTCCCAAAAACCATACCCAACTGCCTAGATCCTGCAACACAGGGCTTGAATGACTGTGGTCCCCAGGCCTCCACCCGACTCCTAGATATCTGAATGACCCATACTCCACTTCCTGCTGACAGACCGCTTCTCAGTTGCTTCTATAGCTTACCCTAGTGAGCACTCAAGAACCTACATTTCAAACCTCCCAACTTTCCTCCAACTCAGTGAAGTCACCCAATCCAGCCAGTAGGGCCCCCTATGTTGGGAAGGGCTTCCCATTCCCAGGACATCTTAAGTCCACTCCTAAATCTTATAAAAAATCCTACTTTATTTGGCATCAGTCTGACTCCACAACACTTCTGGGACATCATTATTGCAGGTCTGGGCAATGACAAATATCACACTCCCCCACTTCAATCCTGCTACTGTCACCACTGTCACTCCAGCTCAATGTGGAATGTAAGAAGGCTGTAACATTACAAGTTAAAATATCTAATGTAACATAATTGGCTTCATATTACCATACTCAGCATGGATAATTTTGTAGATTATTTAGTCTTTGATATTTTGGAGCAATGGTATAACCATTATCTAAAAGTTAATGACACTGATGACAATAATTTCATTCTAAGAACTCACCTCAGAAATCATAAAGACACTCGTTTAAAAGCTTTGAAAATTCCTCACACATTATGAGACTTACTATCTTACAGAAGTGAGGCATTCACAGATGAGTTAAGCCATTAACATACTTAGTGTTAAATGCATTTTACTTTATTTGCATCAAGCAGAACCAAATCAAGGTATATTATCCAAACTATCTGTAGAATATATGTTAATTCATAGTAATAATTATTTGGAGAACTTCCACATCATGCCAAGAAAACTGCACATGTAAGTCACCAGGCACTGAGCTTAATTAAAAAATTTCAAAAAATTAAAATAATAAACACAAGCCTTTGTGACAAGGGTCACTTTAAAAACCAACAATTTCTGTCAATGGCTGGCATTTCTATTACATTTTGTAAATCACTGGCATCTGCAGGGGAGGCCACAAATGATGAAATGGGTGTGGTAGCATCATCACACTCACTGTCTTGACGTTTGTCCTTAAAACATGTTCCATTTGACACAGGTGATCTTTTCAATTGCTAGGCAGAAATGGCAAAATGGTTTTACAGTAAATAGGAGAGAAAATTGAGGGAGGACATATTTTAAGAAACAAAAGCTCATAAGCCCAGGAAGATCTAGACATGTTCTAAGCTCCTCTTTGTAAATTCAGGGGACTACAGTTCTCTCAGCATATGAGGAGGTCAGGAAACCACAAGATGCTCACATTCAGGGAAATAATACCCAATCTTCCTTCTTTGAAAAATATTTTTTAAACATTGATTTGATTTGATTACATGCCATCTAGTCAGTGTTGACTCTTAGTGACCACCTGGATAGAGGTTCTTCATGATGATCTGTCCCTAACCTGGTCTTTCAGGTCTTCTGACAGTGCACTCATCACCACTGTAACTGAGTCCATCCATCTTGCTGCTAGCCATCCTCTTTTCTTTCCTTCCACTTTTCCCAGCATTGGAACCTTTTCCAGAAAGCTGGGTCTTTAAACATTATCATACTTTTTAAAAAAATAATGGGGTGGGAGGACTTCCAGGGAAGAAAGGGCAAACTGAAGATGGCTCTGCTAAAAGTGGAACCAATGACCACAGCAGAATTAAGAGCTGGTGAGTAGACCGACTCTTTGTAATTCCTCTCCAGACAAGGAGAGGATTTGAGATTGCCCCCAAGTGCTCCAGATAGCTGCTCCTTATGAGGAGACTGCAAGATAGTGGTCTCCAGCAGGTTTAGAGCTCTGGGAGATGAGGGAATAAACATCCTGCTGAAACTGTGGTAGGTGCCTTCAAAAGGACACTGGGTTCACATATTTCCTTTTCTAGTCACTTTCAAAAATTGCTTGTTAACTGCTTTTCAGCTATTAGGAATCTTTGGATCAACAAGTACCTGTAAGACTTGTGAGTTTCTCTCAATCCTTAGCAAAAAAAGTTTTAAATACAAGTTTAAGGACTAAAAATTTTTTTTAAAAAAAAATAAACAGCACAAGGGTGTTTTTGATTTTTGATGAACATTGATTTTGGAAAATTACAAACTAAGGGTCCAGATGAATTTGAAATAAGAGTTTGGAATTAATTATAAGAATCTCCCATGGGAAAATGCTTTTGTTTGGAATTCTTTAAAAAAAAACGATAGGATGGGACTTTGAAGGTTGGACACTAGAGGGAACCAGAAGGAACTAAAGATTACAATTAAAGGAGAAGAATGTTTAAATTTGACTTACAAATACAGAATGGAGCAAAATACTTTAACATTGGACGTATTGAAGAATATTTGTGAACAATGGCCCCAGAAGTTAATTTTAAGAGTGTCTGCCATTATAGATAGGCGTGTCTAAAAGATGTTATGGAAGAGAAACAAGTTTTACTGGAAAAGACTGAGATTGATCTGAATGTGGATTTAAAAATGACAGGCTACAGGAATGATATGGAAAAAGATGCTACACTGGATATACAAATAAAACTTGCTGATGCCTTAATAATTAAAAGGGATATATAAATAACAAACCAAAAGAATGACTTGGATAACTTTCTTATATTGGATTTACAAAAGAGACTTGTCTAAATTATGAAGAATTTTGTGAGAAAGGACAAAGAAAAAATGAAAAGAAATTAAGTTCTAGGACATTATTTGAAGAGATTAAAAATCAAGATTGTTAAAAGTAAAAGAAAGGAATATAAAGTTGGTTTATTTGATCAAGGTAGATATGTTGATCAGGACTGGACAAGGCTTTAAGGATTTGTTTATAGGTAAGAGATGAGATATGGGAAGAAGAGATCATTTGTTGTATTTTAAGAGAAGGTGATAAGTTACTAAAATTGTTTATACTTGTGATGAAGGGGAAAGTCATTTCTTTATATATTTCTTTTCTTTTTCTTTACTATATTCTTATTTTCTCTTTCTTTTCTCTTTCTCTTTTTTCTTTTTATTCTTTTCTTTTTTAGTTTGCATTAGTTTTTATCCGTGTAATTGTAATGTTTAGAAAAATTACTATAAAAAAAGAATGGGGTGGGAGACACTTTAAAGGAAAGGCTGCTTAAAAGGATAGGTGCAATTTCCCAGGAATCTTTTGAAATTTAAATCTGTTTGTATTAAGCCCCCCACCCCCCAATTACTTTGAACTAGAAGAAGCTTCTGGGCCAGATATTTGGGGCCAATGTCAGAGACAAAAGCGTCATCATTAAGAGTAGTGAGTGAACTAGCATATGTGCTTTGCTACATAGTCTGCAAGTGACAAGTGGAATTTGACCAGTGTGGGCTCACTGTGTTTTCTTTCTTTAATATTCCTCTATGCAGGGGTATCCACGGGGTAAGGTTAAAAAGTCACAGTGTGATCAAAGCAGTGCCTGGTTTTTACATGTTGCACGAACCACACCTAGAAAAACTAGGGAGAGCTTCCATCACACTGTTGTAGGCACCATCCTGATTTTTGTTTTTTTTAATTTAACCATATCTTGCAGAGACCCCTGTTTCTATATCAAGGCTGTTCGCTTCCTTATTTCCCAATGAAACTTTTAAAATGTCAAACATGCATTTATTTCTGCGGCCCAAATTCTTATGGGAAAATGCATACAAAATTCAAGCCGGGGTGGATAAGTTGATTTTCTTTGCTTTTGTTTTATCTCGCAAAGCAAAAAGCAGAGTTTTTTTAAGGTGGTTGACGGGAGACATTTCTGTTCTATCATGCAAAAGAAATGCCAGTATGGTTATAAAGGAATTCCGACCTTCCATACATTTAAAAAAGACTTTGTCCTGTCCAAATAATCCCAGCTGTTTTTTATATGATGAGAACTTTCATTTAAAACAAAAGCCACAAATGACAGAAGCTTCCTACACTTTGATGAATGAGAGAACGGACCCCAAATGCTGGGACAGACATTTTTAATAGCCCAATTGCTCAATTAATTTCCAGCTCCTTCCCTCCACCACCCACTTTTAATGTGAAAATCATCATAATTCCTCACAGATTAGTATAGATAGAAGCTGACGGACTTTCCTGCTCAGGGTATTTGCTGGACATAATTCATTCATAAAGCTATAATGCACTCATCTATCATCTGAATTTTTTTCTCCCCCTTTCCTCTCTCCATTCGCCCTTTCTGTTTCTGCTCGGGGCTCTCCAGAAGTCTCTGGGCGCTGATGTATTAGCCCGCATATGCAAGCTATGAATTATCAACTGAAAGAAGTCAATTATCCACTCCAAAAATGAGCGTCTGGGCACCAATAGCCCGAGGGGCCTCTTTTGTATTTACGAAATGATTTCATGGCAAGTAGAAGTAGTGCAGGGTTTGTGTGTGTGTGTGTGTGTGTAGGTGGGTGGGTGTAAGGTTGTATATGCCTACATCCCTTGGGGAGGCCTTTTCCAGTCTCACTCCCCCTTCTCTTCGATCCACATCTTACCTTCTCAAGAGCAGAAGTTGGACAGCAGAGGTGAATGTGGTTGGTAAAGGATGGATGAATGGAGTCAGGCAGGCAGGAACTGTTTTAAACTTTTAATACAATAATCCATTTTTATATACACCTATTCTTATGACTGATTTTAGCATGTTATAAAGCAGGCTTCTTAGCAGCTATACCCCTTTACCTCTTTTTCTTCTGCTTTTTAAAAGTCTGTCAGGTCTCAGCCCAGCCTTCAGTCAAAACTTAGAGCCTAGGCTGACTGTGGTAGCTAATGGGATGGATAGGAAAGCACTATGTTGGATTGTTAGAAAACAAGCCCCAGATGCTGGCCTTGTGCCTTGTCTTCCCACAGACATTGATTTCTTTCTTCATTCCCTCAACCACAACCACAACAACAGAACCACAGCTTACCAAAAGGTCCACCCAAATCAGCAAACTTTCCATGGCATGGCATGGCATGACATGGCATGGCACAACAGGCTTCACTGAACCCTGGCAAGATTGAGTGGCTCTGGGGCCCTCCAGCTCAGAGACTATGTCTGAGGGAGATGGGTGGCATATAAATTTGATCAATCAATCAATCAATCAATCAATCAATCAATCAATCAATCTTTGGTGCTGGATGGGATTGCACTGCCCCAAACAGACCCAGTGTGTAACTTGGGGGTCCTCCTAGACTTGTGACTCCTGCTTGAAGAGCAGGTGGCAGTCGTGGCTAGGGGGGCTTTTGCACAGCTTCATGTTGTGCTCCAGTTGCACCTGTTCTTGGACCAGAAGGCTCTGCTCACAGTCGCTCATGCCCCAGTCACTTCCTGGGTGGATTATTGTAATGCGCTCTACATGGGGCTGACCTTGAAGATTATCTGGAAGCTTAAGCTGGTGCAAAATGCAGCAGCATGGACAGTTACCTATGCCCCTAGAATGGCACATGTTACACCTCTGCTCCCTGAGCTGCATTGGTTGCCAGTTTGCTTCCAGGTCCAATTCAAGGTGCTGGGTTTGACCTTTAAAGCCCTTCATGGCATGGGGCTCAGTTATCTGAGGGACTGCCTCCATCCAATTACAGCTGCGCAACCCATCAGGTCTGGCAGAAGAGGTATGCTGCGGGTCCCATCTATGAAAGAGTTTCATCTGGCAGGACCCAGGAGATGGACTTTTTCTGCCATGGCATCTGCCCTGTGGAGCATCGTCCCCCCTGATGTGGCATTGGTCCCCTTCTTGCCATCCTTCTGGAAGTCCCTTAAAATATGGCTGTGTCAGCAGGCTTGGGGATCTTAAGGAAATGGTGATTTGTTGAGATGGCCATGTAGTTTTTAACATCAGTTTTCTTCACTGTCCGGTTATTAATAATATTGTTGATGTCTTTTAATTGTAGTTGTTTTAATATTTTAATTTTATAATTGTTTTTATTGTAAGCCACCTAGAGGCTTATTGTGAGAAGGGCAGCTATATAAATGTGATAAATAAGGTATAGGGAAATGAGGTAATTAGGCAGAATTCTAGCAGGCTTTTGATAGCTCACCAAAAGGTTTTAGAAACCGAATTTAATAGAGGTCCCCCCCCCCCCCCACACACACACACTTATGAGGGAAAAGTTTGATATCAGCACAGGCAGTCCACTTAATAAAGTACTTGCTTGTGGGTGGAAGCCTAGAATGTTGTGAAGTGTGCTCTGCCCATACTATCGTTTTGCTTTGCTCCTCTGATTTGTTTGTTGGACGGTCTTTTTGTTTAAATAAAATTGAGTTTTGATATATTTCTGCCCAGACTTTCCGTTGATTGCAGATCTATATGTATTTTTTTCCCCCTTAATCATCATGGAGCAGAAGGACATTCATTCAGATTCAAGGTAAATTGTTTGGAAATGCTGAGAGATTAGCTCTTCTTTAAAGTGTTGGCTCGTGACAGGTAAATTGCAGGTTAAGTGCAAAAGCAGCATTAACAGAGGAGCTCCTGGCTTCCGCAAATCCACCTTGGCCTTTAATCTGAATACAAAAGGAGGGAAGGAATTAAATTTGACCCCGGAATACACTGCCTGTTCAATCACAAGCTTATTTGGTAAACTCTTTTAAAGATGCTTTTATATTCAGTCTGTGATCACCTCAAGCAGGTACAAGAATGCTCACAATAACAAACCCTTTATGGACTCTTGAATAGGCCTTATAACTGGAGTCCTGTGCTTTTCACATTCCAACAATGCAGAAGCTCTGGAGATTTCAGAGGAGAGCAGTTCATTTCATTGGTTGTGAGAGAGAAAAAATATTATTCCATAATATAACATTTTGAAAAACACTACCTGCATTACTGGATAATTTAAAAAAATGTTATATTGCTAATTGTATGAAAAAGATTATGATCTCTTTCAGGGTTTGTTTGTTTTTTAAATATACAGAAGCATCAGTGAAATTCAGTAAAGGACGAGAGAGAGCTCCATTCCAGGGAAGAGTTGGTAAAGGAAGCTTGGGACATCAAACAATCTGCATGGAAGGTTGCAGAATGCCAAGACTACATTGTACTCTGTGTTGAGGAAATTATAGATTATGACATCTACAAACTATCTGCAAGCTTCTCAGTGTTGATAGTACAGCCTGGTGGGGCCACTCAGGTTTTAATTTGTGCATACCCTTAATACAAGGATTTACTGAATATAGAAATGCATCATTCACCAACCTGGCAGAGAGCTGCATATCCCTCCCAGTTCTTTGCTATCACATTAATAACATGTAGGCTCAAAATAATAAACTTCAGTGGCTCATAAAGAATACTCTGCAGATTCATATCACAATAAAAGCCAGTAAGAAGCTCTCTCTGGTGCCTTGTTTTGCTCCTTTCCTCCAAAGTTTCTGAAGGCAGGTCAAAAACTTCACTGGGGTCACACTTTCTGTTCACCAGTTACAATATCAGCATCCCAGTTACAAAGAATACTGGCAAATAGGATTTTCCATCTCTAGTTCTCCAGAAGTGAATCTGAGTACCTGGAGATTTTATCATCTGCAGATGCAGGAGTAACCCTTTGGGGGCTTCACTTTTTCCTATGTGCTCCCTCTTTCTTTACTTGCTTTAAGGAAAAGGAAAGGCTTTCCTGTGGCATTTCTACTGCTTCCACCAACTGAAAAACAGGGGCACACATATAATTGGAGGCTGCTAAACATGGCTTTTGGGTGATTGGCTGGGGTCTGTACCAAAAAGTGGGCAAAGCCAGGACAACCACTTGATTTAATGTCACTTTAATTAAAAATATCTAATCTTACATGAAGTGCATTGGGACAATAAACACATTAATATCTGACCATTCAGGGAAACATTCTGGAATTACTGTGGGACCATATTCTAGATTTTCAGAGGTTGCATGAGATCTTGGATTTTGCCTCTGCATTGAAATTTAAGAAGGAAGATGAGAAATTTCTTGGTCAAAACTGGGAACTTCTGAGAATTGGAGTGTGGCATGTTAGGAATCTTCTTCCCTACTTCAAGACAATGAAGAAACCATTACTTTGTGTGAACCATACACTAGTTTCAGGTAATGGAATGTGATTAGATTCTTATTAAGTCTTTTTTTATAGGCTTTTTTTAAAGGGGGGAGGAAAAGCATAAGTGAACACTGTTTTTCATCCTGCACCATAGTCAGATACAGAAGAGGTCATGAGAATTGTAGCCTTTCCAGGAGCAAAGCTATGGCTGAGAAATTTCACACATCCCTGCTATATTGAGCTCTTGGGTGTTCATTCAGTAGAAGCAGCTGAAATGTCATATCTGTCTTGCCCTGTAGTTTTGCAAACTGTCATAAATGATTTGTCAGCTCCAACAATATTAGCATCTCCAAAAAGCTGCATGTGATGCTAACAGCCTGTCTCTTTAATTTGCAAATCCCTGATGAAGCTAGGTAACAAGCTTTCAACCAAAAAGAAACTGCCACTTTTGGGGGGGAGCCCACTGATTTACAAAGGGCATCCTTCAATTATTTAAGGAGCAGTCAGCAGTGCCATAACTTTAAGTATGAATCAAGTGGCATGACTGAAAAATTTGTCACAGTGTGTTAGATCAATGGTAATTACCTCACTGACACGAGTACTATTATTATTTTACAGGGCTGCAAACAGGATCATGGACGCAAGGAAACACAAACTGCAGTCTGATCAATACTCTCTGAAATATGACTCTCCACGGTCCAAAATGGAGTTTTCAAGCCAGGCACACCATTATAGGCTGATCTTTTCCTCTCTCTTTTTGCCTGGAAAGAATACCCTGAAGTAAAACACAGCAGCAATTGGTCAACTTGTTTCTGGCTTTAAATAGGACCAGAGTCACTTATTCTTTCTAAGGACTTCTGGACCCATTAAAGGTCTGTAACAACCAACCCCCCAAAGAAACAGGGGATGAACTTTCTGTTCTAGGTTTGCTTTTTTCTTTTTTCATTAGGAAGTTTGTTGGACAATATTGTGCCATTTTGGCTTGTTCTGCTGTCCCCGGAAACTCCTATCGCTGCGTGTACCCCCACCCTTCAGGATCCTATGAACCACAAGGTGCCACACCTACCTAAAGTAATGTTGATGTGTATAGGGCTCTTTTTAACTCTCTCGTGTCATGTTTGACCTAAAATTCCAGACTCACTGTGTTAATGATGACTCAAATTGGACACTACCTTGACTTTCCTTACTTGCAATCTAGTACCTCCCAGGGAAGACCAATTCACAGCTTGGACTTACCAAACAGACAGATACACATAGACACATACGTGCTAGCCATTCTAACTGGACCTTGAAGATAGCCATAGTCATTCAAGGAATAGGGCTAGGAGGTTCAGTTATAAAGAAAGTTCTCCATCTTATTTTCAAGGGACACATTGCATTGAGTTAATTTCATAAACTAGAGAGCTCCTGGTTTAACTAGGTTATTTTAAGCTGAAGTAGATTCAGCCATCCATCAGCAATAAGAGGATAATATTGCTGTATATTAGAGAATTGGTGAGAGAATTACAGGAAGCAATTAGACAGTACCATTTGTATTCTTGTCTTAATTTTAAAATTCTGTAACATTTTATGATTTTAATTCAACTTGGTACCCTTGCTTTGGGATTATTACAAATATATGAACAGCAGGCAATAAATGAAAATTTAAACATAATGACAACTATTATTCACAGCGCTGACATTCTTTACAGCAATGTTGTCCAAACTTGGCCACTTTAAGATGAGTGGACTTCAACTCCCAGAATTCCCCAGCCAGCCATGGGAGTTGAAGTCCACTCATCTTAAAGTGGCCAAGTTTGGACAACACCGCTTTACAGGAAAAAACACACTGAATATCTTGAATTTCTTTCTGTAAGAAATGTCAAACTTTGTTTAGGAATTCCTCACTCTATTGTCAGAATAACATATTTTTGTATTGTATTAAATAACAATAAGGATGGTTTATGTTTTGCCTAAGGGAACTTGAAGCAAGTCTTGCAGTTTTCATCCTGAAGAACTTCCAGAAATGCTTAATTTCTAAAACTAGTTTTTCTTATTTATTTATAACTAATGCAACATGCATTGTCTTCAGCACAACAGTTCATGGGATTTCTCAGGTTGTAACATCTACATCAAATTTCTTCTTACTGTCACATGTTACTTATATGTCATCTGCTTCATCAAGATCACTATTAATCTGGTTTTTTTAAAGAAAACTGACCTAATATGAAGACTTTACAGTTACAAAAGAACAATCCATTAACTAACTTTAGTTATTTAGCAACACATTACTTACTCAGTTCAAACATTAAGTACATCTATTCAAACACAGGGGTCAATTTTTGCTGCAGCAGGACGAGATGGCGATATCACCCTCCTGCTAATGTTCCCTGCCTAGCAACTTGTGCTGGAAGACCTAGTGACTTTGCTACTAGGCATAATATATAGCCGTAAGGGCTGCTAGCCACATGTAGTCTTGACCTACATGCATTTGTTCTACATAGCCATCTAGGTTGGTGGCCTTTAGTTCATCTGGATGCCACTTAATTAAATGTAGCTTATGTGTAAGATGTGTGTCAATGTTACTCTGAACTGGGGTTGCTCAAGATGAAATGGATTAAAGCTAAAGAGGACAACTTTTGTTTATCACTGTTATTTCAATTTATTTACTGGGCTTACATTCCATTCTAAGGGTTACCAACTCTGAGCAGCTTAAATATCTTCCTTTGTAAAGAATATTAAAACAATACATATTTTTTTAAAAAAAGAAACCATATCATCCTCCATTACTTATTGGCCAAGGAACAGGAAAATAAAAGAGCTTTTTACTATTTATCATAATTTGCAATATCCAGTGCAGGCCAGGCAAAGAGGAATATGGCACATCTTAGCTAGATAGAGGAATGGTATATTTTCTGAGGCAGCTTGCAGTGGCCTAACTGGTGTCCCTGGAATTTCAGGACGTTGTTCAAGATCTCTTTTTAATAATTTTTGAGGTTTCTTCTCAAATGTGTTCATCCAGGCTGGCACATAAGCCAGCCATGGCATGTGCTCTTTCACGTGAAGATTTTGGATCATGAGCCTTCCGTGGGTTTGGGGGAACCTTGCATTATTTAAGTGCCAACACGAATTGCATTTAAATCCCTATTAAATAAACAGTTTTAGCCTGATGAAAACTCTGTACATTAATGTTTTCCTTGCTGAAGTATAGGGGAATATTTTAAAAAATCATGAAGAGGTATCATCAAAAATGAATTCTAGTTTTCCCAGTACCTATCCTTTTATAGGTTTTGAAATGCACAGTGAGAAATCATGAAAAGGAAAGAGATTTACACCATTGTAATATCTTTGACTATCATTTTTAGCTCTGCTCTTGAGAAAGAAGAAATTGTGGGCTGATGTTGAGAAAAGTGGTGTGCAGTTGTGCTGTATTGTTCACCATATTATGATTTATTTTTAGAAAGGTGGGAGGCGTGTTCTAATAAACATTACCTTAAAGAAATCCTGCTTTAAGGTTTGTACTAGGAAAAGCCATAAAATCTACCTTTCAGGTTTCTGATATAGCGAAGGAGATCCAAAACTTAATCATTATTTGTATGCCACTGAGGAATTCCTCAAAAATCACCAATTGGAACTCATTCATTCCAGTACTTTAGATTTTACACTACAGAAAACAGTAGAAAAAGGATGCCATGCTTGGATTCTGCAGATCATATGGTTTTGGGGGTGGGAAGAGAAAGAAGTTAGAGGATGAAAAATATCAGAAATGGAGGTGAATAGTTCAGGAGTGACCATGTATTATCTTGGAAAGGGTCACAAATTAGCTATAAAATCATGTTATACCTTTAAGTTGTGACCTCATAATAAAAATGATAAATAGTCAGTAGCATATAACAAGATTCATAAGAGAAATTTATTGGCCACTCTTGTGGTATAAATATATTGATATCAGGCCAGTGGGAAATAAAAAAACATCAGTAAATCATATAACATCTACAACCATACTAATAACATGAGCTGCTATAAGGTATAACCAATATTTTTATACCTGCAGAAGCCCCTCTGGCAAGGTATAGTCAGAAGGCATGAAAGCGGCATAAAGCTTGTTATTTCCCTCAGTTGGAGATGGCTTTAGCATCCCTTTTGATAGGTTGTGCAGAGAGCCCTTCCCAGTGACTTATGTTCCTTTTCCCTTCTCAGTTTATGAACTGTGACTATTTTAGAAAAACCTGATTATACATGACTTGTTATCCGTACAAAATCAGTCTCTTCTAAAAGGGCTACTTGTCCTAATACATGGGCTCACTCATGTTTAGACTCAGATAGAAAGCCAGGTTTAACTGGCATGACAAAATTGGCATTTTGAGATTTGTGGATGTGGGTTGAGTGGAAGGCTGGGCAAAACTCCAGAGGCATGTTTCAGAGGTTGATGAAAAGTTTCCCTTCAGTGAGACCCCTCCATAAAGCACACAGAAATCAGAAGGGAGAAGCACACAGAAGTGAAGTCCCTTCACTTCTAAAACAAAACTAGGCAGCCATCCTGTTAGGCTTTCAGGCCTCACCTGGCAGTCCCAGCAGCTTCTTTTGGCTCCTGCAGCCATCAGACGAGGTTTCATGGTGGCACAAAGTGTCTCAAAGAGGCAAATTGCAACAACTCTATGATGCAGAGCACTTCACTGAGGCAAACGATAGCCACCTCGTGCATTTCTAATGAGCAATTGTCTGCTTAGTTTGGGATGGGGTGAAGGGCTGTGGACTTGCTCCATCATTCAGCCAAGATACAAGTTTACTAGACTATATGGTGGCATAATGGATAATATGACGTCAGTTTTCTGGATTTTAAGATACCAAAGTAGAAAATATTCCAAAAAGATATGCCAGTCACCTCTAGCCAGAATACTCTCCAGATGTGTGGAATTCAGCTCCCAGCATTCATTAGCTTGCATGGCAGTTGTTGAAAATTCTAGGAGGACATCTCTATTGTGGAAGGCTGGTATATGTTACTCTCAAACTGTTCAGTTGTTACTTTCATAGGACAACTATTTAAATGTGGCACTAACATTGTGCAATTGCTTCTTTCAGGAAACCTGATGGACCCCTGACTGACTTCTAAAAGCTTAGCAACATTACTTTTCCATTGTTTTCCTTGGCTATAATTCTGTAGCTCTCTGTTTTACATTCTGATACTTTTATACTGATTTGACCATGTTAAGTTTGCCAAATGTCCTCTTCCATTTTTTTTTAAAAAAGCTACATGAAACCTATTTTACCCTAATTTTTTTTCCTGAAATTTAAATATATTTCTTGCTCAAAATGACAGAAAATCAGACCATCAACTGATGGAATAAGTAGGGCTGGGGGCAGGGGAAGGCTTGGGGTTGCATGTAGTCCTGGGGCTGCATGCTTCTCAACCCGTAACTAAATGGAGGATTGGAACCAATACTTGCTATTCTACCATTTTAAGGCTAGGAGAAAAGGTATTCCCCAACCAGATGAAATGAAATATATGCATCCTTTAAAAATTAAATATCCCCAAGTTTGCTGAAGGAATGTTATCCAAAATTCTAGAATAGAGATGGGTGGGGCAGGGGGTGGGATGTAGAAGATGGTAGAATTACAAATGTTTTTGGCCAATGAATGTCTGCAGATCTAGTTAACATACATGAAATGGTGTAAGTCACTTGATTCTTTTTAGATGAAAATCAAGGCTAATATGCGGACATGCACAGGTGAAAGATCAATTCATAGCAATTTACTGTATATAACACCCTCAACAGCTTGTTTTAACATTATGCCAACTTATATGAGAATCAAGCTTTAAGAAAAAAATAACTGGTTAGGAAAAGAAAAAACAGAGAGGGGGAAAAATGGCTAGTAAGTTAAATGGAACATGCAAGTCTTGTGTAAAATGGCTTTGTGGTCCACCTTGAGGCATAGCTTCTATGTGAACTGTGCAGTGATCTGATTCCAGTCAATAGCTGAAACTCAGACAACTGAATTGCTTTAGTAAATTCTTAAATTAAAGTATGCTTCAGGACCTCCTCTTAACATCCAGATCTAAGTATCTAATATGCCCCAATTCAGTACATCAAAGGAAAACTCCAAGTAAGGAATGACAAGGAGAGTCAATGATAAACAGGGAAGCAATGTATAATTGTTTACATTACACCTGCTTGCATTTCTTTAAAAGCTTAGCTTCAGTATTCCATGGCAACAATCCGTATATAAAACTATTATTTAATATCAGGTATGGTGATGTGTGTGTGTGTGTGTGTGTGTGTGTAAAAATAGATAGCTTCCTGGAGACTTAGTGTTGGAGATGTCAAACAGTGAACAGATGTTTGCAACTGCCCAATAATTAAGAGATTGGGGAAATATAGTTTAAATTAAAGATATGAGAATTATGGCATTCTGAATAATCCAAGGATTGTGTATCCTGAAACATATTGGCTATTTTCTAATCCACCAATAAGAAGGGAGTTCAGATTAATTTTTTTTTCTGAAGGTTGAAAAAAATCTGAGTTTTTAACAAACTGTTCTTGGGTGTTCTGATTTGTTCAGATGGAACTTGTTAGTAACCTTAAAAGTTTATAACTTTTTATCATGTCTGTTCAATAACAAGGAATAACATTTTTGCAGTCAGAAAGAAACATAATTAAAATAATAGTTCCACACAACACTTACTATAACAATATAACTTCCAACGTTATTCTCATGACCCTGATTCTTCTATAATGATCACTCAAAAGTAAGGTCTGTTTAGTAAAGGTGCCTGTAACTTTAATTAATAGTTTCCTCCTTGAAGCTTTTGATTTTGTTACAGCTATACTGTCTAGCATGGTAGAACATTCCTGTTGAATGCTTTCTTATGCATTCAGCTATTATTCGTAATTACTGATTTCCTTGTTTTATTTTTCCTTTCATTTTAAAATGCAAACTAGTGTTAAATGAGAAAGAAAATAGAAAGAAACCAGCAATTAAATTTCTTTTCACCCAGGATAGCAATTGATTAAGATGATGCTGCACCAAATAGGAAGCAAAAACAGGGGGAGAAGATGAAAAGAAGGCAATAATTAAAACCACAGTTATTCTGAAAAGCCTCAATGATGTCCTGCCAATGCACATTGGGCCAGGACTACAATTAAGTATTAAAACACAACTGTAACAAGAAGATTGAAGGGCAACACAGAAAACAGTGATAGCAATAGGCTGCAATAACTTCATCTGCATTGTCCACAAGAGATGAATCACTAAAGGAAGAGTGTCCTACACTGCTCAGGTAAAACAACTTTAGTTCTTCAGGTGCCCTCCTAAAATAATAATATTCAAGCACAGGAGTTTGCATATCAAAACTGGTGCAGTGCATTAAGCTTTTCTGCAGCTTTCCTATCTTTCTTAACAATTGTTTCACTGCCTTTTTACCTAATAGCCCAAGGGCTTCCCTTGCCAATTTTCTGATTTTGATAGATTTATGGACTGAAAGGGATTTAAAATTAGAATAATGTTTTTTTTTTAGCAATATGCCTGTCATGTTCTTATCGACTTACATTTATTTTTACAGTGTTTATGTTCCTTTCCTTTTTTCTCATTTGGATAAGACTTCTACTTCTTGACAGGAATTCCCCTGTTCTCCGTTTCTTTGACACTGTGCCTTATCCTTGCTGGCATCCTTGGCCTGTTTCCAAATAATGTGTTCTGAGAAGCGCAGACTCAAGTTTGAGTCCAGAAGTTGGGAACCTACTGAAGGCAATGATCTGCATGAGCCTGCTGGATTTTGAGTACCAAGAAAACAGTCTGAATGGTATGAGACTTATAAGAACATGATGGAACATAGGTAGAAACATGGTTCCTTAATAATCTTGCTTAATAAACATAACACCATTCGTGTAATTAGTTTTTTCATAGAATAGATGTAAACATGGGGACATGAAATAGCTAAGGGTTTTGGAGGTGGACCGGAAGTGTTTAACTTTCCTTCCCCAACCCCAAGATACATATTGTAGTTCCATTCTTGATTCGGTGCTACAGTGGGAAGAAAAGTATCTTGGCACTAGCTATTTCCTCTATAAAAATAATTTACACTAATTGCATGAATGGGCTGTTCCTAGTTTGGCCTTAGGTTTTGTAAAGCTGAAACCAATTTGATTGTGCCCAGAAAAAAGCCAGTTCACCTAAAGAGGTATTGTTTATGTTCAATTTGGTGCAAATAAGAGGATTTAAGTACCTCTTCATTGTGGGAACTCTCACTGGACAACCTCCATTTCAATAAAATAAAATAAAATAAATCACCTCCAACATTTATCTATGCTTTTTAGTAACTATAAACTTATAGTAGTGCTTTGATTTATTCTTGCTGTTATGCTGAGAGTTAAGGGTACATTTTGGTTTCGAGGAAGAAAAGAAAAAGGCAGGAGGAGGGGAGAAGGGAGAACATGGTCTAAATTGTTGGTTTCCTGCAACATTTTAGCGTCATTATTCAAACACTACTAGCTTGCTTGACTTCATAAAGAAAAAGCAGCCATTTACCCACTAGCAAAAGATATTAAATCATTTTTCTATTTTACATATTTCCAGCTAAGCTACAACCCTTTTCTGTTTTTTTCAAAGCAATTGTAGTTATGCATTTGTTTTCTAGATGCATTTTTCATCATGCTTTTTAATATCTTTATTCCAGGGTTGTTGTTGTTGTTGTTTTTTTAAAAGGGGAAGAGAAGGAAATAATAACTCATTATTGTGTCAGAGTAGAGGTGGAAAATCACAAGGGAGTCTTTGTTAAAATGTTTAAGTATTAATTTCTTTCATGATGAATTTTCATCTGTCATTTTCTTAATATCATGCACATGAAATAATCATGTCTTAAAACGGTCTGTAATCGAAGGACATTTTCATTTCACGATCACCCTGGGAATTGTAGTTCGAACCTTTTTTTTTTTTTATGTCGCTGTGATATAAGGACAAGGTCTATGCTCACATACGCGCACTTCCGCATTCTAATAATTCACTTACTCTTGCTGACTCTTACACCTATAAGTCTTTAATTATTGGTCTTCAGTGACAGCAGGATGGTGGTTTACATTACATATTTAGATCTCTTCAAGCTACCCAATAGCTATAGAATCTAGGTGAATTTGTTCTGGGCCCATTCCTCTCTGCAAAAAAATGACATTAACAGAGCAAAAACCCTCTCTCTCTTTCTCTCTGTCTCTCACACACCCACACCCACCCACATGCACATTTTGGTTTGTAACTTTTATGCCCAGGGGGTTGAGATTGCTCAACATACTGCATGAAAGAAGTCAATATTGTTCCCCCTCCACAGAGAGAGAAATCAAGACAACTGAGCTGAGATCATAATATCGTTCACTGAGGACCTTACTAGATATTATAACTACACCTCACAATGGTTTGCCATGTGTGTGTACATGTGTGCTAATGGATAAGGGGCGGGCAGGCAAACTTTTGCTAGCTGGGGGCCACGCTTGGGTTTTTTCATGTATTTTTCGGCAATGAGAACATTCTCCAACACTGAATGGCACTAAAGAAGAGAAGGCAGGAGAAGAAAGATAATGTTGCTCTCATATTTCCTTCCTACTGCCTGGCTCTTTCTCTTGTTGAAGGGCCAGTGATTATTTGGGAAGCTGCACATGGTACCAAAGAGCTGCATCACTTAATTTCCACTGAATTACTACTGATGCAGGCAGTGTTCCTTTAGCCAGGAAGCAAATGAAAGACTAGCATTTACTGAAGAAACACACACTCAATCCTTGGCTTTCTGGGGGCTAAATAAAGAATCAAGAACAAATCCTTGTTTAAATGACTGATAACAGAGGCACATTGCTTCTGAGTTGTGGTTTGTTGTTCTTGCTTTTGCAATTTCTGCCTAAGGAAAAACATGTGACTTCCTCTATCCAGACCACCAGTCCTCTGTGACTCCTGCATCCAGGAGACTTGAAGTTATTACTGAAGTGAAGGAAACTGTTCTGAGAGACTTTCTCTTTGCTGATGACTGCACCCTGAATACTGGCTCAGAGTCAGAGATGCAAGTCAGAATGGACAAATTCTCTACGGCTTGTGACAACTTTGGACTCACAATCAGTATTCAAAAGACCAAAGTCATGCACCAGCCTGCTCCTCATGCACCATACACAGAACCCAAAATCACAATCAAAAGGCAGAAACTACAGGCAGTGGGCCAGTTCAAGTACCTTGGCAGCACACTTTCCCGAGTCGTGACCACTGATACAGAAGTTAACTGCAGAATAGCAAAGGCAAGTTCTGCAGCAACAAAATTGAAGGTCTAGAGAGCCATGGTTCTCTATACCCTTCTGTATGCCTGTGAGACGTGGACTGTGTATCGAAGACATGCAAGACAGCTCAACCATTTCCACATGACTTGTCTTCGCAGAATATTAGGCATCAGATGGCTAGATAAAGTACAAGGCACTGAAGTTCTCTCTGAGCAAGTCTACCATCAATCCACATACTGCTGATGAGAGTGCAGATTGGGTGAGCAGGTCACGTCATCCGTATGCCAGACGAGCACATACCGAAGCAGCTCCTTTCTGGGATATTCTCTGCTGAGAAACATTCACATGGAGGGCAGAAGAAACATTACAAAGATACATTAAAGGCCTCCCTGAAGTCACTTGACATAGTAGACATGACCACCTGGGAAACACAATCACTCTACCTGGTGTGGCCTCATCCATAAAAGCTGTCAAGTTTACAAAGTAAGGTGCACTGTGGAAACACAATATAAGTGCGAGCTGCACAAGTCTACAGCCATCAGTGCAACAACTGCAGTGTCTACACATGCTTGCCCAACATGTGCCAGGGCATTCTGTGCTGAATTGGCCTGACCAGTCATCTTCGGATACACCACATTTAGTTTTAACATGACTAATGGTGTTGAGGTCTTCATCTATGATGATGGACGAACAACAACATTCTTTTAGAGACTTCTTGATAAGGAAATGCTTTTAATTGCAATGGCCTAAATCTCACATTTCTTTCCTTTGCAACTCTCCTATCCATTTTCACTGTCTTTCTTTATAGCTTGACTTCTCACTTTGAAGGCAGCCCAAATACCTGACTGAGAATCTGCTAGCTGGTGGTTGAGGGGGCATCTGGTTTCAGGTGGTTATTTTTACAGATCACATAGCCACTCACAGTATTTCTTTAGAATCAGAAATACACATTTATCCCCAATTGTGGTCTAAGGTCTGCCTCGAAAGATCTAACAGGGTCAGCTCTATCTAACATTTGGCAAAGCAATGTGAATGTATGACTGATCATTGAGGAATTCAACAACAGTTGAGTATTGATATCTCAGCAAGCCATACAAAATAATTCCTGCTTGGATTGCATTCACAAGTATGTTGCTTAGTGTGTATGTCACCTGGATTTGTTGCATGGACAAAGGTTTTAATTTTCACTCAGCCTAGCTGATGTTTTAGCATCCTTTCTGTAATTTGAATACTGAATTAAATAGCTGTATGACGCTCCTGTATGCTTTCCTTCTTTAGTAAGAGGAGATTCTGCAATGTGTGGAGTTATACTAAAACAGGAAGTATGAAAAATAATGCTTGTTGCACTGATGAAGTGAAAAAGATTGTGGATGTGGAAAAAATGCATGTAAGAGAATTAGTGTGGTAAAACATGAAGATGAGAAAAGATATGCATAATGGGTATGCAGAAAAAAATAGTTGCAAAGAATATAGTCAGAGAGAAAAAGGAATGGTTAAAATAAAAGAGGCAGAGAAAACACAGGGTGACTGATGGAAATAAACATATGTTTTGGAAGTGAGTGAAAATGGCTAAACAAGGAGCCTCCAGCAGAAGGAATTAAATAAAAAAAATAAAACTGATGAAACAATTTGGGATGAAACTGAAGTGAGCAAATGCCGAATGAAATATTTTAGAGATTTGTATGAAAATGATAGTGAATTTTGAAGAGTGGAATTGAATGCTATAAAAGTTAGCATCCAAAAATCCTGATGACAAGGAAGTTATAAATGTTATGAGAATGTTGAAAAATGATAAGGTGGCAGGTGTAGATAGTGTAACTGGACAATAAAATATAGATGGGTGGGACTATTAGTTATGTTTGCCACCTTGAGTTATATATAAAAAAGGCAGGATAAATAATAACAATAACAATAATAGTAGTTTGCTTAAGAAGTAGCTGTATGACATGCTTAACGTGTGCATGAAAACTGCACCTGTAGCTAACAATTGGGACAATGCATTTGTTGTTCACCTATAGAAGAGCAGGTTAGCATGAGTGAATGCAAGATCAGGTGGGGTGGGGGTCAGGGATTAATTTTCTAAGTATACCTGGGATGTTATTTGGCAGACTCCTGATGGAAAGGATACAAGAGGTGATAATGAGCAAATTTGGCAAATGTAGTCAGTTTTCTGCAAGCAGAGGATGTGCAGAACAGTTTTTATTCTTCAAAAGGTAATATGTATATAAACTGTGTGTTTGTGGATTTATAAAAAGAACACAATAAAGTGAATAGCTTTGAATCATGGAATGATTCACATGAATGTGGAGGTGAAGATTGGTTGCTGGATGTGATGGGCATGCCCTGGGTCCTGTTGGCTAAGGAATGCCAGCTGGCAGGACCCAGAAGGTGAGTCTTTTCTGCTGTAGTGCCCACCCTCTGAAACATTCCTCCTTCAGAGATCAGGTTGGTGTTTCTCAAGATCCCAAATACCTGGTTCTATACCTGGGCTTGGGGCCCTGATTGTGTGAAGGGACCCATCTCCTGGTCGGGTTAATGATTAACGATTTTTTAATTTCTCTTAGCTGCTATGTATTTTAATTTTTGTAGCTGTCATTGTCATTTTTATTTTTACTTTTAACATTGTTCACCACCCACAGTCTCTTGTTGAGATGAGTGGATATATAAATTGATTAATTAAATAAATAAATAAAGCATACATGAAAATAAATGGAATACATAGCAAGTTGATCAGGGGGTAAGAGAAGTCTGATTTTTACTTTTGATTGCTATATAAATAAATGTATAAGGAATGCTTGGGGTGGCAATTAATGTGTTTTGGTTTGGAATGTGAATGTATTTTACTTCTGCATGCAAATGATACCATGCTGTTGGCTGAAAACCTTAATCCTTTGCAGCAAATGTTAGCTAGATTATGTGATGCAGCCAGAAGTATAGAAATGAAAATTAATGTATCAGACTAAAGTGGTGCTGCCTGACAGTGAAAATGGAGTGAATTGTTTCAAGTTACTCATAAATGGCAAAACAAAGAAACAAACCGACAGCCGAGTACAGGGATTTGTATGCCTTACTTGAAAGTTTATTAAAGATGGGGAACTGGATGGAGAAATGCTAAGACATGCAAATATTGGTAGAATAATATGTGAATTGTTATGAAGAATGAACAAAAGAACACAAAATGGCTGTTTATAAGGTAGTATGAAAGTAAGAACTGTCTTGCAATGAAAAAGATAAAAGTAAGTAAAATGCAGTAGGAATGGTGTACCTAAGAATTGTGTTTGGAAAATAAGATCTAGGGTCAAGAATGCAAGGGTGCTATAGGAAATGTGGACTCAGTACAAAAGTGGGTGACCAGTATGAAAGAAATACACTGAGGTGTTTTGATCATATAGAGAAAATGAACGAGGATTGAATTGCAAAACAAATATACGAAAGGAGGGATGAAAGGGCCAAGTGGAAGGTGAAGACTGAGAAAGTCCTGGTTGGATAGAGTTTATGAGATCCTAAAGAGAGAGAGGGAGAGAGATGAGAAGTTTAAAGAACAAAAGGCAACTTAGGAAGCAGTGTATGGGCGTGATGAATTGTTTAAAGTAATGTAATGTTTTAATGTATTATTTCATTATAGCAAGATACAAGGCAGCATAGAACAGACCGTTGTCAGCAGGTGCATTAACTATCAAATACTTTAGCAAAGCAGCTGGTTTCAAAACTGCGAAACATTTTGGCTAATCAAAAATGAGTTGATTCTTCCTACTTGGTTTAACCCCCCCCCCCCCCCCAAACAAAACCTACAGAAGCTCCTTTATTTAGCACAGAGGGCCACAACTTTATTTGGCTCAGTGGACATATTTGAAATTTTGAGAACATCTCATGGGAACTCTCACAAAATGGCTGCCACAAAAGAGTGGAGATGCAGCCTGACCCTGATGTGCCAAATCATATATTTGCTCCAACAAAGCATTCAAAAGTACCTGTTACAGAAAGCTATAGAATTATGTGGTGATGTTTCTCACAATGCACATTGGTGCCCATTATATTTGAGGGGCCCTTAACTTAAACACCCCCCTTCCATTGCAACAGTCTCAGCACATCACAAGACCTCGCCTTCTCTTTCTCTTCTCATTCCTTCCTTTCTCCTCATTCCCCTTGTCTTCTGTTCCTCCTTTAACCCAAAAGGTCCCAGTATTTCTTAATGTGATTCCTATTTTTTACCATTTTGAACACTGGTAAGGAGAAGAAAAGACATGAGAAATGATTGATTGCCACTAAGAAAAGAAAGATTTATTAGTGTTTATCCAGAAATACTGGCTAGCCTGCTGTTGAGGCAACAGAGCCCAGCAGGTTGCAGATTGGGGATTTGCACCAACTCTGTTCCATACAAACATATTTATCAAATGTATGAGACACACACAGAGAGAAAGAGAGAGCGCATGGGACATAGGAGGGAGAGAGGGAAGCCCCCAGTATGTGAGGGGCCTGAAACATGTACAAGCTCAGCAGCAGCTGGGGCCCAGATCAGCTCTGAATTTAGGATCCTTAGCACAGCCTTTCCTGCCACCCCTGGCGTCCTCTCTCCATGCATACGCAATACTTTGCGTGCGTCTCTCCGGTCTGTGCTATGCAATCATTTTTCTCTCTTGGGTTCACTGAAGCAAGCAAGACATGTCAGTGCCTGATGAAACCCCATTTTCACTGATTAGCTCCCTTAAAAATATTTCATTTATCAGTGCCAAGATTTAAGTACTTCCCACTTGCGGGCAGCCAAGTGTGTCCTGTTGACTATGTAGCACGTCAATTTACATTGGCGGTGACAATGTTATCATAGGCGCTAATGTCATCTCTTGCTTTCCAGTCCTACTGCCTCCTTCTCCACTCCCCCCCACCCCCCGGCTCCCATGACTTGAATCTGGAAAAAGCTGTGTTCTATTTTCCTTCCCCTCTTCTCATCGGTTCAAAGCAGGGAGACGAAAAACTCTGATGGGGGTTTATGTATGTCTGTTAGTCATTTGCAAAGTCATAAATTTCAATTTCATTGGACTCCCTTCCATTATCACCTGGGTGTTCATTTATTCCCAAATAGAAATGTAATTTCCTCCAATGTTTTGCAAATGATACCTGGATAGAATCCCATTTCAATTTTACCAAAAGAATAATTTCTTCTTTCTCTTTTTTCTCCCCTTCTCCTCTCCTCTCCTCTCCTCTGCTCTCCTCTGCTCTCCTCTGCTCTTTTTTTTTTTTTTTTACTAAAAACATCTTTTGCTTTTCCCCTTCATATATATTCCTTCATTGGCTATATTGGTGAACTCATGCAAAAGAGAAACTCGCTTGGCTTTATTCTCCAATGTCTTTTTATTATATTTCAGAGAATTTTTTTCCCCTTGAAATGACAAAGAAGGGATTTTGGGGAGGTGGGGTAAAGGAGGGTCAGTGGGCACAGGGCTGTCAGATTTGCAAGCATACAAAGACAGAGTGGCAACATTAAGACTATGCCGGATTGCACTGCCTGAAATGAAATGAATAGGCTGAATTTACAGGGTGCCAAAGAACGCTGTATGAAATAAATAGAAGTGAATCAGAATCCATATTTCAAGCTTGCTGACAAAGTGCATTAACTAAAGAAAGGATACCTAGACTCTATCAAAGGAGGCATTTTAGTGGGGGCGTTACTTAACAGTTTATGACATGAGCCTATTCTGTTCCAGAATTTGCTAAGAACAAAATGTGCAGAATCTGTACGTAGACATTTAAGAGTCCAATAACCAAATCTATTCCTCAGGACCGAGGCCAAGTTAACCACCTTTCCAACTTCTGACTAATTGTATTCCTAGATTTAATATTAAAATGTATCCTGAGCAACAGCAGCTTTCCTTTACTTAGTGCCTTCCAGGTGAGTTGGACTTGACGTCCTGTGCTAGCTGGAGATGATAGAAATTTAAGTTGAATTCTTCTGAAGGGCACCAAATGGGGAATCCTGATGTGTAAGATGTACCTTCTTGTACTAAATGGGGAGGTTAAAATGGCACCATCGTTTACTGTAGCAAAGGAGATCAATCCCCTACCGTAATCACTTATTTGAAGGGGGCACAAGTGGGTAAACATGTAGCCCACCATGGTCTGGAAAATCTGCTATCATCAGGGCCAGAGCATTATTGTTGTTCTCCAACAAGATGATACAACCATTTCCCAATTTTATCAGCCTCCCCTTTGATTCTGACTCTGGCTATGCAGTTTGCCAAGCTGGCAATGCTCTTTTTATTTCAGAGAGCCAGGAGAGAATTTGTTTCCCTGGATGTGTTTTGACTCTGTTTTGTCCTCAGTCCTCCAAAGTGGCAAACGTTTTAGATAGGGAGAAAGTTTTATCAAACACTGATGAAAAGATGGGCATATTCTGGAAAGGTTGGAATGCAGCATTTTCTATCTGAGAAAGCTTGTTTTCCCTTCTAATTATAATCTTATTATGGTCACTTTTTAAATATATGTTACACATATACTGTATATTTAGCACTTACAATGTTACTTATCATTGTGTGTCTTTTTAATTTCATCTATGTACCTTATGGTAGAACAAGCTACAACAATGTTAATGAAGCTCAGTAAATACAAAACCAAACCAAGGTCAGGAGGGACTCTGAAAACAGTAAAAGATAACTTTTAATCCAAAGAGCACATTGTTGATACTAACATTTTAAACATCACTGTTTTAAAAAAATCTAATCAGGAGAAAGGCTAAGGATAGGTAGGAAAATTAGATTTAAATCAATTGTTATGAGAACATCCCCCAAGAGTTATCAAAGAACCAGGAGCAATAAAAATAAATAACAAGAATAATAGGAAAGTCATGTATTGTTAAACTGTAGGAATAATCATATCAGCTTGAAAATCACCCAAGAACAATAATATTATTGTGCATGGAGTTCCTGAATGATTAGGAGAAGAAAACAGCTTCTTGATTTCATTTCTTTAGATAACACCAGTTAAGCCAAAAATCCCCAAAATATACCTTGCCTATCAAATGAATTATTTCCAATAATTGGGTTTCCTAAGATTGAGAAGATTTTTGTAGAGAAACTAACAAGCAAAAAGAGATAAAACATTACTTGTCTTGGGTAGAGTGGGTGAGGGAACCTTTTGATGTTCAGAAGCCCACTTGTCATTGCTGGTGAGGCTGAGTGCTGAATAGTGTTGGGGAAATGTAACTGGTATGGCCAACCCTGGTTTAGGCAAGATTTGTGGTTTTTCTTTGTTTTATAATGGTGAGGTGCCTACTTGGGGGCTTATAGGATATTATTCATGTGTGTTTTCATCGCAGAATGATGGGAAACTGCCATGAGTTTTCAACTGTTATGTTCAGAAGTGTTCTGAGAGTCACAAAAGCCACGACAGAGAGCATGTGAAGCTCTGGAAATCTAGATTTTCCTTTTCTGATGTACCGAAATATTTCTAACATTGTGAGATACATTTTTGGGTTGTTGTTTTTTTCTCACATAGCCTAAAAATATCCTGAAAAATGCTATGTTGACATTCTGAACCAAATTGCATTTGTTTTGCACCAAGAATATGTATATGCTTAGGGAATTATAACTTCCAAACAAGAGCAATGGCAATGTAGATTAATGTAAACTATACAACGCTAAGATTTTAGAAGTAAAAGGAAGGACTTTCCATAACTTGTTCAGTTCACATGGAATGTATGTTACTATAAATGAAGTTGAAACTGATTTATTTAGAAATTAACTTGCCTATTAGTTAAAATGAATACTTTTAGAAGCTTACTGTATCATATATTAGGTTTTGGAGCATAAAGCCTAAAATTCAGCAGGTGTTTCAGTTTTCCTTATACAAAGAGACAGGCACCAGACTTGGCTTTGTGAGAGTCTCTTATATTCCCAGTGCACACAGTGGAGTAATAATTTTTTCTCCATATATGAGGATTTCTGATGCAAAAGGAAGGAACTGATGCAAAAGATGAAAAAAAAGTTAGTACTGAAGTCTGAGCCTTGAAAACCAAATTGTCATCAACATAATACTATCTCTTACCTTGGTTCTGTCAGCCAACTTCATAACTGACCATAGTCAATGCTCTGACAGATGGCATATTGCTTTTTTTTTTTTTATGGTACAGGAACTGGTTTGTGCATCTCCCATCCCCACGATTTTCTCCTTTGGTGCAGATAAATGGAGGAAACTATATGTTTGATTTCATTTTTATTAGCCACAATTGGTTCTTATGTCTGAATTTGGGTGCTCTGTGGTTATTTTTAACTATGATTGATCTAAACAAGCCATTTTCAACTTCCTCATTCAAGCAGAGTAAGAAAAATGTAGTTCTTGAAAATGGGGATCAGTCACCATCTTAGAGATCTGGAAGGGAAGGTGGAGCAGATATGTTGCAAATAATGCCAAAAACACGATTTACAATATATTAATCCCTGAACCAGACCAGTGTCACCATGAGTTGAAAAGGTCTTGAAGGACGAAATGGGTTAACTTTTACTACAGTATACTTATACCCATGGACAGTTGATATTATAGCCATCAAAAATGTGATGATTTTTTCCCCTATGGGGTCCATAATATGGATCTTCTATATCACATGATGATTCACCCTGCCTTTATCAGCTGCAGACAAGAATATTCATGGAAGACGGTGCAAAAATCCTTCTTCAGTTTTTTGTTGGACCATATATTAGCTTTGATTTTTGAATAGGAAGTTTGTTTTTCATTTGCTGCATTTATAGCCTGCCTTTTTCTATGGCATCTAGAGAAGTAGCAGTACCTACACCACCTTGATTGATTTCAAAAGTTTTGCAGGGTTAGGGTTACTTCAGTGGGGGACCATCCAGGAAGTCTTTATGCTGAGAAACTGAAAAAATATCCCAGAAGAAGGCAATGGCAAACCAAGACAACTGCATGAAAGCATCCATGTACGTCACCAGGAATCAATATGACTGTGCTTGACTATTGCTCAAACAGGCAAACATGAGTTCTCCCTTAGTTTTAACCATACAATAATAACCCTATGAAATAAATTGGGTTGGAGGGAGTGCATGGCCCAAAGTTATCCAATGGGTAGCTCAGCCACTATGGTTCTCTGGCTCTACTTGGGAATATTCTTAAGACCTGAAGTGTGATTATGTTTAAAAGGTTTAAAAATATAGCCACATCTCAAGCTAAGCTTCTCCCAGCAGCAATGTTCCTCTGCACTTTGAAAATGAGCCCACAAGTACCCATGGCAGTATACTGAAAAAAGATGGATCATTTCAGTACCGGGATTGGCAAAGGATTCCTCTCACTCTAGAAGAATCTTCCCCAATCTTGATACCCTTTATACATGAAAACTTCAACTCTCCAAATTCTCTGCAAAGATCAAGATGGTTGAGGAATTCCAGGAGTTGTAGGCCCCACAGATCTGGAAGTCACCAATGTTGGATAGTTTCCCTGGAGAAAAGAAGTCTGTCAAATGTCAGGTTATTTTCAAGCAGAGATACTGTTTAATGTAGTTCCAACTTGTTCTGAAAGTCTACAGTACTGTGCAAAAGTTTTAGGCAGGTGTGAAAAAATGCTGTAAAGTAAGAATGCTTTCAAAAATATATATTGTAATTGTTTATGTTTATCAATTTACAAAATGCAAAGTGAGCAAACAGAAGAAAAATCTAAATCAAATCAATATTTGGTGTGACCACCCTTTGCCTTCAAAACAGCATCAATTCTTCTAGGTACCCTTGCACACAGTTTTTGAAAGAACTCGTCAGGTAGGTTGTTCCAAATATCTTGGAGAACTAACCAGAGATCTCCTGTGGATGTAGGCTGCCTCAAATCCTTCTGTATCTTCATGTAACCCCAGACAGACTCGATGGTGTTGAGATCAGGGCCAAACCATCACTTCCAGGACTCCTTGTTCTTCTTTATGCTGAAAATAGTTCTTAGTGACATTGGCTGTATGTATGGGGTCATTGTCCTGCTGCAGAATAAATTTGGGGCCAATCACACACCTCCCTGATGGTATGGCATGATGGATAAGTATTTGCCTGTATTTCTTAGCATTGAGGACACCATTGATCCTGACCAAATCTCCAACTCCATTTGCAGAAATGCAGCCCCAAACTTGCAAGGAACCTCCAGCATGCTTCACTGTTGCCTGCCGACACTCATTATTGTACCGCTCTCCAGCCCTTTGGCGAACAAACTGCCTCCTGCTACAGCCAAATCTTTCAAATTTTGACTCATCAGTCCAGAGCGTCTGCTGCCATTTTTCTGCACCCCAGTTCCTATGCTGTCATGCATAGTTGAGTCGCTTAGCCTTGTTTCCACATTGGAGGTATGACTTTTTGGCTACAATTCTTTTGGCCTTCTCCGGACAGTAGATGGGTCCCACTGGTTTCTGCCAGTTCTGTGCTGATGGCACTGCTGGAAATCTTCCAATGTCAAAGGGAAGTAAGCATGATGTGTCTTTCATCTGCTGCATTAAGTTACCTTGGCTGACTACTGCATCTACGGTCCTCAACGTTGCCCATTTCTTTGTGCATCTTCAAAAGAGCTTGAACAGCACATCTTGAAACCCCAGTCTGCTTTGAAAGTTTTGCCTGGGAGAGACCTTGCTGATGCAGTAGAACTACCTTGTGTCTTGTTGCTGTGCTCAGTCTTGCCATGGTGTATGACCTGTGATATGAAACTGTCTTCCACAACCTCACCTTAGTAGCAGAGTTTGGCTGTTCCTCACCCAGTTTTAAGCCTCCTACACAGCTGTTTCTGTTTCAGTTAATGACTGTGTTTCAACCTACATATGAAATTGATGATCATTAGCACCTGCTTGGTATAATTGGTTAATCATACACCTGACTCTAATCCTACAAGATCCCTGACTTTGTGCAAGTGTACAAAGTGTGCAAGTGTAAGAATTGATGCTGTTTTGAAGGCAAAGGGTGGTCACACCAAATATAGATTTGATTTAAATTTCTCTTCTGTTCATTCATTTTGCATTTTGTAAATTGATAAACAATTACAATATATATTTTTAAAAGCATTCTTACTTTACAGCATTTTTTCACACCTGCCTAAAACTTTTGCACAGTACTGTATATCTATCTTTTGTAGGTCTCTCACTGTGGAAAATCTGTTGTCTGACTTTTTCTGAAAAGAGAACATCTCCTCCTTTTGCCCCATACATTCTTTGCTTTGCTGCTTAATTTACTATGTGAGATCCTTTGTTTTAGCCATCACCTTGCCTTTGTTTGTTCCAGGGCAAATTAGATCATTGTTGTTGCTGCCACCAACTCTAATAAATACCTATGACATTTTATAAATTGTATGTGTACAGCCACAGTTTCTGTAACCTAGAAACATTAATGGCTACAGACTAGAGATGTCTCCTGAATTCTTCATTGGGCAGCTCATACTTCTGCCAGGAGTGTGACACAAAAACATGTTTATGGCAGCAGAACTGAGGAATAAAAGCCAATATACAGTAGTCTCATAATTTTGAGTATGTTGCAAAGAAGATGGAGACAGCCCTTTTGTTACCCCAAGAATCTGCTCTTAGGTAGGAGCAAGCCTATGATTAACATAGCACCAACTCATAATGTATGTGGCCTTAGTCACATATACAGTATAGTCATACACAGAAGAAATTAAGGAAGCATATAGGTGACTTTATTTTTTTTTTGGCCGTGATGTGAACATTCATGGAATACTTTTCAGGTGCAGTTTATAGTAAGTCCAGAGACATAACAGTTAATGATGGCAAACTTTGTGGACAAAGTTCAAAGGGAATAAGTTGGGTTCTCCTAGTTTTCCTATTGATGAGCTCCCCACCCACCCACCAAACCACAGTCTCATATCTCTGATGTTTGTCCCAGTGCTGCGTTCCTCCCCTTTTCTCCTAGATTAAAGCATTATAGTTGCTTATAAAAAGAAAGTGAGGTTAGAGAGACAAAGAGAGGGTAGTGGATGTTTACCACCCAAATCAAGTCAAATTGCTTGTACTTTGCAAACAGTAATGGTTGGTGAAGAAAAGAAAAGCCAGTGTGCCCTTATGCCTGCTGGAAAATTACTGGGGAGAATAATCTCAGTCCTTGCTCTACTTTAACTGTTACTTTCATGACTAATGTCTTTCATGCCAAGGTAGTAAAAACTGATAGAGCATAACAGTAGCATGAGCACAAGTCAAGATTACAATTATTGGATTATCTAATTCAGTGTTTCTCAACCTTGGCAGCTTTCAGATGTGTGGACTTCAACTCCCAGAATTCACCAGCCAGCATGCTGGCTGGTGAATTCTGGGTGTTGAAGTCCACACATCTGAAAATAGCCAAGGTTGAGAAACACCAATCTAGATGCTGCAGACCATAGAGCAGAGTTCTGGAAGGTTTCCCCTCCTTCCAACAGCAATCTGGCTATCAGTCGCTCTCCTGATGTATGTTGTGTCAGAAAATTTGCAGTGCACATAGATGTCCTTGAACTATGGGTATAGGAGCCTGGTATTTGGTCAATCTAATTCAGTATATGGGTAGTCCTCACTTACTGACTGCAATTGAGGCAGGCAACTCTGTCACTAAGCAACACAATTGTAAAGTGAAAAGTCCCATGACCCCACCCAACTTATGACATCAGTTCCAGCTGCAGTCGTTAAGCCAATACCATGGGTTGTTAAGCATGAAGTCACATCACTTGCAACTTCCTGCTGGCTTCCCTATTGACTTTGCTTGTCAGAAGACAACAGGGAAGGTCACAAAAGGTGATCACATGACTGCAGGACGCTGCAACTGTCATAAATTCACACCAGTTGCCAAGTGTCTGAATTGTGGTCACATGACTGTGGGGATGCTGTGACAGTCACAACTTCAAGAACTGATCGTAAGTCTCCTTGTTCATAATTTTGAACGGTTGCTGAACAAGTGGTCTGTAAACAAGGACTACCTGAAGTGAGATGAACTGTATGTCTGTTTAAAAATTTTGTTTGTACTATTTATGCCCTGTGTTTCTACCAAAAGTAACACAATAAAATATAGTCCAGAATTTTCTATTTCTGGATCAGTTGTGTATTTAAAAATACACAAAAACTCTTCTTTTTGTATACTTTTTCCTAATGTATGCCTTTTTGAATGTGATGTTAGCCAGTACTTCTATTTTTGCTGAAAATTCTCTGCAATATAAGGCATTTTTGTATTTCATTTAAAATATATGCATTTTTTTTTGCACACCTTTCTCCAGTATATGTATTTGGTACATGATTTTTAATTGAAGAACTGCAACACAAAATATGCAGTGGTATAAATTTTTGAAGCGTAACAGTTTTGATTCACATATTGGCTTGAAATTCAGTGAATGTCTCCTGCATCAATAACTGTATCTTCTTATTTTCTCCAACATATGAGCATGAGCATATTGAGCACTATATACTCAATATACTATATTTGGAATATTTCAATTAAGATGTTATATTAGATAAAGCATTTTTAAGTATACATGGTACTAAAATAAATAAAAAGCACAGATGGAGATAAGTAATTTTTGATACAATACATGTCAAAGATCAGACACTGACTACTGGGCTTATCAAGGAAACACAGTGAAAATATTCCAAATCGAGCTTTGATGTGTGGGTTCCTATGGTGATTTTCCATATTGTGCCTTAAGCCCAAATGAAGCAATGGCTGAAACTTTCCCATGCTAATCCTCATTCTTCTGAAATCCATAGTATTATAATTAATGCGACACAGGGGAGTTGCTCAATATTTATCAAAAGCAGGACTGGTTGATGGAGCTTACAATCTTGACTTCTTAGGTTGAGAGAACAAATAAAATCATCAAGGCTGGCTGAAAACACGTTGATGGCTTTAGAACAGCAGAAGCTGTTATACTGGCAGATAAATGTTATTTCAGCACTGGCCATAGGACAGCATTCTGCACTTCGCTTGAGGGTATCAGACTAGCTTAGGTAACGGAGCAGGCTGACAAAAACAACTTTGTCCTATACCTTGAAGCCGTTCAACAGCCCCCAGCATCCCCAGCTTAAGGCAGCTGCCTCAGATTATAGGATTAACTTTTGTTATCTCAAATATTTTGAGGTTTTGTGTCCTATTTTACATTCTTTGCTTTTCTTGTTCTTTGATTCTCAACTATCATAATCTAAGCCACAAAGTCCTATAGTCTTGGACTAGACTAGGAATACAAAACCCCAAAATGTAAATACAGTGGTACCTTGGGTTACGAATTTAATCCGTTCCATGACTCTGATTGCAACTCGATTTGGTCACACCGCGAGGCAAATTTTCCCATAAGGTTCAATGTAAATACGGTTAATCCGTTCCTCCCTCCGAATTTGGTCACGCCGCGAGGCAAATTTCCCCATAAGATTCAATGTAAATACATTCTTGCCAAGCCTGCTCTGCATTTTCTTTGGAGCCATGCTGACAAGCACACCAAAAACCTTCCAAATGCCACAAAACACACCACAAGCCTCACCGAACGTCTCCTTGCTACCGCGATCTCGCCCACAGGAAGCTGCGATCATGTGGCAGCAGGGCAAATGGCCACGGATCCAGTTCGTAGCGCGGGGTGGAGGTCGCACGATGAGGTAAATTTTTGGGGCCGGAGCTGATCGTATCGCGAAAAATTCATAAGGGGGGGCGTTCGTAACCTGAGGTACCACTGTATTCAAAACTAACTATAAATAAGTATCACATACATCAGTGTTGTCCAAACTTGGCCACTTTAAGATGAGTGGACTTCAACTCCCAGAATTCTGGGAGTTGAAGTCCACTCATCTTAAAGTGGCCAAGTTTGGACAACACTGACATAAAGTGAAGAGGGAAAGGAGTAGGAGAAATTTTTGGTCCATGAGATCTATCAAGCAGTGGAACAGCCAGCTTCCCAGAGTTATACTGTAGGCGCTCCCTCACTGAAGGTTTTCAAGCAAGGGTAAGACAGCCATTTGTCTGGGATGATATGAAGATTCCCGCCCTGGGCAGGGATTTGGACTAGAAGGCTAACATGGACTAACCCTATGATTCTATGAACTTTTGCTTTGATAAGCTTCTGCCTGGGTAACTCTGATCCAGCCCATAAAGTATAACTATTTCCATTATAAAGACACCTCCATATCAGCTGATAGGGGACCCACTTTGGTGTAGTGGTTAAAGCATATGGCTAGAAACTGGGAGACCATGAGTTCTAGTTCTGCCTTAAGCACAAAACCAGCTGAGTGACCTTGTGCCAGTCACTTTCTCTCAGCCCTAGAAAGGAGGCAATGGCAAACCACTTCTGAAATCTTGCCAAGAAAACTGCAGGGACTAGTCCAGGCAGTTGCCAGGAGTCAACACTGACTTGAAGGCACACGTGTACACATCAGCTGATAAGCAGCTTTAGATTAGTAGTAAAGATTGGTGATAATATGCGGAATAGCCCCCATTAAAACCCCATAAAGTTACCATAAAAGGACTAAATCTAAGTTTTACAAAGGGAAAGTGTAGGATGTGGGCATGCTTAGAGAAGATAAATGGGAGATATGTTAGTACCCTTGAAATATCTGAAAGGGTAACTCATAGAAGAAGGCCATGTTTTATTTTCCATCATTCCAGACTATAGGACCAGGAATGATAATTCTGTTTCAGGAAGGCAAATTCCAATAGAACGTTAAAAACCTTCCTGTCAGGCCTAGCCCAAGGAACTCCAGGAGACCATGTAAATTCAGTCCAGCAATGTTTATTAGCTACAACCTCCAGCAAGAATCTTCCCAGACTGAAACCCAGCTCCCAAGTAACGCCAGTCACAACATAGTGAATTCCTCAGGGAGGTGCCAGCCTCATCCTCTTATCTCTCCCCCGCTCCTCAGGAGATGAAAGAACATGTTTTCCTCCCTGAGTCTGGCCTCCATAATTCCATTCCATCACACTTCCTAATTGTAAGAGCAATCTGACAATTACCCATTGAGGTGTGGGTTATCCCTTTCACTGGGTCAGTTCAAGCAGGGGCTGGATACCATTTGTCAGATATGCTTTCATTTGGATTCCTGCCCTGAGAAGGGATTGAACTCAATGGGTTGAATCAATCCTAATTGATTAGATTATAGCTATACAAATATGTGTCCTTTACTCTGCATTTTACTCTTAAAAGTCAAAGCCCATTCTTCTGTGCTTCCGTTGTTGGACAACTTTCATGAAGTTTTCCATGAAAAAAAGGGTTGCTATAGTTCCAACAGGTAAGCTCAAACACTTCCATTCCTTTTGAAATTATAGTTCCAACATTATAAAGTACTTATTTTTTTAAATCCTAAATGCTTTCTTCTGGCAAATTCCAAAAGACCAATTTTTTAAACCAAAGTCCAAGTGTTATGTTATATTATTTTAATGGAATGAGTTAATTAAAACTTTTAAAGACACAGGGCATTGAAAAGATCTCCATCCCAAATTACCAAGATTTGTTGTTGTTGTCATTAAAAATGCTTTTAAAAATCTTTCACTTTTTTTCACTGAACATGTTTAATTTTCTCCAATTAAAATTTAGTGAACATTTAACTTTATCCAGAATATAAGTATAGTTTGCCTCCACAAATTAAGTAGGTAATAAGCTGAATCTATCATTGGAACAGCAATCTTCAAGACTGCTTCTCATTAGATACATTGTATATGTACTGAAGGAGAAGAATCATTAATTACAACGTGGACATGCTGTGGAAATAACAGCCATTCAACATACATATACAAACTATTTCATAAGAACTAACACTGAGGAGCAGATCAGAAGCGAATATCTGCAGCAATCTTTCAGCTTTGCTGATTTATGGGAGGGATGGTTACAGAATGCTTTATTCTCATGAAACTAACAGGTCAATTGTTTAAATGTTTGAATAAACTCTATTCCTCTTTCTCTGAATAGCTATTAAGGATTCGGATGCTGTTTTGTCTCCCAAGTCTCATGCGGTTTCCTTGATGAGGGTCATAATTCAAATAGATCCATTATCTTGGCACTCATTGCCCCCCAATGAAGCAAATGTAATTATTACCCAATTAATTGGGTTTTCTGTTGATTCTCAGTTTGTGGCTTTATTATCAGCCTATTATTATATAAAAATAATGTTGACAGGCCCTATGGGCATCATTTTAATTTAACACCGCATGTCCATGAAATGGTAATAAACTTTTATGCATTGTCTTAAACACTGAATCTCTCCAGAGTGACATTTATTTAAAAGGTGCTCAAAGACTGAAAATACTATACATTTATCCTTGCCTGTTTATCTGCTCACACTGATCATACTTTTATTTTGACTAGCCATGAAATCTCTCTTTTTTTCTTTTTTTTTTTAATGGAACATTACACTTTTGGGGTTGTGTCATGGTTGCTGGGCAACATATATTAGAATACTGTTTGGTATAAAAAGAGGAACAGTGGTCTAAATTTAGCATGTCTGAACTTTATATAGCAATTTGGGTGATCAAAGCACTTGGCAAGTCTGATTGATTAAAAGCAAAATAAAAGCAAAAAGGAACTTGTTACAGTCATCTTCCCTGATTTGCTGCTGTCCAAATGTTTAAACTTTAACTTTCCTACTGATGTTTAAAACACATCTGGAGGGTGTCAATTGGAAAGGGCAAGTACAGAAGCTGAGACAAGCTATGAGTTAGGAAATTCTCAAGGAAATGTCTTCCATCTCCCATATTTTCACATCCTAATTTCTCCAACCCTCCCTCTGCAATTTGGGGAATTGTAGTATTGGATTACCTTACAAGTATATTGCAAGCGCTATCAGAGAGTGTATACAAACACCAAATTGCTACATGAATACCATTACATGCACTAGACCATAAGGCTGTATACTGTGATGTATTAAAATTTTAATTTTAATTCAATACAATTTAGAGGCTGCCCAACTCCAAATGATTCTGGGCAGCTTACATTTTTTGAAAAAAAAGTAGGAATAATTTAAAAAAGAGACAGATCTAGAAGGCAAACTGTATCTAATAAACAAAACATCCTACGGGGGCTTAGCCACCACCTTGCCCTAAGGCCTGGGAGAATGGCCAAATATTCAATGACTTTCTGAATGTCATCCGGATAGCATCTCTTGGGCGGGGGGTGTTTCAGAGAGCAGCACTGCAGCAAATTAGCCTTCCTCAAGTAAAGCTCAATTGCTGATAACCACATAGTTTTCTTGGCAAGAATATGGAAGTGGCTTGACCTTCCAGTGTAGCTAATAGCTCTGAGATTTCCTTATGGTCTTCCATCCAAGTATTCCTTAGAATATTTAAGATCTCTGGAGATGGCTCTTCTTGTATACTCTTATTATTTGTAACAAGAGAGACAGAGCTTTTTCCTCTGGTGGTAGCACCATAACTTCAAAACTTCTCAAGATCTTGACATCCTTCCTTACCTTCTTCTTGGTTCTTCCTCCTATGGGCCTGGAAGACAGAAACAGCTAGTGTCCTTGAGTTGCTGGCTGTGTCTTCCCATCCTGTAATCAAAGATGAAAGGTGGAGAGTGCTCTCACGTCAGGTGGGTCAATGGAACTGTGGGGACGAGGCCAGGGCTCTTCTTTTTGAATGCTGCGATGTTGCAGCCTGAAAGGCACTCCTCATGTCTGGTACTTCCAAGGATATAGCAGGCAGGCTGACCACATGCTTGAAGATCTCAAGATGTTGGTTGTAGCATGGCCAATTTTATTTCTCCCTCAGCCAGTTCTGTTGCACATTTGACCTACAGCAAGCAATTGACTATTGCTCTTTGTCCTGGATAAGCCTGGGTGGAATGAGGAAAATAGGCTACACTACATCCTAGCTTTTGTGACTTGAGGAATCAGAGGACTTTAGGAGTCATTTGGTCATTTTCACTATTCAGGGGCCTCCACTATTCAATAGAAGGATACCTCCTCACTTTTCCAGATACCACATCCAAGGAGCCTTCTAAACAGAACAGTTCCCATGATCCATAAGTTGCAGCATGTAACCAAAGTCTGGTGTGATTATGAGATTGGGCTGATTCATCACTAGGGTGCTTCTGTAACATTGAGGCTTGTTTTAAAGTGTTGGCATGCAAGGAATTTCCACCCTTTGGGGGACGGGGGGCAAACAATCCATCAAGCAAAGATTCATTCTTCCCCTTTATAGCCAAAAACTACAGAAAGAGAGCAATCAAAGGCCCTTTAAAAGATGAACATTCTGTAAGGGGGGGGGGGATGGAGGAGGAGGAGGAGGAGGGAAAAGAGGAGGGGACAATCCAAGATAGCTCTGAGGTACATTTCAATCTGCATGGTTCAGGAAGGCAGGAATTTTCAATCTCCGCTCTATCATTTTCAATATCATTAATCCTAAGCACTCCATTTTCCATGCTTGCCCGCCCAGGCCCTGAGAGTGAGCGACACACAGAGTGACACATATTCATCACTTGGCACTCGGTGCTGTGAAGGCTGTAATATAATATTAGTCTTGGGTGATCGTATCTTTCTCTGTAGCCTCAGCACCGAGGACAGTAGATGACACAAATCGATCACCTGTGACATTTTTGATTTGGTGTCACTTCTACTGTTTCTGCCATTTGTTTTGGCAGTTAAGAGGTAATTGTGTGACATTAGTATGAAAAAGACTTACTTTTCCCCAGCATATTTTATATAGATATAGATTTTGCTCCTCGGGCAGGAATAGAGGGATCTATCCCTTTTGTCTTTATTTTTTTCTCTGAATATCTATGTATGTGGGAAGGTAGGGAAGGTGTCACAACTATAGAAACCTTGGTGTCCTTAGCATTACTGCTTTAGGGATTTCATACCACAATACTGCATTTTTGGAAGTCAGCCAGTCATTTAGAAAGTGGGGCTTAAAGTCTAATTCTCTCCCAAATGGATGTGCAGCTATCTAAAGGGAGATCAATAGATGTGGGGCCACTGAGCCATCATAGACTCATACTGTAGCAAAGGACCATCTAGGCCAGAGTTTCTCCACCTTGGCAACTTGCAAATGTGTGGACTTCAACTCCCAGAATTCCCCAGCCAGCATTCTAGGAGTTGAAGTCCACACATCTTCAAGTTGCCATGGCTGAGAAACATTGATCCAGTCCAACTTACTACTCCATATAAGGATCAAAATTAAAACAGGTGGCCAAGAGATGGCTCTATAATGTCTGCTTGATCTACATGGTGTAGCCCAACACTGACATAGGGTGGATAGTGCAACTGCAGGCTGTTAAAGCTACCACATCTCTGCCCTCATGTATTTTGGGCACCCTCCCATCTTGGATTAAAAGTCAGTCAATGCTAGTTATTGAAAAAATCAAGTGGACATTTCTTCCCAAAACTCCAATCTGATGGGTTTCATTTTTCTCACTTGGCATTAAACAGAAGCTACAGACCAATTTAGTTCAGTAGAAGATATTCTTAAAAAAGCCCCAGTGGACCAGACACTGGTAATCCTATCTCAATTACTGTCATGTAGACTGTGTGGCCCTGCCCTTATGCATGGACCAGAAGCTGTAGCTGGTGCAAGATGCCAATCCTATGTAACATTGTTGAAAGAACTGCAGCAGCTGCTAATTTGCTATGGGGTCAAGTTTCAACATTTGCTGTTCATCTATAAATTTAATCTAAATAACTTGTGATCCTGAAACTTGAGAGATTGCCTTCTCCCATAAAATAATGTATGCTTGACTGTCTTCAATAGAGGCACTCCTAATTAGCACATCCTGTGGATATTGATTTGGTGTCAACCAAGAAGAAAGGCTTTTCTGCTGTGGCATTTATTTTCCAGATTTCACTTCCCCCAAAGATAAGGTGACCAAATGTCCAGTTTTGCTGGGACAGTTCTGTTTTGAACAGAAGCGTCTCAGGTACCAGAGGTACCCTCACTCTCAAACCAGGAAAGCATCCTTGTTTCCTTTCCAGGAGCCAGTAGCAGTGAAAACAGCAGGAAACTTAAGCTGCAAAAACAGCAACAAGTTAGTATTAGTTGCCCCACAGGAAACAACTTCCATGTTCAAAACTTATTGTCCTAGGACTTTCATAACCAGACTGCCAAGATTTGACTAGATGGCAGCAAAGATTTTTTTTTCTGTATCTCTTTGCTGCCACCATGTGGTCATCTGGATTTTTACTTTTGGTATTTAGTAGCCCTAACTACCTGTGTAAATACTTAAAGAAAGGGATTAACATTAATCAAGATAGAAATCATCATGTATACTATTTTTTTTCTTAGAAGTTCAATATACCTACCTTAAAGATAAAGCAAATGCCTAACTTAGTACAACTCAGGCCCAAGGGGAAGATATTTTATGTATTCTGGTATTTTGCAAGGTACTGCCCCACTACTCATGGCCTTTGTTTTATAAGGTTTGTATATTTTAATGTTTCATCTTCCGACTCTGCACATTTCAGCATATTGTAAGTTTTATAAGCATTTTAAAATCACATTATGTCTGGAGGTGTGAAGCCAGACAGGTGTCATGATATAACAGCAGAAGTTGCAGCAGTGAAGCTGCATGGACGTTGTTAAAATTAAGCAATAATTGTGAACCTGGCCCTGACATTCATTTTACTTTGAAAACACCACAAGATGTTCATCTGACCAATTCCTACTGATTGATTGACTGATTGATTGATTTAAAGTAATATGACAAACTGTGTCTCTTATTTATGCAGTCTTTGATGCTACCTCATTTATTGAAGGCACAGCGTCAAAAACAGACTAGTAAAAATTATTGGTTTGCAGCATAATTTGTCTGAAATGAAATATTATTTATTTCAATTACCCAGTGGTGCAAACATCAAGGTCATTATTTAACTTGAAACCAGCTGTTTCCCCCCCCATCAATATTTATACACATTCAGCTGCATTAGCCAAGTTGCAAATGCTGATTATTTCATTATCTTTGTGAACGTTCCAGAAGCTAGTTGATGATCATTCACTGAAGTAGCCAGTATATTAATAGTAAACTCATTCTCCAAAAGCAGCTTTTTAGGTTGCCAAAAAGATATCATTACACAGAAGGAAACCCTACTGGAAGGAATCTTAAGTGTCAAAAGCAAACAAACAAAAGTTTAGAAGTAAAGCTAATAGGGATCCTCAGCTGTCCCTGCCAACCATTCCACTGAGAAGTAAGGATGCTTTGTATCTGATGACAGAGAGTGGAGCTCAGATGCCTTAGAAAAGGCAGTGGCTGGCTAGCTGGAAGCCTAAAGTATTCTACACTTAATGGTTTGTTGAAAGCCCTACTTATACTTGGTTCTGGAATTAGACGGTAACCACAAGAATTTATGAACTGGATGGTGGCTCTTCTAATGTATTACAAAATGTAATACAAAGGATTAATGTATAGAGACTTCATTCTACCAACGAAGGTATGTATGGTCATGGGCATGGTCTTTTTAGATGTAATGTATGGCTGTGAAAGCAGGACCCTCAGAAAGGGTGAACTAAGAAAAAATGATGTCTTTGAACCGTGGTGCTAGAGAACTTTGTGGAGAGTATCTTGGATAGCAAGAAGAAAAAACAATCCAAGATGAATTAAACTCACTGGAAGGATTAATAATAATAATAATGCAGCTAAAGCTTAAATATTTTAAACACATAATGTGGAAGCAGATGTCTTTGGGGAAGACCATGATGCCTGGAAAAATCAAAGACAACATAAAAAGGGGCTGGCAGAAGATAAGATGACTAGATATTAGCATTGCTATCATAAGCAGGCACTTACAAGAACTCAAAGAAGCAATTAATGATAGACAATCCTGATGTGTTGGTTGTCCATTGAGTCACAGTGAGATGCAAATGAATGACTAAACAACTACAAATTTTCCCAATATTCAGCTGCTCTATCTTGAATAAAAAGCAGTGGATAAGATATGACGTCAAGTGAAAAACATGGCAAATGTTATTTACAGAAAATTCCTAGTGTAGCCCATTGATCTGATCCCAACGCAGTGTTTCTCAACCTTGGCAACTTTAAGATATGTGGACTTCAAGCATGCTGGCTGGGGAATTCTGGGAGTTGAAGTCCACACATCTTAAAGTTGATAAGGATGAGAAATACTGGCTTAGATCCCCATGTGGAGCATAACAAAAGTGATGGCAGCAGGGATAATTTAAACATTTGGCATCCCCAGGCCCAAGCCTTTGAAACTGTCCACCTTTAATGCTTACATGGGCCCTCCATTGAAAAAGTAACTACCATTTTAATTCCCAACACACTTCCTCTTCCACTAATGTAGACAGAAACCAGCAAAACAGCTTTACTGTGGTCCTCAGACCTGGTGTCATGTGTATCCCTGTTGAAAAGTATTCCAGAAACATAGCACCCCAGCACCAAAGGCCCTGTCTCTGGTCATTACCCTAGTTAACCTCTTGTCCACTTGTCTCAGACATCTCACCTGTGAAGCAAATGCAAAAGCAGTTTAGAAGATACCATTATGAGTAGGCAGATGGAGTGTAACACATGCCCTGATGGATGGATGCTCTGTGCTCCCATAAGCTCATCAGATGCTCCCTACCAAGTTGAACGTGTTTAACCTAGTCAGGAGATAAATTGCTCCCCTTGTCAGTTTTCCATTTAAAATGCAAACGAGATTTGACAGAGTAAACTGAATAAAGATTTGGATCGGATAATCCAGTAAAAGCTAATTACTAAAACAAAATGAGACACTGAAGCACAGCCTCTCTTCTCCCTCGCTGCCTAACGAGGCTCTCTCTTTGATGAGTTCCCTGCCTCCAGTATCAGCGCTTTCTATCAAGGAACGCAAGCTATTAGCTCCTTTTAACAATTTATGACGCTCAATATACTGATTAGGAGCCTGTGATACATAATTTAAAACCACTTGGATGTCCTGTGGCCAGTTAAGAAGAAAGCAATGAGTTTGAACAAACCTTGCTAATTAGAGCTCTTGATGGCTTCTGATTAGGATTCCTAATTAGGTGTCCTAAGTAAATCTTTTCTTGTTTTTAAATTTGTTGTCTTCAGGGCTTCAGCTTTCTTATTACCTGATCCTAGGAAATCACAACAGAGCCTCACTGGGATGAGATAGATAACAGATTAGCTGTCCAATACCCCTCTTTTCAAACCAGGCGTAGATTTGGAGATGGCTGCTAGGGAACAGAAATTAATTGAGATGTATTAATGCAAGTACATTGAAGAGATCAGGGGAGGAGTGAAATAGAAGAAGAAGGAGGAGAGAATTATGGCATCAGCATAAACATTCGGGCCTTTTATCAACATAAAAGTTTTGTTTGCATTCTCTGATTTTGTATTTCTTTAAGGACAATCTTCAACCGTGTATAAACATCTCTAGTAACATTGGAGATTTTGAGGTGTGAATGAGAGAAGGAGAAGGAAAGAAAATATGCCAGGTCTTTTAAACTTCCTATAAGAGAATTAGTGACTATTTCATAAAGTCAGTTCAACAGTCATAAAATCCTCAAAGCACAAAAATGAAAGTTTAGAGGCTCCCCCATTGGGAGACAGAAAAGGAAATTGTTTCACAAAATTCATCTAGAGAAGAAGAATTTTTCCAATGGTTACTTGAAGATGAGACTCACCATTAATAATGGTCTTGTTTCTGTCCTCCCTTCCCAAATCTTGCCTTTGTCGATTCTGTTTTTTAATTGCAAAGGTATTGCTAGCCTATTTTAATGGAAAGGCAAAAATCTCTCTATTTTTTGTGTTGCAATCTGTATAACATAAGCAACCGTGCTATTATGTATATGAGCCAATGTTTTGCATCTATCACATGGCCCATACTTTGAGCTTCTGCTTCTGTACTAAAGTGGTAGAAAATATTAAGAGAAAAATTTTCAAAGTATGGTCCCCCCCCCTTAGGGTATATAAGAGGGAGAGAATGACCCACATCCAATCTCCCCCTGCCCAAGAAGGTCTTCTGAAAATGTTTTGTTTCAGTTATGATATCTATTTACTACTTGCAAACCTTTTTGGATATGGAGGATGTTTTTAGAATATATGCAGTCACTTTTTTCTGGCTGCAGTACATTGGGGAGGGGAGGCCAGAGACCAGAGAGATTTCATTTAAGAGGCTCAGTTTCTATTTCTACTAAAACAGAGATTTACAACCTTTTCCAATCTTTTTACAATTTGGGGTAGATATTTTGTAATAGTAAGTTAGAGGGGGAGCTGTGCCCATTTCTGGGGCCACATGTTTATTTAAAATGTAGAGTTGTTTTAAAACATCTCGAATAGCATGATCTCTTGTTTTGAGTGAAATGAAATTCCTGAAATGCTCAGGAAGCATTAGAATCACATCACTCTGTACTTTCTATTATGAAGAGCAAAGAGGGTCCCACTAGTGCCAGTGTAAACTTTCCTCTCCTTGTCAGTGGCAGACCTGCTTGAGATATGTGTGTGATTCCTGATGATCCAGTGGCAAATATTAAGGACCTTTTCTCTCACAAAGCATGGTCCCAGTCAAGCTTTCCCCATTCCTTACTAGCCTTAAAGAAAGAAGTAGTCAATGCAGATAGCCATGCCAGCGGGAATGACGGCAACTGCAGATCAGTTCATCTAAACTCACCATTTTGGGGAAGGTTGCCTAAACAAAACTTTTACAGACAAAATCCTGCCCTATCTTCTCTGGTCTTCTATGCACTTGTTGGAACAAGCATAAAGAATATTTATGCTGATTGACTATAATCTTCAGCTTGTCTTGTTTTAATACACACAACCATACTAAAGTGTTATGGAGTCAAATTGGTGCAAGGTTAAGTTGAATGCTCATGTGAATAAACTTCCTAAGAAAATAACAGATACAGTGTCCACATTGCTTGCTATAAAATATCTTATCTTTCTCTGCCCCATAAACAGAAAAGAAAAAACAATAATTTAATGTTGAAATGTACTATACCCATTTTTCTTTTTTGTTTTCCCCACATGTTTGAAAGCTAGGTCACTGTATTATGATTTTTTGTTGCTCCCTGGTTAACTTGCCTTTATTGCCCCATCATTCAGTACAGTTTGGGGGAGTTCAGTCACATTTTCAATATGCCAACTTGGTCATACAAAACGGCTCTCTGTGGAAATTAGATCCTAAATGGAAACAGTGGATAGATAGATCCATGTATTAAAGAACCTAACATGTACATTCCAGCAAATTGGAATAGGAATCTCCGTATTGATAATCTTCCAATGGACTATGGATCAATAACTTAGTTCTAAATTGATAGTGGACCAATAATGTGCTGTTTTATGCCTGCCTCAAGCAAAAAGTACATTTAGCCGAAAGGCAAATCACAAGTTGATGCTTTAGTCAATATCGGCTATCTTTTGGAGTTATAAATGGTGTACTGGGATACCGTAGGGAAGCAAAACAGACAGGTTGTTCTTTTAAAATATTGTATTCCATCCCATTCATACTGCTTTAATTTAAAACTTTGAAATCTGGCTATATTTAAAATTATTTTCACTTTTACTACATACCTGGAGGCGAGAGCACAGGTATTATCTACTTTTTTTTTAGAGACCCATTGGAAGAGGGGAAGCAAAGCAGACAAAGAGGAAAGATTTTGCTTTTATTTATTTATTTATTTATCAAATGTAAATGCCACTCATTTCACTATATAAGAAAATATATATATATTGACCCTCTTTAAGATACAGGTAGTCCTCACTTAACAACTGTTTGTTTAGCAGCCATTCAAAGTTATGATGCACTAAAAAAAGAGACTTACAACTGGTGCCCCAATTTATAACTCTTGCAGCACCCCCACAGTCACATGATCACAATCCGGGCACTTGGCAACCAGCTTGCACTTACGACAGTTGCAGCATCCCGGGATCACATGATTGCCATTTACAACTTTCCCAACCAGCCTCAGGCAAGCAAAATCAATGAGGAACCATGTGATTCACTTAATGACCATGTGATTCACTTAACAACTACATGATTCACTTAACAGTCCAGTGATTTGTTTAAGGACTGACACAAAAAAGGTTGTAAAATTGGGTCCAGTCACGTGATGATTTGCTTAACAACTGCATTGCTTAGTGACCTAAATTCCGGTCCCAATTGTGGTCATTAAGTGAGGACTACCTATATAACCCATTCCCCTGGAGTTATGTAATCTGGTATTTGCTTTTCCAGTGTGGAATGTGTTGGGATTCAAAGCTGATAACAGCAAGCCTCTTGTTAAAAGTACCAGATACATGTGCACACATACATACACACATGCACAATCACACACATTTTTTTAAATAGAACAGGCCTAATTTCTTTCACATTTTCAGCCCAGTTAGACTCAATGATTTGGAATTAAGTTGAGTCAGGGCTTAGATCTATGAATCTTTGAGCTGTAGCAACCCACGGGGTCAGGCTTAAAATCTCAACATTCCTGTGGCTGCCTAAACCTTGTACTGATTCACAGTTCTTCTCTAGAAATGGCATAGCAGTTGAAGGAGTGTTCTAGGATGGGCTCTTGGCTCTTTAGCAGCAGTATTTTGGCATGGTAAAAATATTGCAGATGATTCTCATGGGACAAGTAGGTCAGTGCAACAACCTCCAGGAGGAAGAAGGCCAAAACTAGTTTAGCTGTGTGGAAATAATGGCAGTCATGAAACAGCCATTGCATTCCCACTCTCCCTGTTCTCATGGAGTAGCTCTGTTCATCTTTTGGTTGAAGTTTCCTAACATCTTCAAGACGTGATGCTGCTGATAATTTATAAAACAATGGTTTACAAGCAGAAGAACCAAGTCTTAGCCATCATCCATGGGTGCCTGAATAGAAACAGTCAGCTCTGAGCCTTCTGGAAACTAAACAGTTAGTTGAATGAGAACTGATCATAAACCAGACCATTTGTTCATTTTCTCAGCCATGTCGTGACTGAGTTTATTTTCTAGGATCATTCAGCAGGCACAAAGGGAATGCCTGAGTCTACATGTATAGACTAGAATGCCTTCATGTTTTATACAGTTTCCCAACCCTATGCTATAAGACAGGGTTCCTCAACCTTGGCGACTTGAAGATGTGTGGACTTCAACTCCCAGAATTCCCCAGCCAGCATGGCTGGCTGGGGAATTCTAGGAGTTGAAGTCCACACATTTTCAAGCCACCAAGGTTGAGGAACCCTGCTATAAGAAAACCAGATCTCTTCTCACAGTTAATAAGTGAGTACTACATCCAGAATCTGATAGCCATCAGTGTCATGCAAGTTTTTCAGGTCCATTCATAGATGTGCAGATAAAGCAGAATCTCATCCAGCCCATTCATAACTATAAATATAGAGTTCAGAAAATTTTTTTTCTAGTTTAGCTGAAAGGATCTAATGATACTCACTGAGACATATAGGACAAGTGGATGAACACGGTTTAAAATAGGGCTGTTATATTTGGTCTGCAAAAATCCAGACAAGCAGGAGATGGAATAAAAGAGTTTCCTGTATCTCCTTCCTGGTCCAGATTTTTGCAATACTGATTTGGTAACCCTAATCTTTATTGAGAAAGTCTTAAGCAGCAGTCCTCACAATACTGGGTCATTTATCTGTCTTTGGATTAAAGATATTCCACAACCTGGGAGCTGTGGTGCCATTTCCACTTAACTGAATATGACTTGGTTAAAGCTCCTGTCTGCATATGCAGTATTTGTCTTCAACCAATGGGTTTGATGCATTAGTCAACCTCTTATATGGGTGTTACAAGTATGTAATCACAGGGCTAAATACACTTGCTGCTTTCTGCTTCTTTTAAGAACAATTAAGCTGTAGTTTTGTGCACATATGGGAAAAAGCTCAGTGAGACTTAGTGTGCATAAACATAAAATCAAGCTCTCTGACAAGTTCCATATTTGCAATTAGACCCACCACATTATTTCATCTTGCACACTGGACCAAATGTTGCATCCTAGCTTTCCAGATCAGTCAGTTCACTAAATGGTGCCTTCCTACCTTGTCTTCTTCTTGCCTAATTACATTTGCCTCCATTGTCAGCTTTCCTCCAGATGTGTTATGTTTCCCACAATACCTAGCTATGGCCAATGGGAATTATAGTCCAATGCATTTTTTTAAGGAGGCTTAATTATCTATTATCTATCTATCTATCTATCTATCTATCTATCTATCTATCTATCACTACATGGGGGAAATGGTGAAGTGTGTGTTGTTCTTATGAACTATACATTTTTGTATTATTTTGTCATGCCATTTTTTGGGCTTGCAGCATTCATATAAACATGAAGGGTAAAAATGGAGGGAAATATTTTAGAAGATTTTACATTCTAAAATGAGAAGCTGGAGCAATATATTTCTGTATGGTTTAAATTTAATAATAAGTTTAAGGATTGAATTAATTTCATATTAATGCCATATGGACCCTTTTTCATTTTTCCTAGGTTTCTTTTTTTCTTTTAAGTTTTCTTTATTTTAAACACTGCACTATATACAATTTTTTCCACTGTACTATTACTGATTCATTCTTTTTGTTGTTGCTATATTTGACTAACAAAATTGCAAAACAACAACCTCTGCCCTAGAGCTTTTCTTGTACAATTGCCTTTCTAATTAAAAGGATCAGGTTGCAGAGCATAGAAAAATTTATCTCCCCAAAATACACTGCCAGTCAGAGTTGACAAAACAGTCAGAGATGAATCAAATGGGAATTTGATTAAGAATAGCTTCCTATGTTCCTAAAGAAACTCTAAATATTAAGGAGCTCTTAAATTTGTATTTACATTAACTCTTTAAGCAGATGACTAAACACCAAATGGAAGAAACTGGTGAGGTAGACTGGATAAACCAACCGTGCATTACAAAACAAATGCTACTGTTGGTTCTGATTACACAACAGTAAAAATAAAACTGATTGGATGTTATTTATTCACATCACTGTGCCTAGTTCAGCATTCAGCCAAATTCATTTTTTCATTTCTGGAAGGTCTAAAAGTATCAGTGTTCCTTAAGATAAATATTCAAAGCCTGGTTGTAATCTCTGCAGCTGTAATCAGGGGAAAGAAGAAAAGGTGGTCAGTCACAATGAATTTGTATTTCATGATAAGCCCAATCCTGAAACCAGTAATGAAGTTTTTAAGAGCCTCTTTGTTAGGATCAGCATTCAACTGCTCTAATTGAAAAATTAGCCAGATCTGTATGGGTTGAGAGGCAGTAATACAGCCATAAATCCCAGCAAATACAAACATAATCTGATCTAAGATGGATCAGTCAAACAAGTTAAGGCAAGTGTTAGTACATCAAATGATTGTACATAAAGGAATAATTGATTGATAAGTTCTGATAAGGTTGCAAGAGAGCCATATGGTGAGAAGACAGATTTTAGGGTCACAGCCAATGTGACTGCCACTTCTGTTCTGCGGAGAAAAACTGGGTTTTTAAAATTGCAATATTTTCCATGGTAGTTTTGATCTTTAGCAGTCCTATCCTTAGTTAAGAGAGAAACAATACAAGTTCCTAATGGTGCAGATGACTGAAGGCACTTCAGTGTCTTAACTCTTCTGAACTTGATATTTTCCAGTGTTCTCACTGGCTGGCTCACGTTCCATACAAAGAGAAAACATTAACCATATTTTCAATAATACTTTCTATGAGAATAAAATAACTAAAGCTGTTCTTGGAGATCTTCTGATTTAGGCAACAGGTTTTCATAGTTAAAGTTGCTACTTGTACTGGAAGCCAGTGATAATTATTTTATTTTGTACTACCTGTTTATTGCTGGGATTAACAGATGATACTAAATATTATGTTTTAATGTGTTTTAGTGTTTGTTAGGAGTCTGTTTATGATGTTGAATGATTTTGTTAGCCACCATAGGCAGGTTTGTAGTGGGAGTTTGTGGGACAGAAGTAAGTCATCCATGCATCCATTCAGAATTATCTTCTATGATAAATCTCAGTCTTTGAAATTCTGTTCCTAATAATAATTCCAGTTCTTAAATGATTGTAAATTTGTTGCAGAAGTCCAGTTATATTACCATAGTATGCAGTTATTTGCTCCTTCCTTCCTTCCTTCCTTCTTTCCTTTCTTCCTTTCAAAAGAAATGTCACCTTCTAAAAATCTATCTCTATAGTAAGTACCTATTAGTAAAGATTAATCGGATCTGTTCTACTCCCCACAAAAGGAAACATGACTTTCTTTGTTTCTTCTCTTTTTTTTAAAAAAAGTCCATTTTTCTGCTTTAGCTAAATACCACTGATATCTCTACATTAAAACGATTTGTTTTGTATGATAAGGATTATAGTATAAGCTTGAAGCAGAGTGAGACGATATGATAACATAACCATCTGGCCTGCATTAATTCTTCTGACCTTGATGTAACCAGGCAAAGCTTTAAAAATCATTAGTTAAGTTGGACTACTTTGTTTTAAATCTCAGTAGGTGATCTCTTGTTAAATGGGAATAATCCGGAGGTTTCCTTTCAAAGATGTGGTCCTGCATCATTTACAAATCGTCTTTCATCTGTGGACCTTATATATAGGCTTATACAGTCTGTTCTATTTCTCTTCATTCTCTTTTTCCCACTCATTGATTTAAAATAAGAATAATGGATCAGAGTCTACCCTTCTCTCTCTCTCTCTCTCTTTTTCTTTTCGGAACAAAAATACAGTAAGTTTCCTACTGGTTACATGGGATTTGACTTTAGAGATTTCATACATTTCTATAGATTAGTCTTCCCGAACCAGGTGTCATCAAGGTATAACTCCTATCATCCTTAGTGAGTATTGGTAATGGGTAGTCTGATTGAAGCTAATAGGAATTGTAGTCTGATAAATCTTGAGGATTTGTTTAATCTTGAGGTTACTATAGGCTTTATCCTTCCAATCTGCAGTACTACAGAGGCACTATAGCAGAATCACGATAGGCTCCAATGTATGCACTGCTGTCCAGTGCAGACTTGCTCCTAACTAGCAAAATCATACTCAGTGTTGAAGTTTTTAGCACCTTCTTTCCCCATCTTGCTTTGTGTACATGCTTTTAGGTTCTTCTTTCCATCTGTGGGGCTTACAGGGAGGTATTGCTGTAGTGCTAGTATCTTACTCCCACGATACAAAAAGAAGATTGTGTTAGCTATTAATTTTTGCGAGCTATTCATTAAAGGGTGGTTTTAGTGAATGAAGTGAATCAGCAAACAAGAAAACAAATAGACTTAGCAGCTATAGTTTGTATATTGAAGATTTTTTAAGAGATGAAATGTCTTCAGGGTTCATTTCTACTAACCTATTGTTATATAGGGAACCAGTTTGGTATGAAGGCACCAGATTGGAAGCTGAGGAACTGTGATTTCTAGTTCCACCTCAAGCACAAAATCAACTGGGTGGACCAGTTGCGCTCTCTCAGCCCTTGGAAGAAGGCAATGGCAAACTGCTTCTAAAAATGATGCCAAGTGTACTGCAGGGACAGGTCCCTAGGAATCAAGACTGATGCAGAGTTATGTGCATATGCACACACACACAATTTTTTATAAACACAAACGCAATATAAAACATGTTGATTAGATATTTCTCAACTCCTTTTTATGAGCCCCATACAAAAGTTTGAAATATTATCTAACTCAGGTTAGATAATATAGCTTGCAAACTTAATAGTATGATGGAAAGCACCATAGCTGAACAGCTTCAGCTGGACAGTTCCTTCTCCATTCATGTGGTCTTAACACGTCTTAGATACATATATGCTAACATGTCTGTTACTGACAATTTAACTATTAATTTTCTTCCATTCCTAAACTGGACCTAACCTTTGCATTTGCACTGAAAATACTGTAAACCTCATTAAATTCAGTGGGATTATATCAACTGTACATGTATATTTTAATCCTGTGCATAGGATTAAAAACAATGAAGGTGCAGTCATAAGAAATATGCATACATTTATAATTACTCTGGGGCTTCTCAGAACACACAACAGGGACTACAAATTAAGCTTTATTCCTCAGTGCAAAACATTAGCCAAGATACATTTACAAACACAGGCTTCCTTCATGTTTAAATTTATTTACTGGTAGGAATCATTTTGTAGCCTTTAAGGCCTGTTGGGGAATTGCTTCAGTTGTTTCTTGGCCATCTGGGCTAATTAAGAGAGAGGATTAAAATCACAGATGGGCTCCTCTAATAACAGTGATCAAAACACAACAAAATAATATAACAGGATTATCAGATGAAATTGCTCAAGGGAGAGTATTAAAGTATGGTAAAGCCACATGCGGTTTGCATTTGGCCAATCTAAACCAGGGCCTAGCTGGGCATAAGCCCCTGTGTTTATTTAATGGAGTTTTTCATTGTTCCATCTTCTGCTATTTCCCATGTAGTTCCACGTATCATTCTGCAGCTTTGGTATTATTTCTTATATAAAGCACCCTCAAACTATGCTGAATGAAATAGTTAACCATTCCCATTTTCTGACAATGCTTGCTGATTTGCCTTGAGTTTGTACTTAATTAAAGTTTATTAAAGCTTGCCTGGCAGCAGTGTCTATTCAGCTCTCATTGTAGCATCTTTCCTGCAAGAAAAGTGTCACAATGTCACAATCAGCAGTGCATAAATACAGTACTGGAAAAGGGTGGTTTGAGATGTGGGCACAACAATGTGAAAACTGTGCTGAATTGCTGTCTAGGAAAATTAACATTTCAACATTTCTTAGGTGGCTTTGTCATCCCTATGTTTATGAATATGTTTAGAAAGAACGCTATTAAGAATTATCCAATAACATAAACATGCTTTTCTTTATTCAGAGAAAAACACTATGTCCATCACAAAGTGAGCATGAAAATATACACTCTGTATGTATATGAGTATACACATGCATTGACTGAATGTCAGCTGCATCTCTACTTCCTGGCTTTTCTTCAGCCTTGTTCCAATGAAGAGGTCAACATACTGAGAATGGTGAATAGCACCTCCCATCTCTAGTTTGTGCTGGTGCCATTAATGAACAGCTTGTCTCCACAAGGGTGGTTCAGTGATCTGCAGTGGGGCAGCTTCCCATCCATGCAAAAGGTTCTGCGGGCAATGGAACACTGTATTCCAGCTCACGTGGAAGCTTTTATATGCATCTGAAGGCTCTTTGTTGCAAGCGATCACATGGTACCCATACCAGCAGGCTCTTCATTGATGTCACCAGCATAATTTAGAGAGGGGAGAGGATTGTCTTGATTGTCCCTGGATAAGCTTTAATTTTGTGTATGATTACTAAATAATGAATAAAAGTTTGGGTACTGTCTGAAAAGATGGTTGAGCACTGCTCACTGCTGTACAGGAATTGGCTGTCTGAAAACCCTGGAACACTGCTCCCAGTTTGCACAGATAATGAGATCTTCAGTATGTATAAGTGGACTTACTTGGTGTAAGGGAGCTTCATAGGAATGTTCATAAACAAACTAGAAATGTCAAATCTTTCACTGTGGACAGCTAAGATCAACCCGGCATCTAGGGATGGAAATACTCCAAAGACTGATACATTAAAACTATCACAAATATAGAGAGGACTCTTCCTATGTACACCTATAAGGAACACAGTGGGATGAGACTCTATATGTATTTTGTTGCTGCTGCTGCTGCTGCTGCTGCTGTTCTCTGGGTGCATGCCTACAGGCAACCAGGTAGCATAATGTTGTAAGACCCATTTGCTGGATTTGGGGCTTTTCTTTATGACCAGGGTCATTTTAGTGCAATGGCTTTTCATCATCCAGCTATTAACATGGGATTACTGTGAGCAGATTCCATATACAAACACGTCCTCCCACTTGGCCAGCAACAGCCTTATAAAGCTGAGATCTGTATTTTAATTCCTCAAAGTCCATTAAAGCAGACGGTTGAGATTAGTCAATTACACTGTTTGTTTTCTGATTGTGGTCATTTGTAATGTCAGCAACAGAAGTCTCAGGAAATATATTGCTCCTCTCATAGTTCATCATAATTCCCCTAGCACAGTCATGTCTGCATGAACTTGCAGTGAAAAAATGCTCCAAAATGAAGGGAAGAAGTGGCTGTAACAGAACTATTACATGCTTAACCTCAGTAATTACTGGATGGGTAAACCTCAGACTGGCTATATTCCAACTTGGGACTCTACTCCAGATGGGGTAAATGGGAGCAAATTGGGACAGAAGCAAGAAAAGTGTTTCTAACGCACCTGGCATGATTCAAAACCTTTGCAAGCCCCGGCTCCCAATTTGCCATTCTGGAGTTCCACTGATCTACAAACAAGGGTGCTAGACCAGCTGCAACCAAAAGAGGAAACATGTATGTACCAAGTGTACATTTCAGGACATGTCATTGGAAGAAATTTGGACCTGAAAAAAATTGGATCAAGACCAGAATTTCCAAAGAAGTTTTTTCCAGCAATATGCTCTTAAATGCAATGGAATAGCCAAGTTTATAATATTTCAAATGGATGGCATTTCCATTACTTATTTGATGTTTCAAAGAAAAACGTGCATTTCATGCTATCAGTTCTGAAATAAATGTTTGGGGAATATTTTTCTCTCTCTCTTTTTGACCTACAGGAACACAAGAGATGTGTTTCTTTAGCTGTAATCAAATGATAATTCTTAAGAAATCATTCTGGATTGTAAATTGGAATGAAGTGATTAGAGAGAGAGATGATTACATTGTTGAATGTGTACATAGGTTTGCTGGTTAAGGGGAGATTAATCCCTTTTAGTCTGCAAAAGGACCCTCAGACTGCTCAAACAAGCTACACTTAAGCACTGCAAGTCCCTTAGAAAGTGCTAAATCTTTGCATTAGCTCCCCTGTGTCCTCTTCATCACAAAGTCTAAGCTGTTTTTCTAAAGGATACTTCCATACAAGTCCCCAAGGAATCAGCAAGGGTTTACAAATCCAGATTGGTGAAAATATTTAAAAACCCAAGGTCCAAGTGGGTAAAGGTTTAGACTGCAATTTTGAGAGCTTGGTCTGTAAGCAGCAGAGTTATCTTGGGTTAATTAAACCTCCTTGAAGAATCAATAAGAGGTTATGGAATGAGTAGGGGAAGGACAATGGTGAAAAACCAGAAAGAAAAAGTCAATATATTGGGAATTATTCTTTGGTTTCTCAAGCTTCCTTGAGATCTTTCATATTGTTTGAATATGCTCTTGTGCTGCCATGAAATCTTTCATATTGTTTGAATATGCTCTTGTGCTGCCAATCATTTATTTCTACCCATGTATTTGTGATTGCTTTCAGAAATCCAACAGAACCATTTGGAGTAGCCTCCTGGATCAACTAGGAAGGGACATTGACAGGGAAAAGTAAAGTTCATAAGAATGAAAGAGAAAGATGGGCTACAAGCAGAGTCTCAGTCACAAAAAAGTAGTAAACGTATCTCATGTTCCAAGAAATGCTTTCCAGATTTAATACACAGTGGTATTTTATTAAAAAAATTATTACCATGGCAAGTTTCCAGGAATTGAGGCATGAAGTATAAATCTTTTAAATAAAATAACTAAACAATATTTCAATTTAAAAAGTGTGTTCATGTTGAGAAAATGTGTGAAATGGCAACTGGACTAGCCACTGATCAGTGTTTTTCCAAAAAGGCAGCTGCAGCACAAATCAGTTTGGAGTTGGAGTTCACAGCAGCGTTTCATCCCATGTTGGACCGACTGGATCAAAATAAGTCATTATTCATGAAACTTTAAATGAAAAGGTCTCTCACACACACAGATACACACACACGCACACAAAAGGGCAAAGCTGAAACCATGTAGTCATAAAAGTAAATCAAATCAAATCTTTATTTCAGTTACAAGGCTAGCAGTAAAGCAATTTCGTTCCTATCCCCTCCCTCATCTTCATTCAGTGGGGAAAAAAACTTTGTAAACAAATTGGGAATTGCCAATGTCTTGATAATTGATAATCTCTTCCAAAGGATGTCAAACTGCTGTTTATTCTGAATTCGTATGTAAAATGTTACTTTGCTTGGTCCTGTACATTACAATTTTGCAAAACTAGACGCTTAATAATCCTCATTCTTAAATTTAAAAAAAAAATCAAAATTCCAACGCTGAAGTCTTTAAAGGTTGATAGCTGGTACAAATATCACTTCTCAGACTAATGCTAATGAGATAATATGCAATTGACCACAAACAAATAAATTATTCAAAATCTACTGCAACTGTGAAAAGTATTTAAATGTTATTGATAAAACCATCTAGACAGTCTCATTAGCAATTCACTCACATAGCACCTGTATTGATCAGAGCATTTAAACAGCAAAAATGAAAGAGATGGGAAAGATAAATCTGTATGTCTGTGTGTGAGAGAGAGTTCATAAGCCAAGTGCCCCATCTATCTATCTATCTATCTATCTATCTATCTATCTATCTATCTATCCATCCATCCATCCATCCATCCATCCATCCATCCACAGCTGGGTGAAGGGGTTAAGGCACCAGGCTAGAAACCAGGAGGCCATGAATTCTAGTCCTGCCTTAGGTACAAAGTCAGCTGGGTGACCTTGGAGCAGTCACCCTCATTCAGCCCTAGGAAGCAGGCAAGGGCAAACCACTTCTGAAAAACCTTGCCAAGAAAATTGCAGGGACTTGTCCAGGCAGTCACCAGGTGTCAACACTGACTGGAAAGCATGAAAAAAAGAAGGCACTTGTTCCATTCTTGGCTTATGGCTTAAGTATGTGTGTGCATGTGTGTGTGTATACATACATATACATACATACATACACGCACACACACACATGGCTTATGTATATGTATGTTTTGATTGATTGATTACATGCCAACAAGTTGTTTTCGACTCCTAGCGACCACATGGATAGATTCTCTCCAAGACGATCTATTCCTAACCTATTCTTTCATGTCTCCCAATGGTGCAGTCAACATTTCGGCAACTAAGTCCATCCATCTTGCTGCTGGTCATCCTCTTCTTTTTCCTTCTACCTTTCCCAGTATTCCCAGCCTTTTCCAGTGAGCTGGGTCTTCACACAATGGGTTTGAAGTAGGATAATTTGAGTTTGGTCATTTATGCCTCGAGTGAGAACTTTGGGTTGATTTATTCAATGATCCATTGGTTTGTTTTCTTAGCTGTCTACAATATTCTCAGGAGTCTTCTCCAACATCAAAGTTCGAAAGCATCAATATTCTTCCTATCTCGCTTCTTTAAAGTCCAACTTTTACTTCCATAGAGTGTCACAGGGAATATCATGGCTTTGATCCCTGTAGGTATAGACACATTACAGCATTTGAATATATTTTCCAAGGCCTTCATAGCTGCTCTATCAAGTGCTAGTCTGCAGCATATTTCTTGACTGCTTGTTCCTTTACTGTTGATGGCTGATCCTAAAAGGCAGAAGCTATGCACCATTCAATGTCTTCATTATTAACTCTAAGGCTGGTTGTTCTACCTGCTGTCATTAGTTTGGTCTTCTTTATATTTAATTTTAGTCCCATTTTTTCAGTGTGCTCTTTGACTTTTAGTACTAGAACTTGCAGATCCTTTGCATTTTCGGTTATCAGGGTAGTGTCATCAGCATAGCGCAGGTCATTGAGTTTTTATTTATTTATTTTACAGCCAAAGGGCCTGAAAACAAATTACAAATATAATCTAGACTTGACATTAAATAAAACAATTTAACAAATAAAATATTTAATAAATATTACGTGATACCCAACTCATTGATTTGTTACTAAAAACCTTGTTTTTATAGCTATAGTTAAAAATCTGGCTGTTGCCTCTGTGATCTCAGGATTTTCATCTGCAAGTAAAATTTTTACGTACTCAGAAGTATCCCTTCCTGGTTTAGATTTTAAAATAGGCCAGATAACTTCCTGCTGAAGACTCATAAAATTCACAATACAAGAAAATATGATCCACTGTTTCAGGTTTAGTATCTTTGCAGGGACAAAATCTCTGAGAGGTGGGACTTTTTGAAATCTACCATATAGCATATTTGAAGGCAATACATTTAATCTGGCTTTTGAGAAACTATTCTGTATTTACTTAAATATAATCTATCCAAATATTTAGGGAGTTGAAAAGTATATCTGTAATTAATGCCAAAAGTTACAGGTGAACATGATACTTTGGCTTTGGCCATTTGTTCCTGTACTGAATTATCCCATAATCTTTGTTTGACACAATGAAATGCTGATGACATACCCCTGGAAAATAAATTATCAGGATCAATGCCAATCTGACTTATCTTTTGAGTCACTTGTTTGAACCACATATCTACAAAAGATTCATTTGGAATTTCCTGAAGCAATCCTTCCTTATTTTTAAAAACATATATTTGTAACCAAAACTTAATAGTGCTTAACCCGGCCTTTGTCGTCAAAGGGCGTTGCCCAGTTTCCAAGAGAATAACAGAATTTGGAACACAGCTTGGTACGCTTAAAAGAGATCTTAAAAATTTTGCCTGCAATTTGCTATGTTATTATTAGCAAATGTGATTCAGATTGGAGCTCCATATAGAATTTGTGATGCAATTTTGGCACTAAAAACTTTTATTGCTGTGGGAACAAATCTTCCTCCTTTTGAGTAAAAATATCGAAGCAAGGCCATCGTAGTAGATTTGGCTTTCAGAAGTATTGCCTTGCAATGATGTTGCCCGGTTAGAGCATGGTTAAATAAAATGCCCAGATAACTAAAATTCTCTACTTGTGTTTATTATATGATCTTGAATTTTCCAGATATACTTTTTAACTTTTTTTCAAGAACCAAAATTTTAGTTTTATCATAGTTAATTTGTAATTGATTTTCTTGGCAATACTTAACTAGTGCTCAAGTAGAAGTTTCGGGTCCAAACTAGTATGTGAAAGAAGAACAGCGTCATCTGCATATAACAAAGCACAAATTTTCCTGTTGGCTAATGATGGACAATGGCCCTCAACCTGAAGTAATGTGGTCTCCAGATCATTGAGGTAGATGTTAAATAGTGCAGGGGCCAGGATGCAGCCTTGTCTCACTCCATTCTTCATTGTAATATCATCTATAAGTGAACCTTTTCTGTTGCATCTAACTTGCATTATATTATCTTGATACAGTGCCTGTATTAAGTATGTAAGACACCTGTCAGGAACCACATTTTCTAATTTAGCCCAAAGTTTGGTTCTGTTAACAGAGACAAAAGCAGCTTTGAAATCTACAAAAGCTAGCAAAAAGTTTACCTTTTGGGAAAATTGAGTATTTTCTTGCCAAATAGGCTAATACAAAACATTGATCAATTGTTGACCTGCCTTTCTAAAAGCAGCCTGAGCATTTGTTAAAACAGAATGCTCCTCAAGGTAAGAAATTAATTTTCCATTTAAATGTCTTGCATAAAGTTTTCCCAGGACTGATAGAAAACTGATAGGCCTATAATTTGCAGGGTTTTCTATATCGCCCTTCTTATGTAGGGGGATTACTATAGCCCTATTCTAGCCCAAGGGGCTTAAACCAGACCTATCTATTGCAGTGAATAGGGCCACTAATAAGGGGCCCCACCAATCTAGATTTTGTTTGAGGAGTTAAATGGGTATATTATCCTGGCCAGGAGCCTTCCCAAAACAGGTCATTGACGTTTCTTCCTTCAATTTTAAAACCATGCTCATCTTCTTCCAATCCAGCTTCCCTTAATATATATTCTGTATATAGGTTAAATAAAGAAGGGGAGAGTATGCAGCCTTGTCGCACTCCTTTGCCAACCTGGAGCCAATCTGTTTCACCATGATCTGTCTGGACTGTGGCTTCCTGACCTGTATATAGGTTTCTCATGAGGACAAAGATATGTTCAGGGATTCTCATTTTTCTGAGCACATTCCACAGCTTGACACGATCAACACAATCAAAGGCTTTTCTATAATCAATGAAGACTTCTTTTTGATATTCTTTGGTTTTTCCAATTATCCAGCATGCATCCGTAATAATGTCTCATGTTCCTCAGCCTTTTCTAAAGCCATCTTGAAAATCTGGCATATCTTTTTTTATGTAGGGCTCTAATCTGTGTTGGATGATCTAATGGATTATCTTTTTTCATGTAGGGTTCTAATCTGTGTACAATAGTTTGCACACTCTGTTAAGTTTCCTTTTTTGGTATTGGAATGTAGATTGACTTCTCCCAATTGGTTGGCCACTGTGTCATTCTCCAGATTTGCTGGCATAGCTTGGTTAGAACCTTGACTGATTTTTCTTCTGTTGCTTACCATATTTCAGTAGGTATTCCATCAGTTCCTGTAGCTTTCTAACTTGGTAATGACTGGAGTGGTGATCTAACTTCATCTTCTAGTACTAGAGATTCTTATAAGTAAAGAATATCTTCTAAGGTATCTTGGATGTTGACATCTCTACTGCATAGTGTTTCAGTATACTCCTTCATCTTCCTCTGACCACCTTTGAATTGGTTATTATCTGTCCATTAGCTTCCTTTAACATACAATTCGAGGTTGGAACCTCCTTCTGAGTTTAGAGATCTTTTGAAAAACTTTCCTTGTTTTTCCATGTTTGTTTCCATCTTCAATGTCTTTACAGATGTTTTTGTAATACTGTTTCTTATCTCTTCTAACAGCTCTCTGAGACTTCCTTTCTGATATTTTTATCTTTCTTGGCTTTGGCTTCTCTTCTCTTCTCTTCTCTGAAATTTCCATGGTTTCTTCTGGCATCATTTGTTTTCTTCTCTTCATTTTTGCAGTCTCTTTTCACATTCATCCTTAACAATTTATTTAAGTTCATTCCATAATTCATCTGGTTCTCTATCAGTGATGTTCAGGACTACAAAGTGATTCCTGATATTCTCCTTGAAAATGGTGGGTATATGTTCAAGATCACATTGTGGAAACTGACTGGCTTTCTTCTTCTTCTTAGCTTAACTAGGAGTAAGCTTAACTTGGAGCTTACACATGATCAGTTTGTGCTCTGTTCCACAGTCATATGTATGTTAAATACACACACACACACACATACTTAATATTAAGTTAGTGTAGTGTAGTGATTAAGATATTGGAGTAGGACTGGGAAGACCCAAGACTCACTGGATGATCACTCAATTCATCCTCTCTGTCCTATTCCCACTCTCACTTCTACCATCTCTGAAAAGCTTCTGTAAGTAAGGTGAATTTTAACACCTAATCTGCTATGTAGGGGGGATGAATTTTGGGAAAGATCACAATTTTCAGGGGAAGGAGGCTTCCTTCCTCCAAGGGATGAATGAGTCTGTCAGTTTTGCTTTCTCTCACATACAAATGCTCTTTGCAAATTGGCTTGTTCCTGTTTAAGAAAAACAAGGCAACTTTGGGTAAATCCTTATTTTTAAAAGGAAAACCTTTCCTCTGCTGCTGGGTTTTCCTTTGCCAAATATAACTTCTACAAAGTAATTAGGTTTTAAATTCTCTTTTGCCACTGACTGATATTTTTACAAACTTTATGATTGCAAGACAGTGTTGATTTGGTGAGAGGGTAATGTAGACAATGGGAATTTCCTCTCTATAGTCAGTGGACCATATTACATTACATGCATGGTGAAATATGCATGTGTTTCAACCCAGAAATAACTTCTGCAGAAAAATTTTGTCTTGCTAGGCTGAATATAACAGGCTTTCTAAAATTCATTGTATCTTCTTTTAGTATTCTCTAGATGAGAAGAAGACTTTCTGCAACATTTGTTTGTGGAGTGAAGTGATCTGAGAAAGAACATTCTTAGTTTCTCAGAACATGTCATCTAATAACTCCTCCCCCCCGCCCCCAATTTACTGAATAACACTATATCACCAATCTACACTTTATTAATGTCCATATTCTTCTAGAATGTCAGATTAGAAAGTGCAGGAGATAAAATTCTTGGCTTTCTTCAAAAATGTTGGATTGGAACTGTAATGGCACTCAAAACTCTCCAACTTATTTAGAGAAATTGGACCATGGCCATGCCACAAAATCATCTACAACAGTTTCCATCATAGCATTGGAAGGGAGCATTTGAGCCATCAAGTCCCACGCCCTACTCAATATAGGACTCCAGATTAAAGCATCTTGCACAGGTGGCTATATAGGTTCTGTTTGAACACATTCAGTGAAGGGGAGCCTACCATCTCTTGAGGTTGAATCACTCTTATTTTAAGGATTTTTTCCCCTAAATCCATTATTCTATCTCTTGCACTCTGGGTGATACAGAACAGCTTTTAAACATCTTTTGTGTGGCATCCTTTCAGATACAGTATGTGAAGATTGATATCGATTATTCTCAGCTCCCTCAATCTCTCTTCATAGGACTTATTTACTAATCCCTGATCATCCCTGTTCCTGGACTCTAAGCCAGTTCCAATCTCTCAAAAGCCCTATAAAGAAGAGTTAGACCAAAATTTAAAATTTTCAGCACATTTAAAATTTGGGTCAATTTCTTTGTAAAACAGCTTGCAAGAAGCATGTACCCCAGTAATAACTTCTTCTGATCTCATCTTGCCAGGGGCAAGCATTGTAAGGCATAAACATGGATTCTCTTAAAATAGGTCTGAGCAGTCGGGTTCATTTTAAAAGTTTACTGCAATAAAGGGGTGGGGGAGGAGGGAGGGAGGCAGGGAGGGAGAGATAATATGGTAAAGAAAAAGATGGACTTTTGCCTCTCACCACATTTGGGTCTAACCTTCAACAGATCACCTCAATGAACTATATCCCTAAACAGAAAAAAGTTCCACACCTCTGCCTAAAAGCAACAGACAGCCTGTCCTGGAAATTCAGAGCCTCTATTGGTTCTGAATCTTCCTTGATCTGCTCTCTGTTGTGGCAGCAACAGGGAGACATTCACCCTAAGACAGAACCACAAATACATATAGATTGCATGCACACCTGTCTTTCAAAATCCCTCCCCATATGTTTTATGCATCAGTTTCATGGAAGGAGCTTTTAGTAACATTCACGCAACTCTTGAAGACATTTCTGCCTGGAATAGCATCTTAGGCAGTGGCAGGCCTGACAGTTGATATTTGTAACTGGTCCCTCACCTCCCAAATGCTCCTTTAGGCTCTAGCAGACCTGCCAATGCATCGCTCCTGTTGGCTCTTTCCTGCTGTCACCAAGCAATCAGGACCAAGGCAATTACCAAAACAAATCAATCTTTTCTTGACAGTTCATTTACACTGAATTAATTTGGAATTAGAAGCCATTATTGCAATTGGCAGCTACCAATATTCCCTATACAACACAGCATCTATGGGGAAAAGAGCTCAACAGTCCACTATCTGAATTACTAAGGATAGTTTGCACTGATTTTGATATTAAGCTGAAAGGTTGCTTTAGGAATAATATAAGCATTCTGTTTATTCTATCTGTGAAGTTATTAGTAAACCTTGCCTGACGTCTTTGAGCAATTAGCCTATTAGTAATAATTCTGATTCTCCTTTTTTTCCTTTTTGTCTATCAGGCAATGTGATTTTAAACAAGTTTAGTTGAAAATCAGACCCATTGATTTCAATGGAGAATTTTGCCAAGGAACTATTTCTCAACATAGCCTGAAGTGTCCTCCAGCTATTTCAGACCACAATATACCTTCCCAAATTCCTGACCATTTTACTGTGATGGTTGGGGCTTATGAGAATTACAATGTATTTAGAAAGTACTTGGTTGCCAATCTGTATTTTAAGTTATGGTATGTCAGCTATTAAATAAGCCAAGATATCTTTTACAAGAAATGAACTAGCAAGATTAATCTAATAATCAGCATCCTTAAAGCACATATTTTATACATAATAATAGACTGATAACGTAATTACATGTGACCTTTGTAGTTTAATGACAAGATCTCCCAATTGTGATATAACTATGCATCTTACTTTATGGAGGACAATCCTTCCTTTAACAGCTGTCAGAAATCAGTCCACCAATCTGGATGCCCTTCAGCAGTATGGACTTCATTACCCAGAATTCTAAGTAATGCCCATAATTGTTCAGAAATTCTGGAAACTGAAATCAACACATCTGAACAATGTCCAAGCTGGAGAAACACTGCTCTATTTGAAAAGCTTTCCACTTGAAATCTGTTTTAAACCTCTAAAGAGGAAAGGCCCTGATGTTGCCCAGGGATAACATACAAGTACATAAGTTACTCAATCTCACTTTATCCTGTTTGGAGAAATGTACTCTTTTCTATAGTATAATTTTCTATAATTATATGAGAACCAGTCTGGTGTAGAGGTTAAAGAAACTAGTCTAGAAACCAGGAGACCATGAGTCCTAGTCCCACTAAGGCACAAAGCCAGCTGGATGACCTTGGGCCAGTCACTCTCTCTCAGCCCTAGGAAGGAGGCCATGGCAAACCACTTCTGAAATCTTGCCAAAAAAACTCCAGGGACTTATCCAAGCAGTCACCAGGAGTCAAAAACTGACTTGAAGGTACAAATTAAAAAAAAAAAAGTCTGTCCTACAGGAAACAGGTAAAATAAACTGCTGCTGTTTTCTGTATTGTATTAGCTACTTTACATTTTAGGAAACATTTTAATAGTTTAAGTGGTAGGACTCTGTGGAAGTTACATAGGATATAAAACATTGAAAATCAAGAAATAATACAATTAAAAATAATTAATAAAGAAAAATATACACTCATTAGATTTAAACAACATCAATCAAATCTGAATAGGTGGGTTAACAATAGTAGGCTACAAATGTTCTTACTAGCTTGCCATTAATAAGAGTGTTTATTTAGTTGCTGCTATCATTATTTATTACTACTACTATTACTATTTTCACTCACCTTTCTCCCAGCTCTCTTCTTTTGCTTTAGGAAAAGATTGAGGATCAGTGGAGAACTTTCCTGCCCATTCTCCCAGGTAAGAACTGGTGGGGATTTGTTCCATAATTTTGCTGGACCTTGGAGGTGTTCAGAATACCTACAAAATGTGATATGAAGTGCTATGTCATAATCAGTATTCTGCCTCTCCTTGGAATAGGAGAAAAATCTATCTCACTATATATTTGTTGATTCCTGTTAGCCTCATTGATGGAAGTTCATTAGTGTAATTGAATCATTTTGATAGTATTGGTTTCAATTTGAAGTTAGAAGGTTAGAAGAACCACTGATTTAAACTGTACAATCTTTTAAGTGTTACATATAGCAGGCTTTCTGTCCTCTAAACTTCCATCTAAACTTCTTGCTACTCATTTTTCCCTTATTTAATAAGGTCATTGTTTTAATTTGTGCCCTGCTGTCAGCCTTGAAAGGTAGGCCAGGCCAGGAAAAAGGCAACTTAAAGACTACAGGAACTCCACTTTATTGTTATAGGGTGTAATAACAGAATCTTGAAAGCCTACCAGAGTTTCCCGCTGCCCCCTCATATATCATGCACAATCAAGTGGGTTATTTTGATTATTATACACAATACCATACATAGTCAACCCACTTTCTCATGCTTCCTTCTTTCCCAGGGCTGAGATGCCATTCACTGTCTCTTTTATCTGCTAATGGTCCTTGCATACTTTCACCAACTTCCTATTGGTTTTTTTCTGAATCTGTCTTTCTCTCCATGGGGCACTCATGGGTGGCTTTTTTGTGCCCCAAATGGAAGATAGTGCTCCAGAGGAGACCAGAACAGTTGTGCATCCCCAAATAGCGCAGTGACTTGACCTCCTTAGGGTAATAATAACTTGTAAATGTGAGGGGTCAAAATCTACGGTTCTATCTAAGCCTGACAGTTTTGAAATTCTGCTAATTGTAAATAACTTTGTAAACATGCTGTTCAGAGTGAACTAAAATATCAGCATGATTATTTTTTTTAACAGAGTGTAAAAATCAAACTGTTCAAAGATATTGCTAGTGTTTGAACACAAAATGTTAAATTCATGATAAATCAGTGAAATTTAGACAAAAGATTAATTTTCCAATGGGAAAATTCCATTAGACCATTTAAAAACAGCTTTTAATAACAATGAAAAAAAAAAAACAAATTTTGAAACATAGGTACGGATTTTAGGTTAAGACTAAATGTTCAAATTGCCACAGTGCATTCCTTTTCTGATGGGAATACTTTAAAGCCTAAGAGTTGCAATAGGACTGTCCCCAAACAAATGTAACCCATAAATGTAGCTCTGATCGGGATCTGGACTAAAAGATTGGCAATGTTGTTTACCATCTTGTACCTTCCAATATAAATCTTTGATCCTATTTGTAATCCAAGGTGCCTCTTTCATTAAAGATTATGCATACTGTACATAATCCAGACAAACCCATCAAATTGCCAAATCTGTTTTTAAAGATTCTTCCTCCCTCCCACATTCAAAATCACTTAAAATGACTATGGATATTCTCTGGATGTTTTCCTTTACAATCCATCTTTCTACCAAAGCACTCAATGCAGCATACATGGCTCTCTCTGCACACATGCTTTATCTGTGGCATAGAATGAGCTTTGAAGTAGTTGTGGACTTTCATCATTAAGCAGGGATTTAATCCCAGATCTTCCTGACCCTAGCTACAAAATCTGTTATTCTGAACACCTGATATTTCTATATATTAGATATTTTAATTTACTATATATTCATACATAGTGTACTTAAGAATTGGCAGAACAGAAGATCATGGTGATAGTGACATCTCCTAAAGAGTTGGTAGAACATCAGAATTATACCGGATACAAAGCACGCCTGGGGATGTACTTAGGGCAGCAGAGAACAAGGAAAGCCCGACTATGCAAGCTCTTTTCTGAGTATTAAATGAAGACTTTATATCACCTGTAATACAAATAGATATCATCTAACAACAATAACTATTGCGATGATGATGATGTTGATGATGATGATGATTAGCATCACCACTGCCAATGTTGCTAAAGTTCAAACCAACCACCAATTGTCATTTTCACTCAGCTTGCATATTTACAGAATTACACAATTTATGTTCTAATCAAGAGCTTCTAAACTTCGCTAGCCTGTGCTCCTGCATTTCAATTCCCCCCTTTCCTTTCCTTTAAATAAACCTGCTTCATTTTCATAACTTTCAAAAGCAGGTAAAAAAAAATCTTGAATTTCTGAAACATGCAAACTGATCACTGTGGCATTAAGAAATCTTAAGACGACTTATTTTTAAGGGGTTTTATTAGGGAAATTCCTGCTCTTTAAGATATTGGTATGGTTGTCAAAAGCAGTCACTTTTGCAGATGTTGGGGCTTTTCTTACACTAATCTGCTAGAAAGCCTGAGCCACAGAGATCACTTAGCAATTTTTAGATTTAAGGAGATGAGAGAAGAAAAGCAAGAGAGCTAGTCCCTCTAGGGTCAAGCCTTATTGGAATTCAGCGATCTCTTTCCAAATATGCAACAGTATGGTTAAGACTAATTAATGCAAGACAGCTTAAGGAGATTTGAGGGGGGAGGGGGGGTCTACAATCCACAGAAGACAAAAAAAAAACACCCACCTTCTTCTCATTTTCCCCACTTCTCCCTTCCCTATCTGATACATTAGGGGTAGTAACAATCCAGTTTAAATCACACAGCCAAAGTTGCTTTTGCAGAAGCTTTTACAAACCATTTCATAATGCACAAAGATTTTCTGTACTCTCTTCTCCCTGTCCAGAGTTGTATCCATCCATCAATCACTCTAATGCCCTGGAGAGCTTGAGATGTAAAGGAATTAAGCAACCTCTCCTATTTATTAGTCCTGCTATTAACTCAGTATTTCTAATTTGGCAAGTCTTTAACACCCCTTTAAGCTTTAGAAGCAGTAAGTCAGTTCTCTTTTTAACTAATCATATCAGCTTATTTCTAGAAATTGCAAGAAAGACAATGCAAAAGTACTGTGAATAGTCCAAAATTCTCATAAACAGAAAAGCATTGAAAAAGGAATTTCTAAATTTTAATCTACAGTTGACTGCCTGTTTTAACTCAGCTTATTGTCTGGTTGCATTTTATCTAAATATAGCTCCATTGTAGAATCGAATCTAACTGAGCCAAATCCATGAGTCAGTAATGATCTTAGGGGCCCTGCTATCCTAATACTATCCCCAAATTTTGCTTTTTAGACCTTTTAATATCCCCAAGATCTTGAACAATATTGATTAAATCTGTTACATAATAGATTTGCATCTGTTTGCTGATTTGCTACAGTTTTGCAACCCAAGATACCAACTTTTCCAGTACAGTCAATCAGGCAATGTGTAAAAGTTATAATCTTAAAACAAAAAACAAATTAAAAAAAACCCTCTGGCAATCTTCACTTCTATATTTCTTTCAAATATGTTTGTCCTTAAATATCTGATTAACACCTATTTTGTCTTCTTTCTCCTGAACATTTTTCTTGCACTGTCTGAATCTGCCTACATTTTGCTGTGACTCTGGTGGAAGGATAGGGCAAACTAAAAATAATGTTTATTTATTTTGTCATACAATTTGCTGGAATAAGTGAATTATATGTTAAACAAGGATTAATTTCATATCAAATCTACCCAATATTTGGTGCTATACGCATATATCTATGTACAGTATGGGTTAGGTAATTATTAATTTGATTGTTGCTGCAGCATACATGCTTTTTTGAAGTCCGATGGGCAAGAAGGTATTTTGAAAATGGTCCTGACAGTCAGGTCAAACTTGCATGAAAAAGTGTATGCATGATCATTGACCTATTTACTGTTATCTGGTATTCCAAAAGCACCAATATAGGATCGTCTATTGAACTGTTTGACTACTTAGCTCTTATAACACATCATAACCTGAATACTGTACTGTATTTTCTGAAGTCAGAGCATTTAGAACATACTATTATCTCTTTGCTCTTAAAATACTGCTACTAATAATACTACTAATAATATTATATTAAATTTATATGCCACCTGACTCCCAGTGAATCTGGACAGTTTGCTCACTTTGCTGTACACGGCAGATCAGAATGTCCCTTGATACCTGAGTTTACCTCTCTACCATTTACTGTGGCACCTTCTGTGCAGTAAAACTCCATGTAACACACTGCAGTATTTGCAACTGCAACTTTGTAAAAAGAAATATCGTAAAAGACTGAATTAGAAAACATACAGTATTTGACTTAGGTCTGTGCAAACGTTATAATAGTTATCTCAAATGGCAGCTGTTTCTAGATTCCAATTCTCCACTGGTGTGTCCACAATTGCTTTTCAGTGCAAAACTGTTTTGTTCTTATTTATCATGGAAATGCAGAAAATTGCTGCTGTTTTGATCTTTCCATTATATAAAGAAAGGATATTGCTAAGGCTCTGCTACTAAATAAACAGAACAGAACACCTAAGTAACCTAGGACTTGCTAGATGATCTATGATCTAAAAGCCCATTTCATGAGTTTTACAATTGGATGAATGGAGAAGAGAATGGCTCTGGTGATTTATCTGACCAGTCCACCATGACTCAGATCATTGTCCAGCAAGCAGTATGGGAGAAGAAACATATTCCTTTCTTCATCTATTGAAAAGCAATTCAACAGTGATTACGAGCAAGAACATGAAAAGGAAATGAAAAGGCCTGTCAGCAAAATAATTTCAGCAAGTGGACTAGATGGGAAAAGAAGGAGGTTAGAATAGGAACAATGCTCTGCTAGAAAATTCCCACTTTTCATTTCCCACCTAATATTATGGAAAAATCATTGTGTTGTAGTACTACACATGTTTTGGAAATCCCATGTTTGGTCCCTGATATCTGCTAGGCTTTGGAAAAGCTCCTGTCTAAATTTCTGGACAGCCAAGGCAAGTGGATGAAGACAGTACAGTGGTACCTCAAGATACAAATTTAATCCATTCCATGACTCTGATCGCAAGTCGAATTGGTCGCATCCTGAAGCAAATTTTCCCATAGGGTTCAATGTAAATACGGTTAATCCGTTCCGCCCTCCGAATTTGGTTGCATCCTGAAGCAAATTTCCCCATAAGGTTCAATGCAAATACGGCCAATCCGCCCTCCGAATTTGGTCGCATTCTGAAGCAAATTTCCCCATAAGGTTCAATGTAAATACAAACAGTTCTGAAACATATGCATTTTATTTTTAAACCACAAAAACATGAAAAAAAAGTACGTACAGCACAGTATGAAGAGGGAGAATGGGGTGGGGAGGCAGTTATTGTTTGGAGGGAGAGTCCCCCTCCAAAGGGACATCTCCTTCAGGGGTTTCCTCTCTTCTTTGCCTCTTAGCTGCAGGCTCAGTTCTGGGGAAAAACCTGTCTAAAGTCAGTTGTTTTTTCCTGTGCTGCATAACCCTCCGGAAATGAGAGACCACGTTATCGTTCATCATGTTCAACACTCTGTTTGTTACAGTTATGTTGGGGTGGTGCTTCTCAAAGAAGTCCTGGCACTCATTCCATTTTCCTATAATGGATTTAATCATGTCACTGCTCACCTCCTCCCTGTCTTACTCTTCCTCAGTGGAATGCTCCTCACCAAGCGCTTTCTGTTGCTCACTCTGGAGCTCAGCAAGTTCTTCCATGGTCAGCTCCTCCTCATGGTCCTCAACAAGCTCCTCTATGTCTGCATCATCGACAACCAGACCCATGCTCTTGCCCATGGACACAATCTCCTCCACTACCTCTGCATCAGACCCTTCACGGTCACGTTCAGCGACACATTCTGGCCACAGTTTCCTCCAGGCTGAGTTTAAGGTCCGGCAGGTGACATCTTGCCAGGCTTTGTCAATGAGGCCGATGCAGTGGAGGACATTGAAATGTTTCTTCCAGAACTCTGCCTGAGTCAAGGATGTTTCCTCAGTGACATTGAAACACCTGGTGAAGAGCGCCTTTGTGTAGAGCTTCTTAAAGTTGCAGATCACTTGCTGGTCCATGGGCTGCAGGAGAGGTGTCATGTTGGGGGGGAGGAACTTGACCTTTATAAAGTCATACTCAGCGTCCATAGCATCCACCAAGGCTGGAGGGTGTGCCGGGGCATTGTCCATCAGAAGAAGGCACCTTTCAGGCAGCTGGTTGTCAGAAAGATATTTTTTAACGCTGGGTGCGAACACCTCGTGCAGCCATTCCATAAACAACTCCCTTGTGACCCACGCTCTCGCATTGGCCCTCCACATGACAGGCAGTCTGGCCTTGTTCACACTGTGTTCCCTGAACGCACGAGGGGTCTGGGAATGGTATACCAGTAGTGGCTTAATCTTCAGGTCGCCGCTTGCGTTCGCACACAGCAAAAGGGTCAGTCTGTCCTTCATGGGCTTGTGCCCTGGCAGTGCCTTTTCCTCCTGCATGATGTAGGTTCTGTTTGGCATCTTCTTCCAGAAGAGCCCCGTCTCGTCGCAGCTGAACACTTGCTGAGGGACGTATCCTTCCGCCTTCACGAAGCCCTCAAATTCTTCCTTGTAGGCTTCTGCAGCAGCCTTGTCAGAACTGGAAGCTTCTCCATGTCTTGCCACATTGTGGATGCCACTTCTCCTGCGGAATTTCTCAAACCAGCCTCTGCTGGCTTTAAATTCCTCACTTGCTGCACTGGTAGAGGGGTTTTTCTGCAGTAAATCACTGTGCAGCTTCCTGGCTTTTTCACAGATGATAGCTTCACTCACGCTATCACCTGCCAGCTGTTTCTCATTCAGCCACACTAACAACAGCTTTTCCACCTCTTCCAGCGCTTGTGTCCTCTTCCTCGTTAAGGTCGTTACTCCTTTTGCCACATCAGCTTCTCTGATGGCATCTTTATTCTTCAAAATAGTCGAGATGGTCGACTTTGCCATGTTGTACTCCGCGGCCAGATCAGTCACACGAACCCCACGATCGTGCTTTTCTATAATGTCCTTCTTCAGTTCAATCGTCACTTTCTTCTTCAAAGCCTTATTCTTGCCACGCCCGCTCTGCATTTTCTTTGGAGCCATGCTGACAAGCACACCAAAAACCTTCCAAACACCACAAAACACACCACAAGCCTCACCGAATGTCTCCTTGCTACCGCGATCTCGCCCACAGGAAGCCACGACCGCGTGGCAGCAGGGCAAATGGCCGCGGATCCGTAGATTGAGGCGGAGTTCGCATGTTGAGGTAAATTTTTGCGGCTGGAGCTGGTCATATCTCGAAATTTTCGTAAGGTGGGGCATTCGTATCTTGAGGTACTGTCAGGATTAGCCCAGGAAACTCCAGGAGACAGTACAGATTCAATTCAGCAGGGTTTATTGGCTTCAGTCCCATTACAGAATCTTCTCAGAGTGAAAGCAATTCCCAGAGTCACCCCACAAACATCCTGCATTCCTCAGGGAGGTGCCAGTCTCATCCTCTTATCTCTACCTCTCTGTTCTGGTGATAAGAGAGTGCGCTTAACTCTCACATCACCCCTCCCTCCATCTTTATCCTCCCCCTCTGAGTTCTCAGGAGAACTTGGCAAAGGTGGGAGGGACGCCATCTCAGACGATGAAAGGCTCTCCGCTCCTCCTGCCTCCTCCATACCGTCTTCCGATGGGTCCTGAAAAACAGCTGCAACATTAATAGAATCAGCCCCCCTCCCTCCTGCCGTCTGCCAGTCTGAAGTAGATGGCCTTGGGCTGCCAGGTCGACCTTGCTCCCCCCTCCCTCCTGCCAACTGAAACTCTGAACTGAAAGTCTGTGGGCTGCCATACCCATGTTGCTCCTCCCTTACAGCCCCCACCAAACCTTCCTCCAGCGCGCTGTCCCTCCTTCTTCTTCTTGCTGATTAACTGCTGGTGCCCCGGACAGCTCTCGAGGTTTGGGTTTGTTAGGGAAACGCCTATGGAAAGCAACTACTAACTCTGGGGCATGAACGTTCTTCGCATTCTCCCAAGAACGGTCTGCTTCAGGGTAACCCTTCCAGTGAATGAAATATTGAATTCCTTTCCCTCTCCTCCGAGAATCCAAAATTGCCTCCACCTCGTATTCCTCTTCTCCTTCGACCACAACCGGTGGGGGAGGGGATGAGCGGGTTCTCAGAGGACTTGGGGGGGCCTCCTTCACTAATAAGGAACGGTGAAAAACCGGATGAACCTTCATAGATGGAGGCAGCTGTAATCAGAACACTAAGTTATTCACCTTCTGCAATACTTTGTATGGTCCTACGAACCGGTCATTCAATTTTCTGGATGGTCTGGTGGAAGTTAGAAACTTAGTAGATAACCACACTTTGTCCCCCACCGAAATCAGCGGCCCCGCCTGTCTGCGTGCATCGGCATTCCTCTTGTGACTCTGAGAAGATTGATGTCAGGATTAGCCCAGGAAACTCCAGGAGACAGTACAGATTCAATTCAGCAGGGTTTATTGGCTTCAGTCCCGTTACAGAATCTTCTCAGAGTGAAAGCAATTCCCAGAGTCACCCCACAAACATCCTGCATTCCTCAGGGAGGTGCCAGTCTCATCCTCTTATCTCTACCTCTCTGTTCTGGTGATAAGAGAGCACGCTTAACTCTCACAGGTACCACTGTATTAGTGAACTGATTTAGAATTATGCAATTTCTTATGGGGCACAAATATTGGCTGCTGCCCCATCAGATAATAATAAACTGGCTTCCACAGAAACATGCTGGTTTAAATTTGAGCTATATTTTGATTTGATGTACCTTCATTTGATTTCAATATTCATTCGGGGAAATCAGATTTACTAAGTCAGTGTAAGTTGTTCAAATTACACACCTTACGAACATGGCTGCTAAACATAAGCCTGGGGCAAGTGTCCTGTGAGGCTATTTGGGACTCTCTGTTGAATTCACAAAAGTTACATTATGGTCTAAAAAATTAAGCCACTTTTTTTGGATATTCACCTCTATTTCTATGATAAGAAATATGTAAGAGAAACACTAAGCTAAGGAAACAAATAAACCAAGCAACAAAACTTCAACCAACTGATTAAAAATAACAAGCTGGACTTAAATAACTAATCAAACCAATAGCTATCTTAGCTAGGCGTTTTATAATGCCAATTTTACAAAAAAATATTTATTTGTTCCAAAACTTTACTAACCTGGACCTCTAATAATGACAACAATTAAAATGGCAGAAGCTGCTAGCAAACTTTGTGTATAACAAGACAAAAAGCCCTAACATAGATAGATAATCCAAAAAAATGTTTCCTTAATTTCCCTATTGCACAGTTAGGTCAAATGCTAAAATTTCATCAGCTGAATTTGAATATTCCTAGGATACAAACAGAGTCTAATATTCAGGATCAAAAATATTTGCCCATCCATTAATCTACACATCATGTTCTCTACAACAATGTTCAAAATTTGAAATTATGGAATTTAAGTGGTAAATCAGAAGTCACCATTAATACTCACATGATACACTCCAAGTTTAGAAACTCAAATATTTACAGTAAAAAGGCTGAGCCGGAAAGGTAGTATATATACTAAGATTTTTTGAAAAGGGGAAAAGGAAAGGAATAAGGATGTTCCTCCAGAAATTAGAATAAGTTTGATTTTCTTGGTACCAAAACACCTAAATGGAAACATTATGTAAATGGATGTAAATGGTTGGAAAAAGATGAATCAGTAATTAGTTCTTTCATGCAATTTAAGGCCACATATATGCCATTTAAAAAGGACTCAAAATGTATTATTTCAACATCTAAAATATGTTATTGCCAGAAGAAGGAGACACAATACTCTAAGATGGGTAGGGGAAATAACAGAAGTATCTGAAGACAGATGGAATACAGTGAATAGAAAAAGCAGCTACTGAAATAACATCAGAATACTTAAAAGTAATTGCTCTCAAAAATATATAAATGACAGTGCGTTGCTATTTAAATTTAACTGTATTAATCTAGAGGATTCATCTATTTGCTGGAAAGGCTCCAATGATGCAGCTTGGTGATTTTTCTTACAGTAGGCAGTAATGTAGTTAACTGCTAGGCCTCAAACTTTTCACTTCCTAAGGATGAATTTTATTAAGATTTTGTATATCAAATCAAATCTTTGTTACAGTCATAGACCAGCATAAGGAGGGTGGGGTAAAAGATTTTATATATTGCCACTTCTATTTTGGGTTCATAAAGTTTTATTTCCATATTTTTTTTGAAAATTTCTAGTTCTGCATCTGGGACTTTTGAAACCTTAACTTTATTTATTTAGCTTGGTATGCTGCTGACTAACAAAGTCAGTGCTTTACAGTAAAAAAGCAAATTTAATATCAAAATATAAAAAAGTACTGAAAAGAGCAAGTAAACAAATAAAAACAAATTCATTAACACTTAGATACAACCATTAAATCAACAGTTTAAAGCCTGTTTTTTAAAAAATGTATTTTAAGGGCCTCTAAAAATATGACAGAAGTTGTTAGTGGCCCTCAGCTCTGCAGGAGTTTCAAAGATCAAAGGTGGCATCAAAATGCTCAATCCTAATATGTCACCAGATGAGCTTGTTGCATCCTAAAATCAAAGTAAATATGGAGGTTAATGTATTTATTTAAAAGATTTGTATAACTGCCCGTCTTATGCACCATATGCCTGAGTGGCTTACAAAAAATAAAAACAGTATAAAGTATAATAAAAGTATAATAAAGTGTAATAAAAACAGTATAAAATATGGTCCAGTTAGGGATAAGACTGATATTTTATACAATTGGTTAGCAATTTTTGTTGTTGTTGTTCATAAGTAGACCAGATAATTGCAGCTGGGTTTTTTAATTTAGTTGGAGAATTTTGGATTGGAACAACATCCCCACACAGACACACACACACAGCCTCCCCAAAAAGTCCTCAGATTATTGTGCTCTTCATGTAAATATGTAGGAATTTAATTTAGCTTATGCACGGAGACAACAAAATGTAACTAAACAAAAGTATAAAATGAAAAAAGCCTTTGATATGGTGGAAATTAGGCTTTTGGAACAAGTTAAAATAAGAAATAGACTTCCAGTAAATTTATTTTGTGGATACAAATATATTATTCTAAGCCTTCTGCTGGATAATTACTAACGGGGTTATTTCTTCTGTAATTAAGAGGAGATGCAGAACTCAAAAAGGATGCCCCGATTTCTTTAGTAATTAATTCAGTATTGAAACTTTGGTGTACTTAATTAGACAATGTAGTGTCAAAATGTACGTGGTTTACACAGTCAAAATCCTTTGTGTAACTGATAAAGCAAAAATAGATGTCTTCTTGGAAGTTCCTTGTCTTTTCTATAATCCATAAATTGTTTCCAGTGTAATCTTCCATGTTCCTGCCTCTTCTGAATCCAACTTGAAGAATATATATCTCCCTCCCATTTAACTGTTATCCTCAATTTCTTTGTATTGTTTATGTAGATATAACTCCGTATCTCTTCTTGGTCTTGAAAAAAACCCTAAAAATCTTCTCTGGAACTTGCTGTTTAGTTGGAGACATTTTCCTCTGTCTTTGCTTTTTGTTTTCTGTCTTTCTTCAGCTGTTTTCAACATGTCAGCAAACAGCCATTTCATTTTTTTAACCTTTTTTTTCCTTTTAAGTGTTTTTTTGTTTGTTTGTCTGTTTGTTTCTTCTTTAATGATGTCATGAATTTCAGTTCTTCAGGCACTCTTTTTTAATTAATAAAACCATTAATCCTATCTTTACTTTCAGTACATAATCATGTAGAATATTGCTGATCTCATATCTTGTTGGCCTAATGAATTTACTTGTTTTCTTTAAACTGTAATTTTGCAGAAAGAAGTGTGATCTGAACCACAGCCAGCAACTAGTCTTGTTTGGCTGACTAAATACAGGTTCTCCCTCTTTGTTTGTGAAGTATATGGTCAATTTGATTTTAATATTGTCAATCCAGCGATGTCTATATGTAGAGTCATCTTTTAGGTCTTTTGGATCTGGCATTACAGAGGCACAAGACTAGGTTCTTTGACAGGCAGGATCCACTCTCCAAGGCCTGAGAGCTGACAAGGTTGCTAGAAAGGGGAATATTTTCTATTCGTCATTTCTTAGTTGTAGATTCTGAGTCTTGTTAGTCCATTACAATGTACGTTTTAACAAGCTCAGCATCAATCAGAGAAAACTGTCGGGAATCCTTACCATCTTGAAGCGAAGTGGCAGTCAAACTCTCACTTTGCTTACCACTTTCTTGCACTGCACGTCTCACCAGGGGGCAAAGTAAAACCTAAACCCTTATCCCTGATCATCCTGGCTGTCACCCAGGAATGGGCCCAATCAGATTTCAGACACATGTCCTCTCACAACATGATTAGGGAATATGGTCCTTACCCTCATATCACCCTTCAAATGGCTCCTCCAAAGGGGCAGTCCTTTTTGGACATTGCTATTTGGGGTGTCACCCATGTAATAGTTTTCTGGATTATTGCAGCCCAGGTACACCATAGCTACTTCCATGGCACTGCTTGTAGAGAAATTGACACAAGTATTTAGAGTGAAGATATCAAATGTTGGCAGAAGTCTCATAATGGGATGAATATGGGGCAGATTCAACCTTGTGCAATATATCAGGAATGTCCACACGAAGACCCCAGAAGAGACATGTAGAAAAGTTGTGAATTATTCAGAGGTTCTTTCACTCTAACATTCTTGCAGTTACTTTGATACAAAATATACAAGATGGATAGGAAGGTAATAAAAATCTCTTCTTCCCAGAAGCTTAGAATAACTATACATACAGAAGATACAGAATAACTATACATAGTTATTCAGTGCTTCTTTATCCTATTTTATCTGCAGAACTCTATAATGACATGGTGACTGGCCCAAATTCACCCACAGGACTGAACAGTTAAGATCTGAAAGCAAGTTTGTTCTATCTTCTTTTATGCTGCACTAAATTTCAGTAGGCCCAGTCCCTACCCTGAGTCCAGACCCAGAATTTCTGCATGCATATATATCTTAGCTAGATCTCCATCTAGACTCCCATGAGCAATTCAGCCTCCCCTACCACATCTATACAAATCCAAGCTTTAGAATTCAGATCAACTGGATTTTTTGAGGAACTGACTTAGCCAGCTTCACTCTTGTGGTGTGGCTGGTTTTCTTCTCCTAACCTGTGGTCATTTTTTCACAACTTGAATGCCTTCAGATAACCAAGGTATGGTTTCATCCTCAACATAATTTGCAATTGAAGCCCTCCCTCTCTTTTAATAAAAACCAATTTCTTATAGTCGTGGGAGTTAGGATTAATTTACTTCCTGAGACAATAGCTTTAGTCCAGCTCTGGTGTAAAAGAGCAGCAAAAAGGACCAGATGGCATATTAATAGCAGCATAAAGCCAATCCTTTGTAGCCAAAAGATCAGGTATTATAGCAGTCATATTCCTTTGAAGATTCAGTAGCTATGAGAGGCATAAATGAGACAAAGTGACCTCATTGTGAGATAGGAGGCCTTTATTGTTTCTAAAAGTTTTTACAACATCACATCTCTTTAATTAGTACATGGCATTGCCGAGTAAGCTTGTTTCCAAGCAAAATTCTGTAGGGATATTTTACTACAAATCCCTTGATGGAGATAAATAAAGCAGACAGCAATACCCATTCCTCACTTTCAAACTTTAGAAATGATAAAAAAGTTGCTGTCATTTTTAAGTTGCATCCATGTAATTGATTTCTATCCCAATACTTGGTAAAAAATTAAAACTATTTCAGTGGGGACTGGAATGAAATATGAAAAATAATGGCAAAACAAAATTTGCAGCATGGAGTTTTCTTGTACAAATTGCCCACTGTGTCCTATTTCTCATTTCCTTTAATTTCCTTTGTCGTTGTCTCATCCAGTGGTCTGTAGAACTCAGTTTGGGAATCTTGAGCCTATTTCTAATGTTACATTCATAAAATAGCTGGATTATCTCACCACCTTGCTGCTTGATCTGAGGTATGTTGAAGTGAGAAGTTATGGTATCAAGGCACAAAAAAGTCTTTCCCTTTTCTTTTCTTGACTCCAAGCCCTGAGCAACCAGGGCTGAAGAATTTATTTGTGATGGCAATTGAGCAAAGCAATTTAAACTTTATTTACACTAATTACCATATTTTATAAAATGCATTTTACTTCTAATGAAACAGGAAGCTCTTAGTCAAAACAATAAAGGCATAGTCATACTTTAGAATGTTCCTTATTTATAACATGACCTGGCAAATCTAACTTGGAGTACTGATTTACTGACAGTTTTAGATAAAATTCCTCAGGCAGGCATTTTGACTGTGTACAGCCATGATGATGACGATGATGATTGGAATCAAAGGATTTGTAGAGAGTCAAAGAGATGACCTTAAGGAAATAGGCAAGAACTGTTACCTAAGCAAGAAGGGCTAAATATTCCTTAAGTCCTGGAAACCAGATAGTATTCAGAAGAGACTCAGTCAGGCTCCTCCATGTTTGATTGGGATATAACAGGGAGGGGAAGTAAAGCACAGTCAGGCTTGCAAAATTCTGTAACTATCTTTACTATGTTTACTGTCTCAGTAAAGTATAGCAGTAATCTTCATGTGAAGTCAGTTTCCTGATCTGGTCTACTTGGTAGGTTGACTGGATATTGGTGGGGAATGTGATGAAAAGGATGATGGGGATCAGATTTCATCACTTTTGAGGATCTACTGAACTTTTATCCTCCATGAATCTGATAGTACGATGCATATGAGAGTAATAAAAATTCCCTTTCTAAACAGAATAAAGGATACTGGGGAGTGGTGAGTGGGAGGTGAAATTATTGGGAAAAAAGAAAGCAGTAAATCTCTTAATAAAGGAAACACACCCTCAGATTGCATGGAGCTCCTGAGACTATATGGACACAACTGAGCAGTATTCTTACCAGTGTTGTCCAGAGTGTATGGTTAAAAAAAAGTTAAGATGGCAGCCACAACACACTTAAAAAACAGGCAGAGCTTCGATTGCACCGTCAGGACCTCCATCTTGACTTTTTTTACCATATTCTGTGGACACCCCTGTTTCTTAGCAACAGTATAGAAGTGGTTTTCTATTCTATCTTACAGCTTTTGTTGTTGTTGTTGTTGCATTCTAGACCAACCTACAACTGAAATTAATTCCTTGGTGGTCTCTCCTTGGTTTTTTCAATGTCATCAAGAAAACTGCATGAACATCAACATGTAGTCATCAGGAGTTATGCTTCACTAGATGGAGACTTTACCTTTTTAAACCTCTTAGAGGAAATGAAATGGTTTTTCTCAAAAAACCAACCTAAGGATTTGAAAATGAACATCTTTTAATATTAATTGAATTAAAGCAGCATGCTGCCATCTCTTATAAAGCTAGAAGAATCAGACTAGTTAATGGGTTCTCAAGCTAATCAAAAAATTAATTAAGCGTTTAGTGGGGATTTCAAATCCCTCAATTGGATTTGAAGAAAGCTGTTTTCCTGTTTCTTTGCTTATTTTACTGTAACAAGAGTGTGGTTAACAAAACATCTACCTCTTTTACATGATCTTCCCTAGAAGTCATTCTTTGCAGAAGAAATAGTTAAAGCAATGAAGTTAATCAGGGCTACTTTTTTCTATGGATGCCAATTTCAAATGCACATAGTTTAAGACATAGCTGCTGGTGCACCTGGACTATTTTGGGGTAAGAGTATGAAAAAATATATGGATGCATTTTGGTTAGTTGACGGTTTTGCCAGATAGTAATCAGACTAGTTGTTTGGATCAAACTACCTGCAGTGTGTGTCTGTGTGTGTGTTAACATCATGAAAATGGCAGATGCAATAGGGTGGATAAGGCAATTGAAGTTCTGTCCTTTTTGAATGTGACTTGGTCATACCTGCCATTTTGATGCTGTTGACACCTCCTCCCCCCCTCCCCCCCACAAGAGACTCCTGCATCTACTGTTTAATCTGAACACTCTTGTCAGGATCCCAAGCCATACAAAACTTGAGCAAATCATGAGCAAATCATGAGCATCACTTTCATTGGTTCCCTGTCCATTTGACTATTGGATAGGTGTAACAGAAAGACTAAGCAAAGTTTTTATAACACAAATGTATGTCTGTGTAGTTACCAGGAGTCAAGCTTATCTTGCAGATGTTAAATTTAACCTCCCTTATTACATCCTAATAACTTGGGGGAATATAAAAGAGTAAGGTGGCCACTTATACATTGCCAAAAAGAAAAGAAAAGACACGTATCAACAACTACAACAAAGGAAACGGGCATGCATAAAATAGAATAGTATATCTTTTCTTCCTCTCTTCATAGGTCAATGTGCCTATTCCTTCTGCAATACATTGGTAGTTTAAAAGCATCTAAAATGACTTCTTCCTGTTCTTTACCTTTAAATTACATTTAGATGGCCTTTAAGATGACTTAGATACTCTAAGGTCATTAAGTTCTTTTGGACTACAATTTCAGGGAGCTCCGCTGGCTAGAGTTTCTGGGAACTTGGTATACTGTTTTGTATACCTACCCCAATATAGTGGATGCTTTCATGTAGAGGATGAGAATACATTCCATTTTCCTTGTTTGGCATCATGTATACATTTTTTACATATAGATTTAATTGACACATATTTGGTTCTTAGATGATTGTTCAGATTTTCCTGAAAGTAAATAGATAGCATTCCCCCATTATAGTGGATATAAAGCTGAACCAGGTTTCATATTTATTTTCATTCATACACATTACGCCATTCTTATTTGAGCATCATAAGCAAACAGGCAATGGCAATATTGTTCAAAGCTGATTGAAATCAAAGGTAATATTTCCCTACTCTAATTGAGTCAGATTCAGAGAACTGAAAGAAAAAGAAGAAATGAGACGCTATATTTTTGGTTGAAATTTGAATCACAACAACTGAGTAAGCATGCAGGATGAAGGAATATATTCTATTGATGCAGTTTATGATAAAAGGGATTAATAGAATAGACATTCCAACCAATATAAATTATTTCTGTAGAAAGAGCAAATGTATGCTTAATACCAGCTGTATTGAAAGATAATGTTAAATGTTTGACATGTTGGCATCCAAGGTTTCATGTAGATGCTGAGTAAAATTCAAGCCAGGGGCTCTTAGATCCTATTAGAATCAACATTTAAATCCTGTCTAATTTCTGCACTGAATTCAATGGGATATGTGCTCAACATTGCCTGGATTGATCCATTGGATTGGAAGTCAGCCTTGGAGCTTGTAATGTATGAAACAAAGATAGGCTGTGAATGTGTATATAGAGCTTTTCTCCATCACTGAATACCTGTACATTGCCACAAGACTTCTAGGACTAAGGAGAATGAAGGTTTCAGGTCGCATTACTGCATGTCATCTGCACACTCAAATCCCTGCATCTGTTAGTTTAGAAATTAGAAATAGAACACTCTAATGACAATTACTCTGTAGCAGAATTCCTTCTAACTACTTGGAAAAGTAATGACAGTATCTCCAGTATCAAGCAGCTCCCTTTTGACATTGTGTCCAATAGCCATAACTAAAATGTCTTCCCATATTTCTTATTGGTCAGGTGGACTCCTTCTGACAGAAGGCAAGATTCTGCACTTCAAAGGAATTAAAAAAGTATGATCTGTGTCACTCTTAATATTTTATTAATTTTCTGGGATCTGAGAAGCAGAGATTGCCAGACTTCTGGTATTTCTGGTAAAACTAATGAATGTTGCATTTATTTATATGCAGGATTTTTATAGTTCTGCTTTATCATTGCCCTACTAGTGAGTTGCAGCATCATTCAACCACTGTTGTACGTAACCGTCATGAGGACAGGCTTTACATCATTTCAACAATGGATGGCTGATATTATAAAGATGCTAGAAGCCACTGGTGGATAAATAGTCATCTGGCTCACCAAGCCCTCTGGTTTAATGTGCTTTCCTCCAGTCCATGAAGAAGCACAGAAGTATGCCAGCAGAACATGCTTTGTCTTGATACCAATCTCTGTTTCGGCTTAGGAACAAGGCTGGTGAGTGAGGCAGGGTGAGAGAGGGATAATCCTTCTATCATCTGCAGGATGGGAGGGGCTTCTTGGCTTTACTGATTTACCAGAAAGCCCCTACTGACTCTATCAATCAGTTGCTGTAGCCTCACCCATCCCACAGATGATATGTAGATTTCCTCTCTGTGTGTCTCTCTCTGCCTCTTTCTTACACACACACACATACTCATTGACTCTCTCATGGATGCTGTCCCTTTCTGGCTCAACCCTTCTGTCTGTCACTCTGTCTCTGTCTTTGTGTCTCTTTCTTGCTCTCTCTAGGTGACCGAAGAAATCAGCAGACAAGAAGTATGAACTAACCTTTTTGAGGGACTGAACAAAACCCAAATTCTAAAGAGAGGCAGAACTGAAACAATTTACAAAGAATTTTGACTTGTTGCCCTCCAGATACAAGTGAAGAGTGATGAGGATTCATTTAGGGGACATCGATCTTGAGGAACACATATTCAGAATAAACTACTGATTCCTTAGTGACTATATAATTTACCATCCAAACTAGGACACTTTTGAGAATGAAAGCACACACACATTCATTCATTCATAAATATTTGTTTATTTATTTATTGGCTGATAAATTGGCTTTATTATATTGGTGGACCAATAAAGAAGATGACGCTGCACATGGTGGTACTGCAGGAAAGAAGGCAATTCAACACAAGCCAGCGACCATGGGAAGAAGGTGGCAGCTGCTTGGGGACCTCATATGGGAGGTAATAGCATGGGAAGTGTCCAGGACTCAAAAATCCAGGACAAATGATAAACTGGACAGGACACCAGGACAAGAGGCGTAAACCAGGACCATCCCGGGCAAACTGAGGCACACGGTCACCCTACTCAGTGCCATTTGCAACCCTCTAAGTGAATTTAGAAAAAGGGTTCAATATATACATTGTTAGTAATATAGATCTTAGGGTCTCATTCACATCCGCATTGACAGCTTGAGGAGTTCTATACCTCGTTGGACTCCAGCTCTTGTTGAACGCCATACCTTGTTGGACTCCAACCATTGACTAGATATGACAGCAATACTGAAACAGCCAGAACATATGGTTTGTCTAGCCCTGTTTTCCAGGATCTTGGTCTTTGGAACAGATTTCCAAGATCATCCTAAGAATACATAATGCAAAAGTTTTCAACATATAAACAGAAGACTAAATGAACTATGTCTGAAAATGCATAGGGCTCGTATATGGAACAAAAGATTTGAAAACTCATTTTATAGCTTGGATAATGAACAGATTTTCATTCATCTATATGTAATATGGGAATAATCACAATCCATCTCATTAAGTGTAACTGTGAGGATAAGATAGAGAAGGTAAAGCTCTTTGTGGCCCAGCATGATAACTTTTACTCTTCAAAATGCTCTTCTGGAAAGCACTCTAGTATAATAACTTTATGGACATTACGATTTTAAAAGTGTTTCATGTGGTATATTATCTGCACTCAGCAATTTTTCCTCATGTGTTATTTTTAAATTGTAGAATACATTTTAACTTGTCGATGGAGATGCTTTACTACTAGTAAGACATACTCTGTATTACAATATTTGAGCCTTCTGTTTACATTACTATTTAGCATGAAGGGCAAACCACAGGTGATGACAGCAATAAAAGCTGTGATAATAGTATTGAGAGGCCAAGGAATTTGGATCTCAAGTCTGCCTCTGTATATTCCTTTAGCCTTTTTCACTAAGCAGAACTGAAGAGGCACAGAGGGAGAAAAGAACTTAGGGGCTACAGTGTGCTCAAAAAGATATTTGGGGATTTGCGTGCTATGTAATGGATCATGGATTGCCTGTCCCATTCTAGAACATGTATATGATAAGTCTTCAATAAAAACTGTTTGAAAAACATGGTAGAGGGCACAAGGATTGTCTTCCTTGGGATACAGCATTTTTTTTTACAAGGTATCTTCATGCTGAATGCCAAAATCAAAACCGAGGGCCCTTCTGCCTTTTCATACGTTTATCTGCCAGTGGGAGAGATGTATCTGGTAAAAATAGTGTCATCCATGCAGGCATTGAGAACCAATGTTTTAAAAGACTAGCTTTTGAAAGTGATTTAAAAGGGGGGATCCATATACCCAACAGGATACATCTTGGGTAGGGATTGGAAATACTGCAATATTTTGTTACAGCTTCTTCGGGTAGCTTTGTTTAAACCAGGTGGACTTCACTCAAGATCAGTCAAGTTTCATTTAGTACTGACTTTCTCCAAATGTCATCATCTGAAATGCAAGCTCTTGTTCAAAGCCTTCAGACTGAAAGAGAAATTGTGCCATGAAAAGAACAGTTCACAAATGAACTGAAGGGGGGTTGCTTTCCCATTAGATGACAATTACAGTAAAAAGGATTCATAACCCCAATGTACTATTTTGAGTCAGCTTCTCAGCACTCTTTTTCAGCTGCTCAGCCTACTGGCAATGTAAATAAGCACATGGAAAGTATGGTGGGAAAAGATGCAAAACTTAGGTAGGGTGGGAATGCAGAGTGGTGTGGCACAACCGAGTCACGCTGTGTCTACCTGAGCCCCTTTCTAAAACGCTTCTTTGAAGTGGCAATCTAGCAAATACACTCAATCAATTATAAATGAAATAATCTTCTTAAAATATTAGAGATTTGGGAGCTAAGCAATACGGGAAGATTATAGTGAGAAAATCAGTTTTAGAGCTTCCTAAAGTGACAGAAAGAGAATAATCGGAAGAAATGGTGAGAATTTTAAAACGATTATGTAGATTTGTGTCAGTGAAAGTGTCCCAGCAACCCTGAGCTCATCTCTTGTATGCTGGAAATAGATTAAGACCAATCTTTTCTTAAAGGGTAAGGTTGCTTTCAAGTTTATCTCTCTGTCTTTCCCTCTCTCCCTGTTTTTTTAGTGACCTTAACATTATTGTAAAACTGGAATGAAATTTCAGACTCAAGGACATTATTCAGTGGTGCAATATCAAAGACGGAATGAAAGTGGGAAGATTCAGGAAAAGGTCTAAGAAAGATTTTTTTCAGACAACTTGAAAAGGGCTTCAGACCTCAGTGTTAAGACTTTCAGCTTTATCCAAAGCATATTTACCCAAAAGTCCATTCAATTACTTCAGTGGAGCTTGTTTCGGAGCACACAGAAGTCAGATTGTAGAATACAGCTTGCTCCATCTTTAAGCCAGTCAAGCAGATAAAATCCCATCAGTGGCACACGGCATGACTTAAAAGTGCTTGGGTATTGGATGTAAGGTGAATAATGCAAAATCCATGGCTGCCCCCAATACCCCATCTTTCTGGGAACCAACAGAAATTCCACAAAGCACAGGGCAGATTTGCAGAGGTCTCTAGAAGCTGCATCAAATAAAGTAACAAAAAGCAAAGGAAGGAGGAAGAAACAAAAAGTTTATGATTTGGCCAGATGTGGCCCTAAGGTTTGTCCTATGATCTTAAATGCATTCTGAAATATTCAGAGTCACTAATTCAGAAATATCTGAAGGAACTAATTACTCAGTCTGCAAATTCCATCTTCAAGAAGAATCTAAACTACAGACCTTCAGGTCTACCTAATCAGCCAACATTGCTCTCTGACTTGTCCATGTGTTGCAAAATAAAGAGATCTACTTCGCCCCCGTTATGCAGGCTTTTGGACTAAAAACCATTCTCAGGTGTTATTTTTCTTTTATGGGCCATTTGAAAATAGAAATTTCCAAGATAGATCAATCATACAGTAACAAATATTGGAAATGCCATGAAACAGAAAAAAAAACATTTTACCACATGTGGTGGATGTGTGAAAAAACTCAAAAGCATTGGAAAGATATAAATAGTAGCATTCAGAGATTTTTTTGAAATTAAATCTGAAATGAAATCACAATTTTTTTTACTGATATCTTACTCAGAAGATAGCAACAATATCACAACTTACTGAGTTACAAGACAGTGAGAATAAACTTTGCCCAACATTGGAAGAAACCAACAAGACAGATGATATCTGACCAGGAACACAAACCTGGAGAATATTCAGCAATAGCAAAATTCCCATAGAAGAGAATATCTGTAGCTCGGAGTTGAACCATGGAGTTCCCAGTGCTCTCTGAGTTTGCTTGCTTGCTTGCAGACATTTCATTGATTTCATTGCTTGTAGACATTTCATTGCTTGTAGACAGTTTGTTTTCTCAAAAGAGAAAAGAGACAAACAAAGCAAAAAGAATTTTTTAAAAAAAAGCTGCTTGGAAAAACAGATCACTAAGTTCTATTGTAGTGGATTGTGAGGTCAGGTCAATTTTATCAAAGTTGCATGGGTACTCCCACCGAAACTGGCAGGGCAAGCTACTATATATAAACAGGCAGCAAACCCCACACTCATTCGCACTGATGATGTTATCTAGTTGGATAATAAAATGTCTGCAAGCAAGCAACCAAGCTCAGAGAGCACCAAGAACTCCACAATGGCAAAATTAACAGCAAACATCCACAACAGAAGTTTAACTAAATTTAAGCAAGAATGACTTCCACATATACAATATATCATGCAGCAAAGCAAATACAAACATTTACAGTATGATTTCTAAGGGGGTCTAAATGTTTATAAATATTGCAAAACAGTCTGAGTATAAAGAAGGGGGAAGTTATCCATTTTTCCAAGCAGCTTTTTTATTTTTTCCTTTTTATTTTTTTCCCTTTTTATTTTTTATTTATTTATATTCATAAACAATAAATAATAACACAGTGGAGACTTCAATGTTAAGTATCAACCAAGATAGAAATCTTTATTATATTACAAAATAATTCAATACATTTCACAATAGTCTATCAATGCCATACATAGCTTTAATTGTACCATTCAAGCAACTCTTATGTTCATTAACATCTCAGAATTATAGTTAATATTGATACAAACTTTTTTCCTTATCTTTAAAGTTTTAAGTTATCTAAATTATTACAGTGTTAACTATTTCTAGTTTACATTGCACAAATACTGCTGTGCCCAACTAATATCTGTACTGTATAATTTTTTGTTTGCATCTTATAATACAATAACAATTAACTATAAAAATGTAGTTAAGGGGAAAATTAGAAGATTGTGTTATGTTCCTTCATTAAAATAATGGACTATAAGGTCTTACTATGTTACTGAGTATTTTGTTTCTAGTCAAAATAGTCTTCATCTCTGTCATAAAAGAGGTTAAACGTGTTACCATCATTATTGAAGCATCATCCTATGAAGCAACATTGTATCCAATTAATAGAAAAAATATTAAAATTGAGTGGGACAAAGTAGGTAATATTTGCAAAGCCCTTAGCTGAGATGGGAGAGCTATCATATGTTACTTGTTCTATATTGTAGCTTGATGATGGCTGGTCATCAGGTATGGAGTCAAATTTTGAATAATTCCATCATAATACATGTGCCATAAAGAGTGCCTAGACATTGTTTCAAACATTTAATGTAGGGTGGAAATGCTGTAATCACTCTATCCTAAATTCCTTTAGTTTATAATCTTCATATATGTACACACAAACTTGCTAGATATTCTTCACCTCTGAATAAATGAGACAGCTGCCTTAAGCAGCAGATGTGTTCTAGATATCAACCTTCCTGAACCATAATTTGCTCCTTGTTAACCTCTTTTGGTTCTAGTAAAACAACAACAACAACAATGTAGATCCCACATGCCTGATGTCTGACCACCTCTGTTTATTTTCAGTCCTTACAATGCCTTAAAGGAACATGCATGAACTGAGTAGAATTATTTTATGATGTCATGGTGTTTTAGACTTTGCAGCTGAATAGGATGGGCTCTTCCATTAGGCAAAATGAGGAAGCTATCTCAGGTGGTAGGTTTTAATGTAAATGTCAGCAAAATGTGAGTTATCTCATTGGCCGTTACTGTATTTTGTAACCAGGAATAAAGAGGTGTGCTTTGGGGATTTTCTGCCTCATGACCCAAGAACACTTTGGTGCTATACATCTTGACTTAAGTGGCGGAGGGATGTTATCTGTTGCTATCTACCTTAGGCAGCAAGGTATCTTGGGCTATCCTTAAGAGAATAATTCTCCTTGAGATAGGTGCCTATCAAGCCAGATACTGAGGATACATTAAGCAGTGTAAGAAAGAGTTGTTTCCCATGGCCAAGATCATATGAGCGTCCTCACCAATCTTCACCCTTATCCTGAGCCATCTCTTCTATCCTATCAATATCTTGTCAGTTCCCTTATAGACTGTGGATCCATTCAAGGAGCTTCTTTCACCAATCAACTCAACCGCAATAGAGTTGCAACTCTCCAGTCAGTCCTTTCTCTTTGGTATTACAATGCTTTCTCCTATATTTATTTACTTGAGGCTAGGTTTTCAAAAACAATATAATGCATTGGTTAATCTCCATTTTTTCCCTTATTCCTTTAGTAAGAACAAGCAATATTCTTGTGGTTGGTATATTATACATATGCCAGTAAGTCCTAAACTATGAATTTAGATATTGGGGGAAGTTAAGCCATATGAAAAACTAAGCTATTACAAAGATGGTGAGGGAAAACAAAACAAACACAGAACATAAAAACAAATGACAGCCCAGGGTACTTTTCAAAGGACAGCCTTTTATTTGAAGGCTTCCTGTGTTTGAAGTTGTCCAATCCAAGTCTGGTCCAGAGACAACTCTCAGAAGAGAGAGCGGAAGCCTTGAAGTTGCCATCAACCACCGGACAGCACAACTGGGCAGACACAAAGGTCAGTTTATCTCAGTCTTCATCTATACAATGAGATGTACTTTTAAAAATTTAAATTATAAACATTATTTCTATGTTTGCAGTCTAAACCACTATTCAGTTTATGCCACTTTAATGTATATCCTTGCCTTTCATTTTTTCTCCTTGGGAATGTGATACATTTTTTCTTTCAGGATAATATGTAAGTGGCCACCCTATGCCACTGAGACTTTGGCTTAATCTTTCTCCATCATAACTAAATACCTGAAATAGCATTTCAAATATTATGTGAACATAGGAAATGGGAGATAAATAGACATTCAGGATCTGCTTCCTCATGAATTTGTAGATGAGTTGCCTTACAAGGGGCATCCATTGGACAGAAAGCTTCTTATCAAAACCAGACAGTATTTCCATTTCCATTCATTGGTTTAATTATTGCTTAACTTTCCCAGCAAGATTTGAAGTTCCTTTGCTGTGAATCATTCCCCATTGATCAGTTCCCATTATAAAATGTTGGTTTCCTTGTCAGGTGTGCTTTTCCCATTCAATTGAGCCCAAGACCCTAAAAATCAATACAAAAGCAACCTTGGGGTCAGAGGTCAATGAGGTCTTTAACAAATGTGTCAGGTGCTCTTGACTTTAGCAGGCTTCAGACTACTTTGAAATCCTCCCTGATCCATCATAGGTTTGTCTAAGTTGTCATAAAGCAAATTTGCCACTGCTGATTTAGACAGAATGAAGGTAAGAACAAAAGAGAAAGGTGGAAAGGAGTACTCTCAGAGAAAGAATGAAAATAGCTTATGGGCAATTTATGGTAGAGCAGGAAGGGAAAGCAAATTATGGAAATGCAAAAGTCATTTAAAAAAAATACTTGCTTTCCCCAGAAAATAAGATGGTTGAAGGAAATAATAAGAGGAATAGTATTATCCCAATTTAAAAGCAATTATGACAGTGATATGTATAACAACATAAATTAAAAGCTAGTTAAGCTTTCAAGCAAAATTAAAGTTAAAACAGCATATTCTCAGATGACTGTAAAACAACATTCTGGAGCAAAGGATCTGGCCCTTTGGCACAAAGGATCTGAATTTTGAACAAAATAAAAAGGGGAAATGATTTTTTTCCCCTAAGAACAAAATTCTGATGATAAATGGCCTTTCATTCTGCAAAATGTATTAACGAGGCTTCACTATGCAACCAATTGCACAAAAGCCAATTTAATTTCATGTTTGGGTCATTTATCTCTCCAGCTTTTTGTTACCTATAATTTGGCTCCAGATCTTTTTCAAAACTCATTATGAAATATAATCAAAATTCACATTCCTTTACTGGGACAGTGTTGACTTTTATTTTTAAAGGTATAGTACCCAAAATAAGATCTCTAATCTTGCTTGCTTAATGCCGCCAAAACTATTCTAGAAACAAATAAAAATGTGATTCACATCAATTGGATCAAACATATATTTCACATATAATTTGCAATAAGAAATTTAGACCGCTACATTTAATGTTTAATCCAGTGATCATTCACTGGATCATGAACAGTGAACAGTCATGCTGAAGGAGTCCCATGTCCAAAACAAAAGATATGGAGCTGCAAAAAAAAAAAAAAAGTATATATGCAAATGAATACAGATAAATGCAAACAGCTTAAGTAGAGACATGGTGACCCCTGTGCTTACTTTAACTGCTGTCAAGGTGCAAATTATTTGGGGGCAAATCCAAGTTCCTGCCTTCCCCTTTGAAGGCTCTTTATTTTAAAACTAAATGAGGACTCGGATACTTTTAAGCAGAAGGCCCTGGTCTGGGACAGAGGATGCATGATCTACATAGCAATCAATGTCCTCCCCTGCTTCTTTAGCAGTCTGTTATACATACATGGGTGGGGTGGAGGTAGAGACTGGGACAGGGGAAAAGAAACAGCAACAGCACCTGCATGCAGAAACCAATTTCTACATGTTATTTGCCAGTGATGAAAAAAGAAACTAGGGATGCACAGAGCATCTGAAGAAGGTACTTCATAAAATGCATTAGAGCAAATGAAGTACCGGTGCTTGAAATCTTAAAGGACCTGCATCATTTGGAAAACTCACAGGGCAACTTCAGAGGCCCTTCACAGCTCTGTGTGTGTGCATGCCTGCATAGTCACTTTGCTTCAGCTGCAATCTCAGCAGAAGTATTGTCTATACAACATACACAGACAAGCAGGACAGCCGTTGTAGCAGCTTCAGGATATTTTCAGGTGATGCAGCTGCTTTAATGATCCAAGGAGGGGTGATTAATTAATGCTGACCTGCTTTGAGAAACAAGCACCTCTTTCAAATGCTTACGCAGCCCTGTTAGGACAGTCTCAGAAGCTCTGGCACTGATAGCATTTTTACAGTTTTAGGGTAAAATAAGTAAACCTGATCAATGCAAATGATTATTGTATAGAATCACCCAGAAGGAGCCATTCAGTCCATCATTGAGTCCAACTCCTTGCTCAGTGCAGGAATCCATATTAAAACATCCCTGACAGATGGCTGTCTAGTCTCTGCTTTAACCACACAGCTGATAACTTTCCTTGGTAATCAGATCCATTGTTGAACTGTTTTTGATCATTGGTTCCACCACTGAACACTATCACCAGTAGACCTGAGACTTAGGATAATGTCAGTGAATCCTACAAAAAGATTTAGTCGCTGGTGATATAACTCTGTATAGACTGCATGTTTCATATGCAGAAGGTCCCAAGTTCAAACTCTTAGCATCTCCAGGTATGGGCTAGAGAGACCCTGGTCTGAAAACACTATCAGCTACCACCGACAAGCGTCAACAGTATTAAGCCTGCTATAACACAGCTTCCTATGTCTCTCAATCCCAAAAGAGAATAGCATTTAGTTGATGTTTTATGGATTTGCTTATAAATAAGGGATGGGATATTGGATGAAGAGATATCTGTTTAACCTTATAGGGGGTGAAGAGTTATTAAATTTGTTTATACTTGTTGTGATGAAGGTTATATATTTCGTTATATATTTCTTTTCTTTTTCTTTATTGTATTCTTTCTTTTTCTTCTTTCTTTCTTTCTTTTTCTTTTTTCCTGCACTTTTTTTCTAGTCTCTTCTTTCTCTTAGTTTGTATTAGTTTTTACTATTGTAATTAAAATTCTTAGTAAAAATTATATCCAAATTTGTTCTGATTATTTAGAAAATGGATTGTACTTGGCCTCTGAATAGCTGGTCAACGGGCAGACTCCAAAAAGGGGGCAGACCTGGATGAAAACTAAATTTAATTTTATTTCATTTTAATTTAATTTAATTCAATATGGTTAAATAATTCCCCCTTCTGTCATATTCAAAATAATGAATTTGCTGTACGTTTTAGAGGGGAGGTGGAGTGAGACCCAAGGGCTGGGGCTTTCGTGTAATTCTGAGACCTCAGGTTAAGCATTCCTGATCTAGAGTTCATAATGCAACAAGTAAAAATGACTTTCCTGGTCCACAGGGCAATGGTTGAGGTGGCTTTTTGGAGCTAGGCAAAAGAGTTTGCTTATTCAGAATTAAAGCAATATTAGTTGGTTTGGGGATGCAAAACATCCTGATATCAAACACGAGTGCTTGAAATGGGTGGGATGCCATTCCACCTCTTTCGGTGGGGCCACAATTCTCTTAAATTAATGTCAAATTATCTCAGATGTGAAGACTATAAATCCAGGCCAAAGCTATTACTGAGCTGGGAGAGGTCAGAACTTATAAAAATAGCTTCATTTTCAAAAAAAACATCAACAGGCTTAATGCACAGAAGAGCCTCTGCTGAGCTGCAGCCCTGTTGGAACAGTAAACTGTCTATCCAGATTACTATCCAGAGAGTAAGTCATCTATCTAACCCCTTGTGATGCTGGTCTGCTGTGTTTCCATGTCCAGGTTTCGGTGAGGCTAGCAAACAAAATGGCCTCCATAGAGGCCAAACGAAAAGATGATGAATGGACTGCAAGCTAAATTGAATTTGGCCTAATCTGAAATAAAATGATCCCAAGTGCTTTTTCTTCTCTGCTTCCATCATCACCATCACCTCCACTTTGAGCACTGAATCACAGTGCCTGGAACATTATTTCCAGGAGGAGAAGAAGGGGGAGCAAAGGAACAGGCAGAAAAAAACAATGGGAGGGAATTCTAGAGAGAATGCAAAGCATAACTTTAATCACTCAAAATTTAATTGCATATTCAGTGCAACCCTGCCTCTCAAAAGGTCATTTACAGAGGATAAATCTCCAAGAGGGCTAATCTAGTAACATTCACTCAAGAACAGTGTTCTTGGTTAATGCGTTGTATTTTTTAGCACCATTTTCCTATCATCTTGTGGGGGGATAGAAATCCTAAAAGATGGCAATACTTCCTCATTCTAGATTATTATTTTTTTCTTAATAAATATCAGCATTTAGTTTGGATCTGTAATTTATCAGTGCTAGAATGTATACTTAGCAAATATATATTTATCTAGGAAAGAGGATTCCACGTATATCAATATTATTATAAGCAATGGGACTTCCATTGGTCTGACCCTTTTTGGAACAAATCCCTACAGATTATTCCTTGTAGGCACTGGTGAAACAACTTCATTTCACCCAGAGAAAATGGACCTTCATAAGTCTGGGATATAGTTTCAATGGAGAAAATTACCTGTCAACAAGATGATAAACCTGCACTGTCCATTGCTGGGTGGAACCTATTTGTTTTATATGCTAAGAAAAACTCTGAAGCAGCATGGTCCCTTCAATAAATTCTCTTGATCCCAGCTGAACTGACAAAGAGATCTGTTATCCAATATTATTTTTAAGGCAGTTGGTAAGCTATTTGTATATTGTACCCCTGGATGTGCTTAGAATGCTGTATCTATGTGTCCAATGAATCATAAGAATTGCCAGCCTGACTCATAGCAGGTCAAACCACTCTAGACAACCTCAGGTTTTCTCTGTGTTAGTGTATGTCATTCTGATGTGCAAATAGGCCTGAATGTATTCAAGGCAACTATTTGGAACTGAATGTTATGAAGGACATAGGATTCCCAACCACGTGTTTCCTTGATAATTTAGAATGTGGATAACTGAAGCAAAAATTATGGAGGAACATTTGTGGGGGAGTATTAAGCACCATCATAATTTCTCCTGTAAATCCCCTGTCCATCTTCTCAGTTCCATTAACTTGTAAACCCAGATGTAAATACAGAAGTTTTCAGAGCCAATGTCTAGTGTAACCCTTGGAGGGTTGGCCCTTTCTGCATGGTTCCATTGATATACCTGTTCATTTGCATAATTAAAATTAATGACGCAGATCCACACTAGTGAAGATATACATATTATCACTTTAAAAAAATTGTATAGGGGTCAATAAAATGAGGCAAAGTACTGCCAGTGTGCTATATAGGGAGGGAAAATAGAAAAACCTGTTCCATTATTCACTATGGTTTGGTGCTGTTATTCAAAACCATAGTAATAGTGAGATCTTACACTGCAAATCGAGAAAAATTAATCCAAGGAAGGTCACCAACATGGGCTAACATAGCATGCTAAGTCATCATGGGTTTTATTTGTTTTTTGCATCATATGCAAACCAGACTATTATGATTTCTTCAACAATATACAGTAGTTTAAAGCAAACCTATCTTAATGTTATATGTCAATACAGCTTGTCTTCACTTTAGAAGATGTGAACAGAGGCAGCGTTGCCCTTTGAACCAGAGAAAAGGAAGGAAGCTAACATAACGTCATTTTTAAAAAAACAGATTCTGGGGACATCCTAGATATTTTCAGCCAGTTAGATTAGTATTTGTTCCAAATAAATTGATAAAAAGTCAGCAAATGTGGCTTTTTCACCATGAAAATGTAATGATGGGGATAGCATCATCTGTGTAATTTTGTCTTTTATGCAGATTACATGTAAGTCTCTGCATCTACAATCATCTATAAAGTCCTCTAATTCTTCTTTGTATACTCTAGATGAATGGAAATAGGAAGGGAAAGTGTCAGTTTTAATTTGCAGAAAGTTCACGCTAGGGCAGATCAGAGGTGGTTAAGCTAAATTAAATATGTGTGGTCAACACTATTTGTTACCTTTGGAATTAAAACGGTAATAGAATTAGAAATTAAAAAGTGTATAAAACATGATATATCTCTTATAAATCTTCTGCTGCTATAGAGGATTATTTCTTTATTCTTTTAACCAACTAAAAGGTCATCCTTTCCCAATGAAACACAAAATTGTCATTGTTGTTTATAAATTATGTACACATGTGGTCTCTTAATACTTCATCTAATGATGCTTGAGGATTTCAGCCTCTACAAATTCCTGATCTGCAGCTCTTGGATATCTGGGCAAATTGGAATTGAATTACCTATTGCTTTTTTCCTTTCTGAATAATATAGGGCATGTTTTAAAATAGAATACATGTAACAATTTATATTTAAACTTATATGTACATATGAATGTTTGTGCTTTTAAACAGTGCAGAGTAATGTAGACATGTGATGAAATGGGATAGTAGAGGAATGCATAAAAAATGATCTAGATCAGAGATAGACTGATTCTAACCAGTACTGAAGCTATAGTATCTGCCTGACCAGTTCAATCTGGCAGGGTTGGCACACTCTGGGTTCCATCAATTAAACAATGCCATCTCTCTGGACCCCAGAAGCGCACTTTCTTTGCAGCAGTGCCTGCCCTCTGGAATGAGATTTCCCCTGAAATTTGAATGCCTCCCACCCCACTGGTATTTCAAAGGGCCTTAAAGACCTGGCTTTTTGCCCAGGCCTTTGGAAAGGATGACTGACACCCCTTTCTTCCTTTCTCTTCCCCTCTGGGTTTATTTTCTTGCCAGCATTGTTCTTTTGTCTTGTGTTGTTCTTGTGTTTTTGGTACTGTTCTTTGTTTTTAAATGTTTTAACAATTGTAAACCACCCAGAGTCACTGGGAGTTGGGTGGCATATAAATTTAATAAATAAATAAACAAATAATAATAATAAAATATAAAGACCTGCCAATAGAAGTAGAATGACTATAGCAAAAGAAAGTAAAGATAGTACCAATAGGTGCCTTGGGTGCAATCCCAAAACATCTGGAGCACCACTTGAAGACCATCGCCATTGACAAAATTACCATCAGTCAATTGCAAAATGCAACTTTACTTGGAACAGCTTATATCCTGCGACGATACCTTTAACACCATCAAACAACAACATCTGCCTATCCCAGGTCCTTGGGAAGGACTCAATAAGTGGATAAAAATGCCAAATCCAGTCTAAACATCTGGCTGATTGTGTAACCAACCATAATAATACCACCTTGCTCTGATCCTAAATTATTGTGTGTGAAATGAACAAACCAACTTTGAAATCACTGCCTAAGATTATTTTTTAATTTAATGGCAGAACCAGGAAGAAGAGGAGGAGTTTCTGTACTACATCAAGCATATAACTTGCCTCCACTGAAGGACACCTGTATAAAAACAAATCTAAATCTTCCCAAGTTATGAAACTCTGGTTTTGCAGTGTCTCTAGCAGGACAGTGCTGGAAGTGCTGTTATCTCTATTCCAGAAAGACTCTTCTGCCCTTCTGTGTCCAGCCAGCTTTTCAACCAAGGCAGCAGTAACAAGCAATCAGTTGATTGAAAGCTGCACTCCAAGCAGCCAGCAGAATAAGCAGGCTTTCCATCCGGATTCTCCAAACAGAACCCTCATGGTGACAAATGAAGTGAGGAGGAAAATAAATGAATATAACCTACCACTGTGTATGGATTCATCATCTTAGAAAGAGCTTCTGACATAGCAAAAGGAGGGGGAAAGAGGAATGGTGTGCAGTGCTGTGAAGAAGGTTTCTGCATAAAAAGCTTTGGTAAGATGTGGTAGAGAAGAAGGTTACTGTTATCTCATAAGAAACATGTCAGCTGAGTGAAAAGGATACCTTCAGGGAAGGTGACACATTTTCCCAAACCGCTCTGGACTAGATTTTCAGATTCAGCTCCTCCAACCAGGGCACTATTTGAAGGAGAGTTCAGTCCCCAAACCATTACAGTAGTTTGATTTGCAAATGTGCAAATGCACAGCCTGTCATCCTAGGCACGGAGTGCTGTCATCCATCCAAAGTGATACTTTGCATCCAAAAAGTTGGGCCATCCATACAGACTCGCTGTGTTTATTCACTATGCATGTTGCTGTGAACTTATTCAACTGCTCTGCATCCAAAAACATATTTAGGACACTTTAAGCAGTAATTTGTTAAAGATCAACAGATGGAACTGGTATGTCAAGTCCTAATTGGATATCATTCACTCTCATTGTAGGCATATAATTTACATTTTTAAAACTGCTCAACTGCTATTTTATTGGTAGTCTATCATGCTGGGATTTTGTGTGTGTGTATGTGTGTCACTTTGAGTTACTCCTGATTCATGGCAACTTTCTAGACAAGTCCCTGCCATTTTCTTGGCAAGATTTTTTCAGAAGTGGTTTGCCACTGCCTTCTTCCTAGTACTGAGAGAAGTCATTGGCCCAAAGTCACCCATCTGCCTTCCTGCCTAAGATAGGACTAGAACTCATAGTCCCCCAGTTTCTAGCCTAGTTCCTTTAATGGCTCATTTGGTAACAACAAAAAAAGCAAAATAAAGTAATAGTGTGGTTCCTACTTCTCTGAGAAAATGCAAAGGTCTTCACTTGGAACTAATGAAAGCACCAAGCAGGTTTCTCTAAAGAAGGCATTCCATGCTGAAAAATCCCATTGTCTTGAAGTCACCTTGCTTTGCTTACCTGCTGAAGGTACCTCTTTTCAGTGAGAAAGAACTGTTCAATGGGATGGGGAAATGCAGTGGGACTCTTCTTCCTGCCATCTGTTTTGCCACAATGAGCCTGGCAGGGCTTTGGATGATGCTGTTCATCTGTCTTCTACAGTATGGATGGGAGGATTATTTTGTTAAAAAAAAAAAGGGATTCTCCCTTGACTTCAGTTTGATTTTGAATGACTACGCAAGTATATCCATATTGTTTTATTGGCAATAACATGGAAGATGTGTATCTTCTTTCCTTTTTTTTTTTTAAACTTCCAGTTTAATTTTCACCCCTGAGATTTTCTGGTGGTCACCCACCCCACTAATCAGGGTCTGGCCTGGCTTAATTTGTTTGACGTAAGCCAAGGTTGGCCAGGTACTGCCACCTGTTGTGACTCATTCTGTTTAACAACTGCTTAAATGTATGGGTCTTTTAAAAAACTGCTTTATCATGCTTTACAAACATCAATAGCTAAGTCAGTTATTTTTATGTGCCAAAAATGGTTATGTAATGTCCAGAGGGGGAAAAAAGTGAGTTCTTCAGATTCTTGCTACCAAATGTGTGTGTCAAGTCCAGTCATTGCATACTATTGCAAATGTAACATTCCAAGTTCTTCTCTGATGAATCTTTTACAGATTCCTGGATGTTCCTTCTTTACCTGCACCTTCTTTACCAAGAAAACTGCAGGGACTGGCCCAGACTGTTGCCAGGAGTCAACACTGACTCAAAGGCACAAAAACAAAAAATCCCCTCTCTCTTTTGACATCATTCAAGGGCAGCTTCAAGGTGTGTAACTTCTGTCACTCACCTGGAAGCGATGCATCAGTTTGAAACAGAAGCGACAGAGACAGGATAGAGATTAGAAATGGGCATGGCCAATTTCATACTAGTATGATTTTCTGCCAGTTCAAGGATGAGAGGAGAGTTATTCAGTGTGGAAAAGCCCTTAATGCTGAACTGCAAGGCTCACTAAGTTGAGACCATCCATGCAAGCGAAACAGCCTTCCTTGAAGTCTTAAAGCATCTGCATCCTCCAGAAAGCTTGGCACAGACTGCATCTAAGTTTTCTTCTCTTGTCTGCACAGCCACCTTGCACAGCCACCTTGACTTTGCTTCACTAGCAGTCCAATCAGAAGCACTGCCTGGGCATTGTTGTGTCCGGGGTGTCTGCGGGGTGTGGTCAAAAAAGTCAAGATGGCGGCCATGACAGTGCGATCGAAGCTCTGCCTGTTTTTTATGCACCTGCGACACCCATAAAAAACAGGCAGAGCTTCAGTTGCACCATCATAGCCACCATCTTGACTTTTTTGACATAGCCTGTGCACACCCTGTATGTGTATATGTGGACAACAGTCATAGGGACATTTCTGCTGCAGTTGAGCAAAGTGTGAGTTAACCTCCTGCTCAGTCATTCAGATGACACAGTTGACCTTGAGGGAATTAGCTTAACCTGAAACAGCTCTGGGGTTATTTGAGGTTACATCTAACTTCTTTAGACTTAATTGGCTGGTCAATTGACCCAGTTTTTCTGTTTACACAACATGAAAATAATCCACTTAAGTATGCTGTGTGAACAGGACCAATAAGATTTAATTCAGAATATTGCATTTATCTTTAAATGTTATATAACTCCTTTAGCAATATTTCTGATGCCATTTATTATTATTTTTTAAGACGTAGACTATAAAAATAAGCAAAAGCAAACCTAATAATCTAGCAACAAAGCAACAGCCAGAAAACTCTTCACAGAGAATAGACAGATGTTCACTTGGTGGGGACATCAGATGGACCTCCCCATCTGATGTCCACACCAAGTCCCTGATGGAGGAAGTACCCCAGGGAGTCTCCTCAAAATTTCACCTAAGTAGAAACAGTCTTCCTTCTCAACAAAATGTCTAAACATCCAAACAGAGAAGGAGTCTGAGCTGTGCCATTAGTCTGGGCTACAGCTTGGACTCTGCCATTTCTGTTTCTGGGACTTGGGAAACGATCAAAGATGTTTTGAAACTGGAAAATGCATTCAATCAGGGGCTATCAGATTCCATAAGAACAGGTCATGATGAGACTGTCCAAGGTTTCACTTAGTTTTGAAGCTCATTGTGTGAGTTTTTACCAGCTGCTTCTTATCAGTCCAGTTTACTTGACAGGGTAGTTGTGAAGATAAAATGAGATTAGGCCAATTTATGCCATCCGATAGTTAATGAATAGGCATGAGATGTGCAGGAGAGGATTTCTCCCTCTCTTTAATAACACAGATTGTGACACTTCAAACTTGAAGTGGATGATCTTTCATTGGTCACAGATCATACTGGCTCTCTCCCTATTCCTACTGATGGCTTCAACAGATGGGCCATGATGCAAAATAGGCAGGCTGCACAGGTACATAGAAGAAGACTGGGAGAAAAAAAAAACTTTTAAAGACCTTCAACATTCCTCTAAAAATGTCAAGAATATTAAAAGAAACATTTAACTGACTATTGCATCTTAAACGCAAAACCATATTATCAAGTTCTAGCAGAGAAGTATGGATATATTTCAGAGGCAGTAATTGGGCATCTTAGTTTCCTTCTGCCTTAAAGAATATAATATGGTTATTATAACATACTTTTTGTGAGCTACAGTCCACTTCATCAGATGCACACTGGTTAAATATTATTTAATTTTATTGTGGTATTACTGGTGTAGTGTCAACTAACAAACTATGACAAGGTAAAATGTAAATAGTTGGATTTCATATGGTTTATTTGGTCTTCTTCTGGCAGAAAAACTCTTTAATTGCTTCTCTGTTAGAATCCTACTGCTCGACAGTAATTCGAGTAATTACTAAAGATCAGTAAACAAACATTTCTTCTTTTAAGCACTACAGATTTCTGCAACACTGTGAGACCCCATCATAAAGACAGACAATTTTCCATGAAACTTCTGAGTTATGAGGTTACTGCTGTGAGGTTTGCCCAGATTTTTATATGCCCAGTTGGTCCCAGCAGGACACCATTAACTTATGGGGGAAAGTGGGGGGAGGGCTCATCTGGGTTTCTGAAAATACAAATCTGCTATTATCAGTTGATGAACCACAAATATGCTCAGCAGAAGTAGCAATGGTTGTATGGGAGAAAGAACTTTGTTTTGTTTATATCTAATTTCCCAGCCTTAAATATAATTGCAAAAGCTTAAGGTGTCTTTGAGGGATTTAAAGCTGGAATGTAAGCAGACATTACTCAAAGGAATAGAGTTAAACAGATCAGGAAAAGAAAAAAAAGTAAATATTAATGTCCAGAAATTTCCTATAAGGTAATCAATTCATAAAGCAAGAAATGTAAATGAATTCTCTGAGTCAAGACCTCCTTTCTGACTAGAAAACTCAGAATGAGCTACTACCTTTGGAAGACCAATCAATTTAAGTAGGAGTATTTTCAGGTGATAAGATTATTTATTTTGTAGTGTCACTAAAGAAATCACTGAATTCTGTCTTCATTATTAAGAACCCACCATTCACTCACACCTATTTCTCTCCTTTAATCCCTCTCTTGCTCTGTTGCACACAAATACCCCCCTTCTTTCAATGGTTGGTTACAACCACAGATTATACAATCTCAAACAATGTTTGTCCTACCATCAGATGATTGAATTGCCTATGTAGTGTATTTGGAAATCATAGTTTAGTGGCAATCTTTGTTAGATTAATGATAGATTAGTTTCTGATACAGAAACTGGATCAAACCATGGTTTCTGCAAACAAAGGTGTATGCAAGAAGAAGGCTGAAGTTTTTGAGCATGTGGCATATTTCTCATCTCCAAACTATGCCAGACACATGTTTGGTAATATTGTTTTTTGAAAATAAGCTATGATATTTTTTAAATCTCAGAAATCTTATGAGGCCACACCATCTCATGAGATCTCATTAGTGATTTTGAAGGTCTTGTAGAAGTTTGAGAGAGAGTTCATCTTTTTATTTTGGGGAGTGCTGCATAAGTCGGAAAACACAACCAACCTTTGCTGTACTTCTGTGTTCTCAAAATATGGGCAAATGGGTACAAAACTATTATCTGTATGTATTTGATGACTGAACTACAAGTTAACATGCGATTCTGTACATGTTCTTTGCATTCCAGCTTTCGAAGTACTTTTCATACATGCAGTGTGTAATTCAGCACCAACTGATAACATTTAAATATAATAAAAATGCTAACAAAAATCAATTGCAAAACAGGCAGAAATTACCTACTAGTCTTTTAATAGATTACCTATTGTATAGATAATAATAGATAATCACTATATAAATTTTCCTTTCTAAACAGTTAATTAAAGCCCAGCATGGATTTTTCCTAAAGCTCAGGGAAGGGCTTTAGTATTCAAAGGTACCCATCTGCTTCCCCAAAGAATCCGCATGAAAACAGAGAAGGGTCTAGAGAGATAAATAAAGAGATACATCCTGGTTCAAAAGTAGCTTAAGGGGATGGAATAATCAGTGGGAGAAAATCCTGAGCAAAATGGCTGCGATGCTTATGTTAAAGGATCCCAGCAACGCATGAGCTGTGTTTTTACAAAGTCTCTTATGGCTGCAGAAGGTAATCAGGGTTAGGTCAAAGGCCAAGAGAAGGGTCAGTTTCCTTTGAAAGTGAAAATTGCTCATAAGGTGCTTAACACCAGCTTTAGGAATATTAAAGGACAATCTGGTTTTGTCAGTTAATAAACTGTAGCAAGCACTGTATCTGTTTAATAGTCCTATGAATCTAATGTTGCCATTTCAGGTCTGCACACCAAAGTAACTGCTATAATGGAAAAAAAATAGATCTGATCCAGCAGCTTCCACTTACTGAAGTAAATATGAACTCAGAACTCTTGAGATGGCCTTATATATTATACATATTATATTATATTATATTATATTATATTATATTATATTATATTATACTATACTATACTATACTATACTATACTATACTATACTATACTATACTATACACTATACTATACTATACTATACTATACTATACTATACTATACTATACTATTCTGCCCTTATATATTTCAAATAGATCAGAATTAAGGATTTGTCATAGTAGAATTACACAGCACAGACTTTAAGTCATGGAAATCTTTATGAAGAACTTTGTAGAACTCTCTTAAAGAGAGAAAAACTATGGAATCCTGAATAAGATTAGAAAATTAAGCATTGCAATCAAATAGCACATCTAGAAAGAAAAATCAGATTTGCTATGCAATAGGTTATCCAGGTAATAAGAATGACATTCTCTGCAAAGTTCTTACCTTTCCTTTTTAAATCTTTATCTATACTTGTGATGTTAACATTTCAAAGGGCAAAGAAAAAGAATGAAATCAATCAAAGCAACTTGAACAGAACAGTGCATTCCTCAACACAAACATGCATTTTGACTTTTCACAGTTAAGGATTTTTTTCCCCATAAAGATATTCAAGTCCCACTGACTTGTTTTCTCTGCAATGAGAGTTGTCTTCACAAATGTCTTGCCTTGTCGGTATCAGGGTCCTATCACTCCTGACCATTCTAAATCAAATCCTTAGTTGTTGTTGCTGCTGCTGCTGCTGCTGCTGCTATTATTATTATTATTATTATTATTATTATTATTATTATTATTATTATTATTATTTTCTGTCTTTCATTTCTGTTTCCTCACCTTCTGGTTGAGTTTTCGAAGATCATCTGAACTAAATCAGCAAAGTAGCATGTCCCTCCCAGAGAGGTCATTCCTTACCCTTGTTATATATCAACATTATTTTAAGACTGTTCCCTGGCCAAATTGGACTCCCTTTAATTCCCCCATTTGAAACACGCATCTTTGACCCTCTCCCTTCAAGTGAAAACCTGCACATATACCTTCCAGTCGCTGATCAATGGACAATCTTTCTAAGCCTTGGAATTGTTCTGTTAGATTAAGTTCGCCTAATGAATTCCTCATTAAGCCAGTGAACAGAAATGAAACCTTGTTAGCTCATTATCCTCCTAATTAACCCATTCAAAACTAGCTCCATCCTCACGGGGAGGTAGCAGACATGTTTGGGTTTCACACTGAGGTATATCAATGCACTCCCAAGAGCCTTTTGTATCAGGAACTGCAATGGCTGGGGAAGGCAGCCTGCCAGATGAAGGCCTGAGTATTTTGTTACCCTCAGGCTACAATTTTGCCAAGGACAGGCCATGTGGATGGAGCACCCCACACCGTTTCTGAGAAGACAAATATCCTGTCTTGTTTCATGCTGATCAGTCAGTTTGTTAAGCTGATAACAGAGATTTTACCCTTTAGGTAGGGACAGATAACCTATATACACATGTGCTACCTCTGTGTAAACTCTACCAGCTGGTCTGGGGAGATTTCAAGAAGGGGTGGGGATCATCTTGTCTTATAGCCTTAATTCCAGAGAAGTTTGTTCCATGCCTGTTTAAAGTAGCTTCTTTTAAGAGACAGTTAATATAGTACAATGGAGGGAGAAATGTTTCCCTTTTAGCTGCTGAGATCATCCTCACAGCATCAAGTAGTTTTTCCCATTCCTTTACTGTAAGCTTAGAACTTACAGTAAGATTGTATGTAATATTGGAGGGTTCAGACTGGATCCTGAGCTGTTCTGGAGGATTTCAGTTTGACTTTGAATTGAGCATTTGTGCAAATGCTGAGTTGCTCCTTTGCACACTTTTAGAAAAGCCCATAATTTTGCTTGCTTCCTCTTTGGCCCTTGCCTGAGTGTGTTTTAATTGCAAATGTGTACAATTTGTTATACGTTTGGTTTTTGTAGATTTTATCAGTGTTTGACATATTGTTATCCAAGAGATGGATTTTGTTTTGAAAGTGCCTTGAAAAGGAGACTGTGAACATTTAAAATATTGTTTGTTGTTTATCATACTTACATAGCTTCCCATCTCACAGAAAAGTGGTTCTAGACGGTACACAATAAAAACAATTGTAAAATCAAAATATTAAAACAAGTGCACATAAAAAGACATCAACAAGATTATTAATAACAAGATAGTCAAGAAAAATTGATGTTAAAAACAATAAAGCCATCTTATTAGATCATCGTGTCCTTGAGGTCCCCAAGTCTGCTGACACAGCCATGTTTTGAGGGACTTCCAGAAGGATATCAAGGATGGGGGTGGGGGTGGGCATGGGAGATGATGTTCCACAGGGCAGGTGCCACAACAGAAAAGGCCCGTCTTCTGGGTCTCACCAGATGAAACTCTTTCGCAAATGGGACCCATAGCCTACCTCTTCCACTGGACCTGATGGGATGGGCAGATGTAATCAGGTGGAGGTAGTCCCTCAGATAACCCGGCCCCATGTCATGAACGGCTATAAAGGTCAAAAACAGCACCTTGAATTGGACCCAGAAGCAAACTGGCATCCAATGCAGCTCAATGCAGAGTAGAAATGTAATGTATGTCATTCTAGGGGCACACATAACTGCCCATGTCACTGAATTTTGCACCAGCTGAAGCTTTCTACTACTATATTGCAAATAAATTCTCCTTTTCCCATGCTGGGGCTGAAGGCAGGGCCCTCGTCAATTTAGGAGGGAGCTTCACGTCTCTCTTTTGGCCTGCATTTACTTGTATGGTTTTACTATGTATGCTTGTGTGTGTGATACATGCCAACACACATAGGTTGCTCAGGGTGATTTGGGAATGGGTGGCATATAGTTATATACATAATAACCTTGCAAGGAGAGAAGCATTATCCAGGCAACAGCCACGTAGCGACGGCTACTGGTGGACAGAAGAAGTCTTGATATCCTGGGGTTAACTGCTAAGCAGCAGAGGAAAGCCAGTCTGGCCGTTCCTGGTTCCCCTCCCTCCTTTCTAGAACGCCTCTTGAAAACTGTATGAAAACATGAACCACTGTTTTTCAATTGTTAAGCGAGGTGGTTGCTATCAAAGTTCCAGTAAAAAGAGAAAATGTTAAAAAACAAAAACAAACTGGTCTGTGCTTTCTACAGTTTCCCCGTGAGAATAATTCATTTTCTTTGCATTATATTTCAAGGAAACCCCAAGACTCCATATGTTCTGGATTACTGCATCCATTTCTGAGCTTGTCCTAATGGCTCACAGGAGTGCAGACCTGCCTGCCAGAGTCCTTCAAAACTGGCAAGGGGGAGTGGGGGTTATACTTTCTTGTTTTCCAGGTGATAACTAGCTCTTTCAGCATTACTGTTTTTAGGGCAGTAATCTTCCTAGGCGGGATGCAAATTGCTTTTCCTGCTTTTTCCACTTCCTCCTTTCCTTCTGCTCCCCTGTCCCCTCACGGGAGGAATGTGACATTGTTCTGAAAGCCTCAGCCTATTAGTCTCAAAGACCTATTCATCTCTTTTATTTTTTATTGTGCCTGGGCTGAGTCTTCTACATTCAGAATGCTCCTACAAATCTTGCTAATATTAGTAACCTAATTAGTAATTGGGATGAGCATGATCCCACCCTAAGAGTAACTGAATTCAGGTATTCATATAAATCCCATTTAAATTACACAAGATTCTGTAGCCTGAATGACTTTCTCTCAGGGTTTCTCAAGGAATGCCTCTTGGGGTCTCTAGTTTCTTTGGAGGCTCTCCTCCTGATCCCTCATCCCAAGTGGGCTACAATAGAGAGGGCTTTGGGATTGAAGGCTCTGCTAGTGCAGAGCCTTCTCAAGGAAGGCCCAGCTGGGGCCCACCTTAGCATCTTTTCAGACCCAGGCAAAGGCTTTCTTATTTCTTAAAAGGCCTTTCTAGAGTTCCAGTTTTAACTCCTGTTCAACATTGGACTAATGGATTCCTTTATTATTTCTAAACTCCATTTTATTGTGCTCATTGTTTTCCTGTTTGTTTTTGTCACTTAACAGTTTGAATCACTTCCTAAATCACACAGAGAATTTCAGTTACTGGACGTATTGGAAGCACAATAAGTAAACATACACACCATATGATCTGTCCATCTGTCTGAGTGCCATAGTCAAATGCCTTTCAAAATCTGTTATTACAGAAAAAATATTTTCTTTTGTATCAAACAAGAAAAAATGAACTTCTGAGGATCATTTCTAACACAGAATCCAGATGTCTTCTCGCATAGTGTCTGAATCCATCACATTTTGCAGCCGTGTTACATTTTACCACTGGGAAAGGTTAGATGTTAGTATGAGTAATAGTATCAACTATTATTTGTACTACTACCAGAATGAACAAGAGCAATGAATTGTTGACTTTTCCAGCTTTTCAAGTTCTGGTTTATTATCTGAATATTAAAATAAGCAAGAGGCTGAACTGAATCATGGATTTTTATCAGAAGTCAGGTGTGGGGTCCCAATGACCATTATAATAACACTATTTGACTTCTCATAATATTTTTATGCAAATGAACCAGGACTCAACAGTGTTATACAATAATAAGGGATACGTCAAAGAACACAATGTTGGACTTCAATCTGTGGACTCTCTGATCCAGCTCAGAATACATTGAGAAGTTTGAGTTTGGCAATGAACAGCTCTACACGTAGAGCCAGGAAGTTCTGCTTAGATGGCCTGTATGTGTTTTTGAGTTTCTTCTGCTGTTTCCTATGTACAGATGGAAATCTCTGCTTCTTCTTCTTCTTTTTCTTTAAAAGGAATCTAATACCATTACTTGGCTAGCCTGAATGTCTGGGAAGCTCCTTTATCTGTCCTCTATTGTGTCTATACAACATGAAAATAATCCTATGCACCTCGAATACAGCGATGGCCCTGAGTAGCTTCAACCCAGCCCTGCCTATTCGACTGGAATGGGTAAAGAAGAAAGAGATTAGTAAATATTTTAACCAGATTAACAACCGCAGTTGAGGTGTTTCTGGGATCAGCATCTAGGGAAATAGCCATCATCAGCTTTGACAATAAAACAGGAGCAGATTAAAGGGGGAGGACCTGTCATCAACCATGCCAACTAATTGGTTCACTGTGATCAGCTATGCGTGATGGCAGACAGCATTAAAGTTGAACAGAGCAGTAATAAATAATGGATTTTTAAAAAATAGGTGGGTTAGCCAGATGGCTGCAAGCGATCCCATCTTTGCTGAAGTCTCTTTCCTTCCATTGTTCTACAGTAGTAACAAGATTCCCAGGTTGACAACATTTTTTAATAGTTATCATATTTTGAGTCAAGCCAGGACCCAAAGGGAGAAAAGCATTAATTTTGCTGATTTAATCACCCATGGAGAAATGAAAGAGAGGAGCAAGTAGTTCTTTAACCTTATTCTTATCCAGGAAACACTGCAATGGAAACTTAATTATGTTTTCCCATTATGTCCCCCACTGTTGACTTCCACGTGATGCCCAGTCACAAGCAAATGAGCCTGTGCAATTGATATCAATGCCTATTTTGATATTTGGGCAGGAGATGATAACAACTGCTCTTTACCTTTTTCCTGGACTTGACTGCTGAGATGCATAACAAAGTATGAGTGCTGGGGGGTGGGGAAGGATGCTTTAGAAGTATGCAAAGAGTTGAATGAAAAGCCACTGGAGGGAAGGTTAAATCCCTAGGTCAGGGTTGTGCAACTTTCTTTAGGCTGAGGGCTGCACTTTTCCATGGAGCAACATTCCAAAAAACATGATGTGAATCAAGACAAAAAAGGGGCTGGAGAAGGACAAAAAATAATTACAATTTCTAATTGCTGCTGCCAGCACATTAAATATTAGACCTCAGGAACTACATTTGGAACAGTTTTGAAGGCTGCATTTAAGGCACTGGGGAACTGAATGCAGCTCTGGAATCTAGGTTGTACATGGCCACTTTAAACTACCTTTCCCAAGCCAGTTCATCATTTCAGTTACTTCAGTGCAAGTTTTCCAGTACAGTATGTCCCTCTGTCTTGCAATAACAACTAGTGGAATTGCAAATGTTGCATAAGTGTTTATTTGTTTCATCCAATATCCTGTAACTTACTGTCACTGTTAATGTTACACTCAAGCGGATCATCTTATTTACTTGTTCATTTATTTATAGTATTTTAAAGCCTCCCCACTCCCAAAGCACTTTAGATGGGAAATGGTAGAACAAAACCAATACAGTTAAAATAAATCATATAATAAAATTTGTATTAAAATCACTCAACTTGGGCCAAAGGCACAGCGGAGTAAAATAGTTTTAACCTGCTTGTGAAAAACTAGAATAGTGTGAATTATATATACCTTCAGGGACGGTATTGAGAAGAAGAAGAAGAAGAAGAAGAAGAAGAAGAAGAAGAAGAAGAAGAAGAAGAAGAAGAAGAAGAAGAAGAAGAAGAAGAAGAAGAAGAAGAAGAAGAAGAAGAAGAAGAAGAATTATTATTATTATTATTATTATTATTATTATTATTATTATGCCGCCCAACTTCCAGCAACTCTGGTGTTATACCATATTCTGCATTCTAGCTGCTGTGTTTATTATCAACTGTAGCTTCTGGATCATTTCCAAAGGCAGTCCCATGTACAACATGTTGCAGTAGGTTATCCAAGTCATGGTTAAGGCATGAGTTATTGTCTCTAGGACATCCCAGGCCATGTAGGGCTCTAACTGGTGCTTTAGATGAAGCTGAGTGAAGGTTCCTTCGCCACGGCTTCCACTGGCTGTTTAAGGAGAAGGCATAAATCTAGGAGAACCAAGTGATGGAGCAACTGCTTGACAGAGAAGATGACCCCATCCAAAATAATTCTATTGGAGGGAGCCAAGATGACAACCAAGTAGCTGAATATCATTCAAGCTTCTGCCCTGCAATCAGCCTTTTCTGGGCTAACCCCCATGGTCTAATTATGCCATTCAGAATTGAAGAAAAGAACCTGGACTCGCCCTAGTCATGACATGGGGATCCACAGATCCAGTAAGGCTGAGAAGCAGATGAGTAACTATGAGTAACATTGTTTTACTGATGAACAACAGCTAACTAGGGATGGTATAAATGTTCAGGGAATAGTTGGTCACCCAAGCCTAAGTGAGGAAAAAAAGACAGCAAAATTCACAGCAGGTATTTGAAGAAGCAGACCTATCTGAAGTCTACATCATAGGTTAGCATGAACTTTGCCATCACAAGCCCTCCTTTCCCCCCATTTCTAACAGTTTGGTGAGTGGATTGCAACTGCTGCTACAAATAAAGCAGTCTCCATGTGTCATCTGCAGTAATTATGCCTTCCTAAATCTGAGAACGTGGGCTACAGCAAAAAAAGGAAAGCTATACATTCTGTCAGTATAATTGATGTAACACACAAAACTATGGTGGTGCTTTGGGATCATCTTTATGATTTTTTCCCCTCTCCCTGTGTTGTATTTTGTCTAAAATGAGGCTTCCTTCCTTCCTTCCTTCTTTTTACAGCCATATGCCACCGCCAAGCAGAAAAAGCTATTTTCCATAGTGATATCCAGGGTATGTGCATTGGTAATATCAAGATTGATGTAGCATTCTGGAATCTATAGGGGGGGAATTTTTATGTGTGTGAATAAGAAGTCCATCAGTGTAGAGGCACCTGAGCACATTTTGTGAAGAATCATAATCTCCTGTGTCTGGTAACTATAGTCCAACGCCTATTTTGTACAAATTTAATACACAATAGCTGATCACTTGAATATGCATCAGAAATAGATATTATTTCAAAGGAACTCAGAGCTGATTTATGTTTGACTTGGTGTATCTCAGTATCAGGCATTTTCCCCATTCCACCCTAAATGCACCTAGGCTGCGCTATCTTGGATGTTAGTTAAACTGGTAGTCAGTCATTCTAGGTTAACAGACCAAGTCTCCTTGACTTTGTTGTATACATGCTGTTGCAGAAATAATGATGAATGCTGGATCAAGAGTTAAAGTTGAGTCAGTTCCTAAAGTATGACATCCATTTCTTGCTGAATCACTGAAGGGTTTTCCAAACAGAAATGCAGTCCTTTAAGTATTTCTGACTCCTATATTTAGAGTTTGCACCAAAGTAAATCTCAGTGTACTTTATGGAGGTTGATATTGTTCCTGTTGATTTCAGAGGTCATTTGCACAGGAGTGACTTTCAACATCTACACAGATACTCCCAGCCATACTAAAATTATATAAATCCTGCCCTGTTCTCCTTATTGTTACTATGGTGCAATAATGGTTGTATAATTCAGAAGATGCTATTAGTCACCAGCAAGGAAGTAACCTGAGGATCAAAAGGCCAAAGCCTGACTTTGGAATTGAACTTGCAAACAAACAGATTTATTTATTTATATGAAATTTAATTATATGGCCACTCATCTTGCAGTTGTAATTCTGGGCAGCAGACAATGCATTAAAAGCAATAGAGAAAACAAGATCAATAGAACATTTAAAAAACCCTACAGTGGTAACTGAGAATAAATTCAGGAAACTTTCAGCAGAAGAACAATATCTCATGGGCCTTCTAACCTCCTGAACCCCATGCCTTGGAGCATAGGTAGCATAGTAGTAACTGTTGATCTTCAAGTATTGGGCAAGGTATGTTCCAACTGGCAAATCCTGCTCAGTTATATAGCTGCCTGGTCCTGAACCAATTTTGGCTGGAGTTTCTAAACAATCATCAATGTATGTTAATTATCTAACATGGATATTACCAGAACATGAATTAGTAAGACAAAGCAACTTAAGAATCACAGTTGGCCAAACATCATAATCTGTAAAAAGCTGATGGTGTTATGGATCTTACTTGAGTATCCAAGTAAGGACCACTCTTTCAGGTACCCAATATGTGAACCACCTGTTTTATGGAAACATACCATCAGGAAACAGAACCAAAGCCCCCATTCTTGCTTTTTACACTGGTATTACATAGCAAGGCTTTCACTCCAGCCCCAAATTCTACATTTGGACAACTAGTCTGTAGTTAAGATGCCTTGTTCAGAATCTTACTGAAAGCATTGTAGCGTGCCTTGTTACAATCTACATCCAGTGCAGACTGAGTGGCTTTGGTGCTCTTCAAGCACTTTACCTCTGTAGGAAGAGGCCATGAATCCAATGGCCTTGACTCTTTGGCACTCACTGAGAACACGGTCTTTGTCTCTCTACCTGGTAGTTAGCCAGGTGCTAAGCTTTGGGTTTCCTGTCAATACATCTCCTTTCTTTACAGTTATACAACCTGCTTCACTAATCACTGCTCACATCAGATTCCCACTCTCAGGAATGGTCAAACATGCACACAGAATGCTTCCTTTTCCTACAAACATCCCCACTCACATTCTACTGCATATGGCAGTCCTGAGATCAGCTGCATCAGCAAGAGAGGCAAATTACTTCTCCCAGCCTTCACAGCCCCTGCAATTAATTCTATCTCTTTTCTTTAAAGGATGTCAAAATGCTCCAAAATGGATGGATTTGTTTTTTTAAAAAATGCAGTCAACCATTTCAGTTCTGAGTTTCTTTATCTGATCTTTGTTTAGCAGGAGTTAAATGTTCAGTTTCATAAGTACTGCTCTAGTTTATTATGGCCTCTCTCTTATCAAACATATACCCAGATCATATAGCATTCAATTATGGCAAAATACTAATCCTACTATCCCTTATACCATCTCCTCATGAGCATTTAGATTCTTTAAATTGTTATTTCTAAATAAAAACTGCACAAATCTTTGACCATCCAGTTGTCTTCATTGGTAGATACTTTTGATCAATCCACTCTTCGGTGTACCATTCGTCACAACAGTTAGAGAAAGAAAAAGGTATACGTACCTGTGCTGTTATTGTAAACAAGGGGAAATTAAGAATTATTTAAACATATTCAAAGGGCTTGATTAGCTTGGTGGATTTTTATTTTTTATTTTAAAGTATATTTTACTTTTCTGACATTTCCTCCAGTTTCAAAAGCTGACTCTTGCGATCTGACATGATTCCTTGAGTCTTGATCTAAAGTGAAGAGCAATGAGAAAGCCAGAGTACCAAATTCAGGGGTAATTTACATTCACATCTTAGTTTATATACTGTATATTTTCCCCAAATGTGAGTATATTGCTTTTAGAGCAACAGAATACACCGTTGCATAACCATCCATGTATATGAGAGTTGTATGCATATTTACAATAACCAAGTGTTTCTCAGTTGTCAATAAGAGAAAGAAACAAGTCACAAAGAGTACCAACAATTTACAATGCAACTTTTGCTTATCTTTTCAGAAGGACAAGAAGGACGTACTCCAGGTAAGAATATATAAAATATCAGGTTTCATGCCTGAAGAATAAAAGAAAGCATCATCATCACCATCATCATCAACAACTTCTCTTTTCTTTTCTTACTTAATGTCCAGTTCCAACATAAAAGAGTTTAGAGTTTGGTTAGGCTGAGGGTTGGACTGTGAACTATTTTCAACTATAGTGTACAAAAACTGCCTAGTTCTTCCTGCGATTAAATATTTCTTCAAATGCACAAAGCTTCAGTATTCCACCTTTGCTGCTTTGATGTTTGTGTGTGTGGTTCCACAATACTGACTGGTTTTGTGATATAAGCCTTGTTTGTGATAATTGATTTTCCTTGCCCTGCCTTCTTGGGAATAATATGCACACATTTTACTCCCCTTTTAAAGATCAAATGACATTTAGGCCTGGATGATTGGAATATGAGTTGGTCAGAGAATTTAATACAATAAGAGCGAGCTTAAGAGGAAAGCAGTTAAACCCTAGATATATTTTTTATTACTGCATAGAAAACCTTGAATTGAGAGGGAAGTTTGCATCTATTTTCTCATTGCCTCTTTTAAAGGCTGTCAGACTTGGTTAGTCTCTCTCAAAATTAGTCCTTTGGATCATCTTCTTACTAAAAACAAAATCTGAGCTTGCTTTTTTTTTTCCCTGAAGCGATAGCGGATTAGGGCAAGAAGCTTTGTTTAGCTAAAGCGAGGGATTAAAAGAGATTTGCCCCCATAAAGTTGTGGTTTGATGGTGCTTTTATCCCTGGATGTTGCTAAAGCTGTGTTGCCTCAGGATTAGGAGCATACAAAGAGTTTCCTTGTGCTTTTTCTGCAGCCAAGAGGGGGAAGGGGGGAGAAGCAGGGAGACAGGATTCAGAAGCAAAAGATCTGGGCTTCCTTGGTTTCACAAAGCCAAAGTTTAAATCCATTGACACAAACTTCACCAGGCACGGTGTGAATATAAGATTTCCAAAAAGAAAAAAGGGTGAGGGAGGAAAAAGGATGCTGGACAGCAGGCGGAAGAGAACTGTGTTTCAGGAAGACAGTGAAGGCCTAAGAGAAGTAAATCAGACTTTTCCAACCTGGAATCTTCGATGGGTTGGATGATGGGAGTTGTAGTCCTAATTCAAAGGGAGTGTGCCAGGGCTGCTAGCAACCAGATGATCACTAGATGGCAGCAAAGAGTCTAGATTGCTTGCAGATCCTTGCTGGTTGGGAAGAGAATGCCGATAAGTAGCATTGCATGTTAATATATGTCAGTGGTTACCAACTCTTTGTCGCTCCGTATTTTATTAATTTTTCCAAGCCTAATGGAGGAGAGGGAGGCAGAAGGCCACAGCCACCCTTCCCCTAGTATGTGGATGGAACAAATGTAATCCCCGGTAAAGAATTTTCACAGAAATAATCCTATTCTAGAAACCTATCAAGTGCACAGATCCAGATTATGACCCCAACTTCCAACCAATGGCCATTTCTAGTTCTAATGGAATGTTGGAAAGAAATTATCTCAAGGAACCTAGAATTCTGCCTGCCAGCAGGATAACTCTCCAAAAGCTGAACAGAAAGGGCCCAAATTTTGTATGGTGAGGGAAGCTTGCTAAAGAAAGATCAAGTTTAAAAATGGGTTAGATCTAGCTGGGCACAGTGGAGAAAAACGTTCCTGAAAAAATTCCCACAATGTATCTGAACGGAAGATGAGGTTGGGCAACAGCTGAGAATGCTTCCAACTCCTCTGTTCTAAGTCCCCATGTCTCCTGATCCCATGAACCTTTTCCAGTACACATGCACGCAAAGCATGCAGGTACAATAAGCAGGGAGAACAGAAAAACACAGAATGAAATGCAACACATTAGTCTGATACTCAGAAGGAAATGCACATGTCTCCTAGAGACCCTGCTGTAAAGGAGTTGAAAAGAGTTCCAGAAGTCAAACTCTACAGTTCCACACATACACACGTGCCCGCACACATACTGCTGCCCAGGAATGAAGGCACCATTTTTGTCCAGATCTGATAAGAAATTCCAACCTGGGCAAGGAGGGGAAGGAAAGAACAGATCTGAAGCAGTTATCGGAGAAAAGCCATGGAGCTAGGCATGAGAGAAAATATGAATTAATGGATTGGGAATCCATGGCAACTCACCTATTTTGTAATAGAGGAGAGGAATGAGTTAGTAATAAAATGTTTGCCGCCAATGCAAGTAGTTTGTTAGCTAAGAAATAATGCAAGAGTATAATTTGGTCCTTCTGGGGCATGTTCTGAAAGCACGTGACATACCAAGTCAAACAGGTTGGGATCTGCTGGTCAATCTCTGGAGCTGAAACTGTGAAGGCCAAATAACCCGCTGCAACAAAGGCAGACATGAACATTAAACATTCTTGTGATGCTTGTTTGTGGTTGTTTCTACTTTATTCTACTTTATATGAAATTTTTATTTCATCTGGAAGACTAGGCATTTCATAAAGCAAATCAGATTAAGAAATAAAAACAGAAGAATTACTAGAAAATACCAGTTAAGGACTATATCACAAGGGAAGTGGAGATCTGCCTAGGGGGCTCCATTGCTGAGGGGGCTGTTTTTATTCTCCTGTGGTTTGTATTTTTGGTTTTTATGGTATTTATTAACGTGGTTTTATATTTTTATATCTGTCTTTTTATCTAATTGTTGTACGCCACCCAGAGTCATTCTGGTGAGATGGGTGGCTAAATAAAATTGCTAAGTAAATAAATATCCAGTGTTTAAAAACATTCCTGCTTGCATAACAGGCCTTCTTGTCATTCTTCTTCCCCATCCAAATGTGCTGCCCACCAATATGATTCATTCCTCCAGATTCAGAACATCTACTCTAAAACAGCCTCCTAGAAGTTGAGGAGGAAATCAGCTCCTCACCATCACTCTTCTACTGCTACATACATTTCACATACCCCACCATGACAAAAAAGTGGATTCATACATGACTACAGCTCTCCATATAAACTTGAACATAAAATATAAGAAAATGTAATATGGAGAGGCAATCCATAGTTCATGAGCTGAGAAGTATTTGATAACATAAATCATGGCAGCAGATTGACAATGAGATGAAATTATGTCCATCATTCAGATATAACATATACATATACAGGAGGGAGGGAGGGAAGGAGGGAGGGAGGGAGGGATGGGGAAGAAAGAAAGAAAGAAAGAAAGAAAGAAAGAAAGAAAGAAAGAAAGAAAGAAAGAAAGAAAGAAAGAAAGAAAGAAAGAAAGAAAGAACGGAGGGAGGGAGGGAGGGAGGGAAAGAAAGAAAGAAAGAAAGAAAGAAAGAAAGAAAGAAAGAAAGAAAGAAAGAAAGAAAGAAGCTAGCAGACCTCTATTCTGTTTGATTCAGGAGCTGAAATGTTGGAATTCACGCACATAGCTATGTCATAAATTGTTCATATTGTCCAGCAATGTAGTCTATCCCCTCTGGAGCATCTAGGCTGTAGAACAAAAGGACAAGGTCAAATGTAACTCTCAGCCGTTTTAATCTACACTATATATATAAACTTTTTTTTCTTGCAGAAAGGACAGAGAGCCAAGAAATAGAGAAGGGAGGTAGAACCCAAGCCACCATCTCATAAAATAAAACAACAACTCTTGTTGTTTGAACAGAAAGGCATGATGTGCCAGTTTCCACAGCAGTGAGGTAACACTATTCAAAGTTGAAGCAGCTGTGTAGCATAGATCTTTACTGTATTCTACATGGTTTTCATTTCTGATCAGTAATTTTAGAAGTCACATTTTGGAGCCTTCTGCGTTTGCAGTCCAATCCTGTTTATAATTATTTATTTGAATTATTCACAGCCCTTTTTATTGCAAGACATTCCAGTTTTAATTTCTTCAGTATATGCAATCCTTCACATGCAAATACTCATAAGTTAATTTAACATCTCTAATGTTCATTTGTCCAGAGAACATGTGCTTCACCTAGTGGTTACATGCATACATGCATAAGAACAAACATACAAACATTTCATTACAATCCAAGTCCAGAGAATTAAAGTTAAAACAACCAAATATAATTTGATAATCTTTCTGTACTCAGATCTGAACACAGCGAAGCATATGGCTCATAGTGGTTGGATAAAGGGACATAATATGCAGAGGTATAAAATGTATATATTTCTTTAAAAAGACATTTATGAGACATGGTGCAGGAGTACATCAAGCAAAAGTGAGCTCTGACAATCTTTAAGATCTGCTGAAGAGTCAATAGCTGCCTTTCCTGTATTACTGACAGGATGAACAAGTGAGACAGGTGACTAATATGTCTTTTTAGAGACTTTTAGAGATTCAAAACAGGCATTGTTCTTCATGGCTGCTTATCTGCCTCACTTTTAGTATCTTCTCTTTTTTTCTGGGCTTTGAATTAGTATCTTCTCTTTTTTTCTGGGCTTTGAATTGTTTCAAAAAGTTAAAGAATGTATTTCACCATAGATGACAGCATGACCACAGTTGAAACAAACAAACAAACAAACAAACACCTGTTATGATATTATAACAAAGATACAGGACCATCTACATATCACTTGGCAAAGAAATCTTTTAAATTTATATCAAGTGCAGAATGCTTAGGTACATAATTCCACCAGGCTATATCTAATGTTTCATTAGCAGATTTCTCCTTGTATGATGGAACTTCCTTTTTACTCCTCACTTTCCTATGCGTGCCCCAGATATCTTCCAGTAAGGCCTTCCATCCCTTTCAAGCAGATGTTTGGGCTACATGGGGCACAGAGAGAGCAGAAGATCCTGGTCAAACATCATTCTGTCATCAAAATGACACTACTAAACACATAAACCTCCATTCAATTCCACTTCACAGTTCTGCTGGAATAAAGGCCTCTCTTAAATAACTTCAGACCTCTTAAAAATTGTCTATCTCAAACCTAAGACATACAAGTTATCAGATTTTTTAAAAAGAGGAAATTGCACAAGGGACATTACAATGGATAGATTCCTAATAAGTAGGAACTCAACTGATACCAGTTCAGGGAGAAGACTTAGCCTGTAAAAGTGACATTAAAAGAATCAGAATAGAATCAACAGCTTGATTCTTTTGGTTTGCGTCTTTGTTTCCTGCTGACAGTGTATGTTACCAAGTGGCTGAAGCAGTTTCAACTGACATTTGCTTTTGCCTTTGGTATCTGCTTTCCCAACACACTCGGTAATACTTGCATTTTGTCTCTGTTAAGATTATCTCTGATTGATTAAGCTTTGTATCAACTCCAGCCATAGCCAAAAGACTTATCAAATCCCAGAGAGCAGATTCATTTTTAAAAGAAAAAAGGTCTTTTATCCTGTACAAGTTACTATGGCATTTTGCATTTTGCCTAGATAAATGGATAGAATCTGGGGTTTAAAATAAAAGAGAAAAGAAACAAAGGCAAAATGTATGTAATACCCATAGGCAAGGAAAATAGCAAAATAAAATAAATAAAGTTAAATACACAAAATGTAAATAAATTGCTGTGCAACCATACTGATTTCACTAAAGTTATTATAATGATATCAAATCAAATTTCTAATTTAATTCTGGTCCAAGAGGGATAGTATTTAATCTCATACACATCAGAGATTTCATACAGTACTGCACATATCTAAGCAGAGTCCTAGTGAGTCTTAAGGGTATAAGATTTCAACCCATGATGTCAATATACCACTATGTGTCAACCACAAACAGGTGAGCAACAAAATGTATTTGAGCCCCCAGTGTATAGTAGAACTTGTGTAATGAATCTCTGCACAATGGCTTTTCACACTGGAAGCTCTCCAAATGTGCTAGGACTACCATACCCAGAATTCCAGTGGTTTTGCTGATCAGAATTCTGGGACCTGCCCCCACGTGTCAGGAGGGTATCAAGATAAGGAAGGTAGTATGTGCATCTTATTGGCAAGAACCTGCCAAGAGATCTAAAATTGACTTCAGACTTCAGTTTGCATTGTATGCAGTAAAATACATTTACAACACAAATGTCCCCTTCTCAGACACTAAAATAAAAGGAACTCATGCTCTGGAGATTAGCTGTGATATGAAACACTGACTAATATAAAATTGTGTCCTTTTTTCATAAAACCACTTGTGGTATAGCCCACTGAACACATAGATAGCTGATTGAGAGAACATTTCTGTTTCAGCATAAAATAATCTCAGTGACTTGTATCACACTTTTTTTCATGAATACACCAAATGTGTATAATTTGTACATAAATGCACGGTAGGTTTTTTTTCAAATCATGGGGCATATGCTATTGCAAACATGTATATAGATTGAAATAATGGTACAATTGTTCTGTTTTTGCCATGATATAACAAGTGGCACACACATACACACACCTCATAGAAACATTAAAAAGCATGTACCTAGCTTTAAATACTCATTCATTTGTCCTTTTTAGACATATACAGTACATAATAAAGCATGGGCACAAAAATCAATATTTGAAAATAATGTTCCAATGTTAGCATAGTTTCAGAGAAATCAGATATAAATTCAGAAAATTACAATGTTATATTTTAAGGCAACAATTATCAACACTAAGGACAACATTTCAAATGATCTGACTTAATTAGTAGACCATTTTCCTTCATGAGGTCATGGATGATAAGACATTTTGCTCTTAGATCACTTTCAGACATTATTTTATGCAATCCCAAGGGTTTTTAATGATTGGATGAACTTAAGTTATATTGTCTTGTTCAACCTGCATATATCATACTTAATAGATTATTCATGGGTATATAGGTTCAATACCATATGCATTCCAAAAAATTTTCCATATCAGCTAATGGTGTTAATAGATATCTCATTAAATTAAAGATATTTCATTAAAAATCATTGGGTTCATATTACTTACTGATATTTAATTGATGAGCAGCTAGATATATGTGGAATATAACATGTCTCAGTATCATCAAATTGTTACTAAATCTAATACCCTGCATGAAAAAGTCCATTAGGGGTGTGTGAATCATTGTTATTTTATACTATGCATTTGGCTGCATATGCCAATATATGGTGCCATTACTTAAATTTGGTACTTTTGAGGGGATGGGGGGAATCACGACAGCATTTCTGGAGGAAAAAAAAAATAGCTATGCTTGCTAAAAAAAGGAAATGTTCAGCTACACAATGGATATATCTGTGTAGGTGTGTGCCTAATATATTTTTAAAGTCAGCTTCATTATAAGGTCTCTTATCTTGAGTGAGAAAAATTCTTATAGTGAAGCTGAGTTTAAAAAATATTTGGCAACTAAATCTGGTCCAACTAGACCCACCACTGAAGCATACTGTATTTGAAGAGCTTCAACAGCTTCCATTGGCTTCTGGGCACAAACCAGATTATTGGTGTTGATCTTTAAAGCTCTAATGATTTGCTTAGGATACTTGCCAACTCTCATATAAGTTTACCAGTGTATAGATGACATCATCATTAAAGGCTTTGCTGTCAGTTGGGTGGCAACCAGAGGAAGACCATTTTTATGATAGCCTCAAGACTTCAGGAGATTTTCTACCAATTTCTCTGCCCTCTTCCTTTCTAGCTAGTACAGAGAAAGTGACATCAGTTTTGTTTTGGTATGCCTTTAAAGAGAGAACATAAATCCATGTTGTGTTTCTGATTTCATATGGGTTTGGATTGGGATCTGATTGCACTGGATACTTTTTATTGGAAAGATTAAAATCTACATATCTATCACTAGTCCACCCTGTTACCTCCATCATCCCTCTCTCCTTTCTCTGTCTCTCTCTCTCTCTCCCTCTCTCTCTCTCTCCATCTTATGTGGTCTTACTCAGCATGATAGAAAAGAAAATGATTTCAGGTTACTTTTCAAATGAGTAAAGGATGGGGTTCAGCTTCATTGCATAAGGATTCATTGTGAAGTGGGCCAAAGAATGTGTATATGATCTCTCATTATACCATCCTCTCTAGAGCAGACTGCAGCCTAACTTTCTAACTTCAGTTAGGCCCCAAAATAGGACATCATAACCAAAGCTCACCTCTAAGGCTTCTTCATATATGGTGGAGAAGTGACTGAAAATGTGCACATTGAGGAGGAAGAAAAAGACCTATATTCTACTTTACAACAGTGAGGATGACCGTTTGGGAACTCCTCTGCACCCCACCAGTAATAACATTGTTGGAGTGAAAGACTGAATAATTTGCTGTTTTGGTATATTGACTAGAGTGAAATACAGGTATTGCTCACTTAGTGACTGTCTTGTACAGCAACCATTTGCAGTTATGACAGTGCTGAAAAAGTAACTTTGCCCACATTTACTATCTTTGCAGCGTCTCTCTCTCAGTCATGTATTCGCCATTGCAGTCAATTTGTACACGTTGTCCTGTGTAAAATCATAAGTACGGTCGTGGTCATGTGATTTTTCACTTAGCAATCACTTCGCTTAATGACCAAGTTGCTGGTCCCAATCCCTGTCACTAAACAGGGACTACCTGTAATTATAACAACAATAATAATCATCACAAAACAATAACATGTTATAAAAGAGGATTGTCTAATACTCTAAGAACTGCAAATTCATCTGGAAATAGACATTCATTTATGTATTCATTTGTTTGTTAGATTTATATCCTAACTTTTCTGTGACAGTATGTATATAACTGTGCTGTAAGCATGTTACTAGATCAGAGCAGTGCCTGTAATTTACTCAGGCAGTCTTTGATTCTCTCAGGGACTAGACAACAAAAGTCTACCTTGGATGTTATTTAATAAAAAGCAATAATAAATACATATAGCCATTTCTGGTGAGATTTTGCAAGCTGTATTCATCCTTCCTTTCCCTCTCTTCCATTCCCTATTCTTCTTTACTGCATATTCTTGTTTTTGTCTTGTGCAGTTCCATGATCTTTGGCCAGGAATGCCACCTTCTCCTGGGCTGCCTTGATTCAAAGACCCTTGCATTCATCTTCTGTTGCTGAGTTCTTCATTCACTTAATTAGAGCAAGCCCTCAATTAGTGTAGACAGAGATCTGTTTCTTGCCCTGCCTGCCATGAAAGTTGGGAGTCTTCTCAGATGGGAAGCTCCAGGTATGTTTGGAGACTTTGTATATTATGGAGTCCGTGGTGTTTTCTGAGCTTGGTTCTCAAGCTCCACAGTTCAACCCTGAGCTAGATATATTCTCTTCTATTGGTACTTTGTATATTCTTGCCCAGGCTCTAATTAAAAAGCTCTGTGCAAGTCTTCCTGTATCAATGCCCTCCTCCCACCCCAACCCCAATTTCCATGGGGCTGTGCAAGAGAATGTCTTGGTGGATTGTGTGTGATCATGGCTTTCACAGTAAAATGGAAGCAGCAGACATATGACACATAGCTATCACCATTTATAATGTGTTGATTCCCCAACCCTTTAAGAAAATGGAGCATGTTAAAAGGAATTTCCATCCCCACAGTATTACAAAGCCAGTTAAGTGATGCACTAGACTGGGTCTGAAAATCCACACATATTTAATTCCATAAATAGCTTGGAAGCAGGAGGGAAACTAAGCTACAGCAACATAATTCTTCATCATAGCTTTGCAAGCTTAGCAGCAGCCCCACTACTAAGAAATGCTTCAAAAAGACCCACAAAATAAATGATCTCCTAGTTACAGAAGTATTGATTTTCGCCCATATCCAGTAATAAAGAGCAAGTCACCTGTAGGTAAAACTGTTGTAAAATACATTTTATACTCTATTAGTTCAAGAGAGAGAAATTGCTTTATGCAGCTGAAAGAGAAAGGGAGAGAATGAAAAAATAATAAATATTTTCTGATAAGGTGATTGGGGGGATGGGGTATATTTTCTGGCACTTGTTGAATTAGCTAAAGCTATTATTTTCTACCAGCAACTTTTAGCGAGCACGTTTTTAGGAGGAATGAGTGTTTTAGGGTCTTGCTTTACAACATTGACTAAAAAAGAATCACCTAAAAGGATGAGGCCCAAGAGATAATCCTCCAAAACATGACAAAAGATGGTTCAGAATCAGAGGCACATAAATAGAAATCATAGCCATTTTAATCCATGGCAAATGTAGAATACAACACCCACAGCGGGGTGATTTATTAAGATGCATTAAAACAACACAAAAGTGATAACTTTTTTTTTTTCATTTGAGAAAATATTACCAAAAAAAAAAAAAAAGGATGGGGAAGATAAAAGGACTCCAAAAATTAAGAAAGGATATTATGGCTCTGACAGCTGTAATTCAAAGTCAGCTTCCAGATGCAATTATGGACTGAATGCACAGCCAGGACCTATTTACTGTTTTAACAAAAAAGGCCCCCAGAATAGTTTATAAGTTGAGGTGGGGGAGGAGCAGAATCTTAAACCACACCATTACAAAAAAAAAAAAAAAAGTTTAAAAATTAACACATGTAAAAATGAAAAATATTTTAAAATATAAAGGCAATGTTAAAGGCAGCCATGGAGGAGATCACCTGCCAATTTAAGGGGCTCCCCAAAATTAATATATCAGAAATCATGCCACTTTGAAAAATGATGAGTTTTCATGTCATAAATACCAATCACTTGGTATTCCTCATACAGTTAAGAGAGCAAGTGCCAAGTTAGAGTAACTACCAAGATCTGAAGTAATTCCTGCATGCTGCACAAACATATTTTATAGGGTTTTTACTGTATTACTAGAAAACATAGCTGAGTGAATGTATGATTACATGTAACTTTCCATACACATCATTTCCCTTCCTGCACATAGATAATTCACCCTGACTTGCTATTCCTCCATAGGCAGAGATGACTTAAAAAAAAGGGGGGGGGGATGATCACTCAGCCAGGTAGTTCCCCCAACTCAATCTGAAATGATACCATTCCAAAAGAATTAAACTAGAATGTGTATACCTGTCCACTGTTTTAGAAATTCAAATCACCAAGAATGGGTGAGTGCCGTGGCAACTCCTTAGTCAAGTTTTTATTGGTGCAAATCAGATAAGTAATACAATAAATTCTTGGCTATATATTTCAGGGAAGAAAGGATTGACAAATCATGGCGCAGCGGCTTAATGACGCTGAAAGTTGTCGGCCAGAAATGGCTGACGCTTCGGCGGTTCGAGTCCAGCCTTCGCGTTAACAGGGTGAGCTCCTGTTTCCACACCCCCCCCCAGCTCCTGTCAACCCAACAGGTCGAAAACTCACTTGAGTAGATAAATGGGTACTCTCACTCCGGTGGGAGGAAAAATGCTGGCAGCGCCTTGCACAGAGAGACGGGACCAGTTGCCAGTAAGCGCGAAACCGCACTCACCCGAAAAGGGCGTGAAGCAACGGAAACCCCGCCTCCTGCGCTCGCCAGCTGTGCTATGCTCTAGGAAGGAGGCTCTGGTAGACCACTTCCGAAAAACAATTGCCTTGAAAACTGCAAGGATTCGTCCAGGCAGTCACTGCAGGGTCAGTAATGACTGAGCGCAGACCAAAAAAAAAAAAATATGTAAATATATATTGTGCATGCAAGTAGACTTAAAAAAGGAAGGCTATGGAAATTCTTGTGAAGTAACTTACTTTTTTATGTCGCAATGGGTGTAACTCAAAAATGCATTTGCACACATCTTTCTTCCATGTGGCTTTTTAGTAAGAAACATGACTAAAGAAAACTACCCATAGGAAGGAATGAAGGACCTAGGAAAACCCAGCGGTGATATAGATTATATATGGCCAGTCCTTGTAATCTTTCTTCCATGGGGATATTTGACTTTGTCCCAATCTGCCATCATGGGTTCATCTTACAACGTCTGTGGCTTGGTAGAGATCAAGCTGCTCTGTTCATTTCCTGCACAATGCCTGAATGTTCATTGTACAACATACTGCACATGTTTCTCCTCATAAGTGCTACCCATTCAATATAGTAAAGCTATAGTAATATGCAGCTTTAAATTTTTGAATTGCCCATCCAGTTCAGCTCTTAAGCATTCCCAAAAATCTGGGTTTGCTGGTCATGCAGAATTAGAATAGCCTCCTCTGGGCAGGTCTCACATCTTTCACAGCAGTGTGGTTTTATTTATCTGAAGATCTCTCTGAAAAGAAGGCTGGTACTGTAATCCTCTTGTTGGGAATAAGTGTTTCTCATAAATCCTCCCGAATTTCATTCAGTTCACTTTTGTAAGAACTTACCAAAATTCACAACAAAAGTACTCTTGATAGATGAAAAGTAGATAAGGAATCTGATCTGACAGTTTTACCATAAACCAGTTTTTAATTCACAAAGGTCATTGTGGTTAAACAGGTCTGAATCTTCTGCCCCCCTCATGTTCATACATGTGCTGGGGCTTGGCTTATTCTGTGTGAAATAATTTAACCTTTGATAGGGTACCAGAAGTTAGTTCCATCTGTGTGTTTCCTTGCATTATAGTGCAGTTCTCAGCACTATAAAGTCACAAGTGACTCCCTTGAGTTCTCATTTCCTGTTCGCTATGCCTCTTGCAGAAAGTACTGGTGTTTTTCTTTGTTGGATTGAGATCCTAGCTTATTCAGGCACTCAGCAGCACCTTCTTCTCCAGGTTTGCCCCACAACAGTCCTGTGAGGTAGGTTGGGCACTGAGAAAGAATATCAGCCAGTAAGTTGCCATAGCTGAGAGTCAGAACATGAGATGGGCAGCTGTGTAAATTTAATTAATTAATTAATTGACACTTGGGTCTCCCTGCTCTGGTCCAGTGTCTTAACCACTATACCATACTGGCTGTTCCTCACACAGCATGCAAATATGTATAATAAGAAAAAAAGGAACCATGATTTGTTTCACAGATGAATGCATTTTTTAATTTGCAGCATTAATATGCTTTTGTGTCCTTGCTTGTATAAAACAACTGCCAATGGAGGTTGTATTAAAAATTTAGCAGCAACTAAAATAAATAGAAATGAAATCTTCACTCCAGGGGTGGTGGGATTTTCTTCTCTTTTTTTAAGTGGCATAGGGAAAAGATGGGAGCGGAAGAGCAGAAGATCCTTTTTACCTCATGACCCTGAGATCACCTTGTATTGGAAACAGAAATCATAAGGCATGTGACACCGCAATGAAGGTGCCTATTTTCTTTTTAATTTTAATTTTTCTTTTCTTTTCTATTTCCATCAGTTGCTCTTGGCACCTACAGAAGAAAGAAAGGGAGGCTCAGGGAATGAATCAGAGGATGGGGGAAAAGAGCAAGTTGCAGAACAGGCTGGCCCTTTAAAGCAGGTACCTTCCACGAAGGGGGGGGGGGGCGCTTCTTTAAAATGAAATCTGTGCTAATAACATGTCCAGAAGATGGCTTCTGGCAAATTGCTTTGTTATTCTTGTCAAAAAAAAAAAAAGTCCCTTGGAAGCGGTCAATTTTAAACCATATATCAAAATGATTAATTGCCCTTAAATGAGCAGATGTTGAAGTACCCTTGAATAGAGGCAAAAAGGCCTTTTGTGGGGGGAGGACTGCAGACCTAATGTATTTATCGCATTGGCAAAATTTCATTAGGGCTATTAATTAGCTCTAAGCGCCCAAGCTTTGGGAGAGGCCAAGGTGTATGCAGGCTGCCCCCCAACCACTCCTCCTTTCCTGGTTTCCTTTTGTTAAGGTTTCCGGGCAAGGGGGCTTCCTGGATTCGTCTGGCATGATTCGCAGCCCAGGGAGAGAACGCGAGTCGTCCAGCTTGCGCGTCCTTCCGTCAAAGGAAGCTTCTCCAGGCTGGATGTGGAAAGGATGCAGCACTCTGTGCTGCTAGATCTCAATGCGGGGAGACCTGGGACTCTCTACGAGCCACCAGGCGGGTGGGGAGAAGGGCCTCCAGCTTTCTTCCTGGACTTGAAGCATGTCCAAATTAAATGTGTTTTCCTGGCTCCTTGTTTTTTATTTTTATGATGGCCAGGAGCCTCCCAAACTCTAAGTGACCAGGGGCTTGGAGAGGATCCTAGCCTCTCTCAGCTGGGCGTAAGCCCCTATTCAACCTAAGAAGGCTTTTTTCTCAATCAATCAGACCCAGGGAGCAGGACTTTTTTCCAAGTAAACTCCTCCTTCTCCAGGCTGGATAGATCAACCTGGAGCACAAGGACATCATGAAAGACCATTATTAACCCAATAGGGACTGGGATAGTCAGCCAGCCTTTAAGTAAACTTTCATTAGCTGAAGATGAAACAAGTAGATGGTAGTTGATAGTTAGGGATGTTGGAGGAACACCATAGTGATTTAGGGTCAAGTCCACCTTTAGCCAGTGGCCGTCTTTGGGCCACTCGGTCCTTTTACATGGTTGTTGTGGGGAGAAATTGAAAAAGAGGGTGCTATTCCTGAGCTTCTGGAGGAAAGCCAGGGATAGAAGTCTAACCAATATATAATACCCAATGCCAAATACCCAAATATGTATTAAGCAAAGGAAAAGTATCTCTCGCCCTCCCCCCCTCCTAAGGATGTTTGGTTGATAAAACTGTTGCTGCACTTTGGATGTTTCAAAGTGAACGTGGTGGTATTGTAAGAGTAGCACTAGCCAGACTGCCCCCCCCCCAAAAAAACCAAAAATAGGTATAGAGATGAATGGCAGAGAAAAGAAGCACTCCCCCATCTACAGTTGTGGAATTTTTTCATAACTTTTCAAAAGATGGGGGAGTGGGAGGGAATCCAAGCATGAACAACAGCAGCAAGCCACTTCATACTTTTCATCAGAAAATCCTTAAAACTCAGTTGGTCTGGATTCTTCTGAAATCCGGCATCAAATATGTTTTCAATGAATTCATGGAAAGTGGGGGGGGGGGGGGGGGGAGAATGGAGGGATGGGGAACTTTTAAAATCTGTTTAAGTTTATAAACAAGATTAAAGAAACAATGTCAAGGGTCTTATGGAAATGGTGATAGTGCCCCTTTAAATAACAGCAAGCGGAGATTTTCTATATCACTGTGCAGTTTAAATCTGCCTTGATGGACTGGACATTAGTCCTCCTTAAATCCTTCAGAAAGCAGCTTTAAGGAAAAAGGCTGAGAGGAATTTCTTCTCGCTTTAATTGCTTAAGAAACGGTTCCCACAATGAGCGGTGGCCTAGATTCGCCTCTCATTTAAGTTCTGATTTTTAAAAGTTCACAAGTTAATCCCCTTTCAGTCTCACACGAATGCAGTTGGCATAGGGGACAAAGTAATGGACAATGTGTGTGGTGTGGTGGGGAGACATTTCAAACCATTAAAAAAAGAAAGAAAGAAAGATGCCCCATAAAGAAAAGAGAGAGAAAAGAAGGCAATAGCAATGTATTGATTTGGTTAAGTAGCCATTTTAAGTCCTTGTTATCATTAGAATATGGGGTGACTTTATGCATCATCTGATACCACGAGAGTTTGGACTCCCCCCCCCCCCACCTCACTTTTACTGTCTTGGCTGTAAGGATATGGAAAAACTGTTTCCCAATTTAAACGGGTAGGTTGGTGCATTTGAATTCAAGGTTTATATACCAGTCTGTCACTCAGGAAAAAAAAAAAAATGAAAAGTAGGATTCCAGAGTTTTGCAAAAAGAAATAGGATTGAGAAAAAGAGAAGGAATAATTTAAAGAAATATTTTAACCTTAGTAGTAAGCTCCTGATTTGTTAAACGAAATTAATGCACACACACACGCACACACGCATACACACAAACACGAAGTTGTCAATCACTGGGTAAGATTTAATAAGTGGACTATTTATTTGTTTTGTCCCAGTGAAATATGAAAATTGTGCAAAGAAATAATAGTATTGGGGAAATCTTAAATTTATTAAAGAAATGTAAATCTAATTTCAAAATAATTGACATTGCCTTCCCCTTCTCTCTCTCTCTCACTCCTTTAAACTAGGACTCCCATCATCTCCAGAGAGGGATGATGGGAGTTGTAGTCTAACACAAGCACCAGGCTGGGGGAAGGTACTAAGATCAGCAATCTTCTCATTCACTTCCAGATTTCTGGACATCTGGATTAGGATGAAACTGTTGTTATATAGACATAGCATCTAAATGTTGCTTCTTGTTTAATAAACAAGTATGTGATTTAGATCTTAACGTTAAAAAAATGAAAACTTTGGGAAATTTTATGTTATAGATGCATTTATCTACACAGCAGGTAAATAGTAATTCAGTGAAAACTGATTTAAAACATTAAAGGGCCAGAGGAAAAATATTTTATATTGAAATTTAACGACGTGGATTGGCTTCAATGCGTGAGTGTAGAAAGGGGTCCCTGTCAACGAACAAGTAACAAAATGTAATTTTAGTAAGGTTCAGAAAGAAGAAAGCTCTATAAAATCAAATCAGATTTAAAGAAAAAGTTCGGTTCTGTCCCATCCCGTCTGGGAATTTATTTACAAAATCGCAGCCTGCGCCCTTTTCCCCCGTATGACTGTGCCACGGATTCATCACATCCGCCCATGAGAATCACAATATATTTATTATTAAACAGTCAGTAGTTTAAAACAGGGAGTTCGGGTAAAAGGTGTCGATCAGCAGAATTAGATTGTCATCTCCTTCCTTCCCTTTTCTCAGATGGCCAACCTGTCGCTTTGCAAGCCAAGTGCCGCTGCCCGGAGGCGGTTGCGGAGCACTCGGCCCAGAGACTCTGGAAGTTCACGTTCATTGACGGCCGGAGCCACTGAACGGCTTTTAACTTTTGAACCCATTCCCCTCCTCCCCGCCCGCTGCGCTTCTGCCCGGTTAAAGGGCCGCTGGCTCTTTCCCTGCGCGAGTTTCCTGCTCCGATCCGCTCACGCCCCGGAGAAGCTAGAGGTTTGCGGGCAACCCGAGAGCCTCAGGGCCTGGAGGGCGGGGGGGGGGGGGCGCCAATGGAAAGGGCTACGGCGACATCTCCCCTCCCAGCCCGGAGCGTCCACGACGCCCAGCAGAAGGCAGACAGGAAAACCCCGCGATTTGCCTTCCCGCTGGGCTGGCTCTCTGCCGGCGTTCGTCCTCTCCTGGACGCTCCGCTCACTGCTTCAGTGCGGGGATCCGGAAGGGCTGCCGCCCCACAGTGTCAGAGCTTTCCCCGAGTCCCCGCAGCTGGAGGCCAGTGGTTTCTTGCAGTGAGCCTGAGAAGCTGTTCTCAGGGCACACGGGGCGGGGGAATGGCAGGCCCCTGGGCACCTGTCAAGTTCCTTCGGAAGCGTCCGGAACGAGCTTTCTCACCAACTTCCTGAGTTCACCTCAGGTTAGGAACAGAGTCCCTGTCCCACGTCAGAAAAATGCGGCTTGGCCAGGTGATAACAGCTTTTCCGAAGTAAAGGGTGGGGAGGAGAAATAAAAGCCACTCCCCGTCCAGTTTGGTGCCCTCTAGATGCGCCGGACTACACCTCCCATTATCCTTACTCAGCCCGACACATCTGGAGGGCTCAAGTTGGAAAAGGTTGTTCCGGGTAAACATCCTGTTTGCCTTGCTCTACTTAGGAGGAATCCTCTTCGCGTCCAATTTTTCCCTCTCCAAAACTTGTATTTAGAACTTCCTTCCTTCCTCGCTAACTCAGCAAATAACAATTTGCCATATATGAAGGGGTGTGTGCGTGTGTCTCTTTCTCTCTGTGTATACAGAGATACACAAACACATATCCCCAAAAGTCAAGAGGCATTGCAGATGGCTATATGTTGCAGGCTTAAATTAAAAGAGCTTCTCTTTTCCCTCTTTTTCTCCCCCCCCCCCCCCCCGCCCATCTCGCTTTCTGACTGTCTTCTTCCCTTAATTCCTGCCTAAACGGTTTTGCTCTGGGAGAAGAAATCTTTTCTAGAGGAGGGGGAGAACCCTTAAGAAGAGAAGGGTATTATTGTTTTAATCCTCTTATCCGCAGTCATTTTAAAACAGGGTGTTTTGGAACCTGAAATGGCGTCTTGTCCTCCCAATCCCACCCTAAATCCTTCTGGGATGGGAGAGAGTCTAAAGCAAAAAAAGAAAAAAGAAAACCCTGGCATCTATTAGCAAGCCCTGCAAAGGATTTTAGCAACTGCAAAGGCATGACAGAGCCGAAAAGCAAATAAAACCAACGGTGCAGTTAGGTCTGCCAAAAGCTACCTCTTGGTTGCCTCAGAGAGATTGAGTGAATGAGTGTGTGTGAGAGAGATGGAATACTCGCAGAAATTAAAGGAAATGCTAAAACTGTTCTCTCTGTGTCACGCCTACTTTTTCTCCTTTTAATCCACCGGATTATTTGGGAATCAAATCTTAATCCCTCCCGCAGTCTTCACACACACCGCGGCAAGGACTAAACATTCTCTGAAGTCACCTTCGCTTTTGCCTAGGTATCTGTGGTAAGGTTTGTTTGGAGAAGCGGATTTTAACGCATTTATTTAGAAATAAACTCACTTAGTTTATAAAGATGTATTCTAGGGTAAACGGGGGTAGGACTGCAGCTTTAGGTCCTATGAAAATGTAGTTGGCATAACAGGGAATGGATAAGATTGCGGTCGTAGTTTTTAAAAATAAATCAAAAGCTCAGTTCTTTGAAAATATCCCGCCGAGCGTGTGTTGTGGTGAGATACTTAGTTTAGAAATACCGCGTAGTTCCCTGCGCAGTCAAGATGAAGATCAGATCAAACGGGAAGATGTCGCACAGCTTGGATCTTTTCTGTCCTGCGTTTGATACCCAGGAAGAAATGGTGCAGAGGTGATGATTTCAGAAGTGAGAAATCTGTGTGGGGAGCAGCGCCCAAAGGACAGGCCAGCCCTAGCGCTCCAAGTCACAGGAATAGTTGGCAACGAGGTCTGGGCAGGGGGAGGCTTTCCCCTGGAGACCTGTGCAGGCGTCACGTGGAGGGGAAGCTTCAGCCTTCCAGACGCGACAAGTGCGAAGGGTGAACTTTCAGACTTCCGGTGAAACCCTAACCTGACCTGGGCTTTGGCCTCCCCCGAAAGGAAATGCGTCATAAAACTGTGCGAATATTCGAAGTACTGTCAAGGGCTATGTCCAGGTTTCCCTCTAGGTAGGGTGGCCCAGGCTGTCGGCGGTGTTCGGCTGTGATCTTTCCAGGCACCTCGTTATCATACACCTTTCGTTGTATGATACAGGCAAACACGAGGCGCCATAGACGGATTAGTCTATCAATTGCCCCCTTTGGCTGTCTTCGGGAGTGGGCCCATTACCCACTAAAGGCACTAATGCGACCCTTTTCTCTTTCCTCTGCCTCCAGTTCGACCCCGTCAGCCTGGTTTGCTATGATGATCGGCCAGAGATTCAATTAGACTTTTACACCTGACTAGCCTTGGAATAAAGGACTGGAGCGAGCGGGAGAACCGCTTAAATTGCTATTAGAAGGGACGGCAGGAGGGAGGAAGGGAGGGAGGGGGGAGGAGGGAGGGAGGGAGGGAGACGCGGCGGCCCGGGGAGGGGGCGATCAGCAAAGCCTCTCTTTTGATTGACGTGGGGAAGAGCCATTGAACATCTTGCGGGGGAGCTCCCAGGTCTATGTGAAGCTCCTTTTAAAAATCCTTCCTGAATCCGCCTCCCCCAGTAGATGGCAGCTTTGTATGATTGGGAGCCCGGCAGGAGGAGACTGGAGTAAAGCGAGCGCTCCTGAGTCCCTTTCTGGGCGCTCCGCACTCCCGAGCGAGAGGCTGCCTCCCTCAAGGCCGGCGGCGGCGGCGGCGGCGGCAGCCAACCCCCGAGACAGAAGCGTCCTCTCGAAAGGTACGGCGGTGGTCCCTGGCTTGCTCCTCCCTCCGCTTGGCCGAAAACCCTCCCGGCGCTCGAAACTTTGCCCCGAGCTTTGCTGCTCTCCTTTAGGAGGCGTGCGCGCGTTCCAGGACTTGCGCGAGCGGTTGTCCGCGGGGCGAAGGGCGAGGAGGTGGCGAGGACGGCGCTGCGGCTTCTCTGTCGGGGAGCGGATCCTGAGCGGATCTGGGGGACAAACTTTTTCTCCTTTCCCACGAACGCCGCGCGGCAGTGCCGAGTCCCGGCTCTCCTTGCGCCGCTGCCTCCGTTCCCTTTGAACGAGCCCGCGTTTCCTCCGGGCTCTGGCTTCGACTTCATTTGGAACAGATTAGTTCGCCCTATAACTATTTTTCTCCCTTTCCTTGTTCCCTCCCTTTTTCTTTTACGTAAAGAGAGACAAATCTCTTGCCTCGCTTTCCGAAGGTAATGTTTAGCAGATGGTTAGATGAATACATTTAGGCGCACAGATTCGTTTGGTTAAAAGCTTCTTTTTTTTCCCTAGCGAGGCGGCGGCGAACGCTCCACGAATGGTTTTAATACTCAGCTTCGAGTCTTCAAACTTGTCAAATGTCTTGGCTACCCTTTGAACTCTTTTCCACGCACCCCGTAGGGGGAAAGTGAAAGAGGTCAGACTTTCTTCCGTTGTCCTTGTTTTATTATTGACTTGCGGGGCGTTTCCCCCCATTTCTTTTCTTTTCTTCAACTTTTCACTCCGGCTCCTTTCCCGGCATCCCGTTCATTTGCCAAAGGGCACAGTTAAGAGCTCAGCGCTTCCATGTGTAGGCATCGAAGTGGTAGACTGTAAAATTCATCCCTATTTACCTAACGATGTTTTAATAAGCTAAACAGCCGAGTGAGGCCAAGAGAGACAGACTTGGAGGCGGAGGGAAGCGGAGCTGGAGGCGAAGAGATTAAGTCAGGGAAAGAAGGCTGAAAGACGAATATTTCGCTAGCAGCAGTATGCAAGTGGGGCGGGGGGAGTGCGGATTTTCTTTCTCATATGGGTGAGAATGTTAAAGAGGATTGAAAACGCCACTGCGTGGGAAACTATATCAAAGCGTGGTTGGACTAGATACCCTCGAGGGCCCCCTCCATCTGTTTCTTGTACCCTGCAATGCAGTTCAGGGCAAGCCTCCTGAGACAAGGGGTTGAATTCACTGAGTATTACGTTCAGCCTATGCAAGTGTTTAATGGGGCTCGCTTTCAAGTAAGCGGGACGCTAAGCCTTGCAAAACTGCGCAGGGGGCATTGGGCAACACGGATTTTGTCTTACTGTACTTAAGCATGAGTTTTTCGCGGAGCTAAGATTCTCCTTCCTTAAATTACGAAGCGTGCACGTTTTGCTGATTCCTCCCGGGAGCTTCACCCTCTCTCCCGCTCGCAGCTCCTCTTCACTCCCCACCCCGTCCACGTTAGGACAAATTCACGAGGGAACAGGATATGCGTTGTGACCTGGGGTTGATAAATAGGCGGCTGACCAGTACAATCCTGGTTGCGCTTCCATTACGCTGCGAACCCGGACGGAGATCCGCCGGCATATTTTCGAGCCAGAGACTTCATGCATCTCAGTCAGAGCCTCCCCCGGGGCCATTGGATAATGAATGAGTCAGGGTGGGGGAAAGAGGAGCGTGTGTGTGCGTGGTGGGCACACCGCAATTCATTCCAAGCCACCAAGAATTGTTTGGCCAAAGGATATTCTTCCCCACCCTGAAGCCTCCAGGTACCTAAAAAAAAAAAAATCCTATAGGCCTAGACCCGAACTCCGGAAATAGGAGTGGGGTATTAAATCTTATTATTCTCTTTGATCAAGACAAACGAATATTTGCGAGTATGGAAAGGAGGGTTCCAGAAAAAGAAACAAAACAGTTTTGTTCCTATTTTGCATGCATCTATACTGTCTATGATGTCGTGAGATCTACTTGTTATTCCAAAAAACTCTGTCTCTCCAAGTATTTGAAAATCAATCCTGTTGTTGAGTGTGGACCTAACTGCCGAGTAAGCCCCTACCCCAACACCTGCCATGAACTAAGTCCCATCCAATACGATGTTTGAATTAAGCTACAGTCCTAAACTTTCCAAGGAGGGAGCTGGTGACCAGAGTTTCCCAATAAAATGTATAAGATTGCACAGTTGCGGTTGCTTAGGCCTTTTAAAAATAATAATTTATCTTTCTGAGAGGGTAAAGTAGGGGGAACAAAATGACTTATTAAAGAAAAGGGAGAAGGGGGGGGCAGGGCTCTGCTTATTTTCAATAATGGCATAACAATTAATTCTTCTTCCATCCTTTTCCCTTGTTCCCGAAAAGTTAAAAGTAATGCTTGCAGAAGGAAGAACAGAAACCTGTATAAAGTGCAAAATAGCTCTTAGAAGTTGATGTGGAGGGAAAGTTGGCCATCAAATTTCAGATGCCAAAACATATTAATTTACACACATTTCTCAATCATTTCAATTGAATTAATATGCATAGGACCGGCTATTTTTAAAGGTTATTTAAAAAAAAAACTTTATTTGGAAGCTCAGTAGAAGATAGTATTTAAAACATGAGATTAGGGCCGGTTAGTAAGATTTTTTTTTTTTTTTTGCTATGCAATCTGTTAGGCAATCCTAGACGTATAACCTGGTCAGTTTACTGGGTGGAAAGGGGAAAGCCGAATGAGTCGATAGCTGAGCAATACCTTTCTTAGCACCAACCAAATATCATCCAGAATTGCTCTTTAGCAAAAGTTTTTTTTCACAATTCCTCAGCACGACGTTACAAAAACTTATCTCACGCCTGGGGGGCACCTTTGTGTTTTCAAAAGGGGGAGGGGGAATCTTCTTTGTCACTGAAAGCAAAGTGGACATTAGCCCCCAGGACCCTTCCTGCTAAGAAAGGAATTTAGTCTACAAATCGCATACCAGCGGACTTGGACCCGGAGAGCGCAGGGCAAAAAGATCTAGCCCAAAGTTCTGTCTTCCCCTGCTTTTTGAAAGATCGTGCCCGGAGAACTGGAAAGTTTGCGCACCTTTTTGGTTCGTGCCCATAAAGATACTCCCAACTGTTCGGGTTGGATCCCCGTAAAGAATTCCGTTGCCGGCCCACTGCCGCTTTCGTCTCCCGTTCCCATCGCATATGCCTGGGAGGAAGCCCTTGGGGTTCAGCGCGACGTCTCCGCCTGAATTTCCCAATTTTAAAAGTTCTCGGATTTCGACGAAACCTGCTCCCCAGAAAATCTGTCTCCAGATCGCCGTCTGCGCTGGAATCCCGGGCTTTCTGCCGAGTCGAGGGAGGAGGAAACCGCTCCTGAAAGAGCCAGCACGCGCAGAAGCCGGAACGCCGCAGAAGCTCTTGCCTTCCCTCCTTAAGAATGACTGAACCAATCAACCGACAACTTAATTCCCGATGCTTGACTTGCGTTTCCTCCGGCAGGCGAAGGAGCAGGGATCTCCGTCTGTCATCCGGCTCCAAGAGAGAGTGACTCTGGAGCAGCGAAGCCGAAAGCCTCGGGTATGAGGCAGAAAAGCGCTGGAAGATTTCAAACCCAGCCTCTGTTTGACGGGACTGGAGGTGGTGTGCGCCCCTCACCCCACCCCCACGCGCACCGCCCGGATAAGAACAGAGAAAGGAAAGCGGTTCGTTTCGGCACTTGGTGCGAGGCGCGGAAATGTTCGCTTCTCAAACCGATGTGGTCGGAGCAAAGGTTTGGGGAACTCCAGGGTGGGTCTTATTAGAGATCGTGTTGGGCAGAAGAGGCGAAGTCATAGCTTGGGAGAATACAAACAGGTTCGTGTAGTACCTTATGCGCAGGAATATTTGCGGCGCCTGCACTGAACAGTCACTCAGCAAAGAACGCTTCCCCGTTCTTTCTTTCTGTTCATTTCTCTCCCCACCTCCGCCAGCGTCCAAGTCCGCTTACTCTTTTCTCCAGCCCTGCAACTCTGGCTGTGTTTCTCACTCCCATTGTGTAATCATTTGTTACTTTTGGGGAAGGGAGCATATTTTTGGTCCCTAGTTTAACTCCGGATAAAAACTGGGGTACAAACCCAGTGCAGAATAATCCAGATTGCTCTCCCACATTGAGACGCTTTAAAAGCTGCAGGCATCACCTGGGCTGGGGATGCCACTTCAGAGGCCTGACATCCAGTTCACTTGCCCAGTTTCTTACGTTAACTATGCAGTCAATCCAGTTAGTTTCTGAGAAGTTTCTCAGTCAGTGCGCAATGCTGTGCATGTTTCCCTCCTAGAGATTTCTAACATCTGTCTCCTTTTCCCCGCCATTTTTGTGGCAGTACATTGTAAAGTCTCTACACAGCAACAGTTCCATGCGCTATAAAAAGCTGACTGCTACTTCCAATCCAGATAGTCTTATTGTTCTCGGCAACAATAAGAAAAAAGTTCCTCATTTTGTTCTTCCATGATATTTTTTTCGACTACCTGGGATTTCTTCTTGGTCTCCCATCCAAAGCCTGAATTATCCAGGCCTGATCCTGCTTGCTTAGCTTTGCAAATTCAGCCAAGGTCGGCTGTGTGTTGCTCTTTGCTGTTACTAGTAATCTAGTACTTCTCGGGAGTCAGTCCAAGCAATCACTGGGAATAACTTTTTGTCAGAAGATGGCCCGAATCACCCTGAGAAGAGAACTAAGAGTGAGATACTTTTGTACAAAGGGGAAAATGATTGTTGTCTCACCCCCATACATACACCGCGGGCTTTGTCATTTCAATCCTATGGAAACTCCTTGGGGCCTAAAACATGTCTCAGTCCTGGACATCTCATTCCGGAGTTTCGCTTCTTTTTTAAAGCTCTCGGAGAGACATTTATTTGGTTAGTTAGTTAGCTAGCAGAACTTCACGCTGGCCAGTTATTTCGGGCCAATGCCGCCGCGGATAAAGACGCCCGAATGGGCTCTTAAGCTCCCTTCGAGCTTCTCCGTTGCACTGGACAAGCTGCAAAGCGAAGCGCCGCCGCCTTTCCGTTCCATTTGGTTGACACTTCAAATTTCCTATGTAAATGACAGCAATAAATATCTAATCATGTCCCGCAGCTATATACGGCTTTCTGAGCAGCCCTCATTAATGAGACATCAAGCCAGGGTGGAGGCGGGGACAGAACTCCCCCCACCCCCATCCCAAGCAGGGTAGAGTAAACGGCTTGCAAAGCCCCACAGTTCGCAAGCGATTCCGAAAGAGGAGGGGGTAGAGAGAGATACGGGCACGCTCTTGTCTTTCAAAAATACCGTAGTAAGTAAAGCCTCCCTCGACTCTGGTGACTTCTCAGACACACCCCTGTATTTTCTTGGCAATAGTAGGGAAGTGCCTTCCTTCGGGACGTAGTTCAACTTCCCCGTCTGTCGGACTCCCCGGTGCCGTTCTCCTATTTAAGTACTAATAGGGTCGACCCGCCTTAATCAGTACCTGAGTGTTTCTCGGTCGTTTTATATGGGCCCAGTACCGTGGTAGTCTAAGGACGGGGGTCGTGATCGGAACAAAAAGGATAGGGGAGAGGGTGGCTCCACGGGCGCGGAGAGTTTATCTGCCCCGGTTCAACAGAGGGGAGCGGATAGAGAGAAAGCGGAGCTTTTGCGCCCCACTCGTTACGTTCGCAGGGGAATTTCCCGGCGGATTCTGTTCCTTTCACTTTCACCCAGAGAATCCCAGGAAAACTGTCGCCAAGCTATCAGGTCCAGAGCACAGAGCCCGGACTGCTCAAAAAAGGGAATCTTCAGCTCAACGGACATTTTGCAGTTTTTCTTTAAAAAAACAACAACACTTCGGGTGCTCTCAGTTACTAGTATCTGAGGCGCAGCAAAGGAAGGAAGATCACGTTATACCAGCAACCCTCCCTGTCAAACAGTGCAAGCTTCGGAGTTCCTCAGAACTGTTCTTCAGGCCCCTGATCGTTGGAAAAGACTGATGGATGGGCAGGATCTTTATCGCCAAAATGGGCTCCGAAGAAGTTAGAAAAGAGGAAAATGAAGGATCAAAAACTGAAATTAGAGGAGAAGGAGGAAGGCAGTAAGAAAGATCCAAGCGAAGATAAAGAATAAATGAAATGAAACCCACAACACCATGAGGAAGTAAGAAATACACAGAACTAGGCATTTTAGGGATCCGAAATAAAGGTGATGGGCAAACCTTGGTCTTAGGCCAGGAGAGAGAGAGCTCTCATGGGATAACTTTTTATTTTTTCTCAAGAAAACTGACATATGCCCATCAACAGAGTGACTCCAGGACAACGCACTGGCCCAGAAAGCGCACTTCATTGCCAGTGGGAGGGTGTGTGTGTGTGAAATAAGTCTGAAATTAAACCATATGAGTTTGATATTGTTCTCTTAAAACTAAACAAATGGAGTGATTACATTCTCTCCAAACGCATCAGTCACGCTACATTAAGCAGCAGAGAGCTAATTATCCCAATTAGGAGGCTGATTTATAATTAATGGCTTGGACCAAGTGATAATTGGATGTTAATGGATAACAGTTTTGTCTGGAAGTAACCTCACACTTCCCCAAAGGCAATCCTGCTTTTCCGTCCCTTCCCTTTGCTCACAACAGATGAAGATGCAGTGAGTATAAAGAAAATGAAGGAAAGTGTTTCTAGTTGCTTTGGGCTGTGTTAAGGGAAACTGGTAGGAATAGAAGGCTGGAAGTGAATAGTTTCAGATCTGTAAAATGCTAGGGCTGGAAGGAACTGTAAATTATCCAATTTAATATATTTTCCAGTTTATCCATTACTTGTTCTATTATATGTAAAGCACTGCAATCCTGAACACACTTGTGTCCCATTTATACTTGAATTTCTTCATCGACCTTTCATAAGAAAAATTCTGCTAGTGACTTACGAAACAAAATTAAAACTACTCAAATACCATATATGAGCAGTATTAAAACTTAGACAAAGTTTAATATCTCCAAACAATACATGGGGCTTACTTTGGAGTAGACACATGAAGGACTGCTCTGTAGGTTACTGAAACTTACTGAATTATTTTCAGATCAGAATTTACCTGCCTAGTCTTTTTGGGCTAATGCAAGATTGGATCCCACAGACTTGTTCTAGACTTTGAAATTTAGAATATTTTAATTTTTATTCTTTTTTCTTGAAAGGGGATAAATAAGACAACCTCCTTCAGCTAATACTATGGGAAGTGGAGGAATAAGGACAGATGGGAAAAAAAGGTACTGATGTCTGCATGGTGCAATAAAGTCTTTTTGAAATATGATCTTAACTGAAGGGTTGAGTATCTGAATGAGGCCACTTGGTAGAAGCGTAGAATGCATGGGTTGGGAGGGACTATAATCAATTCCTACCCTATGACCAGTACAGGAACCCACTACTACAGTACCCTAACACGGGGTTCCTCAACCTTGGCAACTTGAAGATATGTGGAATCCCCTGCTGGCTGGGGAATTCTGAGAGTTGTAGTCCAGACATCTTCAAGTGGCCAAGGTTGAGGAACCCTGCCCTAACAGATGGCCATCTGACCTCTGGTGAAGGAGAGTCCATCGCCTTCTGAGACAATCTGTTTCATTGTTGAACAGTTTGTACCATTTGGAGGCTCTTTCCCCCTCTGATGTCCAACCAAAATCTGCTTCTTTGTAAATTCATGATTTCTTGTCTGGCCTTCTGGAACAACTCTGAACCATTCTGCCCCATTTTCTACATGACATCCTTTCAGATATTTGAAAACAGTTATTACTAAGGGCTCCCTAAGCAACAACGTCTTGTAATAACCCCAGGAAAATGTAACTTCTGAAAATGTCCATTCTCATTTTGCATGGAAAAATACAGAACTGCAATCACAAAACATGCACATTTACTTTTATACAGCCACTGTGGCCTAGTAGTTAAAGGGGGGGATCTGGGTTCAAGTCAGCTCAGTCACGGAACCTTCTTTCAGCCCAACTCACTGGGCAAAATTATTGTTCATGGGTAATATGAAAGGAGATCCCCAGGTAAACCACCTTGCAGGAAACAAACTTAACAAATATTTATATCCTTCCCAGTTCATTATTAACCTGTCTCTCCTTTACTGTAGCATAGATATCTCCCCAGAATATCTCATCTCCATGAGGCCAGATGTTCTCTGGGTTCAAGTCAGCTCTCAGTCACGGAACCTTCTTTCAGCCCAACTCACTGGGCAAAATTATTGTTCATTGATAATATGAAAGGAGATCCCCAGGTAAACCACCTTGCAGGAAACAAACTTAACAAATATTTATATCCTTCCCAGTTCATTATTAACCTGTCTCTCCTTTACTGTAGCATAGATACCTCACCAGAATATCTCATCTCCATGAGGCCAGATGTTCTCTGATCCTGAACATCATTTAACAGGAGCTTTTATTAAAGCACATCACACTGGCAGTCTTACCCACACATGTGCATTACCAGTAGCTAGAGCTAATGGGTGGCTGCTGGTGCCTGAGACCCCATGCTCCAGTGATCAGAGGACAGAGACCTCTCTGTCCCCTTTGCAGACTATGGTACCTGTCACAGCATAAGGCCTATTAGCTGTGCCCTTAAGGGACAATAATAAAGACTACCCAGAAGGCTCCTTTTAGGTTTGGAGAAGTGGACACTGGCAAGAGAAGCCAGGAACATTTTTATTTTTAACACAGCACTGGTCTCTGTAGCCTGTGGATAACTGTAATGGGTTTTGTCCCTAGAGTCATCAATCTCTCCTAAACACCAGACACATCATAACAAAAGCTAGAGAAAAACATTCCGTAGTGTCCAAACCCAAATGAAGACTTCTGGCTATTACAGGCAGACTCTTTTGTATGAGGCTCAGGATCAAATTGATCAAACCCAAACAAGCCAATCCATCTGCACGGACGCTGCTGGCTGCTGGCTGCTGGAACAAACTTTGAGATGAATGGCCTGAAGTTAGAATCCAAAAAGCTGCACTAAGATACCCAAACACAACAGGCAACACTTTAGCTATTTATCACTTATTTAATAGTTCTCTGTGCTGCTGCTTAGCGTGGGATTTGCAAACCCATGAGTTTTCTTTTTAAAAATGTATGTAAAAATGTATGAGTGCACAGCAGCCAAAATGTTATTAATGATATATGCTTTCCTCTGACAAAACTACCGTGGGTTTCAACAGGTAAAAAACCTTCAGATTTTAAAATCAGCAATCTCCCCATTCCATGCTTTTAGGTTTCTGACTTTCATACTTCTAGTGTTAATAACTAGAAATATGGAAAGTAACTGAATCATTCACCTCTCAGTACGCTGTGGTGGAATTAACATAGAGTTGCAGCACCTTGCCAGTCTTGCAGCACTGAAACTAGTTAGTACTTGAAACACCAGGAAAAAACAGTGCTATAGCCTTTTACAAGGATTTCTGCAGGATAAAGTCAAAAAAGTCAAGATGGAGGTTACAATAGTGCAATAGAAACTCTGCCTGGTTTTCATGCACATCGCTTGCATATAAAAGCCAAGTGGTGCCTCAACTGCCCCAGCATTGCCACCATCTTGACTTTTTTGATCACACTGCTAGCCAAAACTGGGAAGTAAAAGACATTAAAAAAGTGATAGCAAGCACCTTGCTATTGTTGCCAAGAAAACTACTTAAATGTGTCACCTGGACTTGAGCTGGACTAGAAGATATTATCTTTATTTTCACCTGCAGTAAATGCTTAAAAGTGCAAATGTTCGGATTTCTATTAAAACACACAGATATATGAAAATGTTGCCCTTTAACAGTCTGATTCCCAACTTTATTTCCTGAAACCTGTGCACTGAGAGCTGACTTACTTTAGCCGAAGTCATTGGACTTACCATCCCAGCCTTAAAAGCATGTAGTAATAACATCCTATTTGTAACTGAACACGTCAGTCTGTTTTTCTTTCTGTACATTGCTATAGAGAGCCAGTTTGGTCTAGTGGTTAAGGCACCAGGCTAGAAACCAGAAGACCGTGAGTTCTAGTCCTGCCTTAGGCACAAAGCCAGCTGGGTGACCTTGGGCTGGTCACTGTCTCTCAGCCGTAGAAAGGAGGCAAGGGCAAACCACTTCTGAAAAACCTTGCCAAGGAAACTTCAGGGACTAGTCCAGGCAGTCACCAGGAGTAAAAAAAAAAAAAAACTGACTTGAAGGCACAAAACATTACTAGACATGGAGAGAGATTGTTCCATATTATTATAGCAACAAGTTGCTGCCCATCAGCTGCTAAAAAGGCTACATGAGGGTGTTTTTTGCCCATTCAATATATGGCAGAAGGAAATATGTTATTAGAACATTACTCATGCTTCTCTTTGGAAAAAGAATAATATCCTGTTTGCTACTCAGAGAGCATGCCTAAATCCATTCTAAGTCTCCCTGATATTAATGGAATTTACTTGCAAGAGATAGGCTTAAGAGTGTGGTACCACATTCATTTCAATCCAAGAAATTGGACTTAATCCAAGTTTTGAATCAATGTAGAAAAAGCAGAGCCTTTTATTTTTTTATTTATTTTTAAATGCAAAGTAGTAATACTAATTCCATCCATATAGACATCTCCCTAATATAGCCTAAGATAGCATGTTTATAGTAATGTATACCTGAGTGCATATAGTCACAGTATGTGAAGACAGGAATCGTCACATTCACAAAAATAAAAGGAGGTGGTTTGAGGGCAAACAAAACTTTTTTTTATAACTCTAGAAAACAGTCACTTTACACCTGAAGAGTGCAAAATTATTGCCAGAGTAAACAAGCCTCTACTGGCAAAGTAGATTATCCTTTTCATCTGAAGTGCCTGCATTACTGACATGACCATTGTGTCTAAATGTAAAGGAAAACATGCCATTCAATTCTATGTAATACTCATAACAGTTTCACCCTACTGCGGCCAATTATTTTACAGTTTTCAAAACCCTTTGTTGCTGAGAATTACTTTTCTTCCATGTTTATTAGATATATATTCCTTTATTTGAGGATAATGATCTCTGGGCCAACCTACATTCTGATCTTAAATATTTGGGATTTGAGCCAGAGCTAGGCGTATTTCCAGTAGATCCCTTAATTGCAATGGGACACCTCTAAATAGAACAAAGTTTGAATCCAGATTCACATAAAGGCACCTGAACTAACAAAGCATATGAAGAAGTTCTATCTAGAGATTCAACGTAGGTAGTCTGTTGCCTGTTCCGTCAATCCCCTTTTATATACACGGGAGTTTTGCCATTCATAACTGCTAACAAAGGTAGATTTCTTGTGTTCTTTAAGGAATTTCCCACACATTGTGGGGGTTTTTAGGTGTGTTATAGAAAACTTTCAGTTTGTGTTGGTCATCAGTAATATTGCAACACATGGGCTGAGAGCCTTCTCCAATTTAGCACCTACCACATTCCTATAAATGCTAGTTAACATAGCCAGCTGGTGGTGTGTATGGATATTTGGAGGGTGCCAGTTTGGGGAAAATAGATATAAAACATGTGTAATGTTACTCATCACTTTGATTTCTGGAAAATTCAGTTTAAATCTACCATCCAAGGAAACCCCACTGCCTACAGAAGGCCAATACAAGTTCACTTTCAAAGAGCATCTGTAAAATTCCATATGGACATTTGTGATTCATGGCTGAAGAGACACCATATTTGCTGAAGTTGTTATGCCGGCAGAAATGTGCAGAGTAGCTTCTGGAATGCACACAGGAACTGCATCCCCATCCAGCACCATATGAAATGTTTTATTCATCTAAAATGTTGCTTAGGATCTCTAGTGAAATGTATCTTGTTCACTTTGACTCTTTGGAACTCCATCTCATTGTTACACATTTATGCAACTATGAGACCACAATTAGTGGTCAGACTAATAGGCAACATGGGGTACTATTTGGAGAAGGGAGTAAGGGCAGAACTGAACTATCAGTCCAGCAACTAATGTTCTGCCAAGGTTGCAATAAACCAGTTAAAGTAGGATACATGGGTTTAATTATATATTTATATTATCTAATATTTATCTGGGCTCTTTTTTTCTAGCTACGAAAATAAAAGTCTTTGCATAGCACCTAAAAGAAGCAGAATGAGGTCCTAGAAAACTTTCATAAGCCCAAACCAAGGTCCCAATTCCTAGATCACTAATGCTCTTTTACTTTATATCAGAAGATTCCTGTAAAATAGTGTCCAAAGATGAGCATACAGTAGTACACTTCCAGCTGACATGAGAATGAGGTAGCCTTCTACAGCCGGCACCATTTAATGGTGTAACTACAGTTCTCAGAATTCCAGTGACTCTGTTGTCTGGCTATGATGAAAGTTGTAGCCCAACACCCCCAATAAATCTTGGAGATACTGGATGGAGGATGGCTGGAACAGGCATTCATTTCAGATACCCAGGTCTGAAAGAGGAAATATGGAAAAGGTAGCGGTTTAGACTCCTGCCTTCATGCTCTGTAACAAAGTTGCATGCCTTTAGAAATCCTGTGGCATTTCATTCTGCTTGTTATAGAAATTCACATACATACCAACCAAGCCAAAGCCTCAGTAAGTTGGAAGAGGTGATTTACTATATTTCCAAATTATGGTCCATTTTTATGATAGTTAAGACACATTGATTTGAGTTCAGTGAAGATCTGCAAATTGAATGTTTGGTGTTCTTGACTTTCTGTGTATGCATGTAGAGGGGTTTCCCATACCATAATTTTGATGCCAGAAGGAGAGAGCGAGAGAAGGAGAGAATGTTTGTGTATTCTTGTATATAGCCTATTGCCATGATCCAGCTTGGCTACCCATTCTTAAAACCTATTGATATGGGACATCAGTTTGTGATGGGAAGTCACATGAATTGATAAATGTTGTTTAAATTATAGCTATGTTCCCCTGAAGTGTGATTCAGTCAAAGACAGACTCCTCCAAAACTTGAAAATGTGCTACATGTTGCACCAGGGAAAAATGCAGTTCTCTCCAACATCCCCCAGGTTACATACCCGCACCTATACGTGCATGTATGTACACGGACACATGGAGTACATCCCGTGCACCTTTGCTTGTAAGCCAGCCCTGTTGTATCAAGATAAATGTTTAGAAGATTACAACCTCATAACTAAGGACTATTTCTTCCTTTCATGTCTGCATCTTTCTGAGAAAACACACACACACACACACACACACACACACACACACCATTTACAATTTTAACCTGTATTTAGTGCTTGTGGGTGTGTTAGAAATTTACAGAATTAAAAACCCAGGTGCAACATAATATTCACCCATCCATCCTACTAATGACATTTCAGAAATGTGTTTAGCTGCAATTACCTTTGCTACTACTTCTTTTCACGGAAAACTCTCCTTTGCCAAACAAGCAAAAAATAAAGATGCACAGAGTGAGTTGCTATTGAATTGTAATTTTAAAGGTAACAAAAGGGGATGTTATTAAACACATGGAGAGCAATCACACTAACACTACTGTACTGGATTAATTTTATGTTAATTATACTTAAATATAGGAATCATTTTTTCTGCCTGGCTGCATTCACTGGTTTATCCATTTTCTGTCTTAGATTTTGGAGAATGGCTCCCTGCACAGCATTCAGAGGTCAAGCAGGACATTCCTGTCCTGCCTGCTTCTGTCTCTTCTCTACCTTGATTCATCTGCCACGGATCACTTTCTTTAATTCTCCTTCTTCCCCATTGCCTATATTATACATCGATGAAGCCACACTCTGTCAGGCAGGGTTGGCTAGAAATGACAAGAGCTGTAATCCAGCACATGTACAAAGGACTCAGTAGGGCATTGTTAACCTGGAAGTTATTCTTATTCTGCATGTCTTAAACAAGAAGAGGAAGGACTCATACCTCTTTGTTGTTATGCACTCTACCCTCTACCTCTTGGTATACAGGGACTACGCACACTTGATCTTTGACCAGAAGATACCCTGACCTAAGGCTGCAATTACATCCACTTTTACCTGGAGTAAGTAGAAAGATACCCAGTGGGATTTATTTCAAAGTGGAAAAATATGGAATTCCAATATAAGGTTATTGTCCTACACCAATAAGCAAATCTTACTGAGCTGACTAGGACTTACCTCTGAATAGATATTCATAAGATTTCTCTGTAAAATATAGGTGCCAAAGAAACCAGAGGTGATGGTTCTAACAGGAGCTCTTATGGGCTTTTGCAAACATTCACACTGGCCAAAGCAGAAATGTCCAAAATGCAGCCAACACGTTAGACCTGAAAAATGACATTTTGGCAGAAGAATAGGAGCAATCCATCCTGGGTTCCTCAGAAACTGTCAGAATATAAAGTAATGCAAACTGGGCTGTAATACAAAAAAGAAAATTCTTGCAATTACATAACTGAACCCATTTGAATATTTCAGCAACAATTAGGATAACATGTTTAAAAATCTGCATAAATGTGTCTATGCGTTTCTATTTATTCATTGAAGTTATATATTGGAGGAAACCAATCTGCTAAAAGCAAAAAATGAAACAAACCCTAGCTCTAAGGTGCCAAAGTTCCTTCAGAACTTCTTTCTCCATCCAGAGTCAACCGGTCCACTACATATATTTCAGGAAAAATTGTCAGTGATTTCTCACTTGTAGGAAATTGGGGGAGCAGGGGGAAGAGAAGGGGCTGAGGCATGGAAGAGGTGTTTCTCTTTTGTACCTCCCATGTCACTGAACTGCCTTCTCCTGGAAGTTTGACTCAACATTGATGGCATTCTGGAAGTTGGTTAAGAGAGAGCTGTTCTGAAGGACTCTTTTAGCTTCATAACTGAGATAATGTCTTCATGCGAAATTCAGTGTGCTGCTCCAGTGTTATTTTTGATGACTATCTTATACTGTGGACACTTTATTATTTTGTACAATGGATATTTAATGTTGCATTTTTGTGTACTGCCAACAATTTAATGACTGTGGCGGTGTAGACATTTAATACCTATATAACATATACTGAAGTTTAAAATCATTTAACAACCCAGTGTCTTCTTTACCTCTGCAACTTTGTTTAATATCTCAAAGGGGAATCTTTTGAACCCCGATTTATTGTACATATAGAGTCTGGATGAATCGGAGGGATATCTGTAAAACTTATTTATATCCTGATGAATATTATAAAAGGGAATGTTTCCAGAGATATCAAGTATCCTCTGAGGAACAAAGAACTTACATTAGGGCTCAGAAATCATTTATATTATGGGAACTGTGGAGACTTCAGACCTGAAAAATTTAAGACATCTTGCAGAAATAATTTATTTAGAGCCCTTCCAGATATGTAAGGAACTGTCACTGTACGTATATAGTGACTGATGTCTCTAAGTGGAATATGTTTTTCACTTACCAATAAAAAGGATAATACAGTGAGAGTAATGTTTATCTTGTACAGCAAGCAAGGATAAAGAAACATTTCTGTTGAAGGCCACAGCATTCTCTTAAGGCTGATATTTCTGGGGTTCCATGCTGTGGATTAGAGCCAACACTGTGTAGACCTCTCCTTTTGCTCTATTTCTGGAACACCCCCACCCCACCCCCATCTCCTTTTATGATACTTACTTCTCTCCACCCGCACTCAGCAGGTTGTAACAAGTGGGGAAGATTGTTCTTGTCATCATTTGGGTACAGTTTGCTCAGAGAGGACTTTTGAAATTAACCCAAGGGTGGCATGTAGCCTTTGTGCTGAAAGACGTCCTTCCCTATTAGAGAATGAAAATATCAGGGATTATTGAAGCTTGTTGAGTTACCCAGCTGGTAATTATTCAGAGTTCACTCTCTCTCTCTTACGGAATTGCATCTTTTTTTGTGGCTCAGATCATTTAATTAGTATTAGAATACTAAAATCAAAGTAGTTATGGGGGAGGCATAATTGGTCTATCCAATTATTGACAGCAGCATATGTAATAAGATGGTCAGAAATGGAATGTGGTTCCATTCAATGAAGGCAGGAATTTTCATCAAGGGAGGTAAGATTCATTCGTAACAAGGCTGAGATACCTTACAAAATGGAAGGAAGGAAGGAAGGAAGGAAGGAAGGAAGGAAGGAAGGAAGGAAGGAAGGAAGGAAGGAAGGAAGGAAGGAAGGAAGGAATTGATGTGGTTTTTCTGTCACATAGTCAAATGTCCTGAAGGATAATTCAACCTAATCTTAAACACAAGAGAATCATACCCTTATGCTTTTCCTAAAGAATGCTTTTGGTGATGAAACTAGGGATGCAACTTTCTCAGTGAATCACAAATCAAAATGTGTTGATTAGAATCAGTCACACAGGAAAATAATCTGGCACTAGCAGCACACAGGTAAAATCAGGGGATGGATGGGCTTATAGGCTTTTTTTTGGAAAGGGGAGCTTGGAAGTTCTGTGTCTCTGGATAGTGTCCTCCATTCTTCTCTGTGGGCTGTATTTTTAACATTTTAAAAAGTATATGTTTAACCTGCTGGAACTGTTAATATTTTTTAGCCATTTAAAATTCTGCAAACAGCAAAAGATCAGTGCTGTAATGGTTTATACCTATTGGGGCAGACAAGCAAGGCAAAAACAGTGCGTGCAAAATTCAAGAAAAGAAGCTAATATTAAATTTCATAGGAAATAATGGCAAAAGAAAAGAGAGAATGTAACTGAGAGAGGAATTCAACTGACAGGTTTTGGTTATTGTGCTTAGTCATTTTCCACAAGAATATCACCTCAGAGAATTAAGTTTTTGTGGCTTGGCTCTCACATAAGTTTAAAAGCATATGGAGAGGGGTTTGAAAAGCTGCACTAAAAAGCAAAAGAAAGCAATGAAACGTGCCCAGTCAAGTTATTTTTCTTTATTGCAAAAATTGGATTTCTTTTATGAATGTGATAGTTGTAATCAATGAGATTGAGGGACAAAGACAGAAAGAGGATAGTAGACTTGGGTTGGTTGTTAAAATACAGTCATACGAGACACCAAGTGGGGAGTTTTAGGAAGACTAACACGACTTCTGAGCCTCAAGATTTAGAGCAACTTAAAGTCTTTTTTCTATAGAAAGGACTCACATATCATGTGTTAGAAAGCGATATTGTGTGAATCACTGTACAATTAAGAATTGCGCTAGTTCTGAGATCTAAGATAGTGTATATGAATTTTGCCAAACATTTCAAGTATCATTCACCGTTCACACTGGCATCATTTTTCACTTTTGAAAAGACACCTCAAAAATGAGCATCAAAGAAATCTGTTGCTTTCTGCCATACATCTTTTTATCACAGATCTTTTTATCACAGATCTTTAGGCTTTCTTTTCCTAATCTGAAAAAGGCCTATGGCAGGATTCCCCTCTCTTAGGATCTAATGGAAATATGGAAAGCCAAGCGATGATTCTGTAACAAAACAAGATATTCATGCATGCTCCTTGGCTACCCCCTACTTAAATAAATGCAAGGGTACCTATTCTATCCCTGAGAAGTTCACCAAAATACTCTTCTCCTTTGAAAGTGATTTCCGTAATCATTTTTTGTTCTTCAGATTGAAGGAGAACTGGTAGAGAAAAATGCAGGAAAAAATTTAGCCCTAAAATAGTGAAAACAATTGCAACAACATCATTGTCACAGCAAGAGAAATAAAGAAACATCTAGTCAATGAATTAGAATGCCTGAACATCCAAAGGAATGCTGATGAATAAATGCATTATACCTCCACGAAGCATATCTTCCTTTTTTATGTTCTTGTCTTTTACTTGGTCAAGCAGCTTCCTATCTGATCAAAACCAGAATTTGAAAAAGAGATGCTCAACCCTTCAGGTGGCTCCCACCAGCGGCAGCTTTGAAGATGAATTCCCAGTTGGCAAAGGGACACTTTCCCTTCCACACCACACCTTAGATACCCCTCTTCCCCACCATGCCCCTGGACAACTACAATTCTCTCACGGATCCTCCCCTACTATCCTTCTGCCTGCTCTGTCTGCTGAGTGATATAGGGACAAGTGGTTCAACATTTAAGTGTCTCTTTCACAGTTTCATAGCTCTTCTCCAGTCTGTCTATTCATTTAACATCGCAGTATTCATTCTCATCTCATCTGGATTTATTACTGATGCTTTCCTCTTATTCTTATCCTCTTGAAATCTGTAGGAAAGTGGATACAAGAGTAGCAGTCATTATTGATGGGGAGGTGAAGGTTCAATCCCCCAATGTACCAAGGACAACTTAAGATATGCTCTTTTTCACTGCACAATGTTAATTTATATAATACACCGCCTAATCAAACTCCACTTCTTATTCTCCAATTGGCTGCAGCATTACCAATGCCCTCCAGCCACCAAACGACATAAAAGATGCATTTGCAGATTTTGAAAATTAAAGCCATCTATACAGCCAGTGGGGAAGATCAGCTTATTTGGTTGCTTAATGAAATATAAAGATTATTTTAACCAATGTAAGCACAATTCGACAGCTTGCAAAACACCATAGCAGCTTGACAAATGGCCTCCACCATTTACAAGAAATTTGCTGCACACTGTCTTTTAAATATTTAATTTATTCTACTTGGAATGTGCAAGGAGGTAAATGGGAAGTTAAATGTGCCTGAGCGCAATTCAGTTTGTCTGCATCTCCCCACAAATGAATGGCTCCAAGAAAATAGTTCTTTATTACATTCTTATATGGGTTCTAATCAACAAACAATTCTTTCATCTTGGCAAAAGAGCTGTTAAGGGAAGGAACTTCAAGGGGTTAAACTGAACTAGGGAGACATATGGGAGAGAGATTTGATGATCAGCTACACACAGTATGAAGTCCCTGATCATGGCCTGTTTTTCAGGAACAAGGGTTGTGCTTCTGCAGGTCTATACACTGGCATTTTAAAACATGGAGCTATCTTAGGAATGCTCTAATTCAGTCCTTTTAAAACAGGGATCTATGATTTTTTTCAGACTGAAGACCATGCTTTGAGTAGCATTCCTGAGGCACACTTCAAAAAGAATGTGGGGCCAGAGTAAAAATTAAATTTGATGTCATTGATAATTAAATCCAATGAATATCAAATTGTGTCAACAAAATAGCTAATATGATTGTTCTCCACATATATATCATGTTCTTCTGTTGTCTTAATAATTGCAGTTTTATTAGCCACTTTTGGAAAGGCTCTGTAGGATGCATTCCTGATTTTCAGATTATGTACCCTTGTATTAAATCAGGTGTTTCCCAGATTTAAATCATCCTGACGGAGAAGGATTCAATCTCCCCCTTAAAATATTCATCATCTGGTCATGCAACCTATTTAATAGACAGTCCTTTAGAGGACAACCCTTTACTCAAAGGTGTCTTCTCATTGAAGGATTGTTCAGTCCAAATTTTGTTTAAAGATACAATAAGTGGACGGTTAACTTTCCTCTTTTTTTTTTTTTAAGATGGATCTTCTCTTTCTGATAGTGTGTAAGAGTCCCCTCAAGTCTCCCAGGAAAGAGGTGTTACATTTAAAGTTACCCATTCAGCTCAAAAATATTTCTTCATCTCTAACCAATTTTCTACTTAGTTTTGACTAATTTGATATTTGACAGAATATCCTCCAGTTCTATCAACTGCATCCCACAGGCTCCCTATCCTTCTTTGTCAAAGAAAGAAAGCACTTTTTCCCCCCAGCAATCTATTTTTTAAAATAATCTTATTTAAAATAATAGTAAAATAAAATAATAGTTCCTAATAATATTTAGTGGCAAATTAAGCCAAACATCTGCCTATAATTTCCCAGGTCCTCCTTTTTCCTAGTGCTGTAATAGCTTGTATGATTTCAGTCTGTTTTGTTTTTATTGCATTTATGTTGCACTGACTACCTTTCAGAATTATACTTCCCCCTCATGATATCTTTCCATCCCCACGTATATATTTAGCAAACTACCAGTTAGAACATGGGACCTAGATTAGGGCAGTCCAAGTTCAAATAAAACTGCAAACCTTGTCTCCTCCCAGGTAACCCTGGACTTATCACCCATTCTGAGACTTACCTGCTTCATAGAGTTATTGTGAAGATGAACATTAGAGAATCCCATGTACATTTCCCTGAGCTGCCTGGAAGACAACTGAGTTAAAAGTATGAGAATAAAAATAAGGGTTTCATTTATTCCCCATCCCTTGTTTGAATCAGCAGGAAAACAGGAAGTAAATATAGGTGACAAAGCTTAAAGGATATGATCCAACTCTCTTAGCCACAACATAAAGATGGAAGGAACTTCAACAGAAATTTGCCCTAAGTGCTGCTGTTATTTATCTACATTAAGTGGGTGTGTTCTCTACCTCCAGGTGCTGAGGATTCCCTTCTGCTCCTTGAATAATGTTAGACAAAATAATGACATCCAGCAACAAAGCCTTACGTGAATCTTGTCTGCCTAGAGATCTGAAGACAGGTTCGTTGAATAGAAATCTAATGGCCTACTTTTCTCAGTCTTGAAAGTTCAAGATGGCCTACAGAAGGCTGACATTTAAAATTTGTTCAGAATATTTCAGTTGGTCAAAAATGTAGTTTGCCATCCTTTTCAAATGGGACAGCCCCTGTCAAAGGAGCAAAGAACAATGCTGTTCATATTCACTGGCTTTCAGTGTGATGCTTCAGGCCCCGTGAAGCAACAGTGAAGGCAGGAGGTATCTCAGCTAGCCTTGTGCACAGTTGCTGATAGGAGAGCCACTTGAATGTACCTATAGTCATTCCCCCTCAGATATCAATCAGCAGGTACCTTTCACAAACCACTTCACCAGCTGGTTCCAATCCCCAATTCAGACAGCCATACCTGTCTACTCAGTCACTCAGGTAAATGCCTAAACTGCAGCAGGTGATTTTATGGGTCTGTGTCACATGAGATTGTGGAACTTCCTGCTGAAGGAATACTGCTTGGCTCCCTTATGGTGCGGCTTTAAACAAGTGAACCCTTTGTTTCTCTCACAGGGCATCACTTGTTAAATATTACTTTTGATTCCATTTTTCTTTTGTTTGGGGCTTTTATTAAGTCTGATGTTGCTGGCTAGCCACCTAATGAATGAAGAAGTTGGATTCAGTTTTTAAATCATTAAATGACCTGCTGAACTAGACATTTTTTAAAGTGTATTTTGAACTGTGCGGTGGTATCTGACTATAATGCACCTATGCACAGCAGGCTGGTCAGATGTTCATGTATATTCTTGATCTCTCTGAATATTGCTGATTGGAGTCAGATTCTTTCACGTTACAGAGCAAAGAAATAATCAGAACTGGGCATTCCATTGCGCTACTATAGAAAAGTTGTCATACTCAAAATTTACACAAGGAGCATCATGAACTCTTAACATTTTCTTAGATGAACATCACATATTTTGAATATTGACTATTTTGTGATAGGTTTTCTGAAACGTATTTTCTTATCACCAGCTTGATACATTGACAACTTCACATCAGTGGGATTAAGAGAAATTTTCTAGAATTATTTCCTTTGTTTTGGAAACATTGCTGAATATCCTGTGGAGAGTGGAGTGTAAAGAAAGTTGTGTTGGACTAAGTCCGAGGAAACTTAGATTCAAATCTGCACGATCATGGATCTCACAGGGTAACTTTAGACCAAAGCACCATGTACTCTGTCTTGAACAGAGGAAATATGCAAATAAATAAGTTAAAGCTAAAATTATTCTTGAGGGATGTTCAAATTTTCAGTGATTGCTGTGCATGGTGGGTCATACTGGACTGCACTGGGTTCTTGTTTAACAATTTTTTTCAAAAGGTTTCTTGTACCTTTGCAAAACCAGACATTTCTATGAATTGATTCTCTCTCCCTCTAATATAGATGAAGATGCTTTGATTAGATTCAGAGAAGTGAGTTCACTACCAGTATATATGACTTTTTTTCTCAGCCATAGAGGCCTTGTTGTTAACATTTTATGGGAGAGGGGAATCATTTGTTTTCCTGCATTTCCCCTCTGCTTCCATTCCTTCCAGATACAGAAAGTACGTAATTTTGACCAGACCATAAAGAATAAAGTCTGTCTACAAGCCATACAAAGTACGATATTGGGAATAAAATTTTGACAGCTATGATCTATAGGGCAAAACAAAACATAGAGGAAAGAGCAAAAAACAGCCCTGCTGTCCAGTTTCCATAAGTCTTTTATTATGTGGAGATGGAACTTTATGCCATAATTATTGAAAAGGGCCTTGCAGACCAAGGTAAGTTAGCTGAGCAGTGGTTCCTGGTGAATGACAGAAAGCTACTTTCTATCTCCCTAATATGGAAAGACACAAAATGCCAAGGAAAGTTTATGAGAGACTGGATTCCAAGAATAAAAAGACTGCTGCAGCTAGATGTTACCTATTTTCCAGGGCTGGAAAATATAAGACGACTGGTTAGAAATGAAATCTACCATTCTTCTTTCTGGTGAAAATATCTAGTCATACTTTCTCTCACAGCAGTACACAAATGATGTTCAACAGCTGACAGCAGACAAATACCTGAAGCTTCAGACTTGCTCAGTTCTTTTCTTTTTAATCTTATGTCAATGACTGGAAGTTGTAACATTGGAGGAAATCACACAAACATAGAAATCACACTTCAAAAATAGCAATTCTTAAGATCATCAATTGTCTAAGACAATTTGGGCATCGTAAGTCTCCTACTGGAAAGATGGTAACTACAATATATCAGATACAGCTTTCTCTCCCATAATAAGAACCATTTTATATTCACTATATAAAGACTTCATCACATGGATCATGTTCATTAAGTCCCCATATGATTGGATAGCAAATGTCCAAGACTTCAAAATACATTTTGCTTAGAACGCACCACACCCATTTTGAATAGCAGCTTTGCAGATAATTGTTTCTCAAGCATGCATTATCGAACTCTGATATATTCCAATTATTCCTTACAAATTTATAAAATTCAGATTTCAAGTAAAATAGATTTCATTTTTTGAAATAAGCAAATGCAGGAGATTTGACAAGTAGACCCCAATTTATAAAAGCATAGTGATGAACAGATGGTGTAGTTACAAAATTAATATTACTTTTTGCAAAAATAAATATTTCTCTTCTGAAAATGATCATAAATACATTTTTCAGGTGTCAGTCATCAATATTTTCTTTGAACAGCCAAAATGGCACTTTCTATATCAAATATAAAGATGTGTTTATCAAAAATGCAAAAAAGAAAGGGGGAAAAATCTAGGAGGGGACTCCAGGTAACTCAGACTGAGCTGCAGAATTCTGAGAGTCTGGGCCAGTGTTTTTCAAACTTGGTAACAAAGATATGTGGACTTCAACTCCCAGAATACTGGCTGGGGAATTCTGGTAGTTTAAGTCCACGTATTAATGGTGCAAAGTTTGAAAAACACTGGTCTGGAGGGAGGTAACAGAATGGAGAATCCTATGGAAGGGCATAGGAGGGTGAGAAACCATGAAGAAAAATACTCCGAATGGCAACACTGTGATATTGGTCCCGCTTCTTTGCTTCTTGTTTGTCTGTCATATCCCATCCTTTCTCTGTAGAACTTGGGAAGTTGTACAGGGATTTGGACGACCCATTTAATTTTCAAAATAATCATACAAGCTAGGTTAGGCTGAAAGACCGAACCAGTATCCTCCAGCAAGAGAGTATGGATTTGTAATTATCTTCCCATTCCCAATACAGCATTCTAAGCAGTTCACCTCAGTACTTCTGGGCAAGCAGATAATTGTGTATCTTTATGTTATGTTTACCCCACCTTGCTCAGTTACCTTGGAAGCAAGATGTTGACGCAATGGTGGTCTGCTCCATAGCTGGACTGGGATTAAAGGTGAAGCACGGATCCTTTGAACACCAAGCAGAAAAGGGGCATTTCCCTGAATTCAACTCTATATTCTTTGAGCATTCCTGTTTCTTTTGCATCCATACATTGCCTCAACCACAACCCTCCCACCAATCTCATTTCTCTGTTGCTTCAGGTCCTATGTCACCATGCAGCACTATGGAGTGAATGGCTATTCTCTTCATGCCATGAATTCTTTGAGTGCCATGTATAACCTGCACCAACAAGCAGCCCAGCAAGCCCAGCATGCACCTGACTACAGACCCTCAGTGCATGCCCTCACCCTGGCAGAGAGACTGGCTGGTAAGAACAAGGATGGGTTTTGTGCCATGTGGGAGGGAATATGGAAATGGCACCCCTGTCATGAGCCACCCAATGGACCAGCCCTTTAATAAACCCAAGTCAGAGCTGGGATGACTAGAAATGTCCAATCTACCCAGTTGTACATGGGTTCAAAAAGAAGAGGAAGAAGGGATGTTGCACTTCCTCCATTCCCCTTCCTTGCAATTCTCAGCACCCTCTGCATGGTGGTGGTTTTGTTAGTTTTCAGTATAACTTTCCTTCCTATTCATTTACTTTGTGGTACTTATAGAACAGTGTTGTCCAAACTTGGCCACTTTCAGATGAGTGGACTTCAACTCCCAGAATTCCCTAGCCAGCCATGCTGGCTGGGGAATTCTGGGAGTTGAAGTCCACTCATCTTAAAGTGGCCAAGTTTGGACAACACTGTTATAGAAGAAATGCAAGCCTGAAGCATCCACAGTCAATTTCCCCTAATATTCAGAAAATAACGAATGAGTTAATAACTTGTTAAAATTATTTCTAAACCACTTCTCATTACAAAAGCAATTTACAATCATCCTTAAAACATTTCGGAATAAAAACAGAGTAAGAACAATAAAAACAACCCACAACTTTTCTGAAAATACCTCTTTAATGTAGCTTCCCTAATATGCACCTTAGTGTATGTCACTTTCCAAAATATGCACTGTTTTAAAAAGTATCTTTCCTATACATATATGCTTTGTGCAAATTTCTGAGAGAAAGTGAAAAAAGTGCTACCCGTGAATGGGTTTCATTTTGCTCATTTTGAAATCTCTGGTGGACCTCTTTTATATTCCTTGTCTCTTCTGTGGTGGAAGCTCTTTTTGAGATTTTAGAAAATGGATATTCCCAGAGATCCTTGTTCTCATCAGGTTTTACTAGGGTCTGAACTCTTGGGGAGTGCTTCCATGGATACAGAAGGTTGAGCTCTGTAGACAATAATCTTCTACATATACAGTAGAGGATAATAGAACAGCAAAGGGGCACAGCTCCATGATGTTTGCCATTCCTTCTTTTCACCCATAATGTTTACCCAAGCCCTGTGCTGCCCAGAAGTATTGACCATTCTAGCTGGGATTATGAAAGCTGAAAACTATCACATCTAGGGGGCCTGATTAGGGAAGATGGGCTTATGTACAATAACACATGCCTGAAAATTACTTGTATTTCTAACATAATGATGCTCACTAAGTCAGCCTTGTACCTTTGGATCTTGCACTGTGGCTTTCTTTGGTCAAATCAGGCAGTGATGTCTACCTAAAGGTGATGGCAGCCTTGAACTAGAAGTTTTCCCAAGTATTATTTTAGTTTTTTGTTTGCTGCCCTGTTATTATTTTTTAACACACAAATTACACTAATTAAATTGGCCACATTTCTTGTCTTCCAACGGCTGTACGTTTCAAGACATCATCTTGGAGGCCCGTTATGGCTCCCAGCACCGCAAACAGAGGAGAAGCCGCACAGCTTTCACAGCCCAGCAACTGGAAGCCCTGGAGAAAACTTTCCAGAAGACTCACTATCCAGATGTGGTGATGAGAGAGAGATTGGCAATGTGCACTAATCTGCCAGAGGCTAGAGTACAGGTACCCATCACTCAGTATTTCACATGTTTAATACAATTGAGCTAAATGCAGATCTAATACTTGAAAGGAAGTAGAGATGATCTCCGAATACAAGTTTTGTCATGATAACAGTGTCTCAAAATGGTACAACTAAATGTATCTACAGAATCAAATAGTTCTTTGGCAGCAAAAATGTCCTATTAGCTAAGCTGGAAAAGTGTAGGTTTCTCTAGATGGGTGACTGCATGTGAGTCAGTCATAAGTACAATTATAAGTTTACTTCTTTCTCTATGATTACTCTCTTCTTTCTATAACCTATTCTGTTTAATCATCAAAACCATAATCATAAGTTCATTTTTTTCGTTTCACACAAAAAGTCTATAAGGGATTTCCAGTCAGCAATAAATGTAGATATTGTCTTTTCTCTGATCAAAGAAGCCTTAGTCTTTAGTCTTAGTTCAAATGTTAGATCTTTGAACCCTGAAAACAGGCCACTTAGTTCATGAATATCCTTCTCCTAACTGTGCATATCTGCTCCTTCAGAACATAATATAATTCTCAAGCACACAGACAAACAGACCAGTACCATTAACCAAGCTTCTTGGCCTTATTTCTCTTTTGGCCCTGCAAGTATGACATTCACTTGTGATTAACAGTGCACTTATTTCTGCTCATATGCTCAGAAACATAGGACTAAATTGCACAATATACTAAATAAATAGCACATGTCTACCTGTCTAAATTTTGTCTATGGAACAGCAAGAGCCTAGAGCTCTTATCCTCTTTGAGACCACTGCCTGTGGAGAGGAGAAGGCTTAAAGTTGCTTCAGGAAATCTCAATAGCATGGATAAATTAAGGAAGAAAAAAACTCCATTGTTGCCAATAGAGTTTTTTCCTCTTCTCCCTTCTCTTTCTCAGGTGAGAAGGTAAATTTCCTAAAAACCACCACCCCTTCCATGTACAGTGGTTTCAGTTAGGGTGCTGTGCTCCCTGCATATACCACTGTAAACAAAAATGAGGACAACTCAATGTTATACATTTAAAATGTTGTGAAGTTAAACCTGCAGATGCAGTAAAGTTATGGGGTGTTAATTTGCAGCTGTCTTTCATTATGTGTTTTTAGAAGTTATTCCTGCTTGTACTTTACACCCAAGCTTGGAATAGTTGCCAATGACACTGCTTCCAAATTCATTGTTTGAAGATGGCAACCCAAGACTTGATCTCAAACTCACAGCACTATCCTATACATATCTTTTTAATATCATTTTATTAAATATTAAAAACAATATAAAAACTAACACAAACTAATGCAAAGTAAGAAAAAGAAAAGAAAGGAAAAGAAATCAAAGAGAAACACAAGAAAGGAAAAAGTAAAGAAAAAATAGAAGAAAAAAATACAAAGTAGTAGCTTCCAATTTTCTATACAGCAGTTATAAGTACAATTATAAGTTTACCTCTTACTCAACATACCTCTCTTTTTATAATCTATTCTGTTTAATCATCAAAACCATAAATCGTAAGTTCATTTTTTTTTCTGTTTCACACAAAAAGTCTATAAGGGATTTCCAGTCAGCAATAAATGTAGACACTGTTTTTCTCTGATCAAAGAAGTCAATTTAGCCATCTCAGCAAGTTCCATCATTTTCACCAACCATTCCTCCATTGTGGCTAATGCTGAAATTTTCCATCTTTGTGCATACAATAATCTCACTGCAGTTATCATATACAAAAACAAATTCCGTGACCTTTTTCCAACTGTTTGTCCATCAGTCCCAAAAGAAAAATCTCTGGTTTCAATTGTATATTAATCTTTAAGATCCTCTAAATCAGTGTATGTATTTGGGTCCAGAATTTTCTAGCTTTTTTTTTACACATCCACCAAAGATGATAAAATGTCCTTTCTTGTTGTTTACTTTTCCAACATAAATTTGAAGCGGCTTTATATTCTAGAAAATTTCTCTGGTGACAAATACCAATGGTACATCATCTTATAAAAATACTCTTTAAGATTATAACATAATGTAAATTTCAATCATTTCAGCCACATATTTTCCCTTTGTTCCATCTGTATATTATAACCACAATTTTTAGCCTACTTTACAGTCTTTCACTTGTTCATCTTCTGTTTCATATTTCAATAACAGTTTATACATTTTAGCAATTACATGTTCATCATTTGTACACAATTCTATCTCAAACTCAATCTTAGAATGTTCAAAACCATAAACTCTTTCGTCTACCTTAAATCTTTCTAATAATTGTAAATAGGAGAACCATTGACAATTATATCCCTCTGCCACCAGTTCTTCTCTTGATTTTATTTTACATTTCCCTTGACAAAATTCTAGTATCTCACGATACGTTAGCCAACTGCGCTTGCAATTATTTCTCGTCTATAAAATGCTTCTTGTCCTAAGAGCCACAGAGATATTTTCTGGCACAGCCTGAGTTTGTATCTATTCCATATTCTCAATAAGGCACATATAGGATAATGGTTTTTAAAATCCACATTGATCTTAACTTTGTCATACCACAAATATCCATGCCACCCAAATCTCAGGTCGTGTTCTTCTAACCCCAAAAGCCTTCTGTTTCTCAGCAGCGCCCACTCTTTCATCCAAACAAAATGGCAAGCTGCAAAATACAATTTCAATTCAGGTAAACCCAATCCTCCTCTTTCCTTTGTATCTTGTAGCACCTTATATTTAACTCATGTCTTTTTTTCCCTTGCCACACAAATTTAGATATATCCTTCTGCCACTGTTTAAATTGTGCATCAGTTGTTAAAACGGGTATTGTCTGAAAGAAAAACATCATTCTAGGCAAGACATTCATTTTTATCACAGAAATTCTCCCCAGCAATGACAATTGTAATTTTCCTCATCTTAACATATCTTTATTGACTTCATTCCATATTTTAACATTATGATTTTGACATAACATACAGTTCATATTTGTCATAATGATACCCTAGTATTTTACTTTCTTCTCAATCTTAAAACCCATTTTATTAATCAGTTCTGTTTAATCTTCTATTTTCATATTTTTTATTAACATCTTCACCTTCTGTTCATTAATCTTAAAACCTGCTAATGCACCAAATTCTTTTAATTTGCCCATTAATATTTCAACTCCCTTTAAAGGATCTTCGAGAACCAAAGTCATCTGCAAAAGCCCTTAATTTACACATTTCTTTTTAAATCTTTACTCCCACAATCCTCTCATCTTGTCTTATATCTCTATTCAATATTTCCAGGACTAAAATAAACAAGAGAGGGGCAGTGGCCATCCCTGTCTTGTTCCTTTTTGTATCTCTTGGGGTTTTGTTAAATCTCAATTAACAATTACCTATGCTTTCTGTGAAGTGTAGATCAATCTCATCCATTTTATGATGTTATCTCCAGAATTCATACCTTTCAGAACGTCAAACAAGAAAGCTCAGGTGAGTTGTCAAAGGCCTTTTCTGTATCCAAGAAGATCAAGGCAGCTTGTTTTTCATTATGTTGCTCCAAGTATTCCAAAATGTCCAACACATTTCTGACATTGTCCTTTAACTGTCTTTTAGGTAAAAACCTATATTGATCCTCATGAATAAAGTCTTGCAAAATTACTTTCAGTCTATCAGCTAGGATCGTTGTGAATAACTTGTAGTCATTGTTCAATAATGATATCGCCCTATAGTTTCTTGTTAAAGTCAAATCTTGTCCCTCTTTGGGTATGAATGCAATATTGGCCTCTTTCCGACTCTCTGGCATCTTTCCTCCCTGTAGGATAGAGTTAATCATATTTTGTAAAGGTTGTAAAACTTCATTCTCAAAATATGTATAATAAGAACCTGATAATCCATCTGGTACAGGAACCTTTCCTAGTTTAATTTTTTTTATAGCTTCAGAAACTTCCCTTATTGTTATAGGTCCAATTCATAATCTGTCTCTGTTCCTCTGTAATCCTTGGTAATTTTTGTTTCTTTAGATATTCATCGACTTTCTCTAGAGAAATGTTACTTCCTTTATACAAATTAGAATAATATTGATGAAATGCTTTTTGTATGGCTGCATTGTCCATTAATACAGTATCCCCTTCTTATAATTTAAATATCATTTTCTTTTCTTTTTCTTTTCATAATTTATATGCTAGCCACTTTCCTGGTTTATTTGCAAGCTCTTTTTTTTTTTTTTTGATTTGCATAATTCATTTTTATTTCCATTTCTCTTACTGTTAACATAGATAATTGCCATTGTAGAAGCTTAATTTGTTGAGAAATAATCTTCTCTGGAGAATTCTTTAATTCTTCTTCTTTTCTCTATTTCATCCAAAATAGCTTGTGTTTTTTCTTGACTCTTCTTTTTAAGTTCACTATTATGTTATATAAAACAACCGCTAATAAAAGCTTTACTTGCATCCCAAGCCATTCTTAAATCAGTGTCTTTATCTAAATTTTTTCAAAAAATTCTTTTAGTATCTTTTTACAATCCTCTACTATTGCTTCTTTCTGTAGCAACGTTTTGTTCAGTCTCCATCTAAAAGAATTAGATTTCATTTTGTAAATCAAAATCACAGGATTATGATCCGAAAAAGTCTTTGATAATATCTCTACTTTAGAAACCTTAGTGGGCAAATTCATTGAAATCCAAATCATATCTATTCCTGAAAAAGATCTGTCTTTCAGAAAAGTAAGTATACCCTCTTAAATTGCCATTTTTCTGTCTCCATATATCAACTAGCCCTAAATTGTCTATCAGATTAAAAAAAAAAAAACTTTTGGTAATTTGTCTTGAGGAATTCTAATTTTTTTTTTCCCAAAAGTTCTGTCCAGTTGTGGGAGATCACTCCATTCCAATCCCCCATCAACCACCAATTTTCATAGGAAAAACCTATTAGTCCCTCCGTAAGTCATTTATAAAACAGTACTTTGTCCTCATTTGGGGCATAAATTCCCAGTTTCAAAGTCTTAGCCCCATGCAAATTAACTTCCACCCCAACAAATCTACCATACTCATCAGTCAATACAAGTTCTGGTTTTGGTTGGAGATTCATGTACAAAACAACTCTATTTTTTTGTTGTTGCTGCAGAAATAAATTTTTCACTCAAATTTTTATGAAACAAATACTTTGTATCCTTTTTTCTAATAGGTGTCTCTTGTAAGCAAATTATACTTTGCTTTAATTTTTTCAAATAGTGATTTTTTTTCTCTTTTGGGGAGCATTTGCTCCATCTATATTCCATGTTAATCATTTGTAATCCATCATCAAGCCAAAATTTTAGAAAAGTCTATATCTATAGCACCTAGATCAGTATCATCTCTTTCAATTTCTTCTTGCACCTGTTGGAGTTTTTGGGTAGAGTCCTCTGACACCTCCATTTGGATCTCCTCCAATTCCCCTTTGAATTTTTCTAAACATTCCCTTGCCTTCTGGACAGAATTCAGTAGAAACCACCTTCCAATTTATTCCTTCAGAATGGGATCTTTTTCTACCTTAATCTCAGTCAAAAAAATATACTTTTTTTCTCTTATGCAAAATTCTAATAGGAATTTCTTTAAGAACAATTATATTATCAATCTTCAATCTTGTATTAAAATGCTGCTGCAAGCTCTCTTGTCTTTTTCCTGACAAAATGCACCAAAACATCCCTTGAAACATTTATTGTTCTCACAAATCTGAAATTTATTCTATATACTTCATCAATTTCTGCCTCGGTGTCCTTCCCTTCCCAATCCAAAAAGTTTGCCACGGCTTTAATAATCTTTTCTCTAATATCTTCATCAGAATCCTCTGGGATTGCTCTAAGTCTCAAGTAAAATTCCTTCTCTCTCAATTCTAATAGAGCTAGATTATTTAGTTCTCTTTCCAACTCTCTATCTGTAACTTCTGTCTTACTCTCTAAAATTTTGACTTTGTTTTACCTCTCCAGACACTTGTTTTACAGAACTTTCCATATTTTTAACTTCTTTCACCTCCTCTTTTTATCTTTACAAGTCTTTCATCCATTCTTTTTTCAAAAGGTGTCAATTTGGTATCAAGTGTTTTAGTCAGTTTAGTATCAAGTGATTCTGCTAATTTATTAGCCAATTCCTCAAACATTTTCTGAAGCAAATCTGGTGTAATTCCTTTCTCTGCAGGTTGCTCTAGTGATCCTCCCCTCCCCTCCATTCTTGCTGCTTTTCTGATTATCATTTTAGTATTATAATCCAGAAAGGAAAGTGTTTCAAATAAGGGGAACAGAAAAGACAAATCCCCCCCCCTTTTTGTCTTCCTGTGCCTTTAATACTTTCATCTCTGATACTCTGTAATTCCAATCAACATCACAATCCACATCTCCATAGCTCCATAGCTACACCTCCATAGCTATGGTTCACATTACCTTTATCTTTTGTTTTGCAATGACCACCAATTGTCTGAACTTTTTAATAGTAAACAGAAAACATTCCCACGAAGGTCTGGTCCATTTGTCTAATTTAATTCCAATTTATTCATAACCACTTTCACCAAAAATTAATCTTTCAAAATAGCTGTCCTCTTTATCCATTTTAAACTTTCTTAGATTGGCTCCTTTTCCAAAAAAAATTAAGTCCTTAAAACCCTTTTCTTTCTTTATTCCTTCATAATATAAAAAGAATTATAACTTGCCAAGTGGAATCTTATCCTACCACTTAGAAAACCTCTCTTTAGCTATAAATTAATTACATCCAGAAGTGGTTAAGAAATGAGGTTTGACTGAACTTTGTGTCCATATAATAGGCTGCAATTACAGCTGTGAGCTTGATTGAATTCCCTTGACTCCCAGCCACTCAACTCATGAGCTGAGTGCAAAAAACTCAGATCCTGCAGTCTACTCACAAGGCACAGCTGTCTAGAGTGAAAATGGGTAATCTCATGATCTCTCCTTTATCCAGAAAGATTTGCATCGGCCAATCTCCACTGATCTAGCTGCCATCTCTGCTGTATTGCCATCCCCACTCCTTCAGGGACATCTAGTTCACCATGATCCTCACCAGAAGTCAGTGCTATCCTATGCATATTGACCCAGAAATAAATTCCAATACACTTCATGGGATTTAAATGTGCATAGAATTGAAACTTAAATGTGATATCAACATCTTCTATCTGCTTTAGTGTAGTTTTAAACCTTCATCAACCCCAGATTTATTACAGTTCATATTTTCAGACAAAATAATTAGGAGTTCCCTGCCAGAACAGGAGAATATGCTGATTGAATTTGTTTGAATTTATAGATGTAGTTGTTAAGATTTCTATGGGGAGGGGGGAATCCAATATTTAATACAAGAATTACCTTTTATTCTTCCTTTTTTTCCTTTTCCTTTCCCTTTTTTTTTTTTGTGGGGGGGGGGACAAACAAAGGTTTGGTTTAAAAACAGAAGAGCTAAATTTCGAAAGAAGCAGCGTAGTCTACAGAAAGAACAGCTACAGAAGCAGAAAGACTCAGAAGCCAATCATAGTGAAGGCAAAGCAGACACACCTGTGTTAGAAGCACCAACTCCAACTCTGGATGCAGACAAATCTCTGAGCTTGCCAAGGGAGGTAAATGCAGAGCTCAGCTTGACTCTCTCAGAGCATTCAGCTAGTGAGTCAGCAGCTGAAGATCAGACAGACAAAGAGGAGGAATTCAAGATCTCACTGGAGGAGAACAAGGCAGAGAAAAGCCCTGGAGTGGAAAACAAGGCACTGAACAGCAAGAGGACAAGTCCAAAAGCAGGTGAGAAGAATACCAACTCCCTTTGCTAAGAATTTTGATCTCAAAATCCATATTAGACTAAAGTGTGTAAGTCCAGGTTTCTAGATCTCTTAACAATGTAAAAGATTTAAAAAAAAAAAAAAGTGGTGAGGGTAGAGAAGGGAAGCACACAAGGACAAAGTCAGAAAAATACTATTCTGACAACATAAATGACTCTTTAAAATAATAACATTGAACCATTTCAATCACTTATAGATGGGTAATTTCAGAAGGGATTTTTTGTCTCTAGAGAAAACTGGCCTAAACATTTCTCATATTTTGCTTCCTTTTGTCTTGAGTTATTCAGATGCCTCACATCCATTATTTCATTCACTGAATCAGAGAGAACAACATGAATGAAGCAATGTGGCTGCTTCATTTTTGGAAGTTGGGGTAGGATGTTGTTTCACAAGTTCCCTTTGAAAGGATGTCTTACTCTCAAAGCATTGTCATGACCCTGAAGTTGCCTATTTTTACCTAAACAGCAAACTGAGCATGCACCAATATCACCTGGAAGCAAACTGTAAGCTCCATTTATATGCTTCAGGGTCGATGTTATGGCCAGGTCAGATGCTCTGTAGTGGTCCCCCTCCCCATATTCTTGAGTGTCTTTCAGGTTTTGTCTCATCTGTAGCATCTTCCTATTGTTTTTCCTTTACTCTCCTCCTCCTCCTCCTCCTCCTCCTCCTCCTCCTCCGGTTTTTCTCTGGCAGAATTCACATAGCTCCAAGTTTATCCTGGATAGTGGATAATCCCTGTTCAGCCTCCATTCAGTACATTAGCTTATAAGCGAATTGAACAGGCTGGGCTCATACAACATACTAAGCCACCAAAACAAAAACAAAAGGAAAGGAAAAGGAAAAAAAGAATATTGGCATCCAGCTTTGTTGATAGTTGCATCAAAGACAGAAATCTGATAGAAAGAGACATGGTTCTTGAGGAAGCACTGAACAGCTTGCAGTTCCTGCAGAAAACCAAAACTTCTAGGATGGGGAAGGGCTGGGAAACATTTGGTAGCAGGCACAGTAACAATAGGTGGTAACCATAATGGCCTGAAACAGTGACATATGTAAAAGATCAGGCCAGTTGCATTGCTGATAGTTCACATAGCAGCAAAGGTATTGCTGAAAGGTAGCATTTGTCCTCGCTATTTCTCCATCCACTGGGTTGATGGGCAGAAGACAGGTGGAAATTTACATCCCATAGCTGAAATGGCTTTCCAAAAACATGCTGTGAATTGTGTACCTCTATCAGAAATTAGATGATTTGGGAAAGCTGAATTTCATAAAACTCACTGAGTAAAAAGACAAGTTTTCTCAGGAACAGAAGTGCCAATGACAGGGAATGAAATGAGTTATACAAGTCCTTAACACATGGTATGTAGTCAGTAATAAAATCCAAAGAACTTATGTCCCAAAACCCCTGCAGAAAAAAAGAATATGACTTCTTGGTGAGAGGTTTGGCACGATGACACGTGTGGCAAGAAGAAACATAGGCCTTGCAATTTGCTGGTGAAAGGAGAAGATTTTATTTTTTTAAGTCTCTGAGAATGTTTTAAGTGTTCCAAATTCTTGCCTTCAGTTCAGTTCTTCAGAAGGCGTTTCACATGTTCAAGCAGTTGGCACTAATGCGGGAAGACTGCTTTGGTCATCAAGAGTTGCTGGTTAAAAATACCAGAGTTCCTTTCAGTTGCAAGGAGCTATCTGGAAAGAAATGCCAGAAGAGGCAGTTAAATATTCATGCCCTTCTTTCATGCAAATTAGATTATAAGATCCTCTAAGATATAATTTGGTAAATGTACAGTATATGCCTTCAGTATGACATAGGGCCTGGATACCTGAGAGACCACTTGTCTCCAATTGTTTTTGCCCACCTAGTACATTCCAGCAGAGTGGGTGCCCTCCAGGTCCCCTCCATTAAATATTGTCATCTTGTGGGGCCTACGAAATGTGCCTTCTCTGTTGCGGCCCCCACGCTCTGGAACAGCATCCCCCAGAGATAAGGATGGTGCCTTCTCTCCTAAGATTCCAGAAAGCCTTGAAAACCTGGCTTTGGTCCCAGGCCTGGGGTTGATGTTTGCTATTTGTTTGATGGCTCCTGTTTTGTTTTGTGGATTTTGTTATTAGAACATTTTAGTCCGGGCTACCTGTTGATTTAATACCTTGAGCTGTTTTTAGGTCTTTTTTAGTTTTGTGCACCGCTCAGAGCCCACTGGAGTTCAGTGGCATGCATAGATAGATAGATAGATAGATAGATAGATAGATAGATAGAATTCAGAAATGAGGAGAAGTACACAAAGAGCCTTTGCATACGAGGGCTTCCATGTGACCTGAAAACCTTCAAGTATCAGGCAACTGCACTGTGCTCTTAAAGACCAGCTGTTTAGGATTTCCCAGTATAACTTGGAGGGTTCAATTGTTCCCCATGCATTAAGATCTACATGTGAAAGTATTTCCAAAGAGGACTACCATTAACCCAAGTTGTGGAAGTACAAGTTACAGTTTTATATTGTAAAAAAATCAGGGAAGACCTTCATTCATCCTGATGCAGCTTTAAAGCAATTTTTCAAATATGATAGGTCAGTGGAATATATAGCCTTCTCAGCTATTTCCTACAAGCAGAAGTCTTGCATCCATCTTAGTGTGATGTGTTTTTTCCAGATTACACTACAGGTTCACTTTCAGCCTTTGCTTGCAATGAATGCAAGGGTAGCATTTCACACAAGCAGTTCATCCTGGATGAGTTCAGACCAGGCATATATGAAGCTATGTGGTAAATATTTAAAGACTAAATGCTTGGTGCCAGCACTATGCCAAGTAATGAGGTTGACTGTATGGTAAGCTGGTATTACTATCACTTTGCTGTCACATACAATCTGGCAAAGGAATGATGTGGTGACACTGAGCATGGAACAATAAAGGAAACTACCAACAGATATCATATTATAAATGACTACTGTGTAAATTTTGGCCTTAGACTTAGATCAGACAATACTGTTCTCTTACAGGAATGGAAGCACATCTTATAACCCAAGTCTCTAAGCCTGTCATGCATGAATATCTATACTTACAAATGTATGCATGTTTTAATTTTTGTTGTAAACCCCACCTCTGCATGAAATTGGTGACATATAAAACAAATTACTCTAAAGTGATTTTGCATTTGTACAAAAGGAAGAGCAAGTTATTTTTCTTGAGGAGATCATGTCTTATGTGGATCAGAATTACTAAGAATGATTGGCAGCAGTCCTCAAGGAATTCAGACAATTTGTCCAGTGGCATCTAAAATTCTGGGATCTGAGGTCTTTTACATGAGGGAGGGACCTGTAGATTTTCAGAGGTTGCTAACCACACCTCCCTACATCTCTCAGCATTAGAAGTGCTGTCTGGGGCTGCGGGTAGCTGTGGAAAAGCAACATCTGGAAGGTCATGGTTTCCCCTCCCCTTTTATATGCAAATCATGTTTTCAGGCATGGCATTCCAGCCATCATTCTTTCTCCCTTACCACTAACCTTCTGCACTGAGCTCTAGACAACTTTCAAAAATGCAAATGTAATCAGTTCATTCCAGGTTGGAGCTTATTTCTTCGCTGACTTGATTTTGCTGTGCTTAAAAATGCAGATTCCCCTATCAGCACCGCTGCCACCGCATCCTCCAGCAGCAGTATGTCGCAGACCCACTCCTATTCGTCTTCTCCTCTCAGCCTCTTTCGCCTTCAGGAGCAGTTCCGCCAACACATGGCAGCCACCAATAACTTGGTCCATTATTCCTCCTTCGAAATGGGGAGCCCTTCTGCCATGCCATATTTGGGCATGAATGTCAACATGGCACCCCTAAGCTCACTGCATTGCCAGTCTTACTACCAGTCCCTCTCCCATGCCCAGCAGGTGTGGTCCTCTCCAATCCTCCAGGCATCTTCCTCTCTTCCCAGCCTGAACAGTAAAACCACCAGTATTGAGAATCTCCGGCTGCGAGCGAAGCAACACGCTGCCTCTCTGGGGCTGGATACTTTACCAAACTGAGGGCCAGGCCGAATCCCAGCAAAAGCCCAGTACACAGATGGCCACAAGGAAACGTCCAAGCTTCTGCCACCGGAGGGAAGGGTTTCTGATGTACAGCCTACCGCTTTCCATTTTGTCCTCCCATTCATGTGGGAAAGGGTTGACAGAAGTCTCGTGGATTCCACATCTGGCATTACTTCTGCCTCTTTGCACTGGCCAATTTAAAAAATAACCTGCAGAAAGGAAAGGTGTTTTAAAATGTGAAATTGTCTTCAGAACTGTGAGTCAAATATGAACTGTTTGGGAACGTTCTTGGTATTATTCTATGTGTTGATTGCTTTGCTTTTATTTTGGGGGTGGGAGGAGAATAGGGAAGAGAAAGTCCTTCAATCTGTATATAGTTTACATGTTCTTTCACTTGTGTGTTAATATCAGTGTTGCCTTACGCAGAATTGTGGAGCGCCCCTCCTTCCATTTTCTTTTACCTTTTATACTTATTCAGTAGATAGAATCAATACTGTCATTACAACAAAGGAAAGAGGAAAGCAAATAAACTCTTTGTCAGCTAGTTTTATGCTGTCAGTATTCCTAATGCAGTTGAACAGAAAACAGTTCTGAAACTCCAGTGCCATTTTTCGCTGCATGTTATGAACACCAGGGTATAATTAGGAATTGATTCCTGGTTAAGCACTTCCAGTAGGACAGGTTCAGATTTTTTTGAAGCACTTCCTCAAACGAAATGGCTGAAAGCCCTACTATTTTTTTCTGTACAAATTCCAAAGATCATTACCCAGTTTCTCTTTCTCTCTTCTGCTAAGATGCATCGTTTTCTATTTGTAATTTGTGTAACTTTGAAACTGAAAACCAGTTAAACAACGATGTGCTTTATCTTCCAGGGCTTTTATTTATTAGTTGCATGCCAGGCCAAAGCAAGAGATGTTGCCACCCTTCCACTGGGCAGTGCATGGCACCTTCTCCTGCTACCCAGCCAAAGTGCATTGTATCTAATAAATTTGCTTGGCACTGGAGACAGGAAATCCCAAAGGCACTTTTCATCCTCCCTGGTATAGTAATAATAAATTCTATCATCAACCATTTGCTGCCTTTTCATAACCCTCTCAATCCGATTAATGGTGGAGCTAGCCATTATTTCTGTGCCCTATCAACATTCCAAATATGTCCTCAACCCAAGAAGATTGCCTACAATGTCATAGTGCTTTGTCTCCAATTATGGAATGGTGTATCAACATCACAGATGCTTTTAAGAAAACATAGAAACTTCTGCTCTGTATATGAGGCTTTTTCATGCTGGGCCTCGCAACCCCATTAAACGTCAATAGATTCAGGCTTGTTTACACTGAGAACAAAGGGTCTGAAATCAGTGCGACTTACACATGTCATAACTGGCCTAAGTCCTCCTGACTTTGATGACTCTACATTATGTATGACCAATTTAGATCCAAACCAATGAATTTCTTATAACTGGGGCAACCCAAAGTGCTTCTTGCATTACTATAATTCTGTAGAACTAGGTCAAGATTTCACTGCAGATTATGGTGTTCACCCTAACAAACATCAGCCATATCAGATGCAAGAACACTTATTACTTTCAATCTGGATGACAATGATTAACATCCATCTTCATGTTTTAAAATATCTCCCTGGCCACGGATTCATTCTTCTTAACAGAATAGGTCTTAAACTTCTCCAAACTAGTCCCCTCCAGGTCCGTTAGATTTCAGTTCCCTGATTTGCTGGCTATGAATTATAGAAGTTAGCTCAATATTCCTGGAATGCAACAGGCTGAGGAAGCTGAAGGTTAAATAGTACAAAAGAGAACAAGTTACACAGAACACTGAGAGTTTTAAAAGTGGGGGAAAACAAAGCGATATTAAAAAGCTATAGGAAAAGCACTACAATGAGATTAATCTGTCATACAAATTAATCTCCTGTTACAAGAGACATGCAAATGCATGAGAAAAAACTCTTCCAGTATTTATTTTTTTCCAGCGTGGTTTTAATGCCAATGACTAAATAGTAGAGAAATCTTATAATTAAAGAACAACGGGAAATTATGTAAGAATCATTTGAACACACATGCACACATGGACGCACACAAAACATATCCCAATGGAATGGCATCAGACAACTAGATGGGTCTATCTTTCCTCTCCATCCTTCTCCAGACCTCCTCACATCTGTGCCTACAATGGGTGAATCTTTCAGAAATAATTTTGGGATGAGGCCTGTGGCTGTAGTGGACAAAAGGGAACAGGAAAGATTTGGCGAACAAGAGTAGTCGTTTCCTACAGTATTAGATGGCATTCATTGGAGGAAATGTGGGCATAGTGTCAGATCAACCAGACCAGAAAATCAACTCCACAGGAAGGCAAAAACTACTTTTACTGAGATTGGCTATAGTAACAGAATCTTGCAAGTCTGATTGTGCTGTACTCCCACCCCCGCCTTCTTATACTACAGTGAATCAGGGAGGCATTTACCTGAGCTGCTTCTGAATATTATCTTGTTTCCCAGGGCTTAAAGAATGCTTCAGCTCCCTTTGCTTAGACCAGTGTTTCTCAACCTTGGCAACTTTAAGATGCTGGCTGGAGAATTCTGGGAGTTGAAGTGCACATAGATTAAAGTTGCTAAGGTTGAGAAACACAGTCTTGGAAAAAGGGCCAAGTATTGTAGCTGATTCAGCTATAAACCAAGAAAAGATTATTTAACTTAATTATTTCTCCTGCTAGCTTTGTTTCAAATGCTGTCATTTTAAAATATTATTGCCTAAAGTCTGTAGGTACTTAAGAAATTAGCAAACTTATTTATGAACCTTCTAATTTCTACGAATGACGGTCTTTCCTATGGTTTCTTTCCCCTAAGGTTGCAAAGCTTCTTCTGCTAAAACTTAGGCTTGCTCGATCCAGGTTTGATTTTGGAATTTGCAATCATACCTCTTGTGTTTTGTGCAAAATTTCCATTATTGTCATAATATTTTTGTACCTTACTTATGTATCTTCAAAATATAAATCATACGTTGTGCAAAAAGAATTTACCATTTTTCAAATTACTTTCAGGAACATAATGCATACTGACATATACAATGTTTTTACATTTTGTAATTACTGAAGTATTTAACTACCCTCTCTTAAGTCAAGGCCTATGTAATCAAACTGAACAAAAATTCTGTTGCTCTGAAAGATTTCAGTGAATAAAAAATGTTCAGTTAACAAAGAACATAGAACTGACAAAATAACTAAACTATAACATTTCTCAGATTAATTACAGTGGGATTTTGATTTTGATGGAGAAAAATAAATTGTAAAAAGAAAAACTAGTGAATTGTAATGTAAATCAATCTTTCCAAGAAACTGGATTATATATATATGACCAACTGCCCATGTCACAATCCAGTTAATAAAATAATACGTTGTACCTTTTAAGCACACGTGAAGCATACACAAATGAAATCACAGCGTTTGGGTTTGAAAATTAGTGGTACTGTATTCTTCATTTCTTCAGGGCAGTCTCTTACACAGTTCAGAAGTACCATCTTGAAACTGAACTGGAGAGCACTTTGAATATTTGATTCAAATTTAAGCCCTTGGAAGGGCTCTTTACACTGTTTATGTATCTTAAGTCTATGAACCTAACCAGGTTTTGAGAACAAATTGTATTAAAATACAACCAAGTTCATACTAATAGCAGGTAAGGAAAAAAGCTATTATGTTGTAGTGTAGCCCTTTCAGGTGCCTCAGGAGATTATACATTTCCCTCTCCAGGATGAGGAACCCTTCTTTGAACCAAGGGCCACATTGCACTGTGATTAACTTCCAAGGGCTGCATGCAAGAGGTAGGTGGAGCCCCTGCAAAAAGTGGGGGTGACAGAAGTAAGAATCTCACTCTCTGCATTCAAACCAAGCTGCTCATTCTCTTACATAACCAACTGATCACCCCTGGGCAGGGGTGGAGGAAGCTTGCCATGAAGCACAGGATTCTCCCTCTGACCTTCGGTGTCTCATACACAAATGTCTTGGAAGCTGAAAGCCAGAAGCTGGGGACAAAACTAGGCTATAACCCTTCTCCCTGAAATACTAGTTTTTATGTGCAGACCCCTGGTGAACTCCCTTTTGCAGTCTGAAGCAATTAGATTTTCTGTTTGTGACAATGTTCAGGAGAAGGTGTCGGCAATGAGGATATGGGGAAAGTTCCAGATATTGTTGAGCTGTGATCACAGCTGCACTTACCATCTAAGCTGCTCCTGTCCTGCGCTCATGTCTAAATCAGCCTAGGAAAGACACATCTGGACTGAGATGGTTTGGCAATTGTTTGCAAGGGAGTCAGACTAGACGGCAGGGTACCATGTCCTCAAATTGGACAGTTCCATGTTGTTGTGCCCTCCCACCTTTTCATTCAAGGAAAGCAATTGCCAATCACTCCCCTTTGGTTGGGTCTTTCTCTGCATTTATATATACAGAGTTAAATTATCACAATTTAGGTAGGTTCGACTTCCAAATAACTTCCAGCTTCCAAATAAAACTTACTTTCTTGCCAACTGTTTTACACCGTAGTAATTTTTTTACCTTTCTTTTATTACCAGTGTTTAAAAAGGTTGCTGGTTCATAACCCAGCAAAATGTTGTCATTATTCTCTTTCCTTCAGCTAGCTAGCTGAAGGCTTTAAAGAAAAAAAATAGCGCAGAGTTTCACTGTTTCATTATTCTTTTTCAATCCCTTGAGATAAATGAGAGAATAAAAAGAACCATCGTAGCTAGCTGAAAGAAAGAAAATAGTAATTAAAAATGCCACACATTTCTAATGGGTTTAGAACCAGCAACTTCTTATTTATCAAGCAAAGCTTTTAACCACCATGCTATCTGATTGGCACTGCTGAAAGTAATGTCTTTGATCAGGGCAAGTATTGTTTCAATTGAGGGGGCATTTTTTTCCTTGCAAAGTAGCCAATGAACTGCTGGGGTTAGCCTGTAAGGAAGAAAAGCACTCCAGCTGAAACAGACAAGAACACTTGAGGTGACATCAGAGGAAAAGGCTATTTTCAAACCACAGCAGGAAAATGCACCTGGAAGTTGCATGGGATGGAGGTGAGTAAAGGCTGACATTATCCAGTTCTGGCCTCAAAATGCTTGCTGTCCCATTGTGGGAACAGGACTGCATGGCAGTGCAGATACTCCCTACAACTCTCAGCATCCATTATTTGGCCATAGCAGCTGTAGCTGCAGCTGACAGAAGTAATAGTTCAGTAGCACCTGGAGGGCCACAGGATTCTCACACCCTCATAAATTAAGTCCATATATAGATTAACAGTGCATTAAAATGATTAAAGATGTTGTCTTTCAAATGTGTCCTCCTTTGTTAAAAGAGGCCATGATCCTTTCTGGTCAAAAGGTGTAAATCAGGGGTTTTCAAACTTTTCAGGCTGTGTAACCTGTAAGCTAAAAGAAATACATACATACATACCTAGATCAAGAGGCAAAGCTCTAGTGATAGAAAACTGATTGTTCAAGTGATTCCCCCCCCCCCCCCCCCGCCCACACACACTTTTTGCTTAGTTTCTCGTGGAGTTCCATCAAGTTCTTGTGGAACCCTAAGGTTTTGCAAAACACCTCAGTTTGAAAAACCCTGGGGTAAATCACAGTAACTTAAATGGACTCATCCTCTCTATATTGGTGTGTCTGAAGCATATAATCACTCAGGTCTGTCTTCCAAAAGTCAAAGATCTGTTTAAAACTCCTGGCCTACTTTCTACAGTTATATATAAAGTACAGAAACACATAATTATCTTGCCATGGCTGTAAGTGGGAACTGCCTCTGGGTTTGTATACACTGAGTAAACTAAAGTAAAAATTTCATAAAGTTTCATATTGATTTTATAAAGTAATTATATATAACAACTTAAAGCTGAGAAAAAATATATATAAAATCAATATGTTTATTAGGCCCACCCAACTACTCTGGAAGCACTCATGAATTTCTAAAGCAATTAAGATGCACAGAAAATGCACTTGGTTACTGATATATTTGTTTTCAGTGGAGAAAAAGGAGAGAACAAATTTGAAGGATTGGTATCAAACACTACATCACTGGGGCTAGGAAATTCTATCTCAAGAGAAGTTGTCACATTTGAGAATAAATCTTTCATCAACTGGTCAGCTATGTAATGGTCCTCTGTGGCTTAAGAAGTCAAAGTACAATCAGTTTAGATGTTGGGGGGTGTTTATAAAAAGGTGGGTACATTCCCACTACTTACCAACTTGACCAATGAACTTCTAACCAAAGTCATGCATGTGGGCCGTACCTGGATAAGGATCTACACATTTTAAAGGGTGCAAAAGCTGATATAATTTTCTGTAAAAATTAAGCTGTAATGTAACAGTTTTGTGCTGTAGGATACACTATCTGGCAATGCAAACATGTATAATATTTATTTATTCTCTGATAGTTTAAAAATAAATACAATCGTATTCTTTTGAAGCAGGCTGCAGCATGACGCCATGTAACCAACTTGTGTCCGTCTTACTTTATGTAAATTTGCCTGTTTTCATCTTCAGATAATAAAAAAAAATATGAGGAAAAACATGTTTCCTTGTTGTTTATCAAAACAAGACCAACATTGAAAGAATTATTTAATTGTTTCCTTTTTAAAAAATTGAAGATTAGGAACACCTGGATGATATTTTATTGTTTTGAAGGGTAATTTCATTTAAAGAATATTTACAAAATAAATAAAAGAATTTTCCAGAATCAGAGTAGGAATGGCATTATTTGCACTGTTGAACCTGGCATGAATGTCATTTAAAAAAAAAGAATTAAAAGTGAAGCCAAGTCAGTCCATGTTATTGGTCAATAATGCCTAAAACTTTCCTTTCTGGAGCCCACTACATCATCCTCAAAACATTTGTTAAAGTCAAAGTTTGGCATCTCAAGGACTATAAGAATCAAAGTATTTGTGACAATCTCAGAGACCCTTAAATTAAATAAAAATAAAATATTTTTTCAATCAAAATATAGTGGTTAAACCCATTAGCTTGCCATGAAGGTACCTGAAAATTTGCAAGATTCCAGATTAGAAAAATCAAAATTTTATGAGATTGGCCACAGTATATTAGCAACCTCACCTAAAAATTATCAGTGGAACTCAGTGCAAAGGTTGGGAAGCTCTGCTGTACGATGAACAGATTTTAATCTTTTTTCCCAACACATCCAACCTAGAATCATGCTCCCTGTTTCTGTTTGTTTTCACATACAGTGTGAAAAAATGTTATATCCAAGGTGGACCTAATTTTCCTGAAATATTTTCTATTTACTTATTTTAATTGATGGTAATGATAATATATTTAAAATCACATATATTTTTCTCTAAAGAGGAAAGAGACTTTAGTATTTTCAAATATAAATATTGCTCCTTTTTATGAATAAAAAACAATACCTAGTGTTCCTGCTCATAACTAGTTATTTCACTTGGGATAAACCCAACTGAAAAACTAGAGTACCCAGAACATGGAATGATTCTCATTTAGCAAATGCATAATAAAATGAAAGATCACTGTATGTACCCTCTCATTGGTAAGATGTGGGCAACAGTAGGTTGGACTAGCAAGACAGTCGCCAGATTAGAGTTCCTAGAGACAGAATAGCATGAATGTGCTTGGCCTAGCATGAGACTTTTGGGGCAAAGCTGGGTTTTGGTTGGATTTGTGGCACATATTGGCCAGAATGTGCCCAAACTGACTGGCACTGTCCTTAACAGGGACTGCTGGATGTAATCCCAATATAACCGAGACTTGTAACCTAGTCTAGACCTTCTCTATATTACCAAATAATATTGTGTGGAAGCTTCAGTTGATGGATCCCTGATGAAAGACAAAGGTGAACATTAAGGATGCTTGTTAGAATACCAAAGTGAACTGCTGAGCAAAATTGGAATCCCCAAGACTGTAGGCTAGACTGGGAAGTCAGGAAAAAAACCTGGAAAAAGGCAATGGCAAACCATTTCCCTACAGTTGCCAAGAAAACTATATGGGCATATCTATGCAGCTCCCAGGAGCTCAGCTCAGGTTAACAACATCTTTACTTCACCCTTTCTCTCAGCAGCTCACGTGCCCCCTTTAACAAACCATTGTGTCACTGCAAGACAGAAGATTCTCTGGAACATCATGGAGCTAGTGGCAATCTTCAGCTGGAAGAAGAATGATCATTGCAAAGTGACTAAGGAATTGGACTAGCGATGAGGAGTGCAAAATCTCACCTCTCTCTCTCACCCCAACCTATCTCACAGGGTTGCTATTGTGGGAAAAGAATGATCTAGTCATATATACATCTAGAGTTATCTAAGGTTTAAATTGAGTTCTCTCTAGGGATAAAAACCCAGCTGAAGATGGAAGCAGCAGTCACTTATTCTGGATTAGTGCATCGCCTATTAGTGCTGATGCTGGCTTCGCACAGCATATTGAACCACAAACTCGTCAATCATATTCTAGTCTTGCGTGTATACTTTTTAAAAAAGAAGAAAACTTAACCATGACTTAAAATAATGTAAGCATAGAGGTAAGCATATGGTCAACTAAAGTAATATGCCTGCAACAAGGAAGCTTTGGGGAGAAATCTGCATCAAGGTTCTTCGATGTACACTTTGCTTGAGATTGTTCCACAACCTGTGTCATTGGATATCCTTGGTGATATGAGGAAATGTTCCATAAGCATCAGTAAATCGGTCCTGTATTAAATCTGTTTTTTTATCATCCTCTCTCATTTCCATCCCTGAGATTCTTTTATTCAATTTCTCATGACTAAAGCCAAATAATCATTGTGGTGCATAAATGTCAGGAAAATGTACTTGCTACTAATGTGTCTCTGTCTATGCAATCCAGAGTAATTCCATAATTTTTAAAACTTTGCATTGTTTCTAGGAAATGCTTAATGGGTAGCATGCTACACATTTCTTATTGATTGCCAGTTGTGATAATCATTTGTCACCTCTATCTGCATCAAATCCATTAAGCTCCTGCTAGCTGCATTAACAGCAAAGTAATCAAATTAAATACTTTATATAAAAGTATTTTTTTTAAATCAGCATGAGGAGTCAGTTCCCTGTGTTATGTTGAGTGACTTCATGTTTCAATTGCTGTCTTCTCCCATGCATGAATAGTAAATCTGCAACTGGAGTTTCAAAAAGATTAGAGGATATAGGGAATGCTTGAATGATTTATTAGATTTGCAGCCCACTTTTAATCCAAAATTACACGCTAGAAAGCTAACAATAAAAATGAGAAGAAATCAAAATGAAAACAGCAAAAATTAAAACAAATAAGAGCATCTCAACTCAGCAGCCAAAGCCTGCATTACCACCAAAGAACTGCCTATATAAAACTTTATTTTTAGCAGATGTGCATTACAATTCCATACAAGTCTGCAGATGTTAAATGAGACATCTAGTTTATTTTTCTATTACAAAATGTAAATCTACATTCTTTTCATAGGATGGGAACCAAATGTATTATAAACTAATAACTTTATTGTTTTCAGATTGCTATGGCAATTCTGGTAGATTGTTTTTATGTTATGATTGAAAATATTTCCAAATTTAGCTTGACATAAATTGTAAGATCCCACCTTGTACTTCTATGATGCTCATCATCCTAAACTGATAACTGGTAAATCACTGAGCAATATCTTCCTAGAGTCTCATTATTATGCACAGCCAACATCACGGGTCTTTTGAAACATGACTAGTAAATCTGAGTTTCACACCAATGTTAATAACTCAGCAGATTCATCAAATTTACAAGTATTCAGCTTCTAAAAACTGCTTGCCACAAGGATACTCCTGGTCTACGAACAAATCAGGAAGTCAGAGTTGTCTTAAGGGGGCAATTCATTGAAATTTCACTGTGCCTCTGACAGATGCTCTAGAAAGATAGTGGATCATGTCATTCCAGCACAATTGTAGATCACCTGCAAACACTCCCTTGTTGCCATAGGCTCATTCACCCTTTCATTGGTCACACAACTGCCTTTTACAAGGCCTGGAGCTGCTGCTAAAGATCAATACAACAGAGGGGTGGTAGAATGCTAGGCAGGTCTTGGAAATAGCTGAGGAAACCAGCTGAGGAGCAAAAGTATTATGATTAAATCTCACTCAAGACCAATGACAGCAAATCTATGCTCTTTCATGTGAGCATTTCCTCAGATAGGTATGCTAGACAATATAAGACTTTTCCTATCAGAAGAACTGCATGCATTAAAGCAAGGCCCCGTCACCAAGGTTTTCGCTTCTCTGAGGCCCTTTCCCTACTTATACCCAGCCATGGCACAAAAATGCCTAGGCGACCTTTTTTCCCTGCCAAATCTTCATAATTTTGCCTTCCCCATTTCATATCGAAGGCACCTTAAAGTCATCCTTATCTGTTCCAAGATTGTTAAAGAATCTTCTCCCCTTTAAGCAGGCAACATTTTGCTATGGGAACATCCTAGCATGCTTCAATAAGCTGCAGTCAGAAAGAACAAGGAGAAATTGTTCCACAAAAGAGACTTTCAAACAGCCCCTTGGAATTTAGGAAGTCTATGAAGACCTGGCTATTTAAACAGGCCCTTATGGGAGCACAGCACCCTTCTGCTGTTCCTTAAAGGAATCCAACCATTGTTGGGCTTCTGTGCAAGCCTAAAGGAAAGATGCTGCTACTTTAAGGAATCCACTCATGATCCTTAAAGGACATTTTTCCATGCTCCTGCAGGAACCTCAGAAAGTCTGGGCTCCTTTAATAAGAAGCAGAGAGGTGCTATGCTTCCATGAGATCAAAAGCACATGTGATTTTCAGAGCAGCAAAAGGGACAGGGAAGGGTGTCCACAGGGGGACAAGAAAAAGTCAAGATGGTGGCCACAACTATGCAATCAAAGTCCCACTCCTTTTTATACATGCAACATATGACACACATAAAAAAGGCAGGGCTTTGATTGCGTGGTCCTGGCACCATCATGTCTTTCTGGATCCCACCCCACCTCCATGGATCTTGTGGGAAATCATACTTTGTACTTTCTCTTGCTGTTTTATCTTCACAGCATCTACCCTGTGAGTTGTGCAGAACAATAGTGAGTAGGTACAGAGAGTAAGGAAGATGATTTTAATGGAAATCTGCAAGATCCATTACCAGAGCGATGAGGGGTGAAATATATCTTAAGTCCACAAGAGACAGAAAACATGCAGAAGGGCTCAGACAAATTCCTCCCTAATTCACATGAGTATAAGAAAGAAAGGAGGCACAGCACAGTCAGACTTGCAGAATTCTGTTATTATCACTATTCTCAATAAAAGTTGTTTTGGCCTTCTTGTGGAGTTGATTTCCTGGCCTGGTTTACCTGGTGGGGCTGACAATAGGCCAGTAAGCCTCCTTGGCTGAGGGTGGACTGGAATCTAGCCTCCCCAATCCCAGACCAATTTTTCTCCTCTGGAGGTGCAAGAAACATCTTCTATGCAGGGTGCTAGTTTGATTTAAAAATTAATAAATAATAATGTAATATTAATGTTCCATATGTTTCACAAGGATTGATAATGAAGCTCAAGCTCAGATACTTTGGTCACCTAATGTGAAGAGAGGACTCTTTGGAAAAGACCCTGATGCTGGGAAAGACTGAGGCAAAAGGAGAAGAGGACGGCAGAGGATGAGATGGTTAGCAAACTCAGGGAGGCAGTGAAGGACAGGAAGGCCTGGCGCAATATGGTTCATGGGGTCACGAAGAGTCGGACATGACTTAACGACTGAACAACAACAACAAAATGTTTCACAAGGTTAGTGGTTAGTCTCCACTTGTTGCTGAAAATAATGGGAGCTGTAGTCAAATACCACATGGGAGAAGGTTACAGCAGAGCCAGAATACTCTTGCAGGGTCACGCACAAGCAATACATCTGTAATCTTTTGCAACGTTTGGAATGGTTTTGTTTTAACTCTGCTTTTTCTGTTTTCATGCCAAATTACGCTGACTGGTTGGCAGGGATTCTAACCAGTTCCGAACAATAAAAGCCCTCCAGATTGGTGGGATCTGCTTTCTGACAGGTTATTGCCTGTGCCAAATGAGACAGAAATGCACATAATCTTGTAAAATGAAAGCCAAGGACAGACCTGTCCCTGTCTTAGATGAATAAGTATCCCATTACATTGAGGAATGACAGCCCCAGGCTATGATTATGCCACCATTATATTCAAAGCATCATGGTTTGTCAGACTGGATAAATTCTAGTAAAATAAAATAAAAAGCATCTGATGTATAGCCAAGCATACAATCTGTTATTGTGCTTCATATCTTTTGCTTGGTCTTACAGATTATTGGACAAAATGGCCCCACGTTTAAGCATGTATTCAGGATCTGATATGAAACATGCTCTTGCCAACCCTTGGACTTAAAAAGACACAAACAACTCCACTGAACTCTGTGAATTACAGTGGTCAAGAGCCAGCAGAAGGAAGACCACGAACAAGAGCAGCAGTATTTGGGAACAATACGTATACAATACTCTCACCATGTTGTTTAGGGAAAATTCACTGTCTCAGAGGCAGATGTGGTGGCTGTTGTTTTAATATGCTACACTAACAAGGGTAAAGCATCAGAAAAAAATTGAAATGTTGTACCCTTCAAACAGCCTTATATTTAAGGGGCAAGTTGTACCTTGTAACAGCTCAAGGTCACGCTTCCTGGAACATTTTCAGGAGGCAACCTGATGTACTTCTCCCGCTGCCCCCCCCCCCCATCTCCTTAATGGCTGGAACAAACAATCAGAATGATCTAGGCCAGTGTTTCTTGACCTTGGCATCTTTAAGATGGGTGGATGCTGGCTGGGGAATTCTGGGAGTTGAAGTCCACCCATCTTAAAGTTGCCAAGGTTGAGAAACACTGATCTAGGCAGAGAGAAGAGACGCATGCTTTATAAGGTTGGGGTATTGTAAAACCTTCTACGTAGGGCTGCCCTTAAGACCTTTGGGAAGCTACAGAATATCGCAGCTCAAGTAGTCAAGGGCACTTCTCCTTGTGCCCATAGAACACTGCTACCACAGAAGCTGCACTGGATATCGGTTATCTTCCAAGCTCAAGTCAAGATGGCGATTGTCACTTCTAAAGCCCTTTGTAGTTCAGGTCCTGGATTTCTGCAGGACTGCCCTTTCCCAAGAACATCTGCCTGCCTAATAAGCTGAAGTAGAGTGGCCTTTCTCTCTGTCCCCTCACTCAAGGAGGGCCATCTGCAAGAGCAATGGAAGCAGCTCTTCCGCTGTCTCCTGTGGAACAGCATTCAGACGTTCAATGGATCCTTCAGTGTTTAGGAAGTCTATTATGAGCTGGCTATTGAAAGAGGCCCTGGGATCTGCATGATTCTTTTTTTTTTTCCTTTGAGCTACTGAAATTCTTAGGTGATTTTGTTATGTTATACGATGCTATTTTGTTGTTGTTGTTGTTGCTATGTTTTAATCCCTTGCAGAGAGGGAGCTGTATAGTGCTCAGGGTCAGTTTTGATTGGAATAGCCTATAAGCCCTATAAAATAAATAAATACACTCTCTTACTCCTTCCTCCCAGGGTCTTTCTGTCCCCCATCCATTGCTCCTGAGCGATAATGTGAAGCTAACTAGCCACCAGTTAGGGAGATGAATTGGCATTTATATGGTGCCCTGATTGGTTTGTAGTACATTATGTGCATTGAATTGAAGAGTGAGCCCCATTACATAGAGAGAGAGTTTTAATGCCTATGCACAGGATTGGGTTAAAATAAGTCTAGATGCCTTAGGCAGCTGATGATCAAACTTTGCATATGAATACTGATGATATTTATGCTACTTCTGTACTGAAATGTTATTGTCCATTGAGAAAACATAACCTACAATATCTGCAGAAAACTACACATTTTGAATGAATCCTTTGAGCTTCCTCCCACCCAACGCCAGCCCCCAAAGACCAAATCAAGGGTGACCACAAGAGCTTCCACAGACCAAGATGGCAGCCACAACCATGTGATCAAAGTCTGCCTCTTTTACATTCATCCAGAAAAAGGGTGGGGACTTCAACCAGATGATGACAGCTACCAACCTGACTTTTTTGATCCCCCTGGGGACACCCTTGGAACAGACTACAGTAATGCTTTAGAATCAACTGCATTCAATTTGATGGGAAAAATAACTTCAGCCACCCTCATTTACCAGCACACCAAAGGCATTACAGCAGAGAAGATCATGAGGAACTCTTCCCCTCAGGAATATTCAGAATCAGAAGTATGGAAGTGGCAAGTGACTGAAAAATATTTAGAGCCAACACCACCAGAATTCTCTACCATCTCAAGCTGAAAAAAGTCACACATACAAAATATTTTAAAACATTTTTCAGAAAAAAGCTAGAAAAGTGGAAGTTTCTTTTCCAGGAGAAGAAAACTTCAGGAAAGTTAAAGGCTTTCTTCAGCCCAGTATTAATGTATTGATTCTTTCCAGCCCTCAACACCCAACTTCCCAACACCACCCTACTTGTTGAATGAAAATATATTCACCAAAAGCCATGATACTCAGAATCTTTTCCTAACTTTTGCCCTTTTCCACAAGGAGAGAACCTTGAAGGGTTCCTATCTCTACTCTTTCTCCCTCACAATGTGAGAGGGAGGGCAAAAGGCAAAATCCCCACCCTGACAAAAGAAACCTGAATTTCTATTCAAAGCTTGACAAGCGCTAGCTGAATACGATCCTAATCTCAATTCAGCATTCTTCTTGCAGCTTGGCCTCTCCATTCATGGCTCAATTCTTTTAACTGTCAGCCCAGGAAATCCCCCAAATGGAATAACTGGGCAGATAAGAGATAATAATCAAGGAAAGCTGAGAAATCTACAGTAATTTCATAGCACTTTGGGAAAGAAAAATACACAGATGGTGGTGGAAGAAATAAAAAGATGGCCTACAAGCATCTCCTCTCATGCTCCACCTATCACAACCCCAAATCTATTCTCCAAGCCCTTGCATTTTCAGACCCATCTAGGATTGCAGTAATCTTTCATTTATTGTTATGGCCAGCACAGAGATTATGCTTGAGTTGGGAGTCAAGTTGCCACTCGCATCTTCTCAATGGGTCTTTAACCACTATGGGACAAACAGAAATTCAGCAGGTGGTACATCACAGACTCTTGTATCTTTGGACAAAGAAAAGTTTCTATTGCTGAATTTTAGCTTGTCACATAGAAATGTAAGAAGCCATAGGTATCTACCAGGAAACTAATTCAGCAACCCTAATTTAGACTCATTTCTGTGATCCCATCAGCATGCAAAGCCCTTCCAGGAATTAGTTGTTACACTTTTATTCTGGCCTTCCTCAAAGCACTCAAACAGATTTGGGTGGGCTCAAGGCCCATAGAGCGAGGGCTGCAAGTTGAAGGCAGGCTTTGGATCAAGGTTAAGATATTCTGCTGGTAGCCTTAATGTTTACTATTCAATTTCTAGGGGGTGTATAAAAGACAACAGCAAGGAGGAAACCAAAGTCTGTGTGAAGACCCCATGGTGTAACAATTGCAAGGATTATACTGGTAGTCATTCTAAACAGTCATGCAGTGATAGCAACAGATAACATCAAGAGGGTGATCAAGCTTCCAGAGTCACTGAATAATAGAATCCAGCTGTGTAATGCTTTGATAGAAAAGCAGGATTAAACACATTTCCAACACTATCGTGCAAACTTAAATAGCTATAACACCCAAGATGCACTGACAACTTCAGTATAACTTGCAGACAAACATGAATATATAAAGAAGCCCATGTAATTCTCAAAGTATCATTGTAGGTTCTCTTTTCAGTTGAGTGCTTTCATCATTGAGCCCTGCCACATGCTGACTCATTAGAATTTCAAAGTATCCCCAGCCAAGAGCAAACCAGGCCCACGGTTTCTCCACACTGCTCACCTGCTGCTATAGTTCGAAGTCCACAAGCTGGAGAGCAGGGGGTGTGATGGGAATTCAGCCTCTCGAGTAGAAATACAGAAGATACATGTGAATGTGCATCTATTTCCAAAGCAGAGATTCAGCAGGCTAAAAAATATTTCCAGTATTTATTAATGGCTGGATTCTTGTCCTCCTTCCGAAGTACCATAGCTAGATGGTAAGTGGTACTCTGAGAACAGAAGGTGACTCCAGGGGCAGAGTCAAGGCTCTCCCCAAATGTGGTAGATCCCAATATATTGGTGAGATTAGCAATCTCATTTGCCCAGTTTTTATATATTATTTTAATAATTTTCTTAAATTTTACTAGCAGGACATTTATTTCCTAAAGTTGGCTTGAAATTTACCCTTCCAGTTCCATCTCCACATTTCTCAAAAACATTCTAGCCCTGTGAATGGCTGCTTTTTCTCAGCCTTTTGGAGTGGGGGCAGGGGGGGAAACAATTGTTGGTGTGAACAAGTAGGAGTTAGCACTTCTCCTACTTCAGTTTCAGGAAAGCTGAGATATTTCCCTCTTTAATTTTCTCTCCTTTGAAACCATTTTTTTGAAAGCCCTGTGCTAAAGTCTGTCTCTCTCTGCACTCCCTGGAATGCCTCCAAAGTCAAAGATGCAGATGGCCTTAGATAACCTTTTGAAGCCAGAGTGCAAAAGTCCTTGCTTCTGATTGGCCCACATTTTCCAAGGCTGCAAGTAGGCCTATTAAAGCTGTAACTGTCAGGTTCTAATTCATCTTTTTAATGGTGTAGACTGGAAGGAATAGAGCCTCCTACTGTGGTGTAATTTCACGCTGAGGAATCTGATGGGGTTCCCCGCAGTCTGATCCTTTATGGATCAGAAAGCTCACTTTCTCTTTGAGCTAGAGAGCCTAAAGATTAGCTCCTTAACCCCTTTTATGCCAGAACAAGCCTGAGTCTGGCTTTTGATTAATCCCCTACCCAATGGGCCTGCTCATGTGACTTTTTTTCCTTCTTTTGGGTGAAAATGTTATTTTCCAAAGGGCAGGAAGGCAGAACAGTTCTTAACTGTTTGGAGAAAGTGCATAAGTCATAAACCAGGTAAAACAATGAGCTAAACTTAGCAGTAGGTAAAATCACATAAAGATAATGGTAACAGACACAGTAATTGTTCATTTTTCTCATTATAGCTTTGTTGAAAAGATGAATGATAGCTTTGCTCATCTTTTGGGGGGGGAGGGGAAATCCAAGACCCTATTGACTGTGAGAGAATCATCTGGGTTTCAGGTTTAAAAAATGATTCAGTGTCTCAAGGTGTATTAAGGATAAACCTTGGTTTGTAATCAATGCTTACATTGAAGCAAGATGCTTTGAAATGCAAAACTAGGCACAGATAGTTCCTTTCTGTATCACCATTCTAGCATCGTTAGCTAGACCTGTCTGAGAAACTGCTTGAAATCTCTCTTGCCTTTCCACTGCAGTTCTGCAGGATTTTTCCAAGCTTGCTTTGCTTTCTTAAGGAGGAAGACAATGAACAGGCAAACAAAGCTTAATTCTGGATTTGTTACATGGTAAAATGGAAAGGGAAAATTGGTGGTATCCCTACAGAAGATGCCGGTCTATGACCGTAATAAAGATTTGAGTTGAGCTGATTTGATTTGCTGACTCATCTTTCATACTGTCTCTGTTGCTTAAAATTAGATGGGAATATAATGCATCCCAAATGGAATCACCCTTCATAGTGCTATTAAGGCCTCTTTCTTCGGAATTGGAAAATAGTATCTTTTATTAATCCACATTAAGACCATAATGAATAACAGCACTGATTTTGCAATTCAACGGCAAGGTACTACTATTGTCATGATTAGTATGTCTGCATGTAGGTTTGAGATATCCCTAATCAAATATTAGCTTAAAGGTATCTCATCCTTAGTAATCCCTACTACAGTTATTGATTTATCTTTGGATGTTCTTGTATTTGTACATTCTTCTTTTATGTAAGAAGACAATACTTTTACATGATAAGCAAGCAAGCCGACAGCACAAAATAATATGGCACATTTAGATTATGAAATTAATTTTGACTTCTTCATCACTTTCATTAGTTACATCATGGCGACATGCATGTGGGTTGGACGTTTTGTGTGTATCTAGTCTGACAGCCAATTCTCAATTTTTTAAGTAGCAAAGAATCCATGAAGCTATGGGTTTGTTATAAGGAAACCAAAAATATATGATGTGTTGGAATTATAAATGGGTTGCTAATTACTACTGTAGATTAAACTAGGATAAAACAATTTGGTAACAAACAAAACAAAATGTTAGCAGTCAATGAATAGAAGTCTTGGAGGAAAGAATCTCAGCTGATTATAGGTACCCAAATATTGGCTTGTTAGAAATGATGCAACAGTTCCTAATAATGATGTTTGCTTTTGACTGCAAACTACAAGTAACCGAATTGATTGACTTTCCATTGAAGGCAATTTGGAAAAGTGCCTGAATTAGGTGACAGCTCAATTCTTCTGGATTCCAGGTCTTCGCTGAAATCCAAGACTTGTTCCAGAGGGCTAAAATAGGCTTCTCTTCTTTCGGAGGAACATTAGTTTCCTCAACCAATGCTTGCAAAGCATTTTGCTGCTTGCTGAGAGTTTCAGAAAGCTGTATCTTGCTGGCAAAGGTAAGATGCTTGCCTATGTGGCTTAACCAGCTTTGCCACCAACTTTAGTCTCTATTTTGATAGGCTCTTAAATGGAAATCCAATAATATGTTAAGCAGAAAAAGTTCCCCTGAAAGACATTTTAAATCTCTTGGCTCATTATACCTGTCAAGGAAGGAAAAAAGATTGGGGAGGGGACATGAAGCCCCGCACGTCTCTTTCCCTACTGGGGAACTCTTCCAGGAGCTATAGCTTTACTCCCCCTGTTAACCTACTCCTCCCTTCCATCTTGGGAAATGAGGACAGCAGCTCTGCCTCCCATTGAATAATGAACATGTAAATCGGACTTGGGGCTTTTGAGTGGCATGACCCCTAAATCAGGAAGTTCTCCAAAGCGGCCACAGCAGGAATAAGACTTTATTCCCAGCGGTGAGAATAAGTGATAGGGAACTGAATGAGAGCAGCTCATGCAAATGCTTCCTGAATTAAGCTCCGTCTGAAGTGAGAAAGGATGGATGATAAACACCCTCAGCTTTAAAATGGCAAAATATGCTTTGCAGGCATGAAGCTGGAGCAGTAACAAAAGAATCTGCTATAATATTGACAGCAAAAGCATTTCTAATGTGCTGGGCTGTGGCTACCTAAAATGAAAAAGTCCATTAAAGAGCCTTAACTGTTATTTACACTTTTAAATCTTAAAACCATTAACAAAAGCCACTTAATTCAATTACTTTCCCAGGGCACCGCCATTATAACATGATTGGAGCGATACCAGGTTAGATATAGTGTGGGCGGGGGGATGCAAGCGGGTGGGTGGGTTTCTCTCCCTCTCACTTGCTCATTCCCTCCCCCCCACACACACAGCTCGTTCTCCTGTTTTTTCTTTCTGTTGCTGCTGCGTTGAACTAATGGGGTAAAGTGAAATGATGTCTGTCCCCATTGACAGGTTTATGAGAATTTAATAAAGCGTGGCATGGATAAAATGAGATATTACAAGGTCGCGCAAAGCTGATTGTCTCCGACACATCAGCATTTTTACACCCGGATATTGACAATTCCCAGACTAATCACACCATTTGGCTGCAGAAAGGAGTGTTTATTTTCTGTGCTGAGGAAGCTCCTGGGGTTTGTCCATTTTCATTTGGAACACAACAGTTGATTTTTTTAAAAAACCAGAATGTTTTCTGAAGTTGGGCTTTCAACAACTCAGAAGGTGAATGTGAAACAACCCCACACACAAACACACATTCTTAGTATTGCCATACTTTAATAGACCACACCTCTGGGCTGCGAAGTCAATTCATGGCCTAGAATAGGCAAATCAGAGAGGACAGTCCTTTATTCCCAGGGATGTCCAACCCACCTATCCTTCTGTAATTAACTGTAAGGTATTTCTGTCCAAATACAACAACTGTTTTCATATATGCTAATGTATAAATAGAGAAAAAGTAGATTGTTTTCCAACTTCTACTTTTTCTCTATGTATACATTAGCATATAAACATTTTATGTAAGTTTGTGAAGGTACTCTCTTCTTTTGGTGATGTCTTCCTTTCTAGTAATGCCTAACTGGTCATCTTACCTGAGCCATACAGTGGGATATCCCCTTTCTCCATCTCTGAAATGTGGAAAGTATAAAGTAGATCCCTCTGCACCTCTTCCAACAGATTCAAATAAATATAAAAGAGGAAGGGATCTTCTCAGATGGCGTATCAGCTTCTTCATCCTCATCAGCTGTGAGCAGGACAGCTTTCATTATTTTTTAAGCTAGTGTTGGCTATTACTATGTACCAACTTCAAAGGACCCCCTCCACCATCTGGGCTCACCGATTCGCTCTAAGGAAGTAGATGGCATTCCTCTTCAGAATGGTTGGAAAGACTAGGGCTTCACTCCAGTGCAATGAAAGATACTGTTTCATCCCCAGGATGGATATAGGAATCAAACACCTATTGAGGGAATATTTATTCTAGTGTCAGGCAGAAAAACTGGATTTTCTCTTTTTACCAGTTCTTATTCAACTTGCTGAAAGAAACTGTAGCTTTTGAATTTTGGATTTTGGAGAAAGTGCTATGGTGGGGGGTATGATGTTCATGTATTTATTTAGATATAAACCCAGGCATACATGCCAACATTGTGTCATTTACTCCACTTGGTTTCCCACAATTTCACTAAATCCCAAGGGAAAAATATTACAAAGGAACTCCTGCCACTGAGCTTTTTTAGTAATGATGCTACAGCTACAATGCAGGAAGAGTCCTGCATAGGAGAAATTGTTAATTTTCTTCTTTTCTTAGAGGAACTCACCCACTCCATTGATGGAGAATTTCAAATGGCTTATTTGCATCCAACTCTGAGTAATAGCAAGTATGAGATTTTTTTTTCTAAATTCTGATCACTCTTGCATACTATTCCTATTTTATTTAAAGAGGGAATATTTAGACTGTAAGCAGTGTCTATAAAAGAAAATAATGTAATTGCATTGCTATCTATTTTTCCCCATATGCAACAGACTTATTTAGGAAGACTTTTCTCCCCTTCCAAAAAATCAGATCCATAGTCTTGGATAGTCTCTTTTATTTACAGTTCATTTAAAGTTTGGCAGCAATATTTAGAACATGAACAGTATGATTTGCATTTATCGGAAACTCAAGTTTGCCCCCTAGTGATTAAAAAAAAAATCCAAACTCTCTTTTCTGGGTCTGCGAAATCAGATTTCCAAAGCAATCAACTCCTGCTCGGTGCTGCCATCTAGCTGCGCTGTCTGTGTATGAATGAGAAGGAAAAGGAACAGGTCTTGTTCCTCCCCGAGATGTTCATCGGTATAACCTTTGGTTGCATGCCTGTAGAGCAGTGTTTCTCAACCTTGGCAACTTTAAGATGTGTGGACTTTAACTCCCAGAATTCCCCAGCCAGCATGGGCTGGCTGGAGAATTCTGGGAATTGAAATCCACCCATCTTAAACCCACCAAAGTTGAGAAACACTGAGGTAGACACTGTGAGAATGGGAGAAACGTGCAAACACACGGCAGTCATAACCTACAGCCTGCAACAGATTCATCATCTTTTGTGCTGCAGTACAGAACACCTTGCACAGAAGTTGTACAAATACCTCAGTAAAAGTCTTACTGAAACTTGGTAATTTTTTTTTTTTTTTTTACTCCTGTCCCTAAATTGCTTCTTGAGCCTACAAGTTCTGCCTCAGAGCTCCTTCACAAGTTGTCACTGAATTATTTGTAATGTGTCAGAAAGGGGGAAAGATTAAATAGGTGGGATGCAGATATATTGATTGTACTTGGGCTGCTGACCTTCACTGAACTTGAAAAAGCTAAGCAGGATAAGAAATGGATAATATCATGCTTCCATGGGAGCAGGCAGTGAGGGGCTGGTGATAAAACATGTGTTATATCATAATGAAACTCTGCCCCTTAAATAGTTATGAGACCCCAATGCAAGTACAAAAGGACAGAGCTTGCATCATGACATCCCAAACCATTTTTTTTTCATTTGAGCATCTTCATACCTAGCTGCAAATGCAAATGGATAGTATCAAGATAGGAAGTCAGAAAATCCAAGTCCTATAGGTAGACTGAGAAGCCAAAAAAAAAAAAAAAAAAATCTGAAAGACGACAATAGCAAACTAATTCCATATTGTTGCTAAACGATTACTCGGACTTTTCTATATAATCACCAGGAATCAAGCTTGCTTCAGAGGAGCTTGCGCTGTTACCTAGTTTGATTTTAAGCTTGGAGGGAGGGGGATCACAGCCCTATCAACTTCTTTGTCTTGATCTCATCCATTTTTTGGACTGTGGCTCATCCCGCATCACTTAGACGTTTGCACAAATGGGAAAAGTATCCAGATAATGCCAGAAGAGAGATCTGGAGAAGACTCAGCAGCAGTTTGTAGTGCATGATCTGGCTTCACTGGTAAGCTGAGAGAGCTGAGTGTTTTTTAGAAGCAAAAAGGGATCTACTTCTGAATCCTTGAATTTTCTTCACCTTTTTAATCCATGTGTAAATATAAATCATTTTCTAACCTATAATAAATTTGGGCAATGCATCCTACTCTGCACTGTAATCATTTTACATTACTTTATAGAAAAGATGTGAGATCCTCTGTGAAAATTATACCCTACACACACATATGGTATGCATGTGTGTGCATGTGGTAAATGTAGCAAAAGGAGGTTATATCTCATTAAATATTTGGAACAGTTTAAAGTTACCTGTAGTCATTTGATAGTTATTTGATAATGCTGTTATTGCATCACACTAACTGGAACATATGAAAAGTCTGTTATGTGTGACATGGGGAAAGCAATCAATGAGAGCGCCAGTTTGTTGTAGTGGTTAAGGCATCGGGCTAGAAACCAGGAGACTCTGAGTTCTAGTCCTACCTTAGGCACAAAGCCAGCTGGGTGACCTTGTGCTAGTCACTCTCTCTGTCCTGAGGAGGAGGAAATGGCAAACCACTTCTGAAAACGTCAAGAAAACTGCAGGGATTTGTCCCAGCAGTCACCAGGAGTCAACGCTGACTTGAAGGCAGAGAGGGAGAGGGACAGAGATCACAGTTCACTGACTTGCCTCACAATTATTAACTACCTATGGTTATTTAAATCATTTAACACAGGAAAGGGAAATGCTGTTGGCCTAGCATGCCCTATGCTGAGGGATGTAGTTGAGTCACATCGTGCAGAGCCACAGGTCCTCATCCCCTTGAGGGTCATGAGAAATGGTTAAACTTTATATGTGTCTTAAGGAAATTTGGGGATCTCCTAGTTCTTCAGTTTTATTAATTAGTAAGCCATATTCTCTAATTCCTTGAAACAGAAAGTAGAGTAGGGCAAAAAGGCAGGATGAAAAGGTTATACTATCAGAGAGCACCATTCCCAAATCTAGAAACCATTAAAAAAATTATATTAATTTTATTTGTATAATGTTCTGCCTCCAAAACAATTTGTGTTTATGATTAGGCAGAAGATAGGGTAGGAGAAGCCTTAAACTAAGGCCTCTTGTAACACATTTACTTTGGGCCAAATGTCAGCTCCTCTGCTTCTCACAGATCCCAACAGGGTAACAAGGTCAAAATGCATGACAAAATGCTATTTGCATCAAAGATTCCATTGTGCCAAGTAGGTTCTCTTGTACTAGAAGTCTCTGCTTAACTCTGTGTTGGTGCCAAGATCACTAATAATGATGCCACATACCAATGTGGCTTAGTAGAAATCAGCCTTCCCAACCCCCTATGGAAAATGTGATAGAATAAACATCTGCAGTGTTCAGCTATAATGTATAAGCCATTCCAGCATGCCGTAGGTCCAAGGAGATATAGATAGGCTAAGCTATCAAGAAACTTTGTATTGCTGGAGTATGTATGAAAAGTATTTGAAAGCCAATCTTCATCCAGACCTTTACTGTGGGGAGCCTATCATCATCATCATCTCTCTTGAAAAAGACTATTTTTGCATCTCAGTCAGCCTTCCATTTTAAAGTCCTAAATTAGATTCTCCTTTTGTGCTTTATTAGTATATAAAAATATACTTTGCTCAGACCCCCCCCCCCCAAAAGTCAATCTATTTGCCTCTGGTTTTAAGGAAAGGGATGAACAAGCCTCCCTTGGACTTGTGGGATAATCAGCTTCAGCACCAATAAGCTTTTCCAAAGGTAAATGACATGTATGTAAATCTTCTACAATAAACTGTCTCTACCCATCTCTTGTATTCTTTGGAGGGAAGAGATTGGGGTAAACACAGTGCAGTGATGCCGCGCAACACATTTCTGCTGATGAATGCAGCCAATAACAACATAGTTTTATGTATCATTAATTCTTTTAGCATTCAAAACAATAACTTTTTCTGAGTGCAGATAATGCAGTAATCACTCACAATTGCCAATAGAATTATCAGCATTCAGCTGTGCAAAACAACTAGAACATGCGTTTTTAACCTCTTAAAAAGGGAGCAAAAGGAATGAAATAATTCCCCCCTATTCTTTTACATTCACATTAAATACAAAGCTGCACCAAAGCCTAATCCAACTGTTATCATCTGAACTTCAAACATTGGATAGCATAGCAAACCAGTTTGGTGCAAAACAGCAGCAAACCCCCGAGCTCGTATATTTTTGACTTACTGCCCCTTGTTTTCCACCAAAAGGGAATTCTTTGAGAATGACAAACAATACAGCACAGCTTTCTCTAATCTGGTGCCATATAAATGTGGTGGATTTTAACTCCCATTGATTAACTCAATCAATATGAGCAATATATATCACCTTCACTGAATTCCATATGGTAGATGAACACGTACCCAGTACTAATCTCAAAAAAGGGCAAAAGGCAAGTCAGCATTGCTATCAAAGCTTTTCACCCATTTCAGTTTAGATCAATGTGACAATATTATGCCTCTTCCACCTGACCAAGTACAAGTCCCCATTCTGATTCACAGATAATGGGCTTTGCTAAGTGGTTCAATGCTGTATGATCGTTTAGGTTTACCCCATTATGAAATACTGATCTTCTGTTCAATGGAGATGAAGGATGGGAATATGGCAGAAAACAGAAAGTGTGAACCTCCCACCAGCCATCTTCTATAATTGTAAATGAGTAGAAAGAGAAATGCCTCAATAGGGCTTATAAAATACAAGAATTCAGAAGAAGCAGGACCAGCCCTTCATAGTGATTTGCAGAAGCGGAAAACTCAGACAAAAGACAATCCTTTCCTTTTGAATATGAATATTCTGGGTTCAAACATGTGTCATGTTATATATAGCAGAGATTCCTTGATATTCTATCATTTTTCTAAGTCCAGCTGCATCCTTGATCTGCAAATGGCTTATTTATCAAGTTCAGATGACTTTCTTCTGTTGCTCTTTGTTGGACAGCATCTCTACTTCTTTCATGAGCCGAAGGCATAATTCCTCCTGCCATGGCAAAGCTACACACTGAACTGCCACAGGAAGCCCAACAGCACCTTTTACTGCCTGAAAGAGATGGTAAAAGAGCACAATCATTCAGATAGCTCAGGTCCAAGGTCCAAGCCTTTTTGAATGCTGCAACGTGGTCCTGGGCAGGTATCCTTGAAATAAGTCTCCCCTTTTCCACTGGCAGTTGCTCTCAGGTAAGTTTTCATAGGACTGCAACCTTAGTGTCTCAGACTCCTAACTGAGACTATTAACAAAGTTGTTAACACCGAGTGAAGATTGGGTTCTTTCTCTGGTATTTCATATAACTGCTGCCTTGGAAGCCAATCATCCCAAAGATATAAAATATGAGAAATAATGAAAGACATAAGTGCCTGCATAGAAAGTTGACATTGAGGCTACTCTTCAGTACTCATCGTTAATTGATGACGAGGGTAAGTAAGCTGTTAGCCAAATATTTGTGTGTCCCCGTCCCTCCCCCAGTTTTATTTAAAAATGGATTTAGATCACTTTTTGCCAAGATTGTTCATGTAGATTTAATCCTGGCCTCGGGGGAAAATATAGAAAAATATCGTTTCCTAAAACATAATAGTTATAATCCTGGATTCTGTTCTTCAATTAACATTTCTTCCCTTTAATTCTCAACTTGCTTGAATTTTCCCCCCTTTAAAAACAGGAAAAGTATTTTCAATCCACAATATTCTATCTACAGCTGAAAACAGATTTGCTCCAAAAAGTTCTCTACAAAACTTTCCTCTGAAATTTTTCAGGGTGTTTATTCTTTATATATCATCTAGATTGATGACATTTTGCTATTCAGGATCAATATTTTATGCTAAAGTATTTTGCAGCAATATTCAGCACTCAATGTCTGGCAATATTTGACAAATGACACCCAAATTATTGCTCTTGCCAAACTCCAGTAAGAGAATGACAAAACCATTTCCACTTTGGAAGCAACTCTAGTTCATCTACTTGTGCAAGAAAAATTCCACAATCATGAATTTTAGTTGTATTATATCCTATAATGCCATAATGTCATCATGCACATTCTTCATCCATACTCATCCATTTCAGTGAAGGGTACTTATAAAAAGATAGGAAAATGCTGAGTAGGGTGATATTGGATCATTCGTGTCTTTAAATTAAACATTATTGTTAGCAATTTTGGGTTCATTAGAATTTAGGAAAATTTAGTTAACCTTACTCATTTATCCAATGTTAGCAGGTAATTTTCAAAAGCTGATGTTAAATTTTGATTGTGAAATCAAATGTCTTCACAACTTCAAGCATCATTGATACACAAACACTTCTGCTCTAGTACCTCCAGAGTTCATACAAACCTTTTTCAGGATGTTATCCCAGATGTTATACCGTCTTCCGTATTGCTCCATCTCTTCTTCATCCACTTCTGTAACTGTGGTGACTGGTACAACGCCAGCAGGGAAGTCCAAAGTATTGTACAGCATGGTATAAGAGATAGCAGCTAGGAAGGTGAGCACCACAAAATAAGCAGTTAGGTGGAATTTGATACTTCTCCCCTTGCCCCCCACCCCCAAACCCCTCTACTGGCATAATTCAGTTATGGTAAGCTAATGTTGACCAACTTTCTAAAATTGGACTGTCTCATTTTTTCTTGGTTTTGAAGAATTACAGTGGGCGATGATGCTATGGTGAGCTATAGTGCTCATCCTATGGACAGAAGGGTTAGCCTGAAACCAGATGCTAATCTCTCAGTGAGAACTACATGTAAGTAGTTTGGAACATCTTGCCCCCGGGGCTGAGACAGGCCCCCTCACTCCAGGCCTTTCGGAGGGAGTTGAAGACCTGGCTCTGTCATCTCGCCTGGGGCAGGGAGGGAGGATATCAGAAATGGGGTTGGCTGGCCCCTTAGCGGCCTGGTGGGGGCCCTATTGCCCTCTTGGAGTTTTTAGCTTTTTATCTCTGTAAATTTCTAGTTTTATAATGTGTATAATTTTTAAACTTTTTTAATTTAATTGTGATTTTAGTGATTGTAAGCTGCCCAGAGTCCCCCATTGTAGGGGAGATGGGCGGGGACAAATAAATAAATAAATAAATAATAAAGAAAGAAAGAAAGAAAGAAAGAAAGAAAGAAAGAAAGAAAGAAAGAAAGAAAGTAAGTAAGTAAGTTATATGCCCATACAGGAATTGTGAAAATTTCTAGATCATTCTGATCATTGTTATTACTCTGCTAAGAGAATGGCAAAACCATTTCCCTTCTGGAAGCAAACCTAGTTCATCTACTTGTGCAAGATTAGTTCTTTCGTGGGTGCTCCTGAAACTTGATATTTTTATTTCATGGGATGAAAAGGTCTGTAGTCTGCCACAGTGAGGCTTACCAAGTATTTTTGAAGGATATCCAAGAATGAAGGCAGGACCCAGAACTGGGCACAGGACAACATCAAGCTTGTTTTTCCTCCAATGCTCAATAAACTTTTTACGATAGACCTGGGCACAAAGAACAATAGTAGTTAGAATCCTGAAAAATCTAGACCTGATAAAGTCTGAGTAGCTAGAAAGATGTTGAAAGCTAGCAAAGGTTGTTGCTTGATACAAACAATAAAATCCACATGATCTATCTTACTGCAAGGACAGAATAAGATTTGATTTTTTAAATTTTATTTTCATAGACAAATGCTTTTACCATCAATTTGCCATGGTTCTCCCATAGGTCCTTCACATTCCTAAAAGACAGAATATGTAATTAACCAAACATGTTAAAATATAAGAGACTACAATAGTGCTGGATAATCAGGATGATCGTATGCGTGCCTGAAGTAAGACAAGTTTTGGGCCAAATAGATCATCACTTTGGACTTTGAAGAAGCAGGATAAGAAGAGTATTGATGCTTTTGAACGCTGGTGCTGGAAAAGTTTTCTGAGAATACTGTGGACAGCCAAAAAACCAAACCAACGGATCATCAAACAAATCAACCCAGGATTCTCATTTGAGGCACAAATAACCAGGCTCAAATTATCCTACTTTGGGTACATTATGCAAAGACCCAGCTCTCTGGAAAAGGCTATAGTGCTGGGAAAGGTGGAAGGGAAGAGAAGAGGATGACCAGCAGCAAGGTGGATGGACTTAGTTACAGTGGCAATGGGTGCAATGTTGGAAGAGGTTAGGGACAGATTGTCATGAAGAAATCTATCTACATGGTCACTAGGAGTCAAAAATGACTTGATGACACATAATCGATCAGATAATCATTTATTTTATAAATTATGTCATAGTTGGTAGAACATCAAAAATCCTACTTAATAAAATGGTTAACTTGTCATTGTTAAATTCCACATCACAAGATATCTGATTTTTAAAAATGTTAATACTTGGGCATAGTGTATGAGGAATGAACTTAATCATATTAAGCCCAAAAAGCACATTGTGTCACTGCTTTTTTTAATGCAAACTCTAAAGATCTGTCTCAGTAAGAGATCAAAGGGGCCAAATATAAAGGCACTAACTTTTTATAGTGCATCAGCTAAAGTTCTCATTTCTGTACATTTGTAAGAATATAATTCCACCCTTACCTCACTCCACACAGTGCATTCAGCTGCCCAGCCACTTGGGGAAACTTGAAAGAAAATAGTATTGAGTGAAAATCCAGATTCATTAGTACTGTTGGATTTTGCCTAAAAACAATATAGAATTTCAAAAACTGTATCTCTGATCTATAAGGTCTGGTGAAGATATACATTATGTCTGCACATTTGCAGTTTGATCTAATTTAGGGGGCCATTATGTACAAGTCCTGAGGAACAGGTGTTTCATCTGGACAGACCTGCTGGCTGTCAGATCAAGCTAGTGACATGGGCAAACAAGAGGCCATGTAGGGTTTTTGCAACAATTCAGAAACAGCTCTGGACCTGTTCAGTCTCACTGTTGGCTGGTTTGGGGAGATGATCTGATATAATTTTTTTTTTTTTCTTTTTCTAACACTGCAGCTTTGCAGGGCTTATGGATGGGCCATTTCCCATTGGTGAGAATTCATGTCTCACTTACCATCTTAGCTGCTGGTGTCAAGCTGTATCTCCCTACATACAAGTTCACCATCCTTATCTCCCAGTCCACGCTGCCCCTCCCATTACTAGTAAGCCAGCATACTGTTATTTTCAATGACACAGAAGAATGGTGGCTTGGAAGTGTAGCAGTCCTCCCTCAGAACCGCTGCTCAGATATACGTGCATGTATGAAGCCAGACAAACATACACAACATCAACAAAAAACTGAGTAAAGGGGGCAATAAAAATATGCTTCCTTTTCCTTGTACGGAGTGGAGATTTTCATCATTCTGGGACAGGATACTGCCTGCCTGCTATTCTTTGCACTCTGTTAGTCGGGTGAATGGGTTCTCTGCATGCTTTCATCATTTTGAGGCTTGAGATAGTATAGACAATCATAAGGCAGCTTCAAATTGTTTTTGAGATATGGTGGAATGGAAATGATAGTTCAAAGATCCTGTGATGGGTCTGTATGGAAGTACCCAAAGTAAGGAGTAAACACTGCATATCCTGAAGTACTATACAGATCTTGTGCCAGAGCCCTTCAACTGCATGTACCTAACTTCTACTCCATTCCAAAATTGCAGTTAGGCTATGCAATTGCTCCACCTTAATTGCTCTGAAAACCTCAAGATCTCTCTTCCAGAGATCTACTAGATTGAGAGATTCTATTCTCATATTATGCACTTTGTGCCTAGAACCTGTCTCCCTACTCTTTTATTTATTTATCAATTAAATTGATTTAAATGACTGCCCAATTCACAAATATGACTCTGGGCAGGTAACATGTTCAAACAACAACAATAATAAAGAAACAATATTAGCAAAGTAGAAAACCCTACAATGGTCACTGAGGATAAACCAGACAAAACAATTGACAAAGATCTCTATCTTCCCTTTCCCTGACTTGGGATGATAAAAATGGCACAACTATCATTGATCTATAGGCAATCATTCAAATCATTTTAATTACCAAAAGAAATACCATGAATGCCTTAGGAAAATGGTCAGCTGAAATTTTTCTTCAGAATACATTCAATTTAAAATGTATGCTTCCAATTGTCGGTGGCATTTGCAGGAGTATTATGGCATTGCTTCATAAGCTCTGCCCCTTTGCACACAGAAGGGTGTGTGTGTGCTTGCATCACAACTTCTCAGTGCTGCTTTCATCAGGCGGATCTCTTGCCCCCTCCTAAGATGCTGCTGCCCGCAATGCAAGTAATGTGTTTAAAAGACACATTTCTTTGAGTTTTGTACGTCAAAGTATTATAATACAATAACTCTATCATTTTGCATCTCTTGGGAAGAGAACAAATTTGACACCACAAACACCTAAAGAGAACTAAGACTCACCCAGAACTTGATGATCTTGGCCAAAGCTTTCTTCACCAATGTTGGGATTTTAAGGATTTTCACTTGGAATTTCAAACCTGGATCCACTATCTCTCTTTGACTGACAGGCAATAGAGAAGGAAAGCAAGATTGGATATTCTCTCTCTTTGTATGCATTTATCACAGTCATTTACTCTAGCAAGAAGTGGTGTAGACCACGTTTACAGATGAATTTGGGAAGTAAAGCTATCAAGAGCTATTCTAGAGCAGAGATTTGGAGCAGCAATCTTTGCCGTTCTCTCTACCACATGCTTAAAACATATGGATCTGGCCCTCTGTGGAGATTACAAAGTCAAGCAAGTAGCTATATACTTTCCCCTCGGTAAGAAAAAGGAGATCACATCTTCTGGCCTCAAATATTAGACTACTTTAGGCACATGGTAGAGGCAGGGAATATTCATACCACCTCTTCATTCAGGTAAAAGCTACCAGTGAGAATGTCTTTGCTATATTCCTAACATAGGGAATCAATCATAATATCAAGAACTGTGGACTTTTCAGGCATGGGGCTTGTGGAGGCTGTTATCATATAACACTGTTATGTGTTATTAACATTTGAATTAGGGCTTTTTTGTTTCTGTTTTTCCAAGAAAGAAAAGAGTCTAAACTTTTGGAGCTGTTCTATTTATACCTTAATTTTCAAGACCTCTCTTCCCTTCCCACCCTCCTTTTTATTATTATAGTGATTGTTAATTTGAGGTTATATTATGTTAATACTATTGATATATACATACTTCTTTTTTGTTAATTCATTTGATATAATAAAGCAAATGATAATAATAATATCACCACCACCATCTCTTGGAAAACAATGAGCTTACTTTAAAATGTGTTTTGAATGAGAACACAATAATATTGAGCAGTGTCCTTATCCGCTATTAGCTCCTTAAATGCTCTTTAGCATTCATAACAAAATACTTACAACAAGGCCGTCAGAGTTGAGCCTCCATCAGCAAAAATGCTTTTCAGATAAAGTTCATCCATGACATAATCCACAGAAGGTGGGCTGAAGGGAACTAGCTGCAAATAACAAAGGGTTTTTCAGTTAACCCCCCAAGATCCCAACTAACATGCAAGTCTGGATTAACTATTTTCCTGCACGCTATTTGTCCACTCAGTAAATGAATATGGCTTTCTATATACAAGCACACACACAGAGAGAGCTCTTTCCTGTGGCTCAGTTAGTGCTATTCAGCAATTCTTCAGCTGACAAGAAAAAAAAATCAGGTGCCAAAATAGAAGGGGGTGGGGGGAAGGGAAAAGTAGAGGGAATATTATGCGGGCTTTAGTTTTAGCAATGCTTTGCTTCAAGCTGCATGTACCAACCAATAAAGGAGCATTTATCTGAACCAGGCCTGGTTTCACAAGAATTCTTCTGAATTGGGGTTTGGACTTTGTGGACTTGACATTAGCACCACACTACCTGCTGATCTCTATCCTCCTATCCTACCATTGGAAGGATGTCATAGTGATGTCCAATTAAGAGCAAATTAAGGAAAGGGACTGGTGAATTCCCCAGGCGTGGTTTCCCTCTCTCCACCAAAGCAACAGCTAGTGGGAAAACATCCACCAATCACTCTTCTTAACTGAGTTGGAATTGAAGTTGGACCTGAGAGAAACAAATTAATTTTGTAAGATAGATCAGAGGATGTAGCCAGCTGTTAGAAGTTGCTCCAGGATTTGCCCAAACTCTTGGCAACTGATCACAAGGCTGTGAAAAGTGGCAAGAGAAGGAGGGGAAGCTGACACCACTATCAGCCTGGGGAAGAGCTCCCAGGACTAGAGTTGTAGCAAGAGATAGGAGAAGACAACTCTGTTCTTGCTAGATCTACAGTCTCATAGAGCCAATTTCCAGGCAGTCAGAACTGGAAAGGGTGGCAGATCAGACCGCCTCTCTCTTCCCACCCCATTCAGCTGGGATGAGAAGAAGGAAAGATGGGTCATTATCCATCAGGTTTCTCAGCCCATGGATCTCCCATCCCTGATAGCTGATTCTGCAGGCTGCCAGGGCTAGAAGGGAAGGACAGGAAATATGGGGAGACCACCAGCACCTGTCAGCAAGCCTGAAAATGAACTAACAGGCTCTGGGGGGAAGATTACACAATGAAGTGGGGGAAATCTTCATCACATGGCTCCATTGGCGGCAGCTGTTTCAGTTATTTTTAAATATGGGCTTATGACTGTTCTAGCTGCTTTTGAACATGGTCGTTCTGCTCATTCAGAAGAGCGCTGAGCCAATCTTTAAAAGCAGCCCATGAAGAGCTGACAGGTGGTGGGTTTGCTTGCTCCTGTGGGAGAGTTCCTTCCCCCATCACTTTGCAACTGCCCCCCCCCCCCGACATGTGTATTCAGCTGTAAAATCAAGCTTTCCTAAAATATAGGTTTAGTGCTCTTATGAAGAGTGGTAAATCCCTGATCAACATCAGCCTGCACAACTGCACCATGAAAACCTACCAACACCACTGGTCAGCTGCTATTCAGAGATAATTGGTGAGAGGCTGATCCCAGCCCTTATGGTCCAATTGACCAAATGAATGGCCAGTGAAGCACATCATTCTGCACGCACATCTAAAGTGTGTAGTTTCTTGGCTGCTTATGGGGACAATTTAAGCTAAATATGGCATTAATGTGCCTCAGGTGATGAAATGATGAGGATATGGCAGAAAAAGGTGGCCACTGGTTCATGTTCATGCTATAGCTAATGCCCCAAGCCATTTTTCTCACCAAGAGGCACAATAAACATGAACTTTTCTTATACCATATATTGTATATTTGTGACCAGGCTAGAGTTGCGGAGCCCAACAAGAGAGAGCTTTACTTGTTCTACTTGTGTTACTATCTCAATAATTGTTCTTCCCTCCAGTTATTTTCTGTATTTTCAAGGTGCGTAATAAATTTGATCATTCCTGGTTGAAAACTAACCCAAATTTAACCTCTGTGCATAACAGTCATTACCAGCCTGCTTCTGGCATTGCACAAGGTAGTTATAGAAAAGGTTTCCACTGTGCAACCACCCAGAGAAGTCTAATCAACATTGCCTTCCAACTTCTCACCCTCCTGTATTTTCTTTTTTCTTTCGTTATTTAAAAAGCACCACTAAGGAACAAAAGGCAGAAGAGCTCCATAATGTCTTTCACTTAGCAGTACCTAAAGCCATCCACATAGAAGCCCTCTGACTATTCTGTACCAGAAATAACCCACTATTTTACAAGCAACTAACTTGTACAGTAAACACCAGTAGCAGCAAATGTACACACTGTATGACCAGCTTCTTGAAGAAGCTTCCTGGTTTTATGCACAGCCTTTCTCATGCACGGTGGAAGCAAGATATAGCCATCTGCGTCATAATATCCAACCCGTAGAGGTGCAGAGCTTGTGTATATCTAGAAAGAAAAAGAACTCTGAGTTACTACCATTCATGCATTAAGAGCTATAGAACCTATCTATGATGGCACCGTTGTTAGTCACAATGTTGTGATTCTCACACTATTGTGGAGCTTGGCTTGCAGAGGCTCACAGAGCTGCTAGAATACCACCATCACATGGGTGGCGGGGTACACAGAACAATGGACAAGACTTTTAAATATGTTTCAGCAAATTAATAGGAATAGACCATGACCATAATTCTCAGGTGGCACTAGGTTCTTCTTAAATTAGGTAATTTAAGTGAAGTATTTTTTTTCTCCCTAGCATTTTCCCGCAGGTGCAGGGTCCGCTTTCTTTTCAAATCAACCAAATGTTGATCCATTGGTTGCAACAGGAATTTACTGACTGGCTTGTCGCCCAAGCCTGATGTTGTGGGCTGAGAGAGAATGACTGGCCCAAAGTCGCCCAGCCAATTTTCATGCCTAAGACAGGCCGAGAGCTCACAGTCTCCTGGTTTCTAGCCTGGTGCCTTAACCACTACACCAAACTGGTTCTCGCTGAAGTGAAGTAATTTTAATCCAATTAAATATAATGTAATTTTAATATAATGTGATTTTTCTGGAATTATTTCTTGGCAGGGTGATAAGCAAATTGGCGCATATTACCATCTTTGATGACAATGCCCAATTAGCTGTACTTTTGACTGAATCTTTCTAAAGAAATTTGGAAAATCTCCTCATGATCTTTACAATGAATCCTGCTTTGAGCTGACTCTTTTCTAATGCACATGAGTAGATGCAATATAAGAAATTGATGTAATGCCTTTTATTAGCTGTGAAATATTTAAACATTAAACATTAAAAGTAAACATTAAAAATGTTTAAAAATTGAGCACATCTTTAACTGAATTAGTGGCATTTCTAATGGGAGAAATTGCTTTGGTTGAAAAATGGATACAATAATAATAAAAAAAAGCTTTGAAAAACCTGACAAAAGAGGATACAGTTTCTCAAACTGGTGCCTATTTATTAGCAATATTAATAATGTTTTTTTCCAGGAAAAATTAAATATACTTGTCCTTCAGCTCACATGTATGTGTATAGATAGATAATCCCATTGTTATTCTTTTTTCTTTTTCTTAATTTTTTGTTTTGGTTTTGGGGACGGTTGTATTTTTAGTGCGGACATGGTTATAATCCTGTTTCTTCTAATATTTTTTTATTTAAGGGTTAGGGGTTTTTTTATTTGAGGCACTCATTTATTTATTCATACGTCACATTTATATCATCGCCCACCTTGCACAAAGCGACACTTTGAAAGGAATCTCACAGTAACTGACAAAACTGTCAACTATGGGTTCAGCAGAGGTCCTATGCAAACCCTCCAGTTTTTTATTTACCTCTTCATTGAATGGCATAGGTGGCACACTGGGATCCAGCTGGAACATGTAGTCACATAAGACAGCCTTCATGGCCAGAGCAAGACTGTCCACGTCCCTTGCCATTGGTCCTATTGTTCCTGTAACTTTAATTGAAAGGAGGAGATGCATATGGCATATCTGTATGAAGTAATAGTATATAGCTAATACGGCTTTATTTATTGATCAAAAGCAAAATAAGTTGCAAATTAAGATGATGTCTTTGATGATCATGTCTTTGATTGCTTAAATTGCTCTCCATTCATTATTTCTGAAAGATCATGTTATGCTCCCACCTCATTTCTTGTTAATGTTTATATTTCAGTCACAATCTACCCGATATCCATTGTTCCTCAGCCCAGACAGGCACTTTTTACATTCATTCAGAACTGATCTCCCATGCCTTTCACTTTCCATAAAAAGAAGATGACATTATTTACTTGAGAGAAAATGAAAAGGCTCCTTTACTCCAGAAGTGCTGTAAAACAGAGAATATAAAATGCAGACAATATAAATGTATAAGATACATTCACAAATAGCTTTTTAGAGGATGCTGCCAACCAGATCATCACTCAGGGACAAATGTCAACATGTATTCTTGTAGAGTTTGATCTGCTTATATCTGTTTATGTCCTTTCTTCAGAGCAATGTTTCTCCAATTTGGCAACTTTAAGATATGTGGGCTTCAACTCCCAGAATTCCCCAGCCAGCATGGATTTCAGCTCCCAGAATTCCCCAGCCAGCATGTGGAAGTCCACACATTTTAAGGTTGCCAAGTTTGAGAAACACTGGTTTAGAGAAATACAAATGGAAGGAGACCAGAAGGAAAAAGTCATTACATATTCAAATTACATGTTACAATGGACATATGTACTTCTAGGGCAAAAGCGCTATTTCTCAGCGACTAAGTTTAGTGCTTGATTCCTTAGAACGAAACCGTTTGCTAGAGAAGTATTATCTCAGATTTACACTGGATATGCCTAGCATCCTAGTGGAAAGTGTACATGGCATCATTGCTAAAATTTGTGAACTCTGATCAAGCTACTTCATAATTTCTCCAAGATCATCAATATCTCCAGTAGGTTTTTGCAGCAGACATTAAATAGCAGTTTATTACAGAATTTATAACCACAACATTCCAATGCCAGCAGATCATTATGTTAGTTGATTTTTGCAGGTCCTTTCCAACTCTACAATTCTACATCAAAGTGTGATAATCAGTTGCACAGTCCATGATTACTTTAGTACTTACCTCAGTCTACCTACGGTTGGCTTCAACCCACAAATACCACAGAAGCTGGAGGGCAGGCGAATACTTCCACCCACATCTGATCCAAATCCCAAGATGGAACCTCCTCCAGCAATTAGAGCCCCTTCCCCTCCAGATGAGCCCCCAGGACTTCTCTTATGATCAAACGGGTTCACAGTCTGCCCAAAAACTGGGTTGCTGCAGTCATAGCTGGAAGGTGATAGAAATACAGCAGATTGTAGGAACATAATATTTAGAATATAGGATAATCTACTTGTTTCTTCTGAGGATACAGTCTTCAACCCACCTATACAAGTTAAAATCTATTAATCTCAGTGGGACTTCTCTTACTGCATTATGAGTCTGAGATCCCTAATGCTGACATTCCTAACACTCTAAAGTGGTCATATGTCAAAAGATTTAGTTGATTTCTCAAATTAACCAGGTAATATATTTGAAGCAGAGAGCAAGAATCCTGAAGGCATCTGAGTAGCTAAAGAGAGAAAAAAACCTGAAACCCCACATTGCCACAAAAGACAGGTCCTAGAATGCAGTACATTCCTTCAGCATGTTGAACAGCTGAACACAGCTAAAAAGAATGTTTCTGGGCTCTGGCTGCTTATTAGTTAAGTGGAATCATAGTAACGACGGGTACATCTCTTAGGATCACTGCAAGCAATTATATAACGAAGACTTCACAAACAAACAAACAAACAAACAAACAAATAAAACTAATAGAAGCTCCCAAAATGCTCTTAAGATCAAAGGTATTTAAGTATCCTGAGGGTTATCAGAGCTTATACTCTTCTGAAGTACGTAGGAAAACTAAGAATTAGAATAAAGCGATTGTCCCATCCTCCAGCAATAGTAAATAATAAATTAGTGCAATATAGTGTTGAGATGTCTTAAGACTGCCAGATTGCAATACTAAAGAGAAGGACTCAGACATAATATACAATGTTGCTGAAATCTGTTTCCTTTTTTTGGCACCTATGCACACTTCCTGTACATCTACCTATCACTGAAGAGAAACATTCTGATAATGCTAAGCAGGATTTGTTGTAATTATGATTTACTTTTTAAAAAGGAAAAGATCAGAATTTTGCAAGTAGTCAAAATATTCATGGTTTATTTATCAATTTCTGGCTTCTTTTCTCCAGTTGTTCTCCAATTTTTCTAATAATGCCCAGAAGAAATGCACAGAGCACAAATGCATAGAATGAACCCTGATTTCTACTCAGACACAACAAGCCATGGCTAAACAAGACAAGACAAGATTGTGAACAAATAGCTAACAAGTATATGTTCTTAATAACTGCACAAGGAGTTATTAAGTTATCGGTAGCTATAAAAAAGAAAAGAATTGACATTTAGGGCATGGAAACTTACTTGAATAAAGATTGCGGGACATTGGTGAATACAAATGGATTTGCTCCCTGCTTCTTTAATACCTTTACCAACACACTGTCCTCTTCTTCCACATCAAGAAAATGAGAAAAGCCACATGTTGACAAATGGCCCTAAAAGTGAAGGAAATATTAAGGAAACACAGGTGTAGATTGGCTGTATATCTCACCACCTTATGATAACCTCTACTTTCCCTTGCTCTTTCTCAAAAGGCCATTTTCTGCAAAGTAGGCTTGACAGAGGTCTGCACCACATGAGAAACTGTATACTTTTACAACACAAACTGACACCAACGAAAACACTGTTGCCCAGTGTTATCTATTATTATTGTTGTTGGTTGCACAGTCATCCAGATGTTTAGACCGGATTTGGCACTCTTATCCACCTATCAAGTCCTTCCCAAGGACCTGAGATAGGCAGATGTTGTTTGATGGCGTTAAAGTATCGTTGCAGGATGTAAGCTGTTCCAAGTAAAGCTGCCTTTTGCAATTGATTGATGGTGATTTTGTCAATGCCGATGGTCTTCAAGTGGTGCTCCAGCTGTTTTGGGATTGCACGTAAGGTGCCTGTTACTATTAGTACTATCTTTGCTTTCTTTTGCCATAGTTGTTCTATTTGCACGTCCTTATATTTTGTGATTTTCTCCTATTATTATTATTATTATTATTATTATTATTATTACTACTACTACTATTTACTACCAATACAATTCATATTGCTATATCACTGTTATATCAGAAGCCAAAGGATGAATGGATTTTGTGGAGTTCCATTCAAAATTCTAACATGAAACAAGCTGATAACCTGCAAAACGTTCTTAGGTATACTAAAAATTTGCTACCTAAATCGGTTTCTGCTAGGATTTTTTAAAATTATTATTGCTTAAAAAAAAAACTATGTTTGTGGTTTCCCTTCCAGAAAATAAAACATTTAATGCTGCTAGTTTAAAAAGAGCAAAAACTGCACCACCAAAAATCAGCCACTGGGTGTGGCATTACAATTCTAGTGGCTCTGGAGGCTGCAAAAATAGGGCTCTCAGGCTGCGTTTTTCCACAGGTCATGGTTTCCCATCCCTTTCCAAGGTCATACTATAATATGAAAAGGCTAAACCACAGGCAAATGTATATCCTAGAAAAGCTTCTAGTGGTCATCTCTTAGCAGCTGATCCTCGCCCCCTCCCCCCCCCCCCCCCAATGCTAGGAAACCAACGAATCACAGAAATGGAATCACCTTGTATCCAATGTGATCCTTAATGCTGACAGGTACCCCGTACAATGCACCCTTCTCCTGCTTTTTCAGTTCCTGAAGAAGCAGCTCACATTCTGGAATAAAATGGCGCACACAGTTCACCTCCCTGGTGAGCATTAAAGCCTTTTTAGGAAAAAAGTAGAGAGACAAGGTGGGGAATTAATTAAAAGTGGAACAGTGTGCTTGCCTCTGTTAATAACTTCCCACTTCCTATCCACGATCCCTAGAAAAAAACTCCCCCATTTCTACTGCCTCACTTCCATCAATGTCTTATGTCTCTGATCTTCGCCAAGATCGATCTTGCCCCCCAACTATTCTTATTTCTGTGTGGGGTAAAAGACAAACCAGACTTTCCAATCAGCATTCATTTCTAAAAAATGGAGCAAGTATTCCTCCCCCTCCCCCCATGGGAATGTAGTGAAGGAGCAAATGCAAAATGCCATGGCACCACGATCCCATTAGAGGGTGTACACTGACCTCCAAAAGCTTTCCTTTCCTTTTTCTTCTAAATTTGTATTGCTTTTATTCTGTAAAAAGTTCTTCAATAAAAAATAATTTAAAAAAAAGATTGTTGTTCATTCATTAAGTCATGTCCGACTCTTCGTGACCCCATGAACCATATTGCACCAGGCCTTCCTATCTTTCACTGCCTCCCTGAGTTTGCTCAATTTCTATAGATAAGAGAAGGAATTAATGTTCTGGCAAAGCTGTTTTATTAAGAAAGTAGATTATCAAGAAATTCAAGAGGCTATACCTTGAGAGATAATACTAGTTCTGGAAATCAAGTACACAAAATAAAAGAAAATGAACTGGAGCAAAATTTAAGTTATTCTAACTGCATCGTACAGTGTTCTGCGATACACACACACACACACACACACACACACACACACACACACATTTTTTGGTAGGGATTAGTTAAGTAAGGGACTGGCAAGGCTGATGGGCATGTCTGGAATTTGGAAAGCACATTGTGGACATTTTCACCAAATGACAGCCATAGCCAGCCTTCTGTGGCAAGTCAGAAAGCACCCATTCTCTCTAAGGGAAATGAATGTAGTTTATGTCCACAGCATTTCTAGTCCCACTTGACAAGCCCAGGTTACTTTTGTCTTTTTTTTTAGGTAGGAGGATACCTAGAAACAAAGCCGTGCACCATTCTTTCCTAAGAATGCCCATGGGGCTTGCCTGAATTCCAAAAGCATTCTTGTTAATAGATGTGCTACTAGGGAATCTGTTGCCACTCCCACCCTCGCCCCATGGTCCATATGGCCCCAACCATGCTGTTTCCAACTATGCTCACCTTTTCCATATAGGTGGAAAGGACAATATCTGGAGACAAAGTGTCTTCCTTCAGCTTCTTAACCAGCTCTACCAGAGGCAGAGAAAGGATGTCATCAGTTGGTACCCTAGGGCTCTGTAAGGAAAGGGCACAGTACAGCAATTCCCAGTTTGACAGAGCAGGTGCACAGCGTTTTTTTGGGGGGGGGGGCTAACTTTGGTTGTTGAGTGGCAAGCCAGCAATCATGCATTTAACCATTTCCCCCTCCCATCCTATTAATGTTACCATTGAGTATAATTTTGGATGGGTCTGGGTGTTGCCCCAAAGTTTTCACAGGTCACATCAGGCCCTTGGAGCCCCAGGTTCTGCACCTCTGCTATAGCGTGTAGGTGCTGCCAGTCATTTGGGAGACTTTTCTGTTCTACTTGACCCAAACTTTTATTTTGTGCCTACTAAGATGATAAACCGAAGAAGTGACAGTAGCAAACCACAGATGGATCCATCTTCCCACCCCAAAGAACCAGACTAAGTTATGGTGAGGCTCCTTTCCATTCAACTTCTGTCCCCGGCTCTTGTGGGCAGCCAAGCTGACATTTGAAGCAGTAGCAACCCTTTTGGTTAAAGTTGTATTTAAAAATAAAGTTCATCCCATGAAAACTTTCAGAAGTTCTTCTCCTCCATGTGTAGTCATGAAATATCCTTCAGCATTACTTAAAAGAGGGATAGTGACCAAACCCAACCTTATTGACAAGAGCCAAACAACAGGGAAATACCAAAAATCGAAATTTAGATGTATTAGATATTCATCTGAAATTGTTTACTGAAATTCTATCTTATCAATAACCTATTATTCCAACTCCTGTAAACTCCTGAAATCTGCAGGAAAAATATATCTAAATACATATGCACTTACATAAACATTGAGTTACATTTATTTATACAGTAAGTATAATAAGTGTAATAAGTACTTATATAATAACAGAAACATTTAGGAAATAGGTACCTGGAGTTTAAATGCCTGCACTGATTCTTCCATTTGTACCAAGCCATGATTCCTTTCCCTTCTTGTTTCTTCTATTTGTTTTTTAAGCTTTTTCTGGCCTAACCATTTCAGTACCAAATAAGTTGCAAATGAACCGCAGGTCAGGGCCACAACCACATGGAGATGGATTTTATCCTGAGGCCAGGATTGGTTCAACCATTCTTGGATTGTGGTAGAAGCTCCTTGCAACATTCTGGAACCAGACCTATGGGCAATCTTTGGAGACTCTGAAAAGTAGTGGAAAGCTAACATGAAGTCCAACTGAGTTCATTACAGAAAGATATACAGCATTGGCTTCTTCAAGTCCTAACACATTATAAGAAATATTCTGTCCATGTTCCATTATAGCATTCCCATCCTTGCAAATATGCTAAAGTATTTCAGGAGGATGCAGAACTTCTCCCCACTTTGCTGACAATTGATGCCTCTGGTTAAGAGGCATGCCTTTACTGCGTATGTGTAATTTTAAACTTAGCCTGGAGCTAACCTAACCTGTGCAAAATAACAATAACTAACAAGAATAGCAAGAATATGGGTGAACTTTGGCAAGGAAAGCATAGATGCTCAAAGGTAGCCAAAAAGAAGCTGATAGCCTTCAGATAGCGCGACAGGATAAGAGGCATCAATGTGGACAAATGTAGATGCTGTGGAATTGTTGCCAAAGACAGGAGCACAATGTTTAGGAGAAGAACCATGTTTATTGCAATGACCATTGAGTGCCTGCTTTCCAAGAAAGAGGGGCCCTGAACAATAGAAAGGCAGAGATTCTTATGCCCTTTGGGGTTGAGAGGCAGGAAATCCTTGGGATCTGTTTGGTGGGTAAGTTTTGCATAGGTGCTTGACAGGGGAAAATTGGTTTATTTTTTTTTTCCTATGAGTCAAGGAATCTGTTGCAAAAGAGAATGGAATGTTGCGAAGAACAGGCACATATTCTTAATAAGAATGGAATTCCTGCAGTTTCTCACTTGTTAACAAAGGATTTCCTTATCAGGGTTGCCCCTTCTGCAAGCCCTTAAGCAGACAGGTGATGGCCCCTCCCATTGTTTCAATGTGATAGCATTAAGAGGGCTATTTCAGCAGCAGAAACATGGTCATCCTTGGGTCATGCCTTAGCTTGGGACTGATTCTGTTTTACATGTGCAAATGGGGAGGCAAGAAACAGCAGAGGGAAATGGGGGAAAGAGTTTGCAGAAGAGGCAAGGGGGAGGGGGGCAGGAAAAGAGGGAGGCAGGGGGAAGGGGGAGAGTAAAGAGTTTGCTGCAGGAGAGGCAAAGGGGGGGGGGGAGAGTTTCCAGCTTTATTTTATTATTTTCCCATCACATAGGCAAAGGAACTTTGAGCTTTATTCAGACTGGCAAACACTGATAGCTGAGAGACGTGACCAGAAATTCAGGCTAAAACTGAAATATATCAACCAACTACTTCTTCAGGGGGGAGGGGAGGAGATCAAGGAGAGAACCCAAAGACATCTTCACCTGCATCCTAGAATAAAAAGATGGTCACTGGAACAATCATGGTAAACAACTATGTTTATAGACATCCTCAGACTTCTGAGATAACTTTCCATGATTGCCTGGGCAGACCATGTTGGGCTATCCCTTTTAAGAGGATATAAAATTGTCACCAAAGAAGGACTTACTAAAGAAGTTGCTATCTCATTTTACCTGGGTGTTATCAATCACTGCTTCCTGGCTTCGTTTCACTGAGTTTGTGAGCTCACCACTTCCTTCAAAACTGATCACCTTGAAAGACCAGGATAGATTGTATGGTTAGGGAGCAGTTAGATATAAGCATGCTCAGGAGTTTGGGCTCACAGGTTTTGTCACAGTACTTGATAAAAATTGTATGAATTATGAATTCAACTCAAACCTGTACTCTAGAATCTCACTTTGGATTTGAATTTCTGAATAAATCATAACACTGAGTACACACCTATGAAGGTCACCATGAGCTTCTACTTTCAGCTTCTACTTTTAGAACTTACCCTTCACAACGTTGAATGGAATTATATATAAAATTCCAAATGCGGCCACACCATAGATCTTCCATTCCTTGTTAAATAATACCTAGCATGGGATTTATCTTTTTAAAATTCGAATTAGTTGCAGCAGTAGGTTAATACTGCATGCAGTCAGATAGACAAGCATGTTTTTTGGGTTTTCTTACATATCTACTGATTTGGGTTCTATTTTTTGTGGATGTCTGTACTGTTTCTTTTTGTTTCGTTTTTGTGCCTTCGATCTCCATAACTTCATGATATTACGAAAAAAAAATCTTTCTAGCAGTTGACCAAAAAAAGTTTGTTGTTGTTGTTCAGTCGTTTGGATGAATATTATTTTAGAAAAGAAAAGTCACATTTTCAATGCTTTGGAGTATTTTAAGTAACATTTTGATTGTTCCTCAAGCTATCTTGGGAGGGGGAGTTAGAATGTACACCTTTTGTCCATGCAATCCCATTCAAGTCCTTCTGAGTTTAGTAAGACTGAACATCCAGAAAGTACATAAAGGATTACAATCCAAATAAGTGAACAATTCTTTCTCACCTTTCAGGTGATTTGTGAACATGAAAAATCATAACACATCTTAACAGGTTTGCTTGCTTTCTGGATAAATCACCATTGTAAAAAAATATTGCTGGAACATTTCATTACAATGAAATTAGCGATCTGGTTTATACACCTATGCAGCTAAGATTTGCCATGGATAAATGTAATTCAAACTATCTTTTTCCAAGCACACAATGATAATATATTTCTATTTTTATTAGAGGCAGAACATATTAGAAAACAATTACATTCTTTCTTACAACCACCCTACCCTTTCCTTCAACTCAACGACATAACTTATTTATATCTTCTCCCCTTGACATGTTGAACAAGACTTGGACAGAGGACCACATTCCATTGGTCCATTTCTTGTACTTCCAAAAGGGACAAATCTTCTTACAAATTTGCTTCCTATGTTTTTTAAGCATGCTGTGTCATGAATTTTCAGGAGACTTCTCAAACGTCTACTTGTAATTGGAGAATAGTGGATAAATTAAGCTATTTGCTTTCTGAGGGCATGAAGGCACAAACCTGGATATCTGAGCTCTAAATTCAGTGCCTGCTGAAGACATACCTTTGGGAATGCTCTCTCCCTGAGCTTCATTCAAGCAAAGTATACATCCTTACTTGCATGGTACATCCTCAAATACCCTATTGCATTGGTATCATGTTTTATATGATACACTGGCTTCTGGGGGTTTGTATTGCCCACTTTGGTGGTCCCATTATTCCTATATCAGCCATCTATTGTCCTCACATTACCTTGTTCATAAAAGGTTTGCCCTTCTGATGTAACTAAAGTAGTTGATTACTGCTCCTTTAGGTAAGACACTGTATACTTCATTAAAGCTTGTTATAATCAATATTGGAATTGTTTCCCCAGGTTGAAAAGTAATTGCACTAACTGTATCCCACAGCATGGAAAGTCCAAGACCATTTCTGATCTGATCATTGTATTGGAGGAGTTATTGGGCTTGCAAGAAAAGCATTTGTTGTTGGTATAGGGGTACCATTACCAGACTTCTGGCAGAAGGAAGACATGTCCTCCTGTTTATCCTCATGTTTTCTGTCCAGCAAGCATAGCCTTAAAATCAAATATTGTCCAGCTTTTTGAGCATCTCTTCCTGAGTAGCTTTTCTCCATACCTCAGCACTTCCCTAGTAAGTGCTAACCCCAAGTTAACAAGCTCAGCTCTGTGACCTTGATTAATTCATTAGCTCCCTCTGGGGGCTTTCCCTGCTGCCTGAAATTGACAAGACCTTAATCAGTTACATGCTGAAGGCTTTTGCCTCCTAACCACTCTAACACATTCCTGTGATTGGAAAACCAGTCTTTCTGCTGCTGGAAAAAGTAATTTCATGTACATGTAGGCTTAATTACATTGAAGATATGAGAATCTTCACCCCTATGCCGACCTCTTACTTCTCTTCCTTTCTGCTTTTTGTTCAATAGTCTTAGCAATTTTCTATCAGCTATTTCCATAACATGATCAACAACAGTGAGATATAAAATTATAGGTGACCATGTAAATCCTAAAGCTGCTCAATCCCTAAATAATATTTCATAAGGGCTATACCATATTCCTTCCCTGGGGAAAATTGAATAGCAGCCAAAATAGTTTGTAAGTATAGTGGCCACATAATAAAGAAGCACAGCGTAACCTTTATGAGCTTCCTTCAGGATTGCATTCATGAGATCAATTTGACCAGCACTCAGTGGGTTATATAAAATATGTAGTTGTCTATGAACTTGTAATGAATCACAAAGCTGAGCTGGAACATCTGAAACAAAGGCACAACACTTGGAATACCCCAAATCTACAAAAGTTTTCCTGATATAGTTTCTGCAGCAATGCATCATTTGGTGGGAAAAGCTTCTATCCAACCAGAAAATTCATTGACTATAGCTAAAAATGATTGCTACCTTAAGATGTTTGGGGTAGTTCGTCAATATAATCCAAATATACCACACTTCATGATCCCTTTAACCTATGTCCTTATTAGGAAATATTGGGAGTATGGTATTCTCTCTTGTGCTGCAGTGTCAGCCCCACTAGATAGATCAGACCCAGAAATCAACTTCACAGGAAGGCTAAAGCTACTTTTATCGAGATTGGCTATAGTAACAGAATCTTGTAAGTCTGATTGTGCCGTGCCTCCTCCCCTTATACTCCAGTGAACTGGGAAGCTGTCCGTCAGAGCCACTTTTGAATGTTATCTTGTTGCTCCAAACTTAAAAAAATCTTTCAGCCCTTTTGCCTAGACAAACATTCTTGCATAATCAAGGTCATATTTCTTTACATGCAGGCAAAAGGTATAATTTTGTACTATTCACTGGACCATTTTCCTCCTCCTGGGCCAGTCAGCAGTCTGCTCAACTTTATGAAGAATCTTCTGTACTCCCTCATGGGCCATATTATGAATATCCAAAATCAACTGTTCTTGTTCTCCTAAAGAATGTAGATCAATCACTTTAATGACTTGGGTTCCAGTAGATTCCGCTTCATTCATTCATTCATAGATTGATATTTGTAGATAAATATCTATGTTAGAATGGGCCTTAATTCAATATATGCATAAAGCAGGAATCTTTAGTGTAAGTTGATATAACTGCTTCCATAGAGTAATATACATTACAGATGTATTGGAAGTATTTAACCAACCATCTGCCGAGTAATGCATGTAAAACTTTAAACCCTTCTGGCAATATTCATTGTTGGTAATTAAATAGAGCTCAGGCTCTTCACGCTCAGCATCATCTTCCAATGCCTTCAGACATGCAGTTACTTCAGAGGGACCCAATACTCCACCCAAGGTACAGCAAGCAGAATGAATAGCTACCCATGAGGATAATCTCTTTCCTTCAACATATCTGCTGCTGCCATCAGTAAACCATATATTGTGCTCTGGAGAAAGGGATTCAGACAGAAAGCAATCTCCTTTTCCCAGTCTCTCAAAGCACAATCATGACCTCTATTCTGTTCTAAAGTGCTTTTACACAACAAATCTGGTTATTGCACCATCTCTATGGTAACCTTTTTCCACATTAAACAAAGCATCTGTGGAACCACCTGACCATTAGTCAACAATGCACTGTTTTGCCTTATAAAAGTTACATAAGAGAGAAGTGCCAGCTCTGCAAAATAACTGGAGCACTTCCAACATCTCAAAAGTTTGCAGCAGCAGCACATGATTTTTCACAAGGTGTATATATTTCTTTTCTGGACCAGCAAATTCTCAGGAGTCACGAGCTACAGGCTTTCTGTCATCATTCTTCTGAAATACAAATGCACCTGGAGGTTCAAGACCAAATCTAGTTTGTATGTAAAATATCTTGGTGGGGTGGTCAGGTAATCTGGGCTCCTGCTAGCTAACATTTTCAAAGTGTCAAGAGTCTGTTGGTGCTAATCAGTCCATTCCCATTTGGCATTTTTAAAGCGTTTCCACATTTTTCTAGTAACGTCAGCAAAGTTAGGAATGTGATTACATATGAAATTAAAAGCCTGGTGGTGCTTGTAACTGCTTCACATTCCTAAGGGTAGGGTTGGCACACAAGCACACAAGTTGGTTACAAGCACCTGGTGGTGCTTGTAACTGCTTCACATTCCTAAGGGTAGGGTTGGCACACAAAGCCTCAATTTTATCTAAGTCAATTTTCTTTCCCCTGGTTCTAGTGTTAAGCCCAAATCTTTAACTTTTTTGCTTTACTAACTGTGCTTTACCAAATTAACATTAAATGTGGTGTCTTTGACAAGAATCAGTACCTTCAAAGTCCTATAAAATATTTGTTAAGTGTTTTCAAATACTAATGTACTATCCACATAAAACAGAAACTTTTGTCCGTCTTCTGGGTCTGGAGAGTCTAACTTTTCTGTCAAATAATGGTGGGATATGGGTGGAGCATAGTGAAAACCTGGCCAGAAGGGGCTATTAAAGGGACTGTTTGCTTGTACTAGAACTTCTTCTAACAACTTCTTCTAACAAGTTTTTATTGTCTCTCCAATACCTGTGCTTCTTTAGGGTAGGGGTATTGTTTCTGAGGAGGAACAAATGGCCTAACAATTTCGACTTGCAGAGATACACATTTTCCATAATCATATTTATGAGTCTGGTGTACTCCTGGCATCAAGTCTGGCCAATAATCCACAATTTTGGCTGTTTCTTTACATACTGCATTTACAAATCTTGTACCATCTTAAAGCTTCCAAAACATAAGAGAAAAAGGATTAAACCACATCCAAGATTCAATAAAAGAAGGCATGTCTTCCATGTACTTACAGTTAATAACATAGTTTTAAAATGTACTAAACCAACTTTATTAGTGGGTACCTGTTCTCTGATACCCAGCTGCACTGCAGTTCTGGAATCACAGCCAGCTGTAGTAAGTGTATGGACTTGCCCTGGACTCCTTCTGCAAGAGGAAGCCTTGAAATGTTAGTTTCAGCTCCTGAGCCAAGTAAGGACATTTATGGATTCCTGCTACAAGAACATTGCTGTCGATGGAGGTCTTTTTCAAATTTCCCCAAATACCACTGAGGTCACTGAGACCTCAGATATTTTGCAGTAGGGTTTCCCTTATCTTCCTAAGGAAGGACAGATACCTGGCTAATAGCAGCTTGTACCACGTCCCTAAATTACTTTTTTTTTAATAGTAATTTTATTAAACATTACAATTAAAAAGATAAAAATACAAAGAAACATAAAATAAAAAGAAAAAATAGAAAGTGCAGAAAATAAATAAAATAAATCCCAATGCTTTAAAACTTGTCATTCCAAAGGCTCCTAATAGCTGAAAAGCAGTTAACAAGCAATTTTAAAAAATGATTAGAAAAGGAAGCATGCAAACCCTGTGTCCATAAAGGCAACAACTGTGGTTTGGGTAAAGAAAACAGCTCAGTACAGTGTTTCTCAACCTTGGCAACTTTAAGATGTCTGGACTTCAACTCCTAGCTTGAGAAACACTGGCTTAGTGTATTAAATGTATTAAGCTAACTTGTAATGTAATATAACAAGCAGTTCTTAAAAAGGGAGGTTACTCAAAACTCTTGCAGCCAGCTACATCCTAGGAAGCAGGCCAAAGAATACAATTTGCCAATTCCAACTCTTAGGGAGGGAGAGAGGGGGATGGAGGGTATGGAGGAAAATATGTCGCTTTTAAAGTTTTCAAGAACAACTTTTTTGCCAGATTTTCTACTGCAAACAATAAGAGTGTTCCTTATACCCCTAGATTTTAACATACGTTTTAACAATGAATCATGAAGACCATATCACAAAAACAAAGACAATAACAAGACTACCTACCCATGCCCCATATTCTCAACATATCAGCTGTTCCCCTCTCTGGAGTTGCAAAGTTATTTATCAAGACATATCTACAGTAGGCCGCTTTTTTTCTCATGTTCCTGAGTCACTCAGTGCAGTGAATTTCCACATTTCTTGTATTCAAAACTTGCAATGGCAAGACTCATCCTTCATTCAGGTTCCTCAGCACCACTGGGAGCTTTTTACTGGATCCTAGCAGATCTCAGGAGAATTCCAGCAGGTTTCAAGAGGATTTCACCTTCTAGCATTTTGTCACTGCGCCCTTGGTTCCGTAATCCTTCCAGTTCCACCCTTTAGAACAGGGTTCCTCAACCCCAGCATGGGTGGCTGGGGAATTCTGGAAGTTGAAGTCCACACATCTTCAAGTCGCCAAAGTTGAGGAACCCTGCTTTAGAATCTCTGATCTTTGTCAAAAAGAGATTCCACATAAAGGAACGTTGACCTGGTATGCCAACCCAACCAAGTCAAGGATAGGGTTCTGACAATAGCAGCCTTTCTAACAACCCCCCAGTTCAGACACAGAAACATTCAGTCCTGTGAAGGCTGAGCCACCCCTCAAGTGTCTTCCCTCGTCCCACCAAACACTGATTCCTTGGGTTGCCTGTTGTGCAGGGCAGCCAAGCCACCCCCGGTTGCTCTGTCATGGTCAGGGGGGCAATAAAAATCACTACAGGCAGTAAACAGGCAGGCATCCAGCCAAGGAAAACCAGTGCAGTCCAGGAATTATACTAGAAGATACTTTGTGTGCAAGACTGAGGAAGTCAGCAGATGGCTGCTAAAGAATCAGCTGCCGAAACCACCCTTTCCAGGCTGGAAAAGGCATGTTTGCTCTTTAAAGCACTGTTTGTATCTTTTCTAAAAATGCTTCCTTTCCTTTCAGGTGCACTTACTCCCTTTGCAAGGTAGTGATCACCAAGCTCTGTTAAGCTACGCATGATGTTCTCCACCATTTATGTCACCAGAGGTCTCTCCTCCACTGTAGAATCAGGAATCTTTTTATGCAAAACCAGAGCAAAGTCAGCGAACAACACCTAACAATATCTGGAGACTGCTGGTAGATTTTAAGCAATAAATCTTAACAATATAAGCATCCCATATTTACTCCCTCAATCAGATCATATATTGGGGCGGGGCAGGGAAGGGGGGGGAATCTTCTTGTCATGATGGCCAGGGAGAAAAGGGCATGGAAATTAGAGTGCTCTCTGAGATTAACCTCAGTGGAGTGGAAGATAGGACTTCAAACTTTTCTTCCCTCCAGCTCTCTTTTATAGAAATGCTGGATTATCTCAGCTTTTTTACCTCTTCAGCATAATTCACCTATTTTTAATGGTTATTCATCTAGTAATCTGGTTAGTCATTAAGATATTCTTTGTTGTGACTGTAGAGTAATGGTAGGGAGTACAAACATAACATGACCAAAATTCTCTATCCCTTTATATCTTGGCTTGGAATGTCTTGTTTTGTTTATTTATTCAAAACATTTATACAGTCATCCATCTTATGCCCAACTCTAGGCGGCTCCCAACCAACAGTTAAAACAGCATCATTGTACAATTAATATATACATATATCTGTTAAAACCACCCATAGTAAAAACCTGGCACCATAATATATTTTTATTTATTTAAATAAATAATTATTTAAATAAATATTTTATTGGGTTTGGATATATTCTTGCACTATAATTATTCATACATTTCAGGTTTCTTCTCCAGTGAGCGCAACTTTTCAATTCTTTAGTGTCTAGTTGTTAGCTCATCCTAAAGCACAGGACTAGTCTCTCAGCTGTAAGAAGGGCACAGAGAATACATTACAGTTGCTACAGAACCTGCATTATAACATAATGTAACACTGTACATTACATTATAATGTAAGAGCAACTAAAGTCAAAAAGGCTTTAGTCTGCATTCAGCCCCTATCTTCTTTTTCCTATGTTACACAATTGCTGAAAATTGATGCCATAGTTTACTGTCATTCTGAAGTGAGAAATACACAAAAACAGAATTGTAAACCTAATATATGATAAAGGCACTCTCAAGCCAAGCTCAACATCTAGTGACTACATGGATTCAACCATGCAGTTCTTTGGACCAGTACATAATTAGTTTTCCATTGCTTTTTTCTAGGATTTTTTTTAAACTTCCCAGTCTAGCCCAAAGCCCTAATATTCTTTGGTGGTGTCCCAGGCAAATGCTAACCAGGATCAACCCTGCTTAGCCACCAAGCCCAGACAAATTTGGCCAGGTTTAGCACCTATTGAGGCCAACCTAAAATAGATAAAAGCCCACTTTTAAAAAATGAAAAAGAACCAAATTCCCTTCTAAACCCAAGGAAAAGCCACCCACATTACATGTTCCACACTGCAACAGTGCCCACCTATTTCAACCCTTGCCCTCCTCAAATATGCTAAATACTGGCCCAGCTTTCAAAAGATAGTTCACCCTTTGGTAGAAGTTCAAACAATAGTAAAGGACATTCTTCCCCACACATAACACAGGGAAACAAAAATCACATATTTCAACTATCTTCTGTAAACCAGCAAGATTCTCAGATACTTATCTCCTTTCACCCTTTACAAGGTTACCTTTCAGTAGAAGAGTCCAGCAAAGACAACAGCATGTCTTACATTCCCAGGCTAATAAAACTGTGGCTGGAGCCAAGCAAATTTAATAGTTTGACCACACCCAGTTCTCTAAAAGGAGCCAATTGAACTATGCTTAGATAAGGTCTTAACCATCAGATATTCTGCTATCAGTGTCTTGCTACATATTCCAAACAGGGGTGGGTGGCTGGGTGTGTGTGTGTATTCTCCACACAGTACAGCACCAAAACATCAAAGGGGAAAAAAGAATACGTAGAACAATACAAAGGAAGAGGAAATTAAAAAGGAAAAAAAGCACACAATTTGAGAGGATATAGAAAAATCTTCAGGAGAGACACAATTATTTTAACAATCTCTATCTGATATTCCTCTCCCCAGAAAAACATTTGTATAAACAAATGTAATCGCTTAGGAAAGTTTTTTTTTTAGTTATAGAACAAGTTCCTTTCATAGAGAATAAGGAACTGTAATGTATGCTAAGCTAAGATAGGCTCATACACATGAAAATTTTTAAATTGAAGCTACACTTTCCCTTTTAATGCAATATATTAGATTTAATGAAATCCATACAAACTTACCTGTTTCTTGCCTGCTCACCCATTAGAAATTGAAGTAAAGGAAGCCAATCACAACAAATGGAGCTGCATTTATTTGGTCAGCTTGTAAATGTTGGTCTGTTGTCATTTCAATGCATCTCACATTAGAAATAAGCTAGATTCTAGTAGTTGTTGACTGGTGGGAAGACATGGTAGTAAATCCTTCTTGAGAGAATTGGCTGTATTTTTGGGGCTTCCAGGATATCATTAGCTGGAGCTCTGGGTATATTATGAGAGACATGACAAATCTGTTTATGAATTTACCAAAGGTTCAGGAAGTACACTCAGAGGCTGAATTACAACCAGAAATCTCTGATTCTGGGAAATACAAACATTGGAGGCCTACAATCCATTCTTCTAGTAGTTTAACCCCAAGTAATTTGTTATCAAACGCAATTTCAGACTGCAGCCTAATTTCATTCTAGTAGAAGCTCCAGATCTGATCGGTTACACCAGCGTTTCTCACCCTTGGCAACTTTAAGATACGTGGGCTTCAGCTCCCAGAATTCTGCAGCCAGCTTCTAGTAGAATGAAATGAAGTGCTGCAGAGCATCTACAGTATTCTAAACACAGCTCAAGTTAGAGAGCAGCAATTTTGAATTAAACTTGGGAAATTGGGATGGGGTATGCCTTTGCAATGGGCTGGGAGTAAGGTGATGCCATCTGTTCTGTTCTCAAGAGACAATGAGTCACCCATACTAACAATGGGCCAAGCAGAATGTGTGGATCTGCCCCAAGGTTAAAGTTGGACTAGTTGTGCATGGAAAAGTCTTTTATATGTGGCTGGTTCAAACACTTATCATGGGAAGTAACTACAAGCAAGGGCCCCAAGCCCATTTGTTTGTACCAAAATCTGTTAAGGACAATCAAAAGGCTGTTTTTCTATGCTTCCCACCCCCCACCCACTTTAATTGTACAAAGTAGGGAAGGATAATTATGCACTTACTTTCATCTGCTAAGGCTTCTTTCCTGAATTATTGGTAAGTCTAATGCATGAGTTCTTCCTTTGTGTGAAGGAATTCATTCAGTCTCACTGTGTCAGACCATAAATCACCTGGCATCTGGAAGTCAATTAGGTTTTCAAAGCAGCATAGTAGTCAAAAAAGGAAAAAAAATGATACTCCAGATAGGATATTCCAGAGAGGGATACACAAAGAATCATCATCTTAATTTCAGGAGACCAGTTGATGTTGCCAGACCTAGTTATGGGAAGATGGGCTGAACCTAAGAGCTTTGTTTTGTGGTCAAGTTTGTAGGAGCTCAGAACACACTACCTAACTTTTCCCCTCCTACTACCAGCTGTCTACAATTAAGCAGTTGCTGAGAGTCCAGTGCCTCTGCCAATCCAGTAACTGAGGCTTTAGAAAGCAATTTCATTTCCTTCTTTGCAGGCTATCCCTCTTCCTAAAAGCAGCCAAACTGTTTCTAACAATAGGAATGAAAAGAAATGATAAATGCAAAAATTCATTGCATTTTCAAAGTCTAACCAACAAGATTCTTTTATGCTCCTTTGCCCTTTGATGTTTTTAGCATGCTCAGAACTGCCCTTCTCTTATGTGCATTAAGAAAATGTTTAATACAAACATGAACCTTAACAACCATTATCTGGTTGTGAAATGTGATATTACTTCATAGTGTCAGAAAAATATTATTTCTAAACACTGGCTTTCTCAGTTAAGCCAGTGCTGGTGAGAGAATGCTGATATGAAGATGAATCAGGAAACTGCAGGAAAGCTGATTCTGATTGATTCATTCATTCATTCATTCTCTCTCTCTCTCTCTCTCTCTCTCTCTCTTCAAAGCAACTATATTTAACTTTGGCCTTTATATCAAGTGGCAGGGAGGGTATTAAAGAAAAAGAAATGGAGGGCACTTCACACCATTAGTTTTTTCATTCTCAAAACCTTCAGAAGCAGTTTGGCAGTGATCCACATTTGCAGCATATTGTTGAAAAAGAGAAAAATCACTGGCAAGTGACTGGTGGTCACATAGCCTGCAGCAACAAGAGTATTCTCATTCCCACTCCATTCAAATGAAGGAAAGAAAAGTAAAAAGAAAAAGAAGGACAAACGTGTGCTTTGCACACAGTTTGTTCCTTACAGAGAAGCAGTGGGAAATTGATAGAATTGTTGAGCAGAGTGCAGCAAAAGACCCATAAACCTTGCTCTCAGGAAAAATACACATCAGCATGAGAGCTTGCAAGTAGCAATGTCCATATCCTGAACTCCAAAGAAACTCCAGTCAGAAAATATAAGCTAACTGGTCTTTATTGATAAAAATGCAAAAACTTCATAAAATACAAGTTGCATACAAAAGATAGGATATAACAAAAACTTCTTCTCATATTAGCTTCCAAGACTTATCACTGCAAAGCCTCTAGCTAAAAACACTCTCAGAGAAGAGGTTCACTACTTAGTTACTTGTTAAGACTACATAACCTATAAACCTACATGGTTAACTGTAAGACTAAAAAAACACACACATACACACTGGACAGGTTGGGCATTGTAACCCTCCCTTATAGTGCCAGTTGAAAAAAACACTCCTACTGAATAATTAACACGCATACACAATTTCAGTAGGCGGCAGTAGACAAAATCATAATAACATCACAAGATACTTTGTTATCTCAACACTTGTTTTGTAAAGCTAACAGGATTAACTTTCTTCCCATGAGAAAATCCTGATAAGAATCTTGTCAATGGACTACTGAGGAGGATCTGCCACACCACAAAACCATCATTCCCTTTACAAGAATGGAAACTCAGAAGCTGGGAGGAGACAGGAGTTCTACAGAATCCCAGCCTCTAAAGGAACAAACAAACACATCAGCTCTCCAACACTGTTGATGTTATTGCTATCAGAGACATGCAGAGCTGCTTTCAAACTCAGGAAGAACCCTTCAGAGAAAGTGTGACAAACTGAGAAACTGATAGGCATGTGTAATGGGATGTATCTACGAGGAGGAGAGTGATGTGGGAGATCAAAGCTATCAGGAAGGAGGGGGGAGGAGGCAACACAATCCACAGGGGGAGCATAAGAAGAGAAAGAGATTCAGGATAGCCACTCCCTAGAATCTCCCAGGGTATACCCACTAGTTGCTGTGGTATAGATTTAGTTTGGCAAGATTCTGTCTATAAGGTATAAGCAAATAAAGGAACTGTACTAGACTAGACTGTTTCATCGTTGTTCTTGGGCTTGGCCTGACATCATGCCATCTAATTCTAAAGAGGGTCTCTGCTTAACAACCACAATTGGGACTGGAATTTAGGTTGCTAAGTGACACGGTTGTTAAGCGAATCATAACGTGACTGGACCCAATTTTACAATCTTTTTTGCAGTGGTCATTAAGTGAATCACATGGTTGTGAAGTGATTCACATGGCTCCTCATTGACTTTGCTTGCCAGAAGCTGGCTGGGAAGGTTGCAAATGGCAATCACGTGATCCCAGGACACTGCAACCGTCGTAAGTGCACGCTGGTTGCCAAGCGCCCAGATTGCAATCACGTGAACATGGGGGCGCTGCGATGGTTGTAACTTCGGGCACCAGTTGTAAGTAACATTTTTAGCACCGTCATAACTTTGAACAGTCGCTAAACAAATGGTTGTTAAGTGAGTACTACATGTATTATGTTTTGGGAAGGACTATTAAGTTATATTCATAACCGACAAAAATACTCAAATTCTACCTAAAAACAAGTTGTACTGTAGATTTTTTTAAAAAATAGAATTTAAAAGAACATGGCAATACACACCACACATATTAATCACACTATTCCCAATATGGATAAGCCACATTATGCAGAGCATAGAAAAGAGGAATAAAAAGTAATTAAAGGTATGACATAAGGGAACAGCTAAATAGAATTTACATTAACATAATTTACTATACCTCTGCATACCTTTCTATTCTTTCAAGCCATCCTTGCTTTCCCCATATTCATACACTGCTTCAAACTCTGTCTTTTGTTCATTTTCTCTGCCTCTTTTAATTTTAACCACTCTTCATTCTCTTTGACTTATATTCTTTACAACTATATTTTTCTCTATATACACACTGAAACTTTTCTCCTCACTTGGCCAATAAAGTAATCTATCTATTTTTTTTTTCCCTATCCTTCTACAGCCTCTTTTACTTCATCACTGCACCAAATACCCTTTTCCAAACTTCCTTTAGCATAATGCCACAACCTTCTGCGACATTCTGTAGTATTATTTTTTTAACACTGTTTCAGGCTCTTCCACATCTTCTTTCCTTATGTCTACTTTCCATTCATTCTTATGGGAGTTTAGTCTATCTTGCAATGTTTTTTCATACAGGACTAACACTTTCTTTTCTTGCAATCATTTTCCTTTCACTATGATTTTTTCACTTCTTCTGTTTCCATTTTTTCCCTCCAAGATCCATTCTTGGCACCACCAGATAAAATCCCTGAAATACATCTTTTTATATTTTGGCAATCCTTATGTTTCTAGAAAACGATGTTAAGCCTGTAAATTTCCTTCTATTTTTAGCCACTGTATGTGTTTCTCATGCTAGCTAATGTGAGGGATGACATTTCAGTTTTGCAAATTATTTTACATTCAAAGTAACTGGGTGGTGTCTATTACCTCAGTGAATTCCCAGATCACTGGACTGATTTTAAATTTTAAATTTTCCCAGATTCATCTCCTGAGGTTTCCAGAAAAGGATTTTATTGCACAATCAGTTTATCTCATTCACAGAATTTTACAGTACACAATTTCCAGACATTATCATTTTCCATTTGTAGTTCTTTCAAATTTTCCCAATACTTCTTCCATGCATGAAGGAAGGAATAACAGAATAATGGTATGGTATCTTTGAACTGATAGCATCAGTTCAAAGTTGTCTGTCTGAAAGAGCCTGTTGTCCATGTGTTTTATTTAGCCCTAATTACAGAACATTACCAAAAGTTCTGTACTTTCCAAACCATATCTTATCCTATTCTCTCCATATCTTGTGTCATTGAACATTGGTGAAAATATAATCGAGCTAACCCAGCAATAAACCACATAAGTCAATTATAAAGTTTATTTAGAAGGGTCAACGTTTCTTGCAGGCTTCTTTCTAACAGACTCATATTTTTCTCCTTCCCCTTCTCTCATGGGAAGCTCTCTCCACTTCTTTCATGAACCGAAGACACAACTCTTCTTGCCATGGCAAAGCCACACACTGGACTGCTACAGGGAGCCCAACAGCATCTTCCACAGCCTATAGGAGAAACACAAACAGTAAGACATTACTCAATGTATTCAGGAGGCTTCTCAACTGCATGTCAACCCTTGAATTCAATGTGACTTGAGGCTTACTGGAAAATAAGCAGATCTACCTTCCTCTGTCTTATGGGAGATACAGATTCATCATCCATCCATAACCAGTTGGCAGGTGAATACATGCTTACAAGGGCTATACTATTAGAAATTTTGAGGTATATAACACAGGGTTGCCCATAAAACATAGATCCCAATGCTAAAGAATTCTAATAATCCTGGATGTTGCAGCAAGATCAAGAATATATACCCTAGTTTTGCCAAGAGTGACTAGGAACTAGTTCCTAGTCACTCTTGGCTGACCATGAAAAAAACAAAGCAGAGTTAGTATTTATATACCTCCAGAAAATCCTAGAAAGTAAAAACAACAACAGCAACAACAACAACAACCTGGGAGAAGGAAATGGCAAACTGCTTATTGCTGCCAAGGATGGATGGATGGATGGATGGATCTTTATTGCAATCATCAACCAGAAAAATAGAAGAAAAAAGAAAAATGCCCATACGGGAACAATTTTTCTTTTATTATAAAATAAAGTTTAGCAACTTTTAAATCATTGTATCATTTGAATCTGATAATAAGTAATTTACATGTCTGCTAATCCAGGATAGACTTTTATAAAGGGTCAGATAAAGATAACAAAAATTTCTATAATATTTGCAATATAACCATTATATGGAATGTTGTTTCCAAATATTGGCACTACCCAAGTAGTAATGCTCAACATAAAGAACTTTTATGTATTTTCCAGCATTGCCATGTGCAGGGCATCAAATCAGGCTATGTTTAACAGTTTGCATTTTGACATGGTTTTCCTATTTAAATATCTTGGTGGCCCCATGTAGGTTGAGTGCCCAAAAAATATGTACTGGGCACATGATTTCTACTTGCGGGTCCATATCATACATTCTTTCTCTAAGCGCTATCCTAACCTGTTTGTATCCCATTTGTTTTAGAAAGGCTACGACATGCAGCCTGCCAAGCAGCATTGTTCAGCCCACCAGCATTTTTTAAAAAGTAGCAAATTCACCACCACCACCACCACATTGAAAGATGTACTACCAAGCGCTTCCAAGCCTCACTGCTCCGCTAGCTGCCAAACAGCTGATTCCACACCAGGTATTCCTTTGTGGCCCGCAATGATTGTTAATTTATCAATGTGACTCTTTCCTCTTGACAAACTGTGCAGGCCTGAGCTAGAGGCATACCATAAAGGCATAACTTCCTCTCCAATGAGTATTTCCCACAGCAAGAAATTCTCAAATGCAAATCCAGTCTGGCAATATTATTGCCAAGAAGCAGCCATGGTGATGTCAATGAAGTCACCAGAATTCCCAACTCTACTCAAAGCTGTATCTTTGGCAGTTTCACATCTTAAAGGATCATGCCAAGCTATAGCTTAAGTTCTCTTAAAGGAGGTAAGTCACACTTAACTCAGTAGGACCTATTTCAAGTAAACAGACTCACAATCATACTAGAAAAATTACTCTTAAAGCACTGTTTTCTTTCGTAATAACAAGGATCCAGCTCAACCCCAACACAGCCAGTGAATGAAGCAACTCTGATTTTTCTCCAAAAGAGACTAGTCACCAAATTTCTCCAAGGAGACTAGTCACCAAATTTCACTGATTTCAGAGGAACAGCAAGGAAGGATCAACTCTGCTAGAGTTTTGTACAATAAAGGGAAGACTCCAGTAATAACTTGACACAGCAATTGCATTTCTTGCTGTGAACTAACCTCCTTCATTCTCTTATCCCAGAGGTCTCCATAGTACCCTTTGTAATGCTTCAGCAATTCTTCATCTGTTTGTGTAGCTGTAGTGACTGGTACAACTCCAGCAGGAAAATTCAAGACATTATATAGATGGGTATAAGTAGTAGCCACTGAAAAAGATACCACATACAGGTTATTTGTTTCTTAACAGGATCGGATCCTTGTTTTGTGAGTATCATATATTAATAGCATAACAGTACAATGCATTCTCCAGCCCACAAATGTGACACATTTCCATCCTCCACCAGCAAGGGAGGCATTTGGGGCAGATGCCACCAGCACAATCTGCTGGCAGTGATGCAGTTGCCCGAAGGGTGGGGTGGGAGGCTGTGGCTGTTACCAGAAAACCAGCCAATAAAATATGTTGAATATGTGTTCAGGAATTGCCAGCATCATGTGTAGCTTGCCCTGAGAGAGGGAGGATGTAGACATAACATTTTCAGAACCATTTTCCTTCTTATTATAATAGGTCTTTACCTTGTCTGAGGTCCACAGCTGCCATATAACTACATGAATACAGTAGCAAGAGAGCTATGCATCAGGGTAATAGCTGAGGAAATTGGAACAATTTTCAAATGCAGGAAAAGATCTAGTGCTTGCGAAGAAACAGCATCACCTTCTCTTCAGGGATTTTTTTTTTTTTAAAGGAATAAGGAAATGAACCTGAAATGTCAGGGCTGCCAGATGCTTGTCTTGCATTATTTTATCATTAAATAAATCATCTGAAATGACTCTCAGAACAGTTGCAAAATTGTTCAGGATGGACACTTAGGGATGTTCCACATGGCAACCATAAGCTGCTTGGCTCCCATGCTGAAATCTGCTGGAAAAACTTAACCTCCTCTCTAAAGAACAGTCCGTCCTTTTGCTCTGGCAATGGGCTGATGAAGTGATCTGTCCAGACGGCATTTACCACAGCTCCTGTCTGGTGGGCTTCCCCCCATGCCAGGAAACCAAGTGCTTTCCTTTCTATGGGCAGGTCTTTGTGGCCATATGCCTTCCATTTACAGGTCTTTTGTTGGCTCTATCTTCAACATGACACCTTTGAGCTTCTCTATCCCAGTTCATCCAAAGTCCTCCCCAAGACTGCTGAATGTTCTTTGTTCATGTATCTAGCATTTCATTAATCCACTGATGGATCAGTTTCAAAAAGAAAGGCCTTGCAGTTCACCAGTGAGCCCTAACAGAACTCTAAAAGGGTGTACTTAACCCACGTCGCTGCAGTTATTCAATTGTGGAACATCAGGTCCCCACACATGCGGGAACACTGAACCTGTTCTCCAGATCACTGATGTTTTTATGTATATACGAAGCCAGGGTAAGGCCTGAGATGTGCCTTGCAAACTAAGCACACTTTGGGATTATGTGGAAAGGTCCTTTGAAAAGGGAGCAGGCAACCCAGTAGCCCAGACCTAAAAAGCTATGGATGGCAGCAACTACCAGAGTGGAAAATGTTCCCACCACAGTGCACACTAGCCATTTGGAGCTAGGCCCTTGCCAAAGTGTAACAAAGCACAGGAGATGGACCACACAGCATCCCTTGTGCTGGTAGAAGGTAAAAAATAGCCTTTCCCATGCAGAGCAAGAAAAGATGGGTGGAGATTGACTTCAGAACTGGCTGGGGACAAGGATCCTACCCTAATGGGCCATCTGCTCACAGGGGCAAGCAGGACATGAGGATCAGCCCCAGAAGTGAATTTACTCAACTGAGGTACTTACCAACAGACACCCCTATCAACCAAGGCCATATCTAAGAAGGTAATCTGTAGTATGTACATACATATGCATGTATTTTCCGGTTTGCCTGATAACCTGAGAACTGGTTTGGTCAGAACATTCTTAGGAAAAAAAAACCCCTACGTTTTCTTTCCTGTCACTATTATGAAAGTGTGATGTTTGCTTGCAGGCAAGTTCTCCAAAGTGTTCAAATAATTCAACCATAGGAGAATTCATCAAGTAAGATATATTCCCTTGAAATATTTAAAAACAGATAAGACCTAATTTGCATACCTTTGTTTTTTAATATATTGTTATTATTGTTGTTATGCTTTATTATTAATTCATTTATTGTTTTATTATATTATTGCCATTATTATCTAGAAAGCAGCTCTATTTCCTTTTTAGTGTAACCTGCTAGATTCTGCCTCCTCACTTCTATTTTACTCTGATAACTGGAAGCTACATTTTGACCATATCCTTTGATCACCCAACTAATATTCTCCCCGTGACAGGTTCCTTAATTCATTCTACATGCCTTCCTGCAAGGGAGATTCGAGGACACAGACTAAAACTAGACTTATTGAGCATCTAGTTCACCATATTAGAGTGGTCTATAATTTGATAGATGTAGTCTTCCACATACTGAACTTTATGCTCCCCTACATCCATCTAATGCTGCTACCCTTTCTTTTAGATCAGTGTTGTCCAAACATGGCCACTTTAAGATGAGTGGACTTCAACTCCCAGAATTCCCCAGCCAGCCACACTGGCTGGGGAATTCTGGGAGTTGAAGTCCACTCATCTTAAAGTGGCCGAGTTTGGACAACACTGTTTTAGATTCTTATATCCTTTTATATATACCTTCTGTTTTAATATCTTTTAGTTTTTAATTTATTTTTAGACTCTGATGTATCTTCTGTGCTTCTTAATTGACTGTACCCCACCCTCCTTATGCTGGTCTATGACCATAATAAAGATTTGATTTGATTTGATCGAAACTCATTCACTGGCATCTGGAGGCTCCCCTGACAGTGCCATCCTCCCAATCAGCTCAGGAGCTGGAGAGATCAAAAGAATGCTGGCAGAGCTTCAAAAAGAAGGGGCAGTGCATATCTAACCCATCTTAGAACAAGTAAAAGAACAATGGTAGAGAGAAAGTTATGAAGTGAGTATGATTTGATACCAAATAGCTTGCCAGCATATCCTAGATTAAAGGCTGGGCCCAAAGCAGGACAAAGCACAACATCCAGCTTCAACTTTCTCCATTCTGCAATGAATTCATCACGGTAAGCCTGGGAAGAAAAAAAGTACAATGGCTGGTTTATGACTGCACAAAACGATTAGCAGCACAAAGTGATCAATGTGTTCAACTTTAGCCTATTTTATCCTATCTAGGCCCCTACAGCTTTCAGGCACTGGATCAAGATTTCCATGGCATGGCCAGTAAGGCGCAGGGTGGGGATGTACTGTTGGAAATGATCAGCATACTGCTGATACTGTATCCCACCCTGATGGATGACCCCTCCCAGCAGCTTCATGTAGATAATAAACAGAAGAGGAAGCAACTAATCACTAGGGCACAAATGAGTAGCTGCTGGACCGACCTCTCCTCCCCTCCTACAATTGACTGGAAGTACCCACTCAGGAAGGAGCAGAACCACTGTAAGATAATGCTTCTAATCCCAGTCTTCACAGGCAGTTTAGAAGGGTACCATGGTTGATAATCTTGAAGTCTGTTGAGAGGCTGAATATCCCCAGGAGTGCACTCCCCCCGGCCATTACAGTGGCCATCTAGCAGTACAACCAATGCAGTTTCAATCCCATGTCAAGGTCTCCTAACAGAAAGGAATCCAGATAATCCATTTCCTCTAAGGCATTCTATGGGGGATTTCCAACCACTGTCTCAACAACCTCCTCCCCCACGAGGAAATTGGAGACAGGACAATAATTCTTAAGGATGCCTGGATCCAAGGAGTATCTCTTAAGGAGGGGAGTAAACCAGAGCCTCCTTCCAGACTGCAGGCAATGCTCCCTCCCACAGAGAGAGGAAAACATTGGCATCCTTGCAAGTTAGAACAGAATATTTAAAAAAAATCTGGAGAAGTTTCTAGTTCTCAAAACTAAGGATAAAAATTTGATGAGTGCTAAAGAAACCTTTAGGCTTAAGCATATACCACAAGCAGCAACTAGAGACTCAAGGACAGAGGAACTGAAATATCCTTGGCACTCTATCTCCTCAGTTTCTTTTCTTCTTTCTCTTCCCCAGGGTTTACCCACCTCTGATTTATCCAGCCAATCCTTTCCATCAGCTCAATCTGTGATAAAATTGTATATGCTTTCCCCAACAAATTTAGCCTTACATTCTAACTTCTCAAAAAAGTAAATTAGAAACATGTAGTCTCTCAAGGCTGCTTTCAGGGTCAGTTCAAGATCACAGATGTGGGTCCTGGTTTAATCAGCAAGGGGGGAAAGGCCCTAATTCCAAAATAGGCACAAAGTTCATGGCATAAATATTCTTTTTCCCAATCTGAGATAATAGCTGCTAGCAAGTACCATGAATGTTTAACTTCTATTATTTATCCAACTGCTTGTTATCTGACACTCCCAGTTTCAGAGGGCACTGCCATAGCATTTTTAAGAGAGCTGGAGGTCATACCAAGCCTGCTTAGAACAAATAGGAAACCTCAGAAGCTCTGGTAGCCTGCACTTTGTGCAGATTAATTCTGCAGTAATGTGCATGCTAAAGCACCCCCAATGCTAAATGCTCCCCCAATCTTCTCCCCCTTCCAGATGTGTGCAGCATATCTGTTGGCTGCTATTATGGCACTTGTAGCCCAGCCCATCTAAAGGGGCTAGATTCAAGAAGCCAGGGAGATGAAACCCCCAACACTGGAAAAACAGGAACTTGAGAAACTTGAGATGGAACTTGAGACTTGAGTTAGGACTTGCTGATTACTGTGGTGAGGGTCAGGTTATGTGTTAATAAATAACAACAATGGGCAAACAGATTTTGAGATGCAACAATGCAATAGTAAGTGACGTGTTTACTTCTGCTTAATTAGCAACTTTGTATATGCTCAGGGAAAAAAATAGAATAAGGAAAGTATGGGACTCTGCTGCAAGGAAGCCAGTTACGGCTCTGCGGGATGAATTATTCATGGAAGATGCTTGTATTACAAGAAGGATCAGTCAACTGGTTGAGTTAGGACTTGTGATTATTGATATGATTATAACACATTCAACTAAATTTCAATGAAGAGGCTATGAAATTGCTTTCCACCTGCAAATATTAGACCTATTTCAACAAAGTCTAGGATCTTGTCCTTAGAGTTGAGATAAACCTGGTCAGGGAAAGAGGGCTCCCCGCAACCACAGGAATGTAACTTGATATCCTTGAGTATTCAGATTTAAGCTTTGCACTATCTGATGAATAATACCAAATAGCTTACTGATAAAGTGTTAAGGTATTCTTTATGATTGTTTTTTTTCCCCCCAGCTTGGCAATTTTTGTGTTATAGATACCTGATGTACATTGTATTGATAAAAAGGTAGGAGGCTTAATTAAGTCCTGAGCTTCAGCTGCTGGCACGAAAGTTGTGCAATCATGTGGTACCATTGATGTCCCACAGGGTACATGTGGCTACTGCTAATTAAATTGGATCCTGGAATTCCTAGTACATAAGAAGGAATGCGAGACTTAGGTGTCTGCATCTTCTCCTTTTTGTTTACTGAGAATAAAATCAATTTATGCACTAATTCCATTTTCTTTAGCCATGAACCTGAATGAGAAAAACCTTTGCTCTGCAAACAAGCTCATGAGTGATTGGAAAAGAAGTTGAGAAATTTCAGATGGTGTTTCTCCATTTCACCATCCAATCCAATTAGGCCATGGTGACATATGTTACAGGCGATGACAATCACCTCAGTTGCATACTGATGTGCCATAGAAAATCATAGTTGCTGCAACTACAACTCTAATCCATAATGTAAAGTAATTTGGCACAGCAGGTATAACCCCTGTAGGAAAATTGTGAGATGTAAGGGGCTTCACTAACTATTCTTTTCACTTCTCTCTGTTCAATACTTGTGTTTTTTCTTCCTTTTTTATTATTGTGAGCCGCCCAGAGTCACCCGTTGGGGGAGATGGGCGGCATACAAGTCTGATAATAAATAAATAAATAAATAAATAAATAAATAAATAAATAAATAAATACCGAAAAGCACAAAAATAGACCCAAGACTGTGTGAACGTTTTTTTTAAAAAGCACATTTGTTCTAGCTGGGAAATTGTTCTAACTGGGAGAAGAGCTAGAATCTTTGGCCAATTGGCATAAACAAAATAACTCACCATTCGGTCCACATTGTTTTTCCAGAGTTTTTTCACTGACCTAGGATTTGCAGAATTCATGAAATTCAACATTAGCATACTGACAAAGAAAAATCAGCAAAATTGTTATGCCATAGGATCATAGAATTGTGGAGTTGGAAGGGACCATAAAGATAATCTCATCCACCCCTCTGCAATATGCAGAAAGAACAACTAAACCATCCTGTCCAGCCTATTCTTAAAAACACAAACTGCTATTATTACAACTCTCCTGGTCAGAAAGCCTTTCCTTATATTTAAATGAAATCTAGGTAGCTGCAACCTATACCTATCATTTCTGGTCCTAGTCTCCTTGACAGTGACTAATTTTCCCTTTTATGCACCTGAGCACTGAGATCATGTCTTCCCTCAGCCTTCTCTTCTCCAAAGTTTCCCCTTTGTCCTTGTAGGTTATGTCCTGAAATCCCTGCATTATCTTTGCCATCCTCCTCTGAACCTGTCCTATCCTGCCCACTTTTTACATTAGTGTATTCCTTCCCCAACTTGGTATTCTCTAGATCCTGCCTATAAACTCTGGGAGGACTTCCAGATGAAGGCATAGACTTGATACTCATGCAAGATGAGCACCTCGTTGATCCCCTGATGTCAGAACCAGGGTCTTGCAATGAAAAGCAATTTCAATATATTCCTGTGCCAATGGCCCTGTATCTGTGAACAGGAAAATACTATTTCAACACACCAACTGTTCAACATGTTGTTGCTTTGTGCTTGATGGGGTGGTCTATACTCTCCCTGGGAGGGATTTTAATGGCTTGCCCTATCTCCTAGATCCTACCATAGCAGCTTGCTGCTACTACACGTAAATTAAAAAATCCAAATGCAGATCTGCATCAGAAGTTTGAAGACAGTGAGAAAATGACAGATGTATGGGGAACCAGCATTTTCATTGCAGAAGGAGTAGATAGATGGGTTTATAGGTATAGCTATGAGAAGATGGGACGTGATGCTGTATTACTGGCTCACAAATCAGCACAAATTGACTGACAGTTCTCTGTGATGTGCAGAATGTAAATATGTCCGTTCCAATAGTGTCTTGAAGTCTGAATAAATCTGAAGAAAGTCAGGACAGCTCAGGACAATTTTAACTGGATTTGGAAGAACTGGGAAAAGATTGATTGACTGAGGGTTGCAATCCCAACCCATTTGAAAGGCATCCAGTGGCAGGAAGTTGTTAGAAAACATCCAGTAATAATAGTAGATAGTCATTCATGATAATGTTCTTATAGTCAGGATTTAAATGTATTTTACATCTTTCTTTGCTTCTCCACAATAAACATACAAATGAAATGTAAATTTCCTTCAGGCAACTGATACAAGTACCTGAACCCAGTTCCCTAGGTACCCTGGAATGTCTCTCTTTCCACAACATGTCAGTGAAACCATCTGTAAATCCAAACATCTCGCTTGCTGCAGATCGTTCAAATTAAAATATTTTCCTAGGTCCAACTTCCAATACAGAATGCAGTACAGTGGCCAATGTATTGCTGCCCTCTCCTGGAGAAAATACAGCATGACAACTTTTCAAAGTTTAAATGGTTATACAGTATAATAAGCAAAAGATGGACTGTTTCTTAGGGCAAAGCCACACTGTACCCTATGCACGTCCTATGCACATTTCTGCCCTATCCATGTCCCAGCTCTAAGCTGGTTTAAGAAAATCTTAACTGAACTGAGATGCTCTGGCAGCAGTTTGGAAAATATTGAATCTAGAGCTAAAGTTACCACTTCCTGCCACTGGACAGTTCCCCTGCTGCTCTACCTTCTCAACTTTCCATTCCAGGAAAGTATTACAGTGGTACCTCGGTTCACGAACGCTTCTGTTCACGAAAAATTCGGTTCACGAACAGCTCCGGTCGCAAAATTTTGCCTCCGTTCGCGAACTCCGCATCGGGTGATGAACAGGATCCGCGGCCATTTTCCCTCCCGTGACACGTGGTCGCGGCTTCCTGTAGGGAGGGGGACTCTCACTCCAAGCAGTAACCGCCTCCCCACCCGCCTTCCTGTCCTCCACGCCAGAAGTCGGGTCGAGCAAGGTTAGCTTTCTCTCTCTTCGTACTGTACTTTGTGTCATATTTTTGCGGTTTAAAAAAAAAACACATATGGTTCAGAACGGATTAACCGTAATTACATTGAACCTTATGGGGAAATTTGATTCGGTGTCAGGATTAGCCCAGGAAACTCCAGGAGACGGTACAGATTCAATTCAGCAGGGTTTATTGGCTTCAGTCCCGTTACAGAATCTTCTCAGAGTGAAAGCAATTCCCAGAGTCACCCCACAAACATCCTGCATTCCTCAGGGAGGTGCCAGTCTCATCCTCTTATCTCTACCTCTCTGTTCTGGTGATAAGAGAGCGCGCTTAACTCCTTCCGCTCTAGCTCTCACATCCGGGACGCGATCAAAAATCGGTTGGTGACCAAATTCGTAGGGGTCAGAACAGATTAACTGTATTTACATTGAACCTTATGGGAAAATTTGATTCGGTTCACGAACAATTCGGTTCGTGTCCAGAGTCACGGAACGAAGTAAGTTTGTGAACCGAGGTACCACTGTACTTTCCTTTCTCTGGAAGGGTCTTAATGGACATACATATTCACACATACACATATGAATACATGTAAAAATATAGTTATACAAAATTAAATTTATATATACAAAGTAAAAGTATGAAACGCACATATAAATGTTGTGCTTCTTTCCAAAAGATCCTGATTCTGAGATTATAATCTGGTAGGTTGGTATTGTGTCACCCTGGAGAAAACCTATGTGGCTGCTAGGAGTTGACACTGACTTGATGACACACGATTCATCAAAAGGCTGATATCGCAGGGGGAACAACACCCATTTAAGGATGTAAGTACCATAAAATTCTCTTACCCTACTCCAAGGAGGGCACGCAGGTGTCGGGAGATTCGTGGAAACTAAAATAAAATGCTGCATTAGAAATCCATGTTTAGCAAGAGAACATCATAGAGTAGCTAAACTAAACAAAAATACTGGTGTTTGAAGTTTGCTAAGTGCTTAGCAGTTCCCTGGCTGTTTCTCCTAATTCTATATCTTCCTGAGCTATTCTCTGGTTGCTGGCTTGGAGAGAGTCTGTCTTAGCCAGTCACCTTTTTCCAAAAGATGGGACACGACCACCCAGCCACTGGCCTTAGATCTTCTATCCATAACGGTGTTCTGGTCTCCCATGGAGCTAATTAGCACTCCCTCAAACTGGCTAAAAGGTGGACATAAAATATGGTAGCAAGCAGATTGTCTGCCCCTGCCCAGATTTATTGCCATGTTCGTATTTCATGTGAAGAAAAAAGAAGAGGGACAGCTCTGGAGCAGCTAAGGATGTTGGAAGGATGCTGGCAAGACACCACATCGTTTAGGCTGAAGAAGGAGGGGGAAATCCCAGAAAGGTGAAATAAGGCAGAAGTTTCTGCCAATGGATGGCCATCTGTTCACTAGCTCCAGAGGAAACGCTGCCATTGGTTGGTAAAATGGTGCACCATTCTGTTAGAAATTACTCATCCCTTTCATCTGATTTGCTCATATCTTGTGAAATTAGGCAGTCACTTAAATCAGCTGGGTTTAACCCAAGCAGAAAAGTGATACACTTTTAAAAAGAAGAGCAAAATTTTCTTCCAGCAAAATGAGTGGGCCTTTAAAAAGCATTAATTATAGCTGGAGTGTCCCTGTCTTTTTCACTGACTGTTGAAGATTTTTCTTATAGGGGAGTGTCAGGCTAAAACTAATACTTTCTATGATTTAGGAATTGGATAGGGGAGGGGGAATTCAGGAAGAGTTAGGACTACAGAAAAGTTTTTGCAGAACAAGATCAAGCTTTTCAGGCATCCTATTTTCTCTGTACTTCACTCTGCTTTCAACCCCATCATTTCGCGGGGAATTGAATCATCAAAAAGCAACATATGAAAACCTGAGAGTGGCTGTATCAGGGTCATTATTCTTAGATTATGATTTTCCACCTTGGTTATTCCGCTTTATAAAGAAGACAGCCAGAACTTGATTTCTGTTAACAAGATTGACTGAGGCGACCAAGCTCAAAATGGAAGTCATTTTGAGATGGTGTATGAAGGAGACAATCAAATAGACATGTTTATATTACAATTTAGCTTTGACTTTAAAAAGAAAAGTAACATGATTTTCTCTAAAGATCCAGCACCTCTTCCTGATTTAAATACAACAATAGCAATCAATGGAAATGAGGAGGAAAAAAGCTAGTAAAAGCACTGCAAGTAAAGGAAGCAATCACATTTTCAGTTGCATATCGAGGGCTCTATTTCCAAGGACTTGAGCAGCCTTGCAGAATTATTCCTGGCAACCAAAAACATCTAAACCTTAGGTATTTTTGAAACACTGACCAGAATATTAAAACAGTGCCTTTTTTTGCATTAGATCATAAAGAGTCTCATCTTCCCCAACTTTCCTAAGGAGAACTCTATTTATTTTACTCATGAAGGAGCACTATGGTGTTCAAAAAAACTAATTCTCAAGTTAGAAATGTTCTCCAAGGGTTGCTTCTTCCAGCTGTTTTGGAACTTTAATTCCCAGAATTCCCAGTCACCTTCTACTCCCAAATCATTAGGAAGATGAGGAAGGCTGGTATATTGGTCTCATCTCTAGTCCTTTGGCTTGCCAGATACCTCACTCCCTCTGCATTCGTCATCCTTTTTTATTTAAGTTCAGAAATGACCTTATTCTAGCAGAGAAGATACTAATGTATGATCCATTGGCTGTTTTATGAGCTATCATCTTTCAGCCTAGTTAAGAGAACCTAGGCTTTGAAGCTACTTTCCCCAGTCTTGCTAGAATTCTCTGGGAGTTGAAGTGCAATGGATCTGGAGGCAATCAGTTTGGGAAAAGCTGTTTCATCTCATAAAGGCTATTATTTCCTGTCCTCATCTATCTAATAGCATCTGACATTTCCCTTAATCTTACAGGCTAGAAATCACAGCAGCTGATCTATCAATAGCAGCATCAGGAGCTCCTGAATTGAATTTCCTGGGACTAGCCTACAAATTTAGGTGAGGGGTGGAATCCACTTTTATTCATCGATTTCGGTAGAAGCTAGCTGGCATTGCTATAGTGTTTATCTTTAATCCAGATGGGATGATGATGACCCAAAGCAATGAAAAAAGAACTGAAATGTCACCCAGGAGTTTTTAGACACAGAAAAAAACCAGTGAAAAGCTAACTTGACTTGCCACTCATATGAAAGAACCAGAAAGAATCCTATAAATTCTTACTAGGTTACCATACACTCCACCTCCCCCATTTTTGGATAAATGAGACTCATACTGAAAATTAGTATTGCGTGTTTATGCAGACAGAAAGAGGGAGAACTCACCACAGGCATTAAAAGGAGAGCCAAGATTCTCTTCAGCAGATCTGGCATTCTGTAACAACGAATCTGGTTTGTCCAAGTGGCATCCACAAATTCTCCATCACTGAAATGGTACAAAGGGAAAGAAAGCAGATAATTCTACAGAGTATAAGCTAGTAACTGAACCTTCTTCTGGTACAGGAACACAAATTGGAAGATGGGAAGTTGAGAAGAAAACAACTATTCTTGAGTTTAGGGTCCCTCACAAATAGATGAGATCCTAGTTTAGGAGCAGTTGTGGGGAGTGACCTTTGCTGCCACCTGTCACACGATTCTATGAAAAGGTAAATAGGAAAAGGAGAGAAAAAGTTCAGGCACTTTCTTTCCAGTGTTCAGGCTACCAAATATGCATGGCACTGGAAATCATAAGATGTATTTATTCTATGCTGCTGGCACTTGATTTATAGGAAAAAACAACAACAATAAAAATAGTCTGACTCTTTCTATGAAATGTTAGTATTTAATTACTCACAATTTTTCCACTAATGTGGAACTTCCATCAGCATAGAGGCCTTTGGTAAAGAGTTCATCCACCAAAAAATCAATACGAGGTGGATTGAATGGTATCAGCTGAGAGAGAGGGGGGAAAAAACAAAAACAAAATCCATATTTAGTGGTACACAATAAACATATATAAAGAGTTACTTTGCCTTTAAAAGTTGAGCAAACTGAAACTGTTTATGGCCGACAATTCCTTCTTTCCCCAAATCTGCTAGAAGCTGTGTGTTCAAGTAATGAATGAATGAAGTTAATTACAGATAGGAATACACACAGACGCACAGCCCAAGGGCCACGACCTAAGACTCCCAGATCTGGGCTGCAAAAATTTGGATGATTAGGTGGTAGCAAAAAGTTAGAATATTCTGTATCTCTTCATTGGTATTTAATAGTCCCTTGGATTTTTGCAGCCCGAATACAGTTAGCCTCCAAAAGGTGTTATCAAATTGTAATTTTTAATATAACTTAAAAGGAAAATGATTAAATATATGGGGAATATTCATGTTACTCATGTTTGCTTCTAAATGAATCTAAGTGCAAATGAAATCAAATCAAACACGTACTTGCCTTCGCAGTATGTCATTCAAATGCTAAGGCTGGCCCTTGACACCACTGCCTCTCCCCCAAAAAGTCCTTAGCCCTGGCATAAAGCTTACTGTATGCCCTGCCTCCTGTAGCAGTTTTCTGGTTTCCACTACAGCTCGTTTCATGCTGGGAGATGGCTGGAAATAACCATCTCCATCATAGAATCCAATCCTAAGCGGGCTAGTATTAGAGTAAATCTGTAAAGAGACAAATCTTGATTTAGTTCAATCGCTAGGTCAAGAAGAGGGTAGGCATGTTTTTTAAGGTCTAACACTGTTTCAGAAGTGCTAAATCCAGGAATATAAGGAGCCTGCATAAGATCTAACAAGCATTCGGAAAGTGCCAATCAGGCATTACAGGTAGTCCTCAGGGTACAATAGCAATTGGGACTGGAATTTCCATTGATAAGCAATGACATCATGCTATGTAACCGCATAACTTAGTGACAGCAATCCTGGCAATCCCCATTGCCATTGTTAAGCGAGGACTTCATGTGACTGCGACGTGGGAAGAGATGGGAATCCAGAAACGCTTGCTTACGCTGATGAAACTGCATCCCAGGCAAGCAGGTCAGTGGGTGAGAGCTACAGGTGGGTGGATGGGCACTATGGAGTATGAGATCCCCATGCCAACCCAGGGCTCCTTGGGAGAAAAAGCGCAGGAGCGGGAGTGACTTGCAGAAGCGACTTGCAACCTCCTGCCAGCTTCCCCATTGACTTTGCTTGTGGGAAGCCAGCAGGGAAGGTTGAAAACGGCGATCACATGTCTGTGGGACGCTGCAACCATCGTAATTGCAAGCTGGTTGCCAAGTGCCTGAATCATGATCACGTGACTATGGGGACACTGTGACAGCCACAACTTTGAAGACCAGTCATAACTTCAAATAGTTGCTGAATGAATGGTCACTGTGAGGACTAACTGTATGTAGGCAGAGGCTACATAGAAGCCAGGTATCTGGTGTCTCCTGCAGCCTGAGCCATGGAGGGGATGGGAACAGGTCTCCCTGTAGTAGCCTGAAGTCACCAATAGGGGTTAGTCAGATCCCATCCCCTGACCACAACATTGATGAAGCGTGCTAGATAGCATTCATGGCAAAAGTTGTGGGGAGAAAAGGGAAGACACTATTTCAAACTTGGAAAACTACAGACAATCGTAATCTGTCTTAGCTGTGGACTGGGAGAGAGACAAAGACATAATGAGACCATTTCATATAACAGTTACCAGGGAATATTTGTGCTGTGGTTAGGGGGATGTAAGGGTGAATCCTTAGCTTCCAAACCCACAGAACTTCAGCCACCTGCTGCCACCTGCTACTTCTACAGGTACTTAATATCAAAGCTAAATAAAAATGAACAGGAGAAGTTGTTAGCATGAGCACCTGTTATGCTTCCATGATTCTATAAGTGGACCTTCACAACTGAAAAGCCTATCTCCTGGTAGGAACACTTAGAGGAGGCCCTCCAAAAATGATTGAAGTGTCTAGGCAGATACATACGGGAGAGGAGTTCCTTGAAAAATTCTGGTTGAAACCTATGAAGAACTATAATCTGAGTCCCACACACACAGCCTGATTCATCCCTATATCCAATTTGATTACCTTGTCATTAAAGGGAAGTGGGGGCACAGCTGGATCCAGACAAAACATCTCATCACACAGTAGGGCTTTCATGCACAAAACCAGGCTATCCACATCTCTTGCCATTGGGCCTGTCACAGAGATGACTGGAACAAAAGAGAAAGATCTCTGGCCTTGGTAAAGGAAGATTGAACATGGTTTTGCAATAAATAAAAGCTAAACAGGTCCCCTGAGACATTTGCTTTCTAATAATTAGAGGATTTTGAATTTGCACAAGAGTTTACTTAGGTGGCTTGATTCATATGGCAGTTTTTGACAAGGAAAAGACACTATTTATTTTTACTCCTTTAGTTTCCTTGTGGTGTTATCCCATCCAACTAGGCTTTACAATTGTAAGTTACTGTGTCCTTCTGAAATGTATTTATAAACATAAATGCATTTATGGACCTGAGATCTCATTGTGCAACAAACAATCCCAATCCAGTAGGGAAACTAAGAAAAAAAGAAATTCCAGAGCGACTGAGGAGTGACGGGGTTGCAGTCTCAAACATCTCAAAGGCCATTGGTTGAAGATTATGGTAATGCCACCTGACGCCTTCTCTGCTCCTCTGCTAGATGCTTTTAAAATGTACCTGCTCACCATAAAACAAATTAGAAGTAGCAAAGAAGATTTTGACAGCTAGGCTCTTCATAAAGGGACAAGATTTTTGAGGAGAGGGAGAGAGAGAGATTGAACGCAATTTTGGAAAGCTGATTGATTAGCAGAGGACTTCCAAATTCATCAAAGAGCTTTTTGGCTTTTCCCCCATGAGTTGAATAACAAATATTTCATCAGCCATAGACTTGCTCACCTGAGTTCATTCCAGCTACAGGAGTGGTAGCACCTTTGACACTGCACAACAGCAAATGAGAAAAGCAAATTAACAAATGAAAAAGAGACCCAGCCATGAAATGCAGGTGATATTGTTAAAGGATGCTCATGATATCTGCAGCTATTGGAAAGACATTGAGAATGGGTTCACGATTATTCTTTTCCCTGAAACAATAAACAAATTATGGGCACATTTCATTGTCCCTACAACATTATACTTTGTCTGTGTAAAGGTGTCCCATAGTACCCTATCTAGTATCTTATTATTTAGTATCTTACTAAAGCAGATCTGGATTGTTTAACTATGCTGCTTGAATACACTATGAATTTAAGCAACTTGACTTCCCTTCTTAGAATTTAAAACTTATAATTTAGACTAGAACTAGCAACACTAACCAAAGAGATGTGAGCCTTAAGTGAAAATAGGCTCTAAATCTTCTCTACTTTTAATACTTTCAGAGGCACAGTCCTTTTTTTTTTTTAATGCAGAAATTAGGATATTAATACAACTGTCTTCTCCTCAATCCCCTCCCAAGCCTTTTTCCAAACTCCCAGGAAGACTGATATATCTCCAAATACTCAGAAGATTTGTATTTAGATAAAAGTAGTATCTCATTTAGGGGACAGAATTACCTTCCAAGCATTTTGCTTATCGACAAAGAAAGGATGAGGACCATTTGTGGTATAAGATTTGGACTTTATTTTGTGTCAGGGCTCAGAAGAGTTTACATCCAGATTCTGGTTTTTGAATCCCTTCTTGTAGGAAAAAATGCATTTAAGTTAATTAATGCTGTGCAAGATAAAATTAGGGTCATTGATTAGAGTCCTTTTCTTAAAGAGTGTTCCTGGCAGCCACCAGTATCCCTAACAGAGCAGATATACCCTGGTCCGTTTCTCCTATCCCTACCATCATGTTAAGTAATAAAAAGTTGGCAAAAAAGGCAAACCAACGGAAGTCGAAGAAAGCCCTCTTGATAATCCCTGACTAAAGCACTGAGAAATGGAGAGTGAAGAAGTAAAAGAGGTGGTGACACCATTATATAGGATATAGTTTCTTCTTTTCTTGTGGATTAAATGCCTACTATGCAAAGCAGCCAAAGAAATGTACTCTTTCTTCCCGGTAAGAAAATATCTTACACTGCATTTCTTTTAAAACTGAGAAACCCCATACTTCACCTATCCCCAATCTGGGCCACTCCAGATATGTGGACTTTTAGAATTTACAGCCCGTATGACCATTCCTGAAGATTCTGAAAGCTGCTGTCCACACCATCTGGATGATACCCAACTGGAAAATGGGGAAATAATTTATTGAAAACAGGAGTTTGAATAAAACAAGGTCCAGATTTTGGGAGTGGGAGAATAGGGTTAAATATCAAGAGCTGGCAAGAATGAATGGTGAAATATGCCAAGTGAAGAATGCACTCTTGTACACTCTTGTTTTCTATGGTTATTTTTGCCTTTTCACACATAAATATAAATCTGGTTCTTTGGTATATCTATTTTGGGAAAGGGGAGGGTCTAGAACTGCAGTATTGTTTAATATCTGCACCTTAATCTCAACTCTAACTAATTTCTATAAACTTCCTGGCCTGACTGTTCAACTTAACAGTGGTGAATATCTCTTGAGGTTGAATCAATTCTCCTGGTGACTTATTGCTCCATGTAAACAAGTCACTAACATTTTCTGGTTTGGAATTCACATTTGAGTTTGTAATACTCAGCTATACCCTAATTGATGCAACACTTTCCCCCTGTAGCTTTTCAATTGCTCAGAACATAAAAAGAACATTTCTGGAGATTCGTTCTATGCTGTTCTTTGAGTGGGGCAGAGAGGTCATGGCTGGAATATGAATGAGCAGGATGTGTGCTTGTGTGGATGAGATGATGGGAAGTGAAAGAGTAAAAGAGAAAATGAAGGAATAATGAAAGGGAAAGAGAGGAGACAGAAGGCTGTGTTCTACCTTATTCCTATTTTCTTTTTGCTTTAGCCTACTCATTGTTAGATTCATGACCACTTCACCCAAAGAAAAATGACCTCTGGCTTAAAAATGTACCCCAACCTTTCTTTTAGTAACTCTTAATTCCCAACAAAGGCCTGATCTTCCTAACTAGTGAGGGTTATATTTATAATCCAGATTGCTTGTTTTCCATTGGTTTCTGAAATGAAAGCCACAGTCGAAAACATGATATTTTGAACGCATGCTAATTATTGGCATACAGTTCCCCTTGACTTGGTTGACAATACATGATATACGATCAGCTATTTGTGAAACTTACCTCAGCCTATAGCCAGTTGGTTTGAATCCACAGATCCCACAAAAGCCACATGGCACCCGAATACTGGCAGCCACATCTGTCCCAATGCCAAGAATGGACCCTCCCCCTCCAACAAGAGCTGCTTCTCCTCCACTGGAGCCTCCAGAACTTTTCTTGTGGTTGAAGGGGTTCAAGGTCTGTCCAAAGACTGTATTGCCACAGTCAATACTGCGTAGGAGGGAAAAGGACCAGTGAGCACATCATATAGTTTCTAAGGCCTGCAGCAAGGAATTGATTTTGTTTATGGAGGGGCAGACTAAGACAAGGGATCCCTATGGCTCCCACCATTCTGGAAGGCACTGAAAGCATATTCATTTTACCAGGTCTTAGGGTGGGATGGTACTAAACAGCTAAAAGATTTGGTTTTGTTTGGCATGATTTTTCTTTCTCTTTGTTCTTCTGTTCCATTATTCTAGCTCTTTTATTGCATAAAGATGCTGGGAGTCAGACTTCTTCTTTTTCTTTTTTAAAAAAGATCTATGTATAAAAATAAATAAAATATTCAAATGCAAATTTCTACTGCCTATGCTAGGTGAGAATTTATCATCCAAAAGAGTTTGAAGCATCAGGTTGAGGTAGGCTTTTCTAACAGCTGAGCCATACATATCTGGAGTGAAACCCTGGGCTTTCTGATGATTAAGTGACCAGTTTCACTGATTAACAAAACCTTTGCAGCTATAGTGGATAGATGAAAACAGTCATACAGGTTGGGCTAGACACTGCAAATGCTAGCTTAAAGAAGCAGTCTAGTCTGAATGGGTTTTGGAGGCTGATCTTGCTGTCACATCACTCATGCAAGGCAGCCTCCTCTTCAGGTCCTTTCATATTGGGTGGAAATTATGAGAACTGCTACTAATACAGATTGGAGAAAAATGATTTAAAACATGGTTTTCTCCCTCTTGAGGAAGACCGAAACTCTTTTAATGATGACCAATGGAATACAGCTAAAGCTAGCCTTTTTTTTTTTTTTTCTTGGCAAAAAGCTAAAGAGTTCAGAAAACTGCCACTTTTTGAATTTTATTATAGGATACTATTAAAGAGATAAAAGAACCACCAAAATGGTGAGCCTATTTTAACAGATTAGGTTCAGTTGTTGCTTCTAAGAACTACATAAAAAAAAAAAAGTGAGCACACGCTTACTTTAATATGGCTTGTGATGTGTTGGTCTTTACAAATGGAATTGCCCCTTGTTTCTTAAGAACTTTGACTATTACAGAGTCATCTCGCTCAGGACAGTCCAGAAATTTCACCAAGCCAAGTGTATTGGGATATCCCTTAAAAAAGAGAAATAAAGCAAATGAGGAGGTTTAGAACGAAAAAGCTGAGCAAGAAAATGTGAAGAATAGGGCATTCCAAACCAACAGGAAATGCTATCAAATTTCAGTTTGATAAAAGTCTACCATATCTGGACTGCAAACATTTGGGTGACCTTTAGATGGAAACAGTAAGTTAGACTTTTATGTTTCTTGTTGCTGTGATCTAGCTGTCTTCTGGATTTTTGGAGCCCGGACATGGTAGCTCTAGGACTCTTCCTCACTTGACCCTAAGCACAGCATGAACATACCCTGATAACTGGGGGGGGGGGGGGGGGGGGGGGTGTTCTGCCATATTTTCATGATACTGCCTTCTGTTTACCTCCAAAGCAGCTTGAAGTCATCCTTAGCTGTCCCATTTTTTTCTGCCTTCTCCCAATTCAGTTTTTGCTATGGATATTATCTGGCATGTTTTGCTGACCATTGGGAAGCTAACTTGGTCAGGATTATAGAATTCCCATGAGGCCTATTGTGAAAAAGCATTAAAAGGCCCACCTTTTAGTCACAGGTTTAGTGCTCTTTTGAAAGAGTGCTAGTCCTGTGCTACACAGAAAATCAATTTAAACTAGGAAAGGTAGCAGGTTCTGCCAGTTGTGTGTTATTTTTCTGCCAGCAGGTGACACTTGGTGGGAAGGGAAATAGAACCAGGAGAATCCACCAAGGAGATGCTCCCTTAATGGTTTGTCTCCCCATCAAGAGACAATACCAGAGCTGGCTGAGGGCCTCTATGTATAAGCATTACATAATGTAATAAAGGAAGCTGTTATGATGGAATCTGATCTGAAATCTGAGGAATAGAGACCAGACCCTGGTGGATGGACTGCAAACGAAATTGCCAAGCTCACTCTGGTATTATCATGTCCAAGGGCCATTACAAGCAGGGCCCTATTCAAGTGTTTAACTTGACATGAGTAGAACTAAATCAGGCTGGCCCTGTTATATCTCTGTGTATCTGGCAGTCCATTAAATGTTCTGATATTCAGCATGAAAATCTGCAGTAGAGTTTTAAAGCATATTGGTCCAAACATGTTTTGCAAAGCTCCTGGATCAGGAATTCTGAACAGACAATCTTCCTGATCACAGGGCTTCTGCAAACACATTTAGCTAAGAACTTCTACCGATCGTTGTGCTGAATGCAACAAGATGGAGAAAGTAGCTAGGTATGATGAGATGTTGTGGGATGGGCTTACATTTGCCAATTCTCCCCAACCCAATTTTGCAGTACTTATCTGAAGGCATAGGACATAACCTCTTAAGGCATTGCCCTCCCCTACCCAACTGTTGAGGAATAACTTCAAAAAGTACCTTGCAAGCAACATTTTCCTTGATGCTGACAGGGACACCATAAAGTAAACCTTTCTCTCTCTTTTTAATTTCCCGGAGCTGCTCTTCACACTCTGGGAGGAAGTCTGTCACACAGTTGATTTCCCGGGTTACTTCTAAAGCCTTTGTGCAAAAAGAAGAAAACCAGAAGGAGGTGATCCAAGAGCCATGATGATAGTAACTTTTTAGCTGTTCAAAAAAGGAATTCTATGAAAAGGGTGCCTTTTTTCCCGGCTGCGCTTTGGTACAAGGCATGCAGATTAAATAAGGAATGGGCAATCCACAGCTGGCAAGCTGTACAGTATGTAACTCAACTTCGTAACCCTTGCTTTGACAGACACCAAAAATTGAGCTACTGAATTTGGGTTGTGAATTGTAGAGAATGGTGGCATGAAAACAATGAAAAACGGTTGTGTACATTTTAATTTAGGCTTGATGCCACAACCGCTGCCAAAAAGGCACCCCAGGAATCCTGGCTCAATTTACTTTATCGACCTTCCCATGCTATGATTTTGCCCCAACCAGCTTTTTGCTGGCGTGTTTCTTCCTGAAAGGAAAAAGTAAAGAAGCTCAGCAGGCCAAGGAAAGGATAAGTTCCCCCACCTACTGGCTTTTGGAGGGCAAGCAAAGGCTTTGACAAAATAGAAAAGAAAAATACAGAGGGAAAGACCCAACTCTGTTGGAAAGAAGAATAGACATGGCAACCAGAATATAGCAATAGCACAGTGTTTCTCAGTGTTGGCAACGTTAAGATCTGTGGACTTCAACTCCCAGAATTCCTCAGCCTCTAGAGATAGAGCAATAGGAATTAGAGATAGAGCAACAGAGAAATATAGAGATATAATTATAATAGAAGATAGATACTGAGATTGAAGGTAAACTGAGTGCTAGAAGTTTAGCTTGGAACTAGATAAACTTAGCTACACTTAATGAGACAAACAGATACAACAGTGGTAATGCAAAAGTAGCATTAGTGAAGATCTGGAAACAAGATGAGCTATAGGAAATAAGACAGTGATAGAGGTAGTAACCAAATTACAAGGTATTAGCCAACAAAACAAATTGATATATCCATAATTCCCTTTTGTGACACATTATTTTGCACAAACTCCTCCAGCTTCTAAAGGGAGGTAAAAATCAAAAGTTCTAATTTCCAGAGTTTATTGTGTCTTTTGAGGGGGACACAGTGGCACAGCAGCTTAATGATGCTGAAAGTTGCCGGCCAGAAATGGCTGACGCTTTGGCGGTTCGAGTCCAGCCTTCGCGTTAACAGGGTGAGCTCCTGTTTCCTCCCCAGTTCCTGTCAACCCAACAGGTCGAAAACTCACGTGAGTAGATAAATGGGTACTCTCACTCCGGTGGGAGGAAAAACGCTGGCAGCGCCTTGCACAGAGAGACGGGACCAGTTGCCGGTAAGCGTGAAACTGCACTCGCCCGAAAAGGGCGCGAAGCAACGGAAACCCTGCCTCCTGCGCTCTCCAGCTGGGCTATGCTCTAGGAAGGAGGCTCTGGCAAACCATTTCCGAAAAACAATTGCCTTGAAAACTGCAAGGATTCGTCCAGGCAGTCACTGCAGGGTCAGTAATGACTGAGCACAGACAAAAAAAAAAAAAAATTGTGTCTTTGTTGAATCTGGGGTCGGTCCAACTAATAGTTGGCCAGAAACTCTTACCATACAGGGGAAATGTAATTTGGTTAGGGCAGCACGCTGGCTGAGGGCAGAGGCATGGGCAGAAACGATACTGACCCACACAAACTGCCTGTACCCCCAAGATTATCCACACTGCTCACTACAAGTTGCTGATGCCACCTTTCCTTCCTGACACCCCAAGAGCATCCACAGTGCTCACTACAAGTTGCTGATGCCACCTTTCCTTTCTGACACCCCAAAGTGGATTGTGTATGCCTACCACCCACAGAGGAACAGACTACTGCAAGTGGGCCACCACCGCTGCTGCTGCTGCTGTAGATCTCTTGGAAGTGGGGTGAGGAAGGGTCACATCATATGGCCTAAGTAGCTTTCCTGGTGGTGCTACTGGCCACTGTCTTCCTGACCCTCTCATGGGGTTCAGATCTCCTGCTGCCATAATGGCAGAGAAGCAGCAGCCATATGATCTTCCTCTTCCCTTTCACCCACTTGCCCTCAATTACCACAGCCTGGGGGAGGCTCAGTGCCTGAGTTATCTCACCTTCGAATAGCCCATCTGAAAGGTTTGCCTTGGGTCTCCAGAACTCTTCTTGAACCCCTTGAAAGAACACTCCCCCACCCACCATAGTTGTTCTGAGGAACCCCAATGTATATACCACTGGATGCTATGGGATCCAGAGTTATTTACAACTTCATGACTGCTGTGGAAACCATTGAACTGTCTCAGTATGTCATCAGCATAACACACCTTTTAGTCAGGCAGGTTATCCACCAAATCAAGTGCAAAAGAGAAGAGAGGGACTTTTGGGTAGTGGTGGCTGATCTTAAAGTGTTCTCTCTGGAGAAGCTTGCCAGCTGCACATTTTCATTTTCCCAGGCTTGTAAATATCAAGCACTTTTACATTTTTCAGCTAATTTATTTTGCTGGTGATCTTTCTTTAGTGCAGGGTCTGGCAGCACCTTTTCAGATAGATTTATTAAAAGGCATAAGCTTTCATGAACCACAGCTCACTTCATCAGATGCATGGTTGCTAAACTGATGTAGGATTTAGCCACTCCATGCACTGGATGATGTGAGATGTATTCACAGAAGCTTATGCCTTTCATAAAATTTGTGTGTCGGAAAAGGTGCTACTAGACTCCTCCTAATTTTTGTCTACCATAGACTAACCTGACTCTCCTGCAAAATTTAGTTTTGGGTGCTGCACAATTTTTCTTTTTTTAATCTCTTGCTTCTGTTTTTATCTTGGCTCCGCTATATGCCATTTTTATCACAGATGTGTTGTTTTACATCCTATGTTTATAATGTCCTTATGCACTGCCCACAGTATTCCATACACTAGGTAATTTAAGTACAATAAATAAAAAATTCCCAGCATCCAATACAACCATATGCCTTTTTGGTGCTCATAAACCTGTACCTTCCACTTGCCAAGCAGACATTGCATTCATTCAGTCCTTGATCCTCTCCCTAGAAGTCTCAAAGTCAGACTGTTCCAAAAATGGAATTCCCTTGTAACTTAGCTGTTAGGAGTCATAATAAATCTATCACAGCTGAAAATAACTCCATGGATCACATAAATCAAAGGCTCAAGGCATTAAATGTAGGGGGCTAGGAAAAGGATGATAGTTCCTCTTAACTCTTTAACTGCTGAGTGAAATTTGCTTAATTGATGCAGGTTGCACAACTGGGGAGGGGTTTGGAGCTGACTTGGAATGAGCTTGATTTATAATGTTTGGGTGTGGGTGTGAACAAACAAGTGCATATGTAGGGGAAATGAATGATTTAGTATTGTAACCTATTAACTTAAGGTATCTGCCAGCTTCCCCTCAGTTTAAATAAATCAAGTAGACTGGCTTCCATATCATGTCCCTATGATGAGTACAACAGTATGCCCATGCTGTCTTGACTGCCAAGTGGTGAGACGTTTCAGGGGTCCCAATGCTTTTTGAGGATTCCGTTTCCATGGAAAGTCATCTCTGGAGATTTATGCTGTTTTGGTGACAGAAGAATTTACGAAATGCACAGGTTGAGGGTCAGACATGGCTTTACAAAAATCAAGAGCAAGGACCTCTTCCTGTTCCCCAACAGTTTTCTTGGGAAACTGATTGTGCCCTACGTTTTCCTGCAAAGGGTAAAACCAGTTGTCTGTTTCCTTTGCAGATTAAGTTCCAGCACAGACTGACTAAAAGGATAGGCTTGGTTAACCCCCTCACTTTCACCTAGTAAGACAAAAGAATAGGTAATCTTCTGTTCATCATGTATGCCCTCTTGGCCCATTAAAGCATCATTACAGCAATCAACTGCTCTTTGTCAGGTCTTAAGATTGATTGCTTCCAGTTATTGCCTACCAGCTCAGACTACAGAATCAAGGAAAGGTACAGGGTTAGAAGGGATTCTAAGCTCTTAGTTTATGCCTAATCAGTAACAATATTTATGGGGTGAGATGTCAGTGGTTTATATTGTCCAAAGCATTTCAATGTTTGCAGGACAGAAGAGCAGGTTTTGTACAAACAATGCATATCCACATCGGTATTTAAAATTCAAAGTCCATCTTACCTTTTCCACATAGGTGTATAGAACACTTTCTGGAGACAAGGAGCCATCTTTTAACTTTGTAGTCAGTTCCACAAGAGAAAGGGATAGGATTGGAGCTGACTTTACTCCTGGGTTCTGCAGCGAGGAACAAACATATTGCTGGCATATTACTGCAAAATGGACATGTGCTAGACCAGTGGTTCTCAAACTACCTTCTGTGGATTATCGGTGATCCATGGAGGTTCACCAGCTGCTCCATCACCCCTATTCCCCACCCACAATCCCCACATTCCCTGCCAGTCAACTGGCCAGAGCTGCTCAGTGCATCAGACCCAATTTCCTGGGTTCACTGGCAGTTAGCTGGTTTGCAAAAATGGATCAGTGGCTGAAAACCAGTTTGCTGAACATAAAAGTAGCAAAGTAAATATTAAAGTTTAGAAAACGTACAGCAGTGACCAGTTGTTATTAGGACATGGAATACATAAAAACCTGAAGCTGTAAATAAATACTTAATTTTGATATTTTTTTTATACACAATCTATTTTGAAAATCTTTCAAAATGGAGGAAATGGGAAGGCATATAAAATTCCAACTATAATGATTACCTCATTTGCTGAAAAATGTGAACTCTCATCCTCTTAAAAATTAAAATGTAGGAAGGGAATGCTTAATTGGATGGTCCCCACATTTCCCAAATATTTATTTTGTTGTCCTCAGTAGCAGAAAGTTTAAGAAACGTTGTGCTAAATTATTTATTTATTTATTTATTTATTTATTTATTTATTTATTTATTCAACCAGTCAATCAGTTTTGAGGCCAACCACAGTAACAGTGGGCAGTTTAAAATTAAAAATTTAGCTCTCAAACAAGCATGTTTTAGATCGGGATATTCCACCATGGATTGATGTTCAAATCTGCACCATTTAGCTGAAAAATACTCTAGCCCTATCAAAGGAACACTTTATTTTGCTTTTACTGATTTAAGAGCAGCCTTCAATTCAATTTTTCATGAGAGACTATGGAGGAAATTAGCCACGACATCCATTGATCATCACCTTCTCAGGTTGATAACTCTATTACATCAAAATACTACAATGCAGATAGAGGCTGTTGTAATGGTAATTTAAGCACTCCTATCCCTATCCTTAGAGCTGTATTCTTGCCCCCTTGTTGTTCAACTTCTATATAAATGACATCATTTATATAGAAATAAACAGCTGTTTGGTCTGGTGCATTTAACCTTTTTTTGATAGATAGCATGCCCTTAATGGTGAATAAGATGACAAGGGAGGGTAAAAATCTTCATTTTGATATTCCAGTTTATAATTCTTTTCCCCAAACCTTCATCTAAGTAATTTAATGGATTACTTACACACACTTTAGTAAACAGAAGTTTTTAAACAGCTTTGTTTCATAACTAATGATTCATCTTGACTTAGCAAGGCAAAGATCTAATTTTGCCTCCATCAGATCTTTGGTTCCAGCAGTTGACCTCTCTCCTGCCAAAAAATGAGGTCAAGAGAAGATAGGCGGGGGGGCGGGGCGGGATATTTATATATTTCATGGGATTGCCTGTTCCCAGCCTCTTTAAAAGGCAGCCCCAATCAGTTTGCTTGTTTTCATTTCTTGTGCAGTGCATGGTCCCCTACCCATCCATTCCTCTTCTTTTATGAAAATGCATTCAGCATTGACAGTACTTTTGTCCCAGTTTTGTTATCAGTGTTGACACTTGGGGCTTGGGGCTGAATCCATGGTGAGTATAGGCAGATGGGAAGGACCTGCAAGAAGCCTGGAACAGGGTTCCTGGGAAGAAGCCAAGGTAAGGAGGTGGTCTCACAACCCAAGCCAGCCTTGGTTGAAAGCTACCATTCTCCCACCTAAAGATGGCAGGTAAGCAAATTATCTGTTCACATGGAAGTGTGCTTGCAACATGTTATACCCAGTAGTTTCCCAGCTGTAATGGTATGTGGGAATGACCTTGGGAGACAGGAGGAAGAAGGGACCCTCCCTAGGTTCTTGAACTGTAAATGTGAGGAGGGAGAGATGTACTTTCAGACTTGCAAGATTGTTGTCAGCTTTGCGAGGTAGTGCAGACATGAAGCACACCCAAATGTACTAGCTCTAACTTCATTGTAAGTTTACATTGCCAGAATCTTGCAAGTCTGAAAGTGCATCTCTCCCCCCTCTCCCTTACAGTCCAAGAAACTAAGGAGAGTCCCTTCTGAGATGTTTGCCACACCCCCATTCCTTCTGTGGGCTCAGCTGCCTCTTATCTGACCATTGTCTAGTCTGTGGCTTTTCCTCCTGTCTCCCAAGGTCATTCTCGGCTACTATTACACCAACTGGGATTCACTGGCAATGCATGGTATTGGGATCCAGGCACAACGCTGCACCAAACCTTATGTTTTCTGTAACCAATTAAGTTGCAGCCCCCATCGTCCCACTTTTATGAAACATAAAAAGTGTTCGGTATCTTATTGTTAGTCCGTCACTTTCTGTTTTCCTCCATACTACATTTAATCTTATCAGGCTAAGTAGAGCTTCCAATTAGAACCTTTTCTCCAACAACCAGCAATAGCTCTGCATGAGATAAATATCCCGATATAGAGAATTCTTGTTTATATTGAAACATAATGATGGGAACATGAGTTCTTTCTGAATTAGGGTTAGTTCTTCTTGAATTCTATATTGTATTGCAGAATGAAGGCTGCACAAAGAGCACTGAAAGTTGTAACTCAGCATGTTATACTTGATCACACACACACATTTGTGCAACAAGAGAGGCAAGAGGCTTGCTCTTTGTACCTAGACATACTGACTTCTGGCATACTACCACAACATAATCCTGCCATGGGTCAACAGTCACCAGGCAAATATTAAGCTCAAATATCCACTGGTTTTGTGGTGGATGATTTGTTACCGTCCAGCTAAAAAGTGGGGCAGGGACAGCTGCATTAAGAGGGCCAGTTTAAATGCAAGAAGAGGAAAGAGAAACCTTATACCTCCCCCCCCCCCCCCCTTTGACACAAAGTATGTGCGAACATTAAGAGGTTAGTAAAGTTAAATAGGAAGCACAGAGCAACGGGGACCTTCAGAACTAAGTTTAGCCAACAAAATGGAGAAGAAATGAATTATAGCACTGTACAAAATTAGCAGCAAACCAGTACTTTCAAAGATCAAAATAATTACTTAAAATATGAAATAGATCTTGGCAAGCAAGGTCCCATATCCCACTGTACAGTATAAATCGCATCGTATTAGCAATTTCTTCAGCAATGCAGAAACCACAGTGCAGAGAAATGGGTCAGTAAAGTATTTTGCATCTAAAGCTCTGAAATCTGTCCATCTCAGTTATTTTCTAAAATTAGGAAAAAGAAGGAAATCTGATTATTTTTTTAAAATCAAATGCCAAGTACCTGCTGTTTAAACTGCCTTGCTGCCTTCTCCATTCGCTGAAACCCAAGTTCTCGCTTGGTCTTGAATTCATCAAGTTTCTTTTGGACCTGTATGTGGTTCACCCATTTGAACATCAGAATAGCTGCAGCTGAGCCACAAAGCAAACCGGCAACAAGGCGCCTGTCAACCTCAGCCTCTGGAAAGAGCTCCTTAACTTTCTCTAAAGCCATAGCGTGAGGTTTTCTCACAGTTCAGAATCAGAAAAAGCTGCTAAGACTGTGCTCCCTGAAGCTAATGGAAAAGACAGAGGAGAAGGGAAGAGGGTGGTGATTCTTAATCCCACCCAGAAGCTGCCAAGTTGAAGCAACTGACAGACAGAAACTTACAGACAGGAATTAAGAACTTTCAGAAAAGTATTTCTATAGAAGAATCTTTCAAATGACAATTGTTGACTTACCCGTTACGACATTCCGATGTGCTATATAACACGTCACTTTAGCAATATAAGATGATCCACCTGTTCTGTTCTATATTCCACCAAATGTTACTGCATGCATCCACCCATAGAGAATAGAAAGAGAGAAGCCACCCAGATGCCATGAAATGCAGTTTTCTTTTGTGACCTCCTGGTCTAGGCATGTTTTCAATGAATAGATATTGCTGATGGCAAACAGTAGACCTATACAACAGAGTCTTTGACCCAACAATAAAAAAGCTATCATGAACTTTGGGGTCCTTCTTATTTCTAAGACATAGCTGTGCTATTTTTGCTCTTTAACAGAATTGCTTCTCTGTGCTCATTCTGCAGTGACTATTGCAAAGCACACACTGTCTTATTTTCTATGGGATGGCATGCCAATATTTCAAATTTGAAATGTACAAGATGTGAATGTTTAAAAAAACAAGGTTATGCTGTCTGTTTGAGGGGCACAGATTTTCCCCCGTGTGAACACCTATGCAGTTGCCACAATGATCAGCCAACTAGAATATTTTGTAGTTCTTGCTTTGTTACAAATGCTCATTTTCTTTCTTCAGTTTGCCTTTCTTGGCATCTTGCTTGTCTCTGCAAGAGCTTGGAAACAGCCAGTTATTTGCGGCCTTTAATCTTGATCCACTTCATCTAAGTCCACTTTAAGATTAATTTTCGTCACCCTCTTTCCCACTCCAATTGTCACGTCCAGCTTTCCTTGATGATTTCACCTACCTCTTGTTCTGTCACTGAAAGAAGGAAAGGTGCATTTCTTTGAAGACCTGCTCCATATATCCAGTTGCAATATCTTTCTTTAAAAAAGAAAAGAATTACTACTTGCTAGAAATAATCCCAACTGAAGTCAGTGGGACTTCTGAATAGGCATATGAAGGATTGCACTGTCGGTTTCATACTAGCTTAGCTTTTTTCCTTCTTTTCTTTTTAAAAGAAAGGCAAATAAAGGAGAAAAGTGATGTGACTGGGAAGGCCGGAATAAAGATTCCAAATTTATTTCTTTTCAAGGGGAAATAACAGGAGATGAAGAAAGATGGCTTTATCTTTCTGTTTGTTACATTAAGTCTACTTCGTTGCCATTACAGCAGAAGCGTGCCCAAGGGAGGATTAAAAAAAAACCTCAATATGGCAGTCACACCCATGTGACCAAAGTCCCACTTCTTTTTTATGTGCGTCATGCATAGGACACGCTAAAGGGACATATGACATTTTTTACCCCTCCTGCATGCCCCCCACATTACAGCAAACATGCAGTCTCATCAAAAGTCAGAAGTAATACATCAAACTTAAATCCTCTTGAATATGCATAGTTTTTTTTTCTACAAGAGATCCATAGTTTAGTTTAGTTTTGGTCACAGATCTGTAATATTGTAAACATTTCCATTTACTAGATGTGCTTTTTTTCTTCTGAAGCTGTGCAAGGCTGTGCTTTTTATTTATTTTTTTTAAATAGATGAATGGTTAATTATATACGCATTCTAAAAAACTTAAATAGTTGACCTGCCTGCCTGATTACAAGAAAACCAGGACAAAATTCTTGCCTATAGAACCAGATCTCCTTTGGACAAACCAGTTTAACAGGCTACAGCTTTACCCACCAATGAAGAAGTACTCTATTCCTTCATTTGTTCATCCTGTAAATGCTAGCAAAGATACAATGGAACAAATAGAAAAAATGTCACAGAACAGGTTTGAAAAATTCTGGAAGGAACAAGCAGAAATTGTGAGAGCACTAAGGACGAAAAATTGACCATGAACTTCAAAAAGCATTTCTGTAGTGGGAGAAAAAGGCTAGTGTAACAAAAAGGGCCAAAATAGCCTTTGGCATGATATGTTTTGAAAAGATTTAAGTATTTTTTCTCTGAGTAAGACTATTCTTACTTTTAGTGTTCTGGCCAATGAATCCAAAAGTAAATGAAAGAATCACTTGCTAATTGTTTAATACTAATTCTGTGGCATTCAAATTTAAAGACGATAAGCTGCCAATATTTTTACTTTTCTATCCATGTGGTTTTAGAAAATGGGTGCCCACTGGAAGACCAGGTTAGGGACAAATCATTATGGAGAAAATCTATCTATGTGGTTGCTAAGAATCAACACTGACTCTTACTTACTTACTTATTTTTGCTGTTTTTCGTGGATTTATGATGATTTTCCTTGCAGAAAAAAAAAATCTCTATAATGAGGCCCGTTATTCCTAGTGGTTCTGCACTATAGTGTTTGCTAGCAATTACGCTGAAGATAAAATTTGTCCACTGGCAGTTTCTGCTCCCAGGTCAGTATTCAAAAGCCTCCTTCATGCATTTTTCTTCTAATCTCAGATTCAAACATTTCAATTTCAGTTGTTTATTCACAAGAGAAAAAGGGAGGGTGAGAGAACATTCAGTAACTCTGATACTGTGAATAAACAAAAGGATCTATTTAGCAAAATAGCTTTATATGGATAAGTTAAGGTTGAAATTGCCACCCATGTTGTCAACCATATTTCATCATGTTGTGGACTCATTAATCCCTCAGTGAGGAAGAATATCACCAGTTGCCTACGTTCCTTTCCCCACCCTTGGAACTGAGGTCACATTTCATAAACTATTTTCCACCTTTCTGCCCTTGTTGCTTTCAATCTCCCACTCCTAAATTCTTCTCTCTCCATTAGTTAAATTCCATGCCCCATTTCACCTATTCTCAAGTCTCAAGTGAAATTTAATTCACTTCCATCTCTGCATGGTTGAGTGAAGACTGCAGTCCTGAAGTTCCAGCATAGATAAAACTCTTTCCCATGTTAGCAGATTCCTTGATCAGCCATGTCTTGGGAACTTTGGAAAGGACTGTGACCTGTGACCATGAACCAAATGAGTATACATATAGAAAATAAAAATTAAAAAAAATAATATGAAAATCCCTGTAAAAATAATATGAAAAAGCAGAATTTGAATCGGCATTTTCAGAATGTCATGCAGAAACCTCCAATGGTTTTGAAGGTTTAAAGATGCCTCTTACAAACCTGTGATGCATTTTGTTTATTCTGCATGAAATTGCTGTTTAGAGGTTGATATGTCTTACTACTGGAGGAAGTGTTCCCTCCCTAGGGAGTTATTATTATACCTACTCATTCTGGTCATTTTTCATCATAGGCTACTCTTCTGTAGCAGCGAGAAAGCTTGACATTCAAATATGAGTTTACACATATTTGACTTTGTGCTTCACCTCATGTTCTTTGCAAAGCGTTCCTTCAAAGTGCTGCGAAACGGTGGCATTATTGCATCACCTGGCTGGGGGAAGTGGGCTCTGTGCATGTACAGAAACTCATTCCCAGCTAAGGGAACCACTGGAAGAAGTGCTTCATATACTTGCAAAGTCCTCTGAGAAAGAGAAGTACATCACCTCTGCATCTCAGTGAAGCGGAGTGGGGCAAACCAGCTCCAGGACATGCAAATCAACCCATCTCACCAGCTCTAAAGTCTCCCTTGGTTCTTCTCCTGACCTCTGGCCCAAGTTCCATGTATTCTAGCAGGGTTCTTTTAGATACCTATTTAAACTTGACAGAAATAATTCCAATGAACTAAATGGAAGAAGGGCAAATCTGTTTTTTAAAATATCTATAGTTTTGCTCATGGCAAACATTTTCCATAGCCCTGAAGGTCAAAGCTTCAGATTTTGCCCCAAGCATTAACTCACAAAAAGTATGTTAACAGTTCCCCTGAATATGTCCTGAGATTCCATATTCAGTCAATCAAACAATGTTGACAAACATTGCCAGCATCCATCTTGTAGGGTTTTTTAAAATCCTAAATTGTATCATTGTTATTAGCAGTGGATGCAATCCCTCTGTAGATGCAGCCTTCTCCAATTTTGCCACCTCCTAAGCATGTTAGAAGTGCAGTCCAGAATTCCCAGGTCCCAATACACCTGGAGGGTGCCAGGCTGGGCAAGGTTGTACATTTTACAAGCACTACTCATTCTAGTTTGGTATAATTTAGCCTCTGATTTACTGACCTGGGTATAAGCCAGGATCCAAATGCTAAAAAGACAAAGGAGATCTGACACTATAAGGTAGACCTCTGCCTCATTTCTCTACATCCTGTTACAGGAAGCCACCCATGCCGATCACCAATGCCAATTTTGTTTGGTTTCATTCTTTCATTCGCTTTCACAATGTTCTGGTCCAGCAATTTAAAACCATTCCTTAGAAGTGGGGGTAGGTCAGGAGTACATTTATTTTTTTTTAATGTACAAAGTGTCTAATGGATCTCTTCCAACCTTGGTTAATCTTCAAAACGCCTTGCACACTTAGAGCACCACTGGGTTTTCTACAGAGATAGACATTTTCCCTTCTTTAGAACTTCCTGGAAGGACCATGTGACCACAAAACATCACATGATCGTATCAGCCTTATTCAGCTGATATATCAGTGTGTAAAATTTGACATAAAAGGAATGGTGAGCAGTCTCTCCCCTCTGCCCCACTCAGTAATGCTGGTAATTACAGTGAACAATCAGTTCTCCTAAGGTACAGCATAATTATATTTAGTAGGGAACCTTTGAATACAGTACGTGTCTCCACATGAGCTGGAAACAAGTTATTGGAGAGTTCTACCTCACATCATGTGAGACACCTCACATAAAAACATTTACATGTATGCAAAAGCTCCATGCTGTAGAACAGTGTTTCTCAACCTTGGCAACTTTGATACGTGGACTTCAACTCCCAGAATTCTCCAGCCAGCATGGCTGGCTGGGGAATTCTGGGAGTTGAAGTCCACGTATCTTAAAGTTGCCAAGGTTGAGAAACACTGCTGTAGACCTTTTGCACTATTTGTGAAGATTGCCTCTCCAGTGACCTCAGTAGCATGACTTGAAGGGAAGAGTTGCATGTGGCTTCTCATGCGTTCAATTCTACCTGTGAACGTATTACTAGGAGAGGATGATCCATATTCCAAGAAGTGGTGGAGAAATCTTCTGCAAAGAACCCACTGGACTTTTTAAACAAAGCTGGAAAGTATCCATCAGGCACTCCATTTAATTTTAAATGCCTTCTCTCCCAACCTGGGTTTTTTTAAAAAATTGGAGAAAAGGGTAAAGCTAGCCAGACTTTGTCTGTGGCCACCATTGCTCCTGCTAGAGATCCCTGAGGAAGCAACCTCTCTACCCCTAAAATCAGGGCTGGCAACATTTGAGAGGTTGGGATCCTTAACTCAGCCTCAACCTGCCAGCCTTCTGGAGAACTATTCATGGCAATAGTGATGTTATATCACCAGAAAAGGCATGGCTGTTTTTTTTTGTTTTGTTTTGTTTTGCTTTTTGGGGGAATTAAAGGTAGGGATGGGAGCACGAGGCCTCCTAGGAAAATTGTTCCTATCTGTCCCTTAGAACAACCCAGCCTCCTGGAAAACAGGCCCAGATCACCTCACGGACATTTGTCCCTTTGCTGTGGAACTTCAGTTTGCAATCACAGGACGTTGGGGTTGCAAGCAGTCTATGAATTGCCCACCTCTGCCTAAACCAGACAAGTAATCTCTCTGTGTTATTTTGCCATTGTCTTTTGAAAGTCAGCTGATGTTATCGGTGACATTTTTGCCTCTGTGTTGCCTTTTGCATTGTTTTCACATACAATGTACAACATAGAGAAATTGTGCGCTTGATTTCATTTCAAACTAAAGGTGAGGATCCATGTGTACCAATGCATATCTGCTCCATAGCACAATCAGAACACATATCTGTGCATAGAAACTTGGTGGTAGATGGACAGGTTCTAGCCCAGTCTCCTCTTGGACATACTAGTTTTTCCCAGGTGAGGATTTAAAAAATCAGACATGCAAATGGGGGACATTAAAAAACAAACGAGCACCCAACAATAATTAAAAATAGTATCATTTGGGTGCAGGCCTGTCACCTAACATGCTGTTTGTGAGAACCAAGCCTTACTCCTCAGTAGTTTTCCTTTGATATATGCTCCTTTTGGACTCTTCAGATGAGTTATATTTAACAAATAATAGATCAAGTCAAGCTCAGTTCCTGGTGATTCTGTGGATGCATGCATGTAGTTTTCTTGGCAACATTATGGATGTGGTTTGTCATTGCCTTCTTCCAAGATGTAGCTGATTTAGAGCCCTCGTATTTCCTGGAGAAGCATCATCCAAATATTAACCAGGCCTTGCTCTACTCAGCTTCTAAGCCTAAATAAGGTTCACCAAGTCCTGCCATGTGCTGAAGTAAGGTATAAGTCGCATTTTACCATACTTTACAAAGAAGTTATAACACGTTCCAATCCTGATTGTGCCATGTTGAATTATTTATTGTTTTCCATGTTTTTCTGTTATGAGGCTATACAATCTGAAGAGAAACCATGAGCCTGTGCAACAGATCATGCTTTCAGTCTCTTCTTACAGGTGAGGGTCTCCACTTCCTTCATGAACCGAAGGCACAGCTCCTCCTGCCAAGCCAAGGCCACACACTGGACAGCTACAGGGAGACCCACAGCATCCATGACAGCCTGCAGATAGAGGGACAGTCAGGACAGGAAGAGGCAACTACATCATGAGCTCGTAAAGGGGATCTGTTCAGAAAGGCACCTTGGTTCTTTCTGCTACAATACAGACCTCTCTCAGCCGTTTATCCCAGGGGTCACCATAATGACCATGGTACTCTTTCAGCTTTTCTTCATCAACCTGGGTGACTGTGGTGACTGGCACAATCCCAGCAGGGAAGTTCAGGACATTGTATAAATTGGTATACGAAGTAGCAGCTAAAAAGAGTAGAAGTAAAGTAAATCAATCAATGTTCTCCAGATCATCCAGGAAAGATTCTTGTGGCCATTTATAAGACCCTGTGAGGTCCCCTTTACCATCCCTATTCTCCATTAATTGAAACCTGAACCAAGAATACTATAGGAAGAGGAGGTAATGCTAAGCTTTAGTCTGGATGTGCGTTTTCTATTTGAAAACTAGATCTTTTTCCACTCCAGCTAGACTAGTCTATGGTGAAGTCACTATACTGAAGACAGCAGTGCTTTGGGGCAAGATTAAAGCAGGGCTTGTTATATGTTTCCCAATACTGAGGGGAAAAGTTCAATTTAAATCTGTTTTTTAACTCTCAGGTAATTCTTTCAGAAATTTTTAAACTTTGAGATTTAAATTTCAGTGATTAAACATTTGCTTACTTAATTCACAAATACAATATATAGTATAAAATGTAATGGAAACAATGACATAGTAATTAGCAACATGAAATATTTCTAAAAATTAGTTTGTGCAACCGAGAGTAGCTAAATATTTTTCCAGTCCTTTGCAAGCACATGGCAAATAGTTTTTGAAGGTGTGAGAGATAAACTTTTCAGTGTTATTTTTTGAAACCATAAATAAAAGCCAACATATGTAAATGGATATTATACCAAACAGTTTCCCAGGATAGCCTTCATTAAAAGCTGGTCCCAGGGCTGGACAGAGGATGACATCCAATTTCAGCTTCCTCCATTCAGCAATGAATTCTTCACGGTAAGCCTGTGGAGAACATTTTGGCAAGGTGGATTAGAAAAAAACATTTCCTTCCATCTCCCCTGAACTCCCTTTCATTAGAATGATTACACTGCCATGTAATGGGCAATTCTGAAGCAAAGTTTCTATAGACACAGCCCACTTGCCAGAATCTTCATTCTGAAATAACAATGCTTGTACCCAAGTCTATTAATTCCCCCAGGCACTGGGGCCAGGCTGTTAGTTTGGGAGCCTTGGTGTGCATGTATCTTACTGATGTTTTGTAGTTTTAATGAGGGGACCTCAACCTGGGTTTTGTTGTTGTTTTATTGCTAATGTTTCATATTGTATGTTCATCACCCAGTTTTATTGGATAGATGGGCGACCTTATAAAATTGATAAATAAATAGTAGTTACTTACTTGGCAGAATGCCCTTCCTACTTGGGCAATGCACACATTTCAGCTGTTCCTGCTTACAAAAGCTGCTATATTGAGATACATTTAGATCTGCTTAGCATATTGTTCCTATGTTAAAATCCACTTTGGTGCTGAGAACATACTTCAAGCATCAACCTTTTCTAGTGATCATTGACTAGAACTTGAGATGGCAGATCAGTCATTACATGAAGCGTCATGGCTCGTGGGCAGGACACCAAGATGACAAACTCACCGCTACTGCTGCATGTTGCTTCCAAAGGTTTTTGGCCGACCTGCAAACATTGGAAAAATTAATTGATGACTCTTCTGTGAAAAGAGTCCTAGTTAAAAATGCTGCTTAAAATATGTCTTCATGAGAGGAAATTTATGGGCTAGTTAAATGGTAACCTAGTTATGCATTTAACACCATATTGGTAATCTGAGCTAGTCCTTGGATCATCCAGACCACTGACAGCACTGGTGCCATGCTCCCAGTGATCACTTTTGATGTTTGGCCAAGTTGCATAAAGCGTATACACCACTGCAAATCTAACAGTATAACCAGGCTTACTGTTTGCACTGCAGATTAACAGATTGTTAACAATTATCCAGATTTTCTGCTGTCCTTTCAGGTTATGCTAATGCATGGTTTTACTGCTGTTAACCACTCTGACCAAGTGTGTTTGAATTATTGAAATGAAAGGTACCATTCCCTATTGAGATATTTTGTTTTATTTTTATAAGAGTCTCTTTGCTCATAATAGAGGAAGGATATTTATTTTAAAATACAATAACGTCATGTAATATAAATGCGTTCAACTGTTAAACTTGTCATGTTAAACTTTGACCTGGTTTTAAATGATTTATACTGTTCACAGTGTTTGAGAGTGTTATCAGAAGGGAACATATCAGAAGTAAAGCTATTCGTGCTTCCACAGTAATTCAGAAGAGGTGCTGAGCATAAGTGCCGCACTTTTTTAAAGTAGTCATATCATTTCTCAGGCTTCCCCGTGAGCCTGAGAAAAAAGAAGAAAATGCTTTAAAGAGTGCTGCACTCCTGCTCCTGTGCATTCTGAAAAGCCTCTTCTAAATTATTTTCAAAGCATAAATATGCCTAATTCATGTTGCTTGATATTGTTGCCTCAAAATCAAGCCATGGTTTATTGATACTTTTTATTTAAAAAAACATAATATTAAACTGCAGCTGGGGGAAGCACATGGGATCATGGGATTATACCTCCTGCATTTCTGCTGCAAGATGAGGAAGATATATATTCCAGATCAGTTTTTCTCAACCTGATGCCTCCAGATGTGTTGGACCACAATGTCTAGAAATCCAGTCAGCAGGCTAGAAATGAAGGAGGCATTCTGTAGAGAGGAAGGAAGATGACTTTGATGGAGATATGCATACAAAGGCTATAGGGGCTAAAGCATTTTTAAGTCCAGAACATCCAGATAACATTCAGAAATGGCTCAGAAAGATGCCTCCCTAATTCACTGAACTTTAAGAAGGAAGAGGTACAGCAAAATCAGACTTGCAAGACTGATCTCAACTCCACTCGGTAGACCAGATCATGAAATCAAGTCAACGGGATGTCTACAACTATTTTTACTGAGATTGGCTACAATAACAAATTCTTGCAAATCTGATTTTGCTGAACCTCCTTCTCCTCCTCCTTCTTAAAGTTCAGTGAATTAGGGAGATATCTGTCTGAGCTGCTTCCAAATTTTTTCTGAACATTCTGGCCTTAAAAAGTGCTTTAACTTGACAATGGAGTCTGCATATCTCTGTCAAAGTCATATTTCTTACTGTCTACAATTTAGAATTCTACCAATTGTAGTTCAACAGATCTGGAAGACACCAGGGTGGGGAATGGTACTATATGCAGTTGACACTGAAAATCATTTGAAGCACTCATTCCTTACCCAGTTCCACATAATGCATTGAGATCCCTGGAAATCCGAGGGTACTAGGGGAGAAACATACGTTTATTGGTTTTTATAGTACATACAGTAATCACGTAATTTATTTTTTAGGGAAGAGTGAAATCAACAACAAACATGCCCCCAATACAGACCCTCTGCCTTGGATTAACACATTCAGATACACTTCTCATATCTTAGCAAACCTCTAATTTACTTGTTGGCAAAGGTTTTACCTTTTTGTCATTATAGTGCAACAAGTAAACCAAATACTCACCACCGGTTTTAAAATGAATGCCAAAATCCTTTTCAGTACAGTGGGAATACTGTAGCAGTTAATCTGGGATTTCACATTTGGATCAACGATGTCCCCTTTGCTGGGAGATGAAAGGAGAAGGAAACCAAGTCTTTTTTCATAGTTAATAATGCAGTGCTCTCAAATAACCAATATTACTCAGATGGGAGCTGTTTTGACTAAATTCATAGAAATAAAGTAGTAGTAATTGTGAGCAAGTAACTCACAACGAGTATACAAAATCATCAAAACCTTCTCTGATTTTGCACTATTCAGTCCATGAATTTAGGTTCCTGAGAATTATATACTTCATGTACAAGCATCCAAATGAAAATACAGTAAAGGTGTAGCCCGTGTGTTCCTTAAATGCTATATTAATTTGCACCCACATAACTCCACTTATTGACAGAAGTTTATCTGTTCTAAGGATGATTTTATTTGCTTTATATTACCACACTGGAATCTTAACATCACTGGGAATGTCATAAAATTTCTTACAGCTGCCATTGTTTATGGTGGGAAAAATTGTCTTAAATTTAGGATTTTAGAACTATGTAAAAAGGCTTTTTATGTTGCTTTATGTTTTTTTATCACACATGGTAGGTCTCTGACTACAATAATGGTCTACAGAACACAGTAAAGATCATTTGGCTCTAATTTCCTATTTGCATGCTAAGATAGGTAAAATAAGCTTGGTGGAAAAGCACATATTTTGCCTGCAAAGTGCAAAACCCAACATTGAAAAAAGTGCCAAGGTAGTAGCAAGTACGTAGAAAGATCTCTACCAGACACTTTAAAAGGCTTTTGTCAGTCACTGTTAAGTGAGATTATCTAATTTATGGTTAGGAAAGTATAAGACCTTAAAAGCTTTAATTTCATATGTTGCAACTTTTGAAGCAAAGTTATTGTAATTCCATTGTTATTTTTTGCAACACTGTAACTACCAAGAGTTGCAGGATTGTGGCAGGCTAAAAATATAATACATAAATAAATTCTCAGTTAAATACATTCATTTCAAAATAATTTTAGGTCTTAAAAAAGATATTTTACTAAACGATTACTTTTCACACAGGTTTTTTCATATTCACACTAAGGGTTCTCATAAAAATCCATTATTCCTTAGCACACTTAATTTCACATTGGCTATTCCGGGCAATGCTATGCTAGAACAGAACTATTGAGCTCAAGCTATGTTCATATCCCAAGAGGTCTACTTACAATTTATCCAGTAAATTTGCAGCTCCATCAGAAAAGAGACCTCTAGTGAAAAGCTCATCTACTACATAGTTCAGTCGAGGGGGGACAAAGGGGATGAGCTGCATAAAAAAAGATAAAGTATCATAGTTCTGGTTTGACAGCAGAAAGAATGATATGAGTTCCATATACAGATTGTCTAATTTAACTTCGTGCTCCGGCAGTTTTAAGAACTACCCAAAAGCTTTCTGGAAAAATAAGTCATTCTTTGTGAAGATTTGACAAAGAGAAGCAGGTAATTTCTATGTTTTCTCCTTATTTGCAAGCTTGCTTGCATCAAAATGTGTAGACCAGCCTTTTGCATCGTGATGCCCTCCAGACTGGTTGTGAACTACAGTTCCTAGAATTTCTAGCCAGCATGGCTTTTCAGTCATGCTTCACTAAATAGGCTATGGACCTATTCATATGTTACATTAATTTAGCATATATCCCAGACTTTAAATATAGATTTGGAAGAAAAAATTGAACACCAGAAATTAATAAAGCAGGTATGGTGGGAATTAGTACTTTTATCAAGTGAACAATGCAACAGATGTGCATAGTTGTTCACCAAATAAAGCAAAATTCCAGTGTGGTTTATATTAGGGCCACAACACATTTCTATGTGGGAAGCTGTGCATACTCATTAAGACCCTAATACATATGATGTGAGAGAACTTTGGGTTTGTGCTTTAACACACACGATAGCATATATGCATTTTCCTGCTAGGAATTGATACTGTGTAGAAAATGCCATGCTTAAAGGTGACTTAATGGTATTTCCTAATAACTGAACTTTGTACACCAGTAAAATCAATATACACCATGCATGCATACACACATATACAAGCTTATAAATATTGTCTAGTTTATGTATTTAAGTAGGCTTGCAAGAATGCATAGTCAGGGAAGGAAGCAAACTGATCATGTGGAAGAACAGTAGGTTAGACCAAGATATTACCAGACTGAATAGATTCATGGATATAAATATGGCAATTAAATACAATTAACTTAAGTCAGATTTATTTCAGTGGTCTACTTTAAGCACAAATAAACCTGGGTCTAAAGCAATGTTATTGGGAGAACAGGCGTTCAGGCTTCCCATTTTACAGAAAATTGTGAGTAATGCGAGTCACAATGTTTTTCTGACATATACATGAGGTACAAATGTCAGAAATGTTTTAAACTAGAACAATTAACAAATGTTTATACTGTGTGTCCTGCAGCCTGAAGGAGGTTTTTTGTTTCCTGAACAGCCCTCTTCATGCTTGGAGAGGGCTGGAAATATCCATCATCTTCATAGTATCCAATCCGGAGAAGATTTGAACTGGTGTAAATCTGGAAGAAAGGGAAAGAGAAAGAGTAAAGGGTTTGAAATAGCAATTGAATTTCACCATCCCTAGGCTTGACTTGGCTGAAGATTCTCAGATACAATCTAGCTAGATTGGAAGCTTTACTGAAGAGAAGAATGAAGCCTTAAATTTGACCATTGATTTACCCACTGCAGTACGAAGAAGTCAGAACTTGATAGATCTTTGCTCTAGAGTTTAAACTCTATGCTTTTTCCTCCTGCCTTTCTGAATTAAGGGATACTTGGCTGGACTCTTGATGGACTTGGGAGGCACCTGATACATAATGATTCTGCCTAGTTTGGGGAACCACTGGTTCCTACCTCATTTATCTTAGTCCTTAGAAAAGGTTTCTGTCTAGGAGGTGTGGTGGTATATTGATAAACTGGTTGCCAATTTATTTTTTCTTTTGATATGTATTGTTTTTACTTTGTTTGCGTGCTACCCAGAGTAATTGTGACTTGGGTGGCCATGCAGGTTTAAGAAACAAACAAATTCCAGGTTGGTTTCAGTTAACATCAGTGGAATTATTTCTTCTTAAATTCATGAGAACCTAACAAAAAAGCTACCAGTATTTGAAGGACAGTATATAATCACATCCTTTAAAATAAAAGGACTTTCTTCAATGTTATACAAAACTTTTTGTAGCAGTGGCAACAAGGTCTCTTGAATGATTTACAAGACTATGGGAAGAGAGCTTGAGATTTGAACTTTATAAGTCATCTTGGTATTCTTACATGGCACAACATTCCTTTCAGATCTATGTCAGCAAATCATCAGGAATTGATTAGAAACATAACCTGTAGGTGATATTGCACCTCTTTCATTATATTAATGGAGCCATTCTAGATTATGTAGGAAGAATGATAATAAATTTGATCTATATTACAGTCTCTAGGACAGTGTTGTCCAAACTTGGCCACTTTAAGATGAGTGGACTTCAACTCCCAGAATTCCCCAGCCAGCCATGCTGGCTGGGGAATTCTGGGAGTTGAAGTCCACTCATCTTAAAGTGGCCAAGTTTGGACAACACTGCTCTAGGAGCTATGTACATTTGGCTACTTTTTTGTTGAAAACTTTTGATGAAATTGAAAAGAATTACTCAATTATTTTCAGTAATTACTGGGGTTTATAAGTAAGAAGCTAACTACATTTTCTTGATGTCTGTAACATACTATGTTTTATATTACAGCAAAGACCTGGAAAACTAAAACACATTTTTCTTTTGGTATTATAAGCATGGGATATAGCCTTGGCTGAAACATTAACACAAGGTGTTTTGAAGTACCTTTACTGAAGAATTATTCTACTACATTGGTTTACATTTTTAAGTTGTTTCAAAAAGAGTCCCTAACATATTGTCTTCATTTACACAAATGTCTTTTTGGACAGTAACATCAAATATGGATCTTTGAATGTTGTATGTCTTCATAAGATTACACATTAATTTATGCATATTCCTACATCATTTTTTTATTTTGTTTTAACTTTTTTTTTAACAAAAAAGGGTGGGTTTTTTTTTTTTACTTTGCTTGCTTTGTTTGTTTTTATGCTCTATTTTTTTAAAAATTGCTGGTTCACCATTATTTAAATTTAAAGCTTATATAGATTGATCTGTGATCATTAAATGGCCTTTCTGGAATATCTGAAAGAGGTAATTAAAGATTGATATCAAAAGTACTTAAGTTGTGTGAGTTGCTGAAGTAATTTGTCTCAGTGGAATAGTTAAAAGTTATATTGTAAACCAAAACAGAGAGGAATTTCATTACTTTTGAATTAAGCAGTCAAGATACTAACAGGTTTCCCATGTTCTTAATGGGAAACTATTTGCAAGAAGGGAATATCATTTATTTTTGGCTGAAATGGCATTGCCCATGGTGCTCAGTCTCTCCAACATTCCCGCCTTGGTTGCCCCCATTCATTCATTCATTCATTCATTCATTCATTCATTCATTCATTCATTTATTATTTTTCACATTTGTATAGCTGCCCTTCTCACTCAATTACCTCCTCTCTGAATGGCAAGGGTGGTACCAAAGGATCCAGGTGGAATAACTCATCGCATAAAAGAGCCTTCATGCACAGAGCCAGACTATCTACATCTTTTGCCATTGGGCCAATTGTTGCAGTCACTGTAAAGGAAACAGGATCTCTAATGAAATGGATTGCAAGTAGCGAATCAGGTAAAAGGTTCCTCCTGGTGACTAGACAGCTCTTAGCAATCAGTAATAGGCTAGTTGGATAAATAACTTGCCCAGATATAATTCCCAAGGTTAACTTAATGGAGTTAGAAGTGCAACTAATATATAGATATATCGGATTTCAGGTTATCTATTTACTATATTTCTATACTTTCTATAGAATTGTATCTTAAAGCAGTTTGCAATTTTAAAAATAAAAATAAATAATAAAAGTAACACATTAAAATAATATTCCATAAAAATATCAGAAATATTTTTCTTCCCTGTTCATGACAACTTTGTTTTGCTTTTTACCTAGAATGTAACTAACAGCACATGCCTTTCCACTCTTTACTTGCTCATGACTGTGGCAACAAGTCAAAATCGTAGCTGTGCATGCTTTTAAATTATAGTATTTCCACAACCATCAGCATGTCTGTGAACTGAATTAGTCAGACATTGCTTTGGGGAGTATGATAATAGGGTTCTAACTAAATAATCTTGAGTTTTGGATTGTGGATTTTGTAAAACCCAGGAAGCTGTTGAACAACTTTCTGGAGGTAGTTCTGGAATGGATGAAAACAAAAAAGCTTGATTCAGAAAAAATACAAGTGTGGTGTTTTTCAAATTTGGCAACTTTAAGATGTGTGGACTTCAACTCCCAGAATTCCCAGCCAGCATTCCCCACTCCACACATCTTAAAGTTGCCAAGTTTGACAAACACTGATTTAGACTGTATGTCAACACAATCTTATCTAAGCCTCAAAAGTTTATGTACTAGAAGCAGGAGTGAGAGCAACCTGCAACTTGTGAGAATGACTTGTGACCTTCCCTGCTGGCTCCCCATTGATTTTGCTTGTGGGAAGCTGGCAGGGAATGTTGGAAATTGTGATCACATGACCACAGTTCACCGCAACATTACAGTCGCAAGCCAGGCACTGAGCACTCGGATTATGATCACATGACTGCAAGGATGCTGCAACAGCCAGAACTCCAAGGACCAGTCATAAGTCTCCCTCTTTCAGTGCCATTGTAGCTTTGAGCAGTCGCTGAATGAATGATTGTAACCCAAGGACTACTGGTACAGTAATATGTTGTATATGAAGCTATTTTAAAGAAGGCACAGAAATTTCTGATGGTGCCACTGAGATTGTAGCCACTGAGTGTTTGTTGCTAAAAAAACTAACAGGTTCTATCTGTTCTGTACCAGTTGCCCTGATTATCAGTGTCTGTCTGGACATAATTCAGAGTGTTGATTTTGGCCATTGATGTCCTAAAAGTTTAAGAAAAGGTTATTTGTAGGATCACCTATTTCCCCATAAACTTGTCCAATAATTTATAATCAGTATTGTTTGCTTACTTGGTAGATTACTTGGTAGATTAACTCCAATAAGCGGTTAACTCCCTAGCTAGTATTTAATTAACCATCCAGCTGTAATATTTAAAAGGCCTTTGAAAACTCACCTCTTTTACATGACTTTTAATTAATAAATGCTCTCACACACCCACACACACACAGAGGGTAATATTATAACATTTTATAAGAATGTCACATTATTGGGTAGATGTTTGTACATATACCATCTTGGTAGATTTTTGAACTAGAAAGGTCATTCATACATACAGTTTTTGGATGGCTACTTATTATTTGAGAGCAGTAGTGTAGTGGTTGAAGGCACCAGTCTAGAAACAAGGAAAGTTCTAGTCCTGCCTTAGGCACAAACATCAGTTGAGTGACTTTGGGCCAGTCACTGTCTCTGGGAAGAAAGCAATGGCAAACCAATTCTGAAAATGAGGCCAAGAAAACTGCAGGGACTTATCTAGGCAATTGCTAGGAGTCAAAACTGACTCAAAGGCACCAAAACAAAACAAAACCCACCCTTATTACTCACCTGACTTCATGCCTGCTATTGGACTAGCAAGACCCAGAATGCTGGGAAATATATAAACAAGACCACAAATAAAGGGTTAGCTGTCAACATGGTTTAAAAGAAACAACAAATGCAATTGTATATCCTACATATGCATTCAAAAAGAAGTCTCTAGAAAAGAGTTCAACTTCAGTTAACAACGAAAGCTAAAATACTAAAAATTATAAATATGTTCATAATGAGAATTATAATAAAGGCATCTCCTATTAGAAAAAGTATACATCAGAATATTTATAAAAGAAAATCAATTTGTGAATGCAACAGCATATGTTCATTTCTGCTGAAATGAAACACTTCCTATCAGTGCTTTTAAACATGTGATCCAGTCAGCATTAGCATTCAGAACTTTGGATATTTATCAGTCCCAAAAAAATTTAGAACCTACCTTAACCGAGAGCCTGTTGGTTTGAGTCCACAAAGCCCACAGAAGCTGGATGGCAGGCGAATGCTTCCAGCAACATCTGTCCCAAAGCCCAAGATGGACCCACCTCCTGCAATAAGGGCCCCTTCTCCTCCAGAGGAACCACCAGGACTTTTCTTGTGGTTCAAAGGGTTTACCGTTGGACCAAAGATTAAGTTACTGCAATCGTAGCTGAGCAAAACAGAAAGTGGATTGGCAATTAAACTTTTATATCAGCATTGGGCTTTAGTCCAAAAAGAAAGAGAGGTGGGTGGGTGGGTGGGTGGGTGGGTGAGGGGGAAAATATACTATAATCAATCAAGTAATAACTTGCAAATAGCAGTGGAAAACCAGTGAGTGAGGAAAAATACCAGAATATGATGCAAAGATTGGAAACCGGTGCCATTCAAATGTTTTGAGACTGCAAATCCCAGAATTCTCAGGAAGAATAGTGATTGGGGATTATGGAATTTACAGCCCCAGTTGTGGAAGGGAAGGCTAATACAGAACAACATACTATCCCAACTGCCTTGGTGAAAGAGGTGAAACAACATAGTTCAACAACCAACATAGTTCAACTTCAGGGCCATTGAAGTGCCCCAGAGACTTTTTCAAGAACGGTGTGACAAAAAGAACCATACCGCATTTGTTCCCAGCACCCAATGCTTAAATTAAATTAATATTTCTACCATGGAAATTTATTTTAGTCATTGTAGACAATATCCAGACCTGATCTACATGCTGAAAATTAGGTGGTAGAATCTTGGGATAGTAAAATTTCAGGCTGCAAGTAGGGGGTGCTATTTTGAACGCTCCCTCAAAATAATAAGAGCAAGATAATACAGCATTGCCGACTTGCAGCCCCTTTGCTTCTGATGCAAATGTAGAATAGACTCCTGTAAATTGATCTGCCTTTTTTTTTTTTCCACACCATCAAAACTAGTACCCAATATTAGGAAAAGTCTTATTTGCCATTACATCTTTCAGCAGTAACTTCCTTATGTAAATTATGCAAGCAGAAATATTTTTCTTACTTGTTTTAAACCTTCTGCCAATCAATCTTTCACGCTTCCTTAGTCTTTCTTCCATTAACCCACCACCCCAGATTCTCAAGTTATTATTAGTCAAGAAAGCAAGAAATAACAATTTCAAAATAGAGAGAGAGAAAAAAATATACTTTATCATGCTCTGAGGAATATTAGTTTTCACAAATGGAATTGCTCCCTGTTTCTTCAAAACCTTTACTATCACGCTGTCTTCAGCCTCTACTTTGCCAAGATACTGCACCAAGCCACATGTAGAGATGTGTCCCTTTGGGAGAGAAAATACAACTTGCTTGACATAATGTTACAGAGTCTCAAGTTATGAGGACTTGTCCAGAATCAAGTCTTGTTGATCAAATACTAACTTATTACAAAAACCCACCATCCCCTATTTCCTCCTAATGAAGACAGTTAAGCTGAAGAGAAAGAACTGTACAAAAGCACCATAAATGGAAAGATTGGCCTCTTCTAAAGGCCCTTGCTAAGAAGTCAGTCTTCATCTAATAACAAGGTTCAGATACTATATGGCACCTCTGCTGTATGCAGAATGTTACACTGTGAAGAGAGTTATGCTTCCATAAAGTGACAAATGACATGTCACCAGCCATAAGTTACTCATAAAAATAGCCTATTTCAGAATATGTATGTCTACCAGAACCCACATCCCAGAGACAGCTGTTCAGATCCATGACCAACTGCTGTTCCTTACTTAGATACATACAATGGCATATAGTGCATGTGAATATTTAAAGAAGGATCCCATGTATACACAAGAGCACAAACAGCATGCTAACTGTTGTTCCAACACACATACAATGCCTCCTCTTCACATAAGGGTTCAGGCTGGTGAGGTGGGAAGGGTGGATGGAAGAACTGTGGAATTCAAATCCTAGAAAATATACATCTCTGACATCTTTGCACTGCCATAGACAATCAATATTGTGTGTGTGACACTTCATTCTTATTTGCAATGAAAATTAATCTGATGAAGTGGTTTAACATCAATTGAAGCTTTTATCAAATAAATATGCTTGCTTTTAAAGTACTACAAATTTTTTTGTTGTTTTTCCTGTAAAAGAATATCATGGTTGCTGTCTAGGAATAGTTGCATAGGAATTGAAACAAAAAACTCAGTTTCAGTCTTCAACATCTCTTAACTTCTTCAGCAACTGGACTGAAGCTAAAAATGCCCCGTATTTTAGCTGAAGATGCTGAAATAGCTTAAGTAACATCCTCTTCTTGATACTTCTGACACACACTCCTTTTTCAATAGCAAGAATTGCAAAAGATAAAGAAAGGTGCACCTTGTATCCAATGTGGTCCTTAAGGCTGACCGGAATTCCATACAGCAAGCCTTTCTCTTTTCGCTTCTTCAGGTCCTGGAGCTGTTCCTCACATCCGTGAAGAAAATCTGTCACACAGTTCACCTCCCGGGTAACTTCAAGAGCCTGGCCCATAGAAAAGTCAGTGTTAGGGAGAAAAAAAAGAGGGGGTGAGGGGGAAGCATGATTTGTTATTGTATTCAGAAGATCTGTGTGTTGACCCAATCAAAAAGAGGATGGATGGGTGTGGGTGTGGGTGTGTGTGTAGGTGGGTGGGTGGGGGGAATCATAAGTTAAAAAGAGTGATACCTGCTGTGAATTACCTGTACCTTATCAATTTAGTTAAAAATTGACAGTAGAAGGCATAAAGAATGGCCTTGAAGAACAGGAGGAAGAGACTCTATCAAGGCAATGGTCAGATAAAAGGAGCTTGAGCCTGATCAGTGTCTCAGACAAGCCCTTCCCTAGTTCACATGAAGATAAAGTGAAGAGGAGGAAGCACATTCAGTCTCGCAAGATCCTGTTATTCTAGATGTTTCAGTAATAACAGTCCTGACCTATATGGCATTGGTTTAGTAGTCTGGTCTACCTTGTTCGGCTGACACTGACTATCCACAAAAATTGGGATGGATTATTGTCTCTCTTGGATCAGCCAAAGTAAGCTAGGTAGCTATCACCTGCTTAGGTCCACCTCTTGTTTCCAGTCTGTTAATTACTTAATACAGAGGCAAACAATTTTCTTGTGGCTAATGGAAACCATTGATTGTTGATGGATTGGTTTTCTAGGGACCCCACTGAACACACTGAACAATATATTTCATGATATTTTGGTGCTTTAGAAAAAAGTAAAGGGCCGATAGGGATGGTTTGATCCCCCTTAAAACCCACCAATGGGAAAAATCAGCCAAATTTGAGAAGGGAGATGTTGGCTTTTAAAAAGTGAACCATGTTTCTTACATTTCTGGCTTTTCTGGCACCAATTTCAACCTTCAAAATCCCCCCAAGCCTCAAACATTGCAAAAACATCTCCAAATTCCCAAATGCAGGATATCCTGGGGACTGCAAAAGGGTGCTGGGAAGGTTTTCCACCCCTGTGCTAATCATATCTATAACAATGTTCTGTAATGACTAATGAAAACAATTGCCCTGAATAGTTCAAAAATGGGAAAATGGAGTTCAGGTTTTTTTCAGCATTGTCAGTTAACTTATTCTCTTTTGGGTTCACTACATTGGGTTTATTTTAGAAGTAGGTTAGCTATTTCTTTTAAACTTCATATACTCAATTTAAAATGTAGTTTCCTCTATTATGAATTGTGGGGGGAGGGAATTATGAAGGAAGGAAATGATTGCAATCATAGCCTGCCATGCTAGGCCAGCAAACCTAGTTATCCTGCTACAAGCTAAATGTAACTGCTTTTAGCCCAGCTTAAATGAGACACAGTCGCAAAGCATTGCATCTGAAAACAGTATGAGAAGACTTTCTCTACTACTTGACCTACACTGTGTAAAAAGCCCCCCCCTCCATATTTTGTCAAAGACAGCCTGCAACTGAAAGAAACACTCAAAGTTTGATAACAACAAAGGAGAAGCTCTTTTATTATTAAATCACATCTCACACGGAAGGATTAATGTACCTGAGCTTTTGTATGTATATTTAGTAAGTACAAAAGGCTCTATTCTCTTTTTTTAGTACTTCCATCCTTCCCTGTTAATACAGATACTGCCTGAGAGCAAGAACCATGGAAATAGGCACCAAATAATATATAAAATAATGTCTATATTAAATTTGAACCATCCTATTTAAGCCAAAAGGAAAGGATAGGTTATAAGTTACTTGCAATATGTATGTGTGTGAGAGAGTGTACACACAACAAAAACTTCTTTGCTGATACTGAATCTGAATTTGAAAAAGACTGTATCTTGAAACTTCAGAATAATTATTTGATATACAATTCATTGTTTAATGAGGGCATACAGTTCATTGTTTGATTGCAATATGAACTGGTTGATAGCAAGTGACTATTCAAAAATAGGTTCATTTACATACATGCATCAGTGTTATTTTTATGTAAACTGAACTCATTTATGCTGGGTCTTGTGATGTTGAACTATGCTAGAATTCTGTCCTTAAATTGCAAAGTTCTGTAGAGATATTATTTATTGAAGAATTGAAGCAAGTTCAAACCATACATCCAGAGAATTAGAAACTCAGGTTACTAGACCACAGTAATTAAATCACACATAAACAATAACAATGTAAAAAAGCATTTATTTAGGTTAACTCTTTCAAAAGAAGGCCTTGAATATTACCTCTTTTGGGAGCACTTTTCTACATCCTGCAAACAAAACTTTGTGGTATTTTCATGGGGCATGCATTTATGAAAATGGTTTGCTATACAAATTGGACAACAATTAGTATGACAATGGCTGTTCATACATTTTTGCAGCGCTTCGGTGGAAGAGCATTGAGCCTCTAAAGAACAGCCTTTAATATAATGGATAGAAGGATCTTTGGGGGCAAAATGAACAATAGCTACCCATGTAACATTCATCCCACCCAAAATCTGGCAATAATCTAGCATTTGAATAAATATAATTGCATGAGATTTTTTGTGGAAAATATTCCAATAACCCCTGTATATTATAACCAATTTTTTTAGCCCACTTCATCATACATTCTTTCACTTGTTCTTCTGTTTCAAATTTCAATAAAAGTTTATACATTTTAGCAATTCATATTCATCATTTGTACACAATTCTATTTCCAACTGAGTCTTATAATGTTCAAAACCATAAATTCTTTTGTCTACTTTAAATCTTTCTAATAACTGTAAATAAGAAAACAATTGGCAGTTATATCCTTCTGCCACCAGTTCTTCTCTTGATTTTATTTTGTATTCCCCTAGACAAAATTCTAGTATCTCATGATAGGTTAGCCATTTAGGTTTGCCTATTATTTCTCGTCTATAAAATCACAATCTCATGATCTCTCCTTTATTTGGAAAGACTGCACCAGCCAAAATTCACCATCTGGCTGCCAGTCTCTGCCGCAATGCCATCCCTGCTCCTTCTGGTCTGCCATAAGTCCTCATATTCTTGGTTATAATATACAGATGGAACCATGGGAAAATAAACTGGTAGCAGAGGGGTATAATTGTCAATAGTTCTCTTATTATTATTATTATTAGATTTAAAATAGACAAAAGAATTTATGGTTTTGAACATTCTAAGACTGAGTTTGAAATAGAATTGTGTACAAATGATGAACACGTAATTGCTAAAATGGATAAACTTTTATTGAAATTTGAAACAGAAGAACAAGTGAAAGACAGTATGATAAAGTAGGCTAAAATTTTGGGTTATAATATACAGATGGAACAGTGGAAGGATGTGCAGTTGAAAGGATTGAAATTTACATTATGTTATAGTCTTAAAGAGAACTTTTATAAAATGATGTATTGTTGGTATAAGTCACCAGAGAAATTGTCTAGAATGTATGAAGGCGCTTCAGATTTATGTTGGAAATGTGAACAATAGGAAGGGACATTTTATCATGCTTGGTGGACATGTAAAAAGGTAGAAAATTTTGGATTCAAATCTATACACTGATTCAGAGGATTTTAAAGATCGATGAGACCAGAGGTCTTTCTTTTGGGATTGATGGACAAACAGTTGGAAAAAAGTCATGAAATTTTGTTTTTGTATATGATAACCACAGTGAGATTATTGTATGCTCAGAGATGGAAAGATTCAGCATCATCCACAATGAAGGAATGTTGGTGAAGATGATGGAACTTGCTGAGATGGCCAAATTGACTTCTTTGATCAGGGAAAAGACAATATTTACATTTATTGTTGACTGGAAACCCCTTGTGGACTTTTTGCATAAAACAGAAAAAAATGAACTTATGATTTATGATGATGATTTTGATGATTAGACAGGATTAATTATAGAAAGAAAAGAGTCATGTTGTGACCTTGGAGTAAGAGGTAAATTTATAATTGTACTCATAACTGCTGTGAAGAAGATTGGAAGCCACTTCTTTGTATTTTTTCCTTTCTTTTCTACTTTTTTTTTCCTTTTTTTCTTTTCTTGCACTTTTAGCTTTCTTTCTGATTTTTTTCTTTCTTTTTCTTCTTTTTACTTTATATTCATTTGTATTAGCTTCTATCTTCCTTTTTAAAACTTTTAAATATTTATATATATATATATATTTATATATATATAATACAATATTCCAATAGCCCCTGTTACACTCACCTTTTTTATATAAGCATACAGGACACTCTCTGGAGAAAGTGTCTCCTCCCTGAGTTTTTCTGCCAGTTCTGCTAGTGTCAGAGAGAGGATAAATTCCAATTGGACTCCAGGATTCTGCAAGTAGAGATAGCCATGTCATGAGGGAAAGACATGGGAGCAACCCTAAATTTATGTCACAAGCCAGGACAAAAGATCTACTGCTGTAGTTCTTCATGACAAATCAGGAACACAAACTCAAAGAAGAGAATTAAAACCCACAGATTATATACAATAAGACTGAATGCAGTTCAGAAGAGAATTCTTATCATGTCAGTTGAAAACTTGCTTCCTTAATCCACTCTTTAGCCTCAACCTCCACCTTCCCCAGGTCTGAATAGCATTGCAAAGCTCCATGCTCTTTAACAAGAGCAATAGTTTAAAATGTGAGATATTTTGACTAGTTCTAGGTACTCTGCTTTTTGGATTTGGGTTTGAAAGACCAAAGAAACATAATCTGTGCTTTGCATCATGTTGTGGGACATGGCTGTTGAAGCATTGGCTTTAGCTACCATGATGACTCAACAGAGAGCCATTTATAGATTCTGGTGTTCACATACTTTGACTACAAGCACAATTGCTCCTATTTGTTTAATCTAGCTAGAGATCAGAAACATAATAGCTTCCTTAGCCTGGCTGATCTGAAGTCCTTGTCTGGAGCAATATAGGAATTGTTACTGCTTTGTAAAAACATCGTTATAAATATGAAACCTTGGTTAAGAGTCAATTTATTCTGAACTCCCCAATGAGCAAAATTAATCAAGCCTAGAAGATATTTATTTCCAAGAGGCTAATAAATTTGGTCACTGCCCAGAGTCAATGAGATGGTGTGACCAAATTTGAGATAGATAGATAGATAGATAGATAGATAGATAGATAGATAGATAGATAGATAGATTTCAAATTTGGTCACACCATCTCACTGACTCTGGGCAATGACCAAATTTATTAGCCTCTTGGAAATAACTACATTATTTATTTGTTTCTTAGGTTTATATCCCACCTTTCTTCCAGGAGCTCAAGGTATATAGCATTCCCATTTCCAATTTTCCCCACAACAAAAATTCTGTGAAATAGGCTGCATTGAGACAAAATGACTGGCCCAAAGTCACCCAATGTTCTTCCATTGTGGAGGCTGGACTTGGCCCTGGATCTCCCCAGTCCTAGCCCACTATATCACACTGGGTCTCATCCTAGGCTAGTCTCCAGAAAAGATACAAGAAGTTTCCAGTGAGTGATGTCTAAGTGGTAGCATAAAAAGCTATCTAATATAGGGTACTGCTGTGTCCTTTGAAGCAAAATAATAAATGGTAAACAGTGCTCCACTCCAATATGTGTGTATATGTGTGTGTGCGTGTGCGCATGCATGTGTGTGTGTGTATGATTAAAGTGACAAAATTAATTCTGCTCTGACTTGAATGCTTTTGAGGTGCTGGTTCCTCTATGAATGAAATGCTTCCATGATGATTTAACAGCCTATCTACCCCATATGCTCCCTATACAAAAAGGCTGTAATTGCTCATTAACAGAGGGAGAGAGAAAAATTCAGATATAGGTTTCAGATACTCCGATAAAGATTACTGTACTTTGTAATTATTACAGGTGAAATTAAAAATAGCTTCCATACTAAGTTCTTGAGGTTGCTACTTCAAAGCAAACTGAAGAGGAGTGTGCAATGGATACATTAGGGTTTGCTCATGGAGAAAGTAGTGGATGGGTCTTCCTTTAATAGATCCCACATCCAATCTGTACATAAAGTTTCACTGATACCCATTTCCCATAAAAGCACAGAAATGACAAAATTCAAGAAAAGATGCAACATATCATAGATATTGAACCCCACATTGTAAAACAAGAAAGTCCATAGATTAGCAAAGCCGACATGAATTTCATCATTCAGACTTGAGAACAGTGTAAAAGTCTTACTGAAAGCAGGAAGGTTCACATTCAAAAGAGCCCTCCATAACACACAAACACACACACACAAGAAGAAGCCACCTTCTGTTTAAGCTTCCAAGCAACTTTTTCCATTTGCTCCAAGCTGTGGTTTCGCCATCGTCGGGCTTCTTCCATTTTCCTCTGAATCTCTCTACGTATTATCCATTTCCATAGCACAACCACTGTGACTGAGCCACAGGCAACAGCAAGGACAACAGGAGGACTGATTCCATCTTTGAACAGGACGTCTCGTATCTTCTCCTGGATCATGGTGAATCCTTCTCTCTGTCTTTGCAGTGTCCTCTCTTTGATAGTGATGGGAGGTGGTATTGTTAAAACATTAGCTATTAAGCTATCTCAAGTTACTGGAGACCTTCACAGTTCTACCTTGGACTCCATCCAAGGTGTATTTAAAGGATGATTTATCTAACGTATTAGATCATCTGAATTAGGGGCCTCAGTTGATGACTTCAGAATAGCCTATTCAGCTCCCAAACTCAGCAGCTATAGCAATTTTTGTTTCTTTCTTGTTTTAATATCAAATTGGCAGCTTGGGAGCTTGGGAGCTGTAGTTCATGTGGTTATGATCTGTATGTTTGTCTTGTGCATGCGTGCAGCGTGTGTCCACTATGTCTCCCCTAGGATTTCTTTTGTGAGAATTGTGGACTAGGGTAGTCAGTTACTTGGATTATGCTGGGCTTGGTGGTTGCCAAGACCAATGCTGAAAATGTTGCTCTTTACTGGCAGGCCCAGAGGACTGATAGGACATCAGCATTTCAAAGGTTCATATAGAACAGAACCCTGATATTCAATAATCAAACTGAAAAAAGGAGAAGATAAATCAAGGAGGTTGTTACATATTCACATCCTCGTCTTCATGAGAAAGAGGTGTGACTAGCTGTATGGGATAATAGCCATTTCAGCCCTTTCCTTATTATTTTTTATTCATCCCATTGTATGGGTTTGGTACTATAAGCAGTTTAAAGTTTACTACTGCTACCAAGACTTAGAAGAGAACCCTGGGGCCATTTTCACCCCTTTTTCTCTCCAAATGGACTTTACTGATTTCATTTGTTTTGTGAATCTTCTCTGCTGAGACTATAGTTTTAGCTGCTTTCTTTTAGCAGCACGCTCACCCAATAAGTGTAAATGTTCGTCCTCTCTTAAAGTGCTTTGAAAGCAGCTGCAAGCAAGACAGCTCAGAACAGAGGAAGAAGGAGAAAAGTGGTGGCTGAGAATAGGGTGTTTACTAGACAAACTTATAAAGATCTTGGGAGTATTCCTAATTCAGAAGACAGTTTTTCAACAACACAGAAAAGACAAATTAAAATTACTCTGTATCTGAGGCCAGCTGTAAAGAAGGAGAGCGAAATTGGGTCATACAAGCTGGCACAGGATGATTCACCTTTTGCACGGTCTGTGCTGGATTGGTCCATGGACCTTAAAGGGACCTTACAAGAGCCCAGGTCTTTAAGAAATACAGTTGACCTGACCTCTGAGGTAGCCCTGGCTGAAGCCACGCCCTCTACAAAAGGATTATACAAGGAGCAGCACTGGGATGAGGCAGAGTTGATCAATAATATAAATAACTCCATGTTATTGGGAGATTCTGTGCAGTCCCAGCTTTGTGAACTTATCTCAAACAATTCTTGTTTAAAATACAAATCTAGGTCTTCACAAACCCAATCATATGATACCAGAGACCAAAACACTCCATTAGAAATGTGGCTAATAATGATATGTAATGAGTAATCTCTCATTACAAATTTTCTTTTACAAAGTAATGAACTATTAACAACTTTGGTAGAGAATTTTATTACTCAGCAGAGAGGCTCTGGAAGAAAAGGATCAATTGATAATATATCTTGTGTAAAAGGGACAACTCAGATTCCACCAGTAAGCCTGGCAAAAAATGCTAATGAAGCAGATTCAAAAGTCACATGCAAAAGACAGAAGAAATATAAAAAATATAAAAATATAAAAAATATAAAAAGGGGGAGTAAAAAAAGCCCAGCATTGTCAGAAAAGGGTTTTAAAGTACCCATTCAACCTACTGGATAGAAGACCAGTTGTAGAGATTAAAAAGTTAAAATTTAAAGTTTTTAAGAAAAATAAGAGAACAAAATTAAACAAAGATATGAACCTGCAGCAAATAAATAAGAACTTCCACCAGAGAATAAAGCAGACTGGGTTCCTGATTGTGAAATGATGCATACCATCAGAGCTGAACTTGGACTGTTTGCAGTAGTAGACATAATCCATTTTAGGCTTTTAATTACTGGGCCAAATCAACCCAGATGTGTGAAGGTAGGCTCCCTAGGATTTGTCTAAATGAGCAGATGGTTAAAATCCTTGACAAATCCTGGTTATGCAATTTTTCAAAACTGGCTCTTCAGTATGTGTGGAGGCTTTAAATGTACGCAGCACCAATACAAGAAATGTCCTCAAAGATTATTAGACGTTAGAGGACAGATGGACATAGCAGCTCTGTCAGTTACTAAGTTACTAAGTCAACAAAATGGCTAGTCAACAAAATGGCTATCTGTTCTTTCCATTGAAAAGAGATTATCTTGTAGCCTTTGCCCGTCTGGATTTGAGCAAATGAATACCATAATGCAAGAAGGCAGATTCTTGGATATCCCAGTACAAAGTAGACTCTGTGTGTGTGGGGGGGTGGGTGGGTGGGTGAAATAGAGGGTCTGTCACATTATATATTGGAATGCTAGTTGTATGTTAAATATAAGGATTATTATTTATCCCCATTCTTTGATAACATGAAGAATTAGAATGTCGAAAATAAATTGAATTTCCTCCTACAAGGTACCAATCAGTTTGTGACATGAGTTGCTATGTTATAAAGGTTAAAAGATTTTAATACTATTATTGTTTAGATTTTAGATTTAAATTTTAATGTCTGTAACTTATTAGTTTTAAATTTTAATAATGTCTCATTTTAAGATATGTCTGTATTGTTGCTACCCATAGTATAGTTCACATGATCTGGAGACTTATTCATAAATTTCCCCTCTCACCCGTATGGGTGGTACGTGTCTTCCGCAATCTCGGGTCCTCTATCAGAGGCCTGGGAGTTTGAGGGTTCTGCACAGTATCTTAGCTGTTCCTAACACTGCACTCTTCTGCACAGAGAGCTCGGATGTTGTTCCTGGGATCTGTTGCAGCCACTCTCCCAGCTTAGGAGTCACGGCCCCAAGTGCTCCTACCACCACTGGGACCACTTTGGCCTTGACTTTCCACATCCTCTCTATTTCCTCCTTCAGGCCCTGGTACTTCTCCAGCTTCTCATGCTCCTTCTTCCTGATGTTGCTGTCACTTGGCACTGCTCCATCTATCACTACCACTGTCTTCTGGTCTTTGTCTACTACCACGATGTCTGGTTGATTGGCCAGTACCTGCCTGTCCGTCTGGATCTGGAAGTCCCACAGGATCTTAGCCCTGTTATTCTCCACAACCTTCTATGGAATCTCCCATCTGGACTTGGGGGGGTCTAGCCCATACACTGTGCAGATGTTCCTGTACACAATGCCAGCTACTTGGTTGTGCCGTTCAGTGTATGCTGTTCCTGCCTGCATCTTACACCCTGCCACTATGTGTTGGACTGTCTCTGAGGCCTCTTTGCACAATCTGCACCTTGGGTCCTGTCTAGTGTGGTAGACCCCTGCTTCTATGGATCTGGTGCTTAGTGCCTGTTCTTGTGCTGCTATGATCAGTGCCTCAGTGCTGTCTTTTACTCCGGTCCTTTCCAGCCACTGATAGGATTTCCCAATGTCAGCCACCTCAGCTATCTGTCGATGGTACATCCCATGCAGGGGCTTGTCTTGCCATGGTATTTCCTCCGCTTGAACTTCCTCCCATGTCTGCTGCTGCCTGAGGCATTCTCTCAGCAGCTCATCTTTGGGTGCCATCTTACTGATGTACTCCTGGATACTCCGGGTTTCATCCAGGACAGTGGCTTTGACACTCATCAGACCCCGCCCACCCTCTTTGTGGCTGGTGTACAGTCTCTGGGTGTTGGACTTGGGGTGGAAACCTCCGTACATTGTGTGGAGCTTCTGGGTCTTCACATCGGCAGCCTCCATGTCTTCCTTTGGCCAGCTCACTATACCAGCAGGGTATCTGATGACTGGCAGTGCATACATGTTGATGGCGTGGATCTTGTTCTTCCCATTGAGCTGGCTCTTCAGGACCTGTCTTATCCTTTGGTGGTACTTGGATGTTGCTGTCTTCCTTGCCTCTTCCTTGTGGTTCCTGTGTGACTGTGGGACACCAAGGTATTTATAGCTGGTCTCTATGTCTGCTATGTGGCCCACTGGTAGTTCCACTCCATCGGTCTTAACTACCTTCCCTCTCTTTACTATCATCCGCCACACTTCTCCAGTCCGAATGACATCCCCATGTCCTCGCTGTAGATCTGTGTCAGGTGGATCAGTGAGTCGATGTCTCGTTCACTCTTATTATACACCTTGATGTCATCCATGTAGAGGAGGTGGCTGATGGTGATTCCACTCTTGAATTTGTACCCATATCTAGATCTTGTGATTATCTGGCTGAGGGGGTTTAAGCCTATGCAGAACAGTAGTGGGGACAGTGCATCACCTTGGTATATGCCGCACTTGATGGCCACTTGTGCGAGCTGTCTTGAGTTCACTTCCAATGTTGTCTTCCACAGTCCCATTGAGTTCTTGAGGAAGGTCCTTAGTGTCCAGTTGACTTTGTATAGCGCCAGGCATTCGCAGATCCATGTGTGTGGCATTGAGTCATAGGCTTTCCTGTAGTCAATCCAGGCTGTGCTCAGATTGGTCTGCCTAGATCTTGAGTCTCGGGCAACTGCTCTATCTATGAGTAACTGGTGTTTTGAGCCTCTGGTGTTGTTCCCAATGCCCTTCTGAGCTGTGCTCATGTACTGGCCCATATGGTCTTGTAGCTTGGCAGCTAGGATGCCTGATAGAACTTTCCATGTTGTGGGGAGGCAGGTTATTGGCCGGTAGTTGGATGGTGCTGTTCCCTTGTGAGGGTCTTTCATGATCAGCACTGTCCTTCCTTGTGTTAGCCAGTCCGGGTGGGAGCCTGCTGCTAGCAGTTGGTTCATCTGTGCTGCTAGGCGTTCATGCACTGCTGTTAGTTTCTTTAGCCAGTAGGTGTGGATCATGTCTGGGCTAGGTGCTGTCCAGCTTTTCATGTTCTTGACCCGCTGTTGGATGTCTGCTACTGTGATGGTGACTGTTTCCTGTTCTGGGAGATTGCTGTGGTCTGCTTTCAGGTCCTGCAGCCACTTTGCACTGGTGTTATGTGTCTTCTCTTTCTCCCATATGTTCTTCCAGTACTGTTCAGTTTCCGCTGCTGGTGGCTCAGCTGTTACTCTGTGGTTGCACTGCAGTTGGGAGTACACTTTGGATGGTTCTTTGGAGAACAGGGCATTTATCTTCTAGGCCTCTGCTTCTCTAGTGTATCTCCTTAGCCTGGCAGCCAGTGCTGTGAGCCTTTGTTTAGCAGTCTCTAGGGCTTCAGATGGAGTCAGGCCCATATATTTTTTCAGTAGCTGAGTCTTATCCCTAATCTCCACACACTTCTGTAGTTCCACCAGCTGACTGACTTCTCTCTGAGTTGCCTTGATCTTAGCCTCCAATCTCATTTTCCAGGGTGGGTATGTACTGCTGTTCTTCTTGATCGTGTAGCCAAGCAGTTCCAGGATTACAGTGGCTGTGTTGTTGTTGTTGTTGTTCAGTCGTTAAGTCGTGTCCGACTCTTCGTGACCCCATGAACCATATTGCACCAAGCCTTCCTATCTTTCACTGCCTCCCTGAGTTTGCTCAATTTCATGCTCATTGCTTCAGTGATGCTATCTAGCCATCTCATCCTCTGCCGTCCTCTTCTCCTTTTGCCTTCCATCTTTCCCAGCATCAGGGTCTTTTCCAAAGAGTCCTCTCTTCGCATTAGGTGACCAAAGTATCTGAGCTTGAGCTTCATTATCAATCCTTCCAATGAGCAATCAGAGTTGATTTCCTTTAAGATTGACTGGTTTGACCTCCTAGCAGTCCAGGGGACTCTTAAGAGTCTTCTCCAGCACCACAGTTCAAAGGCATCAATTCTTCGGCGTTCAGCCTTCTTTATGGTCCAGCTCTCACAGCCATACATTACTACTGGAAAAACCATAGCTTTGACTATGCGGATCTTTGTCGGCAAGGTGACGTCTCTGCTTTTTAATATGCTATCTAGGTTTGCCATAGCTTTCCTCCCAAGGAGCAAGCGTCTTTTAATTTCATGGCTGTAGCATATACCAATTCATTGGTTTCAGTTATGGTGGTAGTAGGGATTGTCTGGAGGGCTCTGTTGGCATCTTCTAGCATACTATCTGATGGTACTTCTCCACTGAGCCTTGGTAATCGGACTTGAGGGTTGACTGTAGCTAGTTTATCCATGATCTTATGCCTCATATCAGCTGCTGTGCTCTGTAATGGAAGGGGTGGCAGTGACATTCCAGCTTCAGGTGTTGGCTGCACATCTGCTTGTTCTTCTAGGTCTGCTTGAGTCCGGGTTGTAATGTGGAGTTGGTCTATCTCAAGTTGTGAGAGCAGCTTCCTCTTCACTATGTTGAAGCGCTGGGTAACTAGTTGTTTCTCAGTTAGTGTGGATGTAGGCCTTCTGTCTATCCATAGTTCCCTCATACGTTTCATATATCCCCTCTCATTAGGTCTGCTGTTGTAGTAGCATTCCATCAATTCCAAGTTCTCTTGTCTTGTCCATGTATGGTTTGTTCCAGTAGCCCACTTAACATCAGATTGTCCTGGTTCCCCAACATCTGACGCGGACCTTGTTAATCCAGGTGACATCCGAGCCGGCATGACTCTCTTAGTTCATGTCACTCTCATATTTGAGGTAGGCAGGTGAAGCGTTAGGGGGTCTTTGCCCAAGGACCCCTACTGGTAAGGTAGGTACCAGCCGGGATTTGAACCCCAGTCTCCTGCATCAAAGGCGGTGTTCTAACCACTACGCTATCCAGCTGCTCTATATATATCTGAAAGTCAGTAGAAAATAAGTTCATATGCAATGAATGTAAAATTTCTATCCAAAATTTTAAGTCAGGTACATTAGAGTAATTCCACCACAGCAAACCAATCTTTTTATCTGCTATCCACACACAGTAAATCCAAAGTTCTTTGTATTTCAATAGGTCCCAGATTTTTGGAATGCCATTTAACATCACATTCATATTTTAGATCCTTATCTCTTTGCTAAACACCCTATTTACAACCTTATAAATATTAAACCAAAATTATGACAATGTAGAACAGCCCCCAAAGATATGACAGAATCACTTCTGACATATTGCACTCCCAGCATACATATTTTGAAATCCAATCTTTACCATAAATCCTCTGAGTGTCCAATATACTCCAAAAAGAATATTTAGTTGATCTTAATGTCCTAAATATTAATTTAACCCTCTTTAAAACCTTAATTCGTTTTTCTAAATTACCTATAAGTTACCCATATCTTCCAAATAAAATTAAGTATAGATTTAGGAACTTCAAAAGGTTTTTGCACTGATATGGAAAGCTTAGGAACTTCAGACACAGCTAATGCATTTGGCCCAAGCTATACAATTAAGAGATTTTTAATTCATTATATTGTCACCTGAACAGTCTTAGATAGTTCAAAATGTTTTAGCAAAACTTAAAATGCTTTGAAAAATGATTAGCAATATGCTGGTCTAAAGTATTAATTTTTTTTGCTTATGAATTCCAGACACAGTCTTAAGGATTAAATTATTCCATCATGCCAACATCTCAACCCACTATTTTGATGTATTTTCCATTATGAAAGGAATAACATATCAACTCAGCTGCTTGATTATATATTCTTAAGCAAGGTATGCCCCATCCTCCTTCATTTTGAGGCAAATATAAATTATTTATTTATTGTTGTACGTAATGTAAAGCAAAATAATGAAACTTGGTTTTTTTCCAATTGGTAAGAATTAACAAATGTACCATTGAGCCAAAAGAAGCTTGAGATCTAACTTTAGGGAAACAATTAGATAAAAATGCTAGTGTCTATGGCAGCACAGAGGATTCTTAGCAGGATCTATACAGAAGTATACAGGTGAAACTCGAAAAATTAGAATATCGTGCAAATGTTCATTTATGTCAGTATGGCAACTCAGAAGGTGAAACCAATATATGAGATAGACGCATTACATGCAAAGCGAGATATGTCAAGCCTTACTTTGGTATAATTGTGATGATTATGGCGTACAGCTTATGAAAACCCCAAATTCACAATCTCAGAAAATTAGAATAGTGTGAAAAGGGTCAATATTCTAGGTTCAAAGTGTCCCACTCTAATCAGCTAATGAATCCATAACACCTGCAAAGGGTTCCTGAGCCTTTAAATGGTCTCTCAGGCTGGTTCAGTAGGAATCATAAGCATGGGAAAGACTGCTGACCTGACAGTTGTGCAGAAAACCATCATTGACACCCTCCATAAGGCGGGAAAGCCCCAAGAGGTAATTGCAAAAGAAGTTGGATGTTCCCAAAGTGCTGTATCAAAGCACATCAATAGAAGGTTATGTGGAAGGGAAAAGTGTGGTAGAAAAAGGTGCACAAGCAGCAGGGATGACCGCAGCCTGGAGAGGATTGTCAGGAAAAGGCCATTCAAAAGTGTTGGGGACTTTCACAAGGAGTGGACTGAGGCTGGAGTTAGTGCATCAAGAGCCACCACACACAGACGGATCCTGGACATGGGCTTCAAATGTTGTATTCCTCTTGTCAAGCTGCTCCTGAACAACAAACAATGTCAGAAGCGTCTTACCTGGGCTACAGAAAAAAAGAACTGGTCTGTTGCCCAGTGGTCCAAAGTCCTCTTTTCTGATGAGAGCAACTTTTGCATCTCATTTGGGAACCAAGGACCCAGAGTCTGGAGGAAGAATGGAGAGGCACACAATGCACGATGCTTGAAGTCCAGTGTGAAGTTTCCACAGTCTGTGTTGATTTGGGGAGCCATGTCATCTGCTGGTGTTGGTTCACTGTGCTTCATTAAGTCCAGGGTCAACGCAGCCGTCTACCAGGAGATTTTGGAGCACTTCATGCTTCCTTCCACAGACGAGCTTTATGGGGATGCTGACTTCATTTTCCAGCAGGACTTGGCACCTGCCCACACTGCCAAAAGTACCAAAACCTGGTTCAATGACCATGAGATTACTGTGCTTGATTGGCCAGCAAACTCGCCTGACCTGATCCCCATAGAGAATCTATGGGGCATTGCCAAGAGAAAGATGAGGGTCATGAGACCGAACAATGCAGCGGAGCTGAAGGCCGCTATTGAAGCATCCTGGTCTTCCATAACACCTCAGCAGTGCCACAGGCTGATAGCATCCATGCCACGCCGCATTGCGGCAGTCATTGCTGCAAAAGGGGCCCAAACCAAGTACTGAGTACATACGCATGCTTCTACTTTGCAGAGGTCCGATATTGTTCTATTTCCAATCCTTGTGTTACTGATGTCATGTAATATTCTAATTTTCTGAGATTGTGAATTTGGGGTTTTCATAAGCTGTACGCCATAATCATCACAATTATACCAAAGTAAGGCTTGACATATCTCGCTTTGCATGTAATGCGTCTATCTCATATATTGGTTTCACCTTTTGAGTTGCCATACTGACATAAATGAACATTTGCACAATATTCTAATTTTTCGAGTTTCACCTGTATATTACATCACTAGCATCAAACTCTGATAAGTCTCATATATCTTGTACATAAATATCAATGAATTGTTCGCGAGGCTGTAAACTGAAGGGACCATTCTTTCATCTTTAGTGCGAATGTGATAAAGTTTCAGATTGTTGAAAGAACATTTTAGTTATGTCATACATAACTAAACAGAAGATTGAGTTTTCTTCAAAGTTAAGTTTACTACATATGTTTGATGGACAGAACAAAAAATTGCAAAGTAAAAAAAATCATCGAATGTCTACTTTTAGCAGCCAAATTATTGCCAGACAATGGAAATATCTAGATAACATCTCAATGAATAGATGGTATAGTAAAATTTGGTTTATAGCAGTGCTTAAGAAAGATTGCAATAATATCCATTGCTTGACAATGTAAAGTGGCAAATCACCATTCTAAGAATGATAGAATTTTAATATTTATATAAAAGATAAGAATCCTTTTAACAGTCTATATCAGAAAATATGGGCAAGTTAAAATATAGCAGCAGTATGTACATTTAAATTATATATATATAGGCTAGGCACATTTCTCTTTTGTGATCTTCACGTTTAGGACACAGATGTTGCCACTTTTAGCTGCCTTTCCATTTTGACATCACTCAAAAATTTACATAAGAATTCCTAACAGTTGTTCGTGTTGAAAAAAATTACTGACAGCCATAGCCTGTGCCAAGTGATAGGATTCTTACAGCTTGCATTCTCGCAATTGGAAATTAATCTTCTCTGATGTACCATTTGTAGATGTCAACCAGACTTCCTTGAATTTATTTCCCCTTCAGTTCAGCATTACCTTGAAGTTCTTCAGTTTGTATTTGAACTTTGTAGTAACAATTGCTGATTCAGCCTTGAATCGGAGGTATCAAAAGCATTCTACAAAACTCTCCAGCATGTTTTAATATTGACTGTGTTGGCTGCACCCTCAGTATCGACTGGGCAGTGATTCAAGGTGATATAGTTCTGTTACCCTTGCCAGAGATTGCTAACCTTCAGAGGCAGGCAAAAGTAAATGCAGGTTGCAGAGAAGCTATTTTGGGCCTTACAAATAACTTCAGGGGTTGATGCCAGCCATGAATGCCAGTTCACAGATCCACTTTGGATTGTTTAGCTTGGTCACTAGCTTGCCCTTGTTCTCTGTGCAAGTCTATATTTCAGCACTAAGGTAACAGAAACTCTGGAGCTTCTGCCTTCAACTCAACCAGTTTACCTCACAGTAGTATCTGCACATGCCATGTCCAGTTCTTCTAGTAAGGTCCTGAATTGCTGATTATATAGTGTTTACTTTTTATAAGTATAACTGTTTCTGCAGTACTATATTTAACCCTCCTGAGAAGTAGGAAATTCACATAAAACTTCTTAGTGTATTATGCAATGGCACATTATCAACTGAGAAGGATCAGTAACAAGATGTGGCTTTCTTTTTTTTTTTTTTTTCAGTAGTGCTATAAATCTTTTTGGGATCTATTTTGGCAGAACACCATCCGTTGTAACACTGTCCAGTGATAATGTCTAGCATCATGGGGCAATGTAAAATCCTGGAAAAAAAAGAAAGAAAGGCATCATAGGTATTGGATTGGGGTGACCTGGCTTGGCAGTGGTGCATGTAATAAGGGCCTCGATGTTCTAGTGGATCACAAAGACAAGGACCAGGTTGAAGTCCGCAGCTTGGAAATTCGCTGGGTGACTTTGAGCCAATCACTACCTCTCAACTCAACCTGCCTCAGAAGAGTTGTTGCAGGAAAAAAATTGAAGTGCTATGTATACTGTTTTGTGTTTCAAGAGAAAGGAAGGATATAAAATTAATAAAGACGGATTATTTATTAACATTGTCATTTGCCTTTATAGGCCTGCAGTGTGTTGTATGGATAGAAACTGAAAATTGGGCAGAAAGATGGTTAGGTAGGGGCTGAAGAATAGATGAAGGGGTTGTTGCAGATATGTAAAACTGGGAGGAAACATCTTTGTGGTATAAATACTGGACACACCCTTTCTCTGTATAGGAATAAATGAAGGGACTAGAGACTTAAAGCTAAGCGGAAATAAAGAGATAGATCACAAATATTTGTAATCACAATAAAAGCCATGCCACTGTTTTACAATGTTGTAATTCCAGAAAAGCAGCAAACTTATATCAAGAGCAAATATGCTTAGTTCTATTGTAGTGAATATTAGGAAGCTGAAAAACTGGCCCAGGAAAAAGGATGTGTGGACTTTAACCTGTCTTTCTTGATGCCAAGAGTTATTCATTTTCATACTTAAACTCACTTGCAACAACCTGAAAATTAACATATTTCTAAGTTGCTGAGTAACTGACAAACATACTCTGATCTCTGCTCAGGGAAGATTAGGGAAATCACTTTTATTCATACATAATACCATGATATGTATATGGTATTATGATAAGATGTCTGACTTTTCTACTTTTCCATGTACATAATTGCCAAGGACAACCAATTCCTCAAATGTTTCCTATTCACTCCATCCTCCATCTCTTGCGCCACAAAACGGGTCTGAGCTTGGTGCTGAAGCCAAAAGACATCCAAACATGAGGTGCAGAATAAAGGGTTGCTTTTATTAAGGTACCAGAACAAAAGGACTCCAGCCTGTAAGGCGGCAAGAGCCCTGAACACAGTTTGGTTACAATCTTTATACTTCCCAAATTCCCTCCCCAATTCCTCATTGGTCAGGTACTATGGAGTTTACAACCTATCAGGTACACCAAATACAACTTCCAGATGTCCCGCCTTAGTTTACATCTCCCACTACCCTACTCCAAAGCCCCTTGCCCTTATTTACAATTATCCATATTTGGGGCTTCTACTTAAGTGTCATCTTAAAGGCTATCGTGTCCCTGCAGGCTGTGGTTAAACTGACTGCACCCTGTCATAATCTACATTCCTCTCCTTTCTATATGGCGCAAACTGCTTTAAGCCTATATCTAAATTTCACACATCCTGTTTTCCAGGTCGTGGGCCCTCTTGCAAGCGTTCCAGCATGTTATCCCCCCGCCTTTTCCTTATCAGCTGCCCCAATGGTGGGTGGGTGGGCTCATTCCTCTTCAAACTGGTGTTGGTATGGCCTCAGTTCCACATATGAACCGGGAGGGAGATTAACCCCCTTCTTCTGACCCTTCACATCCACAGATACATGATTCCAAGAAGCACATTAAAAACTTTAACTTCATTATTTTAGACCTGGCATGTTGTTATATCTACAGTGTAGGAATGGCAATGGATCTTTCAATGGAAAGTATTTACAGGAGTGAAGCTCAACCCCTATAATTATTGTTCTCCTACATTTTCTCAACAATTTCATCAGTAGTGACAACCCTCAGTTATTTAATCTAAGTCAGTCCCCAAAGTCCATGGTTATTATGGTGGAACTTCGTTCTGCTTTCTGGGATATCGTATTCAACATTTCCTTGTTTTTTCCCTGGTTAGTGTCTCCACTTCTTTCATGAACCGGAGACAGAGCTCTTCTTGCCACGGCAAAGCCACACACTGGACAGCCACAGGGAGTCCCACAGACTCTTTCACTGCCTACAAGGAAAGAAAAAGGAAAACAGCTTTTTACAACAAGTGTCAAATAAATGCTGCTGGCCACTGTCATGAGGCAATTCCAAATACCTTTACAAGGAGCTTGGTTCCAAAATCATTGAAGTGTCCTTTGAAACTCTTGAACTCCTCCTCGTCCTCCTTTGTTGCTGTTGTAACTGGTACCACCCCGGCAGGGAAGTCCAAGAAGTTATATAAGACATTATAAGAAATAATCTCTGTACAGACAAAAGACATGAGACACATAAAATGACTACTCAACTGTCTTGAGCAACTTGCAATGTTTAACAGCACAGGGAAGACAGTACTTCATAATTCTAATCACACATATCTCCTCTCCACTCTACAGATGAGAAAATTATTTGGAAAAACTGAAATTGATCTCAAGGAACTAATAATGCAAAAGTGCAGACACCGAAAGTCCCATGTTTACAGCCCTAGGTGCTATCCCTAACTTTCTGGTCTTTAAGAAGGCACTCAAAACAGTTTTATTTTGCAGGCTGTGCAATTGCTGATGATCATCTGACTGCCTTAGAGACTGTATTGTTAAATTAAATTCCCAGAGTCTGCAGTCTCTCTATTTAAGAGGAACTTTGGAAATAGTGTCGGGACTGTCACAAAAACTGTAGTTACATATTCTTGGAAGGATGAATGTGTACCAGATTCTAAAGGTTGGCTGAATGACAACTGTCATCTCTCAGCCTTTAAACTGGCTCTTTATTGATGGAGAGGCAAGATCGAACACTATGAGTCCACATGGAATGATTTCCTATGTGAAGGTCTTTGCCTCATTGTACAGAACACTTATTAGACAGACGTTTTCAGTAGCAGCTAATTTGCCTCTTATAAACTGTAGCTGAGGTAAGATGTTCAACATCAACACGAAACATGCTATGTGAACTCTTTCACTTATAAGCCGGGATGGAGTTACACATACTAGCCCTTGCCATTCCTGTCCAGTGTGGCAAGATCCAAAATGGGAACTTATTAGGGTTGTGTAGTGCTTCAGATTCAAAAGTGAAAACTCCTTAAAGCAGCCAACCCTTGGGACAGTACAGCCACATGATCCATCTTTTTTTAGATGCGTTTGGTTCAAAGAGTTGCAAACAAGCATCATAGTTGCACCCCATGCGTTACTCCATGATTTTTTTGCCCCAACATCAAAGCACACCACAGCCCTAGGATTTAGTCACATTTGTTTGAATAGGAGTAAGACATTCTGGGATTCTAAAGGATACCAACATGCTTCCAAAACTTGGTTTTCCAAGTTATCAAAAAGTACCTGGTATTCTTCCTGGAAACCCACTCTTAAAAGCAGGACCCAGTGCAGGACAAAGCAGCACATCCAGTTCCAGTCTTTTCCATTCTGCAATGAATTCTCTGCAGTATTCCTAATGATAAGAGATCAATTTACATAGCAGGGCTACCTTTTATTTCTCAATGAATAAACCTGGCATCCAGAAATACAGTGGCATCTGGTAGGGGCAAGAGGACAGATAGCTCAGCAAAGGTGGGCTTTTGAGTTGCTGTTCCTTGAACAACTGCTTTTTGGATGACCAACATTAACCCTCTCTCCTGGAGATTAAGTGTCTGCGCATTTTCCTTCATCCATCCCTTGAAGCAGACACTGTTTTGAAACTTAAAATAGCTTCCTTAGATGTGAACTCGTAATGGAGGATCTCAGAAGCAAAAATCGCATCTGATCCCAGGATTCCCTTCTACAAATACCCACCGAGCTCCAAAATCTGCCCTTTTTCTCCCCAGCCCCGCTCCCCACACACTGCACTGCCACTGTGTAGAGAAGGCCCCCCCACCCCCCACGTCCCCCCAATATTACCAATAGGAAGGAAAAGGCTGTAACTCAACAGTGGATTCTCTTACAAGAAGTCCTAGATTTAATAAGGCAGGGAAAGACCCCAGTGTGAAACCCCGGTGAGGTGGTGCTACCAGATGAACCAATGGCTTGACTTGCAATAAAATAGTATCTCATGCTCTTTTCCTAGAGCAAAGAATATTTTCCTGATTTAATGTTCAACTAGGAAACATATGGTGTGGCCAAATAATATATTTATCCAGTACATTCTTGAGAATGTATAGGTAGTCCTCACTTAACAACTGGCCTGTTTAGCAACTGTTCAAAGTTACGACAGCACTGAAAAAGTAAATTTATGACTGGTTCATGTACTTATGGCCATCACAGTGTCCCTGTGGTCACGTGATCAAAATTCAGGCATTTCCCAACCGGAGCCGTTTATGACAGTTGCACTGTACCATAGTCATGGGATTGCCATTTGTGCGCTTCACAGCTAGCTTCCAACGAGCAGAGTCAATGGGGAAGCCAGCAGTGAAATTGCAAGTCACTGTCACGTGATGTCTCATTTAACAACCTGTAGTGACTTCCTTAGCGACTGCAGTGGGAGTGACATCGTAAATCTGGCGGGGTCACGTGACGTTTCACTTAATGACTGTGCCACTTAGCGATGGCGTTTCTGGTTCCAAATGTGGTTGTTAAGCAAGGACTACCTGTATTCCTGTCACAGAAAAAGTCACTGAGCAACAGAGCATAAATACAAGAAAAATAGACAAGTCTGTGTAACTATAACAGGACATGAGAAGTGCACAAGTTACAATCGCATCCTACATTTCAGCTTCCGCTCAACCCCTGCAAAATAAATTCTGTGGATACCACAGTTTTTTGTATATTAAGCATTTGATATTCATTTAAGATTTAAAACTGTCATTTAGAGGAAAGAACAGCTTCCCATGCAGGGATGATAGAGCTGGCCTTTACTTTGAAATATCCACAGAGGCAACATTCACAACAAGCCCATCTTTACTGACATGTTGGATTTTAATTTCCAACACCCCATGCAGCATGACCAATGGTTGGAGATCATGGGAGGTATAGACGTCTGATGTGACCGGAGAGCATCAGAGTACAGAGTAAAAACACTGTAAGTTTTATGAATGCTTTAAATCTGTGGTCTAAGGTTGAAGAAGACTATGCTGTTTTCTTTACATGCCTCAGAAAATACACAGGCAAGATTTTGGAAGCTTGGAAAGATTCTAAAAGAGAATTTACCTCAACTTTCAAGTGATATTTCCAAAGCTCTTCTACAGACCTAAAAATTCAGAGAAAAGAGGTGAACAACAGACGCATGGAATTGGCTGTCTATGTTCATGACCTATAATAGCGTTCCCCAAGCTGATGCTAGACAGCTATGCTGGCTTTAATTCCTCTGGGCAGACTGGAACTGAGTCTAATACATTCAGTGGGCACAAGACTGGAGAACTGTATTGTACAGTAATGGCAGTAAAGTTAGCACATTAACTTTGGCAAAATAAACCAACTGTTGCTGAAAGCATCAATATGGAGATCAAAAAGTATTTGTAAGAAGCATCAGTGGGAAGAAAATGTAGTTTTTTTTAAAATCCCTTCCTGTATATATAAATCCTCCTATACTGTATATACCAACCTATTTTCTTTTTATCCCAAATTACTTCCCTCTGCAAGTTGGGATGAGAGAAGGGGAACAACTGAAAACAATTCATACCAAGGAAGGATTAAACAGTGTTCCCCAACCCATAGTGCTCTCCTCCAGGAAATGCCACCTCATATTTATCCTATAAAGTCAACACAAGGAATGATATTTTGTTCCCATGTTATTTAGATTTGCCTTTACCTTGAAAGGGACAATATATGGACAATATATGAATGCACAAGGTATCTTTTAGGAAATGTCAATGGAACCACACATCCAAAAACATCTGCATTGTTTTGGCTAGAATTGTTGGCTTCAACAGTTATATTATGGAGTCTTCATAATTTTAAGAACACATATCTAGTATTTACTATAGCAGAGAACAATTAAAACAAATACATAGAAAACTACTGAAAAAGCAAGAGTTAGCAAAATATTCACAAAATGGGCACCACTGCATGATCTTTCATGTTATAGGTGCTAAACGATAGATTCAAAATAATGTTACATTATTCTGTGAAAATCCAGAGCTTTTGCAAGGTTTAAGAAATAAAATTTAGTGTTAATTTTGGGGTAGATGGGAGCAAGTTCATTCTAGTTAGTTCTGCACATACATAGCCTCTTATACCGCTACTCTACAGCTGTAGTTCTTTGGAATCACATACAAAACTCATCCCACAGGTCCTTGTTTTATACTAAACTACTGCTGGAAAACCTTACTGCAGATGCAATAATTTCTGCTTGGTTAAAAGCATATTCACCACAAATTCCATCCAAACAGGAACCATAACATCAGGAAGCAAAAAACCACCCACTTACTACAGAAGCAACATTAAAAGATGAAGGCCTTAATCTCCCACCAACAATATTTACCTTTCATGCAGGTTTCTCAAACTTCTTGACAGACGAATATGCTAAGGAAAAAAAAAGAAAAGTGCCACACTTGGGATGAATTTAAAAATAAATGGTAAAGCATCTTAAATACTATACTTCAGAATGATGTCTGACTCACTGACAATTTAGAATGAAACACAAGTAGCCAAGAAGCAGCTAATCTGTTTCTCTAACCTTTCCCGGCTGGGAACAGTAGTCCCAACCCATTTGGAAGGCTGAAGGTTAAGGAAGTTCAGTTGTTTCAATGCAGCCTGATATACCCTACATCAAATTTATTATATTATATATTGAGCATGTCAAAGCTAGCTTGTTCACAGTTGGTGTAGGGTAGTGATTAAAGTCACAGGCTAGGACTGTGGAAACCCAGGTTCCAGTCCACCATCAGCCATGGAAACTCACTGGGTGACTTGGAACTAGTCATTCTCTCTGCTCAACCTACCTCACAAAGTTTTTGTTGGGGGGATAAACTGAAGGGAGATCCTCACATAAGCTGCCTTGTGCTCTTGGGGGAAAAGCAGCATATAACTCCAACATCATCATCACGATCACCATCTACCTGCATCCCTCCTCTGCCCCGCACATCATGCTGTTCTTTATTCCCAAATGATATACGATTCTGAATTGGGGAAAATGCATGCCCTGCAATTTAGCCATGATTTTTTTTTTTAAGCAATTTAGTATCAATCTGCTCACTGTGTGTCATTTCGTCTGAACTTTATAGGAACCTTGGGGATCCCATAATGAGCCTACAAGGTGGCTGTATGATGTCAAGTGATTGTTCTCCTGCAATCTTAGGTTTTTATGTTTTCTTTTTATTTATGGTTGAGTGTTTTATGGTTTTTAATTGTTATTATGTTTGTATGCCACCCAGAATCACACTTAATGAGATGGGCGGCTACATAAATTGGCCAACTAACTAACTAAATCTTACTGGGAAGAGAAGGTACTTTAAGGAAAAGTGGGACTGCTTAGATAGGGGACATAGATCTCAAGTCCTCATCCAAAAGGGTACATTGTGATACCTATTACATGTTTTTAAGAATATAATACTGAAGTCCAGAATCCTCCATTTTAAAAAAGGCCCAAAACTGTCAAGACTGTATCTCCACAAACAACTAGAAAGAGACAATGTGTGTGTCTTAATAGATTTCACATCCTAGGTTTTGATTTATATTTTCTCCCATGTTTTGAATGGATAAACCTGAGGTTGCTGCTACAAAATTATGCAGTTGTATGTAGTATCAGAAAAACAACTTTGATTAGAGAATGAACATTGAAAGTTTCAAGGAACAAGCAAATGTCAGGAGAACGTGAAGATTAAACTAGCTTTATGCTACACCCTGAAAGATACATATTAATGCAAATATAAACAGGTTAAAAGTACTGACATGCTCTATAGCTATTAAAAGAACCAGATTTCCACTGCTACCTATTTATTATGATAATGTAATTACATAACTCAGCCATACTGGTTTTCACATGTTTTTGGCAACATCAACTTAATATTATTCAGTATATTTTTACATATAGTATTATGGCAATGAAGAATAAAGATTCCTAGCAGTAATATGTGAACTCTTCTCACTTAAGGTACTCCAGACTTCATGATCTGTATGTCCTCTGTGCAAACTGAATTAACAGAAGTTAACAGGATTGTCCTCATGAAAGAATGAAAAGCCTCCAGGTAAATGAAGATAGCAAGAGACCAGGCTTACTATTGGTCTGATGATCCAGGATAGGACTCTTTGTATCCAGTGAGGTAATTTTAGCACCACCAGGAAGGGCTGTAGTTTCGGATCTTCAGGCTCACCTTCGCTGAAAGGAAACAAGACAACCCAAATACATAAATAAAATGCTAAGATAATTTTCACAATGGATGTTATCTTCCAATTCCAGGGCATCAGCTATCACTATTGGCATCCAGAAATCTGTTTGCCATGTAAATTAGCAATTCTGATTAATCTGTAAACCAAAAGAAAAATCCTACTAAATCAGACATAGAGGCCATCTAGTCAAACAGTGGCCCTACAGACTCCCTCTTTATTTTTAATCCCCCACCCCATAACCTTGCATGCCACTGAAAATTCAGTTCTTTCTCTGTTCATCCCATCCGTTAAAAGAAAAAAAAAAGTGGGCTTAATGCAGAATCTTACTTCTCTCCATTGTGAAAGCTGTCCATTTATTCTATCCTTTATTCTAACCTTCTTTAACCTGTTACTGATTTATAGAAGGACCTCTTCTCTTATCTCATTACTCCTAAATTTCCTCAAGGGTTTCCACTATCCAATTCTTCTTCAACAACTTTCCCTTCTGTACATTTAATTGTTTTAATTATATTTCCATTTACCTATGCAAGACATTAAGATTAACTCACTGTAATTTCTTGGCAGCTCCCTGGATCCATTTTTTTCAAACAGTTATTGTAATTATTTTCCAACCCAACTATGATTCATTTCAATTATAAGTTACATAAAGTTGCAGGATAATCAACTGTCACATGCTGAAACTCATTAAGGACTCTTATTTCTTGCTGGTTCCTTTTCATTCCACTTTTCAAAGGCACACTCTAAAAACTCCCATAAAATGGATCAGGCTTTTAAACAGGTCCAGTTCATCTGTAGTAAGAACTGATTTAAATAAATCAAGTATCTCCTTAATTTCTTGGTTCTGCTATATTGCTATATATTTCTTGGTTGTGCTATACTGAAAGCTTTTTATCTGAATTCATTTTAAGAGTTTACTTCTCAAAGTCATTTTTTGCTTTTTTTTTAAATCTCTCCCCCCTCCCCCAATCATAGAATATATGGAGCTCAGGGTTAAACTGTGGAGTCCTTGGTGCTCTCTGAGCTTGGTTGTTTGCTTGCAGATGTTTCATTACCCAACTAGGTAACATCATCAGTGCTTGGGAATGTGGGGTTTACTCCCTGTTTATATACTGAAGTTTGCCCTGCCAGTGTTGGTAGGGGTGTGATTTTCTCCTTGGTAGTTCCTTGATTAGGGTATTGTTTTCTGCTTGCTTGTCTGGTGTTAATCCCTGCTTATCTGGGTGTAAGCTGCTACACAGGATGTGTTCTTTCTGTTTCCTTCTTAGCTTTTTTATTGTCTCTTTTGAACACTGTGTAAATGTGGTTAATCTCTATTTGTCTATTGCTGGATGATTTGTCTGAATGCCAAGCTTCCAGAAATTCCCTAGCATTTTTGGATTTAGCTTGGTCTAGGATGCTCACAGTTTCCCAGTTAAAACTATGGTTGAGTCTGTCCATGTGTTGTGAGATTAAGTTTGTCTTCTGACTGCTAGCTGGCGTTCATGGATTCACTCTGCTACTCTTCTGCATGTCTGACCTGCATAGTGGCTGTTACAGTCCTTACATTGTATGTTATAGATGACTCTTGTTTTTTTTTTCCCCTGGGCTACTGAGTCTTTTCGTTTACTTAAGATGTTTTGGAGGAATTTAGTTGGTTTGTGTGCTATGGTGATGCTGTGTGCTTGTAATAGTCTGTTGGTTGTTTCTGAGATGTTTTTGATGTATGGTAGTGTTATCCTTCTCATAACTTGTGTTGGTTGTGTTGTAGTGGGTTGAGTGGTCATGCCCTTTTTGATAAAGTTGCATGGGCATCCATTTTGTTGGAAGATGTTGTATAGGTGGTCTGTTTCCTTTTTCTGGTGTTCTGAATTGCTGCAGTACTGTTTGTACTCATCTGAATAATGTTCTTACACAGCTCTTCTTGTGGGAGGTTGGGTTGTTACTTTGGTAATGGAGCACTTGGTTAGTGTGGGTTGTTTTTCGATAGACACTCACTAGCATTGATGATGTTACCTAGTTGGATAGTGAAATCTCTATCTCTCTATCTATTCATCTAATGAACTTTTTTAAAAGGTGAACATGTGACTCTGTGTGTGTGTGTGTGTGTGTGTGTGTGTCCTTTCTAAGCAGGTCCTTTCTAAAATGAGAGTTAATGTGATGCAGCAGTTAAGGTGCCAGACTTGCATGGGGAAAGACCCAGGTTCTAATCCACTTTGAGCCACAGAAGCTCACTGGGTCAAATAAGGGCCAGTCACTCTCATTCAGCCCAATTTACCTCACAGAATTGTTGTTGTGCTGCAGAATGGGGGAGGAGTGCTATGTATGTCACTTTAGGTACCTGAAGGAGAGGTGGTATACATACCAAATAAATAAATAAGTACGGAAGTAAGTAAGTAAGTAAGTAAGTAAGTAAGTTGCCAAGACTTCCACTTTCTAAAAAACAGTGTTCCTCTCTCTCATGATTTCCTTGATGTTCTCCATAGCCATTCTAGCATCCATTCGAATTGGTGTACACTTTTCCCCTACACTGTGAATGGTATTCTATTTAAGATTTTATTAAACAATTTAATTCTCTCCACTATATTGATTTGTTGCACTGATACACTATTCTAATTTCTTGTATGATATCTGTATATCTTGTTCCCAGCTTGTGATTTTAATTTGACAACAATCCTGGAATATTAGGCTGAGAGACAGTAAATATTCAAAGTGAGCTTTATGGTTAAATGGAGACTTGAAGCTGATTTTTCTCCATATAAACATTAAGCAGGATACTATACTGCCTATATTAGTAGTAGGCTGTTTTATATAGTATCACATCCCTCCACATACATATAGATAGTCCTCATTTATCAACTGCCTCATTTAGCAACTGTTCAACATTACAACAGTGTAGAAAAAGCAGCTTTGTGACCAATCCTCGCATTTACAACCATCAGAGCACCCTGTGGTCACACGATCGCCATTTGGGCGTTTCACAGCCAGCACACATTTACAACCATGGCAGCATCACGTGGTCATCATTCATGTGCTTCACAACTGGCTTCCAACAAGCACAGTTAATGGAGAACGCAGAAATAAAATTGCAAGTCACGGCCACATGATATCTTGCTTAATGGCTGTGGTGATCTGTTTAACAGCCAAATGGGGAGTGACATTGTAAGCCTGTCACGGTCACATGATTTTCTGCTTAGCGACCACAGCGCTTAGCAATGGAGTTTTCAGTTCTAATTGAGGTCACTAAGTGAGGACTACTGGTAGTATTTTTGATCCATAATAAAAATAAAGCTTCCAGCAGAGTTATGGATGTTGTAGTTTGAAACAAGGGGAAAAAAGATTCATACAACACAAGTCCAAAATGTTTTGTTCGTAGCAGCTTTCAGCATCAGAAAACTTAAATCCCTGTATCCACCTACTGAAAATAATTGGAAACACAGGATAAGAAAAGGGGGGAAATCATTTCCACAAAATAAGCCTTCTACTCCTTTTGTTCCCTCACATATACACCTCAGACTATAGAAAACAAAATACTTACAAAGACTTTAAGACAGTGGCACCACCATCAGCAAAAAAACCTATAGCCCACAAGTTGTTCATAAAATAGTTCACATGATATGGCTCAAAGGGGACCAGCTAAAAAGAAATGAGAACATTTAAAAAGTTTTTTTTTATTGCTTTATATGCAGGAGGAAATACTATAATCAGGTATTCATGTCTTAAACATGGACTACCAGGAATCACAGTGATCAGACTTTTTACCGTGTCAATAGAAAGTCAATTCATAAGCAGAAATTGACTCAGAAAAAGCCATTTCCCAAAACAGTGTTTTTCAAACTTGGCAACTTTAAGATGTGTGGAATTCCCCAGCATGCTAACTAAGGAATTCTGGGAGTTGAAGTCCAGCTATCTTAAAGTTGCCAATTTTGAAAAACACTTCTCTAAATCAACAAAAGGATAAAAATCTATTCAGTTCCATGTGATTCAATTTTTCACTTTAGAAAGGCTTGTACAACTCTACTAAAAGTCAACAGATGTTCCATAAACGGCAGTCCTGTGTAACACTTGGAAACAATCTGAGGGCCTTCTTGTATATAAAGATTTTTCTATATTAATCAAATCAAGTCAAATTCATTAAATACTGTATGGTGGAACACCAAAAACGGCATAAGAAATAATTAAGAAGCAAATTACACAGAGATGAAGGCAAAGTGAACCAGAATAGGGTATTTAAATACTCAAAGGCAAAATTAGCCAGGTCTCTCTTCAGTCCATATAAAACTTCAACCTTCATTAACAACAGGCAGTTCAGTGGAGGTAGTAGATAGGGAGGGAAAACCCAGATGACATTTATTTGATGTTTTGCCCTCTCCTTTTCTGCTGCAGCCCTAACAAAAATCTCTCTGATGCCCACTGGTGTTCCCCTCAGAAACAGACCTCCCCTTGGAATGAAACATACCCCCCCCCCAATAAGTATACATACCACGTGGCCATTTATTTCCAGAAGCTCCTTGGTTTCCAGCACAGCTCGTCTCATGGAAGGGCTTAACATGCTATAGGAATTGTTGACATAATATCCTATTCTGAGAGGAGCAGAGCTGGTATAAACCTGGAGCAACAGAAGAACAGGAAGAATTTTCAAAACAATTAATCATGGTAGGTGCTTTAGAAGTAGGACACCACGCTGGGTAAATCGGAACTAGATTAGCTATGGAAACGTCCATTTCTCAGTCACTCCAGCAGTTCTTTATCAGAACATTGGGTTAAGTCTGCTGGTGTAAATATCAGCCCACTAGTTTAACTCCAGAGACACCAGCAAAGGGTGCTTAGGTCAATTATTAATGTTCCTTAGTTCGGAAGCACAGGATCAAATCATGAAATGCTTTCCTAGTGTGAAGAAGAAAACTCTTCAAGATGGAAATTTAAAAGACAGGGATGCCTCAAAAGAAAGAGTCCGTTCTTCAGAAGACGGTGAGTCCCGAAGCAGGACCTCAGTGCCTGAGCACAACACTAACACAAGTTCAAGGGAAAAAAACAAGATGGTCCTTTAAATATCCTTTTCCCTGTGGGCAAACATGCAACACATTTTCATAGCTGACAGCTGATCTGGTTTACTATTATTTTTCTGAAGCTGAGAGACAAAGTGGGCAGGGTGATTATGTAGCACATGTTGATGGGCCATAACTCCAGGTTTTCTTTTCTAAAGTTTGGGTGGGATGGGGATTTCCGGTGAGAATGTGGCAGCTTAAACACTTCTTCGTGACAGGGAGAGATGACGCTGCAGCTGGATTGATGGCTGGTGGCAAGCGCTGGTTGCCCAACTTGCTCTGGATAAAGGAGGAAGTGAGGAAATCAACCCATTTGATCTCCTGACACCTGTTCCTTGAAAGCTAATCGCGGAGACTGAAGCCTCTGCGAACGGCTCTTGAGTTGAGCAGCTAGGAGGCAGGGGAACCATCTCTGTTCACCGCTGCAGTGCAGCCTTTAATGGAGACTAGAGCCAACCAATTCTCATTTCTTAAACACTTTGGTTTATAATTATTTTTCGTCTTAAGAGAGACTTTCCTTCACAACAGATAAGTAAATCTCTTGGGGCTTATCCTTATTTTGGGACTATATTTTTAAATAAAGAAATAGAGTTTTAAAATTAAGCTGATTAATTTGCAAAAAGCTGGAGGAAGTGGGATTTAAAAGAGACTTAAAATTTACTTATAGTGAAAAAGGAAGATTTATTTGTTAAGTTTATTTTTTCACAAAACTCCATCTGCAACAATGAGGTTTGTCTTTTCTATGGGAAAGTTTCTTGTTTTGTTCAATTCCCTCTGCTGACTGGTGGGGCTTTAGGAACAGAGCTAGACTGTAATTTGACTCCTGTGTGATCCCTTTGAAGTGAGCACACGTGCCTGCAATTTCAGCTTGAAAGGCACTAGAGGGTATGAACTGCAATTTACCTTCACTTGTAATTAACTATATGTGGCTATACATTTTACTTATCTAAACAGAAAGAAAAAAGAAAAAGAATAAATGGCTAAAAGAGGTCCCTTGGAGCAGCTGCTAGAAGATAAAATAATTCCTTTAAATCTACTCAGTTAATGTTTGATTAATTAGGAGCTAGATTTAAGTCCCTCGAAAAAAAGATAGAGAAAAGAGTGGATAAGATGATTATCTTTGGAAAAAAGGTGGAGACTGAACCAAATGTGGAATTGGAGTTCAAAAAACTGTTGGACTATGAAGGTGATATGAATAAAAAAAGTTTGTGGATTTAAATACAGACTTAAGATGGCAAAAGGATGATATGGAAAAAGATATTAGAATTGAATACAAATGGAATCAATTGATGTTTTTATGACCAGGACTGACTGACAATGTTTTAAGGATTTTTGTATAAAGTTCACTAAGGTTAAGATATATTTGTTATTAAATCTATGGATTTTGTTCTTATATATGACAATAGTAGTAAGGTTTTTATATGCATAAAGGTGGAAGAATATGACATTATTTATAATTTTATTTTTTATATATGATATAAGAGCAGCAAGTTTTTAAATGCATAGAGGTGGAAAGGAAAGATATTATCTATAGGAAAACAATGGTTTGTGAGGTTGATGGAGTTGGCCGAGATGGCAAAATTGATAGTTTTGATTTGAGGTAAAACATTGGATAATTTTAGTGTTAATTGGAATTTTTTTTTTTGGACTTTTTGTGGGATATAGAAAAATGAAATTATGTTGTATAGGTTTGATGATTAGAAACAATATGGGCTAATAAAAATAATGGAAGTTATGCAGTAAATTTAGAGCAAGAGTTTCATGCATATTGTTACTTATATCTGTTTGGGATGGATCGGAGGTCAATTTTTTGTTGTTTTCTTTTTTCTTTTCTGCATTTTTGCTTTTTACTGTTTTCTTTTCATTCTTTTCATTTTTTTTTCTTATTTTGTATTCTTAATATTAGTTTTGGTTAGTTTTCACTGCTATTTTTAAAAAATTAATAAAGTTATTATACAAAAAATAAAGTTTGGGTGGGGCGGCAGGATTGTATTTTGAGATACACTAAGCCTATAAGGCTACTTGAAGTATCTTATGACTAGTTTATGAAACATGACTAACACTTTCTTCCCAAGTGTTACTAATGCATATTTACTTTAAAATAATCACTTCTGTCAGTAAAATGCAACAAAGGAGAGGGGTGCTCCTCAGCTTTTATATATTTCTGTTACCTCTTAGAAGTAAAAGGGTATTTATTCATTTTCTGCAGATCTGCCTGTATGTAAGAACAGCCCATATTGATAGTACTTCCTAAAGGCAAGGTGGAGATATTTGATTATCCCCTTTTTTTCTGCTCAGGGAACTTTCTGGCCAGCTCCATAACTCAAATGTGTTTTTTTCCCTGGGGTGATGCAACTACCACATAAGCCCAGGCAGAGGCACAGCTTCTTTAAGGCACCGGTAGTGGCTGCAGCAAGCACACCCATGTTTTCTTTTTTTTTTTCAAATAATGTTCTTAAGAATTATAAATTAAGAGAACAAAAGTCAATGGAAACAGAAAAATACAAAAAAAAAAAAAAGGGCGGGGGAGGGAGTGTAGAAAAGAAAAAAAAGGAAAAGGAAAAAGAGAAAGAGAAACAACAGAAAAAGAAAAAGTAACTTCCGCCTTCATCTCAGCAGGTAAAAGCAATTTTAATAGCTTATCACCGTCTCTAAATCACTCTTCTCTCCATAATCCATCTCTTAGGTAAAACAAAAAACAAAATCCAAACGCTTTATCAATCATTCTTTGTCAGCAAAAGTCCAGTAAGGGCAACCAGATATAACTATTTTCTTCTTTTAGCCCTGATCAAACAAGCCAATCTTATAAACCTTGCCTGAATTTTTAAAATTATTCTTTAACCACTTCAAAAAAAATCCCAGAGATAGTTTGCTGGTCATCTGTGTATCCAAGCAAAAATCCCTCAGAACTTTAACAGATTTCTTTTGCATGTCCATTAGATAAAGTTTATCCTTGCATTTGTCACTTCTAAAAAAATCTTTCCAAAACTTAGCAGAGCTCTTTTGAAAATCCAGAAGAAAAAAATTATCCAGATCAATGTCCTGGTTTAGTATCTGTTCATCTCGTTTAGGGGATAAGTCATCCATCAAATTCATTTGTATTACATTTAAGTCCTCCTTCAAATTAATTTCATAGACATCCACTGCAACTTGTTCTTGTTTTACAACTTCATTAAAACATGTTCTGTGCAGTTTCTCAAACAACTGATCCATTCTATCCAGCAACTTGGCTGAGAGGTATTCAAAAGTTTGCACTAAAGATTTCTGCTCCATTTTCTTTGTCCCCTGGTTCCCTGTAATGTCCAACCTTCAAGATCTCCTTATCATAAAGAAACCAAAGCAATTGCCATTTTCCAATGAGAAGATATCTTCTAATTAATTCAAAACTATAATTCCATATCCCTCTGACCCCTTAATCCGTTATTAGCTTTCCAAAATCCATATACTAAGCACCCTTTTGCTGCATAGTCCAAAAAAAAAAATCATATATTTTCAAAACATTTAAGATCAAATTTACACCATTGTCTTTTAAGGAGGCAGAGACTAACCCAATGAATACAGTAAAACCTTGCCAGTCTGAAAGGTCTTAATCTCTCCAATATACAAAAAATAAAAAATTAATCCAAAAAGGTGATTAAGATATAAGGCTTGGTCGAGCTTAATGTCCATAAGGCTGTCTTGTGGGTATGAGCTTGATGTAATCCCGACTCCCAGCCACTCCACTCATAAGCCAATCATAAAACGAGTTTCTGCAGTCTACACACAAGTAATGGCTGTCTAGAATCACATGGATGAACTCAACGATCTCTCCTTTGTTCCAGAGAGATTACGCTGGCCCAGAGCCAGCATCCAGCCGCGACTTCCCTTGCAAAAGCTATCTTACTAGCCAGCAAGCCAGTAATACGTCAGCTCATCATGGCACTCACAGGAAGACTCCCACGCCCCTGTTTTCTTCAAGGCACTTATTCTTCTTCTGATTTGAAGAGCTACACATTGCTAGTAGGATTATTGACCTTACCTGCTCATTGAAAGGAAGAGGTGGCACAGTAGGATCCAGATGGAACATTTTATTGCACAAGAGAGCTCTTAGGCAAAGGGCAAGGCTGTCAACATCCCGTGCCATTGGTCCCAAGCCAGCAAAAACTGGAAGGAAGAAACAAGCAAGTGGAAGGCATTAAAGGGTAGCCTTTTAGGACTTGGGAAATTCTGAGAGGAAAGTTTCAACCGCTGAAGCTCACAAAAAGTGGTAACTCCTAAACAGCCAACTCATTCCCTACTTTTCAGAATGAATGAATTATCTTCCCCATTTGAACTGTTGATAATAATGTAAAAAGAGCACATCTTTAATATAATTGCAAATATAAAGTCATTTGTTTACTCTTCTCTTTATTTTCATCCTGTTTCCAACCTTCTCTTTTTGGGGTAATGTTGTTGACAAGTTGGTTGGTTTGCAGCTCCAGGAGGCCCTGGATGAAATGTCTTATTTTTACCCTTTTCAGTCAAGCTTCAAACTGTCAGCTCTTTGAGGTACTTCAGACAAGAAGCACCAACCATGAGTACTAACACTACCTTTATTGTAAAGTTACAGTAACAGAAACTTGCAAGTCTGAAAGTACCTGTCCCTTCCCTTACTTTGACTTTGGTGAAAACTAGGGAGGGTCCCTTCTAAGATACTTTCTCCACCCCCCTTTCAGACTCAGATTTCATCAGACCATTGTCTAGGCTGTGGGTCTTTCTCCTGTCTCCCAAGGTCATTCCCACATACCATTACACCAATGTACAATACTATGTACAATACTGAGATGCCATTGATCACACCTGTGGATTATCTCTGGGGCAGATTGGGAAGGAGTGGTGTATACATCCTGGCTGTCCTTGATCTCTCAGTGGCCTTTGATCATGGTATCCTGCTAGAACAACTTTGGGGGCTGAGAGTGGGTACCCAGTGTTGCAGTGGTTCTCCTTCTGCCATAGCCAGTTCCAGGTGGTGTTGTCAGGATGGGAGAGATCTAGCCCTAGTTTCCAACTTCATGAAGCTTCTGGATGAGGTCATTTACTGGCAGAGGATTAAGTATCAGTGAACTGATGATACTCAGTTATACATCTCTACCCCAGACTGACTAAATGGTATAGCCAAGATCCTTTTCCTTTCTGAAGGCTGTGAGAAACTGGGGAAGAACAGGTTTCAGCTTAAGCCTAGCTAGATCAAATGGCTGAAGGTCTTTGGGCCCCTTGGATCTAGTGACTTTTCATCTTTAGTTCTTGATGGAGTGAACTGGTATGCAGCTTGTGGGCCCTCTTGGACTCTAACCTGCTAGAAGGATAGATGGCAACTGTGGCTAGGAGGGCCTTTGCATTAATCTAGCTTGTATACCAATTGTAGCTGTTCCTGGACTGGGAGACTCTACTTATAGGCACTCATGGCTTGGCCACCTCCTGGTTGGACTACTGCAACACATTCAACATGGGGCTGCCCTTGAAGTATATCTGGAATCTGCAACTGCTCCAGAATGCAACAGCATGGGTGGTTATGGGCTTATCATGATAAGCCCATATAGTATCATTTCTTGGTGGGCTGCACTAGCTCCCAGTAATCTTAAAAGTATAATTCAAAGGACTGGTTATCATGTCACAGGGTACATGGGTCAAATTGATTCTGTTGCATGAGGTCCAGCAAGGTGGGCATGCTCCAAGTCCACTCTATAAAACAGTGCCATCTGGCAGGACCCAGGAGGCATGCTTTCTCTGTCATGGCTGCTGCCCTTTGGAATAACAACCCCCCCCCCCAGATGTGGATGACCCTGGCCCTGCTGATGTCTTGTAAGGCCTTGAAGACATGGATTTTCCCTCAGGCATTGGGACAGGGTGCTGGATGACCCCTAACAGTTGTAACAATTGGAATACTGGATGACTGTAGGTTGGCTTGGTTGCGCTATCTTTACTTTTGTGCAGTTCTTTATTTTATTTACGTTTTTGGTTTTAATCATGTGTTGGCGACCCAGAGTTACAATTTACAAGTTGGGCAGCCATCTAAAACAATTAGATAATTAATTAATTAATTAATTAATTAATTAATTAATTGAAAGAAAGAAAGAAAGAAAGAAAGAAAGAAAGAAAGAAAGAAAGAAAGAAAGACGCTCTAAGAAACAGCAAGCAATTTGCTCAAAACCTTTTCTGGCAAGTTCTTGTTAGAATTCCCCACATCCATTGCTAATTTAAAAAACCTTCTCCTTTAAAAGAAAAGGTGACAATAAAATGTTCAGGTAACAGAGCATGGTTGTCACTAGTGTTAAGTTATTAGAACTGAATTCACACTTTTTTGAAAGGCTGTCAACATTTTTAAAATTTATTTTGTAGAAATGGGTGAAACTGTTATTTGCAGAATAAGAATGTCAAAGTATCATTTATTCACTTGAGTTGGACTTCCCATTTATCTCATTCAATTATCTTTATTTTTATTTATTTATTTATTAAATTTATATGCTGCCCCTCTCCCCCAGAGGGCAATTCTACATGCTCACAATCAAAATCCAAAACAGCAAAAACAATGAAAATATAAATATCCACATTAAAATTAGCTAATAACAATTCTATATTGATAGTATCAATGATAGTATCTTACCTGATCTCTGACCAGGGATACTTGCAACAATTCCTTTTTTGCTATGAAAACATCAAAAGAGTAGTTTTAGCAAAGCTATCAAGACTCCCCATTTTCAATACCAACTCCTCTTCCTTTATGTTCTAAAGGGGAACACATTCTCAGCATCTAGTGCAGATGACATGTTGAGAACATTTCCAGTTTGCCTTGTTGAACAGGGGACAGTTCACACTAACTAAAATAGCCAAGATTCTAGCCAAGCCTATTAGATTAGTTAAACAAATATGATCCATAAACATTGGAAGTTCACATTTTGATTCGGGTACAGTCGGGGAAAACAGGATAGCCCATTCAGATGTTAGAGCTTACTTGAAATAAGTGGACATAAAGTTGCAGCTGTCCAAAGCAATTCAATAAAGGTTGAATGATATAAGATTTTGCCTATGTAATGATCTGACTTGTTAATTTTCACTATTTGGGTTAATTGTTAGTTCCCCCATTCTTGGCAACTCCTACCTACACAGTTACAATAGATCAGGAACCTGAGAAGAATAATCCACATATTTTAAGGAACAAGCATTGCATACAACCTAATTCTGTTGCCAGTGGTTTTCAAACCACAAATTCCGCAAAAGCCACTTGGGATACGAATGCTGCCTCCTATATCTGTGCCAATGCCCAGAATGGATCCTCCACTTTTAATAAGAGCTCCTTCCCCTCCTGATGAACCACCACAGGTTTTAGTGTGATCCAAAGGATGCAATGTTTCTCCAAAGATCGGGTTACTGCAGTCATAGCTGAAAAGAGAAAGAATACTGTCAGCAACTGGTCTTGGAATAATTCCAAATCCTTTCCTAATAGTCCTTCCAGCTAGGGATCTAACAGTATGATCCAATTAGCCTTTTGACAAAATTATACTATAGTCCTTGCTTAGTCTTGTCCTGCGATCTGAAATAATGTTATTTACACTTTTAATATGGATTTTTTTTTCCTTTTCAAGCAGCTACCATAATAAATAAAGGCCTAAGAAAATCTTTCAAACAGAAGGAAAGGAAAGGAAAGGAAAGGAAAGGAAAGGAGAGGGGAGGGGAGGGGAGGGGAGGGGAGGGGAGGAACCTTTTTTGATACCTCACTGGGCCAAATATATACGTATACCTATGTAATATCTCAAAGATGGTTAACATTTTGTAAGACTGCCAAATTACAAGATTTCAATAGTTTCACTTTCAAATTTCACAAAATTCTGGCAGTCTTATTCCAAATCTCACAAGTTTTCAGATATGAACAATGAGCAGTGTTAAGTGCATACCTCTCTTAAGCATAAACAAAATAACCAGTCTTCACATTTCTTAAATTGTGAAGTGGAAATGATGATTATCATAATCAATTATTAAACCCCAAATTTCCAAAATTATAGTTGCCCAAGAGCCAAAAAATTAAATATTTTATCTTTAAGCACTGTCCACTTGGTAAAGACTTGGTCAAGTTGAGCTCAACTCTTCTTCTTGAAAAATTATGCTTCCTTAAGCTTTAACAATTATCACTTACACAGTGCTGCCCAGGGGAGTAGTGGTAGAAAGAATGAGAAGGGGTATTGTTATACAGGTGAAAATACTGGTCGTTTGGCCAGTCTGAATCACCCACTCCAGTGTCATACAGTCTAGTCAGCCGATGACAAACAACAGATTTGTGCAAAGCCAGTAATACTATTTGCTTTGCCCCTTTGTTATCGCTACAATAGCCTCCATTTCAGTGCTTTTCCCCACTCCAAGAACTTATTCTAGAAATCTGACTGGCCAACCCAGAATAGTTCGGCATATTTGATTTACCTCTCTTGTTTTCCCTCTCCAAGGACAATTGCATTATTCTTTTTGACAATATCTGTTGGATCATCTATTTATCTTCAAACAGATGTTTTCACACAACGTTCATTTATCCCATATAAAAGATCTTCAATTATCAAAAGAAGAGCAGAATTTACTCAAGCTTGTGATGTCTGAAAACAACTAGGTTCTATATAAAAAATCAAAACATCAACTATGGCAGAAAAAATACACGATTTACCTCAACAGAGATTGGGGAACATTTGTTTTTACAAATGGAATTGCTCCTTGATGTTTCAACACCTGGACTACAACAGCATCTTCTGCTGCTGGCTGAAAGAGATGCTTTGTCATGCCCAAAGTGGAGTCACAGCCCTGTGATGTGGAAACAGATATAAAGATGATAAGGAAATTCAGGTTCCCCATAGAAACATCAGATATCATTCAGTGAGACTGGGCTTAGGATGTTAAAAAACATCAATAAATTGGTAATGGATTGACTAGTTGTGCTCTTGAACATTAGGAATCATACTAGCCTTCCTAAAAGTGAATTCAGTTCATCTGGCATAGCTAAGCTGCAGCCCTATGCCAATAAGTACTCCTGTTCCATGATAAAACAGGATTTCATATACCCCTGTTCAGAGCACAATGCTTTGTATGCAGAAGGTGCAAGGACCAATCCTTGGTAGAGTGGAAAATTCCTGCCTGAAATTCTGAACAGCAGCTGCCCAGAGTAAACTAAATTAATCAATGGTATAATTCAATTTACACATCACACTAAGCCATAGTTTGTTTTGACTTAGTAGGTTGTATGACCCCAGCCACTGTGGCTTTTAAACCATGGCTTCTGACTTAAGTTATATGAATCCACCCATTTCAACAAATCACAGTTAAGTAAACCATGATGGAATGCAGTGTGGAAACCCAGTTAGAATCAGACAGCTCCATATGTTTTAGAAGATAGCAATTAGTTTTAAGACTGATGTGAAACATGCCTTAGCATAAGACAAGATTTATTTTGGTTACCCAGATCTAAACTCATTTTCTAGCATGTTTTTAAGACATGAATGTGACTGATGTCCCATGAAACATCCTTAATGCAGTGTGGATTTTTGCTTATTTATTTGATTTATAAACTGTCTAATTGCAAAACCATTCAAGGCAACACACACAAATTTAAAAACACATCATAAATCCATACAAGAAACCAATAATAAGAATTTAAAAAAACAAGCAGTACATCACAGTATGGAAATTCAAAAAGAATTAAAATATCATGTATCCGATGCAGGTTCACAAATCACCCTGCCCCAGGCCCTGCTGGGAGGCAAGGGCTTTAAAGCTGTTGTAAAAAACAGCAGATTCAACATTAAGTGACTTGAGCTATTAAATACTGGCAGATGAAAAGATGATCCCATATTTAACTAATGTATGTTGGCATCTGCCAAAAGCTAATTGAAACCCAAGACAGTTCTTATTACATAACAGCAAAGAGTCATACCAGTTGCACACCCACCTGCTCTTTAACCACATGAGAGCGCTATGTACCCACCCAAGGCCAACACCAGCTGTACCTTGCAGTTAATGGAATCCTTTATGCTGACAGGAATTCCGTACAGCAAGCCCTTCCCCTCTCCACTGTTCCTGTGCAGAAGCTGGGATTCGTTCTCTGCTATGTAATCGGTTATGCAGTTGACATCTGCGGTCACTTTCAAGGCCTACGAAAAGCAGGGAAAAACAGTCTCTTTATTTCCCCCGTGAAATGAAACTGCACTTGGAACCTACCTTTACAACAGAAAAAAACTAGAAGTTCAAGAAAGACCTCAGAGTCTTTCCAAAGGATTTCCAAAGCAGGGTGGGGATGGGACACACAATTTGGAGAACAGTATGAATGGCCTTGGGAAGAAGGGCTGACATGGCCAGCAGCTGCCTTGCATAAGGCAGGCCAGGCATGCCTTGTCAGCAGCAGGAGGAAAAAGGTGAAGGTCATCTGGGTGCGGCACGGCCTGTGGAGTGCAGGGCGGCTGGGGCTTTGCGCTGTGGCAGCTGGCCATGATGCAGGGCTTGAGGCGGTGCCAGCTGTGCTGGGACTGAAGTAGAGGCTGGGGGGTGGTGGCCAGCTGAGACTGCTGAAGGCCCCTCTAATTCTGCCACCACCACCAAAGAATGCCACTGTGCAGGGCACCCAAAAGGGCAGAGATGGGGGGGGGAACTAGGTGGGTGGGGGGAGTTGAAGTGCCCTTGCGGTTGTAAGTGCAGGCAAGCTGCCAAGCACCTGAATTTTGATCATGTAACTGTGGGGGCACTGCAGTGGCTCTAACTTTGGATGCCAGTTGTAAGCTCCTTTGTTCAGTGCCGTCGTAACTTTGAACAGTCACTGAACAAATAGTCGTAAGTCGAGGATTACCTGTAGAAAGTCAGTTCAGCTCGCTTAGTGTCCTTATGAAAGGCTCTGTCACTGCTGAGAGCAAAGATGTCATCTCCCTCAGTTCCTGGTGCTCAAACCCCCAGGAGACTGCTGTTTTATGGTCTCCTTGTGAGGAGCTGCCATTCAGAGCACTCGTGGGCAATCTCCTGATCTCTCCTTCTCTAGAGAGATTCGAAGAACTGGTCTACTTGCCAGTCTTTCATTCTTCACAGTGGTTGCCATCTCCACTCATTTGCGGAGATGTCTTCAGTCAGCCATGACTCATACCACCCTTTTCTTTCTCTCAAAGAGGTAATTAATTCTCTTCTACACAGGCTTTATTGTTCAATGGCAATGATTCTCATACCTATAGACTGGAGCTCACCAACATAGAAGCTAACTAGATTCTGAATATTCCTGGGTAAAAATTTTCACCCAGCAGGTATACCGGCCTCAGAGTGTAAAAAATAAAGAACATTATTCTTTCTTCATGCTTAACACATTCCCTGTTCTTATGGATAAGAGGCTGAGAAAAATAGCTTGCATGAGTCTCTGAATCAGGATCAGCTCTTGGTGTCTTCATGGACACATCGTATAGCTGTTTTGGCAATAATATGGAATGCTTTGCTGCTATCTTCTTCCAGGATATTTTTTCAGTTTGCCAAGCTAGCCTACAGCCCTAAGTTTACTTGTTGGTCTCCCATCCAAATACTAACCAGGTTTCACTCTACTGAACTTTCCAAGGTCAGGTATATGCTACTACTTTAGATCTATTTCTAGTATCTAGCTGAAGGCCAACTTGTTCTTCCTTGCTAGAGGCTTCACTCCTAAGTATTTATTATCAATGCACATTATCTGATTAGTAGTTTTAAGATCTGAATGCAAGATTATCTGATGTTGGCTTTTTGGGAAACAGAGCAGAAGTCAAACTATATACAGCTACCTTGGAGTAATAACCACTGGACTCAATGGGAGTTACTTCTGAATAATCAGCCAGAGAAACTGTTTATGAAATTTACTGCTACATTTGACAAAATGTTTTCTATGCAAGAGAGATAAATTTGCTTCTACTACTGAGCCCATTATGGTATAAACAGCAATGACAAAGAAGGTGCTATAGAAATATATGAACAACAGGAATGATGCATATTCCTCAAACAATTTTCAAATCTACTTTGCTTTGTTGTTTTTTTTTAATGTTTATAGATTCTCAGGAAAGGTTTGGCTTAAATCATATTACTGCTACCCTAAACATATTTCTCCTCATTTTGGTTAGTTTAGAAATGATGCCTCACCTTGTCCACATAGGTATAGTAAACACTCTCAGGTGTGAGTGAACCATCCTTAAGTTTCTGACAGAGTTCAGGCAAAGTCAGTGATAAAATAGGTGCTGATTGGTGATCTGGATTCTGAAGAGAAAAAAATCCCCATGTGTAATTTCAATCATTATAAAACGCTGCTGCTTCTTTTAGATACATATATAATCCATTTGCAGAGGAAACAAATATTTAGGATTCTTCCAATACAGCTGAAGAGGAATCCTGCGTAAACTACTCAGTCATATAATTGATGCTCTGACCCACATTAAAAGCAATGCTAAGCAGATTCAACCTTAAATATGTAAAATGTGTTGTCAGAAATGTTGAAGTGACTCTTGATACAGCCACATTTTTGGCAGTGCTTATTAAATGCAGGTTGTGATTTAATTAGGAAAGCATTAATATGTTACCATCAATTTATTATTTTTGAATATTTTATGGATATACCTTTTAACGTAATTAAGCCTGCAATAGTCATTTTTTGCTTGTGAGTCTTTTGACTGTAATAAACGGTGACTGTGAGTCTTTTGACTGTAGTAAACGGATTATTGATGATGCCCAAGGGATGCCTAAGACATGGCTCCCAGCTTGATTACAGACTCACTAGGTAGTCTTTAGTAATCCTCAGACAACTCTTTCATAACAAAATGGAAACAAAAAGATAGTTTACTTTTGGAGATGAGTAGACACTGAATATTAACTCTCTGCAGAGAGTCTGCCTAAAGTAAAATTCTTGTTCTGCAACCCAGGAGCTGGGTGATTCATACATCCCTCTGTTCTCTCCAACTCTGATTGGAATAAAAACCTCCATATTATCAAGAATCCCAGTAACTCAGAATTGTATGGAAGTTTTAAAATGGCAAACAAAGACTTAGGGAAGCCTCCGCCCAATATCCCAGATCAGGATTTCCCAACCAGGGTTCCATGGAACTCTAGGGTTCTGCAAGAGGTCACTAGGGGTTCCCTGGGAGATCATGATTTATTTAAAAAAATATTTCAAATTCAGGCAATGCACTCTCACAGTGTTGAGCAAAGACTGAATAAAAATCTAGTTACAATTCTTTTTGAGCTCTCTGGTAGTGCGCTGTAGGACTGTGTTTATTTGAATCCATTTTTGATGCGAGATGGGGGAGACCATTGATAACAGGTGAACGCTATACTGCAGGAAGGGAGGAATCTATTGAAAGGGGAGGGAGAAGTCCATTTTTCAAGGAATTAATGGACTCGTCCAACTTAGTCTATGACGTCAGTCTCTCCCTCCTGCATCTTTCCCCTGCGGTTTTCCTGTAGTTATTTTATCCTGTTATTTTAAATACATTTTATACACGCTTATTCAGTCATGTCTGAGGGTCCAATGTGGCAATTCCTGAAGAGGAGGTGTGAGAGAGAAGACGAGAATTCTAGAGCGGACAATACCAATAAGTTTAATGATGATAATGATACTGAAGGATTTAAGTCTTCTCAAGCATTTCCTTGCATCCATGGACTCAAAAAAAAAAGTCCATCTTTACAATGAAAGCTATTTATCAATGGGTTTTACATGGACTGGTGGTCCAAGTTGTCCTATTCTGTTGTGTCTCATCTGTGGCAAACAACTTACAAATGCAGCAATGGCTCCAGCAAAATTAAAAAGACCCTTAACTACAAATCACAGCCATATGACAAGTTCTGATTATTTTAAATGGCTACTGGAATCACAGAACAAACAGTAAAGCTTTTGTTAATAAAATGACAGTCAGTAAAAAAGCCCAAGAAGCAAGTTATTTAGAAGCAGAACTTATTACACAGCAAAGGAAAAGTAATGCTTTGGGTGAGAAAGTAATCATGGCAGCATGTAAAATAATAGTGGGAAAAATGCTAGGACCAGATACAGTACAAGAAATTGAAAAGGTTCCACTGTCAAACAGTACAATAGGTCAGCATATTGATAACATGTCACATGATGCTGAAGAGGTTTTGTGTGATAAACTGAAGAACAGCAGCTTTTCTATCCAAGTTGATGAGTCAACAGATTTCACCAATAAATGTCATGTTACAGTATTTGTAAGATTTGTAAATAATGGTGAAATTCAAGAAAACATTTTCTGCTACAAATAACTACATGAAACATACAAAGGCTTTGTATTTAATGTTTTGTCTTTATATCTGGAAACAAAAAGTCTGTCTTGGAGGAACTGTGTTGGCATCTGTACTAATGGTGCTACATCAATGGTTGACTCCATGAGAGGTTTCATTCCTCTTGTAAGAAAAGAAAATCCTGATGTTGTCACAACATGCTGCTTTTTCACAGAGAGATGTTGGTGGCAAAACCTCTTGGAAATGAAATGAAAAAAGTTCTGGGTGATGCTACAAAAATGGTTAACTTTCTTAAACAAAGACCAGGTCACTCAAGAATGTTTAAGAACTGTGTGAAAACCTGGACAAAGAGCACATAAGTCTCCTGTTACACACAGAAATATGGTGGCTCAGCAGAGAAAGAGCTCTCAACAGGTTGTTCGAGCTGAAGGCAGAATTGCAAGATATTATCAAGAAAATAGTATTCTACATTTTAATGAGTGCTTTGAAGATGGGGAATGATTGCAGAAACTAGCATACTTAGCAGACATCTTTCATCACATGAACCAGCTGAACAAGTCTCTGCAAGGCACTGGAGAAAATGTTTTGACTTCAAGTGACAAGATTCTTGGATTTAAAAGAAAACTGAATGTTTGGGAAAAATCATGTTGCAAAAGGAAATATTGAAATGTTTCCACTGCTGCTTGGGCTTGAGAATGAAGGAGGATACCAAAAAGTGTCAAATCTAATTGAAAACCACCTGGAAGTACTGCAGAACAAAACTGATGAGTACTTTCAACACAAACATATGACTGGGTGAGGGATCCTTTCTCTGCATCTTCTGCTCAGCCTGAGAACTTCACTTTGAAGGAAGAGGAAGAACTTTGTGAGCTGCAGTCTGATCATACACTCAAGACGAGAATCACTGACCTGCCCATGGACAAGTTCTGGATTTCTGTGAAAGAAGAGTATCCTATGGTAATTCATAGGAAGGCACTGAACATTTTGCTGCAGTTTTCAACTTCCTACATATGTGAGCAAGCATCAAAAGCAAAGACAGAAATTGACTTATGTCAGTTGAAGATGAAATCCAACTGCACTTATCTGAAGTCTGTCTCTGACTTGAGTATTTATGCAGCAAAAAACAAGCACAGGTTTCACATTAAAAAGTAAATTTCATTTTTATTTTTAGTTTAAGAACACTGTTATTGCACATATACAGGCCTACAAATGAAAAGAATATAATAAATTTGTAACTTCTGGCCTATATTTCAGCCTGAATGTGCAGGGGTTCCCCAAGACCTGAAAAAATATTTCAGGGGTTCCTCCAGGGTCAAAAGGTTGAGAAAAGCTGTCCCAGATCATTAGCATGGCATGCATGTGGATGCTGAAATAAGTTTAGCGCAGTGTTTCTCAACCTCAGCAACTTTAAGATGTGTGGACTTCAACTCCCAGAATTCCCCAGCCAGCCATTAATTCAATGGGATTTACTTCTGGGTAGACATATGCAAGCTTACACTGTTGAACATGTTAACACAAGTCAATTCAGAAAGGTTGGTCTTTGGTTTCTGCCTAACATATAAAGATTATGAAATAAGTGTTTTACTCAAGACAGATCCTCAACTCTATGATGAAATATACAACAACCATGGGCAGCAAGCTCCCAATTCTGTATACTGTGCCTAATACTCTGAGCAGATAAAATGCAAAACAGATCTGTGTTATTGAGGCATATATTTTATTTATTTATTTATTTATTATTTATTTTTCAGGCTTGTATGCTGCCCATCTCCCCCAACGGGTGACTCTGGGTGGCTCACAATAATAAAAAAGAAGAAAAAACACAGTTCTCTCCAAAGATGGCTAAAATCTATAAATAATTTAAAAACATATATTAAAAATGCCCTAAAAACCTCCTCTGATTTTAGCCCTAAAAAACCTGTAAGATGCTGGGGGGGGGGGGGGGGAACAACCCATCAGCCATCTCCACAAGTGCTGGCCCCCCTCTGGCCCCCCAGGCCTTCTGGCAGAGCCAGGATTTGAGCCCTTTAAATATATGTTATTTATGAATGTTGGTATATTATTTTAATCTCATTTTAATTATTGTTAGTCACCCAGAGTCATGAATTTGAGATGGGTGCCCATATAAATTGAATGAATAAATAAAAATGTAAGCACCTGTCAAACATGTGCAAACCAAAATCTTCCAGCTTCAGCATCTCACCTCCCTTTAATGTAGTGATCTCTACCAGCCCAGAATGGTCCAACTGAGATCACAGAGAGCAGAGTTTAAACCTCTAGAACCCTGAAACGTGACTTGTCTTTCGGTTATTCCCTCTGCCCTCCAGCAAAGCCTCCAGCAGCCTTGCTAAAGCGATCTATACAGCAGTGTTTCTCAGCCTTGGCAACTTTAAGATAGGTGGACTTCAGCCCTCAGAATGCTGAGAAACACTGCTATGCGAAGCATGTGTAGGACTGACACACATACCTGCTGACACAAGCAGTCTGGGGCTAAACCTGTTTGCCACAGCGAACCTTCTTGTGCAAACAAAAGTCTGGATTTGGTCGAATCCCATTAGAATCTCATCGACCTGTTCAAGTCTCCATCTGTTGCACCAACCAGGGTAAAGGTCTATCTCCAGACAGAGCCTTTTCCCTTAATGTGGAATAAAGAGCGAAACTAGGAGCTTCGTTCCTTTCCTGCAAGCCTCAGAAGAAAGCGGATCGATCACTCAGAGCAACTCCTTTCCCATTCGAAGCTTACGCCCTCGCCTCTCCCCATGCCTGCGAATACGAGAGCGCCTGCTTCCTGCGCAGACCTCCTCGGACAGGCAGAGCTGGGAAAACGCTGCCGGCTTCGCCTGACCTGCTCCTTGAAGCACTGAGCCGCTCTTCCCATTTGCTCCAACGCGCGCTCCCGCCGGCTCCTCGCTTTTTCTATCTTCTTCTGGGCCTGCCGCCTCCTCCGCCATTTCAGCAGGAGGACAGTCGCCAGCGAGCAACCCAGAAAAGCAGTAACCAGAGCAACGCTCATCCTCAGCGCCGAGTGGCCGTCCCCGGTCGCTTTTGTGCCCGGACTCCGCCCACTCCGCCCCGTGCAAAGGTGCAAACCACAGGCTTCGCCCAGTACAACCCGGCATTCAATCCGAAGTGGCGCGCACCGGAAATTTTCACTTAGTCCCGACCCCTTTCCCTCGGAAATTAGCATATTAGCCACGCCTGCTCTTTTCACTGAAACATGGTTCTACAGCTGTTTCAGGCAGTTCCGCTAAGACCCTAACGATCCGATCCCTAGTTTACAAAGGACACACTTTTTAGAACATCCAAAAAATTCAGGCGGGAACATTCAGCCTCCTCCTAATGCAGCTTAATTATAATTACCAACTCCAGCTCCGGCAACAGGAGGCTCCGTGAGGGTTAATTCAACCGGAGGTGGACGGGGAAGATTTCTGATAAGGATGCTGATGCGCTCACGTCTTTCCTAACATATTTATCTTGACTCCCAACACTCCCACAACACTCTGATCAGAAAGATAAATGTTCCAAGTGTTTCCATTTATAACCATTTCCAGGTCTTTTTTTTTAAAAAAATGCTACGCTTATTAACGTTGAAGTGTGATCAGTTTATCAGGTCTGAAATCTGGGCTGCATAAATAGAGACAATCACCAGATGGCAGCACAGCGGTTTCTGTATCCGTTTGCTGCCTTTTAATGGACCTCTGGAATTTGCCTAATTCCGACACATTATGCCAGTGTTGTCCAAACTTGGCCACTTTAAGATGAGTGGACTTCAACTCCCAGAATTCCCCAGCCAGCATGGACAACACTGCATTATGCAAAGGCCCAGCTCTCTGGAAAAGGCTCTAATGCTGAGAATGGTGGAAGAGAAGAGAAGAAGGGGATGACCAGCAGCAAGGTGGATGGACTCAGTTACAGTGGCAATGAGTGCAGCAATGGGAGATTTGAAAGGACATGTTATGGACAGATTGTCATGGAGAAAATCTATGTGGTCGCTAGTAGAAAATGACTTGATGGCACATAATCAATCAATCTGGAATGTGCAGCCCAGTACTTACTTTTAATACTCCTGTATGTATCAGTACTTTTCCTTGTTGAAGCATTTAGCATAATAAATTAGTGAATATATTAACCACATAAAAAAAGCAAAAGCAATTAATCTTGCCCTCTTAAATTTACCTTTTTAGAATTCCATGTACAATTATAGATCTGAAAGGGACCATTTAGGCCATGAAGTCTTAACCCCTTGCTCAGTACAGATACAAGAGTATTATTTCAGTTAAGCTTGACTCTGGTGACTTCAGATACATGTATGTAGGATTCTGTTTTGTTTTTGCAATGAAACAAATTGTTCTACCACTGCCTTTTTCCAGGATTTTTTTTAAAAACTTCCCAGCATTAAGCCTAAAGCTTTGGACTTTCCTACTGGTCCCCCCTCCAGGTTACACTAATTAACTTTTCAAGATCAGTGAAGCTTGTCAAGATACTGCCACCTAATATGGAATTATCAGTCTGGTGGCATCTTAACATTATTATGGGTTATCTGATACCTGTAAGAAATTTGGCAGCAATTTTATAGTCAAATAGCTCCAGGGTACATTGCACTTAACATCAGACGGTGGATGAAGCAGCCATTTCTAAAGCTCTTTCAGTTCAGTTATGAAGAAATCTTCTTTCTTGCTGTAACCTAATCTTAGCAGTTTCCTAAGTTGACAAATATGGGTATAGAGTGAGAAAGGGAGAAAGCATGACATCTGTATTTAACCACAGAAATAAAGCTGCGCTACATACAGCAAACAGGTTTTCCGAAAAGTTCAGTAAGCCCTTAGAAAAGGATTGACTCTTCACAACATGTAAATAGGACTCTCAAGGCACCACGTGGAGACTCTGTTTCAACAAACATTTATACAGGCAAGAAAGGAGTTGGAAAAGAGTACATATAATGTATAAACAATAGGGCTGTGCAGGTCTTCAGATTCAAAGGCATAAAGGTATTTTTGGGAGCATTGGGGGATGTGAACGTAGCATCAGTCTTCAACGCCTTAAGCCAAACAGATCTTCTCCCAGGCACACGTGGCTGACTTCCACAGCTATCATGCAATCCCAGTAAAAAAAAAAAAAAAAACATGTTTAGGAAGTGGCAGACAAGTGTTATATTTGACCCCCACGTGCTCAGTAGCATCTTTCTACTTTTGAATCTGAAGCCCTGCACAGCCCTAACAATTAGCAATTCAGCAGGGCACCTTCAAGGAGCTTCATGAGGTTTATTCACTAAGAAGCAAAACTCCTCAATAAACCACGACCAGTCCCTGTAAGTTAAACTGCCATTAGACTATACTCACTTACCAGTTAATCTTCCTGAGCCCAATGGGTCCTACCTTTGAATCAATACACATAAAATAGTACAATAAAGTGCTTTAACAGATGCCAAAATTTTACCAAAATGGTTTTAAAAAGACTGTATCTTAGTGATAGAGAAGTTTCATGTTCAATCCTCAATATATCCAGGTACAGCTGGAAAAATTATCTGAAACCTTGAAGAGTGCTGCTTCTCAGTGCTGACCATAGATAGCCAACTGTGACCTGATTTATACATTTTGCTAAGCCATGATTTAATCACTCTTTATGATGCATAATCACTTAAATCACTCTTTATGATGCATAAACCAGAGCAAAAGAAAGTAGCTTTTTATATTCCCTTGGAATATACAAATGGGTTGCTAGATATTCCTATTCAGAAGCTAATCTAAAACCTCCATACCCTAAGCAAATCTTAAGGGACTAGCTTCCATATCATACTAGGATTTTTCAGCAAACCTTCCATAAGATACTAGACTCACTATACCAGAAGCCAAGACATCCTGACTAACCATAACCATGCCAGCGTAGATGCATATTATTTGTCTTACGTTCTCAGATATGAAACTTCATATCTGCTTCATAGAAGAGACATGTACAGTAATGGCAACCACACAATCGCACCACATCAATGAACTAGACATTTGTTGGGAAGGTTTTGGAAACAGAGTATGGTACATAACCAATCAATCCATCAATCACCTTCCCAATATTTAATGCTTTTCTTATCAAATTTGACATTTATGAGGACCATTTTAAATGTTAGACATATCATACTATTGTTAATGAAAACCTGATTTCCCAGACAGATGATACACATGGCAAAAATGTCTCTAATGCAACTGTTCCCAGCCTGGAAACCTCCAGAGGCACTGGGGGTCACAACTCCCAAAATTTCCAGACAGGATAGCATGGTATGAAGATTTCTGAAAACTAAAGCCCTCGCATATCTGGATATAGCCCAGCTGGATATTCTTTAATGTATACATATGTATAACCCAAAACTATGATGCAAGCACACAAATATTTATACATTTAGATGTACGTAAATGCAACTTATTGGAAGCACATCAATGGAATTCCTATCTTGTTGGACTGCCTATGCAGAGAAGTATTTCCTTGCAAAGATCAGGTACTGAATGACATGTAAAGAGCCCAGGAATGGAACCTATAAAACAAAGTGTTGATGGCTTTTTGTAAATTCCATTACACCTTTTAAAAAGATGTTTAATAACATGTGGAAAATCCTTTCTTCCCTTTATACCATTCTTTCGCCATTCTAATTCATTCTGTGCAACTTGCAAAAATACATGGGTCCAAAGTTAGCTGTGAGGTGGGGCAGGACAAGTTCCCCAAGTCTACAATTTGGATAGAAGGAAAACGTGTTCTGGAACAGCCTCCGAAAATGGCTCAAGTCCTCCACTCTCACATTGATGCTGTACTGGATGTTCAGTAACTCCACAGCTCTCTCAACCACATATTCATTTTGGAGCTCAGACAAAGAACATGTTGAATACACCACCTCTCCTCCTGGCTTAGCAGCAAGGACTCCAGCTCTGGAAAAGAATGGGAAAGAAATTATTTGGGGGGATGATTCCAAACTACATTGAGCCACTTATTCAACAGACCGATGCACATATCACATGCCAGTGCAACAGTGCACATGGAATCCTTACCCCAGACTATATTCTGGGGCCCAAATATACACAAAATCAATTCTCCTTCCTCTGCCTTGTTAATATGCCATTCACTGAAATACTGAGTTCCCAAAAATAAATGCTTATGGGCACCAATAGACCCAGACACCTCCCATGGAATCCTATCTGCCACACTTGTCTTTTTTGTTTTGTTACTAGGCACACCCGCATTCAGCAATTTTGTGAATAGGAAGCCCCTGCACACTTGTGCCAGTCCAACCTCATTTTCTCAAAACTCAAAATGTGGCCATCAGCCAAAGAGAGCGAGGATTCTTGCCAACAGTATTGTTTTCCCTCAGCTCCTCCAATCACATAATGAAATAACATAATTTGAGTGTGATGGAATTTTACAAGAATCTAGTTCAGGAGTGGAAGACTCCTGAGTAACAATATTAATATAAGAATATTAACATAGTTGAAAGTGCAGATTCTTAATAGGTAAAAGTTTATTTTAACGGTTCGGTTATTCCATCACTTCAAGCTCTTTGTCATCCAACAGACAATTCACCAGGATTGTCTACCGCCTTTGATTTTTTGAAGCATGAGGTCTTCTCCAATGACCTTGCCTTTACATTATATATCTAAAATATTTAAGTTGTAGCTTCATTATTAGTTCTTTTGATCAGCAGTCTGGTTTTACTTTATCTAGTACCAGTCATTCATTCATTCATTCATTCATTCATTCATTCATTCATTCAATTCTTGCCAGTTAAGGTATTCCCAACAATCTTCTCCAGCGCCACAATTCAAAAGCATTGATTTTTCTTTATTCTGCATTTCTAATAATCCAGCTTTCACAGCCATGTTACAATTGGGAAGACCATAGTCTTGGCCACATAAACCATGGTTGGCAGTATGGTGTCTCTATATTTAATATATATGTAGATTTTCCATAGTATTTCTCCAAGTAGCAAATGTCTTTTTTTCCTCATGGTTACAGAGACCATCTCTGTGGATTTTTGACCCAAGGAAGATAATTGTACATTACTACTTCTCTGCCTATTGACAGTGGGTTGATGCTAGCAGTTGACGTAAGTTCAGGTTGTTGGGTTTTTTAAACACTGAGCATCAGACTGGCTTTTCTACTCCCATCTTTCACCTTTAACAACAGATTTCTTATGTCTTCCTTACTTCCAGCCACCAATGTAGTATCATCAGCATACCTGGGGTCACTTATATTTATGCCAGTAATTTTAATTCTGACTTCTCTTTCTTCCATGCAACTCTGAGGGCAATTCATTGGTTTCTGGAAGTATTCTCTGAACTTAAGCTGCTTAAGATGTCTTGGAACAGGAACACCACAAATTGCTTTCAGTTGGTATGATTTACTTCTGGAAACTGCAGAACTGTCTTTGGAATGGCACGGTCCAGGGCAGAAGAGAGACAGAACATTTTGGAGCTATCTGGAACATTTTTTTTCTGAATCACTGACAGACAACACAGAAGGTCAAGATTACTCACATAAGCAATTGCAGCTGGAGCATTGGCAACATCTGACGTTCTCCTTTTCTCGCATATGTGAAGATATTGTTATCTTCTTCCAAGACTGACTGTCGATCATTTGTGCATGGCACATCAACAAGTACCTAATGGAACAGAACACAAACATTCCCTTTGGTAAAATGCCTATATTAAGGAAACATTTGGGTTAGAATCTTAATTCTATTTCCATGTACAATGGAAAGCCAAGCAAAGTTTTAAAGTTTCTTTTCCACCACTGTAGAAACTAGAAATTTGCTAAAGTTTTTTTTCTTCCTTTGTTTTAGAAATTGAAAAGCCAGGTTGTCAGGGTGTTTTGAAGAAGATATGACAGGAATAGTGACCATTTCTTGCAGTTCTAGTTACAGCAACAACTATTCTTAGATGCAGTGCATGTAAGCAAACGCTCAAAAGTCATTATAGTGAAGTGGCTACTGTGCTGGACTAGGAGTGGAAAACCCTGGTTCAAATCTCTAATCTGTCATGAAGCTTTCTGGATAACTTTGGACAATAATTTTTTCTCAGTGTAACCTACTTGACCTAAGGAGATAAAATGACAAAAGAAATTATGCATGAGCTGCTTATAAAATAAGCAGGAAACAAATTAACTAGTAAATAAATGAAATGGATGACAACCAATACTTAGAAGCATTACTTATTTATCTGACAGCATTTCTAACCTGCCTCAATCCTGTTTCTGGGTAGCGAACGGCAAAACCCAAATCTAAACAACAATATAATTAAATCAATACAATAAGACAATAGATCATCAAAAAACATAATCGTGAAAACTACAACAATCATAAAAAAAACTATACTGACACTCCCAAGCAGCTGAGGTCAAAGATTCACCGGGAAAGGATACTGTCGATTCAAGCAGGGTAGGGACTGCCCATATCCCAGGGGGAGAGTATTTCATAAAGTGTGAGCTACTGCTGAGAAGGTCTACTGTCTTGTCCACATCCCGTTACCTCACAAGGAGAAGGGACTCTAAGAAGACATTCTCTAGAAGACCAGACCAAGCAAGCAGGTTCTATTCTGGCAAAGCACTGCTTGAGCTAACCCAGTGTTGTGCCACGCATTTAAAGATAATGGCCAGCACTTGAATTCAGCCCAGAAGCCGACCAGTAACCAAAGCAGTGAATTTAAAATAGGCATTACTTTGGGCTGATGGGATTGGCCTCTGCTGCTGTATTTTGTACCAACTGCAGCTTTTGAGTGTGTCACAAAAGTTCAACAGAGTAGTGACCAAGACATGAGTCACTGATTGCAGGGCACAGATAATCAAGGACAGACGATCAAGGATTTCATTACAGCATTACTAAATGGATATTAACTGTTAATTTCCAGAATAAAGACTCCAAAAACATGCTGTACAGGTCTTGGCTAGAAACTTACTGCCACTACAGGGAGAATTCTAGAGGTGCAAATGGGTACTAGTAAAGGAGCAAGGACTATTCTGTACAAGAAATGAAAAAATATCTAAAAGACTCTATTTGGCAAATGGGATCCCAGATCCTGGGTGTCTCAATTCCCAACAGCAAGAGTTAGAATGATACTTACCTTATCATAAGTATCTGTTTCTGTATCACACCAGTTTCTTCCATCCCAAGAGGTAACCCGCACTATATTATGGATCTCTCTGGGAAGATAGCTGCGGAGGACATTACGTAGCCGGCCAGTGCGAGAAACAGAGAGATCATTGGCTGCCAGCTCACCTGTTTCAAGAAGAACAGAAGCTTAAACCAAGGACAGCATATCTCAGACTCTTCCAATCACAGATATAAATCTACATAGAAATTATGGCTATCTTGCTATGTGATACATACAATCTCTCTCAAGTACCTACAGATCGTTCTCTTTCACCCTTTCTCCTCTTACCCACATGTACATGTAGCTATCTTGTCTATCAAGTCAATGTCAATATTCAGAGGAAGTAATGGAGGAAGAAAGTGAAAGTCTTTTGACTTGTCACCGGATATACCCTCATAAAAAAGAATCTATTTGAACATTATGTCCCTTTGGCTGAGCAGATGATTGCCATTCTCTGACTGAGAATACAAATAGGAATATAGGTTGCCCCTGGACCTTGATTAAGTTCACACATCAGGTTATACCAGTTTAAGATTTAGCTTGGCATGATATGTGACTGCAGCCATGATACAGTGTATGAATCTATCAGACAAGAATCACTTATGTGAAATGGCTTGCTACATAAATTCAATAAACAAATCAATAAATACACCCCAAATAAAAGCCTTCTTGCATGGCCAAGAGCCATAGTAGGCAGGGGTACTGGTGGTGGTGGTGGATGTCTTAGTCTTTTAAGCTTTATTTTTATTATTTAAAGGGCTTATTTTTATTATTCAAATGTTTTTTAGTGTTCCAAGTTCAAAATTTCACCATTTTTCAGCAGCTATGTCAGAATTGGCTCTACAGTTGCCAAAAAAACAAGGTTTGGGTAGGAGAAAAAGGGACTTCATGTGGCCTTGGAGCCTTAGATTGCCTACACCCCTACCATAAAGAAGCTTCCCTGAATGGCACAACTTAACTTTTCAATAAATGTGTAGAAACCCAAGTGACACAATGTGTTACACAACAGGACCCTTTATTACAATTTTGATATGAGAGACAAAAGGAGAAGGAAGGGAACAAGGAGCAGTTGTGCACCAGCTTTCTCAACTCTGGAACTATAAGAAACTTACAGAGTGATGCTTGATAGCTTTCAAACAATTAATGAATGGTGTGCTTCCTCTTGGAAAATTGCCAAAATGAAAAGGAAAAGGTTTTACGTGTACCGAAATAGAGGAAGATTGAGACAATATAATTTACCTATTAGTGTTGCCTACACTGCCTGGTAGCAGTGTTTGCAGGCAGGTATCTTTGCCAGCTCTACCTGAAAGTGGTAGGAATGAAACCTGGGACTTTTCCCAATGCCAAGCATTTTTCTACCCCTGAGCTATGTGGCCCTTCTCTAAAGAGAAGGCATTATGAGCATCTTCTCCTCCAGCATCTTTCACTGGATTGACAGCCTACAAATGGCAAAAAAAATATATAAGGCTGTAGCACTCCATTTATAACAGTGAAAGTCAACTTCCTTTGTGCGTGTGTTGTGGGGGAGGCTATTACTTTTCAATGAATATGCTCAGAAAGTGTTGTGATATTCCCAGATCTATATACTGAATGAGAAGCATCTTTTCACAAGAATATAGCAAATTTAAAAATAATTGTCCTCATATCAATTAGCAGATACTTTATCCATTTATTCCAGCATTTTTCAAACTTAGCAACTTTAAGATGTGTGGACTTCAACTCCCAGAATTCCCCAGCCAGCCATGCTGGCTGGGGAATTCTGGAAGATGAAGTCCGCACACATCTAAAAGTTGCCAAGTTTGAAAAACACTGATTTATTCCACCTAAAACTCCAGAAGAAGAGTTTCAGCAACTCATCTGTCTATACTACAAATGAAGTATCTAAACTTGGAAAAGCAACATTGGTAAAACATGTTACTTACAACAACACCCAGTCTGTAAAAGTGCCAGCATCTTCCCACCGGGTGCTGCACAAAGGTCAAGGACTATGCTTCCAGGCTGTATATCGAGAGCCAAAACAGGTAAAATCGAGGCAGCATCCAGAAGATAGTAACCAAGAATTCCTATGATGTCTGGTCTACAAGTCAAGGAAATACATTAGGTGAAATATACAACAAGCACTGCAAATGCATACTTACCAGCCCTAAATAGTTGAATATCCTTGCTCTACAGTGATTTCTGTTTATACACATTACTACTTCTGAAGGTTTGTAATGCATGTGCTACGCTTTATTTACAGAATAAAGTAAATGTTGGAGCGCTGATGTTGCTGAGATAGATGGACGAGAATATCAGGCAGCTTCCAATGTACTTTGCCTTTTTAGCAGTAACCCAATATTTAAAGAATTTAAGGTATATGCAGCCTCTATGCAATCATATCTTGAAAAATGATTTTCAACTGCCTTTCTGTGCTTCATGTCTTGTTTTTATACAGAACAAGCATAACAATGCAAGGCCCTCCAAAAATTAATAAATCAACTTCCATTATATCTGATTACTGTCTATACTAGTTGGGGCAGAGTAGAATTGTTTTTACACAGAAAGCCACAAGTATCTTGCCTTGGTTTTAGAGACTGTATGTGTCTCAACTACTGCTAATATAATTGAGACGATTTAGTGTATCAGAAGTTTTGATTTTACAGACTGCATTTATACTATAATGAGTGTTGTATTTTGAATATGTCAACTGTCATGGTCAGGCTTTGAAAAATGGCACATGCATGCTAAAATAAATATATGATGTATAAATTGAGGATTGTGTATTTTTGATGGCACATCCAAGAGCAAATACATTTAAAAAGCGCAATATGTTTTTGTTCTTTTGTCTTCTGACATGAAAGATCTGCATTCTATTTATTTTACTAAATTAAAAAACTTTCTGAAGCAAAAAAGCAAGCTTAAAAGGAAGAGCAAATGGATATTTCAGGAAAAGTTTATAAGCATTCTAAAAATCCAAATCGACTTCATACCTGGCTTGATGAAAACGACTGATGTCTCCTTTGGGGAATGTGTAACATTTTATGTTAGGACTGACAGAAGGAAAATGCTGTGCTTGAGTCTTTGAAAGTTCTGTCTGAATTTGGGGGGATGAAGTTGGCACACTGACATCTTCTTCAGTGGTGGAATCTAGTTCCTCAATTACTTTTTGAGATTCTTGGATGAAATCTACTGCATTCAGGTCTTCTAGACCTTGAATGACCTGCTGTACATCAGAGAAATTGTTGACTAGGGCCCCGTATTTTTGCATTGACAAGAGACTGATGCGGATTGAGGGCCAGAGGGCGCCATACTGGTCTCCATAGTTCATGTCAAAGATCTGGAGTGCCACTCTGGTATTAGTTGTCCGAGGAGCAGTGGCTGCCTATAAAAGGGTAAAAAGATCATCCAACAAAAGCATTTTAAAGTTGTCACTGATAATGAAGAAGCAATATTTTAATAACTGGGATCGCCTACTGAGTGAGTTCTCTCTCACACACATACAGCAGACATACTTCAGGATGGCAATGTCCCACATGGTTGAAAAATGTGAATGAATACTGGAATCATGAAGCTAGGCCCACACTGCTATTTTCTACTCAGTTTGGACCAAGAAAAACCCGAATTATCAACTCTCCATGCATTCCCTCTTTCTGCACAAGAAGATACCCTAGGAGAAGTTGTCTTCTTCAACAAGAAAGCCTGTATTCAAGAGTCAAGCTCAGTCACCTGAATTAAACTATGTGTTAACTGAATATGCTTTATTTCTAACAATTGTTGAAATTATTTATTACCTTATATTCCACATATCTAAATCAAAACAGGGTGAAATCCTCTCCCCACCCCAAGATACTCACCTCCTTTAACAAAGAGCAGCCAAATTTAGATTGCTGATAAAGGGCTATAATCCGGAATTAAATCCCACAGACCTCAGTCTATCTAAATAAAATGGTATAGGCTAGTGCTGTAACACTTGACAACTCAATAATACATTTCCTTGGGACTTACTTCCAAATAATCAAGCACAAGACTGGGCTTCAGTATGTACATTTGCTTAGACACAAACAGAACAGAATAACCAGCATAATTCAATGCAAAGCTACTCAATCAGCTTACTGTAATTTTAATTTGTTTAAGACCATCCCCTTCATTTGGAAAGACAGGACTTTTCCTTAAAATCGCCAGGAGAGCATGACCTTAAGGGGGGGAAAGATTGAGACTAGCTTTCAGTCTAGTATAGCGTTTCTCAACCTTGGCAACTTTAAGATGTCTGGACTTCAACTCCCAGAATGCTGGCTGGGGAATTCTGGGAGTTGAAGTCCACACATCTTAAAGTTGCCAAGGTTGAGAAACACTGGTCTAGTACGACTGGGGAAGCGTTAGCTCTAATGAAGAAAGTAAAGAAAGGACGGGAAACGCGTAAGGGAAGACCGGGCAGGAACCAAAATCAGGTCGAGATGGTTCCGTGGGTCCACAAAGGGCTGCGTTCTAGCTAGGGGGCTGGCACGTTCATGAGACGAGGAGACAGCGCACACAGGTGCATTGATCGCGCCCCGCTTCCCTCCTTCTCACCCACCCATTTCTTCTTGTAATGACGATGCCGACAAGGCGCCGAGGCGAAAAATGAAGGCGAGGCTTTCCGCAGGTACTGTAGGAATAACCGCTTCCCGTTGCCCTGGTGCGCAGCCGCCATGCTTGACTGCGGTATCAAGGGCCCCGCGTACGGTGGCCAGCCCACCAACTCCTCCTCTTCGAAGAGCAACACCGTTTAAAGCTCCCCTGGCTGAAGTCGACGGACAAAATCGTTCCGCCTCATGTAGGAATAGCTACATACAGTAATCGCAAATCGAGCAGCTTCATTGGGAAATTTCAAGTGTCGAGTATGTTATTGGCAGTATTGCATCAGTGGGGAAGCCCAGAAAATTACACGTCCGCCTTCCATGTAGCTTTGTTGGAGCAAACGACATTTTACCCTGGTCCGTGAATGGCTGCTTTCAACTGCTCCACCTCGGGCTAGGTAAAAGCCAGGAACACGCTTTTCCACAGCCCTCTCCCAAATGTCAGGCTCTTAGCAATTGTGTATTAAAAATTATTCAGTTGACAAATTAGCTTCAACACAGAAATAGAAAATTGGCAATAGGATCATCTATATTTAATTGGAAATTACAAAGCATAATTTCAATTTTACTAATTTTAATTTACTTTAAATTTAATAAATTAAACTAAACTTCAGTGGATCAAGTTTAACGTGTTCTGATTTCTCTGCCCCTTTCATCCAACCATCTCTACTTTTGACCACAGCTTTTCCAAACTGTTGCAATTTCTACACATTGACAAGAGTGCTACATAGCAGAGACCAATCAAATAAAAACAGGAGATGTCTTACATGCAGGTGGGTAAATGAACTTTTTTTTCCTCGTTAGGATTTCCCTCCATTTGGGCCCAGCTGTGAAGGCTGTGTGTTGCCCTATTTGACAATATGCTTTTCCCCCCTTCTGAGCATCAGAAGCAGAGGAGTACAATCACAGATACTAGAAGGATACTATACTTAGCAAATATTTCCCTGCCCAGGTTTGGCAAGGGACACCCTTTATTCTTTGGGACATATTTCAAAGACCAAAATGATAATGATTGTAGAAACTTTCCCCCCTCTTTTAATGTAAACTTCTAAGGCTTTTTGTCCTCAGTTATGCATATTATTTGCTTTTACTTTGTTTACATTTTTGGATTTTTAAAATCTAAAAAACTCAGGAAATTAAAATATATACACAGTTAAATTTTCAATGACTTAAAATCTGAATATGCCATAATTTTTTTGAACACTGTTTTAAGCTAGGATATGTAGTTATCACAACAAATGTTTTATATTTTACAGTAAATGTTTAATGTGGAAATGTACAGATACTGTTAACATTGCAAATCTTCCACAGAATACAGAAGTACTGTGAGGTGGTAACCAAACAAAAACACAGGGTCAATCTTTCACAGAAGCAGGTCTATGAAGTTTTCATCATATATGAAGGAGTAGACATGGTTGAATAAACATTTATTTCAGCTTGGAGAAGAGTTTCCGAGCTACCTGTAAACCAATAAAAGTTAACAAATGAAAACAAGAATTTAAGCAAAAATACATTAATCTACTTCTTGCATATATTCTTATAGTTTACTTATAGAGGTTTACTTTACTAACAAAATGCTGACCCATAACTTTTCTAAACAGTTAGGGGCAACAAAATTTGAGAATTATGTAACTTGATTTGATGCAAATAATTATTTCAAACTTATAGAATACAAATCAAAAGAGCATTTCAAATATTTGTAATTTACTTCATATCTAGATTCAATAGTGGTTCCATATCTGAGGGAAATATGGGCTGAATAAAGTGCTTGTTTCTCAGCACTGGAGAAATAAGATTCATTTTCATAGCCACAAGCTAAGATTCACAGTTAGAAGTAGAGGTGTGTAAAACATTTCAACCTCAAAATGGATTGTCCCAACCTCATGTGAAGTATTCCAACTATTCTGGCTGTTCTGAGTTCTTTTCTGAATTTGAAACAAGTGTTACAAGTTCAAAATGGGGACTTTTTCAAGCTCCAAACATTCCACATTAGTTGAAACAGCATCAGAACATTTCTCATAAGGGTGAAACAACTGCTTCAAACTTCAAAACTTTTTACCACATCCTTGCTTAAAAGTCATGCTAAAAACAACTTACACAATGGTCTCTAGCTTCCAGGAATTCAAAGAGCTCCTCTGTACACTCTTCCAGTGTTTGAGTTCTGGAGGATACTCGAGTATTACACTGCTCTAAACGCTCCAGAGCTTTTGCACATTCTTCTATCTTTGCACACTCTTCCCTGACAATTGTTAAAGGATCCTGGAAAAAAAGCATCACATAATAAATAGTTAATACTTTACCAAGGACATTACCAAGACAGACAGTCAATCTTACCCTTAAAACTGGAATACAAAAGTCTATAATTAACCAGACAGTTAATAATCATAAGAAATTTCAAAACCCTGAGTTATAAATAGTAGCCATTTGGGGGAATATCACTCTATCCCAATATTGTTAACAGACTAACATCAAGGATATTTTGAAGTTTATTTGTTTGGTTTATTTTAAGGTAGAATTTTGGTCCTTTCCCCACCAGCAGCTAGCCATGTCTGGCAACTTCTTTTCTGCCCAGTACCCAAGATATTCCCCTTCATGGATCACTGCCTTGTCGTGGAGAAGGGGCTTGTGTAACTCAGTGAAGCCATGAGCTATACCGTGCAGGGCCACCCAAGACGGACAGGTCATGACAGAGAGTTCTGACAAAATGTGGTCCACTGGAGAAGGAAATGGCAACCCACTCCAGTATCCTTGCCAAGAAAACCCCATGGACAATGTTAAAAGGCTAAAAGATATGACGCCGGAAGATGAGCCCCTCAGGTCGGAAGGTGTCCAATATGCTACTGGGGAAGAGCGGAGGGCAATTCCAAGTAGCTCCAGAAAGAGTGAAGCGGCTGGGCCAAAGCCGAAAGGACGTTCAGCTGTGGATGTATCTGGAAGCGAAAAGAAGGTCCGATGCTGTAAAGAACAATATTGTATAGGTACGTGGAATGTAAGATCCATGAACCAAGGCAAGCTGGATGTGGTCAAACATGAGATGACAAGATTGAACGTCGACATCTTGGGAATCAGCGAATTGAAATGGACGGGAATGGGTGAATTTAATTCAGGTGACCACTATATCTACTACTGTGGGCAAGAAACCCTTAGAAGAAATGGAGTTGCACTCATAGTCAATAAGAGAGTGGGAAAGGCAGTAATGGGGTACAACCTCAAAAACGACAGAATGATCTCAGTGCGTATCCAAGGAAAACCATTCAACATCACTGTAATCCAAGTCTATGCCCCAACCACTGATGCCGAAGAAGCTGAAGTTGACCGGTTCTATGAAGACCTACAAGACCTTCTAGAACTAGCACCAAAAAAAGATGTCCTTTTCATCATAGGGGATTGGAATGCTAAAGTAGGAAGTCAAGGAGTAATCGGAATAACAGGCAAGTTTGGCCTTGGAGTACAAAATGAAGCAGGGCAAAGGCTAATAGAGTTCTGTCAAGAGAACAAGCTAGTCATAGCAAACACTCTTTTCCAACAACACAAGAGACGACTCTACACATGGACATCACCAGATGGTCAATACCGAAACCAGATTGATTACATACTTTGCAGCCAAAGATGGAGAAGCTCTATACAGACGGCAAAAACAAGACCAGGAGCTGACTGGGGCTCAGATCATGAGCTTCTTACTGCAAAATTTAGGCTTAAATTGAAGAATGTAGGGAAAACCACTAGACCACTCAGGTATGACTTAGATCATATTCCATGTGAGTACACAGTGAAGGTGATGAATAGATTTAGAGGATTAGATTTGGTAGACAGAGTGCCTGAAGAACTATGGACGGAGGTCTGTAACATTGTACAAGAGGCAGCAACTAAAACCATCCCAAAGAAAAAGAAATGCAAGAAAGCAAAATGGCTGTCTGATGAGGCTTTACAAATAGCTGTGGAAAGAAGGAATGCGAAAAGCAAGGGTGAAAGGGAAAGATATAAGCAACTGAATGCAGATTTCCAGAGAATAGCAAGGAGAGATAAGAAGGCCTTCTTAAATGAACAATGCAAAGAAATTGAAGAAAACAATAGAATGGGGAAGACTAGAGATCTCTTCAAGAAAATTGGAGATATCAAAGGAACGTTTAGGGCAAAGATGGGCATGATAAAGGACAAAAAAGGCAGGGACCTAACAGAAGCAGAAGAGATTAAGAAGAGGTGGCAAGAATACACAGAAGAACTATACAAGAAAGATCTTAATGTCTCTGATGTCCATGCTGGTGTGGTCACTGACCCTGAGCCAGACATCCTAGAGAGTGAAGTCAAGTGGGCCTTAGGAAGCATTGCTAACAACAAAGCTAGTGGAGATGACAGTATTCCAGTTGAGTTATTTAAAATACTAAAAGACGATGCTGTTAAAGTGCTGCACTCAATATGCCAGCAAGTTTGGAAAACGCAACAGTGGCCACGGGATTGGAAAAGGTCAGTTTACGTTCCAATTCCAAAGAAGGGCAATGCCAAAGAATGCTCAAACTATCGCACAATTGCACTCATTTCACATGCTAGCAAGGTTATGCTCAAAATCCTACAAGCTAGGCTTCAGCAGTACGTGAACCGAGAACTACCGGATGTACAAGCTGGGTTTCGAAGAGGCAGAGGAACTAGAGATCAAATTGCCAACATTCGCTGGATCATGGAGAAAGCACGAGAGTTCCAGAAAAGCATCTACTTCTGTTTCATTGACTATGCAAAAGCCTTTGATTGTGTGGATCACAACAAACTGTGGCAAATTCTTAAAGAGATGGGGATACCAGACCACCTTACCTGTCTCCTGAGAAATCTGTATGCGGGCCAAGAAGCAACAGTTAGAACCGGTCATGGAACAACCGATTGGTTCAAAATAGGGAAAGGAGTACGACAAGGCTGTATACTGTCACCCTGCTTATTTAACCTATATGCAGAGTACATCATGAGAAATGCCAGGCTGGAAGAATCACAAGCCGGAATTAAGATTGCAGGGAGAAACATCAATAACCTCAGATATGCAGACGATACCACCCTAATGGCAGAAAGTGAAGAAGAACTAAAGAGCCTCTTGATGAGGGTGAAAGAGGAGAGTGCGAAAGCTGGCTTGAAACTCAACATTAAAAAAACTAAGATCATGGCATCTGGACCCATCAATCCCTGGCAAATAGAAGGGGTAGAAATGGAAGCAGTAACAGACTTCATTTATTTGGGCTCCAAGATCACCGCAGACGGAGACTGCAGCCCTGAAATTAAAAGACGCTTGCTCCTTGGGAGGAAAGCTATGGCAAACCTAGATAGCATATTAAAAAGCAGAGACGTCACCTTGCCAACAAAGATCCGCATAGTCAAAGCTATGGTTTTTCCAGTAGTAATGTATGGCTGTGAGAGCTGGACCATAAAGAAGGCTGAACGCCGAAGAATTGATGCCTTTGAACTGTGGTGCTGGAGAAGACTCTTAAGAGTCCCCTGGACTGCTAGGAGGTCAAACCAGTCAATCTTAAAGGAAATCAACTCTGATTGCTCATTGGAAGGATTGATAATGAAGCTCAAGCTCAGATACTTTGGTCACCTAATGCGAAGAGAGGACTCTTTGGAAAAGACCCTGATGCTGGGAAAGATGGAAGGCAAAAGGAGAAGAGGACGGCAGAGGATGAGATGGCTAGATAGCATCACTGAAGCAATGAGCATGAAATTGAGCAAACTGAGGGAGGCAGTGAAAGATAGGAAGGCCTAGCGCAATATGGTTCATGGGGTCACGAAGAGTTGGACACAACTTAACGACTAAACAACAACACCCAAGATATTGCCTGTATCTTGCTCCAACCCATACTTAAAGCAGTTTAAAGTCAACCTTAGTAGTTCCAGTGTTAAAGTGGTGCTTTCTTCCCTAAGCAGTCAATAAGCCAATATTATTGTCACTGATCATTTTGTCACTGGTATTGTGAGATGAGTCCTAGAGAGTGGAATCAGATTAAAATGTATTGGGCACTTTAGCTGCTGCTGGACCACCCCATCCCCTCTGGTCCCTGGGCACTGTCCTTGAGGGCCATTCTGCTCTGATGCAACAGGAGAGTATGGTTCTTTTGAAACATGCTCTCCCCATATATCTACTGAGTCTCTGAGCTGTTCCCTGGTTTAGAGAGCCAGATCAGCAGCTGGGGGGTGGGCTGCATGGTAAGCAGAACATAGTAAGCCAGCTTCATGACACAGTCTCCCTACTGCACCTGTCAGCTGTGTTCGGGCTGGTTTTGAATACAGGTTTACTGCACTTCTTTTCTATGGACTGTCAGCTATGCTATCATAGCCACCTCTCCTAGCCCTGACAGGTATCTCAGGTGAAAAGAAATGATAGGTGAAAAGGAACACAAATTCTGACAAATGGCTAAACCCACAAGTCTAGCCATCTATTAAAACCACTGCCAATTACAGCTATGTTGTGACTAATAGATGACTTCCTGCTGACGGGCATTGTTGAGGTGGTTGCACAGGAAATAAGGACACTACTCTCCAGCTACAAACCAGAGCAAAGGCAACTGACATTGGTAATAGGGAACAGCAAAATCTATATTAGTTTGGTGTTCTGCTGGCTCACAAACAGAAGGAGAACACTTTAACTGAGTCAGGAGAAAGAGTTTTAAGCCTTGGAAGCAAAATCCATATTTAGTTTGTCCACCTTTGCTGTTGCTAAAGGAATCCTAACATTCAAAAGTAATCACATGTTAAAACAAGGTTGGGATGTTCTAAATACAATAGTTCAGAATATTTTATTAAACAAAAATCAGGTACAAAGATGGAGTACTAAGACATTCATTACACGAACACTAAATAGACATGTCATTTAGCAGAACTGATATATCCAATTTCTATCAAATTATCACTTTGTTCCTGAAATACTGGTTCCAATAAAAAAGAACATGTGCTGTTGAGCAAACAAGTGGAGTATGTCAGGCAGAAACAGCTTATATTACTGTTTGATTAAAGCAACATACAAAGACTGCCACAGGATTCTGCTAATATTCAAAATTAGATAAATCACTACAGTAATAAGTACCACAAAAGTACTTCTTGTGATCTGAAGAAAAATTTATATATTTATATTTCAAATTTAGATGCCACCCATCTCACAAAAAAGTGACTTTTTTGTGAGTGAAAAAAATATATTTTTCAACAAAAATAATTTGTTGAACCAATCTAGTTGTGAGCCCATTAGTAATCATTCCCACTTTTCTACCATTTAATTTTCAAAATCCAGACAGAATATTTTATGTAATAGTATTCTTTGTAAAAATTGTTGATTGAAATGTTATGAATTACTTCTCTAGCCCAATTATCCATAAAGTTACATACCACAAGTTCCTCCTCCTCCTCCTCCTCCTCCTGGATAGGGAAAAAAATCATAATAGATTCATTAATGTTCTCATATCTACATAATATGAAGTACATTAAATTATAAAAAATCCAAGAGCAATTTCAATTACTTGGATTTTTGTTATGTAGTATAACCTCTTTCATATGGCTCCCTTTGAATGTTTATTATTTTATTTTGTAAACTAATAAAACATACAAATGCACATAGCATAAGGAATCAAGACAACACAAAAATAAAGAATTCAAGAAAAAAGAAAATGGGGAGGGAAGACCTGGAAACTATGTTATAAACAGAACTCCAAAAACTTTCCAATACCATATTGCTCAAAAGTCTTCTTTGTCCCTTTGTCAAAAATATGACAAAGAATAAATATCAACAATTCATTGCTAAAAAAATAGTTCTGGAATAATCCTTCCAATGTTTTATAATAATTCTTTTACCAGTCCCCATGACTGAAAAATCCACATGCCATTATTAATATTTAATGTAAAAACATTTTATTCTTTTTTTCAAAAATATTTAAGCTGATCGGTATAAAATGTACCTAGCAGTCCTGATTATGAGCAAAAAGCTTTCACATTGGCGTTGAGTAAGAAAACCCATTGTTTCTATCACTTAAGTATTTTGATGCAAAAATATATTTGGCAACAGAATTACTGGGCAATGAAGTCTTTAGTTCTGAAGGAATGTTGCTAATTTATTTATGCATAGATGGCCCTTTTATGCTGAGGAGCATGCTTAACATTTAAGACAAAGACAATGGTCACAGGAGATGAAATGATAATTTAAACAGGCTGTTTTCCTGGATTTTGTGGTGGTGTTCTTTGCTTCTTAATGTGTCATATAGAGTCCACACTAGTTTTTATGCAGTGCCAGAAAAGCAAACTCCCAATTACAGGCAGAGGGGGCTCCAGGACTCCCCACCCCCAAAAGCAAGTTCTTGAAAGTACATCTGAATATATATTAACGTTCTTTCAGGGTTCATGCACCACTTATCCCTTAAGTGGAACAGGTTATCTTATTAAGCATTCAAAATAGCAAATCATGGAAATAAACATCAAGGAGAAAAGTTCAAAATAAGCCCAAATCAGAAAGGGTCTTATCTTATGAGGACTCTTGAATACTGTGTAAAGGAACAAAGGAATAAATGAGCCAAGAATGACAAACTTGTAGAAACAACAGATTTTTCTCTTGATCATTGGCTGTGCTCTCATGGAGTAATAAACGAAGGGAATCCAGCAACAACTCAATGGTTACACCTATGCAGCAAGGCTGATTGAAAAATTATAACAATAATTATGCTAAATTAAATATGGCAGAATCATAGGCAGAAACATACAGAAAGCACAGTGAAGCCATTAATTCCTATATATATAAAATGATGTAATTTGTATATAACATTATTTTTCAGCACTAACAATGTTAGGCCTGTCAAGAATACAGACACTGCTGTAACAAAATCACAACATTCCAGATATATTAAACTATAATTCTCATAAATGCCTACTCCATGGTTACCACAAGGGGATAATTGTAGTCAAACACATTTGGAGATACAACAGAAACCTAGACATTGTGATGGTTAAGGAGATAGACTGGAATAATAAGACCACTGTACTAGACCACTTTCAGCCATGGAAAATTACTGCATTTCAGCCCATCATAAATAAATTTTTAATAAAATTAGAATTCTTTGCAAAAAGAGGTATAATAATAAAAGGTATGTATACCAGCGTCATATGTAGTGAGTTTTTATGTGGTAAGTAAGATGAGAAAAGAAAAATAGACATTAAACCTATGAAACTGATAAAAGCTTAATTCATGAGAATAAAGAACAGAAGGGAGATGATAGAAGTAAAACACAAGCCCCAGAGACATTCATACAATATGCACAGATGTATTATTTACAGTATTTATACAATGGACAATATTTTACAGCTTAAAAGAATACGGAAAAGCAGTTTTCTCTAGTCTACAGCCCACCAAATGTAACTACATGGCACTATAACTCGCATTATTTTTCAACCAACACAAGCAAAATATTGTGATGGGAATTGTAATCTGCCAGATCTGCAAGGCAACCAAATGGTGAAGATTGCAATAAAAGATTGTCATTAACCACGATCAGTTTTTCGAAATTCACAAACAGGATACTATAGAGAATATAAACTCGTTGGTAATTATTATTTCTCCGCGGGTCCAGCACTCCGGCCATGGGTCGTACAACTGCATTCATACGTATCTAAACTAAAGTTCAAGTGTGATTTGTGTGGTAAGTAGGCACACGGCTCTAGCATTAGCTACTGAATGGCTTTTCGAAAAAATTAAAGCGCAGATTAAGAAAGAAAACCAGCAGGCCCAAAAATAAAAACGCGGGGGGGGGGAAGCGAAGAACATGCAGCTTCTAAGATTTCAGAATAAGCCACTTTCCCTTCTCTCGCTATAGTGCGGCTCACCTCAGGGTCGTCGCTGCGGCCTTCAATTACCTTTTCGTCCTCCCTACCCATTTCAGCAAGCCTTCCTCAACCCCGATTTAGCTACCACAGAAGGACACGCGAGGGTCATCCGCATGTCAACGGAAATCCCGCCTATTCACAGCAGCCTTCCAATGGAAGGTTTCGTTCCAGCCGACCTTCTTAAGATGGCTCCTATTCCTCTACCGTAGTCTCCCGCGGCAGCATGTAAGCCATACTATGGATACTAGTTCCACCGAGCCGGCGCTGGAGGGCGCCGGACCTACTCAGCATGGCAGCATCATACGTCCGCATAACAATGAGTGACCTCCCAAGATGGCGTAATTCAGACTGTGTGTGGTTTTTGTTTGTTTTTTAAAAAACACAATAGACTTGTCGCCTGAACAATATGGAGATCGAATCTGGGGAAGATGTCGGCAATCGGAATCCCCTCAGCCTGTTTGAGCTAAGTGGGGCGGTAGTTAGCTCCGTCATGGGACATGTTGAAAAAGAAGTTTGGGGTAAGATGGAGGAGGGGCTCAGGCGTCTTTCTCTCCACGTTATGACCCACAGCCAAACAGATCTGTGCTATGAAATGGAGAATCTCTTGCCCAGTTGAAGGGATCGTTAAGGGTGTCGAGATGCCTCTTTTAATGTTTTAAAGAGTTTAGTTAGCATGCAGAGTAATAGGCAATACATAGAGATGCTCCAACCACAGCCGGGCAGGAAAATCCTGTGGAAATAGTGCTTTACGGATCGCTTTTATTAGGCTGCAATCTTTCAAGTACTTACAAGGGAGTAAATCCTGCTGGATACAATGGGGAAGGATTCCTGAGTAAATTAGGAGGTATGCACTGACAGTATGTCAGTTGTCACTACTCCTACATTGTCCCATGGGATGGAAATTAGAATTTACTGAATTAAGTAGAATTTAGACTGAAAATCTAAAGTCATGTTTAGAAATGTGATTATAATATAGTGAGGTACTTCCAGGTGCAGACCTTCTAGCACCTAGAGACAAAATGCATTGGATAAATCTTTCCCTTAAGCCCTTTTCTTGATTAAAAACAACATAAGCATTGGAAAGAATGAGTGGCTTATATAAGAGAAATATACATTTCTGTAAATGATACAGAGTAATAGTGTAATGAAAGTGTCACCTGGAAATAAAGGTGAAATTATAATTTACTAATATGCATTCTAACAGACTGTAAGACTTCAGTTCACATGGTAAAGGAGGAGGTCCTGAAACAGTTTTTAAACTAAATGTGGTTTGGTGGTTACCTGTAATATGTGTGTGTGTATAACTATCTCTCTGGAGTAGGAACAGAATACCTTCTCTCTGGAGTTTCAGTCCTGGAGTATAGGCATTATCTAAATATGCTTATACCAATTCATTGAAACCATTTCTTTCTTTGTAACTAAAATACATTTTATATTGGTTTCTTCCCACCAAAGCACTTCCAGGTCCAATACTCCAGGGTATCTTGCCTCTGCTGAACATTTACTATCTGGAAAGAATTGAAGAGACTGCTGTGAAAAAAGGTCAGTTACAGTTATTTCATATGGGGAGAAGGGTGAGGAGGAAGGCCAAATGGTAAATAATAGGTGTTCTATCCTGAGAAATATAGTTTCCCCTTTCATGCATGGCAGAATTATTTTATTGATTTGCAAACATTCATACATATTATATTTCTCCATTTCCCTAACATATCCAAAGTTGGGTAAATATGTTTCTTGTTCTTGATAAGATGGAAGTATGTTATCTTAAGATCTTTTGCACTTCTACTTAGAAATCTGTAATAGATTTTAGTAAGGGCTATTCCCAAGGAGGTGTGTATAGGACTGTAGCTTGATTCACTATGTTACTGAATTCAGGTTTGCATCAGCCAAATGCCAACTAGATCAGGGGTGCATGCTCACTTTTTGTAAAAGTAACAGTAAATGCAAAATCATTTAATCAGAATCTTTGAGCACAAGCAATACTTTAAGAATCGGTATGGTATAATGAGTAATTGCTTTCCTATAATCAAAACCACATTCAAATATTTGGCTGCAGGAACTCCATGGGCTAGTCACTTAAGTCTTACATTTAAACCAGCCTAAAACATTTACTCTGAGCTCATTTCATGGAAGATACATTACAAATATATGATTGCTGGAAACTGTTCTAGCTTGCTTTCGCCAATCATTGCAAGGGATAATAGGTTCATCTATGGGGAATCTGGTGACCTCTAGATATTTCAGGATTCAGCTCTGAGTAGCCTCTGGCTGGGAACTGTGCCTGTGCCTTCAAGTCATTACTGACTCCTGGCAATTGCCTAGACAAGCCCATGCAGTTTTCATGGCAAGATTATCAGAAGTGGTTTGCCACTGCCTTCTTCCTAGGGCTGAGGGAAAGTGACTGGCCCAAAGTCATCCAGCCAGCTTTGTGCCTAAGGCAGGACTAGAATTCACAGTCTCCTGTTTTCTAGGCTTGTGCCTTAAGGGAGTTATTAAGCCAAAACATCTGAAAGGCATCAGTTTGCCTATCCTTCTCTTGTGTTTTCTGTGGGATGATAAAAATAGGAGTTCAACATATCTGAATGGCATCCGGTTAGAGAAGTTTGGCCTAACATGTGATACTGCAATATTAAATATCGAAAGATACCTTAAAATAAGATCAAAATGTGAAAATTTAGAAGTTAAATTTTGAAGCAATATGTTGACAGACTATATGACTTCCTACTTTAAGATAGATGCTTTGAACATCTATGGGTGTTTTTTTAAAAAATATATATCTGTATATGTATGTACATATATAATATTTTCCCATTACAGTTTTAGGCATGTCTGGTCTATTGAGAAGTAAAGCCTTTTGAGGTCAATGGGATTTACTCTCAGATAAGTACATATAGGTGCAGTCTTCATATCTTTCAAAACACATATATCAATAGTTGTACAGCTGTTTTTTAAAACTAATGACAGTTTACTTTAAACACACTATATATTTCTGCAGGACTCTCAACTGAACCAATATGGTGCAGGCTGTGGTTTGACATCATGAAAACAAGACCTTCTAGATTAGAGGTGGGTTAAAGATATAAAGTGCAAAACTGACATAGCAAATGGGGTTATACTCTTACTTTCATAGTTAACTTTATATTCTTCTGTTGTCTGCTGTGATATTTTAGATCAGTTTCATTGGTTGCTTTTATTCTATTTATAAGAAAAACAGCATTGGATGGTTATTTTTACTGCTATATTTGTTTCCAATTCTAATCAATGTCTATTCCCTTTTATTCCCTAAGAATCTCTTGTTCAGTTACTTTCTATAGCCATTTTTATTAAATTCTGCACCTCAGTCCTTCAGTGTTTTTCGAATAGTGCTATGCTTTAACTTTCTCTTCTGTATATTGCCACAGAAGTAATAATTTCCAAACGTTTGTTGCCCAACAGCTGTCCCAATTAACCAGACAACAGTAGGAAAACAACCAGTATTTTATTTTGAAATCGCAAAACAATAAACCACCCAGAGTCACTCCGCAGTGAGATGGGCAGTGACAAATTTGAAATATAAATAAATAAATAAGCATTCAATCAAATGAGGTGCCTCACCAGCAAACAGGTTGAGTGAAGGATCCTTAACACAAAGTAACCTAAACTCTTACGTTAAAGAATATGCAAATAAAACTGCATCATGGTTTCTATGGTGAAATCAGGCTATCTCCAGAAGTAACATTTTTACTATTGACCTTTAGGTTTCAAGGCTCCCCTGTCATGAACTCAATTTTTTTTTTAATCTAGAGATAGCCTGATGCCATTTTAAAATTCTCTAACAATATATACTGTTATCACCTAGAGCTTTAGATTCACTCCTGAGATCCCACATAGCATATAAATTAACCAATTTTCTTCCTCAAAGACAAATTCTGCAGTGGAATGCAGCTGACCTTTGAAAGACAGGGGCTAAGAAAGAAATAGTAAGAAAACAAGATTTGATGACAAGATTTGCTTGGTATTTCAAAGTTGTTTAATAGCTTCTAATTGTGAGTTCCATATATATCAATGGCATATAAATTTAATAAATAATAACATCATCATCATCATCATCATTATTATTATTATTCAGAGTTTCATGGTAAAGTCACAGTCATATTCTCATAGGCTGTTGAAATTTTCTAGAAAGTTGACTAGAAACTTATATTTTAGACACTAATGTTGAAGTCAATGGCTCTTGCTCCTTTTTTGCCTGTCATAAAGATTTTGCCTACCAGTGAGTTTTGCACACCAATCAATTACCTCTGCTTGTTTCAGCTGTCTCACCCTTTTCCCACACTAAATGGGTGAGGGCTAGGGTTAAGGTTATCAATCAATGGTTGACAGTTACCTCCACAATTTAGGTACCCATGCCATAACTGCAACAAGGATATTGCACCAATTGATTATGTCTGTGGCAGGCAAAACCTTTTTGGACATGAGATTTTAACACTAGTAGCAAGCAAAAAAGGAACAAGAGCCAAGTCAGTACGTCTGTACGAAATTCAAAACTAAAAGAGGTCACTATCTTTGAGGACAGTTTTTCCTCCATCATACTAGTGAACTTTTCCAATCCTATTCACATTTGTATTTAACAACTTCTTTTCCTTACACACCCTGGTAGACTCCCTCTGTCAGATACTCTGAACCACAGCCCCAAATTTGACAGATACCTTCTCAGGACTCTGCATCCGTCTGACACTGACTTTGAAACTTCCTTCCACCAAGTCTTTCACACAGTGTCTGTTTTCCTAGCTAACTGCTCTGGCCCTAACATTCCACAGGGTTTTCTTCAGCTAGATATTCTCCAGGGGCAATGACATCATACCTACTTGATATATTTATACATACTATACTATACTATACTATACTATACTATACTATACTATACTATACTATACTGCCACCCAAATGACATCATACCTACTTTATTTACACATACATACATACAATCTATGTGGCCACCCATCTCCTATTGTTCTCCAAGGGCAATGACATCATATCTACATCTGTCTGTCTGTCTGTCTGTCTGTCTGTCAATCTATAAGGCCGCCCATCTCCTAAAAGTGACTCTGGATGGCATACAAAGATTAAAAACAACCACCACCATTTAACAACAACCAAAATGTCCAAGACCGCAATCACAACCCAACTCAGCAGAGCCTGCCTAACCATGTGACTCAAACATTAAAGTCAGGTCTTTAATGTTGTAATAAGGGGAAAAGGCACCCTCGGGGTCAAACTAGCCCCTTCTCTGAGGTCCTTCAGTTCTGAGGTATCCCATGCCTATGGGTGAAAATTAGTTCTCCTTGCTGCCACCACCCCTTCTTTATAAACCTTTTTCTCCCTTCCACACCAGCCCTCTGGGGAACCAGGAGAGGACTGAAAGGGAAATCCTTGCCCCACCCTGGATCTGGCTAAATACTGAAGGGAAAACCAAACAAAAACTTTGGGAGTCTGTAGCTCAGCCAAGCTGAGGCAAGTGATAGAAGGCAACTGGTCAATTCCAGTATTTAAGCAAAAATCAACTTTATCAAAGCTATCAAACCAAAATAAAGTTCCACATACCCAACACACAGTTTAAAAAAAACAAACCCAACACAATTCTAACTATAGCTAAACAGAGCTAGTTTGGTGTAGTGGTTAAGGTGCTGGCCTAGAAACCAGGAAACTGTAAGTTCTAGGCCTGCTTCAGGCATGAAAGCCAACTGGGCAATTTTGGGCCAGTCACTCTCTCAGCTTAACCCACCTCACAGGGTTGTTGTTGTGGGGAAAATAGGTGGCACTATTAGGTATGTTCGCTGCCTTGAGTTATATATAAAAAAGGTGGGATAAAAATCTAATTTTATTCATACACACACACACACGATAAAAATCTAATAATAATAAATTTCAACCTTCCCTGAGGTCACCCCCTCATCCAAGGCTCCAGCCAGCACCCTCACAAAAGCCACCAAATTCTTCCCGCCTCAAACCTGACAGAACACCCTTCTTTTCCTCTATTGGCTGGGATGGGTCAGGTGACTCCTTTGGGCACATAAGGCTGGCTTGTTCTTTAAAGGGCCGACTGCTCCCCACTGCAAATGGCTTATGAAAAGCTAACAGGTCAAGGCCATCCTAATCTTCTTGTGCACTCTCTGAAGTTATAACAGATTGCTAGGCAAAACAGCCTTAAACAATTTACATAAAAAGTGTAATTTCTGAATAGGCATCACTCATTTTTTTTCCCAAATAAGGTTTTATCAACATCTACAAGATTATCTACAGCCAGCTGTCCCTTGAGAACATAAAATAATCTGCAGCAGTTAAAATCGATTTAAAAAAATAAAGATGAGCAGAACAATATTCATTTAAATCAGCATGGAATTCTGTGTTCTTCATAGCAGTTTAAAAACTGCCTAAGAAAAGAAACTAGGCACACCTCTCCTGAAAGGGCATTTCAAAAGGATGGGGTAACCAACCTAGCTAGCCAATCTGTCAGAATGTAGTAGTGGACTCTTAGCATAGCTTCTACTGTTGATTCAGTCAATTTATGTAATCCTAAGAGAACCTTTAAATTTTAATCTGAAAAAGTAATCAATTGTTCGGGTCTAAACCCAGAAATACACCACTGATACAAATATGAAGTATTTTTTCTAGAGTATACCTAGATAACATCAGCTTGCATTTATTTCCATATGATTACAGAATATCAAGTGTTGGAGGAAGAAGTTCCTTGAAACTTTCTTCTCAAATGTGCTGCGTGGGATCTTGGATGTGTCTTCACACCAGCGCTTGAGCGATCCTTATTTTTTGCCCCTGCTATATACTTCGCGGCATATAACTGAGCTTACTATTTATAACATGCTTGAGAGTGTCTCAGAACTGATGGCCGAACACAATCAGTGTGTCCTTGAAAACTTGGCTGTCTCACTTAGAACTCTGACATTCCGTCACCTCCTTTCCTCCAGTCTGTCCACCAGACGTCAATTGAGTTTATTTCTTCATCGCCTAATTCATCATGGAGCAGTGAGCTACCTATCTATGAACTCATGGCCTGATCCTGACCCAGCACTTCTAGCTCTCATTCTGAAAATGAGTGCTGGGATTTGGAATCCTGGTAAGACATTGACGAATGTAGAAGAACTTTGCCATCTGTGTAGAGAGAAATTGACTGTCCAGAGCCAAAAGCTGGATCAAGAATGTAGGCCTCCTTTGTGTTCAGACCAACTGTTTCCTAAAGCAGCAACTGGCCAATTTAGTGATAATGAGCTGAGGAATGTGAAAATCTTGCCCAATGTGCCTCAAGAATTTTTTCCAGGCATTGAAAATGCTGTAGAGCTATCCAGAACCAGCAGTAAGAGCTTTAGTGAGCCACTGAACTGCCAGTTGGGTAACAGTTCCTACCAAAGTCGGATGCCGCACAATGGTAGCTCAAAAAGCTTCACTGCTGAAGTAGCATCTGTTAGCTTTTCCCCAGGAAAACCATCTCAAGGCAGCCTTGCTTTAGGAAAATCTCCAAAGAGGCGCAAAGCTGTAGTAACAAAGAAGCACAGCATCGATCAGAAAACTAGAAAAGTCACCACTGAGATGGAAGACCTTTATGACTTTGTCTTCACAATTGCAAAGGAAGAGGAGGAGATGACATTCTATCACAAAATAAGGAATGTTGACAAGGGAGAACATTTTGCTAATGAATCCTCTCTCCCAGCAGAGGCTTCCAGTGTGACTGGTATGGTTTGCTCTGAAGGAACCCGACCTATTGGGATCACTTCTCTGAAAACAATTAGCCATTTCCGAAGTGTATCCACACTGGAAGTGTTCTCTATCCCACTGACCAGGAATACATGCCAGATGCTTGGTAACCTGCTGAGCTCTTGGGTATCTTTAGAAAAGCTTATTCTTACTTTGAATGGTAAGTGATAAACTAAATGTTTGCCTGCAAAAATTTTAGCCCTTTGTTAGAATCTTCACAGGAAGAAGTGAATGAACTGCAGCCCCTGGAAGTCATTGGAGGTCAATTGCTATCCATCCTGTTCAGCCAGAATGATTTAATTTTTAATTTTTGACATCTGGATGGCCACAACTTCCTTACCTGTGCTTTGCAATATTCAAATATATTATGAAAAACGTTTGCTTTTAGAAAAGGAAGCATTTCATTAGAATGTAGGACTAGTCCTGTTGAACAGGCCAAGGACTTTCTTAGTCCAGCATTTTGTTTTTCATAGTGGCAAACTAGATGCCTCTGAGGTAGTTGCAGGCAGGTTGGTGGAGATATACCCTGTCCTGCCATTGTTCTCCTACAACTGTTGTTTGGAATCACGCTGCCACCAACCGAGAAATAATAATTCTGTTAGCACAGAAAGTTCCAATAGGCCTCTATCAAGTTACCAATTTCAGACTTTGCTAATTTGCACTTGAGATTTGAACTGGTAAAACAAGCAGCAGTTATATAACTTGGACAGACTATTCAACTTTTGGTCTGACTATATGCAGTAAAAGCATTTTTTAATTTTAAAAAATAAAGCTCAAATTCAGTCTTCAAATACTATCTCAGATTCAGAGATAGCCTGTGCTGAAGGCAGACCTAAAATACCTGTTGTGCATAAACAAAAAAATCTTAATGCAGATTTAAAAAACAAAGCTTTTCATCTGCAATCTCATGTATCCTTACCATTTTAGAATATGTTTATCCAAGCCTCCTTTGTTAATCCATATCTAAATAACAGGTGTATTAATTTTGAATTGTAGAAATCCCATAAAAGCCATGCATATTATGGCTTAGGAGAACCAGTTTGGTGTAATGGTTAAGGCACCAGGCTAGAAACCAGGAGTCTGGGAGTTCTAGTCCCGCCTTAGGCTCAAAGCCAGCTGCATGACCTTGGGCCAGTCACTCTCTCTTAGCCCTAGGAAGCAGGCAATGGCAAACCACTCCCAAAAAAACTTGGCAAGAAAACTGCAGGGACTTGTGCAGACACCAGGAGTCAACACTGACTCAAAGGCACCAAAAAAAAAAAATGATGGCGATGGCTTGGAGAAATTAAAGCAAAGTTGACAAAGTTTTAAGGGTATGTAGTGTTGTACCGGTTGACAAAAATTGCAACCTTATATATGCAATTATTAACTTGCAACTAGTTTTGATTACTGGAAAACCTCTAATTCTAATTCTGAGCTCTTAACATATAATGCAGTCTGGAAGACTAGAACAGGTTTGACATTTTGAATATCAAAGCCTATTCTGGAAATATCTAAATAATATCATACATTTATTTGAAACCAAATAGTAATTTTGTTGTGCATGCATATTTTCAATGTCTCTTTTTGCCTTTTAAAATTGTGCTTCAGGCCTAGGCCCTGGTATCTTCAGCATCCTCTCTGGGCTCCGAATTCTTTCTCAACGCAGTGATTACTGCCTCCGTGTAGTACGCATCAGTGATATGTTTGCTCACGTTCCATGCATGCATCTTGTCCATTCTTTTTTGAGTGCTGTACCATTGCTTCGGGTGCTCTTGGTCAGCTTTGATCTCAAAACTGCAGCAGAGTGGAATAGGCTGGAAGAAGATATGGGCTCATCATCCTTAGTAGAAAAAATTCCAGGTACAGCACAGATCTTCAGCTCCTACCTAATCTACAATAGTTCTTTTTGCATGTGAGAATAACTAAGTTATATTTATTGGTTGCTATATTTCAAAGAATTCTTCGATTCTGGTTTGCTATCCTGCTAAAAGCCTTTTCTTGAAAAAATGAGTGGGGCCAAAGCTCACCAGTAGAGCACAGGCTTGTGTGCAAAAGATTTCAAATTCAGTCTCATATCAATAGTTATATATCTGTGTGTGTATGCTTGTATGTGTATACACGCATACACACATGTCACACTCACCAAGGTCACTCCCATTTCAGAAATGGTCACAGGATGAAGCAGAGATTAAAGTGATTTAATCACATGTCAGCAACTACCTAATTCATTTTGGCATGTAAGATTATTATGTAACAAGAATATTTTTATTCTGTTAAGAAAAATGGAAATGTTCTGAAGTTTCTTGTTATAGATAATGGCTATATTTCAGGAAAAATGTTTGAATTTGGTATATGTATGTGGAAAGTTGGAGTGAGCTCCCCTTGCCCCTGACACTGTTCAGGCCATACAGTATTTCAAACTAATCTGTAAGATTGGAAGTGAGCTATTATGAGTGCTTCCTTCTCTGATGCAAATGCCTTAACTCAATTCTTCTTGATCAATTATGCTATAATTTGCTATGAATTGACAAATTATTGACTGAGTTCTTCCAAACCAGTATCACACTAAGTTGGTCTTGGTTTGCCATTTTTGTTCAAACCATATTTGCCAGCTTAAGCCAGTGAATAGTTTTCTTCTACTATATTCACCTTTCTCACCCAGAAACATATCTGGAGCATCTTGAGATCAGATTTCCCAGGGAACCTCTTCAAACAAATCTTCTGGTACCTGTACTGAAAGCTTCAGGGTCCCTCCAGAGTCTTTCTCTAGACAGTGTTGCAATTTCTTGTCCTAAAGAGGTTTGGCTTCTCTTGCAAGCCCTCAAAGGTATGGTGGAAGTTATTTGCTTGCAGTAAGCTAAAAAATAACTACTGTAGTAATTTCATTAGGGATATTAACATCTTAAGCACTTTGTCAGCAGTGTGAACCATTGGCAGAATTAAGCTGTGAAAGATACTTGATAAAGATTTTGAAATCTGCTTGTTACACATTACCAAACAGGAAAGTTTTAATCAGTGGAAAGTTTCAAGACATGTCATAGATTCTTGTTTATCTTGGTAGAACATAACCCAAACCTGAAGAAACTAAATTTTCATGATGTCAACCTTTCTGGCCATTCAAAAGAAGTCCTCTTTCTTCTACAGAACCCAATTCTTCAAGGTATATTATTTTTTCTATTCTAATTTTATAAGTAGCCACTGTTGCATGTAATCAAAAACAATGCTTTTGTGGAGAGCTATTAGCTTTAGGGTCACTGGTGCACCCTAAGTAATAAATTTGGCGAAGGTGCTGAATTTGCTCATCTTAGAGAAGATCCCCCAACAATATTGGAGGAATGAAAAATGAGCAGGAATTGATGAGGGCCTAATGCCCCTTCCCCAACTCTGTCTGCAGGAGTGCCAACCCCTACTTCACTATAGCTGACCCCCTCACAGAAAAAAAGGGGTGTGTGGCAAACAGTAGCCTCCCAGCCTCATTTGTGCCTCATGATGAACCCAGCTGTCCTGTGTCATGTGCTACTGGCCTATAAAGTTGAGTCAATGGTCTAAGGGTTATTTTTGTTGGACAGCCATTATCTATTATTGCCCTTTCCAACTTTTGCCCATTGTACATTCAGTTAAACTGACTTTACCTACTGAACCAAAGAATGAAGAAACATCTACATTAATTTTAGGTTTTGGTTTTTCCATAGAGATCAATTTTTCATTTTGTCGGCTGTTTGAAAACTGTACAACTGAGCTTTTGACTGAAATGATTACTACCATGAAGAAGAACTCATCACTAACAACCCTCAAACTCCCTGGAAATAGGCTGGGTATGTAGTGGGAAATGTAGCAACTCTCTTGGAGTGCTTTCTTCCCTTTTGGGGAGTGAGCCCAGGCTATTGGCACCCTTGGCTCAGATTTAGTTGACTGTTGACAAAATAAGTTCCTGTCTGTGGTCATGCAGGTGAGAACCTAGTGAAGATTGTATGTATCTGTCAGTCTCCTTCTTGCTTGCCTTTTCAAGAATCCAGCCTATTTTGTATTTCCTACTACTGGCTAAATTTTTCAGTGTTCATAGATTCTACCATGTCTAATTTATTGCCAATTTCAGAATGGCCCATAACAAAATTAGAACAACTAAATTTAGAAAGGGATGCTCATGTCTGGAATTACAACTTTTGTGCTTGAAGCAAAATGAAGTAAGGACTGACTGTCAATTATTCTCTGCCTTAAAAAGGAAACAAAATTCTCAGGTAATCATATAAAAGCAATAAGCAAATAGCTATCTAGGGTAGTTTTATCTTTGATATTGTGGGTGTCTGCTTGCTGAAGGTTTGGGATTCTTGTTTTAGTTATGTTTTAAATATGGGGAAAGCATTTCAGAGGGCTTCTGGCTGGATATTAAATGCTGAATTGTGAAATACAACTAAGTACTATTCAAAAGATAGAATAAGCAGCTCTTCATGATGGTTTTGCAGCCTAAAAGGTGTGATACACAAAAAAGGAGACAATGGAATGGGGAAGAAGTAAATAAGGACTGTTAGATATAAACGAGGGTTGTATAAAGACCAACTAATCCATTTTAAGGCTTCAGAAATAGCCTGGCCCACCCATGATTATTGTGAAGTTGAACTGTTCTGATTCCTCAGTTCCGGAGCATGATTCAGAAAAAGTGTACTTCATTCTCACTGGGAGGAATCTCCCTGTAGTATTTTTTTTTTTTTTTTAATGTATCTCATTCAGGAATGTATTGCTTCTGGAGCCCAGACGCTGTGATGAATCAGGCCCATTTTTAAACCTCCTGGGTGATAGAAATTTAAAAGGAATTCTATGGCACAGTTTATTAATTTAAAATATTGCTAAACCACCTGTCATGCCATGAATCTTTAGGAAGTGCATTGCATTAAAATTATGTACAATTTAAAATGCAATAATAAACCAATACAATTGATATATGAAAAGCTATATATACCAGTGAAAAGTACTAGAGCAGTTCCATCATGAAATATCAAATACTAAGGTAAAAATAAATGTTTTCAACATATGCCTAAACTGAAATAAAGTTGATGTATTTCCTTTTTGTCTTAGAGGAAAAGTTTGGTTGCAAAGTGCAATTTATAAATAATCTTCCTGGTTGACGCTAAATGAATGGCCCATGATTAATGTTACAGTAGGAAATAAAACTGGACCTGCTCATTTTCTTTTTTAGTACAATTGTTGAAGCTATTTAATTTCTATAGCACGGTGTAGGAACAACTGTTTTCTAGAAGTTCAGCCAATTACTAAAGTTTTTTTTTTTAAATGACTTAGTGAGATTTGTTCTTGGAAATTTATGTTAATTTAATCTGTACCTTTGGGGGAAAACGAAAAACTTATAAATGGAAAGTAGATGCCAAAGAGAATTCTTTCCAGGCAGTCAGTTTCTACCATTTTTGATTTTCTTCCCCATTGGGGAATGTTTACTAAATTTTCATTGCTGGATCTGTGCTTATATAGTATGGAACGAACAAAACATTTCATCACAGAACATTCTAACCTAGAAACATCCCAGAAGATACTTGTTTCAAGGTTAACTTTTTCCATGAAAAGATACTTGGCACATTCCTATTATTTTGACTTTGTTCTATCATATCCCCCTCATGCTTTGTTTGTAAATTGCATTTTCCCCTATTATTAGGAAATAACAGATTGATTGCACTGGCTGACATTTTTGCTGAAGATTCATCCTCTTCTATCAATCATCTGGATGTAAGGTATGTATGTAAACAGAAAAGTATCCTCATGCAGTCCTATTTCAAAAAAAGATAACAATGAAATCAGTCTGAGAAACAATGCTTTTTCCATGTAATACCTTTTTTCATTCAACAGCTAGTACTTTTCAGTACCTTTTTGCATTCCAAGGCTAGTGTCAGTTTGCAAGAAAAAGAAATCATACAGTCATTTGAATCTGTGGAGATAAATATTCCCTGATTTGTTTCCCTCCCAGTGTGTTGGTCTACCACTTCCAGAAAGTTCAGAATTAAGTCTAATTAATCTAGAAGACAGATCAGTGAAAGCTACCTTAAGTATTGTTGAGGTTTACTACAGAACTGACCCACCTTTGTCAGAAGAGATGGTAATTGGCAATATATAAAATCTGATAAAGAATCCTTTAATAGGATAGTTATAGTTAATGCTCTACACATACGGAGAACAATTGAGCAAAATGTAAGATCATCTGAGCCTCCCTTCCCCACAAAAAAATCAGGAATGATTTGTTGGTATATACATCTCATCCAATTTCACTTTAATAGTTAAAAAAAACAACACTGTTTTTTCCTGCCAGTTTTCTTCCTTAGGCTATCAGCCATATCAAGTGGCTTGTAACTAAAACTGCACTCTTTAACCTGGATGTTCTCCAGATATGTGGATTCCCAATTCCCAGCAATGGCTATGCTGACTGAGGAATTCTGATAATTTAAGTCCCTATATCAGGACCTGAAGGATCCTCTGGAATTGTTTGCCATCCAAATAATGTATTTTTATCCTGTTGATCTCTCCAACAATCTATACAAACAAACTAACCTGTAATGACAAGTTAACAGTTCTAATTTCTGACATGTCATGTGGAAAAAAATGTTTTGTGCGCCACAGTATGAGTATACTAGTCAATTGCAAATGCATGTAAAAACGTTAAATTGTTTATGTATTTCACAGTTAAAGTATAGAATCCAGAAAGTATATAATACATCACATACATGCTTAAAAATTGTGACTTCAAGTCATTTTTGACTCCTAGCAACTGTCCCCTGCTGCCATTTCTTGGCAGCATTTCTCAAAAGTGTCTTGCCAGTTCTTTCTTCCTAGGGTTGAGAGAAGTGACTGCCCCAAGATCACCCAGTTGCCTTTGTGCCTAAGGCGAGACTAGAATTCATAGTCTCCTGGTTTCTAGCCTAGTGCTTTAATCGCACCACCAAACTGGCTCTATGCATACATGCCTAGAGATTATAATGTAAACTCACTAGTCACTTCTGATAATTGCAATCAACATTTTGTAAGCATTTTTTTCATTTCTTTTAGAATTTGATATTGAAAGAATTATCAAATTCTCTGTATCTATTCTGAACTTAAACTTTAATATTAATTTAAAAATTGAATTTCTTATAAAGTTAATAGTGATCATGAATCTTGTGTGGCCCAAAACTCAATAGATATTAATTAAACCTTTCTTGGAGGAAGGAAGGAAGTGAATTGAATCTTTTTTGGAGGGAGGTGCTCCTCCATGTGGAGGAGGTTCAGGAGCAGGTCGACTAGAACTGCAAGGCTGGGAAAGGACTGTTTTCCTGTTGCCCCGAGCAAAAGGCACAATCTTGCTGCCTTGCTGCCTCGGCCGCAGCAGCAAGGGTTGCTTAGCATCACCGCAGTGCAGACTGAGCGGGAGCCCCTGTCAGTTCTGCTCAGTCCATGCCGCAGCAGCGCCAAGCAACTCTTGCTGCTGCAGCTAAGCCAAGGCAGTGAGCTTGTGCAGGAATTCTCTTGAGTTGCAAGCCTAGAGTTTTATGTTGACTAAATTTATTATTTAAACTTAATTGTGTATGCATGCAATTTTTTACCATGTGCACGGGTTTCATGAACAGTGTGGGTATGCACACACGCGCACCTTACAGGGAATATAGGTTTTGACATTAAGCCTTAGACAGCGAACAAAAAGTCATGAACATGTAGTGCTGATGTCAGCAAATTCAAATCCTGTTTTGTTATATAACTATAGAAGGTAACCATCCGTAATATTCTTTATTCAGAAAAAAAAACTTATATTGTTAGACACTAACACTATGTAACTACTATGATGAAATACCTCATGTACTGAGTCATAAACTGCAATGATGTAACATTATTAATTTCAATTCTAGCTCCAACTGTATTAAGCCTGATGGGCTTCTGGAATTTGCCAAAAAGCTGGAAAGTTACACAGCTGAATGCAGAGAATGTTTCAAGTCTACCAAACTGTGCCTCTATCAGAATTGGCTGGACCAAGATGCTGTAACTGCTCAAGAAGCCCTTTCAAGACTAAAAGCTATGTGCAATGTAGTTAGTGATGCATGGGACTCATCACAGGCCTTTGCTGACTACATCAGTGTGATGTAACAAGCACTTTATGGACGAGTACCTTCTAATAAACCTGCTTACCATATTTACTGCAATTTGGCCACTATTTAAGCACCACTTCTAAACAGTACTCCCAGTAGTTGTATTTGTATCCAGATTTCTCTGATCTCTATGTTTAGCATGAAGGGTACAGTAAATGTTAGCAGAAGTGTCCCATTTCCAAAATAACTGTTATACAGTCAGTAAAATATGATGTTAGCTATTATGTGGAATCAAGATTTAACAACTCAACAGTGGAAAATTTATTCACTTAAAACTGAAACCTCCCTTGTGCTTTATAGATGAAAATATCTAGATCAGCTTAAACTATTCTCACAAATGTACCACACACAGTTTATGGAGTTTAAATGCCTTCTGTATTTTAACAAGAGTCTACATTATAATACTGCTTTCTGAAGTATGTTTTCTACTTATGCAGGCCTCGTTGAAATAAAAAGTATTATAATCATAATCTTATGATTTGAATTAACTGCATATTATTTTAAAAACAATTTGGGTTGAGCAACCTGAATATCTATCATTTTTTAATCAGTATCCTAGAAAATAGCATTTCATGCATCTCCTCATAAAGATTTTTAATTTTTCAACATAAGTAATTCAGAGGGCCCATTCTAACATCAGAAATAAACCCAATCCTTTGGGATTCTTTTCTTGGCCATTAATCTTCCCATACAAACAAGGTTTCACAAACATTTATCATTCTTCATCAATGTATGAAAATAGTTAAATAAACCCAATGTTTTCCTGGCTTTGTAAAATGAAGACCTTCTTAGTCTAACATAAGCTACTGTTATGTTAGAGCAAAAACCATTTTATACACAAACATACACCTTTTGTTGCTTTCATCTCACATAAATACTGACGTATGAAATACAGTTATTGCTCCTTGTGGTATATACCCAGCTGGGACAGTACTCCATCTTTCTCTTTATTTTACTTATTAATTTGTTGTAAAAACACATCACAATTTTTAATTTTATAATTGAAGATGATTCTGATCTAAAAATTTCTCCTGTAATAGATTTAAAACCAGATAATGCAATATTAATCCACTCCAACAAATACATTTTAAACAGACTGTCAGAATGATTCTATGTGATAGTGATTCATCTTTCAACTTATTATCTGAAAGTGACATTTATTAACAAGAATGGTTTGTGGTTAAATATAATAACTCATCCATCTGACCTATGTAGACTTCATGATACCTGTGTAGACTCTGTGGCATTCTAGAGCTGAAAGATTACTTCCAACTTTAGTATAGGTGCTACCAGAATATTCTATACACATTTAGCAGATTGACAGTAAAAGCCCAAACATACATTTTCAGAAAAAGTTTATAAAACCAGTATTTGGTTGCTTGTAACCAAATATTTCAGCAAAGTATTTGTAAAGATAGCCTATAAATACAGATGAGATGAAGAAAACATCTAATACTAATGTTGCTGATGTAGACGTATCAAATACTTGCTTTTTTTAAGAATGACTTAAATTCCAGAAGTTTGATCCAATGGTTATGGTATCCCTCGTTGCTCCTCATGAGATTGATGATAGAAGGTGAAAGTGACTGCACCATCCCAGGCAGTCTTGAGGACAGTGTCCTTGAGGCCACGTTTTTCAGCACAGTGATGCCACTGAGATAAATCAGAAGTGCAGTCAGATCCCTCTGGAGGAGGCCTGACTTGATGGCCATTCACACAGCGACGACATTTGATTCTGTAATAAAAAGTGCATTTGTATTCACAAGAGTTAGAAGCCTTGACTTTATGCTATGGTGTCTGAGCTACAGGGCTTGGTGTTTGGCAGATTTCCCATGCTAGGAACAATATAAACTAGGATTATTTATTTGATTTATATGGCTGCCCATCTCATAGCAATGCCTCTAGGTGATCTGAATATAGAATAATCCTCTATTTTAGAAGCCAACATTGGAAAGAAATGCATCTATGACACCAACAAAAAAAAAATCACAATTAGTGAAATTTAATTAGTGAATCAAATTAACTAATTTATAATTTATAATCAATTATATAAACTAGTAGACTTATAAAACACTGTTTTAAGATAGTTCAGAGTACACTAACATTATCTATTCTTTCAATTGGTACAGCTGATTGATACGCCAGTATTGTCCCAACCCATTTCCTCTTGACATTCATGTGGACTTAATATTTCCCAGGCCTAGTCCATCTGAGATGTACATTACAAAACTCAAGATAACAAATTTCAAATATTGGGTTCTACAGATGTGGGCCTCTATATAAATGCTAATTGCAACACTGATTTCCGGGCTGGTTGTCAAAAACCTGCTCTATCACTAATGTTCAGACTCAACATCTGCATACCGCTTACCTTATTCTGCTTTTTGTTTTTGGGTTTTTTTCGAGAACAGTACCAACACTTCTATCTATGTCCCCAAATCTCTGCCTAGACAATTAAGCTGTCTAAACCCTTCTGAGACCTACTTGTCATGGGTATCACTTGTGGTGGTCTCATTGAGTGTGAATAGTTCTTTCAGCTCCCCCAGAGAGAAATGTCTTTCCACATCCTGTTCTTCATCTACTACACAGCTACTAAGCGCCTTCTTGTGCGTCTGCCGCTGGAAGATCTTTTCTTCAATTGTCCCTGTCTACAAAATAAAAATAGGTCTGGTGATAAGTTTTTGCGAGACCTGTTTGACTCTTAAAATCACTACATGTTCTTTAGTCAGAACTGATTTTAACAGTCTAGTTAGCTTCAGCAGAAGCTGTCAGTCAAAGTTGTCATTAGCAATTCTCATCTTTTGTCTTTCCAAGTACTAATGCAACAAAGCCTTGGTCAACTCATAAGGGACAGGAAGTTCTACAATTACTGTATTTAAATCTTATCTTTGTCTGCCTAGAGATCAAATCTTTAGCACTTGAAGAAAAATAGCTTCTAAGTACAGTCCTGCTTGTTAACCAGAGGTAGGCTGCTAAAATAATTTCAGGCCAAGATGGGTTATTCTGTTAGATGCATAATTCAATATGGTAACCTACAAGTTTGGACTACGCATGCAAAGAATTCTGAAAGTTGCAATCCCAACCCCAATTTGGGGAAGGCTGATGCAACTGTATCTAAATAAGGTCTTGGCATAAGGCAAGATAGATAGATAGATAGATAGATAGATAGATAGATAGATAGATAGATAGATAGATAGATAGATAGATTATTATAAACACATTTCTAAAAAAAAAATCAGACTCCTAGATGAAAAGCAGAGATGAGGTCATGTTTCTAGTAAACTGAAGGATAAGCTGTCACTTTCTTTCTCAAGCTACTAGTCTGAAGCACTAACAATTTCCTTCTGTATAAGTAAAGTGTTCTATTTGTCAAGGATTCAAGAACACTTATATAGTTCACCTATGATATCTTCTCTTGGACATGACCATGTCATGACCTAAGCACTCTAACACAATAATAGGACACCTGCTACAAACTTGTTTCTTCCCTGCAAAAGATTCAAGGCTTCATTTTGTATATTCTAAGATATGAATGTCAAAAGTGAGTTATATAGGTCAATCTTACTGAAAGTAATCGATAGATATAGCAGGTCTTCTTTTGGCCATCTCTCCACACTCGGGCCATAGCTTGTTCATCATTGGCTGGATTCCAGTCGGGATCAAACATCACAAGTCTGTTTGCTCCAATCAGATTTAAGCCACAGCCCCCAGCTTTGCTACTCAGCATGAAAATGAATTCAGGACTCTATGAAACCAGAAAAAACAAATTAAGTATTAAGCATAGGTGATAATTAAATACATTATTTCTACAAAAGCAAACTTCAAAGTTAATTGCCCTATTTTGATCTTGGAGCAAGGTAAGTAATACAGAAGTTCCACAGTTAAAACAATAGGCTGGATGAAATGCCACTTCTTCTCTAAAACAGGGATGCAAACATGGAGGCCCAGGGGCCATATATACCCCCACCCTGCATCCATTTTCTGGCCCTCATAGCTCATCCCCAAATAAGCAACCTTCAACATTTAGGGCTGTTTTGTGTCTTTGTGAGTTTGAGGACATTAAGGGACAAAATGAATGCTTCAAACCTTGCAGATTCATTCATTCATTCATTCATGCATGCATGCAACGTATATGACCACCTGACTCGTGAGCTGTGACTCTGGGCAGCTAATACAGAATTAAAAACACAAACTACAATAAACAATGGTCCAAAATAAAGGTGGAATATAAATCTAGTAAATAAGTAAATAAATGCCACAAAAGCACAATATAATACTACCAAAGCCAAACCACAATTATGTCCACATTCCCCAAAGTATTACAAGATGGCTAATGCAATGTCCTAGCCCAACACTCAACAGGTATTTAAAGCCTTATGGAAAGCCAAAAGGTCCACACCACCCACATTTCAATGGTTATGCTGTTCCAAAAGGCAGGTACCATGACAAAGAAGGCATGCCTCCTGGGCATTGTTTCTGAAACACGCCCACTCTGTTGGATCTTGTGAGATGGACAGAAACAATTGGAGATGGACAGTCCCACAAATAATCCAGCTCTGTACCACAAAAGGCTTTATAGGTAGTAACCAGAACCTTGAATTGCACCTGGGAGCCTACTGGGAGCCAATGCAGCTCACAAAATAGTGTTGTTACATGGGTGTAATGTAGTGTAATGTGGTGTAATGATAAACATGCTAGATTATGACTCAGTCACTTCTAAAAGACCTTCATAGCCAGAGTCCAGCTCAAACCAGATCCAAGTGATTTCATCCAATAGGTTTCTTGAACAGTATTCATTGTGGCCCTGCAGATGTTCTTCCAGCCCCTCCCTATCCAGAAGGGACTGAATCACCATGAACAGGGCTGTTAGCCAGCTATGCATGGATATGATAAAACTGGAAAACAATTATGTTTTGCCTTTCTTATCACCATGAGGTAATCCTTAAGAAAGGCTCTTACCCATGCTCAATCAGATTCACTCTTTGTTTTCTGCCAGCAGTGCTCTAGGCATCTCTTCTGCTTCACCTCCACGATTCTTCTGAAAATCAGGGGACTCTCCAGGATCCACAAGCAGAGAAAGTCCACACAATCTTAATCTGATCCAAGGCCATTGCCATCACCTCATTCCAAGTAGCAATTAAGGCCTCAGCCAAACCATGCATCAGAGCCTCAGGAACCCCAGGTTCCCTCTGAAACCCAACAAGCACCTGGGTAGACTGATCAAATAGGTCCTTCCTCCCTGTGGTGGGGAGCGGCTGCAGAGAACTCCAAGGCCAACTCAAAGTTAGCTGACCACAACAAGGAACTGATAACAACATCCCCCAACTTCAGATCATATGCCACTGCTCCAAGATAAAAAGGAGATCTATTGTGTGACTACCACTGTGAGTCAGGCCCTCAATGATTTGCATCAGGTCTATGGCTGCCATGAAGTCCTGAGCCATCTCTGACCCCACATCCAAGGAAGGCAGATTAAAGTCTCTTAGAAATATTTGTCTGGGGAACAAGCCTGCCAATCCAGCCATAGCATCAAGCAGATTGTCTAGTAAAGTCACTACACTGCAGGGAGGCCAGTACAATAACAACAATCCCATCTAATTCCTAGAGTCCAACTTTACCAACAGGATCTCTGTTATTACAGTTTTGACTGTAATAACTAAAGCAAGCCCTTTCATGCAAGGTTTATGAATAATTTTTGCAAAGCACATTGAAATAAACCTCCTCTTAACATAGTATTATGTTATGTTTTGTACCCACATCCCTGTGTCACACTGAAGAACAGCACTTTCAGCTAAAACTGTCATTAACTGAAAATCTCCAGGATAGAACCTGAGATTAGAAACTTCACTTACAGAAAGATTGTTGAAACGCTCCACTATCTTTGCTCTCTTTTTAATGGACATGGTACCATCCAGACGGACATACAAATACCTGATACAAAAACAGAACATGAAGCTTAATACAAATATCTTTTAAGTAATAATGACTATATAAGGAAAAAGATTGTCTGTCTATGCAGGATAATTTTGCAGAACTCCCCCTCATTTCATTCACCCATATATAAATAAGCCTCAGTCATTATACCTCCTACTTCTGCAGAGTTTCTCAAAAAGGTCAAGTGTCTGTGTGTAATTGGATACCAGGACTACTTTATCATTACTGGTGCTCCTAGTAACTGCCAGAATGTAGTCCAAAACCAGCATCTTCCCTGGAAGGAAACAAAATGAGTATATACTCATTTTCCATAGGGCTGAGAAATCATTTCCCTGTGCAAACCAGTACAGATTGATCTTACAGTGATATTTACCTGAGAGCTGAGGTTCTAGAGACTTAATACTGTAGCCAGATGGAAACAACTGCAGAGCCCCCACAAACCCTTCTTCCTCTTCTACACACTTTTCATAAATCAAGGCAGGGTCTGCAGAAGAATTCAAGAGTCACTGCATAGAACTGGTAGCTGCCAAGCACCCCATTTAATGAGGCAGAATACTGCAATTAGCCTTAGAACAATGGGAAACCTCCATGCAATTCTATGCCTTCTCTCAACAGACATAGTCAGTGCTACAACTAACAATGGGTAGGTTAACATACAGTACTAAACAAAAACCATACAAAAGTCGTTTACCTCTCTTTGAGGCACTGAGGTTGAACCAGTAATTTTTTATTTATCTAGATTCAGTGCTGTGACCAGTTCCACACTGCCCAATAGTACAGGGATGACCAGTTATATATCCATGATAACCTTCCTGACCTCTAGTTCTTTGATTTCTGCTATAACTCCAAACTATCCAGACCTCATTTCAAAATAAGAAGCATATTTGACTCAGATTTTAATGCATAAGCAGATTATGCAACATATGAAGGCTGGTGAAGTAATGATGACATCAGACACAAATTACCCATAATGCAGATTAATTTCCAAATAGAAAGTTAGGCTTCATAAAATGGCAGCTAGAATGTTATAGGTTACTAGAGCTGCAGAACAGCATGTTTCTTACTATCGCTAATATTTTTAATTCAGCAATTGCATTTTTATTGTTTTATACTCTATATATTTAATTTTAGACCCAAAATAATTATATCAAGGTTAAACAGGTTTCAGTAGTAGAGAATATATATAGCTCAGAGTTGAAGTGTTGAGTTCTTGGTGTTCGCTGAGCATAGTTCTTTTCTTGCAGATGTTTCATTACCAGACTTGGTATCATCATCAGTGTAAGAGAGAGTGGGATATGCTGGCTGTTTATATATAGTAACTTGCCCTACCAAACTTGGTGGGAGTTTGGCTTCCTCCTTGATGGTTATCTGATTAGGACATTGCTTCTTCCCTGATTGTTTATCTGGTGCTGTTTCCTGCTTCTGTGGGTACTAGGGAAGAGTCACTTTTTGTGAGATGGGCGGTACCTAAATTTGAAATATAAATAAATAAATAAATATAAAATAAATATGCCCTGGGCTGTTTGTTTCCTTCCTTGATTTTTGGTTGTATCTTTTAAGGGGCATGTAGATGAGGTTTATCTCTATGTGTCTGCTGATTTGTCTGAATGCCAAACTTTCAGAAATTCCCTAACATTTTTGGATTTGATTTACTCTAAAATGTTAAGAGTTTCCCAGTTGAAATTGGGGTTGAATTTGTCTATCTGTTGAAAGATTAAAGGATTTTCATTATGTCTTCTGACAACCAGATGATGTTCACGGATGCATTCTGCCTGTCTGTCTTACATAGTGGCTATTGTATGTTGTAGATGACTCCTGTTTTTTCTTCTTTGGTTACTGGGTCTTTAGGTTTGCTTAAGATGTTCTGAAGGGATTTTGTTGGTCTGCAGGAAAACAACCTCAGAAAATACCAAGAACCCAATAAAATGGTTTCAAGAATATAATTTAAGTGGAAATTTAAGTACCCAAAGCCACATACATAAGAAGAAAATCAGAGACCTAGAATTATGATACTTGAAAATTTTAGAGACAAGAAATATAGTTTGGCACAATTGTTGTGCATAGCCACTGCTCTGAAGAATGTGTCTTAGCACTAAAGATACTGTATTAATACACACATTCTTGCTCATTATCCAAGCACAAACTATTCAGCTTCATATTCTAAAGCCTTCAAGGATAGTTATTTTTCTTGTTACTAATGTCCTACATATTCCAGGAATATGGGACATGAGATGGGAAGGGGATATGGTATGAATAAATATACACTTAATTGTCAGGATTACTCACGATTACAAAGCTTCTTCAGAGATGTGATTGAAGAGAGAGAAGAAACACTCATCTTCCCCTCTTTCAGATCTTCTGCAGGCTTTGCTTGCATCAGAAAGTATTTGTATAGCTCTGCTTGAAGGGGCGTCAGCCTGAAGTGGAGGAGAACAAAAGAAAACTACTGATGTTATGACCACTGAACATTAGACCATTCTAGAAGCCATTCGTATCATATAATGTCATATCTATGATAAAACAATTTAGACTCAAGGGAAATACGATGCATGATTAATTCAGCTCTTCTGAGCCTATCACTTTTATTTTGCTACCCAAATCTAAATACTAAAAGTATTTGCTACCCAAATACTAAAAAGTCAGTAGGGGACAAAGAGGAGCTTAGCTCTTAACTGACTTTGATAGGATATCAGATAATTTCATAAGCCTTCAAGAAATGTATTTGCCCAGTTCTAGAGTCTAAATGAAATTAATGAAATGAAATGAATTCTATTTTTAACACAAATATTCTCAAAATTGCACTCATTTTGAATATCTCGTGAGCATTCTCATACAATGCCTTTTTTTCTGGGCACATGGTTCAGCTCTAAAGAAAAAATTAGGTTGCAACCCCCCACCATTTTTATTTTCTATGGGGCACCTATGGAGCTCAGAGCAACACTTTCAAACCAACGGTGGTGGTAGGTGGTGCTTTGCAACATATCAGTTACCTGCTTAACTGGCTTTCTGAATTAATCTTATTAAAAAATCACATGAGGCAGAGAGGCTTGTAGATATCAAGGGTGCTTATGCAAGCACCCCACTGGGGACCCCAAGGGAAGTTGGATTAAGACTTTGAGAAAACACACTGAAGTCAGTGATACCAGTTAGTCAAATGAAATGGATCTCATTGGTTTCAACAGAGCTACGTTAAGCATGAACAAGTGCAGACCAAACCCTGTATAACTCATTTGTCTCACTGTTCATAAAGTTACCATATTCCCACCCCATCATTCATGACCATCTTTGAGTAAATGTGAAGAATTTTTAGTTCCTCCCTCCTACATCACATTTTTATATACTAAGTTATTTTTTGAGCCTTACTTCATCAATATTTGTATTTCAGAACTCAAGAAATGCAACAGGAGCTACACTGGTTGCCAGTTGGTTTTGGATGCAATTCAAGATGCTGGTTATTACCTATAAAGCCCTATATGGCATACAGCCTAGCTACCTGAAAGGATGGCTATTTCTGCAGTGTCTGCCCATCTTGTTTGCTCCAACCAGTTGGCTTGCTTTGAGTCCCATCAGTTAAACAATGCCATCTAGTGGGACCCAGAAAGCAGGCCTTCTCTGTCACTGCACCTGCCCTTTGTAATAGCATCTTCCCAAAGATCCATACGGCCTCCATCTTGCTCACCTCAAGCAGTTTCCAAAAACCTGGTTCTCTCTCCAGGTCTCTGATTAGGATGCTTGGACAGGTCTTCTTTTTGTTGGAGGTGATGTTGGGATATGTTATGTTTTGTGGTTTCTCTCATACACCATTTGTGTTTTTTATAACATTGTGTGTTGTTTTATGTATAATGTATTGCCGTTTAATCTTATGAAGCCTGCCAGAGTCATTTTGGGGTTGGGTGGTCTAGACATTTGATAGATGAATAAATAACATATTCATCTGCTTAAATTGTGGAAAGCTTACTTGCTGAACTTGCTGTTTCATCCACGTGTGTCCCTGCTAATTCCTTAAGCCAGATTCCTTTATGATAATGTGTGCACAGGCACGTCTGTGTTATTGTAAATATATACACACATGGCAATGGCCAGCAGGATTGAGATACCATTGGCAGGGAACAACAGCAACAACAACAACAACACTCATCTGGGGCTGCTGCTGAGGAAGAGAGTTAGATACCTGATTAAAAGCTATGCAATTCACTGACTTCATAAAGCAGACAGAATATGCATAAGGGGATTAAAGGCAACATTTGTTGTTGTTTTTAATTTGTTAATGCTGATCATTTTGTAAAGAGTGCCATTGCACTTTGAAAACCGCAGGAATGTTAAATATTGTTCTCTAAGCAGGCAGAACGGAAGTGGGATGAATGTTTCATGTCTGAAGTAGTACTGTATAGTTCTTTAACTGATTCATGGTCAATCTGCTTAACCCCTGGGAAAGACATACTGCTTACATCACCCTCTTGCAGACTTTTTCCCACTAGCTCAGTTTACTTCATATGGAACAAAATGTCCATAAAATTTCAATACTGACACATTCTAAATACAATAATTACAGTAGCTTCCATTATGCTAATTCTGTAGAAATTATCGAAAGATTAACCAGACCTTATCAACAGCAAAAGTGACTATTTTGCCAGGATAGCATTACATGTAGCATATAACACCAACCATAAAGTTTCTAATGATTGTACTATGGTTGGGCTTCAAATTCAGCTTAAATTCAAAAGCCTTAGTGCAATGATGAATCAATGTCCTTTTTCCATTAAGCAAGAAGCTTGTTCCTTATTATATATCTTGCCCCTTAATATACCTGCAGCACACCACCTGCTCAATTTTCACTGGCAAGTATTTGGAGAGAATATCTGAGGTTCGCCTTATCAGACATCTAGAAAGGAAAAACAAAGATAAACTTAATATTGTTAACACTATGGCTTAACCTCCTGGCTAGATTTCACCAATATTCCATACTAATGCTAATAGGTAGACTTTTCATATTACAAATCCAGAATACTTAACAATACTTTCAGGGTTCTTTTTCTGGGTAGATACATGGAACTTCCAAAGGAGAATAAAAGCTTTTCTAGGCTGAATCCTGCTAACTGGCCACCATTAAATTCGCACAAATCAACTCTCTTGCTGAACTGACCAAATATTCAGGAGAGTAAAGAAAGCCACACAACAAAAGAACCAGTGCCATGATATGATTACAAGTAGTCCTCGACCTATGACCACAATAGGGACTGGAAAATTCATCGTTAAGCAGTGCAGTCGTTAAGCAAGGCATCACGTGTCCACACCCAATTTTATGGCCTTTTTTGCTATGGTTGTTAAGTGAATCACACAGTTCCCAATTGACTTTGCTTGTCAGAAGCCAGCTGGGAAGGTTGCAGATGGTGATCATGTGACCCCAGGACACTGCAACCATCGTAAATACATGCCGGTTTTCAAGCACCCAAAATTTGATCACGTAACTGTGGGGATGCTGCAATGGTCGTAAGTGCAAAGACGGGTCACAAGACACTGTTTTCAGCGCTGTCGTAACTTTGAATGGGCACTCAATGAATGGTCATAAGTCAAGGACTACCTGTACAGAAAAAACAGTAGGACTATCAGTTCTGGCTTGCAAAAATAGGACCACTAGGTGGTAGAAGAGAGATACAGAAAGCTTTAATTCTGTGCTGTCATCTAGTGGTTGCCTGTATTTCTGCAACCTAGAACTGGTACCTGTAGTTTTGAGATGAAACATATACAGAAATTATATAATGGTGGTTTGAAGAGGAATAGTTGAACAAGCAGAAGACAATCTAGGGCAACAATCATCTCATCTACCTACAGAATGAAGGGAAGAACTGTAAGAAGGAAAAAATAAAGTATTCTTACAGACACAAAAAGATGCTCAACTTCACCTGTTGACAATACTGATCAGCTCTTTCAGTCTCTCCTCTCCTTTCTGCCTTCCAGCTTCACTTGCATCTGCATCCCTGCCTTTCAAAATGGGAACTTCAAAGTGCTTTTTAAACTCCTGGGCTGTCCCTGTACAAAAACAGAAAGTGCCATTTTGGAATTAAGCCTCCACTGCCCTGGGAACAACCTTATTCCCACCAGTTCCCTTCTTATTATGTGGAAAACTTTTTTGGAACTGGTGATTCTTCAGTTGAAAAGAAGAACTAACAGAACCTTCATCACCTAACACTTGACATCAAAGCCATTGTTGACACTATTGTCATAATTACTGAGCTCTAATGTGCCTTACAGAGTACATTTCAGAGTATAATATACCTGAGTATGTTATGCAGGGACAGGGAACCAACAATAAGCAATCTCAACCTAGGCCAGCTAATTAACCCACAAGCCCTCAAATAAGCTCCTCTCCTCCACCCACCCTCCGTTATCAGCTTAGATAGAAACCCGGTGTAGGTAGTACAGGTAGAGCTTTGCTTTGACCTCTCTGTGCTTTTGTAATTAAAAAAGGACTATGATAAGCAAAGTAGAATCAGCCATCTTTATGCAGGATCTGAAAAGGTAAGATTACACATTGCATCCTCCTACACAAAGAAAATGCTCCATGCAGGACTACGCAGGGAGTGATGTCTCCCTGCCTTATCCTGCAGTGAACGACTTTCTCTGCCGGGGAGAAGGCTGGGAAGAATTGCTTCCCCTTCTTGCACAGAGAAAACATGTGATGTAATGGAGGTTTCTACCCAGCAAATGAGGCTTCCCTAAGCTCATAGCTATCTGCCATTCAACCAAGATAGCTCATGGCTATCTGCCATTCATACAAGTAAATCCTCACCCCCAATATACATACGTATGTATCTCTAAATTATATATATGGGCTTGCCATCTGTCATTTTTTCTCTATAACTGTAGGAAATTTAAACTGGGATTGCCATGTTCGGGTTCTTACTTTAGATGATTACACTGTTAAGAAGTCCCTACCTAGAATGCCTGAGTTGACAAAATGTACTAGACTGAAATATTCAAGGAGATCATTTTGAATGGGAGTGCCAGAGATGAGCACCCGACGTGGCGTATTCAAACTGTTGAGAGCCTGGTATGTTTGGTTATCTGAGTTCTTCAGCCGGTGCCCCTGGAAAAATAATATATTGAAGAGAAAAAGATAATCATGCAGGGACAGAAAATAATAATCTCATAAGTGTTTATTTTTTAAAAGGGCAGTTTATGCAAAGAAATTATTCCAGTTCAATGATGCAAAAAGTTAGGAAATATATTAGGTGCACAAGTGCTCATAGTTCAAGACAACCAATGTTGATTCTGAAGGAATAGAGAAAGAATTTATAGCAAAAAATGTTGATGTTAAAATACTTATAGTATTATATTAGGGGATGGAATTAAATCACTACAGACCTCTAGAACAGTGTTTCTCAACTTCAGCAACTAGCTGGGGAATTCTGGGAGCTGAAGTTCACACATCTTAAAGTTGATGAGGTTGAAAAACACTGCTTTAGAACACCAATATTCTTTTCTAAAATACTGAAACATATAAAAAATACAAGAATGTATGGTGATATGTATTTAATATAACCTAATTATAGCAGATTCGTTTTTTATTTCTAAAGTTATATAACTTCTGTATGATTCATAATCTATGTGATTAAATATACCTTCATTTATTGATTAGACTGCTGCTAGAGTTAATTAACCAAATCTATTGTGGTTCTGATTTAAAAGATACTAGAACAGGCTTCTAGTTCAATGTCCAGATATGTACCCCTCTATCACCAATATTAAAATAAGTTAAATCCACTTGATGCCACCAGTGCTCAGCTCATATATATGAGAAAACATATACACTTATATTCATCTCACCTCCTGTGAAGATGATCCCAGATTTAAATCCATGGAATAATAATTTTCACTGAACCTATCCATCTCAGCAAACAGAATGGTCAGTTTAGATCAGATACTGTTAGTTTAAATGAGTCCATTAGTCCTGAATATATTTAGTAGCCATATATCGTTTCTTTCAAAATTACAGGATTGGATTCATTCCATATTTAAGCAAGGAAGAGAGTAAGCAATATGCCAATTACTTCATTTCAGCTTTCATTTTTGATACCCAACGTAATATAGTTAAATTTACCTTGCCTAGAACTGAGAAATTATATATATATATATATATATATATATATATATATATATATATGAATGAATGAATGAATGAATGAATGAATGAATGAATGAATGAAAAATTTGTCACTGCTCATCTCATTGAAATGACTCTGGGCGGTTTACAGCAGAGAACTGTAATTATGTTCTGAAGTCTACATTAGAAAGAAGAAAAGAAATAACCCCATACAGTAGTATTGTCAACAGCATTGATCTTTTCTTCAAACAAGATTTAATTCTCAACACAATGGGCCACCTGCCTGGACTTGTCTTTTCTTTCTGTTCCTTCAGTAAAAAGGTTCCAGCCAAGCCTTTCCAGTATTCACCTGGTTAGGCAGAGCCTACTGTTTTGTCTTTCTGCCATCCTCCTGCTAACGAAAAAAGGGACAGAAGCACAAATGAAGCTGCATTGAACCAGGCCATGTTCTGGGACAAAGCCAGCAAAAGATACAGAAGGACTATGGAAGATTGTATTCATACCCTGTACCAATATATGAAGGTTGCCAATGGGCCCAGTTTCATTATTCCTCTAATAGATATAGTGGGAGAAAATACTGAAGGAGGCTTAGATGATCAGATCAGTCTTCCATTGGTATAACTATTCTGTAAAGCTTTCATTTGAAGATTTGATAATCAGTTTGGATTTTGCTTAGAAATCCAAGTCCCTATGAATGCAAAATTGTGTCTATCCCTTTGTGTAATTCCTTCATATGAGGGGCTACGGTTGATCATTAAATTATGTTTGGAGTGACAGCTTTTTCTGCCATTGTGTTTTATATTGTTTACTGCATGCACATCAACTTGGGGAGTTATCTGGCACAGCTTCCCAATTCTACCTGTCACCTTAGTTATTTAAATTAAATGCAGAATGTATCATAAGAAATAGTTGACTAGAAGAAACAGAAATTGAAAATAAAACTGCTGGAAGAAACACTAACAATCTCAGATATGCTGATGATACCACTTTGACAGCTGGAAGTGAGGAAGACTCAAGGAATCTCATGTTAAAGATGGAAGAAGAGAGTAAAAAAACTTCAATATTAAAAAAACACAACACCACATCTTAAGCTTACATCAACAGGCAGCGCGAACCCAATGCAAACAGGTTGAGAAGAAGTAGTAACAAATGTTACTTTCCTAGGCTCAAAAATTCCCAGGGATGGTGATTGCAGCCAAGAAATAAAGGAACATCTGCTACTTGGGAGAAGACTATGACAGATCTAGGCAAAACAGCCATGATTTTACCAGTTGTAACACACAGCTATGAAAGTTGGATTCTTCCTTTGAATTGTGATGCTGGAGAAAAAGTGTTGATAATAACTTGCAACAGCAAAACCCATTCCCTCACCATTGATATTTAGATTTTTAAAACATGGATATTCCAAAGAGCTGATTACCTCATCACATATGACCAACCCAACACTTCCTTTCTTGAGAGCTTCTGCATGGAGACGGAATGTTTCATAGGAAATTATCAGGATGGGGGATGGGATTCTAAGGCCTCGCTGGTTCATGAATCCAACTATCAAGAAAAAATAAAAATGGCAAAGGAATAAAGATAAATAATGTATTTAGAGACACAGAGATAATTTAATAAAGACAAAGGGAGGTAACTGAAAGCATTTTAAGATTTTCAGATTTGCATCCAGGCATTAAAAATAATTTCAGATGAGTAATTTATCCCCTAAAGATTTCATACTCCCCATCCCTGCTCTCCTTTAAATCTACCCTTTGGTATTCCCCCACTCTTGTACTGCTTTACATCTGAAAAGCACTGTGTAGCATCTCAATCCATCACACCATCTCAATTATTCAAAATAACTTAACAGGTCCATTGCTAAGTCAGGACAGAGCCCTGACCCAACAACCTATCCAAACTTCACTTACTACTGCATCTCTGCCTCTTCATACTTTGGGTTAGAATCAGATTTTGCCTTTCTTAGAATAAATCCATGAAAATCAATAGACTTAATTCTCATTTATTTCAATGGGTCTTCTCGAAGCAATTTGAAGAATGGGTCCAACTAATATACTTTTATATTACTTTCTTCCTTAATTCACAACCGCAAAAGCTGCTAATCAAACCATTTAACTTAACCCCAGCAATCATCCTCAGCAGAGTCTGTTAAAAAAATTATCACTGTCTGGTTTAGTCTAAAACTATTCAGCAGTTCAGCTAAAGCACTCTTCTTGCTTTCCAACAGCATAATTTTGAAAAGCCGCATATTGTGTAGCATTTATACCTAGCTTATTATCTATGTCCTCTTTAGTGCCTCCATCAATAGCCAGCGGCTGGATTCTTCCTCCAAGCCATTTAATCACTTCATTGTACCAGTTTTTCACCAGACTTGAAGGCGCAACCACAATTGCCTTGTCAATTTCAGGCTTACAGTCTGGACTTTGGCGCAAAAGTGTCCAAATCAAAGTGATACATTGCAAGGTCTTTCCAAGACCCATCTCATCTGCCATGATGCAGCCATAACTTCCGGGGATCCGACGGCTTGTAACACATTCCCACAGGAACTTCACTCCCTGTACGAAAGCACTTGAGTTCAATTAAAACAGATATGCAGAATATTAAAAATTATATTGAGCTATCTAACTGAATTGTAGAACCAAATATCTAATCATTTACAGGAGCAGTGAACAACTGCACACAGTGGAAATCACATACTTAGCCAGCAGAATATCATTAGTGGAATTCAAAACTACAGTATTCAAAAGATCTCAAACTTTCAAGAAGAAGCACCTGTGTAAACAGTGGATAATTATGCCTATTATGTGTGAACCACATCAGTGAATTATTTTGCTTTATACCAAGCAGAGATAAATCAAGATGACAGACTAAAGAAAGAAAAAATCATAGTGAAATTGCTATCCACACTTTATCTGGCAATGGTTTGCAGAGGAGCTGCCATGCCATTATTTTCTGCAGGAAAGACTAGTATACACTAGATTTAGCCCTGTAGCTGTCACCACTTATAGATCTAATTTCATTTACTGCTTTAGTGCAGAAAAGGTGTGGGAAATCTCCAGGTTTGATTCTGGTTGACATGATGCTTCAGTCATGCAGATAATGAAGAATGTTGACTTCACTCCAAAGGCTTGTATGACATAGGCAAGTATGGTACAATCCCTACCCACATCAGCAGTTTCAAGTTTGATAGATATTAAATCGATATCAATCATTGCACAACCTCAATAATTATCTGTTTATTCACAGATAATCTTTTTTGAAAATATACCTTTGTTTTAAATAAAAGGATAACAAAACATAAAAATAATATAAACAGAGTACTGTTGATATACTTTTTAAAAGAGGGAAATAAATATCTCTATATTTATATATCAGTATACACTGTATCACAGTTAAATAAAGTTTAAAAAAAAAATAAAACAAACGAAAAGATTTAAAATTTTTTTTTGATAGATATCATCATGCTTCTTCAAATAAGAGCTTTTCCAGGATAAGCAGAGCTGCTGGAACCTATTTATGTAGCATGAGGTCACATGTTCCTCAGATTCGTGGTTTTACAGAGATTACAGTGTCTTTGATAGCAAACTATACCACTTACTGAGATACTTGGCTCCCACTGTACTCACCTCTCTCTGATGAGGTCGTAAAATGCGGCTAAGACAAGGATCTACCACAACATGAACAGGCATTTTATCCCTTCAAGAAGCAAACAGAGTACAGATCTAAGGAAACATAAAACTTAAAGGCATATTACTGGGAAATATCCTCGGGTATGTGGGGATGACTGCTGCCAATGTGCTAGACTTGTATAACACAGTTTTATTCTGACATCCAGAATTCACTGGAAGCAATGCAGTTCAAAGCTAATACAAAACTTAAAGAAATTTTGGTTATATCCAGCAGCTGTCTTAAACTATTTCATTACCAGGATACACAGAATTCAGAAATTAAACAAAGACTGAACATATTGTGCATCACAATTGGTAAATAATGATCACTAACAAAGTATTTGATCAAAAAACAATTTCATCTGCCTGTTTACAGCATATATCCGTGCTTCTCTGAATCAATCATCTAATCCTGAATTTGTCTTACAAGATATGAATAAGTCTAGCACTTACATTATAAATGACTATTTACACTAAGCTTACACATCAGTTCAGGGTTTAAATCTAAAATCAAATCCTGAATGAAAACCAACTTAAAGTGACTGAAAAGAACTATCTGTGGAAGAGGTTGTTTGAATGGTGAAAACTTACTTGTCCACTTTCAGTTGATCATGAGCACTCAAAGGTGGTGGTTCGTATAGTACCAGAGCCCCTTCTTCAAAAGGGTCATGGACAGCATGCCTAACTCCTGCACGTTTGATGCCCAATGCTCTCAATCCCAGGGAGCCTGAAAGATCATTCAAAGAAAGCAGTTAATCTAACCATTTTATTTTCAATATACAGAATTAAAAATGAAATTTCCGCAACAATATGTTAACTTGATCTTCAAGGAAATGGAGTGCTACATGAGAAATATGTCATCATGCCTGCTTTCTGGAACAAGGTCCTGAGATCTGGGTGGCTCCCAACCTGATGGCATTCTAGAAGGCCTAAAATACCTGATTGTTCTCCCAGGCCTTGGGCAATGGTGGTTGGAGCCCCTTACTGGATGTGTTTGACATGGGTTTTACATATATTTTGGTACTGTGGGGCCAGATTTTCCATCTAGTTATTAGGGTCCATTGTATTTGATCTTGTTCTTTTTATACAGTCAATGTGGAGTCAGATGACACCAAAATTGAATGAATAAACAAACAAACTACACTTTAGGAAGAACAGGATGCTGTATCTTTTCTATTAGGCTATTAACATTTTCATGTGGCCAGGCAAGCAGAGAGCAGCAGTCCTGAAAAACTCAAAGCCTCATTCCTCCTCTCACAGGTGTCCCACCTATAGCCGCTTCATCTGAACGAGGTGACTAGCATTAATTACCCATTTTCTTCAACCTACCAAAGTCTCTGACTAGCCTGAACAAATGTATTATCACTGCTGAAGATCCAAGGGGGAAAAAGTGTCCTTAGTTATAAGGCCAATGCTTGAATTATTTGTGAATTTTAGGTTAATATCTCAGATAGTTTTGTTTATATCAGTGAAATAATAGGTGACTGATAATGCTAGGAATTCCTATTATTTTGCTAATGTTTTGTTATGAACTATTATGTGAATTAATTATTCAAAACACACCAAAAACATTGTAATGAACCAGAAAAGTCCTAAGACACATAAACAGCTTTGCAAAGAAACTTGGGAACCAACTGTAGTGGCAATGTGGAAGACCACTGTTATTTTAAGTTTAGGTGACATATTTTGATTTCTCCTGCACTTGTTAAGAAAGTTCACTCTGAGTCATAATAAGGTTTAGTTGGCTTGTTTTTCACTTTTAGTTAGAATTATAACAATCCTGAGAGTTTTCTCTTCTCCCCCCTCCCCCTCACTTCTCAGACCCTGGGATCTATCTGGTCAAGGTCAGATCCCACAGCCTCAGTGCCATGGAAACAGAGTCATGAGGTTTCAGTGCCAGACTTTGATAAAAACCTTAAGTTGCCCCTTGAGTCCTGAAGCATGGACACAGACCTTGGTACCAGGAGCTGTGTCATCTAAGCCATCTTGGGGTCTCTCCACTGTCGCTTTATTGTGGCTCCCAACAGTAGGGGAAAAGTTGTTATCATCTTGCTCGGTATGTTATGCTTTTATACTATGCTTTTGTATTTCTATTTAATTTTATATGCTAATTTTGTATCTTATATTTTTATATTCCTATTTAAATTTGTTGGCTAGAGTTAACAATAAAGCTTGAAATCTCCTTACTCACTGGTGTGTGTTTATTGTCTCTGGATCTAAAAGAACCAATTGTCCGGGTACCTGATCACTGCCTTGACAGTTGGCAATACACCAATTCAAAACCCAGAGATTAAACACCAATGAAATTCTTGGATTCTGTTTTTAGAAGGAGAGGGTTATAAAAAGAATTTAATATGAAAGCATAACAAAATACAGAGTATCAGGATGTACCTGGGAAAAATCTAAGTAGGACTTTCCTTACATAATCTGTCTCAGAAAACAAATATGGGCATGAAAACTGATAATTTATCATTTGGCTATGTTTGAAGTTAAACTAGGTCATGTTTTATTTACCAATGACATCCAACTAAGTAAATAGTTAGATTGGAATATAAGTACCCAGTCTAAAGAGCCACTTATCTGTATGATAAACTCTCAGAAAATTTGGTAAGCAACTACTGTATCTTTGGTTACCAAAGAAATTTTGGTAAGCAATATCAAAAATGCCTTGATTTATTCCTATATTGAGGTGTATTAGTAATATATCAGTAACACTAATGCTTTATGATGACAATAGCTTTCAGTTTTTGAGTTTGTGTTATAAACACACCAAAATATACTTTTTGGCTCAAAGCAAGATTTATAAATAAATTACTATGTATTTAACATCCCAGGGGACTATGACAACCTAGTTCAAAGACCTAAACATATCCAGTAACTGCTACCTTGATTTAGTTAACACAAAGTCACATTAAGAAAAGTTTTAAAGAGCACATTACTTCAGTCTATGAATATTCAAGCATTTTGTCTATGTCTCCTTCCTTTAAATATCTACATTATTCAAGTTGGTGCAGTTCATTAAAAAAATCTAATAAATGTATTATTAATTTGGTATTCAGTAAGAACACGTAAGTTGCAGAACAACTAAAGTATACTATATGTGTATACTTGAAAATAAACCTCGCTGGATTAACAGAAACTTACTCCAGATAATATTGTTCAGAAAGCAGTGGAACAGCAACTGTTCCTCATCAGTGATTTTTGTAAACTTTTTTTTAAAATCATCTTTACAATAAAGAAAAATAGTAAGATTTGATGCTTGAAAAAGTAAAATATTACCTGTATAATTTGGAATAGGAACCTTGAAAGGTTTTGATAAAATGCTGCGGATAAAGGCTTCCTAGGATTTAAAGTGATATTCATTAAAATATAATTTAGGCTAGTCAATAAGTAACCTTTAGAGAACATTCCACTGATGTCACTAGATTTATGTATAAGTAAATACATTTAAGAATAAAGAGTATATACTATAAATTATAGTGTGAAGTTTGAACAGATCCTGCTATATGTGTTTATGCCTTGTTCCAAGATTTAAAAACCCACCAAGTCCAAATCTTTTTTCATAACATATAGAATATTCCAAGGTATGAAGCTTAAAGAGCAGCTTACACTTCCTATCATACAGGAGAGATAAAGTGAACTCACCTATGATGCAGCCTCTATCCTGCCAGAGCCATTAATAAAAGAGATATGATCTAATAAGAGTAAGAGGATTATGCCAAATCTTACAAAGTATAAATAAGCCACTTACATGTTTGCTGCCATCAAGGCAGTGAGCTCGATTGGTTAGCTGAGCCAAAGGTTTTCGGAAAGGAGATAGATAACACTCCTGGACATCAGTCTTACTATTATGCTTCTGCCTCTTTGGAGTCTAGAATAGATCAGACAAATTGCACAAGGCTTTGGAGAACAGCCTGGCTGGCTGTAATGGAACATAAAGCTTGGGGATCTACCCATGACTGTTGTTTTTTAGTAATATGTACAGCATACCAACAAACAACTACAATATCAAATGATTATTATTATTACAAGGGCTTCTTATACGGAACTTCATCAAGAACTGTAAAGAAAACCATAAAGATCTAGTTGTGAAACTTCTTTGTTCACAGATCAGCCCATATCAGAATTTATATCTGATAGCTCCATAGTCAGACATGAGTAGACCTGATGCATCACTCACCCATGGAGGAGACCTAATTTCACAGGGAGGACTATTAACATTAAGGGAGTTCAATAAAAGGAAAGGATACTGCCTTAAGACAATTCACTGAAGAGTCGAATCTAGTCAGGGCCTCCCTGGAAACTTCACATAGGCCTCCTTGAACTCCCTGACAGAAAACAAGCAGCATTTAAATGAATTAATAAATAAAGGATACTTACTGCTTCAGGATACCAGTCCTCATCCTCTCCAGAGCCATCACCTCCAGTTTTTCTCTTGGCCAGCTGGCTGGGAGCTAAACTTCTCCTCTACAAACAGAAACAATTAAATCTGTTTATTTATTCTGTATAATACATTAACCATTTCAGAAACATGAAGGCAATACATTTATGAAGTACTTGGGCTGCAATCCAACCTTAGAACACATTTATCATCATCATCCAACAATACCAGTCTGAACAATAGGCAGCAGGTGGCAGCCACGGTCCAAAGGGCCTTCGCACAACTTTGTATTGTACATCAATTGCATCTGTTTCTGAATTGGGAAGCCTAGCTCACAGTCACTCACACCTTAGACCCCGCTGGTTGGATTTCTGCAATGCGCTTTACATGGGGCTGCCCTTGAACACCATCCAGAAGCTACAGCTGTTCAAAACGCAGCAGCATGGATAGTAATGGGCACACCTCACTATGCCCATGTATCATTACTTCTTTATAAGCTGCACTGGCTCCCAGTAGGCTTCCAGGTTGAATTCAAGGTGCTGGTTATCATCTATAAAGCCCTACCTGGCAGAGGAACAAGTTACCTATAGGATTGCCTCTCCCAGTCATCTCTGCCACCCAGGAGGTGGCACAGGATGGGCATGCTCCAGCTTCCCCTCTTTAAAATAATGCCACCTAATGGGACCTAGGAGGCACACCTTCTCTGTTGTTGCATCTGCCCTTTGGAACAAGCTTCCCCCTCTAGGTTCGGACGGCCACAACCCTCTTGGCCTTCCACACAGCCCTAAAGACCTGGCTCTTCTCCCATATGCTGGGTGGGGATGGTAGATGAGCCTGTTCTGTGATGTACGTACATGTTTCCATCTCCAGCCTCAATTACATTTTTGATTGGGGGGGTGGATTTTGCATTATTATTATTTTTTCTCTTTCGCACACTGCCCAGAGTCACAAACAGCGAGAGGGGCAGCTTTAGAACGTTTTAATAAATAGATAAATAAATAATCAATCATTCAATCATGGGAGCTCCTTTCCCTGTGAACCCGCTTACCATGTTCTCCCTGGAGAGCTATGCCCCATCTGTGCACAGGTTTAAGGGCAAGGAAAGACGACGCGCAACGCTGCCGGCGCTTAGACTAGTAGGAACGCTACTTCGTGCGGGGAAGGTGAGAAGGGAAACCACCCACTGTAGCCCCGGGGCCGAGAGAAACGCTCAAGAGAAATCACGAAGCTCTTCGAAACAGCTCCGGAAGGAGCAGAAATGGCTGGCAACAGCTCCTTAAGCTACAATGCAGGAAAGGAGGGTCCGACCGCGGCGGCTAAAAGCGGAGCGCCCTATCTGCCGGGAAGCCTGGCGACAACTGTCCGGCGTAGAGGAAAAGAGGCGGCGGACGGGAAAGAGCAGGTAAAGTCTCCCGGCAACCAAGCCCGAGGAGCGACCCTCCTGCCCGAACGCGCCGGCTCCTTCTTCTCGGTCGGATTTGCCGCGCAAAGGCGTCCGGGCCCTTGCCCCGCCCCTTGGCTGAACCGAGGCACGACCGATCGCACGCCGATCAGACAGCTGGCGCCGATCAGCTCTAGGCTCCTTCCAGGCGAAGAGGATCAGCTCTTATAAACTGGTCCCGAGCGTGGAATGGGAAGGAAGGAAGCAACCGAGTGAGCGAGCTTACCAGCAACAACAGAGCCAGTGTGAAGGACGTGGCTTCTGTACTACAGTTTAGATCAGTGTTTTTCAAACTTGGCAACTTTAAGATATGTGGACTTCAACTCCCAGAATTCCCCAGCTGACTTCATGCCTAAGGTGGGACTAAAATTCACGGTCTCTCAGTTTCTAGTCCCGTGCCTTAATCACTACACCAAACTGTCCCTAGCCTCCGGTACTGGCTGTATTCCCCAGCTGGGGAATTCTGGGAGTTGAGTCCACACATCTTAAAGTTGCCAAGTTTGAAAAACACTGGTTTAGATTCTGCAGGATTGAAAGGCTCGAGAGCTGCCTCAGTTAGGAATTCATAGGCTAGTGATCCTGGAAGTGAATTTTAGTTCCACCTTAGGCATGAAGTGAGCTGGTTGACCTTGGGCCAAGGAGGGAATGGCAAACAACTGAAATCTTGGCAAGAAATCTGCAAGCACTTGTCAGGCGTCAAAACTGGCTTGAAGGCACTAAAAAAAAAGGAACCATGTAGAGACTAGGCCACATACAGACTGGAGCTAACTTTACACTTATGGACACATTCAGAGTTTTCTAAAAGGAAGCCAATTACTGTAAACTCTTTTGTAGAAGCCGTACTGATTTCTCCCCAGCTAAGTCAGAAGTTTATTATTTGGTGAAAGTTGTTCCCTAAAGTATTTGTATTTATATTTATGTTACTGGTTATTGTGCCTCATTTTCCCCTTCAAACACCAAATGGCTAACATTTGGTTATGCAGAATTATAACAGTATCAAGAAGCTAGTAATAAAACTGCTACAACATGCCTATAACCAGAACCTTGATTCCCCACTAATCCTTTCATTACCATACTGCTTTATGCTTTTTGATATCTTATAGTCTTTGGTCATTTTTTAACTACAAATGTTCCTTTTGGGAGATCTCTGATATTGCACATGTGGGAGAAGACACCCTATGACATGGATTTCACTCGTGAAGTATTTCCAATGTACTGCAATACTGAGCTTGGGGGTTTCCTTCCTTTGGGTCCTGTCATCTCACTACTAAAAGGAACACAGACAGTGCAAATTGCCACCACTCTTTTTTCTATTAGTTTTTTTGACATTTGGCATTTGAGTCTCCCACTTGTGTACTCTGAGTCTCAAAGACATCTAGCACCCAGTGTGTGTGTGTGTGTGTGTGTGTGCCTTCGAGTCAGTTTTTGACTCCTGGCGACTGCCTGGACTAGTCCCTGCAGTTTTCTCGGCAAGACTTCAGAAGTGGTTTGCATTGCCTCCTTCCTAGGGCTGAGAGAGAGTGACTGGCCCAAGGTCACCCAGGTGGCTTTGTGCCTAAGGTGGGACTAGAACTCACAGTCTCCTGATTTATAGCCTGGAGCCTTAACCACTACACCAAACTGGCTCTCTCCTTAGGCCCTACAAAGAGCTAAAAAGCTTCTGACCAAAGCCTGTTTTATGTACTGAACACAAAGTTCATGGAGAATAACAGGAGTGTAAATCAGCATTTCAACGATATTCAGCTAAGCATTGGTTATAATCTCCCTACAGCTTGAGAAGACTGGTTGCCCTCCAGACATTAATATACCAAACACTGAAAAGGATTAATATCCTCTTTTTCATTTAGATACTCATCCCTTGTAATGATTGTGGGAAAATCCACTTTAAGAGGTTGAGACACTGCAAGAGTTAAAGCAAAATCAACTGATCTCTCTATGCAGGTAATAGGTGGAGGAAGCAAGGAAAAAAAGACACAGAAGAGCTAATCAGAAAGGTGGGTTTCCTTTCTCAGGTGGACTTTTATAAGAGGAGGGGGCTCCATCTTGTCTTTCTCTTTTGGGGTATGTTTTCTCCTCAGAAGCTGGCTGAAAACCGGGTAAGGGCAATGCTAAGAGCAACTGACCTGGAATCTAATAAATTGGAACGACAAATTAAGATTAGTGAAGCTAATTGCACTACAGGTTCTGTTTTATTTTATGGACTGAAATCAGAGCTATGTGAATTTCTTCTGGTATGTGTTTGTGTGAGATCCTGAGTGGAGGGAGCAGCTGACTGAGATCAGCCTCTTCAGAAAACAATTGTTTATTTGTTCTCTCTTTTCTTTTTCTTTCTGACTTTCTTTTACGTTTCTAACTTAATTGTATCTCATAAAGTATTAGAATTCTTAATAAATCACTGATGCTCATTCTGGAAAACGTTTCTTTTGTCAGTCAAGACATCTTACCTTTTTCTCATTATTACTCTCAGACTGTAATCCAAATGGTTTTCAATCCTCATTCCTTGACACTTGTTCCAGAATTTGTTTTTGCAGCTCCTGTCCCTAAAATGATAAAGTAATAAAAAAATATAAATAGATGCACAGCTATATTTATTTTGCGAGTTCATTATGGAATTTTAGATTCCTGGTGCAGGTTTTATTTTAGTACTGATTTCTGAGAACCATTGCTCACAAAATTGATCAATGACTCCTTCAAAGTCAAAAGCATATTTTGTTCTCCTTCCAGCATGTATGCAAAATCTATTTAATTAAAGTATTCTGAATCCAGACTTAAGATGTGACTGAGCATTGGATTTGGCACACACCTGAATCCTAATATTGACAGCCACTTAGTAATGCTTCATTAATTCTGTGTAATTATATCTGACAATGTCCACTGGAGCCTGTGTTTACACAGTTGAAAACTCACAGCTGCCATTTTGGAAGAGGAATGATTTTTTTTTATTTAATGTTAGGCTGGTGGTCTTTTGTGCCTAACTGGCAACTCTTTATACTCCCCAGGCAGGCAAATAATGCACACATCTGCAAGTAATAAAGCAAGCTATTTATCAACTGATTTGGAGACAGTGTATTGGATCCAGACTGACTGCTTCATCAGTGGAAGAAGTAATTGCATTTACAGGAACAGACAACACTCCAGAATAGGCTGTTCTGGAAGGGAAATATTTTTCACTGACTTCCCCCTGCACTCCCCTACACTGCCTCTGCAACACGAGGAATTCCTAAGCATTCTAGAGCAGATTTTTGGAGGCTACAAGAATAAACCAAAAATCACCTTTCTCTATATTTGCTGATATTAATCCTGGATTCAACTTGATTTAACTATTGAAATTTGCTTTATAAATATCAAGATACGTTCCCAAGGTTCAAAACAGCTAAGAAGGAAAAAGTCACACTTCAGTTCATGAGGAATGATGAGGATTTATTACTTCAAAGAAAGGAGGCTGTACAGCAACTTTTTACAAGGCAGACAGACAGACAGAGAAGCAAATCCAGTGGATGAGTAAAATAACCAGAAGCAAAAAAAACCCAGAAGTTATTCTGCACCAGTGGAACTCAGAAACAGTTTTCAAGCCCTTTAAGATGAAACGTGCTCTGAGTGTTCAGGTAAAGAGATATTGTAGAATGGGAGACAGAATAGTGGCTCCCTAAAGGGCAGAGAAAATCCATCCATACTCTATAAGAAGTCAAAAAGAAAAATCATAATAGTTGATGACTCACTAGTACGAGGACTTAAAAAAAACATATATTGACTGGACTCAACTGCTTCTGAAGTGTGCATTCTGCCAGAAGCAGAGCTCAAGGATGTGACAGAATAACTTCCAAGAGTTATCAAGTCCATGAGCATTATCCATTCCCTCTGAGGCATGTGGAGACCAGCAACCCTGTAAGGAATAGCTACAACAATCTCACCAGAGATTTTGAAAATCTCAGAAAGAATTTCAAGACCTTGGGACTTGGATGCTATTTTCATCCCTCCCTCCCATCCCTGGAAGACAACTGAAAAGAGAAAGAACAGTACTGCAAGCCAGTGACTCACCACATCCATAATGTTGATAGAAGAGGTTTGGTTTCTGGGATCATGATCTGATGGATCTAGATGATGAATTGCTGCCACAAGATGGGTTGCATCTCACAAGGACTGGTAAAATGTGTTTGGTCAAAGCATGGCAAGATTGATAAGGAGGGTTTTAAAATTCTGTGGAAGGTAGAAACAAAAATTCTGAAGTAAGGACTTCAGATAAAGACTTGTGCACTGTAGTAAGTAGAAGTATTGATGAAATGGAGCTACTTAAACTACTCAAAAAAAAATCAAATAAAACACTGACTCATAAGATTCATTGCCCTCATTATGTATGCTAATATTCAAAGTATGAGGGAAAAAACAAGAGCTTGATCTCTTAGCACTGAAGGGCAAACATTATTTAAAAGGTATACATGTGACCTGGTAGGGTTACTCCCATGACTGGAATATAGAATTGAAGGATGCCATTTGTTCAAAAGGAAGAGTAACTTAATAAGGGAAAAGTTGCATTGTTATGTGAAAAACGCTCATTCTTGCTTAGAAAAACAAATGAATGAACTTGGCATTGGTGCAGACAGCATCTAAGGTAAAATAAATGGAGGAATAAATAAAAGCAATACCGTTATTGATTCTGCCACTGTCTTCCCAAACAAGGAGAAAATATCACTGATATTCTCCAAAAGCAAACTGCAGAACTTTCAAAGAGGGGCAAAGCTGAAGTGATGGGAGACTTTAATTACTCCAATATTTACTGGGAGAGAAACTCTGCCAATCATATTACTTCAAGGAAATTCCTGATCTGTCTTGCTGAAAACTTTGTTTTAGAGAGTGGTAGAAGACATAAGGGAATTCAGCTATCCTTGATACTAATCAATAGGAAAGGCTTAGTTTAAGATTTCCAAGTAGTAACATAATTGGAGGAAAATGATCATGTAATGCTGGAATTCTTGATTTTAAGGGAAATTAAAACTGAGTGTAGTCAAACATGTACACTGGATTTCAAAATGGCACATTTTAATAATCTCAGAGCAGTAAGTAGGACACCATGGCAGGAAAAACTAATTTGAACAAGTTGGAAATTGGTGGGAGTTTCTAGAGAAGACAATATTAAAAATGTAATTGTAAACAATTCCAGTGAGAGAAAAAATGGAAGACATCAAAAGAAACCAAAGTAGCTTCACAAAGAAGCTTAGTGAAGATCTGAAAACAAAGACAAGAAACAGAAAGATGGCCAGATCACAGTGGAAAAATATGGGCAGGTACCCTGGAACTGTAGAGCTGGTGTCAACATAGCTAAAGCTCAGAATGAACTGAAGTTAGCAAAATATGCCAAGAATAAAAAAAAAAAAAAGGCGGGGGGGTGGAGTAGATAGAAAATGGGGGAAAAAATCAATATGCCAACCACTCAGCAAAAAGGCAAAATGTTAGCAGGTAACAGAGAAGATGCAGAGCTGCACAAATCTTATTTTCGTTCAGTCTTTTTTTAAAAAAAACAACAGTATGTCCCTTCAATTAATTGTAAAGGACAGAATAAAGGGGCAGGATTGAAGCTTGAGCTTGATAGAAATTTGGTAAGTGAATCCCTCTTTACTTGAATTTAAATCTCTAGGACCAGATGAATTGTATCCTAAGGTACTGAAGGAATAGCTGAATGGCCAAACCCTAATATATTATCTTTGAAGATTTCTGAAAAACTCATGAAGTGCTAGATGACTGGAGAAGAGCAAATATTGTTCCTATCTTTAAAAAGACCAAGACCTATAGACTAATCATTCTGACATCAGTACCTGGGAAGATTCTAGAGCAGTTTATAAACAGTTTGGTAAATTCTTTGAAAATGAAACTGTAGCAGTTACCAGTAATTAGCATATATTCCTCAAGAATGAGGCTTGTCAGACTAAGTTTACCTTAACTTTCAATTATTACAGATTGTGGGAATGCTGTATCAGCAAAACATTTGACAACCTATGATATGTTGATTAGCAAGGTAGTTAAGTATGGGCTGGATTGTATAACAAGCAAGTGGATACATAGCTGGCTTACAAATTATACTCAAAGAGTGTCCATCAATGGCTTCTCATCAAATTGAAGAGATGTGCAAGTAAGATGCCACAAGGAACAGTCCTGGGTCACCTATTCTTCAATATTTTTAGTACTGATTTCGGTAAAGAGATGAAGGAATTGTTTATCAAATCTGCAGATTATGCAAAATTGGGTAGGATAGCTAATACCCTAGAAGTCAGAAAGAATATTCCAAATTATTTTAAGAAGTTGAAGAAACAGGCTGAAAGTAACACTGAAATTTAACAGAGACAATTACTCACTTAGCAAACAAAAATCACATGCAAAGATAATAGTACTTGAAAAAAAAAATTGGAATGATAGTTAATGTCACGTTTCACACCTAGTTTCAGCTGTAAACATGTCAGCTCTTCAAGGTAGGCCAGATTAGGAAACCAATGCCATGCAGGTCAGTACTACTTTTATTGTAAGCTTGCAAGTATTCAATGCACTTCCCCACTTCCTGCCTTTATCTTCATGTGAACTAGGCATGGGATTGTCTGAGACATTTACTCATGTTACTTTCTTGGCCCCAGGCTCAGGCCCCTTTTATCTGACCATTGCCTAGGTAACAGCTCTTCCTCTGTCCTTCAAGGCCATTTCCTCTGTCCTCTACAAAATTTCAGTTCACACTAAACCATTTATTCACCACCAGACACTGCTCATGTGCTGGATTGCAGCAAAGATCAAGGCTATCAGGAAGGAGGGGGTGCATTCCAGGAAGGGAAAGGAGACAAAGGACAACACAGTCCGGAGGTGCAATGCAGGAAGCATAAGAGGTTCAGGATAGCCACTCCCACAATCTCCCAGGGTATATCCACTTGTTGCAGTAGTATAGATTTAGTCTGGCAAGATTCTGTCTATATGGTATAAACAAATAAAGAAACTGAAGTCAACCTGACAAAACAATAGTTGATTTGTATATTACAATACAAAGAGAAAGCCTTTATACAGATCTTTGCTCCGGAATTTAAACTCCAGGCTTTTTCCTTCTAACTTTCCAAGTTAATGGATTCTTGGCTAGCCATTGGGAGTCAGTTGAGAAATTTGTAAAGAAACTTCCCAAACAGAAATTTCCCCCTGCTCATCATTCAAGCTTGCCTTTAGTGTTCCTTTCAATCTCCTCTATCCCACCTTTCCCAAATGTAATGAGTTACACATATGAACACTACCTGGCCTGAGATCTGGTGAGTTGATCTCTCTGGCCCCCTCAAGCAGGAGTCCCTAAGCCAGGCCTTCACAACATACGGCCCAGAGGCCGCTTGCCAAAGGATTTCACGCGGCCCGCATCGCTCATAAGCGTGAAATACTTTGGCACTTTAAATTCTTTGGCGCTTTAAAATAAAGTTTAAAAACTTTATTTTAAAAAAAAACACAATCCGAAAATGCAATATGTGTTTTTTAAAAAAATAAAGTTTCCGCGATGAACTGTCACAGGGGTGATTTCCAGGAAATAACCAATCAGCGCCCAGCCTGTGAGAGCTGACATGTTATGACGGCAACGAGGGCAGCAAAATTACTCACCGAAGCAGCTCTGGGAGAATGGCCATTTTGATAATTGAAAATTTTACCTTTGTAAAATGGATAGCCACTCCCACAATCTCCCAGGGTATATCCACTTGTTGCTGGAAGAACAAAGAAGAGGAAGATCAAATCAGAACATAGAGTGTTTAATCCGGAGTGGACAAATAGATACTTGTTTACGTACACTAGAGACAAAATATTGTCTCTTGTTTGCCGAGACGTAATGGCCATTCCTAAGGAATACAACCTGCGTCGCCATTTCAAATCAAAACATCCTGACTTAGCCAAATTGGACACCAATGAAAAACAAATTAAAGAGCCCAAATTGCTGAAAATTCTCAGTGGGGAACAACAGTTTTTCAAGAAAGTACACTCAGAAAATGAGGCGGCTACTAAGGTTAGTTTTCAGATTTCTAAAGAAAAGAAATCTGCTGGGAAGTCTTTTACTGAAGGTGACTTCATAAGGAAATGTTTGTTAATTGCAGTTTCTGGATTATGTCCTGATAAAAAAAATGTTTTTGAGAATATAAGCTTGTCCCGTATGATCATGCAGCGAAGAGTAGCTGATATAGCCAATAACCTTAACGATCAGTTAAAACAGAAAGCAAACAAATTCAGCTATTATTCTTTAGCAATGGACGAGAGCACTGATTTTGAAGGATACTGCTCAACTTCTAATTTTCGTTCGAGGTGTTGATGACAACTTTGAAGTAACCGAGGAACTGGCTGGTTTGTACTCCATGCAAGGTCAAACTACTGGAAAAGAAATTGCAAATCAAGTGAACAAGTGTGGAACTGAAAAATTAGGCATAACATTTGGAAATATAGTGGCCATTTGCACTGATGGCACTCCATCTATGTGTGGGAAAAACCTTGGTGCAGTAACTCTTGTCGAAGAGTTTGCTGGCAAAAAAATAACCAAGTATCATTGCATTGTACATTGGCAAGTGTTATGCAGCAAGGTTTTAAATTTTGACCATGTAATGTCAGTGGTAGTTTCGATTGTAAACTATATTCGTTCAAGGGGACTGAAGCATAGGTTATTTCAAGCATTTCTTGAAGAGGTTGGTACCATCTGCAATGATGTACTCTATCATACAGAAATTCATTGGTTGAGCTGTGGAAGAGTATTGCAATGTTCTGTTGCTCTCAAGGAAGAAATCGTTTAATTCTTAGAGAATGACTCAAAAAAGTTCCCAGAGCTGCACAATGAAGTTTGGAATAATGACTTGTATTTTTTATGTGACATTACAGGTCATCTAAACGAACTAAATTTACAGATTCAAGGGAAAAGTCAACATATTTTTCACACTCTTGCAACAGTAAAGGCTTTCAAAACGAAACTGAGGTTATTCAAAAGCCAACTGACAAAACTGAGAAATGTCCCACTTTACTACGTGCATGAAACATATTCCATTGTGTAAGCATGCCAAGTTAGGAGAAAAATATTCAAACGACATTGAACTTTTGATCCAGGAGTATGACAGAAGACTGACACTGTCAAAGAAGATGACATTAAATTTAAGTTAATTGAAGATCCTTTCTCTGTGGATCTATAGGAACTCCCTGCGCATTTACAGCTAGAGGTTATTGAACTTCAGTGCTCAACAGTTTATTGAAATAAACACAGAGAAACCAGCCTTCAAGACTTCTACAAGAGTTTCGACAAGGGAAAGTTTAAAAATCTGCTAGATGGTGCCTTACAGGTTTTCAGCATATTCGGGAGTACCTACATATTGGAACAAACCTCCATTATGAACTTGAATAAAAACAAGCAACGATCAACTCTAACCGATGAACATTTGGAAGATATTTTGAAAACATCGATTTCAAACATGATTCCGGAGTACGATGAACTGATTGCTGACAAGAAGTATAATACATCCCATTAATGAAATTTAAATGGTAAGAAAACCTTAAAAATATATTCAAACTTTTTTTTTTATCTGCACTCAATTGTTACCGATTCTGCGGCGACTGCCTGGATGAGTCCCTGCAGTTTTCAAGGCAAGGTGTTTCGGAAGTGGTTCGTTGTTGCCTCCTTCCTAGAGCGGAGCCCAGCTGGCGAGCACAGGAGGCGGGGTTTCCATTGCTTCGCGCCTTTTTCGAGCGTGCGCGGCTTCCACGTTACCGGCAACTTGGTCCCGTCTCCCATGCAAGCGCCACCAGCATTTTTCCTCCCACCGGGTTGAGAGTACCCATTTATCTACTCATGTAAGTTTTTGAGCTGCTGGGTTGGCAGGAGCTGGGGAGGAAGCAGGAGCTCGCTCTGCTGCACGGAGCTGGGTTCGAACCGCTGAAGTGTCGACCATTTCTGGCTGGCAACTTTCAGTGTCATTAAGCCGCTGCGCCACCACATTCCTTTTATATTCAAACTTACCAAAGTAATATTTTTTTTCTTAAGTAATAAGTGTAATAATTGAATTTTCCCTTTTTTATAATATGGTTTATTTTATTTGCAAAATAGTTTAATCATTAATTATACTATATAGTACAATTAATGATTAAACTATTTTGCAAATAAAAAACATTATTATCCCATTATTATAACTTTACTTGGAAAGTGAGGCACTAAAAACCTATCTGCGGCCCAAAGAAATTTAGCCTATTTAATTTCGGCCCTTACCTACTGCCAAGTTGGGCAGGTCTGCCCTAAGCCATTCTTCCAAAATCCCTAATGTACTCTACCACACTCCTGAGGACAGCCTATTCAGAATGCTTTTCCCCAAATAAATCCTCTCCGGCATTGAATTACCTGGAAATTGATAAAGTGGTGACTTCTATTGTTTTCCTTTCTTTTTGTAGCATAGGTAAAGAGGAAATGGTTACATTTAACTAAGGTTACATCCTTTCAGAATGAGAGTGCTGATTCAGTACAAATTTGAGTCTGTGTTATGTATATCGGCATTAAGGAACTAAATGGAATTTGAAAGCCAAAAGGAAAAAGAAAAATATAACAAAGACTTTTGCAGGATTCACCTCAGTGACTACTTCCCAGCCTAAAATACATCCACACAGAACACCAGCAGAATAATAGAACTAAAGTATAACAAAGGCATACAACTCAAAATAGATTCTGTAAAATAGAATCCAAACTTTCTAATCTGCATTTAATCCCACTGTTTTCCATATTGATATATTTTTATTGGAACTCCAGTCCAGATTTCTGGGGATTGGAGTTTTCGCTTACCTACTTTTTTACCCAACCTATGGGGAGCAGCTCTGCTGTACCTGTGAGAGAAAAGAAGAAGCAGGCAAAATGGAGCAGTGCCTTCCTTGTTTAAAATCCCATCTGAAAGGAGAATCTTCTGATCATTTCTTTAGACCAAAGAATCCAGAAAATAACAATGAATGACAAAATGCTAGTATTTTGGTAGTATTCTGTTAAAGAAACTTCCTTGAGAGGAAAGAGAATTGCTCATAATTGAAAATAAACAACTATACTGTATTGTTTTAATAGGCTATTGTTCTCAATAAAGCTATGTCTTTTAATGATATTTTCTTGAAAATATTTACTTGAAGATATTCAATCTAATACATACCAGATTCAACATCTCTTCTACTATCATCTGTCATGAACTCAACACTCAATCGGTTCCTGTACAGTGTTATTAGACTGAGGAAAAATATAGCTGGATATTAAAGGGGTTTCTTTATTTCTCACAATGTCAGTTGCCATTCAAACTTCATCATAATTAATAGATATTCTGGAGAAAGCTGAGGAGCTAAGCCAAGCCTGGTTCAGTTTACAATGCACCAATCATCTGGTTTTGTCTTTTTCCTCTGTGACAGCAGGTCACAGCTTAGGGCTGTATACCATCCTGTCATGTGAACTTGCAAACATACACTGTTATTTTTAGATGATAGTAGAAGATGGGTGTAGAAGAGAGCACAGTTTCTCACAGACACAAGAACTTTTCATATGAAGTTGTGGGGAGGGGGGTGGAATATGGAGACTTAAAAGAGAGACTTTTGGGAAGGAGAGAAAAGAGTGGCTGGTAATCCTGAAATGGCCTGGGATGGTTGGGACTGCTGAAGACAAGTTAGTTCCAGGGCACATTCTGGAGAAGATCACTGAAGGGCCGCAGATTTGAGAGTGGCCCAGAAATCATGAGGAGGTGCTGAGGGATATTTCTGTGGAAAGCTGAAGAGAGTGAAAGACCACATCCTGCTACCCCAAGAGAGAATGCCTCCAAGCCAGCATAATTATCTCCCTTACTTACCTATAGGCAGAAAGGGAAATTATAGATACATGTACTGTATATCCAGTAAACTAACTGTAAAATGCATGGCTAGACACACATAAATCAAGTCTTTGTAATACCATTGCTTATCAGAAGGATTATAGGGAAATGGAGAATGGGGGAAAAGAACCTAGCTTGTTTAGCTGCTGTAATGAAATACTGCCTGAATTGCAGAATTTGTGTGTGTGTGTCTTCAAGTCAATGTTGACTCCCGGCAACTGTCTGAATAAGTCCCTGCATTTTCTTGGCAAGATTTCAAAAGTGGTTTGCTTCTGTCTGCTTCCTAGGGCTGAAAGAGAGTGACTGGCCCAAGGTCACCCAGCTGGCTTTGTGCCCAAGGCAGAACTAGAACTCACAGTGTCCCAGTTTCTAGCCTGATGCCTTAACCACTACACCCAACTGGCTGTCTTATTTCCCTCTTATATTTCTTCAGAGAAACTGAAGGGATGAAATACATGGTTTTTGGCCTAATTTCATCTCCATCACAGCTTTAAGATTATTCTGAGAAATGGTGAAAGGTACAAGATTACGAATGGACTTGATAGCCAAGTGAGGGTTTCAACCAGTTTCTTTCTAGACTTATTCCAACTCTGTTGCCATTTTATTACTTCCATCACTGAGATCTTCAATTCCAGCTACTCTGTTCTTGCTGAAAATTTATGGATTGGGGGATGGAGGGGTTGGAATTACACTGTCACTTATGAAGTACAATATGTTTATCTTGCCACAGAATAAGAATGAGGGATAATAATAACAATAATAACAACAACAACTCTCTCATCTAAATACTTAAATAAATATAGACGATAATCTACTATATTGTAGTTTTTAGATATTCTCTTTTTGTAGGGAAAATATTTTGAAGCTAGACTGAGATATTAAAATCCAATAAACTGTAAAATATTTCTTAACATTTCTGGCCCTTCTTTCTTTATGAAAATCAAACTGGATCAATAAAAACTGTATATGTTGTAAAAATGCATTTAGATGAGCAGAGGTTTTTCCAGCTGGAGGCTACTGTCACCCATTGCTGATATCAAAAGAAACACCAGGAATCACAATTACAAGATGCCTGCCTGCCTTTTCCTTTAATTTCTTATGTCTCCGAGCAGAAACTAAGATATTCTCTGTCAACTAAATGGATCTCAGCTCACTGCTGAACAACAGGATTTTGCCATTTCATATCTTTTGCTCTCATGTAACAAAATCCCATTAACTCAGTGTATTATTTCAAATAAGTCCATTATCTCATCTTCTTCTTGTAATAAGGCTGGAATAAAAGCTTTCTGACCAAGCTGGGAGACTGCTTGAGGAAGAGTAAGTTCCTTGATCTGAATCCAGACTCAATATCCTTGGCAACAATGCCTTTCTCCTGATTCACAGCACATAACAGAAAGATGGAAGAGGGATCCAGTGCCAAATTCCATTCTCCAAGGCTGGAATTCTGTCTCTGACCTTGGAGGAAACAAACAAACATTTGTCCCCTCTGAAGGCATTTCCTCAGGGACCAAAGGACTACCTCTTCATATATTACTGTCAGACTAACAAGGTAGACCAGACTAAGAAACCAATGCCATATAGGTCAGGACTAATTGCATTGTAACAGCTATAGTAACAGAATCTTGCAAGTCTGAATGTGCTTCCCCCTCCCTCACTTTAGCTTCATGTGAACTAGGGAGGGGCTCCTCTGAGGTGTTTTCTCAAGTTATTTTCTTGGCCTGGGCTCAAGCCCCTCTTATCTGACCATCACCCTGATAGCAACACTTCCTCCTGTTCTTCACAGCCATTCCCTATGCCCTCTATGGTTACACTTGGGCCCTAAGGAAATCAATGGACATGTGAATTGTGCTACTACTGATTTCATCTGAATCTAATTCTTAGTTTTGCCTTTATAATTTTCCTGACTAGTGACTGGAAGAAAATTTTCTTCCTAGAAAGACAACACATTCTATTTTCCTTCAGTGCTGCTAAAGTCTGTTGGCACTCATGTCTTCTCTTTTCACAGCAGGAGCCCATAATGCAAGAAGTTAGAGCACTGTTTAATTCAGTCTTCCTGCAAGCCTGCATCATGATCTCCAGATTAGCCCTTTAATAAAAGAAAGCTGGGCACCTGCTTCTCCACAGGAGCTACTTAGCTGCCTCCCTAATTTTTCTCAGAGTAATTTCTGAAATATAAAGAATTGAAGCACACACATATGTACGTACAAAAGAAATTATTGTCTTTTTTCTCTCCAGGTGCTGAAAATTTATGTAAGTATTTGAAAAGTTTCACACTTCTCTCTGTGATAGACAGAAATTATGGTAATAAACACAGAATTTGTGGATTTAACAAACAAAAGCATTGGCAGAACCATGGTACTGCAAAACTGCAGGTTCCTTTGTAGATCCGGTGTACTGATTTTCAGGGTAGCAGGAAGAGGGAAAGGAAGAAATATGTTAGACAGATATTGGGGAAACCAGTCACAAAAGATTGTCAAGCCACAGAGCTTGCATTTTCCCTAACCATGGCATGAACATGCCCCACTAACCTTTTTTATGCTGTGCACTCATGGCACTTCTTTTCTCTCTCTGTCAGCCCACTGATAAGGCAGCTTAAAATCACTTTTTACCGATTGAGTATTAAAAATAGAATCCTCCCCCTTCTTATGGCACAGCTTTTGCCATGGATATGGTCTAGCATGCCTCATTGCCAACGTGGTTGCTGATATGGGCAGGAGTGGAATCTGCCCAGCTGCTGTTGGGAACAATCGGCTGCCAAGGGCATCTTCCCTCCCTTCCACTTGCTGGGCATTGCCCTTTTAATGGTCATGTTGACTTGAATGGCAGGAGAGATTGGGCATCTGGCTTCTTGAGAAAATGTTTGTCCTGTGCTGTGCGGAAGATTAATCTAAAGCAGGAAAGAGAGTTGATGGTATTATCATCATTGGGCGCACTACATATTCTCTGCTGTTGTCTCTACCAACGAAGAATTCCATGTGGCTGTACTTCTTATATTTTATTGCCTGAAGAAACAAATGCTATTCTGTGTACTACATTCCCTCTTCTTGTCATCCACAGCTTCTTTCCAGGTACTGCTACCTATGAGGACAGAATTAGATTTGCTGCCAGCACTGCCATTCCCATGCAGCATTAGTCAAGGATAAAGCTGGTTTGTTATCAGTTTCTCCCTCCCACTTTCACCCCATGTTCTTCCTCTGAGCCCATGACCAGGTGGCTAAATATATCATCCAAGCATTTCCTACACTGGATCACCTCCACCCCACATTAGAGTGAGTAACTGGTTTCTACCAGCAGTGACATTTGGTGAGAGTGGAAATCAAGCTGGGGGAATCCATTATTTGCTTTCCTTCACTTGTTCTGCTTTGAAACACTACCTGGTCACTGGTCTTATTTCTGTGGCAGAATAAGGGTCAGCCACCAGGGCAGCAAATGTTATGCTGGCATACCTTTCTGTCAGTTCAAGAACTGGTAGAAATCACTTTAACCCAACCATCTAGCTGTGCCTATAGATCAGTGCTCAAACTGGTATTTTATCAGTTAAAAGTAAATTAATCTATACGAGGCATATGAGGGCTATCCCTGCCCTACATACAATGGACATGAAACCTAGAATGCTCTCACCTGTACTGAAGAGGGCTTATGAAGCTTTTCGTAGGGCAGCACCTGAAAGGGAAGAAAAAAGAGCTTTTGATCTTCCTCGTGTTTTGAAGCAAAGATAAATATCAGGGTTTTAACAGCCACTAAAAAAGGAGTGGGCAGCTGAATGTCCTCTTTTGATCCTTCTTTTCAGTCCAAAGGAAAAGCACAGAAAACTGACTCTGACAGATCGGTGAATATCCACTAATATAGAAAGGTTAACCTACTAAAGACTGACTTAGTCAAGGATATTAATGGATAATTTTCTGACATCAATTTGTGAGTCACTTACATGTGTCTGTGATCTGAGCTCAGTGTGCCCCAATAAAGCACAATTGCTAAGGGAAAGCATTTCCAGACCCTCAGGAAAGTCATAGTTAGATTATATACTCAGTTTATCTATGGATGTACTCTCTAAAAAGAAACACTGTGGATTCTATTTTGCTTCTGGTTCCTCATAGCATCCCAGTCCCTATAGATATAAATTATTCTCCAGATGTAGTTCTTTACCAATGACTGTTTGATTAAGTATGAACCAAACTACAGACTATGGTCCTGAGGACAATTAGCACAAGTTAAAGTTTTCTATGCTGTGCAGATATCTCAGGTTTATGAATACTTTACTACTAATCTTGTATAGAAATGACTGCATGAGAAATTAATAAAGGTGGTTTGTGTAAGTGGTTCCTCCACCCACTTCCACAAAACGTTATTAATCTGGGTGGTGACAGACAATGCAAAAGTGCTAAGTATTACTATGCTATGTATTCAGCTTACAAAAGGACTCTCAAGGTTTTATACAACCATAAACATTCCTTTTAATATATTTAATATAATAGGCAGTGAAGGCAACAAAAAGAAAGAGAAGTCTTAACTGCATAAACATCAAAGCAAGTTTGTCAGATTAAAAATATCTTGACCCTCAAAAAATCAATAATGGAGCTTGGTTAAATTCCATTGGGACACCCCCCTCCACACAAAAAAGGTAACTTTATTGACAATAAATGAGGATCTCAAATTGAAGCTGGAGAAAACCAATAAAGCTGAACAGGATTGGGGTAATAGGACATTTTTGGCATTTTCCTTTTGCAACAGCTTCCATGTTTGGATATTGGGCAGTCTAATATACAGCATGCAACAGAAATATAATTTGGGAATGATCACAGCAGGTGTAATAATGGCCAGATCTGCCTTCTCCAGAAAGAAATACAACTAGTTTACAGCCAAAGTTGCAGAATAGCATTTGTCCACATCTATAGGTAACAAGCAGCAAATAAAATAGAACAGAGCCCTCACAACAGATCAGAGCAAAATATGTCATGTTTCTTCCTCATGACCAAGAGGAGTAAACTGTAGTAATCCCTTTTTCATGCAAAACAATTTAAATTAAAGAGGGAGGGAGGGAGGAAGAGAAAGTAAGCATTAAGAAGCACTCGGAAGTGAGCCACTCTTTTCATTTATCCTCCAAGTTTTACTATAGGTCAGAGCATCTTTCATATCCTAAACTGTTATTTCCAACCTGTTGGGAAGATGTCAGAGTAGGAGGCAGCTTGATTCAGGATTTTTTTTTTTTTTAAATCTCCTGATATGCTCTGCAGTCCGCCATTATTATTAGCATTCTTCATGACTAGACAAATAACTTGTGTTTAATGGTTTGATCTGTGGATGAAATTGCTGCTTCCTAGGATAATCTGTAAGTCATTCATCCAGCATGACAAGGAACAGAATGCCATGATTTCATCTGGCTGATGTACCATACTATTTCCTTTGTGACCAGGGTTGAAAATGATTCAGCGGAGGGAAACAATATCATTTTCCTCTTTCAACCATTCATTTGACTACAACTGCTATTCAGTGTCAGACAATTCACTTTGTTGCTCATATTTTCCCCTCTGAACTTTCAGTGACAAAGACAGAAAGTACTACGGCACAATGAAGATCTGAACATTCAGTCAGTAGCTGTTAAAAACTGCCCCGTAAGTGCTATGCAGGTTGATCTCCAGCACATTGATTCAGAAGTAAGAGCCGTTGCTAGGCTTGTCAGTCTGCAGGATTCTGGCATGGCACAAGTTCCAGCACAACAAAAGCCCATATTTGGAAGTTTAGAATGTAATTAAAGTTACGTGTCTTTTATATAATGGAAAAATGGATACTGGGAAATGTTAAACATTCATCCAGTCATTGTGGTTGTTGTAGCCACAACCCACCATTCACCTGAAGAGCACAACTAGAAACCCTAGAGCTGTAGGCAATGCCTTAAAACCTTGGGTGTCATGCCTATATTATCCATTAAGCACATTAGACACTGTACCTAGTGCCTGTGAAACTGTGGGAGCTGATGATGTTTTAAGCTAAAAAAGAAAATATGAAAAGTAATAGTAAAATCAAAATTCATATACCCTAAAATTAAATCTATCATATTTACTACATACATATATATATGTGTGTGTGTGTGTGTGTGTGTGTGTGTATGTATGTATGTGTGTATATATATATATATATATATATATATATATATATATATATACACGTACATACACATACATACACACAACTCGAGACAGCTCGAGCGGCTGGATAGCGTAGTGGTTAGAACACCGCCTTTGATGCAGGAGACTGGGGTTCAAATCCCGGCTGGTACCTACCTTACCAGTAGGGGTCCTTGGGCAAAGACCCCCTAACGCTTCACCTGCCTACCTCAAAATATGAGAGTGACACGAACTAAGAGAGTCATGCCGGCTCTGACGTCACCCGGATTAACAAGGTCCGCGTCAGATGTTGGGGAACCAGGACAATCTGATGTTAAGTGGGCTACTGGAACAAACCATACATGGATGAGACAAGAGAACTTGGAAATGATGGAATGCTACTACAACAGCAAACCTAATGAAAGTGGATATATGAAACGTATGAGGGAACTATGGATAGACAGAAGGCCTACATCCACACTAACTTAGAAACAACTAGTTACCCAGCACTTCAACATAGTGAAGAGGAAGCTGCTCTCACAACTTGAGATAGACCAGCTCCACATTACAACCCGGACTCAAGCAGACCTGGAAGAACAAGCAGATGTGCAGCCAACACCTGAAGCTGGAATGTCACTGCCACCCCTTCCATTACAGAGCACAGCAGCTGATATGAGGCATAAGATCATGGATAAACTAGCTACAGTCAACCCTCGAGTCCGATTACCAAGGCTCAGTGGAGAAGTACCATCAGATAGTATGCTAGAAGATGCCAACAGAGCCCTCCAGACAATCCCTACTACCACCATAACTGAAACCAATGAATTGGTATATGCTACAGCCGCTGTAATCCTGGAAATGCTTGGCTACATGATCAAGAAGAACAGCAGTACATACCCACCCTGGAAAATGAGATTGGAGGCTAAGATCAAGGCAACTCGGAGAGAAGTCAGTCAGCTGGTGGAACTACAGAAGCATGTGGAGATTAAGGATAAGATTTGGCTACTGAAAAATACATGGGCCTGACTCCATCTGAAGCCCTAGAGACTGCTAAACAAAGGCTCACAGCACTGGCTACCAGGCTAAGGAGATACACTAGAGAAGCAGAGGCCAAGAAGATAAATGCCCTGTTCTCCAAAGAACCATCCAAAGTGTACTCCCAACTGCAGTGCAACCACAGAGTAGCAGCTGAGCCACCAGCAGCAGAAACTGAACAGTACTGGAAGAACATATGGGAGAAAGACAAGATGCATAACACCAGTGCAAAGTGGCTGCAGGACCTGAAAGCAGACCACAGCAATCTCCCAGAACAGGAAACAGTCACCATCACAGTAGCAGACATCCAACAGCGGGTCAAGAACATGAAAAGCTGGACAGTACCTGGCCCGGACATGATCCACACCTACTGGCTAAAGAAACTAACAGCAGTGCATGAATGCCTAGCAACACAGATGAACCAACTGCTAGCAGGAGGCTCCCACCCAGACTGGCTAACACAAGGAAGGACAGTGCTGATCATGAAAGACCCTCACAAAGGAAAAGCACCATCCAACTACCGGCCGATAACCCGCCTCCCCGCAACATGGAAAGTTCTATCAGGCATCCTAGCTGCCAAGCTACAAAACCATATGGGCCAGTACATGAGCACAGCTCAGAAGGGCACTGGGAACAACACCAGAGGCTCAAAACACCAGTTATTCATAGATAGAGCAGTCGCCTGAGACTCAAGGTCTAGGCAGACCAATCTGAGCACAGCCTGGATTGACTACAGGAAAGCCTATGACTCAATGCCACACACATGGATCTGTGAATGCCTGGCACAAGTCAACAGGACACTAAGGACCTTCCTCAAGAATTCAATGGGACTGTCGAAGACAACATTGGAAGTCAACTCAAGACAGCTCGCACAAGTGGCCATCAAGTGCGGCATATACCAAGGTGATGCACTGTCCCCACTACTGTTCTGCATAGGCTTAAACCCCTTCAGCCAGATAATCACAAGATCTGGATATGGGTACAAGTTCAAGAGTGGAATCACCATCAGCCACCTCCTCTACATGGATGACATCAAGCTGTATGCTAAGAGTGAACGAGACATCGACTCACTGATCCACCTGACACAGATCTACAGCGAGGACATTGGGATGTCATTTGGACTGGAGAAGTGTGGCAGGATGATAGTAAAGAGAGGGAAGTTAGTTAAGACCGATGGAGTGGAACTACCAGTGGGCCACATAGCAGACATAGAGACAGCTATAAATACCTTGGTGTCCCACAGTCACACGGGAACCATGAGGAAGAGGCAAGGAAGACAGCAACATCCAAGTACCACCAAAGGATAAGACAGGTCCTGAAGAGCCAGCTCAATGGGAAGAACAAGATCCACGCCATCAACATGTATGCCCTGCCAGTCATCAGATACCCTGCAGGTATAGTGAGCTGGCCAAAGGAAGATATGGAGGCTGCCGATGCGAAGCCCCGGAAGCTCCTCACAATGTACGGAGGTTTCCACCCCAAGTCCAACACCCAGAGACTGTACATCAGCCGCAAAGGGGGGGGGCGGGGTCTGATGAGTGTCAAAGCCACTGTCCTGGATGAAACCCGGAGTATCCAGGAGTACATCAGTAAGATGACACCCAAAGATGAGCTGCTGAGAGAATGCCTCAAGCAGCAGCAGACATGGGAGGAAGTTCAAGCGGAGGAAATACCATGGCAAGACAAGCCCCTGCATGGGATGTACCATCGACAGATAGCTGAGGTGGCTGACATTGGGAAATCCTATCAGTGGCTGGAAAGGGCCGGACTAAAAGACAGCACTGAGGCACTGATCATAGCAGCACAAGAACAGGCACTAAGCACCAGATCCATAGAAGCAGGGGTCTACCACACTAGACAGGACCCAAGGTGCAGATTGTGCAAAGAGGCCTCAGAGACAGTCCAACACATAGTGGCAGGGTGTAAGATGCAGGCAGGAACAGCATACACTGAACGGCACAACCAAGTAGCTGGCATTGTGTACAGGAACATCTGCACAGCATATGAGTTAGACCCCCCCAAGTCCAGATGGGAGATTCCACAGAAGGTTGGGAATCTTCTTAGGAACAGCTAAGATACTGTGCAGAACCCTCAAACTCCCAGGCCTCTGGTAGAGGACCCGAGATTGAGGAAGACACGTACCACCGATAGGGGTGAGAGGGGATTTTTTTTTTTTTTTATACACACACATACACACACACATACACACACATATTTCCTTAGTGCAACCTATTCCTTGTTACTTATTGAAGAATGCAGGTTCAGGGAATAGCTTTATAACCCTAAGCATCCAGATTATTACTGCAATGTGGGTCTACAAAAATAAATGTGCCAGGAACCTACAAGGGTCTTAATGTGGTCCTGCTGGGTACAAGCCCCAGCATTCCTCCAAAAAGTACTGCCAAATTGTCATTTTTAATGCAGTAGAAGGGGGAAATTATTAAACACATAGGAGAGGAGAGGATGTATTGACTATATTTAATCAATATGTAATTAAAGCTCATTTAAATCAATTTTAATTTTGTCCTTCCCTCACCCATTTCTTTCCATGAATATTTTTGAGATGGGACCTCCTCCCCAACCCCAGTATACCATTTAAGACCAAGTTCAGTTCACAACTAAAAGCAAGTGGCATACTTTTACTGTATAGGAAAGGCAATCTACTGCATCTAATAGGCATTCCGCTCAGATTTTAAACCCAGGACACTTGATGAAAGGATGTGGCAATGTGAGAGTATTTGAAGTGGCTTTGAATATAGGAATGCATTTTGAGTGCGTCAATATACTGTGTATGCTACCTGCTTGGGATAATGGAGGAACCAGAGATCAGTTCTGGGGAAAATTGAGCAATATCCTGAAGCAATATGACGCAGCAGAAAATAATTTTGCTAGATGGTATGAATGGCTGGCTGGAAGGAGCTAAGAAAGTACAGAAAAAGTGATTTGGCAATTCAGAGACCCAAGAATGAATGAGAATGGTGACTGTTTGGCGAGTATCTGTTTAGAAAAGGGTCTGTTCAAATATGTTTATAAATCTATTCCAGTGTTTCTCAACCTTGGCAACTTTAAGATGTGTGGACTTCAACTCCCACAATTTTCCAGCCAGACATGCTGGCTGGGGAATTGTGGGAGTTGAAGTCCACACATCTTAAAGTTGCCAAGGTTGAGAAACACTGATGTATTCATTCTTGCATGCGAATCCAAGGAATGGATATAAATCTAAAAGCATGATTGAGTTGATTATTTTTTGATGAAAGGTTGAGATAATTGAGATAAAGCAGACAAGAGGTAGAGAGAGGTTCTCAATGTGGGACAAACCATTTTTTGGTAGTATCAAGAGTGGGCCTTGGGGGGAAAAAGGGGGATGAAGGAGATGGGAGAAAAGTAAAAGGAATGAAAGCAGAAAAAAATGTAGCAAGAGAAAGTATGAGTTAAGTATGAAAAGTATTAGAAGAGCTACTCCCAACAGCATGAACAGAAAGTAAACATAAGGAAAGAAGATATGTAAACTGCTTGAAATGTATGTATATACGTATGCATGTATATTACAGAGTGATACAGAAGTGTGTGACGGGATGCTGATGGCAAAAGGTAAAAGGACGAACTGCACCAATCTCTGTCCGAAGGCCCCCAATCTGGGCATGTAGCTATCATTTGTGGAATGCTCCTGTGTTCCCCAATCCCTATGCATCATTGGCCAGGGTGTAGCAGAGCAACTGAGTGTGCATGTAATGCTTAATCAGTTGTAATTAATAAAGCTTTTGTAGGTTAACAGAGATTCTCTGTGTTTCTTTGAGCATTTAATTACTGCACCAGGTCCTGAACTCCTGTATCTCTGTTGAAAGTGCAAGTGTATCCACTAATAAATTCCTCCCCACCCCGCCCCCACACAATCAAGCCTCAGCCACTCTTACCTAAGTGGGTTAGATAGATTGTAAGGGGTGTGATCTGCACATATGCCTCAACAGGGTGGTTGAAAGAGAAAAGGAATGTTTGAACTCTAAACAGAGATATTTGTGAAAAGGGCTAAACAAAAAGCCTAAAATAGAGTGAATGGAATTAAAAGTGATAAAATGTTTTGGGATGTAACTGGAATGTGGGAATGTTGGAAAGAGTATTTTAGAGATTTTTGTGGAAATAATAGTGATATGTCAAAAAGTGGAATTGAAACAGACTATAAATGTTAGTGTCCAAGGAAAAAAAATGAGGGAAAGGAAATCAGAAATGCTGTCAGAATTTTGAAGATTGGTAATACTGCTGATGTAGATGGTGTAACTGGAAAAAATGTTAAAATGTGAATGTAGTTTGCTTATAGAGTAGCTGTATGACTTCTTTAATATGTGTGTGCAGACTGCATCTGTGCCCGTTGATTGGAAAAAAGCTGTCATCCTTTCCCTATTCTAAGGGGAAGCTAGAGTGAATGTAATAATGACAGCAAGTAGTTTAATTTGTGTACCTTGGTAGCATGTTTACCAAAGATGGGAAACTGGCTGGGGGAATGTTTAAGATTTGCAAATACTGGTAAAAAGTTAGTAGGTAGCATGTAGTCTGTGGTAAGAAACAAATGTTTGCTAAAACAAGTGAAAAGGGCTATGATAAGAGGGTATCACCTTTGTTATATGGAAGTGAGAATTGGGTTTGTCAGGAAAAACAAAAGTGAAATGCAGTGTGAAAAGACAGGGTGAAACTGAATGGTTACAGAAGAAATGTGAATTGAATATAAAACTGAGTGACCAGTCTCAGGATGAAATGGTCACTTTAGCCAGCAGACTGAGAATAACTGAGGATCAGGGTCAGACCTTTATCACTGCTCCACAAATAGCACCCAGGAATTGGTAGCCTGCTCCTATAGACTCAGTGCATGCCTTTAGGATAAATATACAATACCCTTGAGCTGCTATCTTCTCTCATCTCTCTGTGGAGTCTCTGTCTGTGAAGTCTTCAGAGCAAAGCCTAGATACAATGAGTCATTTTGGAGAATTAAGTCCTGGAGAGGTTAGCATTCTGTTCCAGTACATCATTTTAAGCATAGCACAAATGCTAAGGTGAGTTCCAGAGAACCACATGCAGCTGCTTTTTTCCTGTGGCAGGACGGTGGTTGGTGTGGACCTCCAGAGCAAGAGCTAGGTCTACTGACACTATATATTTATTAGAGTTATATTTTCTTCAGGAGCTCAAAGCAATGTGCATCATGCTTTCTTCCCCTATTTTTCTCCATAACATCCCTGTGAGATAAATCCTACTCTCTGAGTAGAGAGAGAGTGATTGATCCAAAGTCACCTGGTAAGCTTCCATGGCTGAGGATGGACCTCATTCCTAGTCCAATACCTTAACTGCTATACCATACTGGCTGGTGCTCTACATAGTAAATACTCCTCTGATTCAAGCTTGAGACTCCATTTGAAACTAGTGTGCAGTTTGGGGGTCTTCCTGTACTTGTGCCCCTTCCTCAACTTGGAAGGCTTTCAGATGGTCATTCACACCCTAGACACCTTATAACTGGACGGTTGCAACACACTCTGCATAGAGCTGCCTTTGAAGACTGTCCAGAAGCTACACCTGGTTCAAAATACAGTGGCATGGGTGGTAATGGGCATTTTATGTTACACATATGTGTCATCACAGCTTTGCAGTGGCATTGATTATAAATCAGCTTCCAGCTGCAATTTAAGGTGCTGGTTGTCACCTATAAAGCTCTGCATGATGTAGGGCCTGGTTATTTGACAGAGCGCCTGTCTCTAATTATTTCTGCCATTCCAGTGCAATCAGGCAAAGTGGGTGTGTTCTGGGTCCCTTCAGTTAAATATTATCAATTTGTGAGATAAAGGAAGTGCACCTTCTCTGTTGCAGCACCTGTCCCCTGGAACAGCATCTCCTTGGAGATTCATACAATTCCCAGCCTTCAAATGTTTCATAACTCTTGAAAGATCTGGCTCTGCTCCCAGACCTGGGGTTAAGATGTTTGTGGAGACCTCCCAACCAGCAACTTGTATTATGTAGTATTTTAAATTTGTAAACCAACCAGAGTCTTTTTGGAGTCAGGTAGCCTCGAAATCTAATAAATAAATAGGCCATTATGTTGACATAACCATATAGAACTATAGCAGCTTGCACCATGCAGTAACATTAAGGCCACTTCCTCTCCATTATTTCCACCCTGGAACTTGAAATTAATCTTCCCTAATGGTAATACAAGAAGTGGGTTGGGTTTTTTTTTTTTTTTGCACTGCATTGCACTGCATTTGAGAGTCCTGATAATTTGCTTATTCACAGTTCTTATGATTAATCAGAGCTCCCTCCTGGAAGCCTGATTGTTATTCTTCAAACTTCTTTGAAAAAGGATTCTCAGGAAATACATCTATAAACAACATTCCCCCCATAGCGAGAATTTAGCCTAATTCTTAAGAATGCTTCACAGGCAGTCAGAAGAGATGGACAATAGATTTTTCAATATAATTAGCTCCAGAAGATAGAACATAGAGTAAACACTGAGGGTGGCAAGAGGTGCATTAAGATTATTGAAGAAATTGGGCAAAACTTTCAGAAAATGGTATCCCATTACTCTTCTTTTTTCCTCAGTCCCAATTAGTACTACATGGAAAATGCCAACGCTTTACTTAAACCACTAATATATGGAAGCTGATGTTAAAAAAAAAATGACATGTGGCTTAATTTGCTTGGTCCAAATATTTCAACAGAAGACTCTTAAACATACCCCAGTTTGTATATTTTGTCTTCCTGGTAGTTAACGTGACCTTTGAATGGGTCTTTTGCCCAGGATCCTACCCTCTGTTCTGAGATCAATGCTGATTTTTAACCTTGTAACTCAAGTCTTCAGTTTCCAAATAAATGTGTGAATGATTTGAGCTCAAATGAAAAGAGCTGCTTTCATCATCAGCCATAGTGGATTTATTTTAGATTTCAAATGTGACACCTATACCTATATTTATAACATTACTCTATTCGTTACGGAATAGTCATAATCTCACTACATGCCTTTAAAATGCAATGTTTTCTCACATATATTTAACATCTGGTTCTTGGACCTAGTTGTGAATCCTCTCCTGTGCTGTCACTGCAAGCTGAACTGAGAGCTCCTGCCATTCCTATCATTACAGTATAGCAAATGAGATGACTGGTAGATTTCTTCATAAAATGCTAACAATCTTGGCAGGGATGTATCATTCCTTGTCAGTGCAGAGAAAGTAAGACCGATTCAAATATGTAAACTTGGGGGGAAGATGCACAATTAAATGCTTCTCTCTCCTACCCCCCCCCCCCCCCAATAGTTAATACTTCTCTGTCTAAGCTAGCATGTTAAGAAGAAAGTTATATTAGTACTTCTCACTGGCATTCTGTTGTGTTTTTTTCCACATTACAGTTCCTTCCTCAAGTGGATTGGCCTGACTTCATGGGGAATCTTTATGCCAGTAACTCTGAGGGATATACAGTGGAGGCTTTCCACATCTTCAGGCAAATTGTCTGGATAATTTCATTGTACAGTTTAGTCACTGGGTGGCACAGGGTAGTCATATCTCACTGAGTCTTAAGTTTCCTGTTCTACATTTTGGAGGAAATAAAATTCTTGCCTAGCTTTCTGACTGATGTCTCCATTATGCTTTCTGTCACTGTGATCCATGTGATATGCAGCTTATAAATGCTATTGTTTTGACTGGGATTTGTGACAATGTAAGCTTCTCAGAGGCTGTCAGGGTCTCTGGATTGAACTTGGCAGAAGGTACCCGATATTTGACACAGCACAGCCAGATGAGCATCTGAATTGCATTCTAGAATGAAACTGCTTAAAGCAATTGATTGTCCTCTGTCAACATGAGAACACAGTCCCTTCTTAGACTGGCTACAGTTTAAATCCACCCATGCACCTCTTTTTCCCTGTCTTTCATATGGCTTAATCAATACATTGCCTTACATTTCTCAGGCATTGGTGCTAGGTGACTGTTGGCTGTTGAGATAATCACCAAGTATAGTATGTGTGTGAGAGAGGAAGTGCAAGAGCACAACATTTAAATAAAGCAAACATTTTATTTATACCATGTCTCTACTAGGGCACAGCCCAACCACAATCAAAATTAACAAATAAAGATTAACCACAGTTAAAATCCCATGAAAGCAAAAAACATCAATATACACCCTAATATAGAGTTACAAAAAAATAATACACAATTATAAAATCTTAGACCAGCCATTTAACTTTCCTAATAAGTGTTACCACAAAACAATCCTACCATCTAACTTTACTAACTGCCATTTTCAACACCCTCAACAATGTAAAGTATGCATTATAGCTATGATTTTATTCTATGAAAACAGAATAATATAAATTCAAAATTGAAATATTAGCAGCAAAACCTTGTTTTTCTGTATGAGCAAACTGTGAGCAAAATAAATTGCTTATCATTACGTTCAAACAAAAAAAAAGAGATTACTTTCAGAAGTTTTAAAAGGAACTGTGTTCTTTAACATTGCATTTCTCTTGGATTTTTGAAATTCTTGCCTCTGCTATAGCCATCCTAACCATTGATGGACTATTAGGATGGATGGCAGCTATGTTTCAAAGTACTTCTGTCCCCAGCTATGCTGGCTGGGGAATTCTGGGAATTGAAGTCCACATATCTTAAAATTGCCAAGGTTGAGAAATGCTGGTATAAACAGCCTTGCAAGGAATTTAGGTTCCTGCCATCTCTAGAAGCCACTGAAAAAGCTGCTTGTCTGATGAGTTATCCAGGATTGCGATGCTTCCCTATGCAATTATGAGCTTTTTCCAGTTTCCTTATTATACTCTTTCATCATGTAATGATCCATATTATTGCCTTTTATCCTGTAATTACCTTAATTTGAACAGGACCTCAATATCAGTAAGACCTAAGATCTATGCCAGACAGGTTCATATGAACGGTCTGCCACACCTAGATTCATGTATTTAAGCCATAGATGGTGCCTTTAGATCATCTGATGTAAATCAGGCATGCACTTGTTATGACAGATGAAAGTGCCCATAGATAAAAGCTATGAATCACAGATTTCCATTGCTATGTGCAGTGTTTCTATATATCTGTAGAATGTTTTAGTATTACCTGGTTTTCCTGACTGAACAACTTTATGCCTGACCTACTTTTTAAAACAAAAACAATCAGGTTTTTGCAGAAGAATGTTTGAGACCTATTTCAGAGGTGACTGAGTGATCCTTTGGAACACAGCTAACCAGGCCACATTAAGATAATCATAGCTCATTGCAGTAAGCACGCAAACCTTGTGTTCGCACATGCAGCACCTTCACTCCTCTCTATCCTCAATCTAAAAAGCTTTAAATTCTCCATTTTATCTGAATCAGAAAATTATGGTTATCAGCTTGAAACAAATGTGAATATGAAACCATGTTTGGAAGCCAGCTTAATATTGGAGTTTGTTCCAATACTGTCATCAAAATTTTCCAGTTCTGACATATGACACACACACACACACACACACACACACACACCCATCAAGATCCAGATTGAATCACAATCTGAAGAGAAATGAAGGGACTAAATTCATGAGTAAAAGGTTTTATTAAACCAGCTGAACCCAGGATTAAAGCAGTTTAGCTAGATACAGATTTATTTCTGTTATTAAATGTCTCTTTCTCAGGCCTGTCTCTGTCTGTGGAAAAGAGGAGCAATAATGTACCATGGAATATTGTAATATCACAGTTATATTTTTCTACTTGTTGGCCTACATTTGGAATTCCATTGCAGAATATGGAAGACGATGTGGAGTGGAAAGGAATTAAGCCTGCGGCTTCTACTTTTTTCTTGATTGATTGATTCTGTTTGTATATGACTGAATCAATAAATATTCGCAGAGATTTACAACAATCCTGATTTTCTTCCACAAAATCATCTTTCCTGCTTGTGAAGGGCCATGGTATATAATCCCATACTTTGCATCTAGCCACTACTTTCAACAAGAAGTGGAAAGACACATGTTGGAAGTCCAAGAGAATTCACCTTTGGAGAACAGGTAGCTGTTTGTATGTTTTTAATCTCATTTTTAAAGAATACTTTAACAGAAGCAAGGGCAATTATCTTGCTGTTTCAGGAAAGACAAAAACCTAGAAGGTTTGGGGTGTGTGAGGAGAAAAAATGATTTATTAATACTTAAGGCCTTTGTTAATTGAAACATACTAATAGAACTAGCTATAAAGCAATAAATGCTAACACCAAATAAAACAAGCTTACAGAGCAATAAATAAAATTGCTATATGGACTAAAGTTTTCAGTCATGGACAGGAAGTCGGAAAATAGATGGACAAAGTAAAGTGCTGATGGAAGGAGTGTGGCAGGAGAAAGGAACAGGGAAGTGGTGTAAAATTAGCACATCCTGGGAGTCAAGATTGTGGTTTGTGGTTTTAAGGAATAAAAAGGGATTGCTGACAAGGGGTCAGGGCTACACGGCCTCAAGCTGTCTATTTGACCACTTGCCTGTGCTGGTCCTCATTGCAATGGGATTATAAGTAAGTATGCTATGTTTTGATTATTGACTGTTGAACTGAAGTTTAATAAAAGCTTTATAATCTGAAGTGGTCAGTGTTTTGGTGTGTATGTCTCTTGTGCTTAACGAGGTTTTCCCCTGACAGGTGGTAGAAGAAAAACACATTGTATTGCAAAGGAAAGAAAGTGGTGAAATGGGAAGAAAGGTTTATGTGCATATGTGTGGGGGGTTTCAAGATAAGGAAGTGATCCTTCCAAACTGGGAGTCAGCTATACCTCTGATTGAAGCCTCTACTACAGCAGCACCCTTGTTATCTCCTCTCAACTGCAGTCTCCCACCCCTAACTACCTGTACTACCTAATTGGAGAGAGATGCTTCTAATTCCAGCATAACACAATCAGGATTAAAGAAATTATTTAGAAGAATTCCATCAGCCTCAAAATCCCCCCAGTTCTAGACACAAATGTCAGTAAAAAAAGGAAGGGGAATCATATTGTTCATTGGTAACCCAGGGAGACATAGATTTCAAGATTAGGCAGCACAACAAGCAGTTAAGTCCAGTTTCCTGATTGTACACATTCATTTTAAACCTAAGTTATTAAATGGTCTAAGAGGAAAGCAATGATCTGTACTGCAAAAGGGAAAGTCATCTGTTATCCTTTTCAGCCTTATATTATTGTTAGTAGTAACAGTAGTAGTCTATGGTTACAGACAATTAACCCGCATACTGTTTAGGAAGTATCTAATATGTCTTTAAAACTATTATTTATACTGCAGTGATCATTCCCTTGTTAAGTGGCTTTTAATGCTGACTGCACTTATATGTCTCCTTCTCTGTATCTTTATCATTAATAGGGCACAGAAGCTAGAAGAGAGCTAATGGTACCTTTGGCTTGAAGTGCCATCCATTAGCAATGCAATCAGTTAATGAATTTTATTGTTCTAGCCACAGGTCATGAAGAATAGGTATTAATCAAATACTGTGATAGAGAGATATATCTTTGCATCATATTCAGAGTGGAATAAAGGGATATAAAGAAAGCCATCTTTAATTCAAGTCAAATCTCTCTAAGTCCATACCAGAGGAAGGCAAGAGTTTTGCCCCAGATCATTCCCTGTACCGCCTAGCTTCCTGCTCCATCTATCTTTATTTTTCTTTCTAGAGTAATATAATTTAATAAAAGAAAGAAAGAGAGATGTTCTCAGCTTCTAACATAATTTCTGTTCAAATAATGCCAGGCAGAATATTTCACATTGTCCCTTTCCCTTCACTAACAGGACAAAGTCAAAGTCACTAAACATTAAGTAGAGGGGATCAGAATTCCATTTAGAAATCTCTTCTTCCTCTTCCTCTTCCTCTTCCTCTTCCTCCTCCTCGTCCTCCCCCCACTCTTACTGTATCATATACAGTGGTCAAGTGATCATGTAACATTGTCTGACCTATAATTGTCTACATTACTATCATAACCATGCCTTCTCTTAGAGCAGGTAACTGCAAACTCTTGCCTTGATCATCTCGCTCTTTTGCTAGCAAGTTGGCAGAACCCCAAGACATAGCATAACTTGCTAACAAGAAGTTGTCATCTTTCCTGGTCAGTGTGTTGTTGTGACTTGAGAAACCCACCTGCAAATCGCTACTCTGATATGAAATTGACAGTCTCAGTCTAATCTACTTCACAGGATTGTTATGAGGATAAAAAGAGGGAAAGTCAAATATCATATACTCTACCTTGAGCTCTTTGTAGAAAAGGTGGGATAGAAATGTGATGATGATGACAATGAATGTTCTGCACAAACTCTTAGCTATTTCACAGGAAAAAAGAGCTGTTTGTACCCTGCAGGGAGACAAAGCTAGCAACTTTCAGCAACTGGCTAAGTGACTGAGAATTGGAATCACCTTTGCCAACTTCCTGCAAACACAGGCAAAACTGATTCAAACAATTATTTTACCTGCACAGGGTGTACAGGGTTTTTGATGACCCAAGACCTCTTGGGTCACCTGTAGCCTGTCTTCTGTGCACCTAAAAAGCACAGAGTTCATACAAAATTGAGCACAGTGGCCTTCATTTTGTTGTTTGTTTAAAAAGAAGCCCTACTCCTACATACCTGCTGGTCAGCTGTTTCCTATGCCCTGAAAAAGTATGACACAGTATTTAAATCCTGATAGAAGCTTCTTTCAACTTCAAGACTGTTCCTCGTTGGAAGCTGAAAGATGTCTAGCAGCAAGGCTTTGAAGGAGGCTTTCTGTGCTTTCCTTGACGGGGCCTAAATCCAGAAGATAAATGTTTCACTCAGGAGATTGACAGATTTCTTATCAGCCTTTGGCCATGCACTTTCCATTTCCCCCAGTTATGTTCAATGAAAATGAATTCAGCCTGAGATTAGGGAGTTTCAGAGAAACAGCTGTCTTCCCTTTTTTATACAGAAGAATAAATGTAACAAAATCTGACAGGAATATAAAGGTAAAGGTGGCTTGGGCACTGAAAGGCCACAGTTAATTTTTTTATTATTATTATTTCAGAAAAAGCTGTGTTTCTGAAGTGATTAGAACCCAAGATCTATATATTCATATATTTGTGACTGTAGGACTTCAAAAATAATGGATTATGACATTTTTTTCATACCTGATCCACATTTCCTGAGATTCTGTGGTAGGTGTGGAAAATGCAGCCAACATCTATTGTTCCTGCACTTTCTGAAGCTATTCATTGTCTTTTCATCATGTTATAGCTGTGGCCTAATTATGTGCACTCAAAAAGATTCTAAAATCATTGGAAGCTTGAGATCCTTGCCGTGATTAACAGCTTTTCCATCACTACCGCTCTTCAGCCTCAAACAGATAATGCTTAAATCCAGACTTAAGAAATTCCTCTGCTTTTCATGGACATTTGCAATTTTCAACAAGCAAAAAGACTATGGAATGTAATTCCTTGTACCTTGTTTGCCTTATTGGTGAAAAATTGGTATGAAGTGCTTACCTACTTCCCCTGATGTGAAGTTGAACTTAGGTACAAATAAAAAAATATGTCAACTGTATATAGAAAATTAGGGCTTTTAGTCCCAAAAGCAGAAATGGATTTCTAATGGTGTTTGATACTATCACTATACCAATTTATTCCATTTTCACCACCCTAATGGGCATCTATTTTCCAGTAGATTATTTCATATATATTAATTAGAAGTTTTATGCTTCAGATTTGTTTAGACTGTGTACTATAAGAGTTTATTTCCATTAAAGTTTCATTGTAAGAACTTACAACAGGGTTCTTCAATCTTGGCAACTTTAAGACAGGTGGACTTCAAGGGGCTGGCTGGGGAATTCTGGGAGTTGAAGTCCACCCATCTTAAAGTTGCCAAGGTTGAGGAACCCTGACTTACAACATAAAAGCAAGATCAGAAGGTGGGCAGTTGGGACCCTATAATATGGAGCAGAGAGGGTTGAATCCTTTGCTCCACATTATTTCCCCAAATGAAATCTCTCTGCAAAATAGGCATTAACTACCAAAGGAAACCTATATTGAAATATTTTATTCCAACATACAGCTTTAAGGGAAATAATTTCCAAGCAGATCAAGTTTTCATTGCCTGCATCATGAAAATTAAGTACTGTATATCTATGTATATGTAAGCACGATATTAGATTGTTCTGTAAAATTTCATAGCCTTGCTTCATTGTTAACTGACAATTCCAAGCACTCCATGTGCAGCATAATAGCATATATAGTATGTCATGCAACCACTGTGTAGTATATTCCTGTCATTTAACATGCAACTCATAGGAGAGGTTGTCTACATTGCCTGTTTCAATTTTCACTGAAGGCTTTATCACCACAGAGTTTCCTACTCTCTCTCAAATTAATCACCTCCTTCCCTTGAAGGGCAAGTTAAGGCTTTTATTTACCTTCTCCCAGTTCTCAACCTGTTTTGCATTCTGCTCTCCACCCTTGGTCATCTTTAAGGCTGTGCATGCTTTGAAAATGATACAGAAAAAGTACCCTTGCCCAGGATGAGCTATTTGATGCAAGGAAGAAGGAGGAGGAGGAGGAGGAGGAGGAGGAAGGTCCTACTTTAAGGAATCCAGTCCTTAAAGTTAATTTAGCACTTATGGCAGCAAAAGCTTTCCTCCAGGCTTGTGCAGAAGCCTGCAAAAAGTCAGACTGCTTTAAGGAGTGGCAGAGAGGCACTTTGATTTATGAAAGGTTTGTTTTTTATGGTTGCATCATGGATGTGTCTCTCATACAATGTAATGGTATGTGAGAAAGACCTTGGGAGACTGAGCCAAGAGACGCTCCCAAGGGAACAGTCAGATAAGCATAGCCCGCAAGAGGCTCAGAAGAGACCCTCCCTAATTTCTTGGGTTGTAAAGGAGATGAGGGGGAGGATTGTGCTTTCAGACTTGCCAGATTCTGTCAATGTAGCTTTACAACAAAGTAGAATTAGCTCATCTGGTTGTGATTCCTAACTGGTTTACCCCACGAGGTTGACAGCAATCTTGCAAGTCTGAAAGTACAGTTCTCCCTCCATCCCCTTTATAGCCTGAGAAACTAGGGAGCGTCCCTTCTGAGCCTCTTGCCCCGCCCACTATCTAGTTGCAGGCTCTGCTGCCTCTTATCTGACGATTCCCTTGGCAGTGTCTCTTGGCCCAGTCTCCCAAGGACTTTCCCACATATCATCACATACACACACAGACAAGCCAAATGCTGAAAAGTGATGCCTAAATGATCAGTGACTTGGCATGTTCCACACTTTCAAGGGCATGGGGGGAGGGGTTAAAAATAGTTAATATGGTAGTCATAAATACATGATCAAAGGCCCAAGCCTTTTTTGGATGTGACACAACAGATGTAAAAAGGAGTTCGGGCTTTGATCATGCAGTCACAGCGACCATTTGACCCTCCCCCTTCAGATACCCCTGCATACCTGCCTACAAACCAGAAAGTTAGTAAATATATATATATATATATATATATATATATATATATATATATATATAGTCTAAGCTCAGTTGTCCCTGTAGCAGAGAATAAAAGCATGAAGGTTATTAAAACAGAGACTTTTGAGACTTGGGGGCTGCCTGCTTCAGATTTGATTTTCTACTTTAATACATTATATGAGACTGGAGATGTTCTTTCCAGCTGAAGAACTCCAGCAGACAGAGCAGCAGGGGGTAACATACCTTGGGTATTTCCTCTGGCATACTGCCATTCCACATCACATCTCTAGGACTATTTATAGAGCCTTCCACATTAATGTCAGAGAAGCTGTTCACAGAACCAGCTATTGCCAAGTTAAGTGCATTCCAAATTCTAGTCAATAGGCAACTATCTGGCAAAAGGCTGAAGGCAAGGATATTGTGGTGGGAGATCAGGGAGGGGTCTAACCTCTGCCCAGTCCAAGTACACAATAGCACTAGCACATTCTAGCTTTTACCGTCCAGAAAACCTACACCAGAAGAGCGAGGCAATATTTTAAAATGCCCTCAGGCTTCCAAATAAATAAATAGAAAGAACTAGCAATGCTGAGGTTGATTCATCACATTTCTGTTCTATCAGTCATCTGGTTTGCAAAGTCAAACATTTAAAATCAGTTGGAACAACTGAGACATCCATGAAATGCCTGCTCACAGAAGTGCATTTTTAAGGCTTTCTCAAGGGGCACCAATGTTTTTAGTCCTTTTAATTCAAGGAAGGGGGTATGTTAAAACTTTAGAGGCAGTTGCAACAAGAGCTGGCTCCTTGCTTCTCTATACTAAAATGCAATTCCACGCACTCCCACCCAATCTTCACCCTCTAGATAAACTTACACTAACAGAGCTACAGATTAATTTAAGTTATGTACAGAGCAAGAGACTCAGTAAACACTATCTAGCAGCTGGAGGAAATATCAGTTTAAAATCAGTAGAACATAAATGTTGCACTTGCTTGCATTTGGTCACACAGTGCAAAATCTCCATTATGGTCAATGAATCCAGAAGATGACAAATTCATCCTAGGATTCTACCTCATAATCTGCCTAAATAATAATAAACCTCTTACAGTCGCTCTGCAGTGAGATCGGCAGTGACAAATTTGAAACATAAATAAATAAATATAACTAAACAATCTTGCTTTTGGTGGCCTGCCATTTTGAGATTGCAAAATATATACAAGCAGAGCAGTTATTGTAATAGTAAAATTGTTTAATTCCTAATTATTTGAATGACATGATCACTGGCTGTTCCTTTATCAAATTGGCATCACATACCTGGTGTTGTTTAATTTATCTACACTGAGCATGGAGAAGATTTAGCTTCAATCCCTGTATGGATTATGATGATACTGTTTGTAGATTATTTAATTAAATGTACTGAAGGAATAAGATAGACTTTTCTAAAACCTATTAGTCATTTCAGAAACGTTGATAAGGTAAAGCTGATTTGTCCTTATAAGCAAACAGCGAATGCTAGCTTGCCAACAACTGAGATATCAGCATTCTGAAGTACCAGGTGATCAGATAGCTGTGAAGTTAGCCAGCAATAAAGATCTCACTGAAACAACACAGATGGACCTCACATTCCCCCAGTGATCCTCCAAGAATGAGACTGATGTTTGCACAGGCAACTGCATATAGAAAAGGCTGGCAGTGCTTTCTGGTCGGGCTCTTGTTCTTTCAGTACAGATAAGTAGCTCCAGTGGGGGAAAAAAGGTCATTGCTTTCATGCGCATCTGGGTGATCATATGCAAAGGAGATTAGGTAAACTTCTGGTGAACTTTCTTCTTCTTTTCCTTCTGTGCATAGGCATCACGAGTTGCTACTTTGGAAACAGACTAGATGGACCATCAGTTTGATCCAGATTATTCTTATATTCTTAAAATGAGGTGAAATTACTGATATTGCTCTGCTTCAGCACATCTGAGGTCTGCTGATTTTTTTTTTTTTTTTAGGAACTTGAAGTTAACAAGGATAATTTACACTCTCAATCCACCAGAACTTTTCTGTCTATTTACTCAAGTGTGTTGCTCTAGCCATAATTCTTCTAACTGGATAAAGAGTACTACTGACTTTTTGTAAAACAAAAAGTCTCTATATTCAAACACGGGACGTTACTTTCAAAAAGTTTAATACTTAATAGTGTTACTATAGAGATCATTGTTAGTAGGCCAAAATAGAAAATGACAGTACTATTTTTTTTAATTCATACAGTTCAAATGGAAGGTTAAAGGCATTAATAAAAGCATACATTACTATATTGTATAAAATATGTAATAATTTATAAACATATGTAACAATAAACAATAAAATATACAGTAAAAACAATAACAGGGAATAAAAACATAGTAAAATTTAAAAAATTAACAGATAATTAAAAGGTCCGGAGAAAATAAAGTGCCTTTATCTGGCACAGAAAAGATAATAAAGATAGCACCAGGTGTATGTCAGTTGGAAAGGTGTTCCTAAGTCAGGGGACTACTACTGAAAAGGCTTACTCCTGGGATTAATCTAAATCTGTACTACAAGCAGTCGTTTTATTCAGACATACTCCATGTAGACAAAACTCTGCTTTCATGAACTTTATTTACCAACAACAAGGGTATACTATTTTAAAATATATATATATATCTTTAGTTGTTTAAACACAAACATTTTAAAAAGAACTAAGAAATCAAGATTCTAACAACAAATTTTGTATTTATTGGGGTAAACAGAAAGAAGAATTTGGCTTGTTATGATTTGCAAAAAGATTAACTCTTTCTCAAATGGAATCAAAGGTGACTTTTCTGGTGTATCCCAGTACTTCCCATCTTTTATACATCAATTTTTCTATAACAACAATTTTCCAGAATTTTTCATACCAGAGATCTAATGATGGAGGCTCTGAATTTTGCCAATATTGGGCTACAGCCAACCTTACCACAACCATCATGAATTGAACAGTTATGTTTTCAGTTCTTTGAGTTGTCTCACTAAATAATGACGGTAAGCATATCTTGGGATCATAACTACATTTTCCAGTATCCATGCTGTTAATCTTTCTAATCCAGTGTTGTCCAAACTTGGCCACTTTAAGATGAGTGGACTTCAACTCCCAGAATGCTGGCTGGGGAATTCTGGGAGTTGAAGTCCACTCATCTTAAAGTGGCCAAGTTTGGACAACACTGTTCTAATCACTTCTCACCAGAAACTTTGTACAATCTTGCAGGACCACCATACTTGTATATAGGTGCCTTTTGCTTCACCACACTTCCAACATTTTCATGGGACTCTCCCAGTAATTTTAGCAATTTGTATGGGGATATAATATTATGAATCACTTTTAAGTGTTTTTTTCTGATCTTTGCTCGTAAAATCATAACGTGCAGTTCTTCTGAAGTGTAGCCCATTGCGTGTCTAAGATATGGATTCTCAAAGCTGATTCCCATGATTCTTTGAGAGATGTTGATCCCACTCCAACAACTTCTAAAGGGCTGTAACAGATTTATTTATTTATATTTATTTATATGTCACATTTAATATATTCTGGATGTTGGATCTTTAGAGAACTCTGAAGGCTCTAACATAAAATTTTCAAAGGCTGTTAACGATTGTAAAGCTATCTTCTTACATATTATATTTTTTTACAGAAAGACTCATTTCGTTAATTACTAGCCAATTAAGGTACATACATGCCAATTTCTGTTTTCAAATACCTTCTGGAATTACTTGACTGTTTATAAGATGTTCTCTTAGTTTTCTGTCTCCACACATTATTAGATAACCCTACTAGGTTTTTGGGGATGCAGCCATAACCCATAATTGGCATTAATGGGGAGGGGGATGGAACTAAGACCAAACAGGAAATGATAGCACCATTTATGGAAAACAATCTAGATTTGCAACAAAATATTTCAGTGGGTTTGCTATAGTCTTAGGATTCAAAATATAGGAGTAAAACTGAGAATGAAATAATTCATGCTTACATAATAGACCAGAACTGTATTCAGTGACTAGTGAAAGAAAAGAAAAAAGAAAAGAAAAGACAGAAAAATATCCATATAGATAAGTGAATAACTAGGTAAATTTAAAATAGTATAAACAATAGACTCAAAACCTATAAAACCTGTTGAGCTGATCTAGATAGCCAAACCTATAAAACGTATTATCTATAAAACTTCTTTACATTATTTACTGCTTTACAGTCCTTAATTAGATGCACATAAAAATAAGTAAGAAAAATGGAGTGGAGAAAGTAAATCACTTTATGGCATGGAATATTGGAATGGAATGGAATGTAGAATTTAGCCTTGTTAAGCCTGCTAGTTTTTTTTTTTATCCGTAAGACACTTATGCTTTTCTATGGTTTCAGAGCAAAACCTTGCAATTTGTGCCAAAGTAGTAGGTGCTGTATCATTCAGCAATAAGTGAAGGTAAAATTCAGAGGATAGCCCTTTAAATCCTTTAATCAGCACAGCTATCTTTCAGTGTCTAGCATGTTCATAAAAGGGAAAGCTTAAAAGAATATGAGCCACTGATTCACATAGCGGCGATTTCAGCCTCTCACAATCAGTAACCCAACCTTCCAGTTCCATTACAGTTCGTTTATAATACATTACTCAAACTTCTTGGCACATCCCTGCTTGGTGGGGGCATTTTGACAATTTTTTACTCAACCAGAAAGGGAGAATCCTTTCCAGAAGTACAAAATAGAAGTCAAAGTGATGACACTATAATGAATTCATTGGGCCCGGTAGAATTCTAGCACCTGTTCAGGCAATGTGGCACAAGGATAGTTCTAGAGAGAAGAGAAGCTAGGGATTCACTGATTTGCACACTGCTTTCTAAAAGCTCTTGTTACAATGGAATGTCACAGTCTTCCTGCCCAGATTCATGTTGCTCTGGTTGCAATTTTCATGGATGGCACCATACCAAGTGTAGGAGAGTCTTGCTGAAGAAATAAGGACTGCAAGAGGCCCATTTTGGTGAACATTCAATTTTTAGTAACCAAATCCTAGTCTACAGTATTTAGTAGGGCTTAACTTCAGTTATGAATAAATAGAATTGGAACTATGATTTTGGATATATACAAATAGCAGTAGAAATCTCTGCATTTTACAGAATAGGACTAGTGACTAGTAAAACATTTGGATTCCAAAGAGAGGAGCCAAGAAATATTCTGATGTTGAACAAAGTTAGAGTTCTATTTATTGCTCCATCTTAAATTGTATTTCTTCCACCTGTTATATATTTACCCTGGTAAAATAAAGTTTGTGTTATCCAACATATATTCTATCAATATCAGAATCTTGCGAGCATCTTGTGGTATGTAGCGTTGAAAGCAGTGTTTAAGAATAAACATGTAAAAAACATGAAGAACAAAAGAACTTACAAGATATTGGTAATATAAAATTATTCTTTAAAACGAATTCTTCAGCAAGGCTATGTACAATCCCTTGGATCACTGCAAGTAAGAAATCCAATTTGTTTTAGGCCACTGAAACTGCAGGATTTATTTTATTTTCCATCTTGCTGAAGTTGAACAGTGGCATCAAAATGGTAAGTCTCATAGCCAGGTTCTAGTCTGTTTCAGTGTATGATTATTATGGGATTTTCTTTAAAAAATACTCCAAAGACTTCAAATAGAGAAATAGTAATATATGCATTTTATACAGTGGATAGCTCATGAACAAATTACTATTAGTCATATATTTAATGTATATGATAAGCTATCCCAACATTTCCAGACAGTATGGCCCCCTTAACTAGGCTGATGAGAGCTGCAGTACAAAACATCTGGAGAGCACAAGGTTGGGAAAGATAGGTGTATGAGTGCTAAAGCCTAAGATTGTGCAGAATTGCCTGCATGAAGCACATGAATTTGTACCGCAATTAACTATATGAAATAGGAGAGTGCATAGACTTTTGATCATAACACCCCACTGGGACTGGAAATGTATGTCATGCTCATGCCTTGCCATTGCACTAAAAAGATGAGGGAGGGGACCCCGACCCTGACCCCTCCCTCCATGGCATGAGCACAACTACAGACATTCAGGATATGAAACAATCAGGCAATACGTAGAGTGGAGGTGCATGCCAGCATGTCCTATACATTTTAAAGTGGCTTTTCCCCCTGTCTCTCAAGGTCAGTCCCACTACACACACTGAGTTCAATTCCAATAGCACTAACTACTTGCCATTTCCTTAGTTCGTTTCTACTCACCCTCTCTTATGAGAGACGATGAGTGTGTGAAATGCCTTATTTGTTTTTTCTCCAGTTCTTTGCCAACCCCAGTTATCACCACAAGTATCATTCATATGTCTGGGAGATCACATGACTGGATGGCAGACACTGTTTACCTTCTCTGTTCTCTCACAACCTCCATTTCTGCAAAGGAATGCTGTGAGATAATTAGTTCTTTAGTCATGCACATCTTTGGACCATCATTCATATGCATGGGAACACAGAAAAGAAGATTAAAGAAGATTATTCATGGCTTGTCCACAAAGTCTCTTTCTCCCACCGGATAGCAGTTAGCAGAGAATTTGGCTTCCAATCAGCTGTTTCCCAAATTAACTTACAGTGGCTCTCTTTGTGTTCGTGACTTTTAATTCCTTTCCTTCCCACAGCAAAATATTTGTTTCTCATGGCACATATTCCCATCCCCACTGGCAGGCAGGCCTGTAATATTCATCCTGTTGCTTATCCTCACAGCATATTTCAAAGCCAGTCTTACTAGTAAAAACACAGCACAAAAAGTCTGAAATGTATTTGACTCTGCAGTGCATTGAAGCCCAGACATCATGCCAGAAAAACCATCAAAAAATGGGGAGAGAAGGAAAACAGTGTCAAGAGGATGGTTTGGAATGTGTGTCATGTGTCCCCAATTTACACAGATGTGACAATACTGGGATAAAATAATTGTTGCTAATGGCTATGTTTGGACTGTCAAAAATTCATATCTTGTCTGCCATTATTTCCTATTTCTTTTATCTGATAAATTCCAGTTCTCTTGGACCCAAGCAACTTTAAACATGCAGCCTGTCCCTTTATTTCTCACATCTCCTTGAATTCACTCAGGCTGAGAGATTTATAAAGAAAAGCTCTTAGATATTGAATACCAGAATGAGAGAAGCCTCATTCCAAAATCTATTCAAGAACAGTTTAACTACCCTAGGTGGGAGCCAATTAATTATATCAATTCATTGATCACCCCATTTCAACAAAGTTTTTCTTCAGAGCCAGATACAAGAGCTTGCCTTTAGCATTTTTATGTGGGAGATTTATTAAAGTTCTCACAGCTAGTTGAAGCTGTCCTTGTTGTGATGATTCAGTTGATTCCATACTCTGCATGCTGTTACACTGCTCTTTCTATAACGATACCTGAAGAAGACTCGTTTTTCCTTTGTTGTTACATGTTCCAGGCCAAACAGAGAAATCTTATGCTAATTTCCTCCTATTATACATAATGTAGCAAAGTTTTGCACAGCAGCTATGAATGTGTGCAAACAACTGAATTCTGGTCTACATGAACAATCAGTGTGCATGAATGGTCTACTTGAATAATAATAAAATAATATGATTTGCTCCATCAATCCTTGGTCATGTATGTATGAACAATTAATGGTTACTTATAAATATTTTAGATTATTCAATTTTACAGTATAATTTATTTCTGAATTGTTAATTTATTGCACTACAGGCTCTGTCTAGTTTTAGACTTCACTTACTATTAATTTTGTGGGGTTTTTTCCCTGTAGGTAATTTTAAATTTTAGTTTTTAGGCTTAATGTTAATAGAGTACAATGCTGCATTATTTTACTTAAGGATGTTATACCTCCGTGGGTAGATTTTGTTATATCTTGTTTCAAGGTGGTGACTGACCAACCCTAGGTGTCCTAAATGATCAAAGTGGCCTGCAGTCAATGGTGCCTTTCTTGTTTCTCTAATTTTGAGGGCATCTTCAGTGTTCTACCTGGTGATGGACAGGATTTCATACCAGTGCTTTCAAGCCTTGTTGCATCACCAACATTTCACCAGCTTCTGTTCTGTACTGCTGTCATTTCCCCAGCCTTATCACATCAGTATCATCCTGAAAAAGTACCTGCTGGTCTACAAGAAAATAAATTTGGCCTGCCCATCAGTCAGTCCATGAGTAAAACCCAGCAGTCTGCTTTCCTCTTCCCTTAATGAGACAAAAATATGGTTTTGCTCTTAATTATCTAAAGACTTGTGTGGCTAAGAGATTAAAGCATGCACAAAATTAATATGTGGAAATTAGTATAGGTGTGGGGGTGTGTGAGAATATTTTTGCAATGAAGAAAGTGCTGAAGACAATTCTCTTATGGAAAGTACAATGATGAACTGCTATAAAATTCACATTATGTCAGCTTGTTGTACTGTTTACTAATATATGTTATCAACCTATGGATCTCAGTAAGAATTACCTAAGGGCAAACATGTTACTCTAGCAGACATCAATTGCCAGCAGGAGTAAATGACATGTCAGTTTCCTTCTTCTACAACTCTGTGTATTATGCAATTATTTTATGGTGTGGGCAGATATTGGCAGCAGAGAACTGGTGCACATCTTTCTCTTATTTCGCAATTCTTCTCCTCCACTTCCTCCCCTTATCTGTTTTTCCTGATGCTCAATTTACATCCAGGGGGATGAATCAGGTGCAAAATGACCTGGGAGAAGTTACATGCAAAGAAAGTAGTGGGTCCAGAGAAAGGTTATACATTGCGTCCTGCCAGTGGTGCCTTGGGAAAGGAGGGAAGGATATCAAAAAGGTCACAATGGCAGCTTTGATTACATGGTTTCAGCCTCTACCTTGACTTTTTTGACCACTTGGGGATGCTTCTGCTTCTTGCCCACTTATCCTCTCTACTGCATGGCCTCTATTCTGCGTTAACTATGGGAGGCTAGCATGAATACGTGTGAACAGGCACTTACTAGGTAATTAATAGTTCTGCCCTTAGACCTATATACTGCCACCATATCTGGTAAAAACTGGTTTTACCACTCCAGTACATTTATCTTATAATTTGACCCCCACTGGAGCCGTCTCTATGCTCCCAAAAACAATTGATTTTCCCAGCAAAAGCTTTTGTGGCTTAGATTCAACAAGGCAGACCAGCAAGTTGGAGAAAAATATGGACAGTAGCGATAGACGCAAACAGTGCTGGAAAGGAAAACCAGTTCTGTCTGACTGTGATAGGGCCAGTTAAATATGGCAGGGCTGTTTTTGACTGCAGATGTGAAAGGCTTCCGGACTTCTCCAATAAAACAGATGCACACATGCAACATTTCCCTTAGTTGTCATCACTGACCTTTTCCAGACTGGTTTGTTTATTCAAATAAGAACTATCAGCATCTTAATTGTTTTATGGGGAAGCACTGCAGTGCCTGCTCTTTTGCTCTTAATCCTCCATTTCTCTCTCCATGACTTATGAAGTGCTTAATCAGTCATTATGATTCACAGTTTAAAAAAAAAAATTTCCCCATGACAACAAATGCCAAGCAGAGGCATAAACAGACCCTTGAAAAAGCTATCCGAAATTGCAGGCAAGGTGCAATTATGCAGCACAGATCAACAAACATTACTAAGTCGGGAACATACCAGGCTCCTTAAATACAATACAGATACATTCCTACACAGCTCTAATGCATAGGTTTCAGCTGATAAATGGCCATTATAATCAGAACAGGCCAAATGAAAGATTATACATAATCATGGCAACATCTATCCGTGTTCACTTCCATTCCCAATCCTATGAAAGTATGTTGCCAATGATCCATAATTATCTTCAAACCTGTTAACTTCACAGGGCCGAGAACAAAGAGTGAAAATCACTGCCCTGCTCTGAGCTGCCACAGTTCCTGCAACAACAAAAATCCCCTCCGTGCAAAATGGAAAGAAAGAAAAGATGTTTTAAAAAAGAAGGTATCAATGCAGCTGCATCTTTCAATCTCATTCTCTTCACCTGGGCTGAGAGGAGATGAGCTGTCAAGCCAGCATACTCTTACAGCAGTATTTCTCAATCTCAACCAGTGTAACATGTGTGGACTTCAACTCCCAGAATTCCCCAGCCAGTATCCTGGCTGGGGAATTCTGGGAGTTGAAGTCCACACATGTTAAAATGGCTGAGATTGAGAAACCCTGCCTTACAGGATCTGGTAAGAGCGCTGAAGCTCAGGGGTGAGGAAAGTTGGGGAAATGACCCTCCTCCCAAACTCAGCTCATTGTTTACAGATGAAAAGCAGATTCAGAGCGGTTCCTTGTGTCCTGCAGCTGAACTGGAAGTAAATAAGTCAGCTGCAGAAGAGAGATGATAACACAGATCATCGGGACAAGGAGTCAACCCAGCAGCAAAAATTTCTCCTTTTGAAGTACCAAACGAATCATCACAATTTTGCACTGTAAATACAATGCAGTTGCAGACACACCATAACTTCAGAGCAATTTTGGCAGATCAACTGCTCTCTTCTGTTCAAAACGCTGGTTCCCAATTCCCACACATAAGTATTACCTGTCAATTTTCATACACTCCCAATGTTTCAATATATGTGGAAGCAGCAAGCTCTCAAGTCTTGGCACTACACTTTTCCAGAAGAGAGAAAGGTTTGCAATTATTAATTTGCATGTACTGTATTCATTCATTCCCATATGTGCTCGTGCCTCCATTTAAGGTTGAATAAGGAAAACTGAGACTGATAGCAGCCTGTTAGTAGCTTTATCCTTCCATTATTGAGTCTCTTCCAATGTGTGGATTGAACTCCCAGAATTCTCGGCCCATGGGGTGATTGTGCTGATGGGAATTCTGGGTCTTGTAACTTAATATATATAAAAGTCACCTAGCTTGTATCTTGCCTCTCTTTTGCATTAGATGATAGGATGGATGGATGATAGATAGATAGATAAGAGAGAGAGAGAGATTTTTAAAAAGAAGCACTTATGGGTTCCTCTGATTAAAACACAACCTGGTGAAGTGTCTGTATCTTTATTCATTATTTATTTATCACATTTATAACACACTAAATCAACCACTTGATTATCAACTGAAGCAACATTTTGGTTATCCTCAACCACTTTCCATTTGAAATGTTGGACTCACAGGAAGGACCTCCCACTCTCAGCATTCTTTGCTCATCTATTCCAGGAGCAACCCCTCCCCCAATGAGGCAGCCTAGCAGGACTTGAGGGTGATATCTATCTATCTATCTATCTATCTATCTATCTATCTCTATCTATCTATCTATCTATCTATCTATCTATCTATCTATCTAGTGTGTGTGTCTGTGTCTCCTGCTATATCAGTGCAGACAGTAAAGGCAAGTCGTGAGAATAATGTATGTGTTTAATTTGCATGTTTGAAGTAATTATCACATATATGTTGATATAGAAATGGTTTGGTTGAGATGGCAGTCAACCGAGAACAATTCAAATTTGGCAACTTTAAAATGATTTCTTTTTAAGGAGGACTAGAAATAAGAGGGAAAGGGGTGGCATAAAACTATATCCAGAATTTGTAGAAAACAATTCACTCTATGAATAACGAACATCTGAATTTTCTGTTGCTGCTGATATTCTCCAGTCAGTATAGCTGTAGATCAGCCCTGTGATCTAAGGCAGAAGGTAGAAACATAGAGGACACAACGCATCCAGTCCCTTCTCTGCCAGATCAGTGAGCTGAGACAAAAGGTCATTACCTCTATCTGACTTGTAAGAAAGATTGGAACTAAATCAGTGACATACTGTACTGTTCTGTGGCCAATCTGTATCCATCTAACAGCTGGATGGTAGGAACAAGGACAGATACACAGATTATATGATAACTGCCAGAGTTCATGGAATAAAACACTGTTTCCACCAGTACCCATTCATACTGCATAGATGGAAAAGCAGTGTCTCCATTTCACATACAGACTCGGCACCTAATGTGGTGCCAAGGGTACTCAGCTCCTGCTTGGAACTTATTGCTTAAAAAAGAACAACAACATGCATATAAGTGTGTTTTGGGCTCCTAGGCCAAATGACATCAAGTATCTACCTCCCTTTTCCCTTGTGCACAATCATTGTAACAAGAGCATGTCAGGATCCATAGGAAAAGTAAATTAATTGGGGAGGGAGGCAAATAAAAGTAAGCCAGGTGTCACCTCTGTATGGGTGCTCACTATATTGGCAAGTGAATAAATGTGTTCCCCAAAACTGTTTTTGATTAGTTTCAGTATTTAATATACTGTCCCATTGCATCCTAAATATCTTAACAGTCACAATCTATTTACTGAATAAATATTCATTTTTGTTATTCAGTTATATTTGATTGTAAAATTTCTCAGTAGAGGGTAGCTGATGTTGGCATACAAAAGTCTTTAATATTCAATTGCTGAGTCTTTAAGGAATCACTAGATGTCAAAAGCAACTTACTGACGGTTTGAGCTGTCAGCCACTGCAACAGAGATGCTGTAGTGTTTCTGCACTCGGCAGGGGGTTGGACTAGAGGACCTTTAAAATTTGTTCCAACTCTTTGATTCTATGAATTTCTGAATTAGCAGCAGGCAAAAGCAAGTGGATTTTGAAATAAAGGTATGCCCTCGCCACTGAATAATTGAACTGGACAACTGGTAAAATTTGAAGCTATTGCTTTTGTGTTAATAATATTTTCCTATCTTCATTTGACCTGCAGGTTTCAGTCTCATTTCTGAATACAAAGATCATATAGAAGAATTCCTGGTTAGGAAAGCTTACCTTGAGGGACTGGGCAGGATTTCATAAATTATTTGATTAGCTGGGTTCTAAATCCCTAGGAACATATTAAGGGTCCATAAGGGATCTGGGGGGGGGGGGGTTTAAAAAATCAAGATGGCAGGTGCTACTACATGATAAAAGCCCTGCCCCTTTTTTACATGCATGAAATATGTGAAACACATGTAAAACTGTACACATAGCATAATTCTGACTGCCATTTTGACTTTCCCACAATATTATGAAATGCTCAGAAGAAATATTCCCTGTAGATCCCCAAGTTTGATCTGTGAAATCACCCACTCATCTTCTCCCTCTCCTGGAAAAATGAAAGCTCAAAGGAGCTTGTTTTGGTAGATATCTTGGCTAGGTTCATACATTGTGGTTAACTAGTTCAGTTAAAATCCTAACAGTAGCATTTGCAAAACATGCTGAGCTTGGTTCATTTTGGTTTTTCTGCTTGTGGATTGACATGTTGCACAAACCAACATGTTATTTTGTGATTTGATGTACTGTGCAATTCCACAAAATGGATTAAAATAGTAACCAAGTTACGATATGAACCCATCCATGCCCTGCCTTTCTGCATCCAATCACTTATAAAGTCTATTGATGGTCCCAGTTCAATTTTACACTGGATCCCTAGTTTGTCTCACAGGGAAGATTTGATTGAATTCAGGAGTTTGACAAAATCACTTTCAGTTCCTTTACATTGGCCAATTGGCTAACTGGCCAATTTGCTAATTTTCCATAGATAGCAAAAATTGGAATGAAATATGAGTAAAGCATCTTCCAATCAAGATCACTCAGATTACTCAGGCATTTTCAGAGCTGGCGTAGGAAAAGAATAACTAACATGCACATTATCAAAAAGGAGTAGTGCCTACTCTGGTATAAGGTATGTGAAATGAACTATCAGTTGTTCTCTTTTCCATTTGCATTAACTATATGAGACACTAGTAAGGTCACTTCCTTTCCCTTTCCTTGTTTAGTAATATTTCTGGAGTGCACTTCAAGGGTAGCATTTCTGTTTACTCTGCCCTTGTGTTATCAATTTTTCTCTGATATGGTTACTAGTCTGAATGCCATTGTGATAGAAAGAAGCCAGGAAAATTGTCTCCTGTGTATTCCTACTGTATGGCATTTAATAAGTATGCTCTAATATTTCCAAAGGTCAATTACAATCATATTCCTCAAGCATCACCTTACTGTGCAGTTAGAAAACCAATTAGAAACAGAGCTAACAGGCATTTATTCAACATCCATGCAAAGTATGGTTGGCTGCCCAAATTAAAAAAAAAAAAAAAAGTTGCAAAGATAAGTTGTCTGCTCATGTACTTAGCTATGATCTTGTGCAAATCTTCCTGGGATTAAGTTTAATTAAAAACACTAGGACTCACTTCTTAGCAGATATGTATTTGCTGAAGAGCAAGATGAGGATCAATTTAGCACCCAATCTAATATACTGTCATCTTGTTTCTTGGGCATGGATCTGGAAAAGTGAATGTTCAGCCACATCAGTACAATAAATATTTATATGAATTAATTTATACCATGTCTTCCATTTAGGGATGCCCAAGCTGATTAACAATGAGGGCAGTGTAGAAGGTCCACTCTAAAACATGCAGCTATTCTCCAACATTAAAGGTGGAGAGGCTCTTCAATGCTTTTGAAGGTGATTTGTCCAAATTCTTCAGTGTTTGGAGTGGAAATGGGTGTATAAAAACAAACCACAGAAGTTTCTTAGTCTTGAAAGGTTTTTGTTACAAAAGTGAAACGGCTGTAACACTCTCTAGAATTATTTCATTCCACAGTGCCACTGAGGAAGGGTGTAGCTTCACACACACAAAAAAAACTTTCCATGTTGGGGAAAACATGTCATCCCTCTTAACCATGAGATAGCCATATTCAGATGGCCACAGTGTGCCATAGGAGTACCATTGCACAAAACCTTTCTAAGGATGGGTCAGAGGGGAGAAGAAGAATTACAAAAGTAATTCTGATGTCCCCAAAGTCTTCAGATTTTCATCAGGCTTAACTTCCCAGGAGTGGTGGGGTTTTTTGAATGGAAGCTTTCCAGAAAAAGGCAGGGAGGGAGGGGGGAGTGCCATTCATCTGGGATGGTATGAGAATTCCTGCCCTGCCAGGGAGTTGGACTAGAAAGCCTCCAATGTCCCTTCCAAATCTATGAGTCTGTGATTCTATGAGTAAGTGTAATCTCACCCATTTTATACTTCGAATGCAATGAGGTTATTAGCTAACCCATTTTAAACATCGTCTGTGGTGTCCAGCAAACATGGAAAAATATTTTCTTGAATTAGTCTCATCGTAAGAGAGAGTCTCATCGTGATCTTGTTTAAGTTGCTGTGGGGACAGAGATCTGTTCAGAAGTGTCTACATGGTGTGTTCAAAGAAATCAAGACAGAGCTCATGATGATGCAATCAAAGCTTTGCCTGTTTTTTATGTGTATCATGACAATAAGAAATATAACTAGTGTTCTTTATGACAACCAACGATTTATGAATATGGGATATTTCAACTCTTTATTCTAGAGTTTTTGGAAATAACTAATAGCCACCTTAGCAATACTTGTGATGTGTGTGTGTGTGTGTGTGTGTGTGTGTGTGTATCTCCTGTAGACAGAAGAATCCAAAATACATTCCAATATTAGTAGTAACTAGACAACCCTGTGACCCATTGGGTCATCCTTTGAGAGAAAGGTAGTGCAATGTGATGTGACCAGAATGAACATTAAATTTTAGGCTGACCATATTTTTTTTACTTCAATGCTGGACAGTCCCATGATCATCTAAGAAGAATATATATCATAAATAGAAAAATAATTGTAGTGACAAGCGAACTTCAATAATAATTTTTGTAAATAATATTTGCTTACCTAAACAGATAAACAGAATGATCACGGGCAGGCAAAAAAGCAGTGGAAGCGGGAGTGCTTCTGACTTCCTGCCAGCTTCCCCGTTGACTTTGCTTGTGGGAAGCTGGCAGGAAGCATTGGAAATCATGATCACATGACCATGGGGACACTGCAACAGCCACAACTTTGCAAATAAAACTGATCTGAACATCGTGGAAATTTCAATTCCACAGGAGTAATGGGTCCCGGATTTTTTACTCATTCTTTAATTCCTTGATTCAAAAATTGTTGCAGTATAATGCACTGTTTGGGCTAACTTGAGGATACAAACAGACAAACAGATAAACACAATGAGAGTTTTAGTAGTAAGAATTTTACACACTGTTAATGCATTTGTACCAAACTACGAAATCACGAGCTGTTTTAATTCAATATACTGCCACTTTGCAATTTAGACAACCCAAATTGTCTTACAATGACTGAAATGGTTTAAAAACTTGTTGGGCAGTTAGTCAATTTAAAATTTTAATGTAATTTAATATTAATTGGGGTTATCTGATATAGAACTGTAAAAAAAGTATGTTCTTATTGCGAAGGTTTTAAAGGTCTTTTTTTGATTCTTCCCCCCAGGATGATGCAGAACTATTTATGAACACTATTTAACCAGTTGAACATCCATTGGATCACAATATTCTCTAGGCTGGATTTATAACAAGTATCATGGGTAGCTTTGTTAAAACATTGACATCAAACTAGACTACATCCATAGTAATACCTTGGCCTGCAAAACAAGTCACTCTTTCATAAAAAGAGATAAGATTCTTGTTTTTGATAAACCAATTATGCCTACTGCTAATGGTAACATTCTTTCCTAGGTATTTAGAGATATGCTGCTCAAAAATCTGTTCTAGTATATTGCCCATGCAAATGTTAATCTAACTGGTCTATAGTTTCTGAGTTCCTTCCTCTTCACATTTTTGAGTATTTAGTCTATCTTTGCTTTTCTCCAGTCTTCTGACATCTCACAAGTTCTTCAAAAGTTTTCAAAAATTAGTCAGTGGCTTTGAGATCAATTCTTCTAGCCCCTTCAATATACTAATATATAATTCATTTGGCCCCAAAGTTATTGGTTAACATAGCAAACTATCCTCTTACTAGACCTTTACCCATCCTGAATTGTGTTCTCCTCTTTTCCTCAGTTTTGTTAGAAAAAGCTCTCTCCCTCTTCTGATATCATTGACTCCTCACTGCAGCAGTCTTGATCAGAATCATGGGAGCAGGAAAGTAAATTAAAATGTTTTTTTTCATAGAAATAGCTAATTGCAGTGGGAATGCCATGATGTGCTAGCAAAAGATTGTTGAAAGGGGGGAGCTTTAGCTTTGTGTCCCCTATTCCCCCTGCCCCCATCCCTGATGATCTCTGAAGATAAAACAGCTTGAGGATGATTGCTGATAGAGGGAGATCATCAAGGCAGGAGGAATAGATGTCCACAGATGAGTGAGCATCCCCATCTTCAGGAACAAATCCATCTGCCAGTACTAAAAGGCTGTGCATGCTTATTGTTCTTTTACAGCATTGTGTCAGGTGCAGATTTAAACATGAGGATAGGCCACCATCAAATTTCTTTGGCCTTGAGTTTCTTATATCTTCATTCTGCTCTGCTTCAGATCTGTTGGGGACAGACAGTTCTGCTTTAGGACAATCTCCATCAGAAAGAGTCATCTTCAATTAAATCAATCAATAAGCTAGAGCAGAATTGCAAATTATGGTGTGAACTGAACTGTAAGAAAGTAATCATGTTCTTCTTTTACTGCTATACCTTGATAGGAAAAGATCACCAGATAGATGTAATTTTTCTTTTCTGTACAACTATCTGTAAATGATCCTAAATGTATTTACTGTAAGAGAATACCACTGACATCAACAGAGTTAGCATCCTAGTAAATTCTTGTAAGATTTCAACTGTCAGAGGTTCAGGAACTGGTTCTAACAATATGATTTGTAGTCATCCTATATCCAATTCCTAAAAGACAGCCTTTAATCATGAATACTTCCTAATATTTCCTGCTAACTAGTCTCTAGTTTAGGATTAAGAAATTTCTGTTTGGAAGACAGGGATAATCATACAGCATTTAATTGTGTTGTGCTTTATGCCAGCTTTAAGAGCACTGGGTGTCAATTTTTCTTCTTTTCCTAGAGGACATAGCAACATAAACTCTGGGATGCTTTCTGTCCATTAATTTCCCAGGAGGAATGAATGGTAGCTATAAAGAAAACAAGAAATGTGTTAAAATCATGGAAGCCTATCAGAAAATAACAAAATTGGGAATGTGAAGCTCATAAGAACTTAGAAAGCCATGAATGATAATGAAAATGGCTTTCATCAGTTACTTCTGACAATACCCAGAAATATTAAAATAACTACAATTTCTCTTGCAGCAAAGAAACGCAAGAAGAAAACAACTTTTCATGAATATAAATGTGTGGCACTCCATAATGTGTTACTTGCTATCATGTCTCAGTTTCTCATTAGCACTGGAATTAGAGGAACACCTACTAGCTGACTCTTTAATCACTATTAGGTAATGGTACCAGTTTAACATCTAGCTTCCCTCTGACCACACATGAACATGAAAATGTATGCAGGGGAATGATTCCTGGGCTGGTAAAAGTATACACTCAAACAGATGTCAAATTAAGGGAAATTATTGGGATTAGAGATGGAGATATAAGAAACTAGAGGAAAAGCAGATAGCATAAAAAGAAAAGACGAACCTCCAGTCTAATTATAAGAAGCAAGGCTCATCCAAGTTGTTCAGCACATGATGATTTTTTTAAAGGGAATTATAAGGAATGGGAGAATGGAGTTCATGAGAAGATCACTATGGTTATATGGGTATGGCACAATGTCAGGAACAGGGTTTTGATACATACAGCACATCTAACACTGCAAAAGTAGCCCAGGAAAGAAGGTGGATTATTGACATCTTTCCATTCCAAAAAAATGCAAGAGATTTCCAATATATTCCCTGTAGGCACACCTTTCTGGTAGGAATGTATGCATGGTAGATCGCTAGGACATTGTTTAATTCGACTTGTTGAAAGACACCTTTCTTGTTCCCAGGCCATTCATTTGAATGCTTATGTATTTATGCTGCATTCATCATAGAGTTCATTATCCTCTCAAGTGCACTCCAGGAATATTTCATAGGGGGAAAAGAAAACAACGCTACAATCTTGCAGATATGCTAGACTGCAACATGGCAGCAATATCATTAACACAGGTGCTGATTCAACAAAAGCTGCAGGCTAAGATTGTGAGAATAAATAAAATACACAATGAGATCAAATAAGTCACTCAACTCACTCACCTCTCTGGTAAGGAACAAGAACTAATTAAGATTCCAGATACAGACTATTGATTCTATGACATGGAATATTTCTTGCTGTAGAGTCTCTTTCAACCATATACTTACTCTTTGGATAGCCACCTGATTCTCTTCCTGCCCCCACCCCCACCTCTCAGCACACATTACCTGTCCTTTTTGGTATATGCCATTTTGTTAAAAATCTTCAAATATAATATTTAAAAGAAAAGGGCAAATAGGTATTGATGAATTAAAAGATGTGTAAGCAAGAAAAGCCAGTCTTTTTCTGAATGAGACTTCATTCTCATAAACTCCCCATTAGGGTCCCACTGGTGAAGATGGGGTTTAGAAAACTGTTATTATAACAGTAGCACAATATTAACTGTCTGGTGAAGCCACCAATTTAGTTTATTGTCTAACTAAGAATAAATAAGAAATACTGGAGTACTCTTGTATTGGGAGCTGAGCAGATCTGTAATTTTCACATCATCCTTCCCTTGAGAGAACTCAAACTACTTAGTAAGGACTCAGTGGCCCCTCTCAATGCAGAAATATTTTTCAGTTATACATGAGACTTTTAGGAAATTATTAATGCAAAAAAAAAAACATTGTTTGTTTGCTATTTCAAGTTCTAAGGCTGCCCACTCACCAGTATCCCAGGTGATTTACAGAAGGTTAGAACAAATAGTGACAATCAGTTGTAAGTGTAGTGAAAAATAGCCATGCCAAGAGAAACAAAAAACTATAACAGTTAAACAATATCAATTCAAATGGTGTATTCACACAATATTATGGCCCAATGCCTGTGGGAACAGCCAGGTCTTCAAGGCCATCTTAAAGGACAGCAGTGTTAGGGCACAGTTCACCTGTTTTAAAGCCACTGCAAAATGTATTTTATCTATAACATGTAATCATCATTCTCCAGCTTACAAGCAGATAGCAAGCTTGCTTGCTTGCTTGCTTTTCTCCCAAAACTACCGGTTGGAGCCATGTAGGGTTGGTGAAAGGACTACCTAGAATTAAAAAGTACTTTTCAGAACATCATTAGCCCAGTAATTCATTTTCAGAAGTAAGTTCAAACTATTATTTTGTTCATAGTCTGTCACACAAAGCTAAAAAATAGCTTTGTTCTAGAGAATGTCCTTTTTCATTTATATATTCTCTCTATTATAAGCAACTTTTATTGATATCTTTCATTTCTGTATTGAATTAGTGCACAGATGAACTGTTTTGGCTTTTTGGGGACTCTTTAATTAAAAGATCATTCATGTAGAACTTACTTTTATTGGCAAGTCTCTCTCTTCTTTGCAACTTCAAGGACATAGAAATGTAGATAATACTGAGGTCATGGCAGAGGACAGTTCATTTCTTCTAGTCTGATCTTGGGGTAACTTACTTAGGTTTGCAGAAAAGAACTTTAATTTCTGCTACACCAGTGGTTCACCTTGCAACCCATGTTGCCAAAACAAAGTTGTAGAGCAAGGCAGCCCAGTCAGCAGAATGAACAGAAGGTTCCCTAAATTCAGCAGAGTTTAGCATAATTTGAAAGATGTGAAATAGCACACGTGGTCATTGAAAAGCACTCATATACCTATAGGTGGTATATAAGATAAGATCACAAAGGACCATTACATTCAGAATCAAGTTCCTCTGCTCCTCTGTCTATTCCAAATTTAAGGATTTCTGGGATTTGGTTAAGTAATTGAATTTCTGTTGATACAGTATATCTTCATACAAGCTGCGACTGGATGTTAATCCCTCTGTGGGTATTTTCCAGTGGCACAAATGTAAAGGTTTTCTGGCAATCATATCAGGATTTTCTCATGGGAAGAAGGTCATCCCGTTCCCTATACAACAACAGGTGTCGAGATTATTCTATGAAGCTAATGTAAACAAAGAATCTTGTGACCCTGTTATGATTTTTACTGCCACCTACTGTAATGTGTATGCTAGTTATTCAGTGGGGGTGGACATGCTGGTAATATAACGGGAGGGCTAAATGCCCAGTCAGTTCAGTGTGTTTGTCTTGTAAAAAGTTAATCATGTAGTTTATGGGTTGTGTAGTCTTAACTAGTAACCAAGTAGTGTACCTCTTCTCTGAGAGTGTTTTTTTTTTTTAGCTAGAGACTTTGTTGTGGTTAAGTCTTGGAAGCTAAGGTGAGAAGAAGTCTTTGTTATATCCTATATTTTATATGCAACTTGTATTTTATGAAGTTTTGCATTTTTATCAATAAAGACCAGTCAGTTTATATTTTTCTGACTGGATTTTCTTTGGAAAGCTAACTATGGATATTGCATTTTGCAAGCTCTCATGCTGATGTGTAAGTTACCTGAGAGCAGGATTTTTGGGACCTTTTTGCTGCACTCTGCGTAAGAAATCAACCCTTACTTTATTATCCTGGACAAGACAATAAGGAAGTGGAAGTTAACCAAATAAATCAGCAATCACATTAGAAGGAGAAGGAACTGAACAAGTGGAGGAGGTAGGATTGAAAAGGATGGGAGATAAGCGTTAACAAGTCTCAGGAATGGAAGGTTCAAATAATAAGGTAAAGCTTGAAAAATAGAAACTACAGCTGACCCAATTTGTCCCCCGAGAAGTTAGAGAAGGTTTATAATTGGAGAGGAAATGTACAGGAGTTTTACTGACAACTATAATAGACTGTAGACTGAACTGAATAGAAAGCCATCTAGTTGCAGATATTTGTAATTTTAACAGCTGCATCAGGACACAGAATGAGCTGCAATACCATAGTAACAGATTTCAAGTATAGGAAATACACATGACATAGAATGCTAGTTATGTTTACCATTCTAGAACCAAGTGCTATGGTTTGGATCCAAATGTAAGTTAACTTAAAGAAAGATTTCCTATCCCATTCCTTTGCTGCAGTCTCTGGAAAAAAACCAAACAATCTGAGACAGGATGTATAAAGGAGTATTTGCATAAGGGGATATCAGGGAATAAGAGAATGGGAAATATTTTTTTGGTAGAAAGACAGAAGGAAAGAAAATTTCCTTTTTTGCCTAGTTGGATGCTACTTAAGCAATGTACAGCAAGTTTATCCATGACATGCTGAGTTATAGATACCTAACAAATAAAATATGGGTATATAATACTGATTTTGATATTTAATACATGTTTATGGCTATCCTCTGCTCAAGTACATTAAATGGCACTGACAGGCCTTGATGTTGTATCTATATTTATCATGACATATCTAAGAGACAAGACAACAAAAAATATTCAGAACATCTCAAATCAGACTAATAAGTAAAAATTGGAAGAGGTGGACTGGGGGAGTCAGACAGACAGACAGACATAGGATCTGTATTTCAAATGGAACCCCTAGATATTGTCTCTGCTGTTGCCCTTGTCCTGTGGAACAGCATTCCCTTGGAGATCCGGATGGCCCAACCCTGTTGGCATTACATAAAGTGTTAAAGACCTGGATGTTTACACAGGCATTTGGGCCAGGAAGTTAAGTGAGTCCCATTGTCTGACTGATTTGTTTAGTGATTGAAGGGAAATAGTTTTTCAACCCCAGGCATGTGTTAGAGCGTGGTTTCTATGTTGATTTTATGAACTGTTATCGGTTTTTTGGTTTTAATCTTTGTATGCTACCCAGAGTCACCTTTGTGAGATGTGTGGCTATACAAATTGTTTAAATTAATAAATACATAAATAAACTGAAAATAAACTTAACATTCTAAGTTTGGATTGTATGCTAGAAAATAAATATGTGAAGTACAAATATAGCCACATATATTGCATTAGTGACAAGCAATGAATCAATAGGTTGAGTTCTGTTTTCTGAAGAGCGAACAAAATAGCACATCACATAATTGCCTTCTTTTTCTCTATATCCTTTCTTTGCACTGGTAGAAAAAAAAAACCTGAAATGATTTCAACTGATCCAAAATATTTTGGTATCTAAGACAAAGGACAAGACAGTGATTCCCACCTCACATCTTCCATTCCCTACAGGGGATCTAAGTACACTGGAAAACTAACCTGATTTCTATTCTGGCTATGACACCAGTTCCAAAAGCAGCAGAGTGGCATAGAGAGCAATGGCTAGAGCACATAGCAAGCACCGCCTTGCCCACCAACATCTTGCTGGTGACTGAACTGATGATGGCAGATTTTAGGGATCAGTCTCTCTCCCTCCCTCTATCTCTGTTCCTCTCCATTCATTAGCCTTAGAAACTCTACAGAGGAGTCAAACTGGGTGAGTGAGTAATGCAAAATTTGCACATCTTCTCTTCAGTTGTTTATATTCTTGTTCATTATGAATACAAGAAAATAAATGGTTTCTCCCTTGTTCAACTTTTGACTAAATCCCTAACCTGTTATTAATTTGGGTGGTTTCTTGACTCACTAAACAGTTTTTGAAGAACACACTATATTTTTGTAGCTAATCAAGTATTCCTATTTCACTGCAAAAGGTGACTTTGATTTGGCATTGGTCTGCCTGTACACAGTCAGGATCAAACTGGTTCAACAAATTCTGACTTGCTTTTCATGAAAGTCAACTGTTTTCTCACTCTGGGCTGATCTTTGATGTGCAAATATGCAGACGAATATAAGCTCTCACATTAGTGGAGATACCTCAAGCTATGAATGAGTGAGTGGGATCATAGAAGGATTTATTTGAAAGTATTTTTTAACCTTGCTCTACAGCCAAGAAGCACTCCCAGAGCAGATGACAAAGATCTAAAGTTGTTGTCCTGGTCATCAGTAGGCTTTTGGGTCCAATTGAAAATTGGTTTTTTACTTTTAAAATCCTTTATAGAACAGCATAGGATAGGTCAGAGAATGTTTTTATCCATACTTTGAGTTTTTACCATCTCCTTTCATAGCTGAAGGGTAATTAATGTTCAGTAGTTAGTCCATATGGCGCTATTATCACCATCCATTTTCTTAATGTAAGCCTTCAAGAATTCTGTCTTAAAAAATGCACCCTGGAGATATATGTTCTCTATGACATAGTCAAGGACAGTTTGGGCATATCCAAAAGCTGGTAAAAAGGTAGAAAATAATATGATGTGCTAGGTGTAAGATTTCCTTATTTTAAGAGAATCAGCACCCAATCAGTATAGGCTATGGTGAAATTCACTTTATCTGAGGATAACCTGGTTCATTCTTCTGTAAACAATACGGATTTGTTAAGTCTCTTGTATTGTTAAATATTCAAATAGCAGCTGCAGATTTTAATCCTAGAACCCATGAAACATCAAGGGATTTATTTCTAGGTAACCATGCTTTGGTAAATATCAACCTTAAGGATAGTAAATATACATTTTATATACTATGCTCATTATGTACTAGGTAATAATTGTGCCAGCATATCTGTTCATACTGTATATATGTGCTGTTAACCACTCAACTATCCACCACATAAACCTATTATCATAGGAATTGTGGGTACCATTTTGCATGCTTTAATGTAATTATGATATCTTATACTTAATGAAATAAAAGTGCTGTTGTACTTTCACATGTGATTCTGCTCTGCCAACCCTTCCCCAGATGGCCTTTTGTAAAGCATCATTGTTTCTTTCAGCACTTGGCTCCCAAACTCACATTTCTGCAGTAATCAGAAATGTGTCTATACTAGGAATTCTCTTTGATTAGCCTTGATTAGCTGTTAGGTGTTTCACAGCTTCAACGAAGCCTGATTAAGAAATAGAATTCTTTCCTCCTGTTCTGCAGCATTTTCTTCCTTTTATCTGGACTGTAGACTGAAGCTGATATGCATTTCACTGATGAAGAATTGAACCATGGCCTAGGTCAGTGATGGCGAACCTATGACACACATGTCAAAGGTGACATGCCACGATGTTTTGGGTGACACACCAGCATTCACCAACACCCGACAACAACTATTGTCCCTGTATGAGTTACCAAAGAAACTGAGTTTATTTTACTCATATTTCATTTTATTTGACGTTTCTTTATATAATGCAAAGCACCACATATGATTGGACTGTATTTTTTAAAAATAAATGAATATGTAAAGAATTGTTTCTCTTTTGGTTGGGGTGTGTGGGGAGGGGTGACATGCCAGCAGAGTCAAGTTAGGCATTTTCCAAATTTTTGACACACCAGACCCAAAAGATTCGCCATCACTGGCCTAGATCAAAAGGCCAGAGGGCCAATATCTATGACTATGAGAGACTGTGCTACAGTGCAATTTGATTGGCTTCTTCTCCAGAACTGCCATCAGTCTGCTTCTATTGGTCTCTATGATGGACACTGTTTACCCTTCTGATCATAATATATATAAGCTGTGGGATTCTGTGAAAGATTTTCTGCTACATCCAGAGCCATATTTTTTTCCTAATACAGTAGTATCTTCTTAGGCTATACATTGTACCCAATATATCTCAACCCACTGGTGTTTGCAGACTTCTCCCTCACAATATTTTTCCAGTGCCTATTTTTTTTAATAATGGTGCACATGCAAGTGCAAAACAGAATGTTTATAAATTTTGCACATACACAAAAATCAGGATGATTTGCAAAGTGTGCAAACTGAATAGTGAACAATCTGACAGGAAGAAAAGGAAGGCATAGGACATCAAGCAATCTTTTGCTTCAGGATTCATTTTCTTTCAAATGAAAATAACAAACGTCTTCAGGGTTTATGGAAATGAACTCATCAGTGATGCAGATTGTTTTTAATTAATTGGGACACCAAGAAAGCCCAGAGGGGTGCAGTTAATCTTTGCAGTAATGATGTTCTTTGTATGGATGGCCAACTGCAAAAATTTAGAATTTCCATATCTTTAAATGTTGGGAAAAAGAAGGAATTTCAACAGGTTTCTCTTGGATCAGTTCTGCACACCTGCATAATTTTGAAACTAAATGCAGTTTGAAACTGTATTTGAACCTTGAAATAATTATCCTATCAACTTGATTCAGCTAAACCATAATTATCTGTGACCAGGTGTCAGACCTTTGAGGTAGACCAGACTAGGAAATCAAAGTTATGAATGCTAATACTACACTTATTATAAGGTTACTGTAACTGAATCTTGCAAGTCTGAATATGCTTTCCCACTCCCTCCCTTTATCTTTGTAAAAACTAAGGAGGGTCCTGTCTGAGATGCTTTTTCAAATTGCATTTCTGCCCAGACTCAGATTTCATTTATCTGAGCACTGTCTTGGTTGCGGCTCTCCTCCTGTTCCTCAGAGTTATTCCTTCTTCCCTTCATACCAATAAAGTCCTAATGTTGGTTATTTCCAATCCCATTTTACCAAGGCTCTTTATATAGCTATAATCATACTGTTCATTGGTACTCACACTAAGCTATGCTATTAATTAATAATTTAATTAATCTTTTATTGTTGTAGTTCAGCTGATTACTGATTCAACTTTTTATCATGAGCTCTAATTCTATTTGCACATCTCTGCTTTTTCAACAGATAGAATGATGAATGTTACCCCAATCCTGAAGCAGCAATGTGATCTGTTCTAAGTTCTGAGCCTAAAGTTATTTTGAATATTGTTACAAAGATAGAAAGGAGGAATGCATATGCACACATATGCACTTGAAATCAAATACATTTTTAAAAATAATTTAAATAGGCTTTCTTCAGCTTCAACTGATTGAATCAGTTGGATTATTGCAATGTGTTGTACATGGGGCTGACTTTGAAAACAGTCCAGAACTTTCAGCTGGTTCAAAATAGAGCAGCTAGACTGCTCACTGGGACTGGCCTATACAAACATCTTACAGTATGTCAGTACTTCACTATCAACACTGGCTGCCAGTCCATTTCTGGTCCCAGTTCAAAGTGCTGATTTTGATCCTTAAAGCTCACAGTGGCTTAGGACCAGGTTACCTGGAGAAGCACCTGGACTGAGATGGGTGGCTATATACATTGAATAAATAAATTAAATAAATAAAAAATACCTAGTCAGGCCTTAAGATCTTCTGATGAGGCCCTCCTTCAGATTCTCTAGCCAAAGGAGGTGAGGTAGGTCTCTACAAAGGAGAGAACCTTTTCTTTGGTGGCACCCCATTTATGGAATGCCCTCCCCAGATGCCCCTGTTAGCATAATTTTGGCACCAGGTAAAGACCTTTTTATTTTCCAAGATGTTTAATATTTGAGTCATATTTATATTTGTATTATTATAGATTTTGATGGCCACCTTGCTGCTGTCTAGTTTCTATGGTGTTTTTATTTTCTATTTTATTTAATTTTATTGTATATTTTTAATTTAATTTGTACATGTTTTAATTTGACTTTATTGTATATGTTTTAATTAGGGGTGTTTTATTGCAAACTACCTAGAGAGCTTTGGCCATTTGGGCAGTTTAATTTTTTAAAAACCTAATTAAAATAATAATAAATAGGAGTAAAGCATATCTATGTTTAAAATACTAGAAGAAATCCTCATTCCTCCATTTCAGAAAGGTTTGGCTGAATATAGAATCTTATTAAAATGTAAAGGGAGTGGGAGTAGCTTAACAGATTTCTTTTAAAAATCAAAATTAATGTTAAAGTGCTAATAACTGAAAAGCTTATTTTTCTTGGCATTCTAACCCTACAATTTCCTATTGCTTCATTAGTATTTTTTACGTAATTTATGAAGTAGAGATTAAGCTATGATCCTTGCCTATTTCAAATATCCCTCACAATAATTCCTCAAACATAAACCAAGATGGAAGCTTTGTTACCAAATCTAGAATAATATTCCTGAGGGGAGACTATTGAATCATATTAGAGTGTTCCATACTTCTTTCAAGTAAATTATGCCAATTATACAGTTAACACAGTCATTTTTCTGCTACTGCATTCTAGCTAATCTATATATCCACTGATCCTGGACTACCTTCACAAATAGATATGGATAATTGTGTCAGTTCCTCTGAAGATAAAGCACTCATTCTCTGTTACTTCCAGTACGGAAGCTGTTTTGGAACCAATAGCATAACTGCAAAAACGATCAGCCAAAGAAGTTTTGAATTACATATCATATTTTATACAGAACTCACTCCCTCTAACAAGTATCCAGTGCTGGAGGAAGTATCTGGGGCATCACCCCAAAATGGCTGCTTTAAGACCTATCTCTTCACAAAATCAAAGACACCCATTTGGCAGATATGAAAACTATTACTCCTGCTGCTTCTGTTGGACTACTTGTGCATACCCCACATATATACATGTGAAAAAACAGGTACACTATTTCAGCAAAGAACTTCTGTTTAGTAAGCACAGTAAGTGTTCTCGTGATATGTATGTATTTCACTTTATGCAGTTTATCTCATGTTATCTCACTCTTGACTGAAAAGCTGTATCTTGTATGTTAAGTATTGTGGACAAAGAAATTGTGTTGCTTCATGGCTTGAGTTTCCATCTGTGACAGCAAATGCATACATGGGTGTATGTAATTCTTCATACCTCTCAGTCCCAAGGAACATGAAGGAAGAGCATTTCAGTGGATCGAAGTAAAATGTGTGACTCTGTATAGTGCACCACAAATAAAGTTGTACAGAAAGCTACATTGAGTGTGAAGAGCACTGCTTTCCTGCAGAACTTTCTGCATCTCACTATTCTACGCAGCCCCTAGCTTGTATTCCCTTTTTAAAAGCTGAGCACTTCCATGGCTAGAATAATGAAATATAGGGGGGAAGGGCGGTCGTCATACACAACAGGGAATTCGAGAAAATGTGGGAGTGCATCAACGGTAAATAAGCAGCAGATGAAGAGATTTATAGCTGGTATCGGTCTCCTATCTCTTATACTTCAGTTATGATTTATTCTCCTATAAGAGTGTTGTCCAAACTTGGCCACTTTAAGATGAGTGGACTTCAACTCCCAGAATTCCCCAGCCAGCCAATGTAGCTTTTAAATATTCCACTGAGACAAATTACTGCAGCAACTCACACAACTTAAGTACTTTTGATATCAATCTTTAATTACCTCTTTCAGGTATTCCAGAAAGGTCATTTAATGATCACAGATCAATCTATATAAGCTTTAAATTTAAATAAGGGTGAACCAGCAATTTTTTTAAAAAATAGAGCATAAAAACAAACAAAGCAAGCAAAGTAAAAAAATTAAAAAGAGAACCACTCTTTTTTGTTAAAAAAAAAGTTAAAACAAAATAAAAAAACATGATGTAGGAATATGCATAAATTAATTTGTAATCTTATGAAGACATACAACATTCAAAGATCCATATTTGATGTTACTGTCCAAAAAGACATTTGCGTAAATGAAGACAATATGTTAGGGACTCTTTTTGAAACAACTTAAAAATGTAAACCAATGTAGTAGAAGAATTCTTCAGTAAAGGTACTTCAAAACACCTTGTGTTAATGTTTCAGCCAAGGCTATATCCCATGCTTATAATACCAAAAGAAAAATGTGTTTTAGTTTTCCAAGTCTTTGCTATAATATAAAACACAGTATGTTACAGACATCAAGAAAATGTAGTTAGCTTCTTACTTATAAACCCCAGTAATTACTGAAAATAATTGAGTAATTCTTTTCAATTTCATCAAAAGTTTTCAACAAAAAAGTAGCCAAATGTACATAGCTCCTAGAGCAGTGTTGTCCAAACTTGGCCACTTTAAGATGAGTGGACTTCAACTCCCAGAACTCCCCAGCCAGCATGGCTGGCTGGGGAATTCTGGGAATTGAAGTCCACTCATCTTAAAGTGGCCAAGTTTGGACAACACTGTCCTATAAAGTGCTCAGACACAGAAAGCTTCTTACAGCAGGGCAACTTTTGAACTGGTTTTCAACTCAGGCTTTTTACTGTCACAGTAAAGAGGGATGATAGAAGGTTTCAAGCTGGTGTGAATGACTAGTCATTATATATCAAGTCCCACACGTCTGCAAATTCCTTGGGTAAGGCATCTTAAAAATGATTATTAGATTATTTGCCAGGATTCACTATCCTTGATCTCCAAGTGTGATAGGGCCATAAGGATCTTTTCAAAGGATAAATCCAGATCTAGTTCTAATGATTCTAACAGGGAAGTTGTGAGAGATGTCATTTTTCCTAGCCACTGAAGGTAGAAAAACTCAAACAGATACGATGTAAAAGAAGGAAGGTGAGCATACAGAAGCAGAGCAGATAGGGTAGGCAGAGAATAATGAAGAAAAACTAAAAAGATGAAAGAGAGCAACTAGTGGTGAATATCAAAGATGATTCCCAACTCTTTGGGGTTAGTGGACACAGCTGGATTTTTGAAGATTATTTTAAGCATTCTTACAAAATGGCTGCCAGTGAGAACAGCAGTTTCCTGTTCACAAAAGGGTTCCTATTATGGATGCGGCAAGTCACATAGCACCTAGACTTTGGTTTTGGGGATGTTAAGTTATTATCATTCAGCAACCATTATGTAGGAGCGAGGGAAAAAAACCTCTTTCTGTGTAGGGTTTTTCTACCTTCCCTAGCTTATCTGAATGCTTACTAACACGATGGCCACCTCCCCTGTGTGTGTTTTCTTTTGCTGATAAGACAATCCAAGTACCTTAATGCCAATTCTGCAACTGCTGGGGAAAAATTGGAAGGAGGCTGGGTTGGTCACACTTTTTGGTTTTGGTTTTTCTTAGCCTTGGTGGACTCTTAACTTGTCCCCACCAGCTTGCAGAAGTATCTATACAATTTCATTTATAACAAAGGAAAATAAATGAAGTTTCGGGCATGAATCTACATTAAAGAGTACAAATGCATTTGCTACTGATGCAGTTAAAATCCACAAGCCTAATTATTTCCTTTTTCTTATCTTCATTTATTAATTCTAGTGAGAAGCTGAAGTACTGGTGTGTACTCCAGAAGTTATTTGATGTTTCAAATAAATCCCACTCCACTCATTAACACAGGTGGAGTCCCAGATGAATACAGAGTTGATTAGTATATAATTTATGGCATTCATCAACATATGATTTTTATTTTTTAACATAAAAGTGAGTGAATTAAGAATGCACATAAGCGATTTCACCTGGAAGGTTGTCTCTGTGTGTGTTGTTTTGTTTTTACCCAGCTACATCTCACATGCATAATTGCCCGATAATTTTTATTCTTCTGTCCATGGAGGGAAAGGATACCTCAAGTTTTTTTTTTTAATTTGCATCAGGCTAGCATTACAATACTGAATGTTTTTGCTAAATGCTTCAGAGGTTAATATTAACACAAGTGAGATTAATACAAATATATGAGCCATTACACTGTATAGTTTTTTCACTCTGAGTAACAAAATGTTCTTTATGGCATGGGCCCAGGTTACCTGAGGAAACTCTGGCCCCCATTACATCGACCCATCCCTCCCAGTCCAGCAGGAAGGATATATTCCAGACCCCATCACCTAGAGAATTTCAACTGGCGAGGTCCAGGAGGAGAGCCTTTTCTGCTACGGCTCTTGCCCTCTGGAACATCTTGTCCCCTGACATTGTCCCCTGCTCTGTTGGCCTTCTGAAAGGGCATTAAGACCTGGCAGTGCCAACCTGCATCAGGACCCAATGGGGATTCCCAGCATTGGGGGTGGTTTGTAGCTTAAGGATGCTCCCTCCACTTTTTTAGTTTGCACCGTAGTTTTAACTTTTTAGTTTTAATTTTAGTCTTTTGTAGTTTTTAACTGTATATTTTTTTTTCTAAGATTGTATGTTTTTTTTTACTTGTGATGCTGCCTAGAGTCACTTGTACAGTGAGATGGCTGGCACGTATATCTTTGAAAAATAAATAAATAAATAAATAAAAATTGGAATACTGATTGAATTGGGCAATGATACTGTTATGAAATCAGCACAATTTTAAATCTAAAACTGAATTGGCTGTCTCCGTATTTTTTAAAAAAATATGTGCTTTTTTCATGCTTCTGTCCTGAAAAAGCACAGCTAATACTGCAGCATGTATGACACACCTGCAGTCCTATTTACAATACCCCAGATAAAGCTTCAGTGCATTCAATGGGACTTACAGAGATTATGATGAAAAGCACTCACCCTTCTGTTTTTTTTTAAATTCAGCCATTAACAATATATTTTTATTGTCAATCCTTAAAAAGTGGCATTAAAAGAGAAAGGATCTGTAATGAGCTGTCATTTGACATTTAACATGCTTTCATGCAGAATGTTAAATATATACAAGTTCATACTGAAGTGAAGAGCCTGGCATATTTTGGGCTGCTACATAAACAACTTTTCTGGAGTTGTTGCTCTAAAGGTTCCCTGATTCATTTCACTGTCTCTCATGAAATAAATAAGAAAAGTCACAGAACAATTGGCATGAATTTACTGTATAACATTAGTCTTTAAAATTGCCCTCTTTAGTAGTGACAGAATATGCTCTGTCACTGGATAAATAGTCAAGTGAAAGATGACTATTATTATTCTAGAATGGGCAGAAGATGGATCAGGATATACTAATGTGTATGCATGTATGTATGTATGTATGTATGTATATGTGTGTATGTATGTATGTATGTTCAGGTTAACATTATCACCATGCCCTTTTTCAGCTGCTTAAATTAAGAAGTCTTGGGGTAACAAGAAGTGGATTTTTGTATGGAAAGACTGTGGAAAACAAATTCCTAATCTCTAATTGTGTAGGATCTATTTTGTTCTTTGTTCAAACTGTGAAATCCATCAGCTATAGCCTGGTTCAAAAGCTCTTTACCTAGAATTAAACTATTCTGAACCCAGAAATTTGTTCTGGGTAACATAACTGAGAACACCTAATCCCAATCTTTTTTCATTTCATTAATACATCTTACTGTTATATGGTAATATTAACTATTGTTAAACAGTTAAGAGTCAGAAGAACTCACCAGTCTATTGTGCATCATTTAGAGATCTGTTACTGGACCAAGATCCTTAATTCTGAAAAGAGATTCCAAGGCTAAATATCAGTATGTCTGTCTTGTACATAAATATTATTACTATCTATGTATCACTGCAATCATTAAAGCAGATATGTCCTATCTTCTGCTCTTCAAATGTTTTAAACTACGTTTATTCGTTCCAGACCAGTCCAAAAAGCACAACAGTTGAGCCAGCCTTTCTTATCTAGTGCCCTCTAGATGTACTGGGTCTGTAGTCCAGAATTCCCTGCTAACACAGTCTTCATTAAATTTTCAACTGTACACCTTTTACAAAACTGTAAAAAATAACCATACAAATATGGCAGCCTTCATATATTCTCTCTTCCTTAGCAAAGATCTCCCAGTCGACTGTTTGCAATGGAGTCAAAGCTTTTATGTATATAGACATTGCATCTGTTCCCAATTTGCTGTCTGGGGCTGCTGCCTTCTGTAATTAAAATCAAAGCAACAACAATAAGACCTCAGATACCAATTTCACCTTGGCTAGGCCTAAAACTTATCGCATCCATACAATGGTATGATATAATGGGCGAAGGAGCCCTTTTCAGATGTAGGCTGGCTGTCCAGAGAAGAAGGCAATGACAACAGGCAGGCACAAACAAGGTGAGATAATGAAGCAATCACATCGGTTGAAGGAACAACTTTTCTTGTGGGTGAAAAAAAAATAAATCATCATCTCAGAATAAAATTGCAAGACTGAGGAAGGAAAGTAAATGGTGATTGAATCTCGGATTTCTCTTGGCAGCTTTTATTGTGCTGGATGGAAAGATTTGGAAATTAAATATCCATGTTCGGATACTGGGTAGCAGAGAGAATTAGCATGTTGTGTAATAATACACCCACATTTCTGATTATGTTAAAATAATCCTTCACAAATCCTTATTCTGATCACGTAGAATTGAGTTGTAAATATACCTTCTTGGTTCTATCTGAATTCATCATTTTCTTCCTCTGTTTATCTGTTATTACCACTCAGGTTTGCAAATAATGCTAACAATGGCTGCAATAGCAATGTATATCTCAGAGAGAGACAAATGGATTCCTTCTGCAGGTCCTCACTGAGGAGTTTCTGGTGGGATGAGATACCAATAGAAGAGAATATGTGTAGCTTGGGGTTGAGCTGTGGAGTCCCTGGGGTTCTCTGAGCTTGGTTGTTTTCCTGCAGATGTTCATTACCCAGCTAGGTAACATCTTCAGTGCTAGAAGGGAGTGGGGTTTGCTCTCTGTTTATATACAGTAGTTTGGCCTGTCAGTGTTGGTGGGAATGATGTTTTCTCCCATGAGATAGTATCCCTAACTCTACCTAATATGCAAATATAGGTGTTACCAAACTTTTACTTTGAACAGGAAAGGGAGTGATAAGAAACATTGGGAGTTGTCCTACTGCTATCTATGGAATACTAGTTCCCCACCTCTGGCCCCATTTAAATTACAAGAATTTTCCTCAAGTAAAACAAGTGAGGGCTTTGCAGGGAGGCCAAACTATTGAGATTTCTCAGGGTGGTTTGAATATCTATATGTTAAAAAGGTAGAACCTGTTCTATATTGGAGGTGAGCATATTAGTTTTGTTCTGACTTCTGAAATGTGAGTTATGGGAGAGGGGGCTGTTTGTTTAACCCAGCAACACATCAAAAATTATCACCAAATTTACCCTCTATGGACTTTTTACTGAAAATGGATAAAAATGAGCTGGTGATTTCTGGATTTACCAATTAAAAAGGGCTGTATATGGGGAGAAGGGAACTACATTATGTAATTCTGAAGGGGGTTAATGGTATCAGGTATGTCTATAAGTGCTGTAAAGAAGATTGGAAGTCACTTTTTTAAATATCTTTTTTTCTTTTTCTTCACTTTCTATTGTTTTCAATGCATTTGGAGATAAATGACTAGATATTAAACAGAATGGGGGAGAAGACCAAGCCCTGGGGTATCCCATGCTGGATTGCCTGAAGGCTTGGCCTCTCCTCCCCCATAGCTATTGACTAGAATCTCCTGCTTAAGAAGGAGCAGAATCACAGTAATATAGTGCTCCCCATTCCAAACCGCACAGGTGATCCATGAAGGTACTTTGATAAACAGCATTGAAAGCCAATGAGAAATCCAGTAAGACAAGATTGGTCATGCTTCCTTCATCTGTGTCCCACGACAAGTCTTCAGTGAGGGCAATCATTAAAGTTTTTTAATCCCATGCCCAGAATCTTGAATCCTGAGTGTCAAGGATCCCTATAATCCACTTTTTTCCAAAGTCCTTTGCAATTTCCATTCCACCACTTTATCCACAACCTTCCCCCCAAAGGGAAAGTTGGATATAGGGTGGTAGTTGTGCAGTAGTGCGGGATCCAAGGCAGACCTGTTGGGGAAGAGGTGAACTGAAGCTTTTTTCAACCAGTCATCATGCACTAGTAAGCTCCTTGTCCCCTTCATGGCAACCTGCACCAGCCAGGTGGTCAAGCCCACAAGTGACAGATCTGGCATCACAAAGAATCCTGTGCATTTCCTCAAGTTCTTAGGTTATATCACATGAGACCACTCTGTCAACTCTGGACATCTGGTTCCTGCTTTAAGTAAATGTGAGTTATTTTATCCACAAAATGATGAGCCAGATGTTCTCAGGAAATATTTAATGGGTCTTCCAGACCATCCTTCCCTAACAGACAGATTACTCAAGATAGTGTTGCTGCTGGCATTCCATGAATGTAACAAGGTGGAGAAGTAGTTTATTGAACGTAGTCTCACTTATTTGAACTAAAGCAGCAGCAGCAGCAGCAAACTGCAATTCTAAAAAGGCATTTACTTTCTTTGTATCATATACACCAAGGCTATGTCAAGGCATTCAGTATGGTCTGTGCTGAGTCATATCTAATCCTAATTCAAATTAAGGTTTAGGATTTGTCAGATTATCCACACTAGGAATAGGAGAAAAAGAGTTTTCCCCAAATTAGATTTGTTAGTGTCTCAGTTTCTCCCTGCCCATCCTAGCTTCTTTTAGGGCCATACAATTCGTTATTTCTATTTCCTGAGCAAACATTTCTATGCATTGTCCCCATTCTGTAGTTGAAAGTGAGATCCACCATGGCAAGCAATTTATTGGGAGCCCTGCCAAGCCAATAAAACTTCACTGTTGAATTATAAAGAGAGAGGCCCCATCTAGGCTACAGAAAGTAAAAAGAAATGGAAAATAAAATTTGCATGCTCTCTACACATTGCATCCACCTTTATTTTCCTGATTAAATATGTGATATTTTACCATGCTATGGGATATATTGTATGTCCTAACCTTGCTGTGATGGCCCTTAGGGCAAGTGCCAAGTTGCCCCTCTTTTATTTCCACACTGAAATACAGAATCTGCTGCATAAGCTGAGGGCTGCTCAGAGTTACACAACCTCATCTTATTTACTCAGATGTGTATAAAGCAATTCACTGATTCATTTTGAACAACTATAAGTTTAATTGGATATTTAGCCCAGAAAAGTCAGTTGTAAAATAAAGACTTCATAGATTTCCATTCTGAGAAACTGCCATTTCTAATGAGAGCTGATGGATTGCAAGTGTTGAAGTAAGAAGTGTGAATTATTAACCAAGAAGTCCCCAGTTCAAATATCATTGTATCATGAATTTACCTAGTAGATTCAGACCATACTTAGGTAAACTAAATTGGAAGGCTAAGTCACATCTGTTCATAGTAAAAAAGTAATTTAAATTATTATGGCCATTCTTAAGAAATATTGCTATTAAGAGTGGCTGTGGTCATTTGAAGTTGTGTCAAGCTTTCTGACTACGCTACAGGACTCTATCAGTGCAGATTATGCATTGTAACCCAGTCTCATGGAAAGAAATCTGGGGCCAGAAGTGAAGTACATTTTCTCCCCTAAGTAAGTATGTCTAGAGTTGCAGCCCAATTCCTCTTCCCCAGGACTTAATCTTCCTAGACGATTTTCCCCCCCTCCTGAAAAAGAAGGTGGTCTTTGTCCTGCTAGGAGGAGAGAAATCACTTGCATCTTTTCATCTAGGCAATATGCATTTGCCAACCGAAGACTTCTTTGCTCTCTGCTAACCTGTGATCGCTAAGGTAAGTGGTAGCCTCCAACTTCTCTCCTGTATTTACGTATATCCTATTGGCATAGAAAGAGTTTATGCAGGGATTAGACAAAAGAGGAGGGAATGGCAAAGGGAGAGAAGAGAAAGAGGAGGCAACTGATCATATGTCGTTGTGTGATTTTTTAATCCTCGATTTAAGTACAGCGGCGAGTTTAAATCTGTCGACATCATCAAAGCTCCCTGGGCGGCTAGGTTAACGCGGGGGGTGGGGTAGAATGGATTCAGCACTCTGGCCAGCTCCGCCGCTGTTGAATGCCTGCCGGCGCGAGAAGACACAGAGGGAAAACCGCAAGTAGAGGGACGCTCCTTCGACAACGCCACTAAACGGATCGATGTAGAGGCGGTCTGGGAGGGCAGTTCAATCAAGGCAGCAGGAATGAGCCTTCTCCGTTCCAAGCAAACCGCGGGATAAAGAAGCTGTATGGGGAGAAGCATTTTTTTCTTTTCGACCATACCGGAGGTTCGTTCATTTCATGTCCTGCGCTCGATCCAAAAAAAGAAGAAGGGAGGAGAGTGGGCAGAGGGGATTCCCAGCTTTCAAGTAGTTATTGGAAGGCTTTCTGACTGAAAGCGAGATGGTGCTGATCTCAGGAACGGTGCTTCGTCATTTAGTCTTTACCCTTTTTAAAAGATTTTCAATTTGTAGAGTGTCTCAGGTTAGGTTGGCTCCCTCTAATATTTTAACATCTAGGGAGCTAAATGAACAGTAAGCCATTGAAAAAGGTACCCAGTTTAACAGCTCAGTTTATCTTATGTCTTTTCTTTTGAAGGTGTGCCCTCAGAAACTGGAGAAAGAGGGGATTACATTCTGTACCCAGATGATTGAAGCCAGCAACCAACTTTTGTCTCTTTATGTTTTCTCATTTAGCACCATGAAGGGAAATCTGGAAAATATCAATGCCAAGTGGGAAGGACCCCTCTAATTCCTTTCCAGGAATAGTTCCTTGTTGTAGAATTTGGCTGTATGCCTTTTGCATTTGGGAACTAAAGTGTGAGTCCCTTGGATCAACATACATCATTACGTAAAAGCAGAATGGCAAATTGCCCTCAGACAGAGTCTTTTCAGTTTAAATTAATGCTATCTATGCAGATGATTTGCACAGAAAAAAAGTACATCGATATTCTATATTTTTAAATCTCTCAGACTGGTGGAGGATCCATTTCCTTCTTTGCACTATGCTTATTTGCAACATCAGTGCAATTAAAGATTGGAGCGCTTTTCTCTCCCAGATTCTGCCCAGTGTCAACAAGACTCTCAAACTGGTGCAGCAAGTTGAAGCCACCACCAGCTCTGTGGTGAGTGTCCTGCAGGATCCTGAGCAAGACAGTTATTTGTCCAATAGCCAATCCATGAATTCCAGTAACTTTACCACTGGTCTGGACCACCTTTTTCAATATTCAGATTCAGACAATGATCAGCTGTATAAGGAATACAAACCCCCACCTCGGGATGCCATCCCTTTACCCAAGGCAGTGCTTTACCTTCTGATGGCAGCACTTGTGGTGGTGGCTGTGGCTTATGCCATTGTTGGGCATCTCATCAAGGATCTTGTCCATGATTTGATAGGTGAGTGTTAAAAGCACACTATTCTTTTGCACCATGTGCAGAGTTCATAACATCTATTATTTTTGCATGGAATACTAAAAGAGCTTCTGCACTTTTCATGTCTGTAATTTCAACATTGATGAAAAAGGCAATCTTATGTTATTAGATTACCTGGGAGCAAGCCTCATTGGGTTCAGTGGGAGTTTGGTCTAGTAAATATGCATGAGATTGCACTATAAGAATTTGTTGAATTTAGTTACTCTTGTTGATTATACAATAAGCATGAGGGAAGCTCAAATGCAGATCCCCAATGTTATGTGAGAAAACACCAGAAAGCAATCTGATTCAGAGCAAGATCATTGTGCTTCAAGTTTATTTAATTGGTTCTGTTTTGATTTGGACCTTTTATGTGCCCTTTTATGAGAAAGCACTACTTCATTTATCTTAATGGGTTGTTTTTTTTTGCTGCTATTGTTGCTTTATTAAACATTATGCCTCACTATCTAACTTAAATAAATGTATAAATTATAATTGTATAGTGTATAGATATGGTTTATGTCAATGTTGTGTCTATCCTGAAGAGCAGCTACCACAAAAGAGTTTTATGCACACCTTAAATAATAAGGGAGGCTAAATTGCTAGAAAAATAGTTGCACAAGCAAGATGGATTCTTATTTGTAGTGACAAAAATGGGATACCAGTTCTAATCAATGCAAAATTGAGTAAAGAGAATTCTGAAGTCTTCTTATGCAGCTGATTAAGTAAGATTATTATAATACTATTTATTATTTTAAGATCAGTGTAATTTTAGACAACAGGCTCTTTGGAACAAGAAATGTATCATTTTTAAAATGATTTCAAATATAGGATTCTGATCTTCATTTGGGCCACTTAGTCAACTCATTTATGAAAAGATACATGAGGGAAATCTACTTGCAGATGGGATTTTCCATCTCTCCTTCTTTTCCACCCCTTTTCCTGGGATGTCTGCAGGGCAGGAATTAAGAATCCATTTAACTGTTAAAATGATATCCGTTTACGCAATTATCCTGTTAAGTACAACAGTGCTGTTTCCTGATAGCTAACATGTCAAAAAGGAGTATTAACATAAAACAATATTGCCCAACATGATGGAGTTAAAAGAACCATAACAATCAGGATAATCCTAAACATATGTCCAAATAAAAAAATTCTATGCTTAATAGAGTTTACTCCATTAAGTAGGTATAGATTTAAAACCTTAAATAACATAGTTTGAATAACCTTGAGTAAGTTTTCCTGGCCTGCATCTCATTAAATTTCTTTCACTTTTGTCTAACAAAGAACTTGCCAGTTTCATCTAATGCTGAGGAGAAATCCAATTAACAACTGGAATGAATATATATATATATATATATATATATATATATATATATATATATGAATTGGCCACCCTGAGTTTGTCCCACCAATCCTGGGTATAGTTAGAACACTATATAATGCCTAGAGCAGCTACCCCATTTGATTACATCTCCTTCCTCTTCCACCACTCCTTAAGATTCAGTTCATCCAGACTTCCTGGAATCTACATCAACTTTTTCTTCTTCTCTTCCTCTTTGTGCCACCTTTCTTGTAGCTTCAAGCTTGCCCACAATTTTATGTACTTTTAATTTGTTCTAAAGTTTAAATTTTAACTAAGCTGGTAAGCTAAACAATCAGTGAATTGCATATCTGCCTCTCTGTGTGTATTCTCTACAAATTCTTAGATGTTAGGTAGACCAATAAAAATAAAGAAATGAGCAGTGTGGTTGTAGACTTTTTTACTCAGAAGTATGTTTCAGTTAGGTCAATAGGACTTTCCCTCAAGTAAGGGTGTGAATGAAGATTGCAGCTCAAGAGTCATATAGCACGTTATACCCAATCCATGCCATGTTCTATTATGATTAATAATCTCTCTGTGTGTGTTTAAACCAGTTCAGTAGAGATCCTAAGAATAAGGCAAACTAACCCTCTACGAGATCCCACAGCTTTGCTAACAGAGTCTGACCTTGAGCAAGCATCATGATTTAAATGTATTTTCCCTTTCAATTAAATGGGAATATCCTAAATGGTTTTTAGCACAAAGCTATAATAGCAGTATTATTAACATAGCGCATAAATATAATTTTAGTGAAACACTTCAATATTATTAGCTGTAATCTAAATCAGATGTCTCCATTAATTTTAGTTAATCTTTAATAACCATTGTCTGTATTGTCCCCTGCCAGAGGCAATTATTCCTACATTTGCAGTATTTTTCTCTCAATTCCTGGAGATGACAGACTATCCTTCAAACCTGATTCATTTCACAGCTCTCACAGATAATATCTTTCATCTTGTCAGAAAGAATAGCCCTGATAAAGAACAAATTTTGGAACTGGTGATCTTTTATTTATGTTCAGAACAAAAACAATGTGTTTTCACCTCCTGCAAATGGGAAATGGAAATGAGTTTCAGGGCACCTCAAGATTGCTAGAGTGAAATGAGAACTCCAGCTGACATCTCCTTAGCAGGTCACACATGTATTCCTCTTTCATACATTCCAAATTACTGAATTCTCTTAGGAGAGAGGATGAGACTAAGTTTCTTAACTCTGCCAGGTCAGTCATCTTTTTTTTCTTCCAAGAGAAGCTCGATAATTTATTGATAAGTATAAAGCCATTCAACTCTATAATGACTCTAGTTTGCATAAAACTAGACAAAAAAGGAAATAAGAAGCAAAGTCACACTTCATACAGCTTTCCCCTGTCATCTTTTTAATGCTCTAATTATAAGGAGGAAAAGTTGGGGGTCCCATTGTGAAATCTTAAAGCACCAACTCTGGACTTCTCCCCATTTTAGCCAAGCCATGCCTATGTAAGCACAAAAAGCTACAACAGAAGAGAATATGTGTTGCTCGGTGTTGAATTGTGAAGTTCTTCATGCTCTCTGAGCTTGGATGATGTTACCTAGTTGGATAATGAAACATCTGCAAGAAAACAATCAAGCTCAGAGAGCACCAAGGACTCTGCAAGAAGCTGCCCTTTCTGGGTCAGACCATTGGTCAATCTAACCCAAGGCTGCAAAGGGCCACCAGTTGCCCAAAGAATCCATGCTCCTTAAAGTGTTCTCCCCAGCATTTCATTGGGAGTGGTGAGTTCTGAATTTCAGTCTGACAGAATGGAAAAATTATTCAATAAATAGGGAGTAGGATTGTATAGCAGTTCAGATCCCAAGGCAAAAAAGGGCTTCAGGACCCACAGAGAAATGTAGATAGGACCTGTATACAACTCTTTAAGCCAAACATGTTTCTTCCCAGGATCACAGAGCAACTGTGGAGAGCAACCACATAATCCCAGGAAAAGATGTAACTGATTTAAGGAGTGGCCAGCAGATGCTACATGAGCATCTCTCACACTGCTCCCCAAAATACCTTTCAGCCTTTGAATCTGAAGTGTTGCACAGCCCTTTTAAATGTACCATTTCTAGAAAAGGGTGAAGTTTGGGGAAGATTAATTATTAAGCTTTGCATAGTGGGAAGAACAAGGATTACATTTTAAAAATGAATGCAAGATAGAAACAACAATATTATACCCAATTACTGCTAATGAAGCCTCCTGTAAAAAAGGCATAAGAAACTTTTGCTCAGTTCAGTTCCAACACAAATTAGAAAACATGCATGTGATCAGAGTCACCTGCAAATTCTGAACCTCAGTATTATAATTTTTTTTTTTTTTTGCATCAATTCCATCTATGATTTATTGCTAAGATTTCTATGCTGCTCAGAGCCAGTCAGGAATAGAGTGACATAAAAATCTTAGAAACAAACAAACAATGATTCCCCTAGGCCTTCTACTTTGGTAGGACTATGGATTGAGCCCTTGTATTGCCCTGGGCTCTAGTATCAGGCAATTCTCTACTATCAAGATAGTCCTGCAAATGTTTGCTTTTATGTGAATCTCACTGTTCAGTAGAGGTCAATATCTAGTTAAATACAACCTTTTAGAGCTCTGGTTACATAATGGGGTGATCATGACCCTCTTCACACAGCAAGACTCCTGTCTTGGTGATCTATCCTTGTCAGGACTCTTAGGAGTAAGCTGCTGTTGCACTTTGAAATGACATCTTTTGAGCAAACTCTCTCTTTCTAGGTTGCATTGCTGTATTCTAGTGATGAATGATAGGAATGATGGCAGCCAGACCAAAAACTCCAAAATAAATTTTACAACATTTTTGAAGCAAGCACAATTGGTGCGAAGCAAAACTGGCAGGTACAGAGATCAGCCTAGCACAGTCTTTCTGAGCCTGTTGCCAAGATGTGTCTGACTATACAGGTGAAACTCGAAAAATTAGAATATCGTGCAAATGTTCATTTATGTCAGTATGGCAACTCAAAAGGTGAAACCAATATATGAGATAGACGCATTACATGCAAAGCGAGATATGTCAAGCCTTACTTTGGTATAATTGTGATGATTATGGCGTACAGCTTATGAAAACCCCAAATTCACAATTTCAGAAAATTAGAATATTACATGACATCAATAACACAAGGATTGGAAATAGAACAATATTGGACCTCTGCAAAGTAGAAGCATGCATATGTACTCAGTACTTGGTTTGGGCCCCTTTTGCAGCAATGACTGCTGCAATGCGGCGTGGCATGGATGCTATCAGCCTGTGGCACTGCTGAGATGTTATGGAAGACCAGGATGCTTCAATAGCGGCCTTCAGCTCCGCTGCATTGTTCGGTCTCGTGTCCCTCATCTTTCTCTTGGCAATGCCCCATAGATTCTCTATGGGGTTCAGGTCAGGCGAGTTTGCTGGCCAATCAAGCACAGTAATCCCATGGTCATTGAACCAGGTTTTGATACTTTTGGCAGTGTGGGCAGGTGCCAAGTCCTGCTGGAAAATGAAGTCAGCATCCCCATAAAGCTCATCTGCGGAAGGAAGCATGAAGTGCTCCAAAATCTCCTGGTAGACGGCTGTGTTGACCCTGGACTTAATGAAGCACAGTGGACCAACACTGGCAGATGACATGGCTCCCCAAATCAACACAGACTGTGGAAACTTCGCACTGGACTTCAAGCATCGTGCATTGTGTGCCTCTCCATTCTTCCTCCAGACTCTGGGTCCTTGGTTCCCAAATGAGATGCAAAAGTTGCTCTCATCAGAAAAGAGGACTGTGGACCACTGGGCAACAGACCAGTTCTTTTTTTCTGTAGCCCAGGTAAGACGCTTCTGATGTTGCTTGTTGTTCAGGAGCGGCTTGACAAGAGGAATACGACATTTGAAGCCCATGTCCAGGATCCGTCTGTGTGTGGTGGCTCTTGATGCACTAACTCCAGCCTCAGTCCACTCCTTGTGAAAGTCCTCAACACTTTTGAATGGCCTTTTCCTGACAATCCTCTCCAGGCTGCAGTCATCCCTGCTGCTTGTGCACCTTTTCCTACCACACTTTTCCCTTCCACATAACCTTCTATTGATGTGCTTTGATACAGCACTTTGGGAACATCCAACTTCTTTTGCAATTACCTTTTGGGGCTTTCCCTCCTTATGGAGGGTGTCAATGATGGTTTTCTGCACAACTGTCAGGTCAGCACTCTTTCCCATGCTTGTGATTCCTACTGAACCAGCCTGAGCGACCATTGAAAGGCTCAGGAACCCTTTGCAGGTGTTATGGATTCATTAGCTGATTAGAGTGGGACACTTTGAGCCTAGAATATTGAACCTTTTCACACTATTCTAATTGTCTGAGATTGTGAATTTGGGGTTTTCATAAGCTGTATGCCATAATCATCACAATTATACCAAAGTAAGGCTTGACATATCTCGCTTTGCATGTAATGCGTCTATCTCATATATTGGTTTCACCTTTTGAGTTGCCATACTGACATAAATGAACATTTGCACGATATTCTAATTTTTCGAGTTTCACCTGTAACTCTCCAGTTCCTTTGATTGATGGAGTCAACACCTCTGGCACCAGTTTTTGGGGTGGCTTCCAGAGCAATACCCTCAGGCTAAGCTGCATAATCCTTTGGTAACAATTCACATTCTATTATATGTTATAATTATTCTAACAATACTTTTTATTATTATAATTTTCTTCAGTACTTCCAAATCTTTGTCAGGTTTCATAGCTTGGGCTTTCATAGTTTCAAGTTCTCTACAATCTCTGATGCACCATTTTCCAAACTTGTAAAACAGCCATCCATCTGTTTAGACATTGACTGAAGTTTCACCATTAATTCAAAGTTTGTCACATTTTCTTGCTGAGATAGGGATCATCTGAGGTTAATATTGCTCTGTCTAACCCAGCAGCGTCAGATGAGGCAGCCGTATAGCCCCCTCCTCTCTGACTAGGAATTCATCTAGCTTACCTCCCTCTCTGTTATCTGAAGTAGAATTCTTCACTCTTGATGACTGAGGGAGAGCTATCTTCTTCATTTTATGAGGAATATTGTTGAAATGACCTAATATTTAAGTTGTTAAAGCAAACTTGAGAGTTTGGTCACAAATCATTCACCATTCAGCAATTTTGCCAACTGAGTCAAAATAAGGTGAAGGAAAGGAACTAGCTAGGCAGCCATTACAACCAGAAGTCACTGTTTCTTAATTTTTATGCATATTAAAGGAACTCAACTTATAGCCCAACAGTTTTTTGCAAGCACCAACATTTTAAGAGCAACCTTTTCTCCTTCCTTCCTTCCTTCCTTCCTTCCTTCCTTCCTTCCTTCCTTCCTTCCTTCCTTCCTTCCTTCTTGGTGAATGATAGTGGCTAACTTCAAAATAAAACCCAGATTACAGAAATTATACAACAGTAAGCATGCTTATCCTTCCCAATTTTATTGTTTTTCTCCCTTAGTTTAAATGATATTTTATTTTATAAAGCTGTATGATTGAATCAATGTTTTATTAGCTATACAGATTTAAATTTAATTATTAAAAGTAAATTATATATATTTCTTGCCCAACCATAACACCAATGAAATCGTTTATTTTATTCCGGGGGGGGGGGGGGGTTGCACAAAATCATTTTATCTTTTCATAGGGTTGTAATATCATAAAGTTTAAGAACCTGTGATTTCATGCGTTGTGCACACTTAACTACAGCATGCAATATCCAGTTCCAGCAGTTATGAAAGGGATCTATATTGCAGTCAAAGTAAAAAGCAAGCTTGTGACAACTTGAAACAGGTTATTGTGCCATTAGCTTTCTGTCATAATAAATGGGTTAGGTGTTACCGTTTTCTTTGCTATTTCACTCATTTGCCATTTCTTGGGATCTGATTCCAGGAACCCCTCCTAATAAAAAATGTTCCTTCTCCTTGGCCTTGTGGCCTGCTTGCTATATTGTTCTTCTGCCTTATCTCCAAATTCCACATTTCAGGCTATTCTTTCCATTAAAATAATCCTTTTAAATAAGAAAAATCTGAGAATGAATATAAGTCTTCTGAAAGCAGCTGATACCTCTTCACTTCAGGGAAGTGTGAGTGAATGACCTATTGCTGAAAAGCAATATGATTCACTATAATGCTTAAAGTCATTATAGTGAATCATATCTGGATTTCCTTGATCCATGAGTATCAGTGGCACTGAATTAGAGAAAGAGATTCAATATACATTCAGAAAGCACATTGGACACTTACCTTATTTAAATAAAATAAACAGTTGCTGGACCAAACTGAAACTGGAGACAACTGTCTCCAAGATGTTCCTCTTATAGGAACTTTCTCAGTTTGGGATCAAATGTATCCATCCTACAGTTAGACCTTTCTTCTGAAGTTCATGGGGTCTGCAAATAAAATCAGGACAGTCCAAGTTATTTTTACTTGAATACAACACTCTCTGTTCAAAAGAAAGAAAAGGTCCTTTTTATCAAATTCACCTTCAAATGTGAAGATTTTTGTTCTAATTCCAGTTTCACCTTTAAACTTAGCTAGCCATCTGAAAGTAGATATGTAGCCACCACACTTCAGCCGGTAGTCCGAGTTCACACTTTCTCTTATTGGGTCACTGCCTCCAGCCACTGAAGGAGCAAAGAAAATGAGCAAACCCAAATTACTGAGTCTGCACCTCAGTTCTGCTTCATATTATCCTTTTGTGCTTTGACGCACAGTCATTTATACATCTTTTAATATGGCTGTTCATCCTCTAAGCAAGCCAGAGAGGTCTGTCATGTTTATTTACAGTCGAGACTATTAAAGTACTTTCTATCAGAAGCTCTGACTGGGATGTATTTAAAATCTATGTTTCCTGCTGCAACTGTGCTACAAAGGAATTCAAAGTTCATACAGCATTTCCAGTCTGTTGCAAATCTATTTATGAGCCCTGGAACCATTTTTAAGTTTGTGGTGATATATCCATCCACTTGTAATATATGGTCACATTGCCATTTCTATTAAAATAACATGAAAACCAGAGTGGAAATCTTTTTAGCATAATAAATCAATCTGAAAGTGACCACTGTCCACCTGCACACACATACCACCACACACACACACACACACACACAAACCCAGCAATATCTATCACTGACATACTTGTATGAGTTTGTTTTTATTAATTTCTATCCTATTTTTTTTCAAGGAACTTAGCAAGCAAGCACATATGTAGTTTCATCTATCATTTTACCCTCATGAGAACTAATCTCTTGAGCTGACAGATGGTAACTGGCCTAAAGTCACTTAGTGAAGACCATGATCAAGTGGGACTCAAATCTGGGCCTCTCTAATTCCACCCCATTGGTTTAATCATATCATACTAGTTCATGAACAAGTCTAAAAATGTTGCAATATTACTTTAATGCCAATTTACGAGTCCAGTGTGGGACGTAATTGGTAGCATATTTTGCAAATGAATGCCAATTAGTTTCAACAATGAAAACCGATATTCAGAATTAAGCACTGAGAGGAACAGAAAAATGTGTCGCTATAAAAAATAATCTCGGATCCCTTTCAGGAAGTTTTAGAGATCTCCTTAGATCATCTACACTTTCCAAGTGTATGGTGATTCTAAGATTCTTTGTGTTGCTATTCTTACTCCTGGGGCCAGCGGTAGATCTGAAGAGGCTCTTGCTAAAGAAGATGATGTCGGTGAAAACATTGCAGAGACCATGATCTAAATTTCACCCAATGCCAGGACCGTGGCTACATCAGAGACACTGTGGCAAATTTAGATGGCAGTGCCTTGCTGCTCATCTGGTTGAAAAGGAGTCCAGTGGTGAATTCTAGTGAGGCAGTGACACACAAGACCTGCCCTGGGATACCAAGGTCAATTCCTGTTCATGCCTGCTCTTTCTGATTAAAAGCCAGAGCAGTGTGGAAATTTAAAGTATGAAACTAGGACTGGGGCAATCCAGCTTCAAGTTCATTCTCAGCCACAGAAAGTCACTTTGAGAGCCAATAAGTCTCTCACAGACCAACCTACCTCACAAAGGTGTTGTGGGTTAAAACTGGAGGAGACAGAAGTATAGGTTACCTTGGTTCCCGGAATAAAGAGAAGTTACCATTCTAATGAACATTTTAAAAAAATCCCTGATTCTATGCAGCTGTTAAAAATGCAGGCAGGCTCCTCTCTTTCCACAACGGACCTCCACCAATGGATGTCCTAAATCAGCATTGCTTGAGCTTTTCATTGAATCTTTCATACTGATGTTAAACAGAAGAGAAATTCTTCAGTATAAATATTTTAAGCTAATGCCTTTCCTCATCTCCTCCAAACTTCCAGCAAGACCATTTTCTTAGTTTGGCTATGACAGCCCCTGTAAAAGAAATGGATTATCTTTTTGCCTGTCACTTTGGTACAGTCATTTGTTAAACAGTTATGAGTCTCCTTGCATTACTCCTCTGCAGGACATTTCCCATAAGAACTGTCACAGTTAATTTAAAAGATTTCCTAGTCAAGAGGATAAAGGGCAGCTGCCTTCAGTTTCAAGTCAATAAAAGGAAGGCAGATACTGCAACCTGTTACTCAATTATAGAATTTAAGGAATAATTACAGCCAGATTTGACTTTCACCCATGCATCAACATAGTCTGAATCTCAGAAGTTTGCAAATGTATATCCAGGAAGCTATAAGAATGAATGCCCAAAGAAATGTGAAGATATTTTCCTTGTTTACAAATGTTTCCTTGTTTAAAAATGTTTATGTGCATTTGAGCACATGCAGATTGCCACCCCTTATGCCACTGAGTAAGCATAAGCGCCTGTGCATTTGGGATTAGGGAGAAAGTTCCCCTTCCAAATGGGTTTCAGCCCCAAGACTCCAGCGATGAACTGGAATATTCCACACTGAGAAATAGAGGTAATGGGGAACTTCAAGGTAGCTTTGGCAGGGGCACAGAAGTCTTATCATGGACATTTCACCACTTGCACTTAACTACTATAAAGGCTTGCTCTGGTGACATCTTTTTCTTCCAGATTCCAATGACTTTGCCTTCATCTCACCCCCAGCCCATGAGTGAGATAGGCTTAAGTCATCGTTAGCTGTATCAGCATTAATGTTTTCCTCCTCAAGCCAGCAGGATCCAACAATAGCCAGAAGATGTGCAAAATCTCTTGTAGTTTGCTGCCCATTAAGTCACATTGTTCTGCTCTCTGGTCTGCCTTGTTTAGCACCATTCTGCTGTCCATCAAAATAGTGCACTGGAACATTGCACATTACCAGAACTTTATCTTTCTGGGTTAGGGCAAGGCAGAAATAGCAAACCAGGACAATAGTATAACAGTGAGATAATGTTATGGTGTAGGGAGAAATAATATAAAATTGAACTGATGCGACCGCCCTCTTCCATCATCTCCAGAAAAGAATATGGTAGCATGCTGCCTGTATAAAAAAATTAAAAGAAGAGGAATCCTAAGCAAAAGTGACTCAACTTCCTTAAATGTTTTGTTTTGTTTTTTTGTTTAATTTATTCAGCTTGGGTTATGACAGAATGGGGTGGATGAGTGTTATGGTCATAGGCCAGAGATCTACAGAGTCTAGAGATGATGGGCAGATTTTTCAGTCAGGCCCACCCCATTCCTGTTGCAATGCTCTGATTGATGGATGCTTTTCCCACCAGCTAGTAATGGTGTTGAAGGAGAGCAGCGAAGCCAGAGGACTCAACCGATCATTTTGCTTATCACATGTTGTATGCAAATAATCAGAACATCACAATATGGCAGTGACATGGAACAGATGCAATAGAAGCAGGATAGGGACTGGCAATGGGACAACAAATTTCATACCAGTATTGAGGGGTGAATAATACTTTAACTCAACAACAGGCAAAAGACCTGTTTGCTGATGGTAATAAATCACTAAGACTATTTTTAATGGAACTAAAAGGAGTAATCAACACGAGTTAAATTTTCTTTAAATGCACAATTTGAACTAAATTCCTGCTCCACTCATTTTCATGTAATGAAATATGTAGTTTTTGCTTCTTCACTTTTGTGGGCTTTTCATAAATATCTGATAGAAAACAAGAAGGATGTTGGATTTTGTTTGTTCTGATAGAGAGCTTCTTAGGTTCTTGCCAACAACAAGCAGGTGTCCTAACACAAACAAGCAACGAATTAATAGCCAGCTATAAACTATAAAGAGTACCTCATTGTATTATGCATTCAAGAACAATGAAGATTGCCTCAGATTGGCACTGGTGGATTCCAATATGTTTAACTCTATTTCAAAGCTCTGTCCAGCTCCACTTAATTCAATTTCCTATCTGCTCATCAGCTCTTACCAAGCTCTTACCTTGTTTTGATTGTGCCTCTCTGTAATTGTGGTGGTAGGAATAACAATAAATCTTTCCTTCTAGACTTACTTGATTTATTTAAATCATAAACTCTTTAAAAGACAGATTCTCCAGTGATACAAAGTGGTATTAGTTCAAGCCATTTCCTTGCATTCATGCAATGTTCATTTATTTGGGCTTTGCATTCAGATATTACAATGCTGTTGGGGCCATGCAGTGTTGATCAGGAGTAAGAGGTCCTGCCTTCACCCCCTACTATGTAGAGTGACACAGGGTTCAGTGCTGTCTCCACTCCTGTTTAACATCTACCTGAAACCACTAGGAGAGATCATCCATCACCATGGGGTGAGGTATCCTATATATCTCTCTGCCCCTGGTGAATTAAACGATGCTGTTGTCCTGGTGCCTGAAGACTGTGGAGGTCTGGAGCAGGAACAACAGGCTTCAACTGAACCCTGGCAAGACCGAGTAGCTTTGGGTTTTAGGACCTTTCAAATCTGGGACTTTACCATCTTTGGTACTGGATAGGGTGGCACTGCCCCAATGCACAATCTGGGGGTCCTTCCAGACTTATGACTCCTACTCAAGGAGCAGGAGGCAGTCATGACCAGGAGGGCCTTTGTGCAACTTTGTGTTGTGCACCAGTTGCGGCTCTTCCTGGATTGTAATGGTCTACTCTGAGGGTACTTATGTCCTGCTCACCTCCCAAATGGACTACTGTAATACACTCTACATGGGCTGCCCTTGAAGAGCATCTGGAAGCTTCAGCTGGTGCAAAATGCAGCAGCACAGGCAGTATGTGTGCCCCTAGAAGGACATACATTACAACTCTGCTCTGTGAGCTGCATTTGTTACCAGTTGGCTTCCAGGTTCAATTTAAGGTGCTGTTTTTGACTCTTAAAGCCGTACATGGCATGGGGCCAGGTTATCTGAGGGACCACCTCTCCTTGATTACATCTACCCATCCCATCAGGTCTAGCAGGAGAGACAAGCTGTGGGTCCCATCTGCTAAGGAGTTCCATCTGAAGGGACCTAGGAGATGAGCCTTTTGTGCCATTGCACCTGCCCTCTGGAATATTCTCCCCCCAACCCCTGTGACCTTCCGGAAAGGCCGTGTTTTTTTCAACAGGCCTGGGGATCCCCTGGGAGCCTGCATGCTGGCTGCATCACATGTAATATCCTAATGAATTCAAGTATTTGTTTTAAGTTATAAAGTCCTGAATTCCTTAGGTCCTGAGGATCTGCCTGTTGAATTATGGATCCTTTCAATGATTAAAGTTAATAGGAGAGACACTCTTAAAGATGCTTGCTGTTTTGGATACCCGTCCATAGGGCATTACTTCCATTATTCCCAATCTATGAAATGCATTCTTTCAGAAGTTCTGATCAGCTCTTCTCTTCCTCTTCCTCTTCCTCTTCCTCTTCCTCTGCTTCTGCTGGACCTTTTGATTTGGACTAATAATAATTTTACTGTTTCACTGGAATTAATTTCTGTTTTATTTGGACTGTTAGTTCCAAAATAAAATGTAAACTGCATGAGTAAAATGCTGGGTGTAGATTGAAAAGACAGAAGGGGACAGAAAGAGAATATAGGGGGAAACTATTCAGTCCAATTACAAAGCTTGAAATTCAACTTGTCCAAACTTCAAAAGTTGCAAAAAGGAAATAGTACATATAACTACCATCAATTTCTTCACACTTCCCACAGTTCAGATTTCATATAGTGTACTTTAAAATGGAAACAAACCATTCAATACAATGAATTTTTAGTGCAATTGTATCAATCGATACATTTTGCACTGCATTATTCTGAACTCCATTCACCCCCTCCAAACTCATAAATACACAACCATATGTGTGTGTGTACATACATACATATAAATGCCACCTTATGCATGATTTAAGAGCCATAAAATACTTTAAAATGCACGGTGTAATATCATTCGAATAAATAAATAAAGTCAGGATTTACTTCAGTCACATTTTTCATGATTAAATAACCTGACAAAGTGAGAAGCAAATAGAAATAAAGCTCTTAGCAGCTTATGGAACAGCTTCCTCCCTCCTACTCTCCATTGTGAAAAATGTGTCACAAAAGCATTATATAGCCTTATACTGTATGTTGACATTCAAGAGTTGTTCGGTTTGCTGGAGATCTGCAGGTGTGAGGCTGCTGCTAGAGCCACAATGACTTCATGCACTGTAGAAATGCATCTGCCTCTCTTGCCCCAGTTCCATCCTTAATCTTTCTCCAGATTTTTGTAGCCACATTCCCTAATCAGTTTAACTGTATTGATCACACCCCAATTCTAAACTTGAGGCAGCCTTTAATTGGCTTGCTTGAAAGCCATCGCATTGCTCAAGTCCAGCAATCAATAGTGCTCTCTGGTCACACTCAATTCCCTTTCAAGCCTCCTGTCCTCCCTAGGCATGCATTTATGATTGACAGGAGCATCTGTGACACACATAGTCTCCCTAGCTTTCCACATCACAGCTTATTCTCCCCACTTCCTTTGTGTATTGGAATGATTCAATTTGCAGTAATACTTCAGAGATGACATTGCATGTCACCAAATACTGTACTAGCTGGTACAATAAGGAGTGGAGTAAAGTAACCTGCCTAAAAAATTGATAGAACTGGCATCGCTACCTGAATATACCATTGTATGCTGGCCTTATAACCATTCCATCTCATGATTTTCAAATACTCTCATAATTCACAGCTTCAAGCAATTTAGACTATCCTGTCCCCAACCTGATATTCTCCAGATGTGTTGGGACTTTAATTCCCAAAGAAATGTAATTTCACTGCACTGACCACTCTGTTGACTCACTTTACTGAGAAGGGAGGAAGTGGGATTCCGAGGCCCCCAAAACCTTCCTTCAGCTTACTTCTTAGCCTATCTTCCATCATTCAGATCCCACCCACCCTTTTGTTGTACAGGCTAATGCTTCCAATTTCAGGTTCAGAATTCTGCTTTTATAAACCACTACAGAATTTGAGAACAATCTCCTTCCCAATGCATTTGTTTCTAGGCAACTCCTCCCAACCAAAATAAATTCCATTTTTAACTAGGAGCTTTTGGTCAAAAGGATTTTTCAGCATTGACACCAGCTGAATACACTATAGAGGTCCGAATCAATCCCAAGAATTTGGAATACAATGCCAGATCAGATGGAACAATTTTTTTCTTATTTTTAGATTCATATCGCTTACATTCTTAGTTCACAGAACTTAGTTCACAGGTTTATTCAAATAAAAGAATATTTATTTCTTTACATCCCTCCTCCAACTATGAGAGTTTTCACACAGTGAAAAGTGAGATAAAAGCATATCTGACCATTGCAAAAACAAAAGGCAGGTGGAAACAAGATAGCCTCCTCAAAGAGGAAGCCTATTTTGTAGGGCAGGAAGAAAAAAGAATTGGAAGAGAGTTTGAAAACTGTTCTTTATATACAGCTTGTTCTTGAATTTCACCATTTGTTGAATGACCTGTCAAGCTTCATCCAAGAAGCAAGTCTGGAATCACTGAGCCAATCTCATAAGAAATTCAGGATGACCTGATAAGTATTTTTTACTGAAGCAAGTTAGAAAGCCATAATCAAAAATTTTCAGGAAATGATTGTAAGACAAGAGAGAGAAACTGTCCCATCCCAAGATGAAGGAGTTCCTAATGAATAAATAGAAGAAATGTAAATATTCCCCTTGCTGCTATTCCTTAGTCATGAAGAGAAAAAAGTAGAGAAGCTTGAGAACAGGGAGATCTCATCAGCATTAATCAAAGAACAAATCAAAATGCAAGGAGGGACCCAATAACCTCTTGTTGCCTACAAACAGGAGAGGGGGAAGAAATACTGACATGTCCTGTTTCAGCAGGGAAGAGTAAGGAGAAAAATAGAGGAGGAGGATATAAGGGCTAAAGGCATAATGGCTGAAACTAGTGAAGTAAGAACCAGTGAGTCCCCAGCTAGAGAGAACTGTAACATAAACATATATCAGCAGCTGCTTTCCAAGGCCATCAAGAGAATAACCAATTATTTATTAATCTGGAAAAATGGGAGGAAAAGACCTAGATCATAAATATATGGTCTCTGACTTCCTTGTACTGAAATGAGCAAAGAACTATTGTGTTAAAGGTTTAATTGTTTGCAGTAAAAATTCTAATCTAACCTAGTCAGGTCTGGGAATCTTCTACTAAGTGTAGCCAAAAACTGAATTAAGGGTTCAGTATCTGAATATCTATGATTTATTGATGAGCTCTAATATGAAGATTGATAATGACATAGCTGGAATGTATCACTGGAGATTAACTTGTATATCCAAAAACTGATTTCAATAAATTATGAAGCAGTATATACAACTGATGAGCAAAGAAGCATGGACACACAAAAAATGCCAACTACAGGGACCCCATAGTTGAATCTTCTCATTGATGCTCCTCTTCTATAGAACAGTTTGCCCACTGAAATCCAGATCTCCCCCTCCTTCTTGGTCTTATGAAGAGCTATGAGGGCATGGCTCATCAGGAAAGCATTTGGGAACAATAAGGATTGAATTACCCTCACCCCATGATGGTGCCAGTTGAACAACATACAAGGCATAGTAAGTAAGTAAAGAAATGAACCCTGCATAGGTTTAGTTTCTCTTCCCATTATAGCTCCACTATCTCATTCCTCATTTCCCCACCAAGAAGGTATTGCCCAGTATATTCAATACTCAGCAAATGTAAAAGGTGAGCATTGCCATTTTAAAATTTGACGTTTAAGTGAATACCAGTCAGCTGTTTGCCCTAAGCTAGATCTTGATTGTGGAGTTCCAGAATTTGGTGGACCACAGTCGGAAGCAAAACGTTTAACTAAATTGACCTTTGCTCAGTTTTAATGGAATTCTTTATGCTCTTAATTTCATTATTTCCTTTTAGTGATCCATTCATAACAAAACTGCAACATGGATACAACCCTATGATTCAGAGTCTCTGCTTTTTGGTTCAGTTGGCTGCAGTTTCCAATTATTCCACTGAAGCATTAATGGTTTTGTAACAAAGGAAAAGTGAGACCAAAACTACAAATAGCAGTAGTTATCCAAGATGAGCATAATGGAACAGAACATTCACTGCTTTCATTATCACTAGTTTTTCTTAGAGGATAAGCCTTCTCAAAATTCCATAATAAATACTGCGACCAGGGACTTGGAGCATAAACAAATCTTAACAGTATATTTGCCATCCTCCTTGCCTAAAAAAAAAAATCTAAATCGTATCTTCATATGTATTAAGTAGCAACATGCTAATTACAACTTCCTGCAGATAACTAGCTTACTAAATCCAGAAGGTCTCAAAATAATCTTCATCGAAACCAGCTTGTGGATTAGCCTAGAAAGATATAAGCCATCCTGTTATTTACTTTGGACTTAGAGGAAGCTTCAGTTATATAACTTCCCTCTGTGCCATTATGATACAGCACTTCCTCAAATCAGATCCCATTTCAGCTGCAGCTACAAGATTTGCACAGCTATAAAAGCTGATGTGGAAGCTTTGAATAATGTCCCTGTTGATAATTAAAGGGGAACAGTGCATGTGTAAAGGTCCTGACGGTAACCCAGAGGTAAGCAGCATCTGTATGTACATAAATTAGACCAAAAAAATTCTACTGAAGACTATCATAATAAAAACATTTTGTATTCAATTTTTAGGAACAATTGCCAATCATCATTCTGGGCAGACAATATCTGCTGGATTTAGTAGTTGCTGACCTCACCAGCTCCTACAGTTTCTAGCAGCATACTAGTGAAATTGCTAGGTAGGGTACAGTATATGATTTCAGATGAGAATTCAAAGTCTGAATCTCAGAAATTTGACCATTTTGAATTATGTAAGATTTTATTTGCTTGGTTGGGATCAGTAACTTTGATTATGATCATTTTGGGTGGCTTTGGCTACAGATAACATAATCATATCCTTAACTGAAAGTAAACCCAAATGTTGTCACTTTTAGCTCTTTTTAAGGCTGGTTTTAATCTTATACCATCTGAGACCTCACTTTCTCCACATGTATTGGCCTACAGCAATTATTCCATGTATATTTGTGTCTTCAGATTGCTTTACAATAGACTAAATTTCAGTCAAATTCAAGTTCAAGGATGGTTCAGAAATGTTCAGCTCTTCAGCAACACTCCAAATTTACCTCTTGAAAAGGTTTCAATTGCCTCACAACTAGACCAGCCTTTGACCCAGCCTTTGTTGCTGATGACAATTATTGCCTTAAAAATCAAAGATAGAAAACTTAATGTTATACTGATTCCCATCAGCTCCATCCATGGTTAGCATCAATGAGATTTATAGTTATAGTTCTCTGGCAGTCTCAATGCTGCTTAAGTATTTCTGGGTCAATTGTAACTGCTGTTTGGTTGTCAGGCTAATTCTGCTTCCATGGTTTTGGGTTCCAATAACTATGTTATCTCCTTGTTGAAATTCTTGCCTTTTGTTTGCATGGCAACATAGGCAGATTTTTTAAAAATATATATATTTTTGTACATGTTATGATTAGAAATATAAGAAGGGAAAACTCTACTTTAAAAACAATCAGCTCTGTGTTATCTTTCCCCAGGGTCATAAAAGTAGCTTAGGCTGCAAGATAGAGATTTGCTTGTATTCCACAAATATTCTGGTCACTCTTGACTTTGGACTATCCTTGCATCAGGTGTTAGCATTTCCATATTAAGAACTTTCCATTTATACCTGTAGAGTCCAAGATTCTTTTGACATTTCTTTTGGTTTGTCCTCCTACCTTCTCAGGTCATGAATTGTCTGCTGTCCCTGTATGTCCTACCTTCTCCCAGTAATGTTTAACGACTGACGTCAATGAGTATTAATAGTATTTGCAAGAACTGTCATAATTTCCCACCCTGCTTTCAGTTCCTACTAGAACAAAGGAACCAAAGATGAAAATCAAGGAAATATGCTGCAAACTGTAACAAAGAAAGAGAGAAACAAATAAACCAATAAGAAGATGTAAGATCAGAGCCAGTTAAATGTATATCACTGATCATGATAAAAGTTGATTAAAAAAAATAATGCAATGAAAAAGGCTAAGAATTCAGTAGATGGACCACAAATATATGTCCTATAGACAATCTATCTCAGTCGGTCTATCAGTCTGCATAACCAGGCACTGAGATATTGTGATTTCACTGGATTAAAGATAGTGGCATAACACATTAATACTGAGCTATTATTTGAAGCAACCAGCCTTTGGGGCAATCAACCATACTTACACAGTAAGTCACAGCTTATTTACTCAGGAGTAATTTCCACTAAATTTTATGAGATTTATCCCTGCAGTTCACAATATATAGGATTTTCCCCTATTATTGAGAAGATGTAGCTGGGGACGTAGAAGTTCATAGATAACCCTCATAGATTGACACCTTCCAATATTTCCAGCACATAGTTTATAATTATTTTTTATTTTATTTATTATTAAATGTATGTGCCGCCCATCTCTCCCAGAGATTAATTATCCTTAAATCTCAATGGTCTTCTCAGATACATATTAATAAAAACCAAAATGGGGCAGCCAAAGAATAAGTCCAGGTCATGTGTTAATAATTCTTCAAATTTATTGCATTTTCAAGATAAAGAAATAATCAGAAAGGCTTTCTTAAACATCAGTTGAAGTATCCAATGAACATGAAAAATATTATTTTGATGAATTACTCTTACCAACAAGCTAGCTAAGTGTGGGCTGGATGAATGATAATGGATACACAATTAGCTTAAAATCATACTCAAAGATCATTCATCAATGCTTTTCCTCATCAAACTGGAATGAAGTGCCACAATGTTCAGTCTTGAGTCCTGTATACTTCAATACTTTTAATAATTATTTGGATGAAAACAGAATATTTATCAAATTTACAGCTGACACAAAATTTTAGGAATAGCTAATACTCTAAAAGACAGAAATACATTCAAAACAACCTTGATAGGTTAGAAGAATGGGCTAAAAGTAACAGAATGAAATTTAGCAGAATCAAATTCAGAGTCCTTCACTTGGGAAATAAATCAGGTCTACAAAAGTATAGTCTCCAAAACATGGAAAGTAATGGTTTTACTTTATTCTGAGTTGATCAGGTCCCAGTTCAGGTACTGTGCCCAGTTCTAGATATCAAACTTTAAAAGGGATTCAGACAAACTCAGATAGGTACAAAGAAGGACAGGGAGAATGATCAGGAGACTAGAACCTAAATCCTATGAAAAGAGATGGAAGATATTGGGAATGTATAGCTTTCAGAATGGAAGATTGGGACACAATTTTATTACTCTTTAAATACAGAAAAAGATACCACCTAAAATAAGACTTCTTTTCTATCAGCCCCAAAGACAGTTCATGGAATATAGAAAGGCAGATTCCAACTGGACCCTAAGGGGAAGAATTCCCTAAAAATAACCAGTCATCTAGAGAGGTGGTGAGTTCTGCAAAACATTATCATGGATATTTTAATTTGAACTTAGTAGGGGCTCTTGATTCTTAAATAGCCAGTGCTAAAATTGTAAGATAACAGAATATCTTAATTATTGACCAAATGGCACCGTGATCTGTTTTTGATCAAGCTGGGAACCACAGGCAAACTCCTGCACTATGTGCCCTACCGGAGCCATTCCAGATTCAGGAATTTTAAAACCTGTGAAGCAACAACCAGATCAACTGAACTGCAGGCATGGCTGGAGCTATTTCCATTGGCATGACATCCAAGGGTTAATACCATTCTCCAGATCATACTCTTCTACTCTAGACTAATTAATCTCAGCAGATACTAGTCTTTCTTTTCACTGACATCAAATCTTTTCTCATTCTGTAAAATAATTATGACATTCACACTATTTAAGAACTGCCACTCCACAGGCAAGATAGAAATGCTTTCCCTGTGTGGACCAAGTGTAGGAAAGAATGCCTGATGAGTGGTAAAGAGTAACTAATCCATATTAACAAGCTGATCCTACGAGCAGCTGTCCTGACAGAGTGGTTCATAAGATCATCATGCAGCTCTGCATGGCCATTTGACCTCCATACTACTGCTGAGATGATAGCATCAGCTGTCGTTATTGCAGGAAAGGCTTCAGAACCGATGGCATCTTTGAGTGAGAATATCATCCTAAAGGCTTCTTGAGCTGCTTGGGATGCAAAAACTGTGGCAAAACCCTGTTGATTGCTTATCTAGGCATATTGCAACAAAGAATGCATGCATGCATGTTTAAAGGTAAATCTTCCATCTCTGCATATCCAAATAAACTGCCATTCCCTGTAACAGTGGTCCGTCAAGACTCTTTTTTGACTGGCAGGATCCCCAGAAACTCCTAAAGAGATCTTACCTAGCCTTTTTATTACAAGAGGTGCCAAGGATTAAATGTGGAATGTGCAACATGCAATTCATTCATTCTGCTGAGTGATGGTTTCTATTCCAGGGGATTGTTATTTTCAGGGGCTAGGGACCATTGTACAATCTCACCCATTGGCACAGGTGCCAAATAAATAAATAAGCATTTGAAAAATATTTCAGTTCCCAAACTTCATCTCTGAGATACTATTGATCTGAAGTGAAAACCCCAAAATATCACAAGCAATATCTTGAAAGGTCTTATGATAGCTCATACAAGTACACCCAAATCTTACTCTTCTGTGATAGCATACAAAAAATGAGGACAATCAAATAAGCTAGTTGAGACTTAAAAGTGCAATCCTATACATCCATGCAAGCAGCAGTCCTATTATGTTGCTGATATTTTGTTTCTTGTTTCTTCTTTATCTACATGGTTAATTCCTATGAACTGTTTTATGAAAGGAAACCTGCCAAATCAATTCTATACTAATACGCAGATTAGGGCAGGATTCATTGAGATTTCTACACTATTTCATTATTTATCTCTCCACCTCAAGCCATTTTGCCTCCTGTCTTTTTTCCCATAAGTGTTTGCATACCTGATATACCATATTATTACATATTACTAGAACTCCAAAGTACAAAATCAATATTCCTATGTTTTCTAACCATCTCATCATAATATTGATTTTCTTGTTTTTTGACAAAGGAAGATCCTGTTATTTATCATACAATTATGATGTCAGCTAAGTCATGTTACTGTGTAAAAGAATTGCTCCTAGATTGCAATGGTTTGGATACTAGCTGTTTGAAACTTGGTGATTTTGAGATTGGGAAATTCTGAAATTTCAATTAAAGAAACCCATTAAAAGGTGTGAAAAATAGCTGCATGCCCATTCACAATTGTTGGAGATTGCCTCACCTCTTTGCCCATAGGAACGGTTTTGACCACTTGGGCAAATGGTAAGAGATAGATAAGGATCTTCATATACTGTTCCTGTGTCTGTCTCTCACTTGGCCAACTGTTAGTTCAATGAGTGCATGTGCTGAAGAGAAAAAGGGGACTTTCTTTTGTGCTTCCTACTTCATCAGTTTTTCTGTCTTCAAAATACAGTTTAGATAGAAGTGAGACTTTTCTATCCTCATGTACTCCTAATAAATCTAATGTTTACTTTACTTCAAATATAACTGAGGTTAGATCAATGTTAGCATTAATTGATAGCTAAGCTAAGCCCATTGTCTCCACTGAAAGCAACTATATTATTTTTCTTGCATGGGACTTTCTGCCACTTAATTACTCAGCATTCTTCCAGCCTTCTGCTCATGTTCTGGCACGTACTCTCTAAGAGAGGCTCCTGCCGAATGCAAATCTTCAACAACGATAATTCAGTTACTCAGATGAAGAAGTGAGAGGATGGTGTGAGAAGCAGCAGCAACACGATAGGAAAAAACCTTCAGAGATTCGTGCTGCTGTTCCAAACATTTCTGTTTAAATGTATTATCTCCAGTCAGAAGAAAAAAATGAATAAAAGAGAAATAAATATGGCTAATAACTAAAGGAAGAATCTGTTGGTTGTACTAAAACAAAGTTATTAGGATATGATCTGAATGCTCAGTGAAAGTGTTGTAATAAACCATATACTCCTTGGTAAAAGGTCTATCCTGAAGTCAGCATAATCAAAGTAAATCTTTGCCAGAAAAAGCTTTACCTGATACATTTCTGCCTAATACCTGCTAATTATCACTTTAGCACCAAGGCAACACAAATCTTGGAGACTCTCTTTTACCAGCAAGCCAGCTGATTATTGCCAATCCTTAATAAACAATAGATATCACAGTGCAGTTGCTCTGGCTAGATTCAATGCACTCTCTTCAGCAGTTATTGATGGTAAATACCAAAGCATTCCCTGCCACAAATGACTTTGCTCCTGACTCCCACATCATAGAGGATGTTCAGCCTGTCCTGTTGCACTAATTTTTACCTGAACCTGCATGATGTACTAATTCAGCCCCTTATAAAGGAATTCCCAGGGGGAGATGACCACTGGTACATCTCCCATCTTCTAGCAGATTGCAAGACCACTGCTACCCATAACGTAGCCAAATTTTGCCTCGCTGCTATGAAAGCGAGGCAACAAATGTCCAACAAAACTGCATTCCTTTGATGCCTTTAAAATATTCTTCTCTCCCGTTCCTTTCCTTTTCTTTTCACCTTTCTAACTCTTTTAACTTCTTTTAATTGCCATTTTTTAATGTTGTATATAGAATTCTATATATACACCCACTCCTTGTTTAGCAGCTGACTTCTGTTCCAACAACCAGGTCGTTAAGTGAAATGATTTGCTAAGTGATCACATGACAGAGAGAGAGAGAGAAATACTGCGAAGTACATTTATCTGAATGCCATCTCATTCAGATAAAATTCTCTTGTATGGCTATGCCAGCATTATTCTCACTCTGGCTTGGTTGTTGTCAGGCACACGAGATTTGGTCAGAAAATGAATCTTTTATTACTGTTTATTACCGTCATATTTGCAAATGGTAGGAGGTCGTCATTAAATAGGAGTGGGTGTTTATGCATATATGTACACATGTTAGTCAAAGACTGCAATAAAGTTTACCTACCTACCTACCTGCTAAAAGCACACAGCTATGTTTCATCCTTCCCACTGTGTTAACTGCATAGAACATGATTTCTTAGAAATTATCTACCAACAGTGCATATTCTTTTCATAAAATAAATTCCATTGCAAGGTGATTTCATAGCTCAGTTTATTTCATTAACTGGGAATTTGCTTACCTTATTTATCTCTCCTTTCCATTTTCATAAGTGATCAGTTACTGTAAAGTGCTGACATGGTGCATAATTGTGCTTTAATGAGCACTAGTTGTAAAAAAGCAATACCTCCATTGCCACCCCCACCCCCCACCCCAAACAGAAATCTGGAGAGAGAGCCTAGCTCCAGGTCCTGATTAGCATTTCTGAAGTTGTTATATATTTTGAATACAGAAAATAGAAGAAAAGAAAAAACAAAGGTAATAGCTAATATGTATGTGCTTCTCTTATTAAATGTGTCAGGGGGGAGGTAGTCCTGATGTTTGTGGAATGTGCTAAATCCAAAGCATGTATGTATTCTGATATTTTTGGAAACAGAGTGAAAGTTAAACTATAATTACTGAACACATTGCTGGAGATTCCGCTGCTAGAATTTAAAAGGGAGACCAAGGGCCCTGCCTTATGGAGGTCAATTGTTCCCATCCCAGGGCATAACAAGTCTTGATTTTATTGAATTATTGTTTGCTGGCAAGCCATATTGCATTAGGAGAAGCAAGTCTATTTTTTTTTTTTAAGCACCATGTGATGTCTCTACACCTCTACCATATATTTTCTGCTGCTTTGCTTTAGCAAAATACATTTTGTTTTTGATGCATCAGGATTTGCCTGGAGGGTGCTGGAGGGTCCACCCTCTTCTATTATTTAATCTTAGCTTGTACAGGCATTAAATCAGAGTGGAGATGCTATGGCACTCCAGCTGTTGCAGTACTACAGCTTTACAGATGTCCACAGAATCCAGTGATTTCATCAAAATGATAAGATAAGCATCCTGGTGTCACAATCCAAGCTCCACCCCTTTTGTATGTGTATGCAGTGTCATGACATATGTCCAAAAAGGAGAAAGTGTGTATCACAAGAACATGATGCTCGTTTCATCATTTGGCTCCCTTTGCGGACTCCTCTATATAACTCCCAACCATCCCTCACCATTGTTCATGCTGGATGTTGGGAAATGTAGTTCAGCAACAGCTGGAGGGCTCCTGGTTCATAGCATTATACAGCTGGAAGGGGGCATGTAGATCACTGAGTCCAACACTCTCCTCATTGCAGGAGTTCAAAGTAAAGCATTCCCTTCATTTCCCTCTCTGGGCAAATGGTTCCACCGTCAAACCACCTTTATTGTAAGGAAGTGTTCCTCTCTGAGGGGGAAGTGTTCCAGTCTGAATCTACCTTCCAGTAATTTAAATCCATTCTTTTACATCCTGCACTCTGGAATGAGAGAGAACAGATGTTGACGTTCTGTGTAACCTCCTTAGATAATTTGAAAAGTGCTATCACATTGCCCCTTCCGTCACAATCATACACTTGTACTGTACCACGCTTATGAATAATTCTGAAAAGAATCAGCAATGCCACCACTCGTGACAGGAGGTAACCTCCCATGCTGCAGAGTGCTTAATCTTTATGATTTAATATTCTTTTAATTCCAATGATTGGTAACTCATTATCTGTGCAGGACATGGGGATAATGCATATGCAAATTGCTCAGAACAGACCTGAACATGTTTGCTCAGATGTTAGTTCCCTTGAATTCAGTAGATTTTGCTCCCAAGTCAGTATGTCTAAGATTACAGCCTAAGAGATTTTAGCTGGTGTTTTAACTATCTGGAAATGTTTAACTGATGATGGGAAGTACAATGGTATGCTTTGATCATCTTTAAAGCTTCATCTTTCATTGTTAATTGGAGAAAACATTTTTGAATCATGCATTCGCTTTCATTTGTTGTGTTCTGTTGAATCTGATCCCAAGCAGCAGAATGTAAATATTCTTGGATATCCTGTTTATCATGGCTGTTTCTTCTTTTCACATACAAAAAAAAAATGGTGAGAAAAAGACCTGACCGCTTTCCACACTTATACTAAAGAAAAGCCACTGTTCTGGACTTCCAGCATTTCTACACATAAGGGTTCTTGCTTTTCCCCATCTTCAGCCTAATCTTCCTCCCCCCGCCCCCCTTTTATTTTTTAACAGCCAAACCCACTGTTTTGCTAAGCTCATGTTCACCTTTAGTTCCCTGGAAGTGAGGGCAGATAACGTCCACTGACCTTACTGATTTCTTTCTGTGTGCCTTAGAAAGGCCCCTGCACTTTTTGAACTTGCCTTCCAGACAATGAAGAGCCTCATGGATCTGAGCCATTTCTTCTTCCTTTTGGTTGGAAATATATCTCCCAGATGACCAGGCATTATGAATTTATAAAATCTGAACAGTTTTGGTCTCCATTGTATTTTGTTCTCATGTAAATGTAAGCAGAAACAAATCTTAAAAAGGAGAGATGAATACACAATACCCACCCTTAAATAATCATATGCATTCTAGTAGATCAGATTATCTGATTTAGTAGACTGTCTGGCTATGTCTTTCAGTATTGTTTACTTTAACTATGAATGACTGAACAATTAGCTTCTCCCTGATTCATGTTAAGCCAGCGATTCCAGTGCAACCCAATTTTAAAGTCAGCCTTAAGAAAAGAAATCCTGCACACTTACAGTTAATAATGTGAGATAACACATTTGTTACCCTCTTCTTCCTTCTCCTACAGCACATTCAGTAGATGAGATTCCAAAGCAGTTCTGCTGCTCTGAGAACATTCTAGGACTTTGGACTGGCCAAGAGATAGCTGTTCTACAAAAACACTGAAAGACCTAAAATTTGGCTCAACAAAGACCTGCTCTGATTTGAGTGTAGACACTGAGTGGCAGGAGTAAGCTCACTTGCAGTGATAATGGGTTACACCACAACTGGATCTAGAATTTTTCCATATAGATCAAGGGTTCTACTGCTAAGCTATTTCCTTTCCCAATAAAGAAGTGAGTCTATTGATTCAAGAAACATGTACCAATTCATTACTACATGATTTCATATTTATTTAAAGGCCGTGTGGCAAACCAGATCAGGCCATTTGTTCACATTGTGTAAGGTTTAGCCCAGGAAACTCCAGGAGACTATAAAGATTCAATCCAGCAAGGTTTAATTGGCTTCACTCCATTCACAGAATCTTCTCAGACTGAGAGCAGTTCCCAGGGTCACACTACAAACATCCTTAGCATTCCTCAGGGAGGGGCCAGTCTCATTCTCTTATCTCTTGTCCGCTCCTCTGGGGATGAGAGTCCATGTTTCACACCCCTGCTCCACACTCCCACACATTGTGACAATTTTATCTAATCTGACAACCAGCACATTCAGGGGTCCCAGGAATTGTATTACATTTTTAGCTAAAGATGCCAACAGCTGAATCTGAGAACTTATATAATACATGCAAATCATATGTTCATCCAATTAACTCTAATCCGTATGACTTCTTGCAGATGAAAATTGGGACATTCTTGTAATTCAGACACAGTAGTGTAAACAAAGACCTCACTGTACAAGGAGGCCAGGGGCTGATACTATCTAAGCAGGCTGCTTGTGAATATATCTTGATTTTAGGGCTCTGTATGTAAATGCATGCTCATTTACTTCAAGCTGAGTCCACTTAGCACCTCCCTACATTGCATCTCTTCAACAGTTCTCTCCTCTGTCAGGAGGAAAACAGAATATGCAGAATAATTGATAGATTTATACTGTGGGTATCTCTAGATAAGGAAGGCCACTAAGTTTCCACAAGTTCAAAATCTGTCATCAGCAAATGAAAAGATTCAGAAGCTATATGAGCACAATGAACAATTTCATGAAACATGGTTTATGAAATAATTAAAGGAGGGAAAAGCTTATCCTCCACCTGTATGTACTTTGTGTCTGTGTATATGTGGTTTAGTTACAAACTGGGCCTGCCAATTTCTTTCCTTTCTTTTCTTTTTCTGCCTTAAAGAGAAGCACCAAAAACTGCAGTTTAGAAGAAGGTCTCATACTAATGGCCAGATTCCTTCATAATTTCTGTTAGCTGGAGCCACAGAATAGCTCTTGTGTCACAAGGTAAACTTGAAAATGGATTGATACTTGATGCCCACCAGATATTGTTGGGAGCTTCCTATGATGATACCCCAGCTCTACCAGCATGGCAGGAACTGCTCTTAAGAGTTCCAAAGGAATTAACCTTTATAAACTTGGCTATTTTTGATGTCCTCCCATGTTCCTCAATAATCCCTCTGCAATTCTAGTTACTTTTGACCTAATTGAAGTGGAACTTTTCACAGGGCAATAGCCAGCATTGGTTTAGTAGTCTTTGCTCTTTCAGCAGCAGATATGCCCAGGTAAACATCATGGGCCTGCATTCCAAAGACCTCCATCTTGAAAGGGACACATTTAAAACAAAAACAAAAAAATCCTTATATGTAGCAGAAGTCCTGTCCACCTCCTTCCCTAGATAACCTCTGGAGAAATGAGGATGCTTGATGCAACAGTAGCATGGCTCTACAGCATTTCTCATCTTGTTTGGAAATTAAAGAGTGACAGAAAAGGTGCCAGGGCTGAAAGAAAGAATGGAGACAGAAAGTACACCAGGTGAGAAGAGTGAGAATTAGAGTCCCAGGAGGGGGAAAGTGGGGAAGAAGAGAAACAGAAGGAAATTGTGTGTCCTTAATTGTGAGCTCCTAGAGGGCATTTTGCTCACAGCCCTCCACTGCCATTGTCTCCCCATTTCTATGAGCACACTCACAAACAGCCTTGTAACAGATAAACACTATCAGATGTGTTAATATGATTATTTTACCATCAATTCCTGCTGTTGTGTCAAAGTCAGTGGCAGAAGTGGAAGAGTGTCTATTCTATTGCAAACACCTGCCCTCTAGAATGATATCCTACCAGAGACTCATGTTCCTTCTGATGTTCAGGAAACTGCTAAACACCTAGTTGTTCTCCCAGGCTATGGGATAGGGTGGTTCTGGAGCCCCCTTTAGTTATGTTTGGTTTATGGCTAGGTGTATTCTTCTCCCGCTCAGGCAGGGCCTCTTTTTCAAAGCCAAGTGGCCTTGAAATTTGGATAAATAAATAAAACCTAGCCAATTTCAGCTGATTTTGAACAACAACAACAAAAGGCTAAGTATTATCTGGCCTGGTTAATACACAGATGGGAAACCATCAGAAAATACAGGCTAATGGCTAACCTGAAACATCAAAAAAACATTCAAGAAGAAGTCTCCCAGGCTTTGGGTTAGGATTCTTTGGAAGTGACCAAGACAGGTCTGAGCCCTGTAATCTGGGGGGAGTTTGAGCTGATTGATCCTGAGGAAGTGGACAGGGTTCTTGTCACTGTGAACTCAGCCACCTGTGTTCTGGACTCATGCCCCTCCTGCTTAGTTAAGATCTCCAGGGAGGTGGAATTTGTTGAGTCTGAATGGTGATTAATACCTCTTTGCAGGAGAGGATGGTACCACCTGCCTTGAAGGACATGTTGGTACAACTCCTTCTCAAGAGTCCAGCCTTGGACCCAACAGTTCTAGACAACTTTCATCTCTTTAAGGAAGGGTTGTTGAGAGGGTGGTTGGTGATCAGCTACAAAGGGCCCTGGATGAAGCGGATTATCTGGACCCTTTTCAGCTTGGGTTCAGGCTGGGGTACAGTACTGAAACGGTGTTGGTTGCGCTAGTAGATTACTTGGGATGGGGGTGGTACAGCCATCCTGGCCTCCTGGATCACTCAGCAGCTTTCAATACCATTGACTATGGTATCTTTCTGGACTGGCTTCGAGAGTCATGAGAGGGGGCACTGTTTTGCAGTGGTTCTCTTCCTTTCTCCATGGCCAGTTCCAATCAGTGTTGGTGTAGAAGGAAAGGTTGAGCCTTACTGTAGGCCCCTGAAATGTGGTGTGCTCCAGGGCTCAGGTCTTTCACCTCTCCTCTTTAACATGAAACCACTGGGCAAGGTCAGGTATACCCAGCTATACGTCTCCACCCCTAGCCAGGCAGGTGATGCTGTTGCAGTGCTGACCAAATGCCTGGAGGCTGTAAGGGTCCGGATGGGAAGAACCAGCTTCAACTCAACCCTAGCAAGATGGAGTGACTTTGGGTTTTTGTCCCCCTAGGCCAGGGTGATATATCCTCTTTGACTCTAGACAGGGTGACACTCCCCCAGACTGAGCTGGTATGCAGTTTGGGAGTCCTCCTAGCCTCATGGTGCCTGTTTGAGGATTGGGTGGCAGCCATGGCTAGGAAGGCCTTTCCACAGATTCATCTTATGCACCAACTGTGCTCTTTCCTGGACTGGGAGGCCCTTCTCCTTTTCACCTTCCAAAAAGCACTTGAGCCCTGGTGCTAGGAGAGGGTGAGATGGGTATGGGACGAATGCATTGTGGGCTGCCTTGGAAAGTTTAGCTGTGGCACCAGGTCTTTTGGTTTTCAGTGTTACTGCTTTTATTTCATTTTTTATAGATATTGTTTTAATCCATGGGTTGTTAGCCACTCTAAGTTTAAGAGGGAAAGCCATATAAATGTTTTAAATATATAAATAAAATAAAACAGTGGCTGAGTCCCTTTGGTTGTTTTTTGCTTTTGGGGTTTTTGGGTCCTATCTTCCAGTCAGTTATCTTCTTTTTTTATTATTATTAATATACTTTGTTTTCTTTTTAGCTGTAAGCCCCCTAGAATCATTATGGAATTGGGTGGCCTCAAAACTGAAATAATAAACAATTAGTTAATGGGAAAGCTACATGAGCATGCCCATAATCTCACTGGGCTGAAGGCCATCTTTTCTTTTACAGGTAGTCCTCATTTAGCAACCGTTCAGAGTTATGACAGTGATGAAAAAGTAACTTTATCACCAATCCCCACATTTACAACCTTTGCAGGTCTGTAAAGCAAAGGAAAGCTGAAGTAAGATCATAAGTACAGTTGCGGTTTCACTTAGCAACCACTTCACTTAACGATCAAGTTGCTGATCCCAATTGTGGTTGCTAAACAAGGACTACCTGTAAAATGACTGTGCTCACTGGGCCTATTTTTCCTACATCAGAGAGATATGGGAAAAATGAATATTGTACTTTGTGCATTTCTTTATTGTTTAGCCCCCCCAAAGAAGATACTCTTGCCAGCTAATAATAATACTGTTTGTCACAAAAACTAGTATGGCATATGTGTTAGTTCTGAAGGTAAAGCTAACCTTCAGACCTAACACAAAGTTCCATCATCTTTGCCATAAGAAACTCAACATGATTGTGGCTGAGCAGCTTTACCACAGCATTTGAAGATGAGCAGCATTTGAAGGCGCAAGAGATTTTTACTTTGTTTTTGTTACACGATAATATCAACACTTTTTGAAATTGCCCTCACAGAATTTCATAGCTAACTAACGTATCGGAAACACTATCAAGACAGGACGCCATTCAGCTGCTTTCATTGTTCTTGCCCTTTATTTTTTCAATTCACTGCCCTTTAAAACTATTCCCGTGGTTTTTCAGACCCTCCTAGAATTTTTTCCCAGGAGAGTTCTTATATTAGGATATCTGACCCTGTGAATAAATTTAATATCTGTCACTGAACAACCCTGTTAAATGTGGCTTTCCCGTTCAAAACTGCGCCATTGCAGATGTCTTGGAATGGGGAGATCTGGTAATTGCCTGATGTGGCCCTGGCATTGCCATCAGAGGTGAGGGTTTGTCACCATACTTTCCATGTATACTTTCCCTGGAAAGGAGTGGTATTTGACTTGCTGATAATTTGTGCAATTAGCCAGCTGCCAGAGCAATTAAAGACATATAATGAGGATGTGGTTTCCTGAGAGCATAGTAGATTGAAAGAATGTATCTCTGAAGCCAAGTTTCTTCAACTCCAGCTGTTTCCTTTGTGCACTCATTAATATCCTGTTCCATCACTGAGATTCGGTGTTGAAAATAATGTAATTAGTGCTCTGTTCCTAAATACATCAACCATCATCATCCAGTGCAAAGTGGTTTCAGTGAGGCTTGTCCATACTGCTCTGCATTGTATACCTTGTTGCCCTGGCTATACAGCAGCTCCTACTAAGAGATATTTCTGGCATGATGCACAATTCAGAAGTGAATGGACTGCACAAGTCCTTCATTCCACAATCTGCTTACTGGTGATCAAACCTATAATGTTCACCACCTTCTCCTCTTTACAATTGTGTCTAAGCCCTAGACAATTGATTGAGAGGAGAATCAAGTCAAATCAAACCTTTATTATGGTCATAGACCAGCATAGGAGAGGAGAAGAATCTTACTTGGGCCATTAGGAACACAGGGAATGTCATTTGACTAATGAACCAATCACATGTAGTTGACTCTATAGTGCTCCTTCAAACATGCAACAGTTAGAAGCTAAACACATGCCTGTAACACATAAGGTTGTAAAGTTTGTTTATTTCAAGTCTGGTTTAAAGGTAAACAACCATAAGAAATGGATCTAACAGCTTTTGAACTTACCCTACAAGAATTAGGCCCTGAATAACAGGCTCAGCAAAGCACATAAACAACCTGAGCACAGCCCATACTATGGGGAAATACATTGCATTTGTACTGTATTTATATCTATAATGTAAGTGTATTTAGCACCAGGGAATGTGTATCTTTAACTTCTCTAGCTGGGACAACCCAACAGACCCCACTATGCAAATTAAATAAAATGACAAGATGATGTATGTCACTGGACCCATTTTCAGTCTGCAGTTGGCTTCATATATGGGTAGATGTTGCATTCCAGCACTACCATTATTATTATGCCACCTCCCAGCAAAGAATAGCTAGAGTGGCAAGTATCTTGTCATAGGCTTAATTTGGTTTATATTTCCCTCCGGAATTAACAGTCTAATTTAAATTGCATTCCACATTCTTCCCTTCTAAAGCTGATGAGTATATTTTCATTTCCTCCAAAAGCTGAGAGGTATCTCAAGGCTAACAGGCTGAATAAATATCGTGTGATAGAAGGTGCTTAAGAATCTAGGGAGTCAAAATACCTAGGGATGTTTAATTAGGGAAAAGATTCCAGCGCCTTCTTGCATGGCAAGTTTAAGGAAGCTGTAGGCCTGCCTGTAAAGAGAATGAGACAGATGGGTGCTCAGACATACAATTATATCTGAGTAGATTTATCTGTTTTTTTTTAATAAAATCATCATCTGCAGGGCCCTTCGGGAGTTATTGTATAATAACCCCATCCGTTGCAGGGTAGGAAGATGGCAGCACTCAGAGTCCATGGGATAGGAACTGATCAGAAAGAATGGTACAACATAACCAGGCTGGGTTTACACACCCTAAGAAGACAGAATGTGCTTTGCTTGGTTCTGATCTAGCACATTGGGTGAATTCAGCCAATTTGGAGTTATTCAACAAACCATGTTTAAAGAAATTGGTCTGAATTATATTCCTAGGAGAAGGTAGCAGGAGTGGTGGTACATCCACTGACATCATTTTTTCTGCCAAATCTATAATATTCATTTTGTGAATTATACCAGGAATTATATTATTGTCATTTATTTTAAAGGCAGACACTGCAGAACATAGAGCCCATGTATGGAGCAAACAAGGCTTGAGACTCTAGAATCTAGAGACCACATGTTTCAAATGAAAATGCAAAGTTAGTAAAGTGCCTTGGCATATCTATTTTATATTCATAAAATATTTTTATTTTATATTCATGTTATTCAGGAAAATTAAAATGTGATGTATATAACTTTACCCATTTTTAAAAGAAAATATTATTATCAATTCTAAAGCCATCCATGGAAACCAACTCATCATAGCTGTGATCTGAAAGGTAACAACAAAATCAACTTCACAGCACTCATTGATGTAATAGTCTGACATTTGGATAATTGAAAACAATGGGTTATGAGAAACAGCTTGGGATTGGAAGATAGTTAATATGTAAAGAACGCCAGACCCGAATGAGAGACACATACACAGGATTTATACATCACACATTTGCTGAATAAGTCCCAAGGGACTGGGTTCATACATTTATTGCTAAGCTATAAATCACGTTCTGCAAATAGTTACGTTTAGTATAATGTGCAAACTAGGCCGACAAGTCATAAGCCAATTACATACACTATCTATCCTACAGAGTTATTGTAAGAATATAACTATGAAGATAAAAAGCTCAGATCTTCCCCAAGGAAGACAAGAGGAGAAGAAACATACTATCTCAATAGATAGAGCTTGTGGGTTTCTTCTCACCTTCCAATCTCTCTGCCTCCCTGAGTACAGAAAATATCACACTCTACTGATGGACATCTATTGTCTTTGCAATCCCACCCTTGAGATGAATTCCCAGCTGGAAAACAAGCCTTGAGTGTGTGGGATGAAGATGTGGTCAGGTTGTTCTCCAGTTTTTGCTCTCCTCTTATCTTTGTAATACTCATTTCTCTTGTTTTTTTTTGTTCTGTTTGCAGACTGGATGTTTGGCCCCAACTCTGATGACAACAGCAACAAGAGTGACATGAACTGCATCAGCAGTAACATGAATGAGATGGGTGAGCTTCAAGGGTCACAGGCCAACCAGGAATACCAGTCACAGGATGTGGTCATTTCCATCAGTGAAACTTCTTGCCATCTTCCCCAGCAGACATGAACCAGCTATTATCTGGTGCTGTGTTAGATTTCAGCTCTCATTATCCTCATCTAGGCCTGCCAATGACTGGGAAGAATGGGTGCTGTTATACAACATATCCAGGTTGAGTAAAGCTGGCATAGGTTTTGCCGGGAGGGTATCAGAGAAGGAAAGGTTCCACTGTTTTTTGTTTTTTGTTTTAATTTTTCCTTTGAAGTGGCTTCACTATTTTTCTCAAGGACTGCTTTCCAGATTATTGACAGCCTTGGACTTACAGTTAATTTGAATGTGAACAAATGGCACATTCACCATTTCCATATACCAAACCCTTCAAAATATCTTGAAGTCAGCTTTGCAGTTGGCTTAAGTCTGCTGATCTTGAAATTCAGAGAGCAGGCAGGGACCCCCTTGAACCAATCCATACTCCCATCAGCTGGCTGAGAGGAGAGGGCAAAAGCTGTCAGGGAGGCAGTGCTTCTTCCTGCACCCAATGGTATCTCCCAGAGAAACAAAAATGACCTTGCCCCCACCCCATTATGAACAGAAAATAAAATATTCCCTCCCCACTGTTTTCAGTAGAGTAAAATACCTTGCAAATTTGGTTTTTTGCTCCAAATCTGAGCTATGAGAGAAAAACTACCATACCTGGCCTTCTCAGATACCACCCTTCCTGCATGTGAATTCCCACTGAAAGCTGTGAGGATGGCTTGGCACAGGACTTCCTGAGTGGCAGCTATGATTGTGGGCTGCAGTACAGAACTTCCATATGCCTGGAAGGGGGAGAAGGAAATCATGCTTCACTTGAGCCCAGAAGCTGGGTGTAATAAGAGGTTGTTTTCATACCTTATGGAAGTAGAAAAAAATCAGACAGCAAGTAGTTTTACAGGGATTGTGAAACTGATTTAGAAACTGATCAGATGGATTAAGAAAGCTTGAAGGGTTATCTATGGAATCAGGTTCAACCAGGGGTGACAAGAATTCCCACCAATGGAAAGTGGTCCATCAAAGCCCCTGAGGTCCCAAATGAAACAACTTCAGAGTGGAAAACATGCCATTTGAGTTTCACTGCAGCTGAGTTGGAAGGAAACCAGCTCAGCAGTGTAAAAACAACTTCATGGGAATCCAGGGGCATAGTGCTAAGTGCAAAGAAGCCCAGGCTTTTCTGTGGGAGCTTCCATTCAGAAGTGCATCTAACGCATATCACTCCTAACAATGAGTCACACTTCCTATCCCTGTAGACCATGCAGCTTACATAAAACCAAGGAGCTCTTACAGTATGGCAGCACAAAAGCCTTCCTGGAGTTCAGGGAAAGCAGAAAGAAATCAGCAGGACTTTCTGATGAATTCTGCAATTCCACAGCATCATGTAAGGTCTGGGTTTTGTTTTGTTTTCCTGGATGGCCTTGGCTTCTGTACGGAGACAAATGATTCTTCCTGTACCACGGAGGCAGGAGCTTCTGCTCCATCGGTCACATTTTAGAGAAATTTGAAGGGACAGAAGGCTACTTTGGGTGTGGAGTTGGTAATCTTACAAATGATGGAGCTTAGAAGGAAAAAAAGACTCCAGATTACTGACTCTGTTGCCTGGCAGAAATGGGGCTTTTGGCTGTATATGTAGAAAGCACTGCCAATTTCAATGAAGCATCACAAAGTGCAAAAGAATAATGTATGCACAACACTCCTAATTTCTGCTGCTAACTCTGCTCCTGATTAGGTCAATGCCTGCCCTTCTTTTCAGTAAAATTATGTTTGTATGCGCACAATTACACATTCACACCATTTTCTGTGTGAAACAGCTTGTTTCCATTTTTCCTACTGATTTCCATTCTGTGTTCTTTTCTTTTTTGGGAGTGCAGGAGTAAAAACACAATTTTAAAAAGAGCCTGGTCTCCAGAATGATTGAGTCTTTCTTTTGTCTGCTTGTTTATTCATATTTATATATTAGAAGTTTTTCTCTCTCTTCCAGACTTGTTCTTTCTCAGCTGAGTTTATCAATGCTGCTTCTCCTTGCTTTGCTAATCATTGTGCTTTTGGAAGGATGTGGAGGGAAATACTAAACCAATGGGCAGAGATGGGGCAGAGAACAGGCTGTGAAATTGCAGGTGAAGAAAAAACAAGGGTTCTCTTTGCTGTGTTCCTACAACCTGGTAAAATGAACCATGTTTTTTTTTTTCAATTAACCCCATTCTCTGGGTTCACAGAACTTGGTTCACACAGCTCTGAGCTAAATGGAGTTGGTTAATTTGTGGTTCAGTGAATCTTGTGAATCCAGTGTGTTTCTGCAAGGAGGTCATGACGATTAGCATTGCAAATAAAGCTTCAATTAGTTTTGCCTCTTCCTTGCCTCCAAGGAGACTTTTTAATTATTTCTTTGAGAATATTCAGAAGGAGAATTCCAAATATTAACTCCCTTTTCACTTCAAACAAGCCCAAATGAAAAGTTAGGAGAAAATCCATATCAGCATACCTCACAATGCAGAGTTCCTACTCAAGGTAACACGAATATTCATGTTTCTGCCCATACGACCTCTTTTACGACCATCCTGCCCTGCCACTCAGATTCCCTACAGTGCCACAAACTGATTTCATGCTGATCAAAAATCCAGTATTACTTTCAGAAATCTCTCTGCTAGGGAAATACTACCTGATAATCCCCTGTTTATCTGAAGGACATAAACAACCTGTGGGTTTCTTTTGGAGAAATTTGTGGTTCTTGGTTCTTGGACAGAAGTCTGACACAAATATTTAGCAGATAAAGAGATACAATGAGAAGGCACAGAGGCAAACAGAGAACCTCTCCTGCTTCTTCATGGTATGTGTGAGGGGGTTCTTTGGGGAAATGGTACAGACCAGCAACAAACACTGCCTTCATCTTCCCTGTGTTTGTAAAAAATTAACAAGCTTACCAATTTCCTACCTTACCACTTATTACTAAGCTATGCTATCTTATACTATACCTATACTAACTTCTATGTCTATGTCCATGTGTGTTTTGTATTCCCAAACAGTCTATTCTTTATTGCTTGAGCTTATATCAAAGTCTTCAGCCACCATCTAGCCACCTTCAAGTGGCTTCTGGTGCTGTCAGCTGCTGTTCTAACCTGCTGCTGAAGCCTTGGCTTGGCAATTTCTCAGTCTGTGCTGGGCTGAGAAAAGGAAGATGCTTTACCAGTGGCTGGCTGGCCATAGCTTCTCAGCATTGCTGCTGGAGTGGTGAAACATCTGGGGTCTTCTTCTTTCAGCTTGTTGGCTGCTGGTTTACTGAAGTCCAGGCTTGCTCCTCCTTTACCATAGGTTGCCTGTTGAGCTGACAGCTTCAAATTCTTCCTTTCTGCCCTCCCACAAATCACCCTCCTACACACCCACGCTCTGGTGCTCTCAGCGTTTTCCTTTCGTAATTGGAATCCAGGTGTGGTACAAAGCTCTTCAAGTTGTCTTAAAGTCCCAGGAGAGAAAACAAAGGGAAGGAAGAACTCATGCTGGCCACTGCAAGGCTTTCCTTCCACAGTATGACCAGCAGCTGCTAAAGCAAAGCACAAAACAAGGAAGAATGAGCACTTAACAATTGTAAATTGTCAGTGAAGCCTTTTGGTAAAAGCAGACTTCCTTAGCTTGGTGACCTCCAGACAATTCTATCATCCTCAGCCAGGCTGAATTAGATGGTAGCAATTGATTTTTTTAAAAAAACACAACCCTTAGTCTTGGTAAAGATAAAAATTGTTCACAGTCCATTATTTCAAACAATATACTTCTTGGCAGTAGGGTTTTCAAGACCTGATAACCTTTTTCTTTTGTGTTTTGTATAATGGAAACATTCTAGAAAACCTAAGGTCCCTTTCATTTATTTTTGTCACTCTTTAAAATCAATAGCACTATTTTTTTTCTTGGCATTGAGTGTCATTTCACTCTGACTCAGAAATGAACTCTTGTTAGCATTAAAATGGGATCCAGCTCTTTGTCAGTTGAGCATCTATAATTGTAAAAATGATCACCCTCTCTCTCTTTCTTAAAAGCAGTTCTGATAAATGAATAGGCATTTGATGCACAGGATGATTTCAATATGTTGCACTAGGATCCATCAATGAATGCTTTAGGAAATGTGTATTCTGCTGGAAGATAATAGCACTGCATTTGTATCAGAAAAATAGATGGTTCAGCTAGGATAAAATCAAGCAAAAGGGTTCTTCTAAATTATAATCCTTTAACTGTTCGAAACCTGACTAGCTCCAGGAAAAAAAAAAGCTGTTTAGATGAGAATTTTACAGGAGAAAATTATATATTCCTGTTCTAGACTTTAATCATTCCTAACCATTAATTTCAAAGGTTGACAGCAACTATAAGGCATATCATTTCCATCTTAAATTGTCATTACTGTGCCTTCAGAGGTTTATTTTAAACATAAAAAAAAGCATGTGATATAGTTATTTCAAAGGAAAGCACTTCAAAAAGTTTTCAAGTGTGCCCAAGCTTATATCAAGAGGTGTTTTGATTACCACTTATACCAATAAATAAATGGCTCCAGAGAAACCTATACTTGTATAACTATACACAACATGCTTTGTAGACTGGAGATTATTCCTTACTGTGTAGAACAAAAGAATACAAGTTAGAGATTTTTACTCTGCTTGTAGTAGCAAGTTTCTATTTATACAAACAGCAGTTTATCAAAGGTGGTAAAAATGGGTGGGGAAAGAAATACATTAGAGAAAATGATATAAAGAGGAGAGAAAGACATGAGTTCAAGCTAGGATCTTGAGGTAGAAGGTGGATCTAAGATAGGAAGAAGGGGAAGGAGTGGGGTTGGAATTACCACAATAGGAGAAAGAAGAAGAGGAGAAGACAGATGTATGAGAGAGGGGATTTCCCCAGGATCCATTGTTGGAATGGGGAGAGAAGAGGTTTATGTGATTTCTTGTTGGAGGGGCTTGATATGCATAGACTATCAGCCAATAATTTCCTAAAAAGACTTCTAACCTTCCAAATAATCAGTCTGCCTCAAGAAGCTATAAAATGTTGTTTCTACAATCATAAAGCTAGATTGCATGAAACTCAGGCCTTCAATACGCAGAGAAAGAGTTGTGTATTTACATCAGGTTCAGTTTGTATTATGTTGCATTTCCCCCTTTGTGTTACTTCTAGAACTGCAAGAAAGAGGCCACACAATTGGTTTCTGTTAAGTGACCTCATGGAAAGCAATCTGCTATATCTGATTCACACTAATGGAAGGCCTGTGGCAGAATGTACTCCAATTGCTACATATTTGTTCCTATTATCTCAGATAATTGTTCCCTCTCTATCATTCCTTTAGGAGCCTCTGTTTGGGGGGGGGGGGGGGGGGGCTCAGAAATGTCAAGATGGTGGCCTCAACTCATAATTGAAGCCCTGCTCCTTTTTTACATGTGTCATGGCCACCCCTGCATTCCAAACAAAATAGTTATTGTGCACATGTGAAGGAGAAGGAGGAGAGGATTGCTCCATGCAATCTTTGCCCATAGCTGAGCCTTCCTTTTATAATATTGCAATTTCTGTTTTTGAAACACATTGAAAAATGAAAAGAGAAGCTATTTGACGATGCAACTTTTTAATAGTTGGATTTATAAAGTCAATGAAGATAGATTAATGTATACATTTTCCCTAAAGAACAATTATTTGGGCATTATCTGCTTGAAAGCTGGCAAGTGGTTCATATATCCCTCTTCCCTTTTCAGAACCAGGGTTGTTATGTAGGCTTATAGGAATAATTTCTTAATAAAAATGTTCAACTGCATGTACCCCACCTCTGTACAAACATGGGGAAACAATTTTTCTCTTCTGAAAATGAAAAGGAAAAATTGAAGACAAAGGCATGAAGCTACTTTCAAACACCACAGCAATTATCTCTCCTGAGAGAGCAAAGTGGATGAAGGAGTGAGAAAAATGGCCTGATGACATCATCTGGATTCTCCCTAAAATTACGAAATTATCATTCATAATCCACGAGAAAAAAAAATGAGAATAGTGAGGTCCCACAAACTATTTTATAGTAGAATTTCTCCCAACCTACAAGTAACTGTTCAAATGTCTGCCAGTTTAAGATAGACAAGAGTCTATCTTTTTTTATGACTCAATATTGTTTGCGGGTTTGTTCTAGTGCTGGAAAAAAGCAGAGCAGTATGAAGACAAAAAGTTATAAAAACGCTAAAAAATCGAAATGGAAATACAAATAATAAACCAAGACCTGGATAATTTTTTATATTGGATTTACAAAAGAGGCTTGTTAAAGCTTTGAAGAATTTTGTGAAAAGGGACAAAGAAGAAATGAAAAGAAATCAAATTTTATGATATTATTTGAATGGACTACAGATTAAGACTGTTATAAGTAAAAGGAAGAAATATAAAGTTGGTTTACCTGATCAAGGTTAGAATAAGATATGTTGTTATTTCTGGTAACCCTTAATGGACTTTCTTCTGACACTAGAACTGAAAATATGATGCTTTATGGATTTGTCTGTAGATAAGAGATGGAATATGGGATGAAGAGGTCACTGACTATAAACTAAGAAGGGGTAAAGAGTTACAAAAATTGTTTATACTTGTTGTGATGAAGGTTGGAAGTTATTTCTTTATATATTCCTTTTCTCTTTCATTACTATATTCTTACTTTTCTTTCTTTTTTTCTTTCTATTTTCTATGTTTTTTTCCTTCTCCTTAGCACTTTATTTTAGTTTGCATTAGAGTTTACTATTGTAATTAAAATCCTTAACAAAATTACATATATGTGTGTGTGTGTGAACACAAAACAAAGGGTTGCCACATTGCTACCAGTATGTTGGAAATCATTCACTATAAAGATTGCACATGTAGCACATTAACAGGATTACAGTGTAAGTATTCAAAAGAATACACCTGAGATTGTTGATCTGAATTCAGCACCAGACATCAGTTTAAAATCTAATCGCTATAATATTGTCCACAGCTGTTTATGAAATATATTGAATTAAGTGCTTGGTAAAATATATTGAATTAAGTGTTTGGTACAGCTTTTGCCCATGTTAACTAGGAAGAAAAAAAGGGAACTAAATTCCCTAAAATCTGGTTATAAGATCATGATAGTTAAGAATTGTTTTTTTCTTCCTTGTCAGTTGACAAAATATAGGGAATTTATCAAACCCATTAAACCACAAGAAATAAAAGAGGAAAAAAGAACTTTCTGTTTTAAAGGTTGCTTTACAACAATAAGCATAAATAGAAACACTTGATTCAATACATAACCATTTATTCCCCCTCCCCCAATAGTCACAAAAGTTTTCCTTCTTTAGGCATGCAACATCCTTCATTTTCCAATCAGCTTGGAAAAAAATGAGGGTATAGTCATATCATATCTGGAAGCACCAAATTGGAGATTATCTATGTTAATGACCTAATTTAGTTTCCTTAAAATCCTCTTTGGGCTACTAAAGAAGCCTATCTACACAAGTTCCAGAGAATTTTTCTCCTAAAGGTTTAGAAAAATCCAAGACTGGATTCAAACTTTTCTTTCCCATCTCTGAAGACTTGATCTCAATTTTTGCCAGACTTTTACCTGCAAACCCTCAGTGTGAAAGTGTTGCAGATGTTCACTGATGCAGCAACACACCAACTCTTAAGATTATACATATCAAAGGCATGAAAGAATGAGGTAAATGGAGAAAGAAAATTAGCTGGTGAGATCATGTTACCATGATCTAGTAACTGAGAACTGAGGTTGGGAAATGGGGGTGGTTTCTCAACTGTAGCTGCTGACAAATTATTTTATGTTCACAAAATTTTAGTAGTAATTTCCAACCCATTAAAAATTGTGGCTCCCTCACTGTTCAGATACGAGTGAGTTCATGTGGGCCAGGGAGGCAAAGAGCCAGCCCAAACTCCACAGGGCCAGTTTTGACAAGAAGCTGGATTTGTTAGATCCACCTTGCATTGGAAGACAAGAAAGATTCCAGAACAGCAGCATCAGAAGGAAAGGCGAAATCCAAACAGTATCAAACAGGAGCTTTTTTACACCAGCCAATTGACTCTCATCCAGTCCCCTTTTTCACTATAAACCCCTTTCCAAACTCTTTGATAGCCTTAGCTGGCCATCTCACTTCTCTCTTTAAGGCCAGTAACAGATCCCAATGTAAGCCAGCCTGTTTTATCCCAGAGACCAGCTTTTTTATTTTACATGCTCTAGATAAGAGGTCTTCTAGGGGGACCAGCCAGAAGTGGCATACTGTTGTTGTTGTTTAAAAGTAGCAGGTGCATTCAGGATGGGACACAGTGTTTGGAGAGAGGAGGAGAAAAGTCTTTCCTTTTATGTGGCTTCTCTGGATTGCAATCACACATGCACATCCCCTGGGTGACTGTATGCTTTGCCCAGAGTTGCTAACAGCAGCTTCAAGAAGAAGATAATTTCAAGTGGGGGAAAAAATGACATCGAAGAAAACATAAAAAGCCTGTCCCCTGACAGCATAATTCTGACCCAAATTGACTCTCTAACAGCTTTTTAATGAAAGTAAAGAATGGGAGATCTTTTAATATATTATTTTGCTTATTTCTGTCCTGTTTTTCCACTTAAAGGGCACTTGAAGAGGCTAATAAGATAATTAAAAACTGGAATTAAAATAGAACTTGCATTCAAAACTCTGATTTAAAAATGCAAAGTACACAATGAAACCATCACTGAATCAACAGGATGAGAACCAGTTAGAAGTTCTGTTTAGGGATCTTTCATGTTACATTTAGTTTTGCCTTAATTAATTCCAGATAAAACAAAAACTAGCTGCCCATACAAAACCAGAAGTAACTGTGCTCATGTTACACTAGTTGAGGGGGCCAAAGGAGATGATGGAAGTTCTACAATGCCAGAATGCAAAAATACTGTATATCTTGGGGGATGGTGTCATGGCTAAAATGGGCTGAAATCATTGTGACTTGGAGATGGCATGCTAACACACCTTGCATAGTTTGTTAAGTGCCACCTTGCATAGAATAAAAAGTAGACAAGACCAGCTCTTCATCAAAAGGAATACTCTATTTCTGACCCTATTGTATCTACTGATCAACAGGAGACTGTGGAGTGAAGAAAAAAAAAACATTTAAAAAGATTACCTTCTTTGCTTGGGTAAATTCATTCAGGGCATCTGATGTACAGTAGTTCTTGCAAATGTCCCAATATTACTCCCTAGTATAGGAGTAGAGGTGCAGTGCCTAAATACCAGGCTGGCACATCTAAGCAGAACTGCTGTGCCCACCTGGCAGTATAAGGCCTCCTTTCTCCAAGCTCTACTCAGGAGGACTAAGCCAGAACTGGTACATGGACCAGGAAGGGTGGATACTGGCAACCGCCAAGCCCTCTGGGTTTGTCTACCTTAGCATTTGTGAGATTTGTGGAATCTTGGCTCTGGAGGAAATCTTGCTTTTCTTAGATGTTGGACAGCTCCCCGGTTTTGGTGATAAAAGGAAAATCTAAGCTGTAGATGAAAAGGCTTTATAAGATTTTCTTTTATTATAATTAGAAGTCTGAAATTTAGGAACTGTAGTGTGGCTCAAAACAAGCTCAGCATTATATCATTTTGAGGCCAGGAATTGTTTTAGGTACAGAATTCATAGTTGATCCACACAAAAATGCACTGAGGTTAATGCCAAACTTTTTTCATTTTAACTATTGAATACAGGATGGAGAAGAGTCACAAAGGCATCATAAATCATTACTAATGTAATGCAGATTAATAGAACCCTTCCAATAAATACTGATCTCCCTTCTGTCCATCCCTAAAAGTCATTCGTAGCAGAGATGTAATTATTCCTGATCAATCTTTTAACCCTGTGAATGCAGTTTTAAGGAATAAAGATAATCTGAGATTTCATTGGTCCATCTATGATTGTCATTTGAGATTTGATGGTCTGTATCATGAATCACTGTATTACCTTAGAATTTGGTCACAAAGAACAATTTTATATACAGTATACACATGCTCTATAACAACTAATTTTACTTCATTATCTACAGCCAAGTTTCTCTTTCAGATTTAGTGGTAGCTTATTATCAACCAATTATGACTTCACTGTCTTCTTTTAAAAGCATTCCATGTTTGCATTCATCATCTTCAATACACATTTCCAGACAGATTGATTTTGCTATTTTTGGCCAAGTTCTCAAAGAATTGTATTTATCTGAGTAGAGAACATAATTTATAAACATGACAATACATTTCTTAGGCATTGATAGGGGATGAAATAGATTCTTCATTAAAAATCTGTTCTTTAACATTATTTTCTAGTCTGAATTCTCCAGTTGCATTTTGCTTGACAGTTCTATTGTATCATTAGTAAAAATTATGTAATTACTGGTTCATAGAAGAAAACATATAGAAGATTATATATAAATTTGGGTCAGCACACTTCTACTCTTAAAAAGAGGATTTCCTCTGCATTTGCCCTGAAATGTCCCCAACCCTCTAAGAGACTTGGGAGACATTCAAGTAGTTTAAGTTATTTTCATTCTGCGGGTGGATAAGTACCTTTGGATTCAATCCATTTTATAGAACCCTATAAAATAAAAAATGAACTGTATGTATTTCCAAAATCATTCAGCGAATGAAACATTTTACAATATATACTTGCTTTCTATTTATCATCTGCATGAACTATAAACATAATCCATTGTTCTCTAAAAGCTTTAATCAGTTTTCTAGGGTGGAAACCAAAAAAATTAAAATAAATAAATAAATCCCCAACTAGAATTTCAAAGCTGGGGAGCCAAGAAGGAAGAATTTGAAGTTACTTTCCAAACTTGAGATGTCATACTATGCAATAAACGTCTTCAGCGCTGTGATGACAAACACAGAAGAGAATGTGCCTTGCAAGTTAACTAATTCCAGAAATGTTCCTAGGTCATGGGAACATCATTCACCCGACTTCAGAGGGAGTGATCACAACAACAGTCAGATGGAGAAGCACACCAGAGACTTATCTATTAGAATGGCACAGTAGTTCCTCTCCATTTTTCACATTCACATTTTGAAAGTTTACAGAGACCTGGGAGAGAAATATTTTAATATTTGCTGCCCAGATTCTCTAATAAGCCTTTCTACCACTCTAATATAAAGTTGTAATAACCAAGAGAAGCTGCTTAATATACTATATGAATAAATCTCAAAGGTATTCATGAACTACTTGATCACAGCTGCTAGAAACATAAGTGAGACATTGCAGTCCTTAAAATGATCCTCTCATAATTATTGCAAGATGAGATGCAAAACCCTGCAGATACCGGGCAATAATTTGCAAATCAGGTTAACCCACCACAGCGGAAACAAGCTTCAGTCTTGGAATTACTTTCAATCACAACTGTGAAATGCTGCCATTGATGCTTAACATGACACATTAATTACAGCCCCACATAATATTGGATTCTGCTAGATAAACATGAGGTCAATATGTCAAGGGCTTTGGCTTTTCAGAACAAAGAAACTTGGTGGCAGGTGGGGAGGGTTGGAGCTAAGATAGGGTTCTTTCATGTCAGTAGTATTACAGTACAGTACCTTGAACTTTTTGGTAGGTTTCCCATTTCATAGCATTACAACCATTAAAACTGAGAATGTAATGTATCTCATCCTCCCCACCTCAATATTTGCCCTAATGAACTGTGTAAGCAAAAAATTGTGCTTTTTTGAACACTTGCAACCATGTCATCCATTTCAGACTAGATTCTGAATCTCCTTATATTACTCCTCTTCTTGGATCTTTCAGTGTCCTATTTAGGATCTTCCACCAAGCTCTCACTTTGTAGTAAAAATATAAGCAAAGTATGACCTTCCAAATGAGCTGAAATGCAACCCACAATGCTCCTTGCCACGGGCCATACATAAGACTGTCGGGACTTATATAAGGGTGTTTGTATCAGACTTATAACATATACAACAAAAACCTTTCCTAACAGAATTTATGAATTGTTCACTCAATGAAATTTTATAACATGTTTGGGCACCAAACAAGACAACAAAAGAAAATATACACACATACTATTATGTGGAGTATTATTTCCTTTTTTTTCTGAAATCACAAGATATTTTTATGAAAGTCTTCTATCTAAAGTGACTGAATTTAGCCTATTCTTTCAAAGCAGAGTTTGTATTTTTTTAAAAGATACAGAGTTGGATATAGAAACTCATAGTATAGCCTGGTAGTCAGAAAGAATCCTTTTTCAACCACGTGCCCTCCAGGTAAACCTGAAAATTTGGGGAATTGTCCTCTCATCTGGAGGACATCAAGTAGAAAAAGATTATCATAAGTTTTGCTTCAAACATATCATGTTCTGTTTCTTATGGCCAGATGATATCCATCCAATTCATCAAAACTTATAAAGACTATGGCTTGCTAAATTCCACAATTCAGAAAGAGTATGGAATGTCTGTCCTTACAGATGGATTTTCTGTCTTCATGAATGTCCATACAGAGAGATTCTATCCTGCTTTACATAATTGATTTATATTTCATATATCCAGTAAATGTACCGGGATCTTGTGAAGCTATTGACATACGGTATGTTAAAAGTATGCATATATTGGATAGGTGTACAGTAGATGATTTGGGGATGGAGAAAATTATGGTTTTTGACTATTAATAATGAGGGGGAGAAAAAAAATCCAATCTAATATGCATGTGTTGATCACACAACACAAGGCAGAGGGTCACTGATATTAGCTCCAAAATCCCGCAACCTAAGAATCAAATGTTTAACCTTTAAGTATGTGAAAATAGCTTAAAAGTGTGTGGGCAATAGCTAGTGGGATCTTAGATGACACAGCATAGGAAAATAAGAGCGAGAGAGTGGGAAACGAAAATGGTGGTTGCACCCTTGAGAGCTGTTTATATCTTCCCAGAGCAAAGAGAAACAACATCAGTAAAACAGAATAAATTACACCAGTTGCAGAAAAGCCACCAGCTGCAGAACTGAATTTTATCTGGCACAGAATTTGAATGTCTGAAGTACAGAAAACACATTGCTCTCTCAGCAGTGTGCCTCTGCTTCCTGTGTGGGAAAGACTTGCACTTTCATAGGAAGAAAAAACACTTTCCAGTCCTCAGAAAATAATCCTTTCTCCCTTGTGCTGAATCCCATCTTCAGCAAAGGCCTGCTTTCTTGCACACTTGGAATGAGTCAAGGACCTGCATTCTAACAAGATCCAATGAGATGGAAAACAGGAGGTCACCTATATTGTGTTCGGGTCTGGGTTAAGCATAATGGAAACAATTGTTTTCAAAGATCAGCCTGACCAATATTTTGCCTGTAAAAATGTGCATGTGGTAAGACACAGGAAAGCGTTTTCCTGCTGAATCGCTTAACGTTTTCCAGGAGAGGGCAGAGCTGTGTTAGCAAGAGTAATTTTCTACGGAAATCTTCTGTATTTAATTTAATGTGATTGTAATTTGTTGCAATTAAATGGAGCTGAGAAGCTGCAGAATATGCATATAAATACACACATACACCCTACAGACTTTCTTCATTCCAGCTACAGACAAGCCATAATATACTCAGCTCAGGTAAGTTTCAATCCTCTGCCTGTATTAATCTAAGGTTTTTAAAAATATGAATGCAGATTTCCAGAAACATAGTTTCTTAATACATATTTCTAGGTAAATTTTCTGTTAAAGATGCATCATAAAAGGGATTTAGGAGGTGCAGGTGAGATCAGTTTGCATTGGAATTCACAAACACCAGATCCCTTCAAATTTAATACAGCAAGTAGTTAAACAATGGACTTTTCTGTAGTAGGATGACTGCAGGTGACTGCAGGCACAAGCAAACTGATAGAGGGTAACTGTTGATGAGTACCAGTCATGATGGCTTAATATTATATTCAGGAACAGAGGCAGCATAACATACTTGGAAACACACAACAACAACACCAACAAACCTTTTGTCCTTACCTCTTCCATGTAATCTCCCTATGGACATCTAACTAGAATGTGAAAAACTGGATAGACTGTGGGCTTGTTGCTCTATATGCTTTATTTCAACTTCTAGCTCTAAGATCCAAAACCATCTATATATCTGGGATGGTTTGCTTATTTTGCAGACAAATTTAATAGTGGCTTGTTCATGGTTATTCTGGCATCCATCTAAGCAGAGTTGACTGTTCCAAGAGGACAATTCTAGGAGATTATTTTGCTTTACAGGAGACTCAGGAAGTAGATCCATGTGAACAGCACTGAGTTAATGAAACCACTGCAAGTATTTTTTTTAACTGCAAAAGTAACTCTTGCAGGTGATTATTTATTTTATTATTATTTAATTTCAGGCAGACAAGTGATGAACTGAACGTTTTCTGATCTTTAGATCAACTGTCATTTCAGGGTAATGACAGAAGGATACAATTAGACTGTGTTAGACTCTGTATAACAAGTCTTACTGTATCACAAGGCACCCAGGACAAAGCCTTTCCCCCATCCTCCATAGTTTTAGGTAGGTTTCAGTTGCTCACCTAAGCTCACCTTGGACTGAGTGCCACCAAGAAAGTATGTTCTGTGTCCAAATGCAACCGAAGTGTTATCATCTCAAAGGAAGGTCACACTATAACACCACTAGCCTTTCTCAATTTGGTAACTTCCATGTGTTGGAATACAGTTCCCATCATCCACAGACCTTTGTGTATGATGGATGGTGTCATGGGAAGTGTAATTCAACATATATAGAGGATACCAAGTTGGCGTATGAAAGTCCAGCAACCATTAGCATAGGTATCCACTTAGCATAGCTCATCCATAAGATAAATAATGCATGTCTGTGAATTAATTTAAATGCTGGAGATGTGGGAAAAGACATAATGAGGTCCTTTTATAGCATGTGGAGTCACTCAGAGGAGCTCAAGTCTTCACTACAATCTTGGATATTAAACTGGCTATCACAAATCAAGAAAACAGGCATAACTTTTTCAAATGAGAATGATTTTCGAAAAGATGTATGTCTGAACCTCTAGCATGATCTCATGTGAAATTCTAACTTACAAGCCTCCTCACATTGCCTGTCTCATGCCCTGGTAACATCTTTTCCACCATCTAACTGAGGCCAGAAACACCAAGAAGCAAGAGTCACAAAGATTCATGAGAACCAAGGTCAAGAGGGAATTTTGCTGGCCCAATTCCCAGCTACAAATCATCGGTTGGTGCCTCCTCCTCCTCCTCCTCCTCCTCCTGCTCCAGGCAGTGGCTGTTAAATAGAAGAGATTGGTTTCTAAGTCTGACTTTACAGTCCTAGGCATCTTAAAGGAATGTGGGGAGAGGGATGCAAGGTTATTTTTAACATCTTAATGCAGATTGACTGCTTGCTTTCAAATCCCAGTGGGGGCTGAGAGCCTGTGACAGAAAAACAGGGAGATTTTCACTGAGGTGGGAGAGGGAGCAAGAGTTCTTTCCTTTCTCAAGTTCATGTTTGGGAACTTAAGATCTATTTTAGCAGTTTCTTTTTCCCCATTTGAAAACTTCAGAGAAAGGCATGATTGTGAAAAGTTTATTTGCATAGATTTGCCCATGATTTAGTTTGTTCTTCTGTCTTCTCTTTTTCCAACCTGTACCTTGCCTTCATGCAGAACTCATCAGCATCACATCAACTGGTGGGGGGGGGGGGGGGGGGAGGGCAGGATATTGCCAATAGAGGTGGGTAGTTAAATTATATTAGATATCCAGCAAATCTAATAAGGTAATCATAACAGCTCTTTTACTTCCAGTTCTGAGATCCAGGCAGATGGGGAAAGGAAATATAGATGACTATTTCTCTGCCAAATTAAACATTTAAGATTATTTCCAGCAAATTCAGATACATTAATATTTGAAAATCTCTTAAAATGATATATTCTCTGTTCTCAGGGACAGACAGATGGATGGATGATAGGTTATA